>OU744729.1:57443381-58860990 GCA_916613615.1 Steromphala cineraria
CGAATTCATGTCAGTGGCGGAATGGTGAGCTGTCGGATATCAGCGTTCAGCAGTGTTGGACAAACTGCTGTGACTATGTGTCTCAGTTCACCCAGCTGGGTACCCTGTGAGGCATAGAACGGTCCCTAACCTGAGCGCCACATATATGTGGAATCCGGTTGAATACTCCCCAGGGAGTTGAATTGGAAAAATGATCGGGCGGTGAAAGAATACCATTGACCAGGGGAAACAATGTACCTTGAGCAACCACGAGTGGGTGGATATGCGCGCTACAAAAATATTCAGATAATATATTAATATTCTATTTCCAGTAAATGCCCCAAGATAAGAAAGATTTTATAACCGCGACCACTGCTATTACGTCTGAAAACTAAGGACGACACAGTGCTCTGACGATTTTCGGTTAGTGTGGTTAACTATAACTGATACACTTTTTGGAACGAATTTGACATGCAAATTCTTGTGTATCATGGAAACAAGCAATAAGTATAGCAACACTCGCCGATTGTAATAGCCTTTGTCTTACCTTTTGTCAACTCGAAACCCTGTTTATAAACTTTGCGTGCACAGCTGAACACATTACAACAGGCCATATCACATATCCACAATGATTGATGTTGCAAATCTCTTCAACAATTTCGATAATTGATTTCAAATTAAATCTCTCTGCTATGTCAAAAAAATGTTGCCTCATCACAAATTTTTCGTTCGGTTTTTCTCAGCAATATTGAAAACAAAATTGCGTTCAAAAGGGAAAGAATTGGTCGCACTTTTAACACTAGTTTTGCGTCAAGTAGGACAATAATGCATGTATATTTGCGGTCGCACACACAAGACACAGTAACGTGGCGGGTTTTCAACTCTGTTGTTTTAACATTAGCCTTAACCATATGACATATTTCCAAGTGCATGTGTTATGCAGGTAGGCTACTTTACTTTTACTTTACTATCAAATACTAAGATCCATTATAAATAATCTGTAATATAATCTTCATATGTAAGAATTCTATTTGCAGATTTTTCCTCGTCGTTTAACACCATCCAGCCACATCTTATATAGTTAAGGAATTGTTCAATATGGGAGTAAACAGTAACTTCATTAAATGGGTTGAAGCTTTTCTAATTAATCGTCCCCAACGTTTTCGAGTTAATTCTACGCTCTCTGAAGTGAATCTCCTGAGTACTTGTGCTCCTCAAGGCTGCGTCATGTCGCCTGTACATGTCCTCTTTACTCTCTATATACAAATGACTGTGTATCTCTATTTTCCTCCTGTTTTAATTTCAAGTTTGCAGATGATGCCGCTTTGGTTGGGTTCATTCATCAATCAGAATTAGACTATAGAGAAAATATTGTTTCATTTAACCAATGGTGTAAAGACAATTTTCTATCCCTGAACATAAGTAAAACAAAGGAAATGATAATTGACTTCCGCAGAAAAAAGAAAAACCTGGAGCCAGTTACTATTGACGGACAGGAAGTTGAAGTAGTAGACGAGTATAAATACCTGGGAACCATTATTGATGATAAACTCTCATGGAAATCTCATACACACCGTGTCCATGCTAAAGCTCAACAACGACTTTTCTTCCTGCGAAAATTAAGATCTTTTAATGTTGACACATGTATTCTAAAATTGTTCTATCATCAAAACCATTCAGCTGACTTTCAGTTTTCATGCATGGTATGGGCAATCTTCCCCTATCACTGAAAATTAAAATCGACAAAATTGTAAATATAGCCAGCATCAATCGGCATCAATCTTGAACACCTTTCCTTTCAGTTTGATTCAAAAGTTCAAAATAAAGCTCTAGCCATTCAATTTGACCCGTCCCACTTTCTAAATGAATGTTATGAATTTTTACCTTCTGGGGTTCAAAATTTGGCATTTCAAAACTAATAGAAGTACAAAATCATTTGTTCCATACAGTATCAAGATTTTAAATTTACATACAAAATTGTAAATCTGACTAACCGTCGCACTGTAATCATAAATGTATTGTTCAAATATCGGCATTCAGTCGACTCATTACACGTCTTTTCAAAATTAATTGATAAATATTTGTTATTATAATGCTTGACTTTGACTTTTAGAACATAACATATACAAACCTATATTGCGTGTACATGTACTTGTAGGATTCAATTTATGTTTAGATTAAAACCAACCGGAATTTGGATAGTAACGAATGCGTATATATAGTTGTTACTCTAACTGAAATTAAATACTGCTGTAAATTCGTTTATCTGAAGGCGGCTGTAAAATTATAAAGGCGCAACATATAACCTCTATGTTCTGTTTATAAGCATCTCTCCAGTTTGTATGTGGAAGATATGCAACAGCGATAAATGAGCACAGTTTAAATTTTTTATAACAATTTGCAATATTATTTAACTTTACTTTCATCAATCGTGTTAAATGCCAATGTTTAGCCCCAATAACATGTCTCATCACGACGATTCATATGGTACTATACATAATATGTAGCCCGCACTGACACGCATGATAGGTTAGTGTGAAGAAAGCATTAGTATAAGGAATAGAGGTCGAAGCAACGCTACAAATAAGGGGCGATAACTTGGACATTTTAATACGCTTCACAGATTAATCAGTTATGGCCAATATGACATCCTCGGGTGTATTAAATAATTATATACTGACCCCTGCACCATCATACTTAACATCTTCTGTCCTTACACACAATTTCAAATGAACATTTATTATATGCTCAGCTTATCAGCTGGTAATATTTTTGCTTTTGCGCACACCAAATAACTTATGCAAGATAGGATGTGGATGTGGACTTTGAAAGGGATATATCAACTTACACAATAATGCTTTATCTGGTTTAAGTTCCTTTGTGGAACAATGATTTTTTAGATATTAAAAGCTACCAAGTTTAGGCAACACCATAACTTCATTACTCGAATTGAGATCAGGTCTCAAATACACGCTGGGTCAGAGGCTGGAATTGACGCCGGGGACGCATTTTTTGTTTAGGTGGGGGCTGAATATTCACCCAAAACAAATAATTAGTCATTATTTCATATCTTAATTTTCGTATGGTTGTGGCTCAATATTGATTATGATATTGGTGGTTTAAAAATAATAGACCTCGGGAGTCTTCTCAGACCCACGCTCATTGAAAGAATTTTGCAATGTTTGAAAGTATTGTCTTTGAACAATTAACGCAACTCGATACATTTGAAAGAGTCTAGACAATATTAACTATTTTCTGTTATATGTTTTCATATTCAAGATACACCTTTCATTTATTAGCGGCCACATTTTCAACGATGTCATGTCTTTTAACATCACGAGTCAGGCGCACTGTATTTCCTTTACGTTTTAGTCGAATGTATGATGTTGTGGATCTTTACACCTTCTAATGTTCGTTCGGTTGTGGTTCTTTTATAAGGCAATACAAGATTTCATGCGAAAAACATATTGGTTATTTTTTTGTTTCAAAATATTTGTATCGGTAATATATCATATGCCCTAATATGTAATTTGTACTGGTTGAAAACGATATCTATATTTCAATTTCTGTTCTTAATAACGGTGGATATATCTAAAATCTCTAACATACGTTTTCTGATATGAGAAAATACAGTGAGTGAATGAGTTATTGTTTACTCCGCTTGGGCAATATTTCAGCCATTAGCGGCTTGAAAAAATAGAAACACAGGTTGATAAAAGTTTTATCAACGTTCAAATGACTGTTTCATCGTTGTTCCAATAAAAAAAGTAGTCGTCTAAATACAACTGTCTTTCAACATTGGTTTTTAAAAATCACCAATTCATAATGTTGAAGTGACGTTCTTTTCAACGTTCTTTGGACGTAACAATTGGTCGTTTGAGTACAACGTCCTTTTAATGTTGATATTTAACCTAACCAAACACAACGTAGTAGTGATGTCCTGTTTCAACGTTGTTTGGAAGTAATAAAACAGATGTTGAAATACAACATCCTCTCAACGTTGGTTTTGAACCTAACCAATTCACAATGTTGAACCAACGTCCTGTTTCAACGTTGTTTGGACGTAAGAATAAAACGTTGGAATACAACGTCCTTTTAATGTTGGCTTCTAACCTAACCACTTCACAACATTGAAGTGACGTCATATTTCAACGTTGTTTGAACGTTAGAATAAGACGTTGGAAAACAACGTCCTTTCAACGTTGTTTTTGAACCTAACCAATTCACAATGTTGAACCAACGTCCTGTTTCAACGTTTTATTGACGTTAGAATAAGACGTTGGAATACAATTAAGAAATAAAGTTCGCTCTACCCCAATGTGTTTTGTAATAAAGTATAGTTTTGCCCTGAACTATTATAGTTAAAGCACGAGGACGGTAGTCCGAGTGCTTTAACGTTGTAATAGTTCAGGGCAAAACTATACTTTATTACAAAACACATTGGGGTAGAGCGAACTTTATTTCTTTTCTAAGATACCAAACTTATTTGCAGGGAAGTATAAACATTCTTATAATTTCAAATTAAAATATTGTTAACCTTAGATTATATATCCATGAACAGGGCTAACTGCTGGCTATTCCATGTTTAGAACTCCCCCCCCCCCCCCCCCCCTATTTAAAAAATATTGTTTATTGGTGAAACAGTTGATTATGTTAATGAAGCAGTTTTATTTTCTCATTTATAAAGTTTAAAATTGTATTCTCTTGATATTTTTTTTCATTGTTCAAACAAAACAAAAATAGCAGACAACTCATGTTTAATAAAAGTTAAGTTGTGCGATCATGCAATGCGGGCCACATTGCTCATATAAGGCGTATCACGTGATATTGACATTCGACAAAGAATTATGGGTATTGTTTGTCAGGAAGCGTGGTAGATCTATCGTTCTTTTTTGCTGTTGTCATAAAAGTTAAAGTTGATGGTACCACCGCTAGTATTAGCTGACTGGAGGAGCTGTACAACATGAAAAGGAGTACACACTGTATTGGTTGACCTATGTGACACGTTGCTTGGCAGAGACGGTTGACGTGTGTCAACGTCACAAATGCTACGGGGCGCCGTGACCTGACGTGGAATGTCACCGTGGTCACTCGACAAGCATGTCTGAGGCAGAGCATTGGTCGCAGCGTTGTTCCCCTGTAAGATGGAGGTGTTATGTAGCTTTTCAACGACTGCTCATTTCTGTGACCAGTGACGGACATGATACCAAGGGCCTCAACCCCGGCTTCGGAAGCGCCATGTTGATGGATAGAACCTAGACGATCATGCTCGCCTCGGTACTACCCCTACGCTCCGCAGTTACCGACCGGAGATAGTCACGGCGAGCATACATCGTCTAGATAGAACCGAGACCAAAGGTTACCATGGACACGCGTGATAACGAGGGGGCAGCTGGGAAGAGCGGGTGGCGTCATTCAATTGTTACGTCATGTAAAAACTATACCTTTATTGTCTGATAAAGTACTTTTTTATCGATTGTTCTAACCGCTAGGCATCTTAGAACGTCCTTTCAATGTTGGTTTCTAACCTAACCAATTCTCAACATTGAAGTGACGTCATATTTCAACGTTGTTTGAACGTTAGAATAAGACGTTGGAAATACAACGTCCTCCCAATGTTAGTTTTTGACCTAACGTATTCACAATGTTGAAGGGACGTTTTCTTTCAACGTTATTTTGACGTTATATTAAGACGTTGGAATACAATGTCATTTTAACGTTGAGTGAACGTTGGTTTTAAACCTAACCAAATGACAATGTTATATTTACGTTCTTTTATAACGTTTTCTTAATGTTAAGGACTGGCGTGAAAGTGTGACGTTGTGTTGACGTCATTACAACGTCGGTAAAAAAAAGTAACCAAACCACAACGTTGCTACAACGTTGGCTAACGTTGTCTGTTTGCTGGGCTCCCACTGGCCCATCCTTGTCCGACACTACTGCTGGCGGCAGGCGCGGAGACTCCCAGAAGTCATCGCTTCTTGGGAGTGTCACCAAACGCGCGACCTTTGCCACGCTGCTTCTTGGGGGTCCTTTTGGGAGAGGGGCCGGCGTTGAAGTCGTAGCGACTCTTGCCTGGCCGGCCCCCATCCCGAAAGGAAACTCCGCCGGTTCTGAAACCTGTAGGAGATTGGGGTGGGTTCCCCTTACGCTTCTTCAGCGTTGTTACCCCGGAGGAGACCCTGCCTCCTCCCGCTGCCAGGCGGTTGGTCAGCTCTTGCTGTTGGGTCTCCTGCCGATGTCGCAACGCCTCCGCCACTTGCCCGTCGAAAAGCGTCGCTGACGCTGCTGGGGCATTCGTGAGGCGAGTACGCATCTCCGCCGGGAGGTTGGTTCTTGCCAGGAACCCGTCCCGCCTCAGGTTAGTGACTCCCGCCGAGATGCGAGAGGCACTCAGCATGATCTGTGCTATGTTGCCTGCTGCGGAACCAAACCCGCGGTACAGTGCTATGAATGACAACCATACCCCTAAAGCTATGAATGAAATCTCTACTATACCTAACCATATACCAAATTTCATAAAAGAATATTACGGATAGAACGATTCTACCCTCAATATGAACTACTGATTGATAAGTTATTTTGAATTTTCATTCATATTTCTCTCTATATTTTCATTTAAAGTGAACAATTAGACAAAGGTATTTTATTTTACACGATTAAATTTGAGATGACATCGATGATTGTGTAATGGACATCCGGTGTAAAAATTGACTCGCTTGACTTGTTGGGTTGGCAGGTACCCCTCACTTGGCCTCTAGTTTTTGACCTTGTGTATTGGGCGACCCCTTTCTTTGACCCCCCAATTTCTGGCATAAAAAACTCGCCTTATAGACTGTAATATATACGGTAAGTACAAACTGTTTCCATGGAAACCAACAGCTAAAAAATTCCGAAAAAGACAAAATAGCAAAAGGCACAAATCCACCACTAGATCTAACCACATACCAAGTTTCGTTAAAAAAATATTGAATGTTTTTTTAGATATGGCCTGGAAAGGAAAGCATTTCGGAACCACGGAACCGCAAAGTTTTGCAAGGGACATAAGATAATTACACAGGGATTAGAGATTAGAGATTAGATGTACTTCACAAACAGGTTCTGACATTACACTTAAAAAATTGTTAATTTAATTTAATGAAATTTCATTAATTACATGTAAATTTCGATAATTTTGGAATTTTGGATTTAGGAGTGAAATTGAGAGTAGAGTGAACATATCATCACAAACTCTATGCTAGTCCATGCTTCTTTGAGAGTTGTGAATCAGTTGAGAAACCTTTTGTTTTTGGGCAAGGTGTTTTCCCCTATTATTTGACCTTACCACAGGGTGAACATGGATGTTACTTAAGTAACAGTTTTTAAATAAAGTTTGCTCTACCCCAACATGTTTTGTAATAAAGTATAGTTTTGCCCTGAACTATTATAGTCTGAGTGCTTAAATGTTGTAATAGTTCAGGAGAAAACTAAAGCGAACTTTGTTTCTTTTTTAAAATACCAAACTTTTTTGCAGTGAAATATAAACATTCTTATAATTTCAAATTAAAATGTTGTTAAAATAATTTAGATTGTATATCCATGAACAGGGCTTACTGCTGGCTCTTCCATGTTTAGAACAGAATTTATATGTTATATGCATTTTAGTTTAGATTTAAGTCCTTATCAAAACATGTCATTATTGATAAAGTTATTAAGAAGACTCAACAAAGATTCGCATATGCCTGACTCTGATCACTTTGAGAAATAGGGATGATCAGTTTTGTGCTTTTATTTTCTTTGTACACATCCAAGATTTATTATTGCTTTATCAATTACATTTCATGAACCATAAGATATTAATTATTTCAATATAATAGCACTTAAACTTCGATCACATCGACTCATGTATTTTGGGAACAATTAACGGAACTTGTTGTCATTATGACCTAATAGCATCAATGCTGGTAAAAACATGTGGATGCTAACTCCCTAACATTTAACCTCATTTTTCATTGTGTATCTCAGCAACTTCATCTTCTGTCCATTTTTGTCTTTTTGCCACTTTTTTAAACTTTCATGGAGTGCAACCCAACTTCAACTCCTCATCATCAGCAGCACCACCGCCATCATCTTCATCCTCCTCGTCCATGTAGTGGGCTTCAAACACATGACACACCTCAGGAGACTCAACAGTTTCTTCTGGCACAGACCTGTGAAATAGATTTCATTTTACTATACTTACTATATACTCCTAATTCAGATTTCAAAAGTAAAAAATTTCAGAGTTAAAGTAGTTCAGATAAATTAACTTATTCTGTATGTCTTAAGAACAAATTAAATTAACACAGATTTCTAAAAATTATCCATCAGAAAAAATACCATTATATAAAGGGAACTTGCTACATGGGTTAGTGATATAAATATATTCTATATATAGAAAGGCATAGACAGTATGATGCACGGCAGTGATACAAGAATACCAATGCTTATATATACACTTTGTTACCAAGTGTTTTGCAAGTGGCAATGAACATGAAATAATTGTAGCGGTCGGTTACACCCAATGTTTGTAAAAACAAGAATGGAAAGTAACTAGGAAAATCCCCTTCACATAAAATGATGACAATAATGTTCTCTGTGTGTTTGTAGTTGATTGATTTTAAGGCATATTTGTTTTGGTATTTGTTTATCTACTAAATCACACGGGGTAATCAATCATCCATTTCTCTGAGTAATCGGCCTTTTCTCTTGGCGACAACTGCTTTTCTCTCTCCAAAATCCAATATGGAGGCTAATTCGGACACAAAATCGGCTTCGGAAATACAGTAGGTGATCTTCTTTCATCAACACGTATACTTTATCAAGTAGCGGGAAGAAAATCAATATTTGGGGATAGTTGTCATTTCAATAGGATTCATTTTTCATATTCATAATCGCTGCACAAGGTGAACCAGCTCCCTGCTTCGTGTAAAATTTCACTCAGTTTTCGTACATTAACTACAGTTTGATGCTGTTGATGCATGTCGATGTTTCCATTAAGGTCT
Source organism: Steromphala cineraria (assembly GCA_916613615.1). Taxonomy (NCBI): domain Eukaryota; kingdom Metazoa; phylum Mollusca; class Gastropoda; order Trochida; family Trochidae; genus Steromphala; species Steromphala cineraria. The sequence continues at coordinate 57,452,384 of OU744729.1, forward strand.
TAATGTTATAGAAAACAGCTTCAATTGGATGTATTAGTTTTTAGTTGCTTGTAATATCCCAAATTCAAAACGCAAAATACAACGCCTTTTCTCTCAATATGACAATGTCTTATTCTCTTTACACTAAATGTCAACATTCAAACAATCCTGCAACTTCCACTGGTGCAAACCGTGCGAGGCCAGCAACGGCCGCCGAGGTTGCTGCAACATCCGCCGCAGTTGCAGAGACTACCGCCGACGTCCCTGCAACTTCCACTGCTGCAAACCGTGCATCAGTGGATAGCCGTAGGTTAGTGTTAGGCCGCCGCAGTTGCAGCAACGACCGCCGAGGTTGCTGCAACATCCGCCGCAGTTGCAGAGACTACCGCCGACGTCCCTGCAACTTCCACTGCTGCAAACCGTGCATCAGTGGATAGCCTTAGGTTAGCGGTAGGCCGCCGCAGGTGCAGCAATGACCGACGAGGTTGCTGCAACATCCGCCGCATTTGCAGAGACTACCGCCGACGTCCCTGCAACTTCCACTGCTGCAAACCGTGCATCAGTGGATAGCCTTAGATTAGTGTTAGGCCGCCGCAGTTGCAGCAACGACCGCCGAGGTTGCTGCAACATCCGCCGCAGTTGCAGAGACTACCGCCGACGTCCCTGCAACTTCCACTGGTGCAAACCGTGCATCAGTGGATAGCCGTAGGTTAGTGTTAGGCCGCCGCAGTTGCAGCAACGACCGACGAGGTTGCTGCAACATCCGCCGCAGTTGCAGAGACTACCGCCGACGTCCCTGCAACTTCCACTGCTGCAAACCGTGCATCAGTGGATAGCCTTAGATTAGTGTTAGGCCGCCGCAGTTGCAGCAACGACCACCGAGGTTGCTGCAACATCCGCCGCATTTGCAGAGACTACAGCCGACATCCCTGCAACTTCCACTGATGCAAACCGTGCACCAGTGAATAGCCTTAGGTTAGCGTTAGGCCGCCGCGGTTGCAGCAACGACCGCCGAGGTTGCTGCAACATCCGCCGCAGTTGCAGAGACTACCGCTGACGTCCCTGCAACTTCCACTGCTGCAAACCGTGCATCAGTGGATAGCCTTAGGTTAGTGTTAGGCCGCCGCAGTTGCAGAGACTACCGCCGACATCCCTGCAACTTCCAATGCTGCAAACTGTGCATCAGTGGATAGCCTTAGGTTAGCATTAGGCCGCCGCGGTTGCAGCAACGACCGCCGAGGTTGCTTCAACATCGGCCGCAGTTGCAGAGTTAACGTTAACGTTGTGACAACGTAAAATTGTTTGCTGGGAAACCCCTTATTTGTACACAATTTCTTAGCTTTATTTATACCTGGCTATATTTATCCACTTCAGGGGAATTATGCAAATATGTCAAAGCATGTCTATATATGCTTTCATAATCAAACATGTATATTCTTTTTTTCTCTCTTTGTCACCTTTTGTGATATCTTCATTCATTCATTCATTCATTCGACAGAACTGAATGTTAGTTAACTTAAACCTAAACAAAATGCAATTTGCAGCATGTGTCTAATTCTTATCAGATAGACTGTCGTATGACACATACTTGTTTAACCTCGCAGTCTGCATTTAAGGATATTTTTATGTATGAGTATTTCGACGATGGCTGTGCGCTTTGCCCTAACGCTCCAAATAAAATGACTCACAAATGGGATATATTGAAGACTTAGAATAAGCATGTAATATCATACAAAAGTGTTTAAGTTGAAGTAATGACATGCGGCTTAGGCCTCTGTGTAATGAATAAATATTACAAAATCTAGGCACTATATGCAAAGACGAGCGTAATATTATTTAAACGCTAAGGACGTCAAGACCTATAGATCTCTAAAGTTATCAACCAATCTATAAAAATGTTTGGAACAAACGAATTTCAATGAGAACTATGACAGTTTTGACAATATTACTCTTTTACAGAGAAACAAGTTAATTTATTCCGCACGGCTACCATATTTATGGTTTAGGAATAAAACAAAACATATAATCAATATGTCACTTATGTTAAAAATTCTAAAAGAAAATATATTTGTTGCTACCTGTCACTCATCGTTATTATATGAGGAATCCAAAACCTTACATATGAAAACTATAGTTATATTTTACCATATTTTACCAGACCCTTCCGGCTTACTCTGTCCCATTGAGGGTAGCACTCTATATGTAAAGCTGCCTTCCAAAAGTTTGTTTAATTGTGATAGGTTTCCTCTGCATTTCATATTGTTTTTGGGAAGGGGGATTTTGAAATCAAAATATCTTATAGTCAAAACTGTTTGTCAATGTAACGATTACATCTACACTACATAAATAGAGAACAGGTATGTTGTATGTCAGATACAATTATTGACATTCTCCACGGCATGGGTTTAAAATCTGAATTGTTTTTATTGTCATCAGATATTGTCTTGCTTTATACGATCGTATATGCCATAATTAATCATATTATTTAAAAAAAAACATTTAAAAATCTAAAAACAGTCATAGATGTTCGCAGGACGGTTCGGACCTACACGGTCGCGAGAGGCGCTTTGAAGCATACTCGAAAGAACAATTCCTTCAGGGTAATAATATACATAGAGAATACTAAACGACGTTCAGTTTAATACCATATTTATGAAACTAGTGGATGGTATTTGTATTTAACGAGCGAAAGCGAGTTAAATGCCAATACCATCCACGAGTTTCAAAAATATGGTATTAAACTGGACTGAGTTTAGTATTTTATTTATTACACTCTTTAAATTAATGATAAAAAATGAAAATTATGTCAATTCTCGTAGTTGTGCGTAGGAATACAATTCTTACAATGGAGGCATATATGAACAAATAGGTCATGAGTAAGTCCGTTAATAACAGCTTTCATTTTGAACAATACAATTGGAAAATTCTCATTCAATTATCTTTGTGTTATAGTTCATACAAACGCAAATTGTGGAGTTTAAAAAAAACATATCTCGCTGAATTGTGCGAATGAACGTTATATTAGATTGTTTGAATGAATGTCAAGTGATTGTGACGTCATCGGAATGTGCGTTTTCAAGCGCTAAGTTTGAGCGCTAGTGCCAGTGAGAGGAACACTCCCAGCAGGCATTTTAACGTTGAACCAACGTTGAAATAACGTCGTTTACCAACGTTGAATTGACGTCGAATTTTGATTGGATTTGAAATTTGCCGCGACGTCGAAATCTAACGTTGTTTCAACGTAGAAACGACGTTCATAAATACGACGTCGCAACAACGTTGGTATAACGTTGTCTCGACGTATATACGATATTGTATTAACGTCGAAACGACGTTTTATTGACGTAATTATAACGCGACATCAACGTCGATACACCGTTGATACGATGTTGCTTCAACGTTGGTTAAAAGTTGATCCCATTTCTAATGATGCTGAAAAGGTATGATGAGAGAGTTTTTCAATGTATAATGTATAACACTGTAGAGAATCATAGAGACCGGAATCGTATCATATAAAATAAGGTATATCGTCAGGAATAGCTTTATCAATTCAACCAACAAATTAACAAGCCAAAAACAAACCGAGATAATGTTTACATAATTGTTTTTTTCATATGCATACGCCGTTTAGGGAAACAAATTATCGGCAAATATTGTTTATGAATAAAGTGCTCACGAAGTCGTTCCTGTATTTTCAAGTGCTAGCCTATTCATGGAACATTGGTTTTAAAACGATATATTTATTCATTGATATAGATTTATGACTGTTTTACATAAATTAATGTATATTTTGCGTACTTTTTTTTACTGATTTCATATTTATACATTGCATTGTTAGTTAGTCCTTCCATAACGGGGCGCTCTTTACAAGTTTATAGGCGAATATCACACAATTTTAGAATTATTCGCGTTTTTAATGAATGATCAACTAACAAACGAAAATATTTAGTTTCACAAGAGACAAACCTATTTTCATCTGATATAATTCGTACGTTGTAAAATCGGAACAACGTAAAGTCATTTATCAACATAAATCTCATAGACAAAGACCTCGGAAAAAGCTACGTTGAAACGACGTTGTGTATCTTTATTTTCTCGACGTGGAAACAACGCCACCTTAACCGAAATAACCAACGTTGAAACAACGTTGTTCAGTCAACGTCGAAATTACCGACGTCGGGGCCACGTCGTTGTTTTCGACGTCGAAATGAGCGACGTTGCAACAACGTTGTTACATCAACGTCGAAATTAACAACGTCGAAGCAACGTTGTCTTTATCGACGTCGAAATTACTGACGTGGAAACAACGTCTTTTTTAAGTTGAACGACGTCGCGACCACATATCAACTAAAATCCAACGTCGATTCCACGTCGTGTGCCTGCTGGGACTGTCCTTGTTTGCGATCCACAGTGAAAAAAGGACCGTTGCGTTGAACGGTGAGCTCGTCATTGAGTTGCCAAACGCTGCTAGGAGCTTGGGGTTGCAAGGGAGATAACTCTAAAAAAAATTAGCGTTTCGACGAATTTGAACTTGTTAAGATAAGATAAGATAAGATAAGATAAGATAAGATAAGATAAGATAAGATAAGATAAGATAATACTTTATTATCCCGTAGGAAATTCTTTTTAAATCAACAACGGTCTCATATATACATAGGCACTCGATATACAAATTTAAACAAACATTACATAAACAATATGTCACACACAGAAAAGCAAGTCACACAGGCTGGATAATTGTAAAATTGTTGCCGATAGAGATAACATTGCTAATGTTAACGGTATCACCAAACATTGAGCTGCTTTATCGATATTTCTGAAGTACTGTCGCTGACATTTCAAGAATCGACCGTAATCGGAAGGGATGGCCTTGCCAGATCTACTATCGATTTGATTCCGAGGTCGTGTTTACATTTGAAGACGAATGTTGTGGTGGTATCTCTGATTCTTTGCATTGTTTCTCGGACATTGTAATCATTATTTATTTAACAAATAAACACGTTGTTAAAAATAATTTTACTATATCTCGTATATTTTTCGTTCGGACTGAGAACCATATTCTTAAGTCGCAATTTTGATTGACATCATCAACCGATATCTTGGCAGGAAAGTAGTTCCGGATGCGATCGCTTTCACGTGCAATGTTTCACAACAGTGTTGAATAACATGTCATTGTTTCACAACTGCAGTATCTTCAACGAGAGTTTAATAAATGATTGTATCGCCGTTAAACTGTTAAGGCATTAGAATAAGTCATCATTTATCATCATTAATTCAACATCAATCTATGATATGTTATCATCAAGTACTTTTGGTTATATTTAGCTACATAAAGCTTATTAGTGCGACTCACTTGACATACGTACATATAGTAGGATTAACTTTTATGAGCTTGATATTGTGACCGTAAACTTGTTGGATAATTGACTGACTAAATCGAAATTGCTACAAACAGTTTTTGTTATATTCTATGTTTGACTGTGGCCATTTTCAGATTGTAAATTCACACGTGACATTAGTCATGTTAAATGTTAAGATAACCGAGGCCTTAAAGGAGGCTAAACTAAGTTGTGTCCTGAACCGAGTTGCTTAGCTAGATATATTAGCTCGCAAATATGTTACCTTATTTTCTATGAATGCATAAATGACTGACTGTCAAAAAATGTGCACTATGAATTAATAAGTTAACCGCCCTTTTACACGTTGAAGATATTTTTTCTCGTTGAGTTGCTTTTATTGTTCAAAATAACGCGTTGGTCTTTGTAATTCTTGGAATTGAACCAGGAAGGTCAAGACGTATTGGCGATTAAAAAAAAACAAATTTCATAAAATAGAAAAGTTGGGCGGTGTCTATGGCCAATTATAAAGATCTTTGATAAAAGGGTAATGTGACTCATTCTTTACAATTTGCAGTGTACAATATAGTGTTTACAGCACTCGTGAGCTAAAAGTGCACGTTGCAAAAGTCTTATATTGAAAGTGATATAGTTACATATCCTGAACTAAATGAAAAGGGACAGTTTTTAAAAAACTAAAGTAAAATAATAATAATTTCATCCTAGAAGTTTTAGCATATATATGCAATGTTGAAGTAAGCTGTGGTAAAAAAAATAAACAATCTGTCGCCCCATCCTTTCATTTTTGTTTATGTTTTAGCTTTAAAAACGCAGATTGAACGACATATCAGAGTTGGTAATGTTAAAAAGGCTACATAAACTAATTTATTGCATGTTTGATTTTTCAATGTAAGGACATTATTAGGCTTCTCTCTATATATTTTCAGTGAAATCCTTTTGATTGTCAGATATCAGTAATGCCATGGTGTTTCCTAAATATTGTGTAGAACATGGACATATTCTGTTCTGGTTAATCCGTAGGATACGGAAACCTGTTATCTGCAGATTCCACCCGAGTGAACTTACCATTTAAGAAAGGAAAGCAACATCCTCGGTCACCCTGGATTAAATTATACATCTTCACAACGCTTGATCTGTCTACAAAACAATAGACATAAATTCAACAAGGCCCGCATTATGGTCGAAACGAATGCATCGTTTTAAAGAAGATTGATCCAGTCGGAATAATCCGGTTTTTATTCTTTCGTAGTGGCAAACTGACCGAGGTTCAGACAGTGTTCCGACTGAAATATTTGCAAAGGTTTTATTGTAAATTATAAACTGTAGAAATCAATTTAGAGCATACTCTGCTATTAAGAATTAAGTTTTATATTTGATTACGATCTACGTTTTTAGAAATAAATGGAAATTAACTGAAAATAACTGTATAGAGTTCTGTATATCAACTCGCCCAAGGTTCAAAAGCTTCTGACCTAACTTCGGACAGTGCCACTCAATTTTTTCGTGTACATCACAGGTTCATTATATGCATCAAAATGTTCCTACTATCGAGAAGCACGCATCAAAACATCTATGTACATTTAGCATGATAGAAAAATATTTCGCAAACATGACTCAATATTGTAATATTAAAGGGCCTCCTTTCCTATGTAAAATGATCGGCAACTCCCGCTTCCGTAGCCAAAATTTATGACGTCACAATGGCATATGCATATGAAGCAAAAAGATTGTATTGGGAAACCTAAATGTTTTCAGAGTAATTATTTTGTCATTGTTAATTTTGGTTGAATGTTTCATTATGTTTCCATAGCATCTATTGGTCGTTGAAAAAAACCAATATAAGTGTCCGAATCGTGGTCAAAACTGTCCGAACCAAGGTCATTTTGATATATTTCGAAAATTCCAATATTCACTCCAATAAACTTTGAAGTTCATCGGGGTTTGATTACTTTTAAAGAGAATATAATGATGTTTTGGCGTTTCCTACATTTCCTTAAATAGAGAATACTAAACGAATGGTAATGTGATAACATTTTTAAGCAACGAATGTATAGAATTGGTATCAGACGAACGAAAGTGAGTCTGATACCAAATTCTATTCACGAGTTGCTTAAAAATGTTATCACATTACCATGAGTTTAGTATTTTATTTATTACTCTACTCTCATATCAATATTTATGTAAACAAAGCGTCAAAACAAGAATCAGCTAACTTGGAACAGTCGGGGAAACCAGCGTATGAATTTCCATGAGTCCAAATGAAATAGTTCGCAATTTTTTGTATGTTTAGACATATCATACGCCTATAAACATGAAACAAAGTATATTGGTGAAAAATATTTTATTATCAAAAGATGCATTGATAAAATAAACACTAAGAAGCAACGAAAACTGTCAACACATCATGCACTCACAAAGTGACGTCATCAGTTCGCCAAGTGACGTCATCGGAATGTGTCCTGTTTCTAGGTCACGCTATGTAGGCGAACAGTGTCAACGACAACGATTGATTGATTGATTACATTGACATGAGTTACTGAATGTGTTGATAGGATCGGGAGATAGAACTTGGGGAAAGGTAGTTAAACGATAACATGTTCGGATTTCGTGTTTGTGGAGGAAAGCGACGGTTTTGGTGGCAATGAAGCAAGTAAACAGTCGAAACACCATGTTTATGTTCGGTAGGCAGAAGAGGCAACACCGCTTGCGACGGCACAGAAGGTGGACAAGTGATTAAGCGAAGGATGGATTTGTGATGATTACCAAAAAGATAATGCATCTAAAATGTAAAAAAACACGTTTAGAAAATATTCTTTCACATAAATAACCGTTTTGTTGAGAATGTAAAATTTGTCAGTCGCCACGTATAAGTCATGTGATTGGACAATGTCATGTGACGTTCGAAAGTAGTTCCGTTTCTTTGCACGAGATGGTAACACACATGTGTGTTACCAACTCATTGTTATCTAATGAGTGATCTCACCACGGTTGAGTAATAACTATAAGTAAACATTGACTTGCAAACAAATATTTTACAACTCTCTACCATGAATCGGTTGAATGAACATTTACGAAAATGTCCGTTGAAAAATATGTCTTACAATAAAATGTTATTCGAAATAATTTGATATCAAAACAGAGTGATAAGAATCATTTTGAAGCAAATAGCTTCAGTTCATAATCAAAACTGTCAGTTCGGGCGACCTCAACTTTATACATACATGTACATGTATATATACAACTGCACATCGTTTTAGCCATAAGGGCTACGGGCCTTAGAGCCACGCCTTAAATGTTTTGAATGTATGAATGTTTTGTTTGAATACATTCATAAATAATAGATAGAGACTGTTTATATATTTGTTCTTCATTTGTGTCATGAAAAAAGAAAATCCCATTTTCAAAGTATGTTGAGTAAAGACAAGTACTTCAAGCTATGAATAATCTTCCTTTTAGAAGTAATTGCCGCTTCACGCATACTGCAATGCGTCGAGTTATATGTATCGTTATGTTAATGTGATAGAGGTTGGTGTTAGTACAAACTTAGCAATGAAAGATGGAATCAAACAGTGAAAATGTAATTAAAATTTGAACAAGAGCCGTAGAATGTCACATGTTCACTACCCTGAACTAATTTAGAGTATATGCTCAGGTGGAGCGCAGTGCCACTCGTGAAGTTATCACATTTTCACTCCACTGGATGATGAGTTTTGGTAAAAACAATGAAATAATCTCTATTTATTATATTTGTTGTAACAGAGCGTCAAAGCAAATCGGACACAAAATCAAAGAGATGAACATTTTTGACCAAACTTCTCATTTTGTTTTGATTTCTTCCCCCTTATCACTTATCACTGCCTTGTGTGAACAGATACATTGGCAAATGAAGAACATATATTAAGATTGAGGTGTGTTTTCAGCCTCTTCTCGAGACCAAAATACTAATAAAAGAAACTAAGTAAAAACTACTTATTCATGGAAATTTTGTGACTCTGAGGGCCCCACAAACGGTCTCAAGGGTCATTTTCGCAAAATCTTCTTTTCATTCTCTTGTCAAGGATTAGACAGCTTTATCTTGGTCCAGATTCTTTAGCCAATAGTAATAGAACAATGATCATTTTATGGATCCAAAGCTGATATCACGAGCCTCCGGAGTCATGCCCTACTCTCTATCTAAGCAAAAACGAAAAGGCATTACACGCTGAGATCATGTGTTATCACTCGTTGGCATTTGGATCTAAACTGTAGATTGTGTGACTCTGCTAAACAACAAGATCTTTTACCCTTTTCCTTTTCTTTTCCAGATTAATTACGTATATAAAACCCAGGGTTGGTATACCAAGTGTGAACAGACCGCCTAACCAATTGGGATACTTGAATGTAGATTATTTAAATTAATTCTGTAGGTCAAACTAGTTTCTGATACAATTTAAGGCTACAAGGGAAACGACCCAAATATTGCCTTCCGGCTGTGTTCATATAGACAATTGAGATAAGTTATTGTAGAGTTAGTTGTTCAGTGGCTCAGACTAAAATTATATATATTGACAAATGACTCTGTTTTCACAATGTTCGAATAGCCAATTAGGAAATACATTGTTGATATAGATATTCTGTGAACCCAGATAAAACTAATTTATACAGCCTGATGAGCTCCAAAGCTCTCACCACTTAATTCAACTAAAATACATGTATACATACTTTATGTATGATAGGAAACTTGACAAAATATCAAAACTTATAACAGATTAATATAATGAAAATGATAATTTATTATCCACACGATTTCGGTCAGTAGGGGAGACCGGGGCAGGCACGGCCCCGTGGCATGTTCGTCTTTTCTCTATAATTTTTGTTCGGTGGCAACTTTAACTTCAATTTGCTATTCCTTAAATATAACATGACTTTACTCCCACACTGACTTTAAAATGGCGACAGTACAAAATGTTCTTTACAAACTGTGGGAGAAAATCCGTTTTTCATCCAGCTAAGTAATTTATTCGACCTCAGTTCACTTGGTTTTTGACAAATGTTTAGGAATATGTTCTTAAATCAGCATAAACCAACATGCCGAGACGCATGTGTAACCAACAAGTTATTTTGGTGTGAGGGCTGTGTATTTTCGCAGTATAGAAAAAAGAACAATCGTAGTTTGTGGGGTACGTTCAGTCATTTCAGACGGGGCACATTCGGCCGTGAGGACGGTCACAAAGTTTTTAAGGTCCTCCTCAAAACCTTCTTCTAAAGGTCAATCTCTTCAAAAGGACCCTCTTGAAGGTCCTTGAAGAGTAGGCTCCTCTAATTGGAAAGAAATCGGAATCCATTTTGTAATAGAAAGTTAACTGAGTCCACATCATTATAAAATATATATTAGTAAGGTAATGTAGTGTTTTTTCTGTCCAAAATATCGAATACTTCAAAAAGAATCTTATCTCTCTTTAATTGTTGTAGGCTGAACATGTTCTGATTGTACTAAACGATTGCCGAACCTGCCCCTAAGGGAAACCGAACCTGCCCCGTTGCGGGGTATGTTCGCCGGGTTTTTCAACTCGTCATCTTAAAAGCATAATTATTGGAGAGCAAGTGACGTTAGGTGCTTTCAACAATTATTGTAATAAATTTCAGATATGTCTAAACGTATGAACAAACGTACACTAGTTTATTGCAAAACACCAAGTGAACTCATTATCTCTGTTTTAGTGTTAAGGGGACGTACCGGCCCCGGTCTCCCCTATATTTAATCAAATTTTTTATATCAGCTGGACATTTCAAGTTTTCTATAACATCTACCCTTTCAGAGAGTGGTAATATACTTTGTCCTTTAATCTCATGCCAGAACAAAGTTGAGCGAGGAAATATGAACGAATTTTTCTGTTGATTCGTGTGTCCGTCCGTCTGTGTAGGTGTCAATGTTTTATTTTTCCGGGCCACATCAAAAGACAATAAGCAAAACTTGGTACATGGAGCAATCATCAATATGTTGTGATGCCATTTAGGGTATTTAATTCGTTTCGATCAATACTTGTCAATATTTCAACCACATCATCTGTTTCAATAACAGAACTAAGAATTTAAACCAATAAACTATTTGAACAACCAAGATGTGTAGTGCCTTCAAAGTCTCATGTTTTGTGGTTCCAGAGAAAAAACACATCAGAACTTTATTTCTGGAAAGTTAAAAAGTGAAAATACATGATTTAATTTTATGAATATTATAACATTATTTTGATATGATATAATATCATCATACTATTATTTTTATAAAGTAATAAAACACTTTCGAATTCTTGGTTATATTTACAATACGCATTGGTAAAACAGATTATAAATTTCTACAAAATACCAGAAGCCAATTAAAGTGAATGAAGTATTAATAATAATAATAATAATAATAATTAGTTTATATAGCCCCTAATTCCAGCTAGGAGAAGCTGCTCAACGGTGCTTCACAGAAGTAGTGAGGGTTAAAATTTTTTTTGTTTTTTTTTGTTTTAAATGGTTAAAATAAAAGTCATAGGTAGCAGATTGGGCAGATTGAACTCAGGATGCAAATAGGAATGTTTTTAGCCTGTTCTTGGCACAGGCCTCGACCATGGGTGCCTGGACATGTCTTGGAAGGTACGGGAAATACCCTGATAGAACATGCTTTTGATGAGCTACCAGGAAGAAGTTCACCAGCCAATACTTTGTATTGGTAAAAACAAGTTTAAGAATTGATACAATGCACTGTGCACATGGTATGCATGTTTTCAGACCAAGGTGCAGTATTGCTTTTATGCTCTACTTCCTAGTTGATCTTCATAGAAACGTCTTAAATTGTTGCTGTAAGGTGTGGTGGACACGTGACTTGGGACATCATTGTTGGTTTTCCATGAAATGAAAACAAAAAGAACTCTGCCTGCCACATCGATAACCAAACTTTGATGCATTTTTATTGGTTAAGATATCACTAACTTTATATGGTATAAAAGTCATGTGATCCTGCCGAATACAAACATATTTCAGTTAGTACAATAGCAAGCAAGAAATAGCAACATATCTTGTAAACCTAATATGGTATTTCTGCATATGCAAATGAACTGAACAGAATACGGGATTGGTTTATTTTATAAGAAAGGTTTTCATACCTTGGTTGCATGTTTGTTGGTATAAACATCCTTGTTGTTGGTATCCAAAAAAGGTATAAATGGCAGAGCACTGTCCTAGGTCTTCAAATCTTCCTGACAGAAGCTGCAGAGGATCTGAAGAAGCAAACCAGAGGACTGACAGAGGAACCTTAGAAGAGCATGATGAATAAGGTATGGCTCATCCTCGATTATCCAGCGCTTTCGTTCCGATAAATCTACACTACAAGCCCTGGAAAACTTTACAAGGTTTTACCTCAAACCAAAGACCACCCTTTGCATCCAAGTTTATCCAATCAGAAACGAAACGCAGACACTACTTGCGTAAACAACTCGACTAATCAAGTAAGCGTTTTGCTGAGTCATTGCAAAGGGAGAAAATTTGGTTCGAGGTAAAACCCCATAAAGTTTTCCAGGGCTTGTAGTGTAGATTTATCGGAACGAAAGCGCTGGATTATCGAGGATGGGTATGGCTATTTTTTTGTGATTTTACTGCATTGTGGTATAGCATAAATGAGTCTTTAAATCAAATGTCTTGATTGTAGTTCTGTTTTTGTTTGACATGTAGCTATAACAGTAACTCTTGCTAACCATAAGAACAGTGCCGTAATATGACATATCCACAATCCTTTCAAAGTTATGAAATGCATTTACCTTGTAGTTCTTTCAACGAATGTGCTAAATGTAAATGATCGTAATTGCCATTTGGTGGAACTTATAATTGACCAGTCAGTTCTAGAAGTTGATGTTTGAGACGCTGATGTTGGTGTATAACAAAGACAATTAATTATTCATAACAAATTTTTATCGAAGCATTGTCATCTTTAAGGGGCAGTAGCACGTTTTTAGGGGGAATATAAGGTGATGTCAGGAAAATCAAAATTAATGGTTTCAATTGAAAGACAATGTATTGAAACTAAAAGGAGCAGTAATAATTCAAACATATAAGGTAAAGTTTAGCCATGCGATTCCTTTTTCTTACACAAAATGAATTAAAGGTGTTCACAAAAAAATGGCCGCCAATGGATCTTACGTGAATCTTAATTCTTTGTCCCCTGATTATGGATGATTGGCTTATGTAATGAGGTTTTTGACACTGTCACAATAATACACTTAGCATTAACTCCCAATTATCAGTGAAACATTAAAAAAACAAAATTATCAAAAAAAGTGCTACTGCTCCTTTAAAGCTCATGTCAATTTGCAGATTGGTTTGGTAGTATTGTTCCTGGCAGCTCTGTCAGCAACTGATGCCTTCAAAATTCTTAAACAGGTAAGTTGGTTACCTTTCATTCAATTAGCTCACCTATTGATCGTTTCATTTTTTGTCATCTAACTTCTATGTTTGTTGTTTTCCCCGCATTTTTTCAGATGTCTTTCACATCTATTATTTTCAGATTAATTTATTCTTATATATGGCTAGTTTACATCATACTGTAACTTATTACAAAAAATGCAATTTGCAATAATTAAAATTATTGAGAGGCATAAGTTATAGTTTATAAGTTTATTCTGTCAAAAGATATTTTATTGCCATCTCTCTACAATAGAGAAGATGTCATCCATAAAATTTGTCTTTTACTTAATTAATTTAGTTTTTAAAAATTAATTACTTTGGTCAGTCCACGTTTTTGAAATCAATCCCGAACAAAAATTGATATATTTCTTTACCCATTTTAAATACTCTCTCAGTTTATGAGATTAATTTCTACATATCCATTAAAGTCATAAATAATACAATTTTCTTTCTGTACATTCAGTGCACATATGAATTACTGGAAGGGGGAGAGGAAGTTGAGAACTGCGGAAAGGAAATCGTTGTGAGGGTGAATGGAACAGTTGATCAGACTATTCTCTTCGACAATGACGTGAGTTTTTTTTAAAAACTATAAATTATTAATGCCACAATACAGTCATGTTGTATAAGGATACGATGTATTAGTCACAACTGAATTTTTTTTTTAATTGTTCATTAAACATGACATCAATGAAATCTTAGCCCGGTCTTCTAAAGGACGGAAAGTTATAATCGAAACATTACAACTTATGACATACTATACCATGCCTAAAGGTAAATTCCTCAAAAGGTAAAAACTTTTCTATGTTGGAAATACCTGTTTTGATGATGTTTTAGTTTTGCAAACAATTCTTAAAAACTGTTACAAAAAAAGTAAAAGTAACTAGATCTGTATCTGACCTTTTTTTTTATGTTGACAGACGTTGGAGATATACCAGTATCCTAACAGCAGCAACTGCTATGTTGTAAATCAAGCGGAATTTCAAGAAGGAGTAAGTACTTAGCTCAGCTATCTTCAAAATTTCGAAAACTTTGTCGCACGGGAATATAGAGTTGAAATCCTGTACGTTTTGGGTTGACTCCCAAGTTAGATCAGCCGATACTCACAGGTTTCACCGCAATGCATAGCCATAATTGTGTAACTCTTGAAAGCGGCGATTATCACCTCATTATCCCACCAAACCCAAAGCGAGATTCCAACGCACACAATCAGAGTCAGGCAAGCCCGTCACTAGTCGAGGAAAATGGGGAAGTTGATAATATACTGGTATGGTCAGTGATTGCGGTGTTGCCTTTGTTCGAAGGTGTGCTTTGGAATCCCGCTGGGGGCTCGAGCCGAAATAGAATACGAGGTATTGTACTAATGCAGATAGGGAACCCTAATGTAACAAAGGAACATCGAAGTTACATTGGCCTACGGATATTTTATATATGAGAATATATCCATATCCAGAGAGGATAGGGGTTTTGCTAATCTCTCCAAATTATTCCAAATATAGTATGTTAGTATAGTAAACAAAGTATAAATATGTTAAGTTTTTAATTTTGAGGATTCTACTTGTGACTACAATAAAGCACAAAACAAGAAACGCATGTAGCCCCAGTTTGCCGTTTCACAAAGGCCTCCTAAATTTAGGAGGTCATAGCATATGCGACCTTGTTTACGACCCTCTTACGACATGCCTTACGACCGTTTCACAACGGGGTCGTATCCATGTCGTACAACGGGGTCGTAAATCCATGTCGTATATTCAGAAAGAGGTACTTGGTTGCATAGCAACACATGATTTCGTCACGACGCGCACCTGTTTCCTCAATTTTGTATATATTTCACCTCTCTGTCTCAACAATATAAACAATTTGATAAATTTTCATCAAATAATTCACTTTTTGAATGCAAGTTGTTCTATAACAAAGTTTTAATTCACAAAAATAACATTCGAATACCAAAATTAAAAAAATAATTAAAGAACAAAATGAAAGATTTTCGGAAAAAATCTATGAGATTTGAACTTGAAACACTTTCGTCTGAAAACAATAACATAGAAAGCATGAGTTAATTCCCTTACTTTCCTTCTGTCGCGTGACGTGAATGCTGACTGTAAATGTCAAAACACTTAAAAGATCCTTGATCGGTCACCATGAGCCTGTTAAACTTGGTTGAAGTGTTTTGAAAATATGAATCATCTGTCAACGGATACTTTGGTAGAACTCGGCCTCATTAAAAAATTAGGTAGGTCAAGATTGTCACTATCTTATTTCAGGTAAAAAATGAAGCGTTAATAAAATATCTGACTGTAGGGATTTCAATATTTCAATTTTAACATCTTAATCAATAGCATATAAATAGATAACTCATGCTTCCAACTGTAAAATACTTTCCAAGTCTGACGCAATTGTTCATGAATACAATATAATCCTTTGCTTAAACTGTTTGATTTGTACTGCATACAGATTTGCCTAATTTCAAGCATTTCTATAAGATTAATCTTGTAAACAAGACTATTGCAATTATGATATAATTTAATTTCATCAGAATTTTTCAAACAAGGATAAAAATAGTTTTTTCAAATCAGTAATCTTTTGGAGTTTTAGATTGTCAAATACAATTTCATGTTAATTTATCAATCCCAGTGAAGAAAAAACATTCACCAACAAAAGGAAAGGAATAGTGTATATTATGATTACATATAAGTAAGTAAGTAAACTATACAGGGGCACTCTTCAGTCTATCATAGATATTCTCAGTGAATCTAGAATCTAGTTATAATACTTCTCAGCCTATTACACACTAAAAAAATCTATCATTTGTGTGAAGCAGAAAGGAAACAAATGCTGCACAAAATCCATGAATTTCAAACAATATTGTTTCAAGATTATAATATGCACATGTTTTGCATAAGTAACAAATTTTATAATATATAGGATTAAAATAAGAATATGTTGTTTTTTAAAATGAAATAGAAAATGTATCCTTCTGAATGTACTTATTACTCATATTTGCACATATAATTTTTGCCATAAGTTCAACAGGCTCCAATTTCAAGCTGAATTCCTAAATTGAATTTGTTTTAAATATTTGTTTTGTCTAAAAGTTGTTGGGAATTATGTGTAAGATTTTCACTTTGTACAGCAAAACAAAAAAAGATGAATCATTACTGACTGATCCCATAAGCTAACAGTGATTATCTTTGAGACATTGTTTTGGGCCAGTAACATGATCTATGAATAAAAATGTCATTGTTGGAAGATTAATACAAATAATTGTTACATGATTTAAAATGTTTCTTAACTGATTATAAAGTAAACCTAATAGAGTTGCTTGTACTAACACATCAGTGATTCCAACAAAATAGGCAATCAATGATATTCTGTGTGGCAATAACAGGTAAGTTTATTCACAGCTTATGAATATTAAAGACTATATTTTATCATCAAGTGAAGTTTGTTGATATCTAAATCATGTTTATCTGCCACCATATGTGGAAATAAGGAAAGATAATCAATATTACAGAATAACACATTAAAATTGAGTATTTAAATATTTATGAAATGATGAGTACAGTGGATGGACTATTGTAGTCTTTATATTACAAAAAATGTTATTTGATTATTTTCAAACTCCTGTGCTGGTGTAGTTTCTTGAGGTAGGATCTTTTAGGGATATAACCATTTTTTTAAATAAAGCTTGTCTGTCAGTCCTTCAACTGGTTACTTTTTGGTCAGGACTGGTAATTTTTAATTTTTTTCTTTATTTTCTTTAAGGAATTGACCAATTAATTTTAAGATCAGGCAAGGTTTCCAGTCTATTTCAACTACACTGATAGAAATTTAATTAAATACTCATAGTAAATGCTAAACAGCAGTTGATAAAACATAAATAAATACACAAATAGACAAAGTATATATTGTAATATGAATTTAATTCCAAATATTTTTCTACATTTTCTCTTAATCATATCAATATTTTATTGTAAATTCTGATTTTATACAGCTGAGCTTGAATATGTATAGAAATTTAGAGCTAGAAACATGTGTGGCTTTTTAAATGTAGGAATTTAATACATAAACTGACAATTTTTTTAAAATCTAAAAATAGATGAACTTATTTCACCGAGAATATGTAAACAAGAAAGTACAAGAACTACTAAATTTCATTGAAGAAATACAATTTACACTAATACAATGCAATTATAAACAACAAATGGTCATAAAATTATATTCTTGAAAACAAGAGTCTATATAAAGTCTAGAAAAGTGACCAGCAAAGTGACGCTTCATCACAAGTATCTAGCCTACGATTTAAAGGCTAAGCTTCCAGTTTGTTTGCTATTAATTCTTAATCCCTTGCCAATCATTCACTGACGAACAATTTACTAATTATCTTCGAATAAATAAATGATTTAGGACAGGTCAATCGGGGTCCTAAATTTTGGGCCGTTTACGACGCAGTGTAAATTTAGCGGCTCTTTGTGAAACGGGTAAAAATTGTAAGAGATGGGCTACGGCCTGCTTTACGAGGTCGTAGCGGTAAGAGGTCTTTGTGAAACGGTCTGTAAAGTAAGCATCAAGTTGCCGGTTACCAGTTGCCTTTCAAATTGTAGAGTTAGCATCTGTAACACATCCTCTCTCTTTTGCATCGAAGGGGTTTCTTACATTATGTACCGGAGTTGGATTCACATCTATATGATAATTTATGATGGGTTTGTTTTATCTTGTAGTTTTCTGGAGAACTGGATAAGGATCAATGCGAGCAGGAATCCGATGAAGATCTGTCGGCTGAAGTGAAGGCTCTGCAACCAGACGAGTGTACAGGAAAGGTCCTCTCCCTGCGTGACTGCCCAGAGAATCATGACGCAGGTAAGGTTGCGTTTCATCTATAGAACATGAAGTCTTACTGTCACTTCAGTTGTCATCTTTCTTGGTCGCCAAGACTAATGCTCCAATACTCTTCACCTAAGAACCCTTGGAGCCTTCATCACGGACGTGTGTAGTCATAATACCGCTCCTGTTTCTTGTTATGAAATAACAACTCAATTCAATGGCTGGATGGATTAATTAGTATTTCAACATCGTAACAACCTCTTTCACTAAGTCAAATCTAAGTTGGATAATTTAGTACAGAATTCCGCGATATAACGTCCCAGGGGTGATAGTAAATCCTGCTTTATCGGTGTATCTCCTACCATACCCTTATATCTTTCTATCAACCCAAAACTCGTATAATGGTCGGAGAGTAATTTTCGTGCCGACTGATATATGTCACTGCAATATTTCAATACCTGTCGATGTTTGTTATTCAGATGCAAGACACAAGAGAGGATGCATCAGCTGCTACCTCTGCAAATACTACTACCGTATCTACATCTATTGTGGCCGTAAGATTTACAGGAGGTACACCATCTGCTACCCTCAAACCAGGTGCTATGAACAGTGAAGGAAGTGAAGACCAAGTTACGTCTCAACAACTGAATCACTCAAATATACATATGTAGATGGAAGCTAAATACATTTTTCTGTAGAACACGAACATGGATCTTTGCGATAGAAATTTAAGTCTTAAACATTGGTAATTTCGAATATATTTTTTCAAATAAATCTTTCAATTTGTTCACATCGATATGACAGTCATCGACAAGTTATATATCAGAATTTGGATAGAATTGTTAGTTTTCAATTCGTATTCGTATTTCATTGAAAGTGTTTGTAAATTGTGCATACATGTTACAAAATGTAAACAATCCATTTAGCCTATCATTATATGTTTTTAAAGTAGCAACATTTGAAATAAACGGTCCTTTTGTCATTTACATACCATGTTAGTAGTATATCTTTGCTGTCTTCAGGATCCACCCGATCCACCCGATCCACCCGATCCACCTATGTCCCCTGATCCCCTCGATCCCCTCAAAGTTTACCATAGGGCTTATTTTCTTTGTGATCCCCCCGATCCCCCTGCCTAGTCTCGGCTATCTTCGGCTATCTTCGTGATCCCCATGGTGATGCTATTTTTAGACACTAGTAATCCCTTTCCATACAGGTGAGGGGTTTTACGTGGACGAGGGATTGAGGGGGATGGGGGGTAAGAGACGATAGATATGTAGGTGCTTGCTCTCATTGAAAGGAAAGGGGATGTGATTGTCTAGATTATGGAAAGAGGGAGGGAGGGAGGGAAGGAGGACGGAGGGAGGAATGAAGGGGTTGATAGAAACGCTAGAGCAAGGAAAGAGAGGGCAGAGGCAGCTTTTGAAACGAACGCTAGAATAAAATTATGGCACTACACATTCGCCATATATTAGATGAAGTACGAGTATATAATTGAGTATGAAAATATTATTTGGAATATTAAACGCGTGAATGAAACATAATAAAACGGAGAATTGATAGGGAAAATTTTTATGGAAACTAAAATATTGATTTACAGAGTGAAAATACATGTTTAAAAAAATTCATATATTGAAAGTAATTGCATTTTATTTCCAAAGCGCATATAATTTTAAAAAACAATAATCAAATCGAAAGTATAATTATTACATGTAAATTTCAATGAGTTTATTCACTTTAGATATTAATAAGAAAATCAACATTGTATGTATCAAAAAAAATAAAATCTTGAAATAAACACGAGAATTTAATTATGACACTACACACTCACTGTATATTAGATGAAGTAGGAGTACATAACTAGGTATGAAAAATAATTATTGGAATATCAAACATGTGAATGAAACATTGATAATAAATACAACTTTACAGAGAGCTTGAAGAATAAATTGAGGGAATTCATAAAACAAATCTTTTTAATAAAAAAATTTTCAAATTGAATGTAACATTAAAACATGTAAATGAAAATGAGGTATTACTTCTAAAAATGGAAACATTAAAAGCTTAAAAGAATACATTGAGGGAGTAAAAAGAAAAGCACTTTTTTACATAGATAAAAAGATTTCACTGTCCGAAATGATACTCTTTCAAAAGACAACTATAAATGTAAGAAAAGTCATTTTCTAGCATTGAGCCCTTGATTTACAGAGTGAAAATACATGTTTAAAAAAATTCATATATTGAAAGTAATTGCATTTTATTTCCAAAGCGCATATAATTTTAAAAAACAATAATCAAATCGAAAGTATAATTATTACATGTAAATTTCAATGAGTTTATTCACTTTAGATATTAATAAGAAAATCAACATTGTATGTATCAAAAAAAAAAGAATCTTGAAATAAACACGAGAATTTAATTATGACACTACACACTCACTGTAGGAGTACATAACTAGGTATGAAAAATAATTATTGGAATATCAAACATGTGAATGAAACATTGATGATAAATACAACTTTACAGAGAGCTTGAAGAATAAATTGAGGGAATTCATAAAACAAATCTTTTTAATGATATTTTTTACAAATTGAATGTTACATTAAAACATGTAAATGAAAATGAGGTATTACTTCTAAAAATGGAAACATTAAAAGCTTAAAAGAATACATTGAGGGAGTAAAAAGAAAAGCACTTTTTTACATAGATAAAAAGATTTCACTGTCCGAAATGATACTCTTTCAAAAGACAACTATAAATGTAAGAAAAGTCATTTTCTAGCATTGAGCCCTTGATTTACAGAGTGAAAATACATGTTAAAAAAAATTCATATATTGAAAGTAATTGCATTTTATTTCCAAAGCGCATATAATTTTAAAAAACAATAATCAAATCGAAAGTATAATTAGTACATGTAAATTTCAATGAGTTTATTCACTTTAGATATTAATAAGTAAATCAACATTGTATGTATAAAAAAAAAAGAATCTTGAAATAAACACGAGAATTTAATTATGACACTACACACTCACTGTAGGAGTACATAACTAGGTATGAAAAATAATTATTGGAATATCAAACATGTGAATGAAACATTGATGATAAATACAACTTTACAGAGAGCTTGAAGAATAAATTGAGGGAATTCATAAAACAAATCTTTTTAATGATATTTTTTACAAATTGAATGTTACATTAAAACATGTAAATGAAAATGAGGTATTACTTCTAAAAATGGAAACATTAAAAGCTTAAAAGAATACATTGAGGGAGTAAAAAGAAAAGCACTTTTTTACATAGATAAAAAGATTTCACTGTCCGAAATGATACTCTTTCAAAAGACAACTATAAATGTAAGAAAAGTCATTTTCTAGCATTGAGCCCTTGATTTACAGAGTGAAAATACATGTTAAAAAAAATTCATATATTGAAAGTAATTGCATTTTATTTCCAAAGCGCATATAATTTTAAAAAACAATAATCAAATCGAAAGTATAATTATTACATGTAAATTTCAATGAGTTTATTCACTTTAGATATTAATAAGAAAATCAACATTGTATGTATCAAAAAAAATAAAATCTTGAAATAAACACGAGAATTTAATTATGACACTACACACTCACTGTATATTAGATGAAGTAGGAGTACATAACTAGGTATGAAAAATAATTATTGGAATATCAAACATGTGAATGAAACATTGATAATAAATACAACTTTACAGAGAGCTTGAAGAATAAATTGAGGGAATTCATAAAACAAATCTTTTTAATAAAAAAATTTTCAAATTGAATGTAACATTAAAACATGTAAATGAAAATGAGGTATTACTTCTAAAAATGGAAACATTAAAAGCTTAAAAGAATACATTGAGGGAGTAAAAAGAAAAGCACTTTTTTACATAGATAAAAAGATTTCACTGTCCGAAATTATACTCTTTCAAAAGACAACTATAAATGTAAGAAAAGTCATTTTCTAGCATTGAGCCCTTGATTTACAGAGTGAAAATACATGTTTAAAAAAATTCATATATTGAAAGTAATTGCATTTTATTTCCAAAGCGCATATAATTTTAAAAAACAATAATCAAATCGAAAGTATAATTATTACATGTAAATTTCAATGAGTTTATTCACTTTAGATATTAATAAGAAAATCAACATTGTATGTATCAAAAAAAAAAGAATCTTGAAATAAACACGAGAATTTAATTATGACACTACACACTCACTGTATATTAGATGAAGTAGGAGTACATAACTAGGTATGAAAAATAATTATTGGAATATCAAACATGTGAATGAAACATTGATGATAAATACAACTTTACAATGAGCTTGAAGAATAAATTGAGGGAATTCATAAAACAAATCTTTTTAATGATATTTTTTACAAATTGAATGTTACATTAAAACATGTAAATGAAAATGAGGTATTACTTCTAAAAATGGAAACATTAAAAGCTTAAAAGAATACATTGAGGGAGTAAAAAGAAAAGCACTTTTTTACATAGATAAAAAGATTTCACTGTCCGAAATGATACTCTTTCAAAAGACAACTATAAATGTAAGAAAAGTCATTTTCTAGCATTGAGCCCTTCATTACACATTCTAGACTTTGGAAAAAGATGACAATTCCAATGTGAATGATACTGATAGTCAGACAGGTGGAGGGAAAGACGACGAGAAGATTCATAGACCTCTAAAGTCTCCACAGAAAAGAAAAAAGAAATCTAAACCACGAGAGAATTGCTCAAAATGGATATGTACAAGAATTTGACTTTATACCAGAAGGAGACCAAGGGATGGATCCAATGTTTTTCATGATATTTAATCAATCTGAGGTCATTGATATATTAAATTCAGAAATTGATCAAAAGAAATGTATTAAATGGGCTCTATGCATTCATGCGAAATATGGGAAAACAGGACCAGATGGAACTAGATGTTACACAGATCCATATTTTCAAACAAAAATGACAAGTTGTACACAGATTGATGACCCAGAATATCTATATGCAAAATTAGAAGAATTGATAACTTTGAGGGGGACTCTTCAAATCTTGAATTTGAAACTATCATCAACATAAAACTGTCTGTGACAAAGTTTCAACCACTTGAAGCTTCTTCAAACTGTCTGTGACAAAGTTTCAACCACTTGAAGCTTCTTCATTCATACCCTTGCCAGACACCTTGTCACACAAAAGGAGTATTTTGAACATTAGGAATTTGAATGATGATCTATGTTTTGTATATTCAATACTGGCACATTTGCATCCCTCACCAAACAAATGGAAAGAATTACCTTCAGAATATGAACAATATTTACAAGAATTGGACCTTACTGGATTTTCTTTTCCTATGCCTTTTAAAGACATCACCAGATTTGAACCAATCAATCGCTTATGTATTAACATTTACGGGTATGAGAAGAAAACAATATGTCGGATAAGAGTGAGTGACAATACAGGTGTTACCAAAGAACAACATATTGATCTCATGTATTTGACATCTGATACAGATGAATAGGATGACAATGACTTGGATAATAGCTTTGATGATATTAACAATACTGATGAAATGTTTGTACAAACTAATATTGCTTAATCACCAACATGAGTTCCTTATTGTGGAAAAAGAGGGGAAATTATACTTAACATGTTTGTCGAAAATGTATTTGGTGTTATTCCTCTCAAACAAGGCTAGAGGCACATAAACCATACTGCTACGACAAATCACAGACCATGTTAAAGCCATCTGAAGACAAAGCGACTCGCAACTTTGGTTTAGGTAAATTACTTCACACTGTAGAAATGCCATTTGTGATCTATGCAGATTTTGAAACAGTCCTTGAACCCTAACCCATACAAAGTGATGATCAGAGAAATTGAAAAAACCCATAAATACATACCATGTGGATATGGTTATAAAACTGTCTCAAGAAATGAAAAATACACTAAACCATTGAGAGTTTACAGTGGGGAAGATGCAGCAGAGCATTTCATGGAAAGTTTATTGAAAGACTATGAAGAAATAAAAGAAATATTAAACAACCCAATCCCTCTGCAGCTCACAGATGAGGACAGAGCTCTTATGGACTCTACTTCTGCATGCTATTTATGCAAAAAAAAAAGGCTTTGCAAAGGAGGATCAAAAGGTATTTCACCATGATCACTTGGATGGAAGACTAAGAGGTGTGTGTCATAACACATGCACATTATAAAGAGAGGAAAGAAATCCTGATGGTGTTTCACAATGCATCGAGATATGATAGCAAGTTGATATTACAAGCAAGCAATAAATTTTCTAATAGGAAAAGTAAGTGCATACCACAAAATATTGAGCATTTTCTGAAGTTTTCCATTGATGACCTCATCTGTTTGAACTCTTTTAAATTCCTGTCAACATCCCCACAAACACTTACGGATAACTTGCTTAAGAAAGGTTTAGATAAATGCAAACATCTAGGCAGTCGATTTCCTGAACAACCGAGTCTTCTAACCAAGAAATTACCATACTTTTATGAATATATTCGAAAATGTCTTTGGTGTTATTCCTCTCAAACAAGGCTAGAGGCACATAAACCATACTGCTACGACAAAGCACAGACTATGTTAAAGCCATCTGAAGACAAAGCGACTCGCAACTTTGGTTTAGGTAAATTACTTCACACTGTAGAAATGCCATTTGTGATCTATGCAGATTTTGAAACAGTCCTTGAACCCTAACCCATACAAAGTGATGATCAGAGAGAAATTGAAAAAACTCACAAATACATACCATGTGGATATGGTTATAAAATTGTCTCAAGAAATGAAAAATACACTAAACCATTGAAAGTTTACAGTGGGGAAGATGCAGCAGAGCATTTCATGGAAATATTTTTGAAAGACTATGAAGAAATAAAAGAAATATTAAACAACCAATCCCTCTGCAGCTCACAGATGAGGACAGAGCTCTTATGGACTCTATTTCTGCATGCTATTTATGCAAAAAAAAAAAGGCTTTGCAAAGGAGGATCAAAAGGTATTTCACCATGATCACTTGGATGGAAGACTAAGAGGTGTGTGTCATAACACATGCACATTATAAAGAGAGGAAAGAAATCCTGATGGTGTTTCACAATGCATCGAGATATGATAGCAAGTTGATATTACAAGCAAGCAATAAATTTTCTAATAGGAAAAGTAATTGCATACCACAAAATATTGAGCATTTTCTGAAGTTTTCCATTGATGACCTCATAAGTTTGAACTCTTTTAAATTCCTGTCAACATCCCTACAAACACTTACGGATAACTTGCTTAAGAAAGGTTTAGATAAATGCAAACATCTAGGCAGTCATTTTCCTGAACATCTGAGTCTTCTAACCAAGAAATTACCATACTTTTATGAATATATTCGAAAATGTCTTTGGTGTTATTCCTCTCAAACAAGGCTAGAGGCACATAAACCATACTGCTACGACAAAGCACAGACTATGATTAAAGCCATCTGAAGACAAAGCGACTCGCAACTTTGGTTTAGGTAAATTACTTCACACTGTAGAAATGCCATTTGTGATCTATGCAGATTTTGAAACAGTCTTTGAACCCTAACCCATACAAAGTGATGATCAGAGAAATTGAAAAAACCCATAAATACATACCATGTGGATATGGTTATAAAACTGTCTCAAGAAATGAAAAATTCACTAAACCATTGAAAGTTTACAGTGGGGAAGATGCAGCAGAGCATTTCATGGAAATTTTTTTGAAAGACTATGAAGAAATAAAAGAAATATTAAACAACCAATCCCTCTGCAGCTCACAGATGAGGACAGAGCTCTTATGGACTCTACTTCTGCATGCTATTTATGCAAAAAAAAAGGCTTTGAAAAGGAGGATCAAAAGGTATTTGACCATGATCACTTGGATGGAAGACTAAGAGGTGTGTGTCATAACACATGCACATTATAAAGAGAGGAAAGAAATCCTGATGGTGTTTCACAATGCATTGAGATATGATAGCAAATTGATATTACAAGCCAGCAATAAATTTTCTGATAGGAAAATTAAGTGCATACCACAAAATATTGAGCATTTTCTGAAGTTTTCCATTGATGACCTCATCTGTTTGAACTCTTTTAAATTCCTGTCAACATCCCTACAAACACTTACGGATAACTTGCTTAAGAAAGGTTTAGATAAATTCAAACAGCTAGGCAGTCATTTTCCTGAACATCCGAGTCTTCTAACCAAGAAATTACCATACTTTTATGAATATATCACCGATTTTTCAAAACTAGAGGAGATTACATGTCCTCGCAGAGATAAATTTTATTCTTCACTCACAGAAGAGACAATTACAGAAAAGGATCATGATTTTGTGGAAAAAATTTGGGATGTATTTAATGTTAAATCCATTCACGAGTTCATGCATCTATATTTATCAGTGGATGTATTGACACTCACAGACACAATGGAAGAATTCAGGAGAATGACTCGAGAGTTTTATGGATTAGAGTGTTTTTCATATTCATATTCATGTTTTTCTCATTACCTGGATTGACCTCAGATGCTTGCTTGAAAATGCCTGGAGTTAGCATTGATCTTCTAGCTGACATAGACAAATATCTTCTGTTGGAAGGAGCTGTTAGAGGAGGTCTATCTGTCATTGGCCATCGACATGCAAAAGGAATAACAGATACATGGATGACTATGATGATTAAATATTGTATTGTGATATCAACAATCTATATGGATGTGCTATGTCTGATATGCTTCCAAAAGCCAATTTTAATTTTTTGACAGAAGAAGAATTTGCAATTATTGACTGGTCTACCATTGGTACAGAAAACAGCCTTGGTCATATTCTGGCAGTAGACCTAATTTACCCTCCGCATTTACATCGGCTTCATGCATCCTTACCTCTTGCACCTACCAAAGAAAGTATACCATATGAGGATTTTTCTCAATACCATAAGTAATTACTGACAGACATGGGAATCAAGAGAAAAGGACCTTTAGTGATGAAGATATTTGCAACCCTCAAAGATAAGGAGATTTATGTTGTACATGTTGCATGATGTGCATTTCTCCTGAGTTGTTTTGTTTATGGATATTAATCTTACCACCAGTATCTTTCCACCTGTGTCATTTGAAAAGCCTCCACTGCCTTCACATCAGAGAAATGCACATCATTTTGTAGGGAATTTTGCAATATATCTTGATAATTATCTTAATATTATTGAAATCATTTTTTTAAGATTTTTTTTTTATGTTCACATCTTACATATCCTATATCGTGCTCTTTACTGTATGCTGATCGCAATAGTACTAGTAATATTTGACTTTACCCCTGAAACCCATATGGTAAACTTGTGTCATTCCATCTTCCAAAAGATATCTCATGTCATCTAGGGGAGAAAGAGCATTTTTGTTGTTCTAATTGTAAACAACTGACGTGAATAGCTCCTGATTAGATGGAAAGTAGCCTTGGTTTGCTTTGTTTTAAACAAACAATCTTTGTACATAGCATGTGTCATGTTTTTTGATAGTGTTTTTCACACCCATTGCTGTTTTTTCTATTTAAGTTCACTGGGACTCTGTTCGAAAATGAAACTGTAATTTTTGGCTCTAATTCCCAGAAATTCAAGAAATTCAATGATTATTTTCCCTTCAGCTTCATATTTCATCCTGCCTAATATCTTATGCCTTGTCATTGAGTGAATAAAATGATCTTGTGGATAGTTTGAAGTGTCAAATAAATCCAAATGTCTTTTCGTGAATACATATGGATTAAAATCAGAGATAGGTCTGTCCACTTGATTTGATATCTCATAAAACAAGCTATCTGTGTCGCTCATGAGGAGTTTGAGTTTGTCTTCATATTGTTCCAGCATCACTTCGTAATGGAAAGAATACAATTTCTGCTTCGCATATTCGAGAACAGTAAATGAAGTAGCTACATTTTGATTCAAGGTCACAGAAAGCTTTTCCTTTTTTTTTAATTTTTTTTTTTTTTAATTTCATTTCAAGCTTTTCCATTTTGATAGCCACTAGGTCTTCAGAATAAATCTTAAAATATTTAAAATTTGGTTTGTTG
Source organism: Steromphala cineraria (assembly GCA_916613615.1). Taxonomy (NCBI): domain Eukaryota; kingdom Metazoa; phylum Mollusca; class Gastropoda; order Trochida; family Trochidae; genus Steromphala; species Steromphala cineraria. The sequence goes on from OU744729.1 coordinate 57,481,053, forward strand.
GTGTACTTAGTCAATCTTTGTTTATTGGCAACCAGCTCAACCCTTTCATATTATCGTACATTTTGTTAATGTTTTCAATAAGTAGCATTTGTACACAATATCCAAAAATCTTTCGAGAAATCATCAGTAGCTTCCTTTCGTCTTTCAGTATTGAAATCTATAAAAGGTTTCATCCATTTCGATTGTTCAAATGATAGAACTCTGTGAATTTTTCCTAATTTTAACCCTAGCTTGAGGTACAGCTTCAAAGTTGCAACATGTACAACATAAATCTCCTTATCTTTGAGGGTTGCAAATAGCTTCATCACTAAAGGTCCTTTTCTCTTGATTCCCATGTCTGTCAGTAATTACTTATGGTATTGAGAAAAATCCTCATATGGTATACTTTCTTTGGTAGGTGCAAGAGGTAAGGATGCATGAAGCCGATGTAAATGCGGAGGGTAAATTAGGTCTACTGCCAGAATATGACCAAGGCTGTTTTCTGTACCAATGGTAGACCAGTCAATAATTGCAAATTCTTCTTCTGTCAAAAAATTAAAATTGGCTTTTGGAAGCATATCAGACATAGCACATCCATATAGATTGTTGATATCACAATACAATATTTAATCATCATAGTCATCCATGTATCTGTTATTCCTTTTGCATGTCGATGGCCAATGACAGATAGACCTCCTCTAACAGCTCCTTCCAACAGAAGATATTTGTCTATGTCAGCTAGAAGATCAATGCTAACTCCAGGCATTTTCAAGCAAGCATCTGAGGTCAATCCAGGTAATGAGAAAAAAATGAATATGAATATGAAAAACACTCTAATCCATAAAACTCTCGAGTCATTCTCCTGAATTCTTCCATTGTGTCTGTGAGTGTCAATACATCCACTGATAAATATAGATGCATGAACTCGTGAATGGATTTAATATTAAATACATCCCAAATTTTTTCCAAATTGTCTCTTCTGTGAGTGAAGAATAAAATTTATCTCTGCGAGGACATGTAATCTCCTCTAGTTTTGAAAAATCGGTGATATATTCATAAAAGTATGGTAATTTCTTGGTTAGAAGACTCGGATGTTCAGGAAAATGACTGCCTAGCTGTTTGAATTTATCTAAACCTTTCTTAAGCAAGTTATCCGTAAGTGTTTGTAGGGATGTTGACAGGAATTTAAAAGAGTTCAAACAGATGAGGTCATCAATGGAAAACTTCAGAAAATGCTCAATATTTTGTGGTATGCACTTAATTTTCCTATCAGAAAATTTATTGCTGGCTTGTAATATCAATTTGCTATCATATCTCAATGCATTGTGAAACACCATCAGGATTTCTTTCCTCTCTTTATAATGTGCATGTGTTATGACACACACCTCTTAGTCTTCCATCCAAGTGATCATGGTCAAATACCTTTTGATCCTCCTTTTCAAAGCCTTTTTTTTGCATAAATAGTATGCAGAAGTAGAGTCCATAAGAGCTCTGTCCTCATCTGTGAGCTGCAGAGGGATTGGTTGTTTAATATTTCTTTTATTTCTTCATAGTCTTTCAAAAAACTTTCCATGAAATGCTCTGCTGCATCTTCCCCACTGTAAACTTTCAATGGTTTAGTGAATTTTTCATTTCTTGAGACAGTTTTATAACCATATCCACATGGTATGTATTTATGGGTTTTTTCAATTTCTCTGATCATCACTTTGTATGGGTTAGGGTTCAAAGACTGTTTCAAAATCTGCATAGATCACAAATGGCATTTCTACAGTGTGAAGTAATTTACCTAAACCAAAGTTGCGAGTCGCTTTGTCTTCAGATGGCTTTAATCATAGTCTGTGCTTTGTCGTAGCAGTATGGTTTATGTGCCTCTAGCCTTGTTTGAGAGGAATAACACCAAAGACATTTTCGAATATATTCATAAAAGTATTGTCATTTCTTGGTTAGAAGACTCAGATGTTCAGGAAAATGACTGCCTAGATGTTTGCATTTATCTAAACCTTTCTTAAGCAAGTTATCCGTAAGTGTTTGTAGGGATGTTGACAGGAATTTAAAAGAGTTCAAACAGATGAGGTCATCAATGGAAAACTTCAGAAAATGCTCAATATTTTGTGGTATGCACTTACTTTTCCTATTAGAAAATTTATTGCTTGCTTGTAATATCAACTTGCTATCATATCTCGATGCATTGTGAAACACCATCAGGATTTCTTTCCTCTCTTTATAATGTGCATGTGTTATGACACACACCTCTTAGTCTTCCATCCAAGTGATCATGGTGAAATACCTTTTGATCCTCCTTTGCAAAGCCTTTTTTTTTTGCATAAATAGCATGCAGAAATAGAGTCCATAAGAGCTCTGTCCTCATCTGTGAGCTGCAGAGGGATTGGTTGTTTAATATTTCTTTTATTTCTTCATAGTCTTTCAAAAATATTTCCGTGAAATGCTCTGCTGCATCTTCCCCACTGTAAACTTTCAATGGTTTAGTGTATTTTTCATTTCTTGAGACAATTTTATAACCATATCCACATGGTATGTATTTGTGAGTTTTTTCAATTTCTCTCTGATCATCACTTTGTATGGGTTAGGGTTCAAGGACTGTTTCAAAATCTGCATAGATCACAAATGGCATTTCTACAGTGTGAAGTAATTTACCTAAACCAAAGTTGCGAGTCGCTTTGTCTTCAGATGGCTTTAACATAGTCTGTGCTTTGTCGTAGCAGTATGGTTTATGTGCCTCTAGCCTTGTTTGAGAGGAATAACACCAAAGACATTTTCGAATATATTCATAAAAGTATGGTAATTTCTTGGTTAGAAGACTCGGTTGTTCAGGAAATCGACTGCCTAGATGTTTGCATTTATCTAAACCTTTCTTAAGCAAGTTATCCGTAAGTGTTTGTGGGGATGTTGACAGGAATTTAAAAGAGTTCAAACAGATGAGGTCATCAATGGAAAACTTCAGAAAATGCTCAATATTTTGTGGTATGCACTTACTTTTCCTATTAGAAAATTTATTGCTTGCTTGTAATATCAACTTGCTATCATATCTCGATGCATTGTGAAACACCATCAGGATTTCTTTCCTCTCTTTATAATGTGCATGTGTTATGACACACACCTCTTAGTCTTCCATCCAAGTGATCATGGTGAAATACCTTTTGATCCTCCTTTGCAAAGCCTTTTTGTTTTGCATAAATAGCATGCAGAAGTAGAGTCCATAAGAGCTCTGTCCTCATCTGTGAGCTGCAGAGGGATTGGGTTGTTTAATATTTCTTTTATTTCTTCATAGTCTTTCAATAAACTTTCCATGAAATGCTCTGCTGCATCTTCCCCACTGTAAACTCTCAATGGTTTAGTGTATTTTTCATTTCTTGAGACAGTTTTATAACCATATCCACATGGTATGTATTTGTGAGTTTTTTCAATTTCTCTCTGATCATCACTTTGTATGGGTTAGGGTTCAAGGACTGTTTCAAAATCTGCATAGATCACAAATGGCATTTCTACAGTGTGAAGTAATTTACCTAAACCAAAGTTGCGAGTCGCTTTGTCTTCAGATGGCTTTAACATGGTCTGTGATTTGTCGTAGCAGTATGGTTTATGTGCCTCTAGCCTTGTTTGAGAGGAATAACACCAAATACATTTTCGACAAACATGTTAAGTATAATTTCCCCTCTTTTTCCACAATAAGGAACTCATGTTGGTGATTAAGCAATATTAGTTTGTACAAACATTTCATCAGTATTGTTAATATCATCAAAGCTATTATCCAAGTCATTGTCATCCTATTCATCTGTATCAGATGTCAAATACATGAGATCAATATGTTGTTCTTTGGTAACACCTGTATTGTCACTCACTCTTATCCGACATATTGTTTTCTTCTCATACCCGTAAATGTTAATACATAAGCGATTGATTGGTTCAAATCTGGTGATGTCTTTAAAAGGCATAGGAAAAGAAAATCCAGTAAGGTCCAATTCTTGTAAATATTGTTCATATTCTGAAGGTAAATCTTTCCATTTGTTTGGTGAGGGATGCAAATGTGCCAGTATTGAATATACAAAACATAGATCATCATTCAAATTCCTAATGTTCAAAATACTCCTTTTGTGTGACAAGGTGTCTGGCAAGGGTATGAATGAAGAAGCTTCAAGTGGTTGAAACTTTGTCACAGACAGTTTGAAGAAGCTTCAAGTGGTTGAAACTTTGTCACAGACAGTTTTATGTTGATGATAGTTTCAAATTCAAGATTTGAAGAGTCCCCCTCAAAGTTATCAATTCTTCTAATTTTGCATATAGATATTCTGGGTCATCAATCTGTGTACAACTTGTCATTTTTGTTTGAAAATATGGATCTGTGTAACATCTAGTTCCATCTGGTCCTGTTTTCCCATATTTCGCATGAATGCATAGAGCCCATTTAATACATTTCTTTTGATCAATTTCTGAATTTAATATATCAATGACCTCAGATTGATGAAATATCATGAAAAACATTGGATCCATCCCTTGGTCTCCTTCTGGTATAAAGTCAAATTCTTGTACATATCCATTTTGAGCATTTCTCTCGTGGTTTAGATTTCTTTTTTCTTTTCTGTGGAGACTTTAGAGGTCTATGAATCTTCTCGTCGTCTTTCCCTCCACCTGTCTGACTATCAGTATCATTCACATTGGAATTGTCATCTTTTTCCAAAGTCTAGAATGTGTAATGAAGGGCTCAATGCTAGAAAATGACTTTTCTTACATTTATAGTTGTCTTTTGAAAGAGTATCATTTCGGACAGTGAAATCTTTTTATCTATGTAAAAAAGTGCTTTTCTTTTTACTCCCTCAATGTATTCTTTTAAGCTTTTAATGTTTCCATTTTTAGAAGTAATACCTCATTTTCATTTACATGTTTTAATGTAACATTCAATTTGTAAAAAATATCATTAAAAAGATTTGTTTTATGAATTCCCTCAATTTATTCTTCAAGCTCTCTGTAAAGTTGTATTTATCATCAATGTTTCATTCACATGTTTGATATTCCAATAATTATTTTTCATACCTAGTTATGTACTCCTACTTCATCTAATATACAGTGAGTGTGTAGTGTCATAATTAAATTCTCGTGTTTATTTCAAGATTTTTTTTTTTTTGATACATACAATGTTGATTTTCTTATTAATATCTAAAGTGAATAAACTCATTGAAATTTACATGTAATAATTATACTTTCGATTTGATTATTGTTTTTTAAAATTATATGCGCTTTGGAAATAAAATGCAATTACTTTCAATATATGAATTTTTTTAAACATGTATTTTCACTCTGTAAATCAAGGGCTCAATGCTAGAAAATGACTTTTCTTACATTTATAGTTGTCTTTTGAAAGAGTATCATTTCGGACAGTGAAATCTTTTTATCTATGTAAAAAAAATGCTTTTCTTTTTACTCCCTCAATGTATTCTTTTAAGCTTTTAATGTTTCCATTTTTAGAAGTAATACCTCATTTTCATTTACATGTTTTAATGTTACATTCAATTTGAAAATTTTTTTATTAAAAAGATTTGTTTTATGAATTCCCTCAATTTATCCTTCAAGCTCTCTGTAAAGTTGTATTTATTATCAATGTTTCATTCACATGTTTGATATTCCAATAATTATTTTTCATACCTAGTTATGTACTCCTACTTCATCTAATATACAGTGAGTGTGTAGTGTCATAATTAAATTCTCGTGTTTATTTCAAGATTTTTTTTTTTTTATACATACAATGTTGATTTTCTTATTAATATCTAAAGTGAATAAACTCATTGAAATGTACATGTAATAATTATACTTTCGATTTGATTATTGTTTTTAAAATTATATGCGCTTTGGAAATAAAATGCAATTACTTTCAATATATGAATTTTTTTAAACATGTATTTTCACTCTGTAAATCAATATTTTAGTTTCCATAAAAATTTTCCCTATCAATTCTCCGTTTTATTATGTTTCATTCACGCGTTTAATATTCCAAATAATATTTTCATACTCAATTATATACTCGTACTTCATCTAATATATGGCGAATGTGTAGTGCCATAATTTTATTCTAGCGTTCGTTTCAAAAGCTGCCTCTGCCCTCTCTTTCCTTGCTCTAGCGTTTCTATCAACCCCTTCATTCCTCCCTCCGTCCTCCTTCCCTCCCTCCCTCCCTCTTTCCATAATCTAGACAATCACATCCCCTTTCCTTTCAATGAGAGCAAGCACCTACATATCTATCGTCTCTTACCCCCCATCCCCCTCAATCCCTCGTCCACGTAAAACCCCTCACCTGTATGGAAAGGGATTACTAGTGTCTAAAAATAGCATCACCATGGGGATCACGAAGATAGCCGAAGATAGCCGAGACTAGGCAGGGGGATCGGGGGGATCACAAAGAAAATAAGCCCTATGGTAAACTTTGAGGGGATCGAGGGGATCAGGGGACATAGGTGGATCGGGTGGATCGGGTGGATCGGGTGGATCCTGAAGACAGCAAAGATATACTACTCATGTTGTCTCTTGTTTGGCAGATTTAGCCAAGTATGGCAGAAAACGTTTGGGTGAGGGCAAATAGAAGAATATTTATGATAACCAATCAAACAACAGCATTCTTATGGCAGAAAATGAATTAATGAATAATGGTTATAATCAAGCATGCATTTGTGAAGGCACTTGTAATTGTGAACAAAGTATATATTATTTTATGAAAAAAAGATTATGCATTTAATTACACTGATCAAAATTACACCAAAAAAACAGAATCTGTAAAAGGGCAGTAGCACGTCTTAAGGTGGAATATAAGGTGATGTTAGGAAAATTGGAATAAATTGTTCCAATTGAAAGACAATGTATTTAAAGTTCAGCCATGCGATTCCTTTTTTACACAAAATGAATTAAAGCTGTTCACACAAAAATGGCCGCCAATAGACTTATTGAGAATCTTTATAATTTATTCTCTGTCTATGAATGATTGGTTTGTGTAATGAGATTTTTGACGCTATCAAAATAATACATTTAGCATTAACGTACAATTATCAGTATAAAACATAAAATATAATGTTTTCCAAAAACGTGCTACTGCCCATTTAAAAGATAACTCAACCGAGTTTAAGACTACCCTCATAAGCTGAGCATTACTGTCCACCCTTATTTATTTAATAGTCTTATCCAGTTCGCCAAAGATCATAGCAAAAACTAACGTATATCTAATGTACACTGCGACTTAGATTGGTTATGACGTTATTAGTCATTAGCGATCATTAATTACCACGGCAATCGAACAACACCGCGTCGTCTTGACGACGATTTGGCTCAAGTGGTTTCACCGCTTGTTACCTAGAATAGTTGCATTTAAACAAATAGTCTTTCAATAGTTCATGATTTGTAAAACTGCAACAGGAAGAAACGTTTCAGTCAAGAGCATCCACCTCTATTTATACAATAACGATGCAGAGTCGATCACTGGCAGTTCAATCTGTTCTTATCTCTCGGCATGACACATACAGACCCGTGCAAGTTATATTCGGACAGTGACGTTATTTGCATAGATTTCACTTGCATGTTAATTTTGGTGTAGCATTAACAATTTGCACGCATGTAATTTTGCACATTTGTAACAAATCATCTCAGCTACAAGCTAATAATTTCTGTTTAATTTTCAGTCGATTATCGATGGAACGACCGCAATTTAATCAAATTATGTAAATAAATGTGAACAAGTTTATAATGGTGATCTATGGAACAGGTGTCATAATTTTGTACATAAATCGGTAAATCTGGTGACGTTACAGAAGTTATAATGGGATAATAAAATAAAAATTATGTACTTTAAGCTGAGATGATTTCAATTCAACCTGCTGAGTTTGATTATAATACAACAAGAACCTTTTTCTTAAAAAATATTTTTGCTGCACCAATTTAACATGCAAGTCTATAGGAAAAAGTCACTGTCCGAATATTACTGGCACGGGTCTGTAGCTGTCAACATACATGTCTAGCTCATCAGGTCTATTTTACGCCCACTTTGCTTATGACATGACAAAAAGGTTCGTCGTCCGTCCATCTGTCTGTCAATCTGTAAACAGTTATAACGTGTCGACTTTGTCTCTAGAAACAAAAGGCCTCGAAAGCTGAAACCTTGTGAACATACTCTGTTTACGCTTGGTTATTCAGTTTTTAATTTTATGCTACGCTTTGTCACCTGATAAGGCCCACATGGACCACCTTAAATACCTCTTGATATCTATGGAAACAGAAGACCTAGAAAACGGATACCTAGTGTACAGACTTTCTTTGATCTGATATATTAAAGTGTCATGTCAATAAAAACAATATTATATAAAAGTGTCGTTTAAGAGCAGTGTTGAACACTGTCAGTGAAACTCACTCAAGCACACGAATTTAGGAGTTTTAATTACTTTTTATATTATCATTATACTAAAACTAAACCGTTTTATCCTAAATGTTCCTTTAAAATTTCTTTCAACTATTTGTCTTCAACTACAAACTTTATATATGCAATGCACACAGCGTTCCATGATGAAAAATAACAAGCAGTATATAACTATATTTGTAATATATAAATAGTATAAGAAGAATGTGAATTATCATAAACGATTTACATAAAGATAAAGATGGATAAAAAAATTAGTACATGGATACTCAAAAGCCAAAACTTTCATCTAGATTGTGTGATAGGCACGGTTTACTCAATAGATAAGGCAGAGTACTTACTTCAACAGATTGGTTCCAGTCTTAAATATGTTGAACATTGAGATGTATCATTTCCTGCACAGACATATGATGTTTCCATGCATAGATTATATCGAACTATCTTATATAAGAAATATATAGTTACATAGATTATTCAAGTGGTTATTAATATCCCCCACCATGAAATGGTTAAAGGTTGATGTTTGGGCTCCCTCATTCCCTCCCTCCGTGCGTGCGATCGTCCGTCCGATTCGAAGAGATCAGCCAGTTCTTTTTCCATTGGTTGATTTCCACGCATGCGCGACACCGACCAGGTGGGTTAGTAGCTAGATGTAGGGGAGACCAGGGCAAAGCGCGCCCCCTAACATATAAGCGTGTTTTCTGGGCACATCAACATGTTTAGAATGCAACTTGAAGCATGTCTCTGATTCTCGTCAGATAAACTATTGTATGACAAATGCTTTTTAACCTACCACACCTGCATAAAGAGATATAAACGAAAATGTTTTTCGACAAAGGCGGTGCACTTTGCCCCGTAGTTTGGGGCAAAGCGCCCATGGGAAAATGTGATATGTCAAACACCTATAATAAGCCATTACCATCCAACAATTTTTTTAAAAAGTTCCATGCAGCTCACAGACACCCTTTAAAAATTAAACAAATAATAAAAACCAAGGCTCAGTATGCAAAGAACGACAACATACTTTTTATATGCCGTGGACCTTGATTTTGGAAGTTCTCAACCAAACACTTACATGATTGCTATATACGAATTACTAAGAACTATGCGAGTCTTGACAATTTAACTCATTAAATATCAGAAAACAATAAAAGGATGAAAGAAATTGATTGCTTTGAAAGATAAATTTCACAGTTTACAAACATCTGATCTCTGCTGGACTTGCCCATACGGCCTAAGTTTAGGGATGAAACAAAATATGTAATAAATATAAAAATTAATGCTAAATTATTAAATAAAATATACGCGTTTTTTAAATGAAATAAAATCCTATGATATAAATTTGTTACTTCATTGATAATATCACTTTTTGTAAATACAGGAAAATTATAGAATGAAAATTACAAATCTATTTTACGATATTTGCTTAAGAAAAATATTTAATATCTCTGACACTAATGTGTTGAAAATAAAAAAACATTTGAGATCACTCGGGGCAAAGCGCTCCCCCCGGCTCACTTTGCCCCTTTGAGGGTAGCATTTGACATGTGCATCATAGAAAATATTTTAAGCAATGAATTACAAAACTCCTAATTCAATGAACAGGTGATATATTTTGGTTTAATTGGTACGCTAGAGTTCAATGTTGCGTTTTGTGTTTCTATGAAATATGTGAATTCGGACAGATTCCTTCCATAAAGAAAAATGCCGTTTTTAAAACTTTTTGCAATGGTAAATCTACAACTCACGCTAACGATGCAAACGTGGAGCACGACGTTTCTTAACGCTTGCTTTCATCGGTTGATAATGACAAATCACGCCATTTGTCGGCCGTTAAGGAGAAATAAGGCTTGGTCACTTTGCCCCGACGGCGCGCTTTGCCCTGGTCTCCCCTAATAAGGACTTAGGGAACGATAACATTACAGCTAGTTTTAACTAGATTGGTTCGAGTTAAAGGGGTCAGCTTTTTAAAGAAACTATTACAGATAGGGTAACCACATTTGCTGTGTGTATTCATGATATGAATATTTTAGAATCACGCAATTTTCTTATACGGAGCTATGGTTCTTGTTCTGTGTAAGTATTGGCCTCTGACTTCGTAAAATGTTTGGATGAAGATCCAGTATGGCCAGGGATGTTGATGAAAATGTCTTCTTGCTGATTCTACTTTCGAGCTTCTAAACTTGTAAACGTTTAATTTGTATATTGTCTGATATGTTTAAGCATTTTTTAAGATCTTGTTTACCATCGTGAATTCTTTCTTGACAATTATTAACATCCGTCAGAACAATTTCTTATTGCTTATGGCTTAAGCACAATATTCATTCAGGATTTTTACGTTATTACTTTATCATATTTACGTTCATAAAAGAAACTAAACATTTCTTCTTCATTGTTTTGCATGGTAAAATAAATGTATGTACATTCTTGAATATTGTCAAGCAGCATTTGTTGATGATCGATATTCTTAATTTTTCCTTAAAAATATATATTATGTCATTTTTAGGAAGATAGTGATAAGAACTTTTTGAAATCAATCAAAGCATGAAGCAGTCTAAGTAAACCTAGCCTCACTATTATCCGTTACACTGCTATACTGAGTCTAACAAGGCTTGGTTGAGGGTCGCGTCAGCCGACCTTTCTGCGACCTATGACCTTCCAACGTTAAACTTGCGAAGGCACACTATTGTGGCTTGGTAAGCTGAGTTCTGATTGGTCAACTTGGTCACGCTGGCTGACGCGACTCTCAACCAAGCCTTGTTAGACTCAGTATAGCAGTGTAACGGATAATAGTGAGGCTAGGTTTACTTAGACTGAGCATGAAGGTGTTTATTTCTTTTAAATTTGCTTTATCCGTTTTGATGATTGAAATCATAAAGGAAGTGTCAATTTTAGTGACAAGGAATGCTGTTACTTACCATACAGTGAAGCCATCTCTCATTAAGGAAATGAATGCTATGTCGCATTATGTTCTTACCAGAACAAGTCTCACCTAACGCTAGGTATGCCACTAGACACTGACACAGCGTTGCATGCTGTTTTTTATACCCCTAACTTGGAACGTACCATAACATGTAAAACACCTCTTTATAAATGGAATGACCCAATGCGTTAGTCCAATCGCCGATGCCTGGCGAAGCATAAGTTAAACCGGAACCCCCTCAACGCATGGAACAAGTAAGTAAATACTACCTCCTTTGCCCCTTACACCCTAAATTACTCGAAATATAATTAGATAGCTTAAATAATACGAAGCTCCAGAAGGGACATGGTGTAAAAATATTTTATTACGTACGAACGTATTACTATCACGTACGTACGTGTTATCTTTACGTACGTACGTAGTAAATTAATACGTACGTACGTGTTATTATTGCGTACGTACGTGATAATGTATCACGTACGTACGTGATAGATTATTACGTACCTAATAAGTATTTTCGATTGTTTTAGCCTTTTGCGAGGAATTTGATAAAGCATTGCAACAATGAATAGTTTTTTTATTAAAAAATATTGCAAATATGTTCAATGTATGTTGACAAAATCGAAATAAAGCAAGTGTCAGTAATGGATCTGCATTCTTCTGCATTCTGCAGTCTATCATAATTGCCATATTGTGTTAAAATCTCTATCGGAATGTTGAGGTGTCTGCGTTTCTATCCAACATAAACAATTGTTTAGTCCGTTTCGCTTGTGCCGTTACTATGGATACAAAATTCGCAAAGCCAAAATTTGGGCAGAGAAAACATAACTTTCGACATTTCTACGTGTCCAACTTTGGTACATATTCAATATACCATAGTTTATCCGTATACGTGTTTAGACAATTTGAATTCCTAATGTAGGATGATCTATAAGAGTAGAACAAGTGTTTGTTTTAAACGTCCATGGTTGCAAAAGACAAATAAAGTAAGCACATATGTCATATTCCTTTGAGCTAAACACGGTTTGTATACGATAAACGATTGCTTATGGTTAAAAGACTGGTCTAATAATTTACTCACAACCTTTATTACAAAGATGACGTTCATGTTGGTTGTTCTTTTCTTTGCTGGTTTATGTGCGGTCAGTATGTAATAATATCAAAAATAGATTTTTGAATATTTGAAAATTATAAAAGATATAAAATAATATAAGACAAAATAATATATTTATATATCAGATATAATTATTATCTTAAAAGTTATTTTAAGTAAGATTGAAATTATATAACTCTTATTTGTCTTTTTGGGGAGGAAATTGTGCTACCTACATGTAGTTGCTTGTTAAAAACGCAACAGATTTGCTGTAGCCTATTCCATACAGTGGCTTATGAGTCTTTTTAGATAAAAACATTCATAACATGTGGGGGTTGATCCAAAACTACAGTCATGCCTTATACATGCACCTCCCTCCCCCCTCTCTCTCTCACTGAGAGCTAAGATTTAATGCATAAATAAATATTTTGTCTTGTCTTTCCTCTTGATACTCCCTCACTTATAGGATGGTGATATATTCTATATCGACAATAAATACGGCGTTTTCCGAAAACAAGCCCTCCCTTTTTGAAGTCCATAGGCTACTACTTTGAAGTGTATCAGATGAAAGTATCCTCCCCTTTCTAAGATATACTATAAGCAAATCTTTATCGCCGGTATTTCTTCAATATTTGACATGACCTGTATTATCTGTTCGCGCTGTGATAAACATCATTTGCTTATTCAAAGATTATGGAACATTTTGGACACAAAAAGAGAATGGAATTCTGCGAATAATGTTTAAGATTTCCATATTCCATATTCTTCCAATACTGAAATATTACCGTGCATCGAAGTTTATGGTGTATAAAAAGTTTCAAAACTGCTCTTCTGTCCGTTTTCTTAGGCGATGCAATTTGCACTTTCTACTCCTATAAGAGACTTCACTTGCTTAATAAGTGTCTTATGATTACGATTTAAAAAAGACTCTCACTTAAAACATTCCGGATACAAACCGATGTTTCCGAATATGGGGGCGGGATAGCGCAGTGGTTAGCGCGTTCAGCTTCGGATCAAGAGGTCCGTGGTTCGAATCCCGCCAGGGGCTCGGCAACTTTATCTGCAGTAAAGAACTGTTCTACACGCAGTCAGGTTTGGGTGCAATGCTACACTGAATTTCAGAGCAGTACCACCCATGGTTCGCTAGTTCCAGCTAAGCATAGCCACAATGGTGTTGCGGGCTTTCTCCCTGCAATAATACTAGCAGCCGCGATATGAGTGAAATGATCGCGAAAGCGGCGATAAACCCCACATCACCTCACCACCTCACCGAATATAAACACAAGCTTCTAATATGTGTTGAAGGTCACAAATCCAAACTCCCTATTTTCCGTATAGCAGGCTGGGCTTGCTTCGGAAAGCCGACGGGGGTGATTCATTCACTTGTTTTTGTGAGTATAGTAATTTCAGTATCATATATACGACATACGTTTGATTTTATTGAATCATCATATCACCACGATCAATATCTTGCGTGTTTTTGTCACCTCGCCAAACGTGACTCAAAGGCAGTGAATAAATACTGAATAAGTAATGTTAGCACATTTAGATTTCCAAGAAGCAATACTACGCCATTTTCCATCAATAATCTTCTTAAAAATCATTATAAATGATATTTATTGTTGTATTTGTTTGAAAATATTTACACATTTAATTGTATGAACGGTCTTAAAATAAGCCCTTTGGAGCATGTTGGTCAATTCTTTTATTTACTATTTCATGAATAAGTATGTATAAATCATATGATAGTCACATGGAACAGCACATTTCTTATGAATCATCTCAGACGTTCATTTTTCATTATCGCATAAATGTACATTGTATTGTAACGGCATTACAATGTACCAGACCAGTTACTTGTAGTAGGTGGTATAGATAGATTTAGCCGTATCCAATTAAGTTATTTACCAGTTTGAAATAGAGTTTCGATGATGGAAAATAATGATATTAAGCAAATGCCAAACTTCTGTCAACATTTCTTGCTATACAAAATATAACATTTTCTCTATCAAATTTCTGATACTTTCGTTTAGAACGGAACAAAATTTTAAAAAGATGTGTCTCTTAACTTAAAACGTCTTTATTAAGACAATTATTTTATCATTATATACGTAGGCTAAATGTATTCATATTTAGTTATTACGTACGTACGTAATAATTTATCACTTACGTACGCAATAATAACACGTACGTACGTAATAATTTTTCACGTACGTACGCAATAATAACACGTACGTACGTGATAGTAATACGTACGTACGTAATAAAAATATTTTTTTTACCATGTCCCTTCTGGAGCTTCGTAAAATAAAACTAGCCCCCGTTACAATATAAAGAGAATACCAAGAGAACTTCTCAACATAGGCACACATAGCACCAAAATATGATACATGATGGAGATGATGATTTGATTCGCAACTGTTCCTTTTATTAAGATCACATGCGCTGAAAAATCAATGGTCACACAGGCGTGACCAAATGATATTTTATTTACATAATTTACTTTATTCACAGAAAACAAAGTGTGCACTTATTTAAGCTCTTAACGATCATGCATCGAAATGCGAAGTCTTTATCTAATATACATGTATTATCAAAATAAAATTTCAACTGATTATATCTGCAGTTTATAAATGTTTTTATCAGTAATTTATATTTAACATCAAGGTTTCTGTCAATAATACTGTAGTTCAGAGTTTTGAAATTAATAATATATTATATAAATATATTAATATCAACATTTTTGCAAAAATTAAGTTTGATATTCCTCCGCAAAGTTTAGCTTATGATATTTTTTCCTCAAGTCACGTCCTTGACACAAAATGTTTAAGCATGCAGAGAAATAATTAGTTATTTTCAGATGTTGGCGCCTTCATTTTTTTATTTCCATTTGATTTTATTGTTGTTTTTCTAATTGTGGACTCTATTGAGCATTGCCTGTAAAAATAATATTAAAAATCGTTCTGAATTCTGAATAAATACTCATACACTAGATATAATGGAAAATAATTATTCCTTATATTCAAGAAATATTTTGATAAGTTACGTAATAATAAGTTAATAAATTAAATGTTTTTGAATTTCACATAAACAGGATAGTTGACCGATGAAATGAAGTTATTTAGTACATCAAATTAATATTTTTAATGTTAATTTTTCTTTAATATCAGAGTACAAAAATAAATAAATAGATAAATGTTTTCCAGAAAAGCCACTCCAAATATTTATTCCTGTCATTATTACTTTGAGTGATTGCTCAAGAAAATATGACATATTTTGGTTTGAAATAAAGAAAATAAATGTGCTGTTCATTCAAATAACAAAAAAGTTTCAATATGGAACATGAAACATTTTTTTTATGTTATTCCAATTTTTAAAATAAAATAGTTGAGAAAAAAACCCACATGCATTGATCTTTTTTAGTTTCAATTATATTTAACAAATGCCTCATATTTGTTAATCATGGAAATATTCATATTAACATAAATAAAACATATAAATTATCATTGTCCCCAGAAATCACTGGATAAATACAAATTTTGTTCAGTCACATTTATTTTCAAATGAATATTTCCATTTTATGTTTCACACAAAACTATTCTTGAGGGATGGAACATTCTCTTCGAATAAACATTAATATATATACTTGTGAGATTGAAACGAAAACAATTACTTCCTTCATTGTTTTTGCATGAGCTTCAAAGTAAGTAAATAGTAAATGTTAATTTTAGTGAGTGATGCCAGATCACGATTTTAAAATTGGACAACAAAATGTTTAGTCATATTTACAACGTATATTGTCGAACACTGATGTAAATGGGCAATAGTCTATATGCCGTTTATCAAGAAATGCATGCGGCGAAAACGAACCAAAGGCAACCTACTGCAAATACGGAGAGCCACGTTTCGAAGGGCGCGCAGATGATATTTTTTTCAAGGCTAAATATTGAAATATTTTCACACATGCAAAATGAATTTTAATACGAAGATGGTAAATGAAATATTCCATACACAAACAGATGATAACATATAAGGAAAACAGACACAACGACTAACTCACCAGAGGCAAACAGTGCAGCCCACAGGTTTTTTGAGTATGGCATTGTCAATATACCGGATAACTGTTTCCATAAAATTTGCAAAAATAATCATATAGCTTTTCCTTCACTTAGAATATCATTTCATACAGCAGATATTAAATTATAATCAATAAAACTTAGTTTGATGGGCTAATAACGACAAGAACATGATCACTGAAATAAAACGTGGTGTTGTTACGTTAGCATTGGCGGCTACGTCACTCTTGTTTTCCACAGTTGACGTCACTTCCGGTATAATCTACGAAACAACACGATCGAGAAAGCTTACTCTTATTTTTAAAATCGCAATGTATCACTTTTATGATTAGTTTAAAATTATAATGACCTCATGTAAATTCATAATATGAACTATATATTATGAAAACACAATCATAAATGTACAGTTTGGCTTGGATAAATTAGTCTAAATTATCCGGGAGTTACGCTTTAAAGTGATTTAATTAAACATAGTTTTATTTCAAGCAATGAAACAAAGATTGGCGAACAGGCTTAATGCCGACAGGTTTATTTGAACGCCGCTCTTATATACGATACATAAAACTTGACACAACATCAAGAAAGTGTAGAAAAGAAAACCATATGTAAATGTTACCATGTAGGTACGTAATGTTTTCAAATGGTGCCAGTAATGGAGTTAGCTGCAGCCTCAGCTACATGAAATTTTTTTAAGGTTTCGCGAATCATTTGAAGCAAATAATAAATGTTGCTTTAATGGAAAACTCTAGCGTTAACCTAGCATAAACCTTCGAATGAAGTGAAATGGCAATCAAAAAAAAGGTTTTATAATTGAGTATCTTCATATTGTTCGATTGCCCTAAAAGATATGCGCATACCCTAATTTTTAAAAGCCACGAACACATACCAGACAAAAAGTATTCTTTTTTAAACACGACCTTTTCAAAAAACTTTGAATCACAACAAGAGCGAGAATGTAACAGATAATCAGCGATCGCGTGTCAATAAGGGGAACCCCCTGTCAAAATATCGCCCGCGTCGCTTGGCCGGCGCCCAGTCTGAATCACGTATTCTCCAACCCCCATTCCACTCTTAACAGACAACATGAAATATCACGATCAAATTTGTAGAAGTTAACTGAACAATTTATACAAACAGGGTTTAATCTCAGACATTGCTGAAGCCCGACATGTAAAATCAGAGATAAACTTTTTTTGAAGAAAACTCTGGAACCGTGTTCCCTCAACGATGCAGCAGCATATACTGGAGGGTTTACAGTAACTTTGAACCCGCTTAATTCATGAAATACATTGAATATACACCAAAATCTATAGCATACAATCAAACGTCGTCCAAACAGTACTATAACGGCTCTGCAGCCAACGAACAGCCCATTCACTCAGGACGTAGTATTATAACGACTCTTCAGCCCAAACTACCCGTGAGTTTCATTCAACCTCAACACCGCAAAGTCTGGAATGCACGTGGGAGTCATAACCCGCTAAATTTCCGCTTACATTTGTTATTTACGCTGTATTATAACGGCTCTTCAGCCAACCTACAAATATGATACAACAATATGAATTTAGCTATAACAGCCATCAAACAGTGTAGGACACTGAACAAACATATATGCAGTGTTATTACGGCTCTTCAGCACGACAACCAACCACCAGGCGACTAGTATTCTCATGGCTCTACAGCCGTCACTCGGGAAATATGCCCCTGAAACATAGAAAACAGAATCAGTCCAACTCGTATAAATGTGTTTACAAAACATTTGATTCAAACATCGTTAAATAAGTCACTCATCAGCTGGCCGTAGCTGCACGTGAAGCGAGAATGTCCTATCACAGCACACGCCACCCTTATATAACATCTATACACGCCACCTATGAGCGTAGACTACTACTCTGTCTAGAGTTACATACCCTGGAGAAAGCAATTTCCTTCTAATTCATCCTTCAAACGAAGAGAATACCATTTCTCCAACCCCCATTCCACTTTAACAGACAACAAAACACCTTATTACAACACAGGGCACGCTGGTGCACTACACGGCCGAGAGAAACAAAGAAAGTCAGAGCCCGAGGGAGAGTGATACTTTCACTCTGTTTTCTAAACTGTCCTTGATATATCCATCCTTTGCTTTCTCACTGTTTTATCTCGTTACATGTAAAATCCATTACGTATCTGATCGGCGATGGTCAATTATCGGGGAAGACATCCGGCCTAGTGTTCCTTTCAGAATTTTTCCAATTTTCCTGAAATATACCCATGAAATGTCCATGCGCTCTGAATTTATGTACATACGATGTTGTACTTTGTAGTTTTGTTCATCAGGCACTGAGTGCGAATTAACTTTCATTTCACGAAAAGAATGTTTTTTTCTTCAAAATTCAACATTAGTTTTCCTCACACATATATTCTTGATATTGCAAAAATATATTGATATGCTCACATGCATATTTGTCAAGTAATTAAACTTGAAATTGCTGTGTGATCCATTCAAGTGTACCCGGACCATGTTTTTATCAATATAGACATTTACCGACAAGGAATGCAATTAGGCACAGCTCGTTTAAAATATATATGAATGCTATGTCGAAATATGTATTGTTAATAAATGGTATTTCTGATTATATGCAGTCTCTTTGTTGTAAAAATAATACTTTGAATAGAGAAATTGATAAAAGTGTTGAAGAGTAGTGTTTGGAAAACCTTACCAAGATGTTCAGGATTATCTTTTGGTATCATTTTGGTCACATCGGTAGCTTTATTCTTCGAAGATAACATGGAAGAAACATTTCCAACAAAAGATTCGAAGTCGCGACTAATGCTAAGATGTGAGGTTTCCTGCAAGACAATTTGTACCATAGTGCATACAAAAATTGTTCAACACGAAAAGAAAGATGCGCCCAGGATAGTGGCAGAGAAGCGGAGTCAAATAGAGGACAGAGATGGACACGATGCTTTTCGGAATGTTCAAACCGGAAGGAAAGATGCGCTGAGCATGTTGGGAGACAAGAGGAGTCAAAAAGAGGATAGAGATCGACACGATACTTTTCGGAATGTTCAAACCGGAAGGAAAGATGCGTTGAGCATGTTGGGAGACAGTGAGGCAAAAAGAGGATAGAGATGGACACGATGCTTTTCAGAATGTTCAAACCGGAAGGAAAGATGCGCTGAGCATGTTGGGAGAAAAGAGGAGTCAAAAAAGAGGATAGAGATGGACACGATGCGTTTCAGAATGTTCAAACCGGAAGGAAAGATGCATGTTGGGAGAGAAGCGGATTGAAATCGAGTACAGTGAAGAAGTTCATGCCCAACAAAAACAGGAAGATACACACAGCATGTATCGAGATGAAGCGACAGAGTACCAAAAAGAATTAGAGTCATCTCGCAATGATATGTATGAAAGGTGGTATGTCAACGAATAATTCTCTGTCAATTCTATGGAGGGGTTTGAACAAAGAATTTCTGCCTATTATTTGATACTTGATATGGCCTATATACGACAACGTTACAATTTCGACGAAGTGACACCAGAATGCAAACAGTTTCACAGAAGACAAGCAATTAGATGTTTACAGATCAGACCGGCCTGTCCGAGTGGCCACTAATTATAGGGTCAGGTAAGACAAATATACAAATATACAAGGGCAATTCAAACAGGCAATGGGAAACACAGATAGGTAAGGCTAGTTACATGAAGGAACACAATCAACCCTTCGTTGCTTCATCACCAATGGGTCACATGTGACATATAACAAAGAAATGTCGAAGACTTAAATAGTCATCAATGAAGGAAACTGACATTGGTGGTTACTTACATGAAGACACACGTCTACGTATTCGTTTTTCACCAATTTGACATAGGACAATTCTCTTCCCACAGAGGCAGATCAAGTCATGAAATGGTGATACAGCCTCTGTTATCTTACGTAGTTTGTGGGATAGAATGGGAGTCGAGATGTCTCATCAGCGACGGTGTTCTTAAATCATCATTCTGGCAACTGAATCATTGCAAAGCCATTGTGATATGAACCACCGTTTCTATGCGAGAAGCGTTGTCATTTGATAAAGAAGTTCAAATCGATCGTGGTGCAATCCAGGGGAAACTGCCGGAACCCAAGGATTTCGGCGTAATAGAACAGAGGCTGCATCAGCATGACTTTATCTGCCTCTGTGGAGAGAGAATTGAATAGAACATAAAGTGTTCAATATCATAAGACATGACTTCAGTGTGAGATGACAAATCTGTAGGTCTTGATGGAAATTCGATGCGTCGGACTGACTCCGTACATTTATCAACATCATACATCAATGCTGACGTTTCTTCGAATTGCGCATTGGTGATACTGTGATCGACATACATTTGATGAACAAAAGTTTGTAGCATTACCGGCAAACTTCGTGCAAAGATATTGTACAGTGGAATCTTTCTAAACCGACACTCGGACCGGAGAAAAATGTCGGTTTAGACAGAGTGTCGGATTGTTCAATGTTACAGTTTTCATTTTTACCTAGACATATGATAGGATTAGATATTGTTTTTACACAGAGACTAATAATGTCACTTTAAAATAAACAATTAAAATAACATATATCATGAATCAATTTATTAAATAAATTAATCAAATAAATTTATCAAATAAATTTATCAAATTAATTAAATAAATTTATCAAATAAAGTTACGAAATAAATTTATTAAATGAATTCGTTCATGGTTCATCTCATATTATCTTACAACAATAGAATAATGAACATAACCAATAACATTTTGATAAAATAGTCAGTGACACAATGTCAGTAAATCTGTCTCCTCCCCTAATTAATGCTAATCCCTGATCACTTGCATGGTGATACCCCAATAGTCAGACACCCCAATAGTCAGACGACACAGTTGTCAGACAAAGGAGCAGGAGTAGACCAAGCGCTCACCTACTGTTACAATGGAACAGTCCTTATTAATCCTGAGATACCAGTAATTGTTAGGAGTTGAAATTAAGCTTTGTATTCTAGATATTTATGTACTTTTTAAAAGCATTAACTTTTTTTTCAAGACCATTCTCGAAAAACTATATCTTTGCTATACCATTCTTTCTGTGCAAAGGTTCATTTGATATGGTTATTAATGATTATATACTCATCAATTGAATAACTCTTCATATAGGTTTCTTAATGTTATTTTGTTAAATCCTAGACACAAAATCTCGTGTTTTCAATATTTCTAAATTCATTCACAAAACATCATTAATTAAACAAGCAAGTAACTCATACTCCAATCCACAGGTGATTAACACCTGTCATTGACAAATTGATTGGTTACAATCACATTGTGTACATGCATTTGAAGACTGCTAATCCCTGGCTAAGAACTATATTTACTTACGGTAGCGTAGCATGGGGAGGACGTGGTTTTAACAGCTCCACAAACCTGGCGGAAAATCCGACTTTTTTCTAAGTTATGGGCAACCATCTATGATTGAAAACAAAAACTACTTTCTCAATATTCAACGGTGGGTGATATATGTGATTACGGGAAAATATTTTTGATAAGAAAAACTACATCTCAGATTTTTTTTTCGGTGTTCGTATTTCTCCTTGCGTGAAAACATGGCGGACAATGAAAAACAGAAAACAAGATCGGCAACAAATCTTGACGACTTGAAAAAGTTAATTATGAATATGGACAAAAAACTTTCGGAAACAAAAGACTCATTGACAGAGAAGATGGGCGATGTATCGAATAAACTTGAAACTTTCATGTCATCCATTACTAAAGAAGTTGTCGAAACAAAACAACGAGTAACTGAGACGGAAAAAAACTATTGAGCATCTTAATGGTGAGGTCGATGAATTGAAAACATCCATTTGTATGCTCCGAGCTGACTTTGACCTCCGGTGCCGAGAAATGGAATCCAACATGACATTAAAAGAACTCCATGACCGGAAGAAAAACTTACCTTTCTATGGCATCCCCGAAAAAACTGCAGTAAGTACGGAGAATATCGTCAGAAACTTTCTGCAGAAAGAACTCAATCTCAAACAAGATCATGTTGACAGGATCAGTTTTGGTAACGTCCACAGGATCCCGAGGAGAAGGTACTCCGAGGAGGAGGAGACGGATCCACGACCTCCCATAATCATCGCGTCCTTTGTTTACATGCCGGACCGGGACACCATACTTCGTGCAGCAAGCCGCAACTTACCTGGGACAGGTAAAAGTGTCCGTACAGACCTCCCTACAAGTATGAAACAACACCGTTCCAAACTCCTCAAGAAAGCTTATGAAATCCGCCAACAACAAGGATTGTATACAAGAATTCGTGTCATGGGTATTGATGTAGTTTTGGAAGTAAAAGGGCCAAAAGAACCCAACACTGCGTGGAGACGACTCCACATTCCAAAGGAATAGATTGTGTAACTTTAATGTCTATACCACGGACATTCGTATACAGAGGAAAATCTTCGTTAATCATCGTAGCCACACGGTGCGAACACTGACAAAGCGCGCACGTGCATTTCATGAACGTTTTTGTTTCAGCCTCGGACATGTGGCATGTGTTGTTGAGCTTCAACAAATTTGTGTTTGTGCATTTTTCGTTAATGGAGTATACTATACGGATTATGTAAAACCACCAAAATGGTAAGCATTGATTTATTATAATATTTGACGGGAATTACGTATTTAATTGTATGATAGTTAACATGATACTATCTACAACATGCCATAATTCAAGTAATTATGCTAGCGATATTGTGTTATATATCACGTATGACACGCATCTTTTCCTGAGAGGCAATGCTATGTAAATATCATATTTGACAGTACTATAGCATCTGATTTTATGACTGTCAACACAAGCAGTAAGCTGTGTTCAAGTAGTTACACTGTATACCTGTGAATACAATGTACGGTAAGCATACTATCAAGAGAAGCATTGCCATACAAATATCATATAGCATCTGATTGTATACTAGTTAAATGGTATCACGCATAAAAGTCATATTCAAGTAAACATGCTTGAGACAGTACATGTATTATGTCACTTTTAAGTAAGCGTCCTAGCTTGATGCTTTTAACATATGATGTGAAACTTTTTAAAAAATTTTTTTTTTAACTTTTTATTTTTAACACTCCATACAAAACATGTTACATATTCAACATCCACATCATAACAAAAACATATGGTTTAATTAATACATGTCGATGATAGGCAATAGAAGGCATTAAAAAATAGCATATATACATATACATATAGGTTCATTCAGTGTAATATGATATTCAAAATAGATTGTGACATAATGACCAAAACTTCATAAAATTGTCATACTTACAGTTTGTGAAAGCGTTGAAGCGATCAAAATTATATGTGGTCTTTATATCCTCCTTAACATATCTAATATTTGGTATTTTTTCTTGCAATTTCATCTTGTATATGTTATAGCTGGTCGTAGTTATTATAAGATTTAGTACATAATTTCTCTTTTCGCAATATCCTAGAACAACGTTTTTGTTTGAGAATATTATATTAGTTCCTGTTTTGCTAAATATCCATTCTTCGATTTCTCCCCAAATTTGTTTCACATATTTGCAATCATATAACAGATGAATTATTGATTCTTTTTCGGTCTTGCAAAAGGTACATTTGTTAGATTCCTTAAGTTTCATTTTTGTTAATAAAACGTTTGTTGGTAGAAGCCTATGCAATACACTATATTTGAACCAAGAATGCTTTACACTATTGTATGAGTTGAAGGTGGTCTTCTCTATCGTGTTCCATGTGTTCTCATCAATAAATTCATTTAATCCTTTTTGCCATTTTTCTCTGTATTTTAGGAGTTTAGTGGTATTACTTTTTATCAGTGTATCATAAATTTCTCGGCATCCTTTTGGATTTCTGACAATATCTTTCAGAAAAAAGGGTAAGATTGGGAGGTCAATTTTCATGGCAATATTGATGTTTCTGGATTTACAGTAACATTTAACGGATTCTAATATGCCTTGGCGCTCTAAGAAATTTGTTTTGCATCCGTATTGACATTTTAATTGCTCCACTGTTAGGAAGGTTCCATTGTTGTCTAATAAGTCATTAATATAAGTTATACCCTTGCTTGAATAGTGTTTATAGTTAATTATTTTGCCATCTATTTTAATGTTTTCATTTAACCATAGGGGTTGTGTTAAGATATCCTCCAATTGTTCGACGTTTATGGATTTTTTATTTAGGAATTTGCCCCAAGATTTTAATGTGTCTTTCCAGAATTGATTTATCTGTGGCGTTAATACCGATTCCATTATGTATGTTTCGCAAGTTTGTATGAAGTCGGTTATGTTACATTTTGTACTTCTCTGTAATAAGTTCCTTATTTTTGAATCTGTATTAAATATTCTTTTAATCCACGATATTTTTTGTGATCGGATGAGGTTTAATATATCAGGTGCCCTTATTCCGCCTTGGTCATAATCTTTAGTAATAGTGTCACGACTAACTTTGTCGGGTTTATTTTTCCATATGAATTTGAAACATAGTTGTTCAATTTCTTTGATAAGTTTGTGGTTTGGGTTGGGCAAAGTTGCAAAAAGATGATTAAGTTGCGGCAGGAGTAAGCTTTTAAGAATGGCATTTCTACCTAAGGGTGTTAAATCTCTTGCTAGCCATTGATTCATAGAGTGCTTGAGCGTCTTTAGTTTATCCTTATAGTTTCTTTCGACCATTTCTGCAAGATTATGAGTAAATATAATGCCTAATAATATGAATGAGTCATTTTTCCAGTTCAGGTTCCAGTTTCTGCAAAGTTTTTTGTTAGAGTTTTTCTGAGAGCCTATCCATACTACCTGAGTTTTAGTTAAGTTAATATTTAGGCCTGAAAAGGAGGCATATTGACGAAGAGTTTCTAGTGTAGCCTGCAAACATTTTTCAGTGCCGTCTAATATGAGTGCTGTGTCGTCAGCGTACTGAGAAATAAGGTATTCTTTCTCTGCAATTCGTATTCCTTTAATTTGTTTATTATTTCTTATCATTATAGCTAAAATTTCAGCACAAAGTAAAAAAATGTATGGAGAAATGGGATCTCCCTGTCTGCAGCCTCGTGAGACACTAAAATAGTTTGAGAGGAATCCATTTACTACAACACAGGACTGAATATTGTTAAAGAAAGTATTTATCCATCTTGTAATAGATTCTCTAAATTTAAAGAATTTGAGGACTTCTTGAATAAAATCCCAATCAACGGAGTCGAAAGTTTTTTCAAAGTCTATAAGGAGAAGAATACCTGGAATTTTCATGTATTCAGTGTAGTCAATAATATCATATATTAAACGGGTACATTCACCAATATATCTTTTGGACATGAATCCTTTTTGATCTTCGTTTATAATAGTGGGTAGAACAGTTTTTATTCTGTTAGCAATAGTTGATGATCCGATTTTATATGCAACGTTAAGTAGAGAGATTGGTCGCCAATTTTTAATCAGATGTTTAGGTTTTCCTTTTTTTGGAAAACAGGTTATAATACCTTGTTTTTGAGTCAGGGATAGTTCACCTTTTTCATATGCAAGGTTCAATGATCTTATAAGGTGTTCGTGAAGATTGAGCCAGAAGAATTTAAAGAATTCAACAGTAAAACCAGATGAGCCGGGGCTTTTTTCATTTTTCATTTTTTCCAGAGTGTTTAGTATTTCGTCGTATTTCAGTTGTCCTTCAAGGTTTTCTTGTTGTGTTTTTGACAACTTTGGTATATCCTGTTCTATATCTTTGAATAATTCTGATAAATTAACTGTTGCACTTGACTTTTTCTGATACAAGTTATGATAAAATGATCTGGTTTCAGTTATCAAATCTTCTTTTTTAGTGAGTATTTCTTTATGTTTATTTTCTAGTTTATAAATTGCTTTATTCAAGAAGTTTCTGTTTTCTAATGATAAGAAGAATTTACTTGGTTTTTCACCTTCTTCCTTCCATTTTGATTTAGATCTTAAAATTATACCTTCTACTTCATTTTTATTAATAATCTGTAATTCTGTGTTTGCATCTTTCAATTGTTCATGAAGTTTTGTTTTTGAGTCAATGTCATTTGATGTATCTAATTCCATTTCCAAGTCATTTATTATTTTTTCTAGAGACTGTTTAAGTTTGAGTTTTTCCTTTTTCTTATATGATGAATATTTGATTGTATGTCCTCTAATCATTAGTAAAAGTGTTTCAAAAAACATTTGATCATTGATTTTAAAAACATATTTCCCTGTTTCATCAATATACGATTTATATTGGTCTTTTGTTTCATTGATCAGTACTTTTATTTCATCTACATATGTTTTGTCATAAAGTAAGGAATTATTAAATTTCCAATATCCTTTTCCGCGTTCGATTTCGTTTAATTTTAACTCAATCCAAATTATAGAATGATCAGATCTGTATGCGGCATCAATGCCAGCTTCATGAATTGAGCTTTCAAGGTTTTTGGACATAATAAAGTAATCTAGTCTTGCTTGTTTTGTTGGGTTTTTCTGTCTCCATGTATATCTTAGGGTATCTGGGTTTAGTTGTCTCCAGGGGTCTATTAAATCATTATCCTCCATATATTCTAGCCATGTTTCTCTTGCTTTTGTGTTATTGACGTTTTTATAATTAAAATAGTCTAATTTGGGATCTTGTACAAAGTTAAAATCTCCACATATAGAAAAGTTATCAGATTCAAACTCTGAAATGATTGAAATGATTTTTTGGTAAAATTCTGGTGTATCAGTATTTGGTCCATAAATTGTTATTAGCGTAATTGTCTTCTCCATGATTTTGATTTTTAATGCTAAATAGTTTCCGTTCTTATCATATCTAGTATCATCTATAGTATAGTCAAAGTTATCATTAAACAATATGGCTGTACCTCTGGCGTTACTTTTATAAGAACTGAAAAAGCAATTTTTTGAGCCCCATTCATCCTTTATTTTATTTTCTAAGTCTTTTGTAAAATGAGTATCTTGGAGGCAGCATATGTTTGCCTTTTTACTTTTAAAATGACGAAAAACATCTGTTCTTTTTCGTTTATTGTTCAGGCCTTGGCAGTTTGAAGATAGTATTTTCAATTTGTCGTGACTCATGTCGGGTGTAAGTTTATATGAGGTTGAATTGTTATTGTTACGAGTGAAGCGTTGTTATGAGTGAATTTTTTTGGTATGGAGATAGTTTTTATGGTGAAGATATGAAACAGAGTGTAAAGGCATAGCGCATTTAGCAAAAGAGAAGTTCTTACCTTCATTGATTTGGTGAGTATCCGAATTATACAATGTGAAATCTGTGATGTGTCTGTCGGTGGGTGAGGGATCGAGTCGGTGGTTTTGATTGGCGCGCGGGCGTCATGCTTTGTTCGTGGCTTGTTGTGCACGTGCTGTTCTGTTGTCAATTTCAATACGGCTTAGGTGTTATTTGTTTAAACTTTTATGCTATTGTTGTTTTAATAAAAAATAAGTGTTTTTATCTATAACAATTGACTAAATTTAATGATTCAACATTAAATGGATTATTTAATAATGTCATTGAGATATCTGGGTGATGTGTCTTTAAATAGTATGTGTCTTTATTAAAGTTGTTTTAAAATATATAGTTAATGGCAAGTGTTTTTATATTATTATGTCAATAAGTTATTTGTTATGATTTTTAAAGTATGACTTTTGTTAGTCTTACAAATCCTAAGTTTTGTTCTATTTGGATTATTTCTAATAAGTATTACAGCTATGGTATTTGGAAAATAAATTGAGTAATACATACATGATAATAATATGAATGTTAATGATCTTAAGATAAGGATCCACTAAATTTCTCTGATATATTAAATAATTTATGGTTGTTACGGAGGAGTAATAGCGTTGTATATATTAGCTCAGAAATTAAGTAATTATTTATAAAATAAGTGGTTTAGTATCTGTGTTTTAATAGTTGATGAATTTTATTATTTAAAGTGTATGTTCTGCCTTTAGGCATTGCAGGTATCACTGGTACATATAAGGTTATTTCATATCATAATTAATTTTGATGAATATCTATAATGTTAAAATGTGTATGAATAAGTATTGATATATACATATACCTGCATACAGTAAACATGAAGTGAGCTCTGTTTCACAAACAGTATACATCACAGATGTATAAGACTTTTTTCTTATTGATATTATTCTTATAAGTTGGTGAGTACTTATAATTTGAGTAAATATACATGGTTGTGAAAAGATGAAGATATCTATACTGGACACAATAGTTCGGGATATTTGCAAAATATGAAAATTTGAAATGCCAGTCATTCACAAAAGCTATCATTAATAAAGTATTATTCAGAAAATAAATTAAAAATCCCCATTACTTATCTGATCCAGTATAGTTATAACTTCTCACATGTGGAAATAATAATGTCAGATATAATTAAGATCTTACTACTGGGTATAAATATAGTGAAGTTACTTTTCATTATCATATTTGTGCACATATATATATATATGCTTAGATACCATACATATAGCAAATATATATCATATGTATACCTAGATACACATGATGTGAAACTTGCTGTTGTCATGGTTGTAACCTATGTAAATTGCTGACATGCTTGGATGACAACATGTTGAAGTATTACAACTTATCTGCTTTGCAAGCATATCGCTAGATATCTAAAATTTTTCATATCTTATTATTTATTATCATAAGGTTTTGTATCACAAGTTAATATATTGATATGCTTATGTGCAGTAAGTTGCGCTTCAAATATGCCACAAAATAACAAGCAGTAGGTTTTTGTATAACTTTGTTGTATATCTATGAATGAATTGGTGACCATCTTGGACTTTTTAATCTTCAAAATGCTACTTTTATGTGGGCATCTGTATTAATTTCGTTATGATATCTTGATTGGTTTAGGAGTATTCATTTAGTCACACTCTCAACTTCCAAAGAACTAAAAAGATGATGCACATAAACATTTGGAATATATCCCTCTGACACAAATCACAAATTCAGCTAGTGATAAGTCCAATTGCCAAAGTAAACTGTCCAGGTCAATGTCTCATGTAATTCTAACTGAAGATTTCTGAATATCTTAAATCTTGACATATGTTAGTGCAATCTGATTGGTCAGAATAGGCTAGCAACATGGGGGTTTATGCTAATTACTAGATATGATGGCCTATGATGACCTCTTGCACCTGCATGTAGCTTATGTAACTTATCCTCTTATGTAAGTTAGGGGGGATAGAAGGGGTGGGGGTAAAAGAGAGGTTTGCAATGGAAAAAATATGGAGGTCAAACAGTAATATGTTTATTGATGTATCTTAACTAACAGAGAGAATTGGTGAGAAAGACTTTGTAAAAAAAGAATTGTTCAGACAGCTGTTCAATGAATGCTGTTTTGAAGATGAATATTATATCTTTTATTAGCATGACAAACAAAATAAAAGATAATTAGTTATTCATTAACCAAAATTTTCAATTTGGAATAAATTAATTGCATGGAAACAAAGGAGTAAAAAACCTTACAGTTAGTGTTGGGAGTGAACAAATTTAATCATTTTAAATTCTTTTGAAAAGGATTTGTTTGAATTGAATGATCATTATAATTATCTAGATAATCATTGTTCAGACCGTAATCAGATATAGATGATTAAAAAATGTATATTTATCCCTCACTGACTATGTTATTTGCCATATATGAAGTGTCAGGAATTATGTAACCCACTGATGGAGTGAACAACTTTTATCATTTTATGTTTTATTAAAAAGGATTTATTAAAACAGTCATGCTTCAGGCTGTTCGCAGTTAAAGATGATTCATACAGTGTTTTGTAACTGAATTTATAGTGTTGATAAATATTACAACAAGCATATCAAAACAAATATAATGACATTGATTTGATTGATCAGGAAATGTATTCTTTTCAATGAATTTCATGAAATCTAATTGAAAACTAGAAAGTGTTTTTACCCGTAAAAACAGATGTCTCCCCCTACCTCAAATGCTCCAAACCTCTTATCAATACTATCATAAAGCACCATTAATGTTCTCTGTATAATTCAACTTGAATAAATAACCGATCAACTCCACAATTGTAGCAAACATAATCAGTAAACAAAATAATTTGTTTTAAATCTCAAACCTCCAAAAGGCACATCTACAAGATATGGAGAGACAATATACCAAGTTTGGTGATGATCGGTCACATAGTTTTAGAGATCTGCTCCGGACGGATGGACGGACGGACAGACATACAGACGGACAGGGCGATGACTATATCCCACGGTATTACATACCGGTGGGATAAAAAGGGAACAGCCCCTGGGCTGGACCTCACTTCCTACCAACTAATTAAGAAGCTCCCTCCCTCCACCACCAAAACACTTTTAAATCTATTCAATACCATTTGGGTAGGCAGGTAGGCAAACTTCCCTCCAACTGGAAGGAAGCTTTAATAATCCCTATCCCTAAACCGAATAAACCCCTCGGGGACCCCAACTCCTATAGGCCAATCTCTTTAACTTCAAACCTCTGCAAGGTAATGGAGGCGATGGTAAAAAATCGCCTTCAGAACATCCTAAATTACCATCCCCTAAAGAAATCAAGTTAGGGCAATTAAACAACCACTACACTTTGGCAATATTCCTGGATTTCTCCAAAGCTTTTGACATGGTGTGGCATAACGGCCTCATCCAAAAATTACTAAATAAAGGCCTATCAGGCAACATAATTAATTACATCCAGGATTTCCTTCATAATAGGCAAATAACTGTCGGGGTTGAAAATGAAAAATCGGATAAATTCCTTTTGGAAAACAGCACCCCACAATGCAGCATCCTGTGCCCCACCTTATTTAACATTATGGTTGACGACCTTTTCGAAGGTGTCTCCCCTAAAGTAAATACTTCAAAATTTGCAGACGACGGCGCCCTCTGGGTACGTTGTACTAACCCAACTAAAGCAATAAAACTACTCCAGTCCGCTTTAATTAAAGTCGACCAATGGGCCGACAAATGGGGCTTCAAACTAAACGCGGACAAAACAACTGGAGTAGCCTTCAAAAACACAAAAATGCGCCCAATCCACCCAAACCTATTTCTCAAAAATAATAAAATAAACTTTCAAAAACAAACTAAATTCTTAGGGCTAATCTTTGACCAACATCTCTCATGGGATGCACATGTTGAAGACCTAAAAACTAGATGCGATAAGGACCTTAATGTCCTTAGAGCAATCTCTGGCACAGGCTGGGGTGCAAATAGGGATACTCTCTATCAACTTTACATCTCCCTAATTAGGTCCAAATTGGATTATGGCGCGCCAATAAACAACACACTTACTCAAAAAAATAACACCATTTTAAACCGCATACAATACCAATGCTTAAAAACCATAACAAAAACACAACAAGGAACCTCCAAAGAAGCACTCCAAGCCTAACTGGTGAAATCCCCCTCAAACTGAGAAGGGACCAACTCACCTTAAACTTCTGGGCCGCTTCATCTGAGGATCTACTAATTCAAAACATACTTAAAACTACAATATCAACACGCAAACTAGCTAAAATTAGGCTCAAAACACCACTGGCAGCACCTATCTCACTCCGCATCAACAATTTAATACAACAGGCCAACATGCAACATATAAAACTCCCCACATCCAACACTGTACATCATTACATACCATCGCTACCCTCACCCAACATCAACCTCCATCTCACCAAAATCACAAGCAAGCAACACCCACTGCAAGCAAAAACAACTACACTACAATACATCCAGGACAACTGGCCCGACTGGTGCCATATATACACCGACGGGTCCAAGGACTCCGAGGCATGCACTACAGGCATGGGCATCCACATAACACAACCACATAAACACACAACATCACATAGGCTGCCAAATGACCAATCGATCTTCACAGCGGAGCTCTTGGCCATAGCTACAGCCTTAGTACACCCCACAATTAATACATCAAACAAAATACTCATTCTCTCAGACTCACTCAGCAGTCTAGAGGCACTTAAAAACAAAAACATTAAAAACCGCCCAGGCATTATCTCTAAAATCTTACACACCATCAACATTTTAAACAAACAAGGCAAGGCCGTTAAACTCCTATGGGTCCCTGCTCACGTCGGCATCGCCGGAAACGAGAGTGCTGACAAAGCAGCCAAGGAGGGCCTAAAAATAAATAATCCTTTACCTCTTTACCATTCAAAACAAGAGGCCAAAAGCCTCGCTAAAAAACACATAAAAGCCGTATGGCATAAACATTTACACGTGTGGTGCTCTACACAGTAAGTCAACTCTGCCCCGCGGGGCGTCCCTTGCTGGCATGCACTGCATGAAAAGAAGTTCTTTACAAGATATTTACAAAGGATTAAATATCTTGTAAAGTACTTATTTACAAGATATTTACAAAGATTAAAGTACTTATTTACAAAAATAATCAAGGTAATAAATATCTATTAAAGATGATATTTACAAGATATTTATTATTTTGTAAATGTTTGTAAAGGTTTGTAAAGGTTTGTAAAGTTTTGTAAATATCATCTTTAATAGATATTTATTACCTTGATTATTTTTACTTTGAAAAGTGATAATTGGCAAAATGTTGACTTTGAAAAGAAATAATTTGAAAAATGTTGACTTTGAAAAGTAACAATTGGTGAAAAGTTGACTTTGAAAAGTTTTCAATAAATGTTTAATTGGAGCATAAAATAGAAACCATCAATCTATCTTCTGCTACCTGCTCTGACTCCAATACCCTCATCGTTAAGTTAAACTACATCCAATTAACATTAATCTCAAAGACTATACCTGAATATACAAACATTTAAAAAGCAACTACCCGACAATTTAACTTGGCGAGTTTTCAATAAATGTTTAATTGGAGCATGAAATAGAAATCATCAATCCATCGTCTGCTACCTGCTCTGACTCCAATACCCTCCTCGTTAAGTTAAACTACATCCAATTAACATAAATCTCAGATGACTAACCTGAATATACAAACACTTAAAAGCAAACTACCCGACAATTAAACTGGCGAGTTTTCAATAAATGTTTAATTGGAGCATAAAATAGAAACCATCAATCTATCTTCTGCTACCTGCTCTGACTCCAATACCCTCATCGTTAAGTTAAACTACATCCAATTAACAATAATCTCAAAGACTATACCTGAATATACAAACAATCAACAAGCAACTACCCGACAATTAAGCTTGGCGAGTTTTCAATAAATGTTTAATTGGAGCATGAAATAGAAATCATCAATCCATCGTCTGCTACCTGCTCTGACTCCAATACCCTCCTCGTTAAGTTAAACTACATCCAATTAACATAAATCTCAGATGACTAACCTGAATATACGAACACTTAACAAGCATCTACCCGACAATTAAACTTGGCGAGTTTTCAATAAATGTTTATCTTGGAGCATAGAAAAGAAATCATCAATCCATCGTCTGCTACCTGCTCTGACTCCAATACCCTCCTCGTTAAGTTTAACGACATTCAATTAACAATAATCTCAGATGACTATACCTGAATATACAAACAATCAACAAGCAACTACCCGACAATTAAGCTTGGCGAGTTTTCAATAAATGTTTAATTGGAGCATAAAATAGAAATCATCAATCCATCGTCTGCTACCTGCTCTGACTCCAATACCCTCCTCGTTAAGTTAAACTACATCCAATTAACATAAATCTCAGATGACTAAACTGAATATACAAACACTTAAAAGCAAACTACCCGACAGTTAAACTGGCGAGTTTTCAATAAATGTTTAATTGGAGCATAAAATAGAAACCATCAATCTATCTTCTGCTACCTGCTCTGACTCCAATACCCTCATCGTTAAGTTAAACTACATCCAATTAACATTAATCTCAAAGACTATACCTGAATATACAAACATTTAAAAAGCAACTACCCGACAATTTAACTTAGCGAGTTTTCAATAAATGTTTAATTGGAGCATGAAATAGAAATCATCAATCCATCGTCTGCTACCTGCTCTGACTCCAATACCCTCCTCGTTAAGTTAAACTACATCCAATTAACATAAATCTCAGATGACTAACCTGAATATACAAACACTTAAAAGCAAACTACCCGACAATTAAACTGGCGAGTTTTCAATTAATGTTTAATTGGAGCATAAAATAGAAACCATCAATCTATCTTCTGCTACCTGCTCTGACT
This sequence comes from Steromphala cineraria, assembly GCA_916613615.1. Taxonomy (NCBI): domain Eukaryota; kingdom Metazoa; phylum Mollusca; class Gastropoda; order Trochida; family Trochidae; genus Steromphala; species Steromphala cineraria. The sequence continues at coordinate 57,515,735 of OU744729.1, forward strand.
CCAATACCCTCATCGTTAAGTTAAACTACATCCAATTAACAATAATCTCAAAGACTATACCTGAATATACAAACAATCAACAAGCAACTACCCGACAATTAAGCTTGGCGAGTTTTCAATAAATGTTTAATTGGAGCATGAAATAGAAATCATCAATCCATCGTCTGCTACCTGCTCTGACTCCAATACCCTCCTCGTTAAGTTAAACTACATCCAATTAACATAAATCTCAGATGACTAACCTGAATATACGAACACTTAACAAGCATCTACCCGACAATTAAACTTGGCGAGTTTTCAATAAATGTTTATCTTGGAGCATAGAAAAGAAATCATCAATCCATCGTCTGCTACCTGCTCTGACTCCAATACCCTCCTCGTTAAGTTTAACGACATTCAATTAACAATAATCTCAGATAACTATACCTGAATATACAAACAATCAACAAGCAACTACCCGACAATTAAGCTTGGCGAGTTTTCAATAAATGTTTAATTGGAGCATAAAATAGAAATCATCAATCCATCGTCTGCTACCTGCTCTGACTCCAATACCCTCCTCGTTAAGTTAAACTACATCCAATTAACATAAATCTCAGATGACTAAACTGAATATACAAACACTTAAAAGCAAACTACCCGACAATTAAACTGACGAGTTTTCAATAAATGTTTAATTGGAGCATAAAATAGAAACCATCAATCTATCTTCTGCTACCTGCTCTGACTCCAATACCCTCATCGTTAAGTTAAACTACATCCAATTAACATTAATCTCAAAGACTATACCTGAATATACAAACATTTAAAAAGCAACTACCCGACAATTTAACTTGGCGAGTTTTCAATAAATGTTTAATTGGAGCATGAAATAGAAATCATCAATCCATCGTCTGCTACCTGCTCTGACTCCAATACCCTCCTCGTTAAGTTAAACTACATCCAATTAACATAAATCTCAGATGACTAACCTGAATATACAAACACTTAAAAGCAAACTACCCGACAATTAAACTGGCGAGTTTTCAATAAATGTTTAATTGGAGCATAAAATAGAAACCATCAATCTATCTTCTGCTACCTGCTCTGACTCCAATACCCTCATCGTTAAGTTAAACTACATCCAATTAACAATAATCTCAAAGACTATACCTGAATATACAAACAATCAACAAGCAACTACCCGACAATTAAGCTTGGCGAGTTTTCAATAAATGTTTAATTGGAGCATGAAATAGAAATCATCAATCCATCGTCTGCTACCTGCTCTGACTCCAATACCCTCCTCGTTAAGTTAAACTACATCCAATTAACATAAATCTCAGATGACTAACCTGAATATACGAACACTTAACAAGCATCTACCCGACAATTAAACTTGGCGAGTTTTCAATAAATGTTTATCTTTGAGCATAGAAAAGAAATCATCAATCCATCGTCTGCTACCTGCTCTGACTCCAATACCCTCCTCGTTAAGTTTAACGACATTCAATTAACAATAATCTCAGATGACTATACCTGAATATACAAACAATCAACAAGCAACTACCCGACAATTAAGCTTGGCGAGTTTTCAATAAATGTTTAATTGGAGCATAAAATAGAAATCATCAATCCATCGTCTGCTACCTGCTCTGACTCCAATACCCTCCTCGTTAAGTTAAACTACATCCAATTAACATAAATCTCAGATGACTAACCTGAATATACAAACACTTAAAAGCAAACTACCCGACAATTAAACTGGCGAGTTTTCAATAAATGTTTAATTGGAGCATAAAATAGAAACCATCAATCTATCTTCTGCTACCTGCTCTGACTCCAATACCCTCATCGTTAAGTTAAACTACATCCAATTAACATTAATCTCAAAGACTATACCTGAATATACACAAATTTAAAAAGCAACTACCCGACAATTATACTTGGCGAGTTTTCAATAAAAGTTTATCTTGGAGCATAAAATAGAAATCATTAATCTATCATCTGCTACCTGCTCTGACTCCAATACCCTCCTCGTTAAGTTTAACAACAAGTAAGTAGAACAAACACGTGCATAAGCTTTCATCGGACAAAAGTCTTCATGTAGCCACACCCCTGTTCAATACCCATTGTAACACCGTCTATTCCATGCCCACAGTTTGCTTTTTTTACTTAATAATACGTTTTTGCACATGTCCTCTTTGCATCTGTTATTCTGTCATGTGAAGGTGGAATGTTGTTTTTGCATTCTGAATTTATTTTTCAAAGTAGATATTTAAGTACGTAAAATGTATCATAAAGATTCCCTTTTAAGTTGAGTATGTAATAATGTGACATTCTACATAAAAGGTTTAATAAGATGTTTGTGGGTTCAATAACATTTCAATAGGTCAATTAGAGCAAAATTTTGTTTTTATCTTTTGTTGAATGTCTCACACCATCTCGGATCTGACATTACTAATACAAAATACATATTTTACATCATATGCAGAATTCATACAGGGACAAAAGGATATAGATATAACTACAATAAGTCAATCTGTTTAATCTGTAAAGTTACAGGACTTGCTCACCAGAAATATAGAACACGCCCATCACGTGTAAACAGATTTAGGATGTATTTACAAGCATTCGTATATAACAAGATATTTTTCAAAATAAGCATGTCAACCACATCAACTTTATTTCAAAGTAACCATTTCATCAAAAGTATCATCTCTCCTTATAGCCAATAATTATGATGCATCTACTTTGGAAATCACTTGTGAACAATATAACAACTTCAGTGTCAACAACTTCCTAATTTCAAATATATTTGAAAGTCAGAACTCATATTTTCATTTTGTATGAGTATTGATTTTTACTCAATTCAATTCTTTATTAACCTTTAGCATTACAGCTAATCGGCGGTTACAAAGATACATTATGAGTTGGTGCAGGTGAACATTTTCAGAAAACATACTCACTTACAATTGATAGCAACTGATTTCTTAATGTACATGCTTTGTAAAGATATTTCCCAAGATTACATAACTGTTTTACATTATTGATACTTAATAACTGGACAAGTTTAAAAACAGATGGGTTATTACAATAATATGGCTTTATAAATTTTTGTCGAAGATCATTATACATTGGACATTTCAAAATAAAATGAAATTCATCTTCAATTTCACTTTTACATAAAACACATTTCCTATCATTTACATGAACATTTTGATATCTACCCGTTTCAATTGACAACGTATGAGAGCACAGTCTAAACTTGGATATATATCTTTTATACAGTGCTGGGATAGGTTTCTGTAAATAATACTGTAATACATGACTTGTAATAACGTTTTTATAGATTACACATTTCGAGGAGCTTTCTAATTGGCCATTAATAACCTGAATAGCATTATCTATAAGTCTTTGCTTAATTACAGGCAAGAAATAAGATGACAACTCCTGTTTATACCAAAAATAACCTTTGAACAATATGACAGCTTCAGAGCCAATAATGTACACCAAATTCAACTATATTTGAAAGTCAGAATGTCAAATTTTCACTTTGTCTGAGCGTTAACTTCTCCAAGATAAACATTGATTAAAACTCTCCAAGCTTGATTGTCAAGTAGTTACATTAAATTGTTTGTATATTCATGTATTATCATCTTATATATTGATTGAATGTCGTTAAACTTAACAAGACAGGTATTGGAGTCAGAGCAGGTAGCAGACTATAGATTGATGCTAAGAGCATTGATATCCCTTTGACGGGACAAAGTGGCCTCAACATTATATTGTTGAATTTGAATTGGTAAATTTTACACATGAAGCAGTGTGTCTTTCATAATCAAAATATCAGTGACACCATGATGTACATGGTAACATGATATAGTGTAATATACTATCAATGTGAATATGTCACCCAGACAAAGACAAGTACTACAGTATATCTTGCTGATAACTAATTTTAAACAACACAGAATCAATACCCTTACTATGATTAACAATAACATAAACAATACGTTAATATTCAACTGAACCTAATTGCTTTCAAAGTCAACATTTCAATAGAATCATTATTTACGAAATTAGGATTTATCTCCTCATTTTTTGTGTGTTTGGCAAATAAAGGATGTTTGTACTATACATTCGATGAGCCTTTAATGGGTAAAGATATTTGATTCTCATTATTTAGTTTATTGCACTAACAATAACATAACAGGTGCAGTGACACACTGTGTTTATTAGGTAGTAAAGTGGTATGCATGCATGAAGACTTAACGAGCCTTTGGCTGAATCCTTGACAGACAGACAGACAATAGTTTATTAACGTCTCACTTCTGTACAAAGCTAGAATACATTTACATTTATACACACAATTCCTTTATAAAACATGCACAGAACCATTCAAAGCAGAATTATGAGAGACATAAAATTGACATGTAGAATATTGGCAATGTTTGATTGTCATTGCTTCTTTTTTCATTGTCAGTGAGGTTTTTTTGCAAATATGTTATAAATATATTATTTAAAAGTGTAAAGCTACATGTAAAAACCTTTTACATTTAGGATAACTGATTGGAACATAAAATCTTGAAATTCTATTTCTTATGATTATATCTAAACAATCAACAATTACGGTTGATTAATTAATTAACAAATATGTTGTATTAAGTAGATGATTTGATTAAATGAAATCATCAATTCATTGATTCAAGCTATTTCTCAAAATCATTAGATAAATCATGTTATCTATTTAATACTTGGTTTTTCTAACAATAGGTCTACATCAGGTAAAGAATGCACCAAATGACGAAAAACCTTTCATTCTTTCATTATTGTCTACTCTTATGCCTGGGTGAGGATCCGGTGGGGTATCCGGCGCCGTATCAACTTTACCATCTTAATTCATTAGTTACTACTTAGTTAGTAAGTACTTAAAATAACAATGTACATTCTCCATATGTATCTACGCTGCAATCACCGTCCACCTGTATCACTTTTTGTATCACTTTATGTAACCGCCGATAAGTTGTGTAACTTAAGGTTAATAAAGAATTGAATTGAATTGAATTGAAATTGACAATTTCTAATACCTACTATATATTTAACGTTTAAACACATTTAGACTAAAACAAGTTTTAAAGATCTATTGCAGTAGTAGGTGTTTTATGTATCCGTCAAGAAACTAATGATGGACACCTCGCCGACAGGAAATTAAAAACTGCAACAACCGCTAACCTCGATCACTTTTCGATTTACTTTCAAAGATATTTCAACTAAATAAGAACTGGGTGTGCTTTTTGTCAATTTGTCCAATAAACACCTTCAATTAGCTTTTTATTAAGACTGCGTAGTTAACGGCTGTAAAAAACCTACCTGAGATAGGGGCCATAAAACTCGCGCGGGTGTGACGTAATAAACAGATTATAGATATAGATTAGCGCATCATTAATTGAACTGAAATACCGCCTTAAATAATTGTTTATTTACAAGTGATGTTGATATCTTTATTACTTCAAACGCTTAATAGTGTTACATCGTCAAATGACTAATCCAAATGAGTGTTTAACATTTTCTGAAAATCGTTAATGAATGGGTTTATTTGGTGATCTCGTTAAGATAGATGTATAGAGCTCGTTGTAATCATTCTGTATGTATGACGTCTCAAAAATGGCGTGTGACCAGTCATGCATTCACGGGTCTGTCGCGAGACAGATCTAGCTGCCCATCAAGTCGGCATTCGAAAACGGCTTTAGTTACTAAACTGAACATAATTGAGTATCAACCTTTGACACACTATAAAATATTTAATCAGACATACTTATATTCAAAAGAAAATAGCAACATATGTTTGTGGTTATATGATGTTTAACATTTAAACACATTTACACTCAAACAAGTTTTAAAGATCTATTGCAGTGTAAGGTGTTTATGTAAACGTCAATAAACTATTGATTGACACCTCACCGACAGGAAATTAAAAACTGCAATGAGATATTTTTTTAATTATTTTATTATTGTGTCACGCAAATGTTGACATGTCGTATACATAAAAATTAGCACCATATACATAAAACAACATTTGCCCGGCATACAAGATGGTCGATCCCCATGAACAGTGCTAGGGTAGGCTTTTACGCTGAGAGTTGATCCAGGCGTTGAGCCATGAAGCATATCAAGCATGAGCTAACGGCATTGCCATTCAATACACAATCAACATTTTAATTAATGAGATATTCCAACAGGTGTATTCGTTAAGCTACCTACAAGTGAGGGGAATTTAACTTCTAGTAAGCTGTTTGGATTCCTCAAATCAGTGATTAGTTTTTCTTTTTCTTATGAAAATGAGAAAATATTTCACAAACTAAAGACAACAGTAAACATTTCAAGTATCTCATGATTAATTTTTCATCAAAAATTGTTTCAACGAAATCACCATTACAAATCTTCATTCAACAACACAATGGATTTTATAAGTCTATGTTTTACAAAAGGTCAACATTTGAAATTATCAAATTTTCCTTAAAAGTTAATATTCCATCTGAAAAATTAACACCCATTAAATGCGTAATGAATACATCGAACTGATTATGTAACAGCATTGTCACTCAATAGACAATCAACACCTTGACTAATGAGTTATTTAGCAAGTGTTTTCGTTAAGCTACAACCTAATGAGTGGAAATAATTTCCAACAAGCTGTTTTCATTTTTCAACACTGTATTTATTATTCATATTAGTTAAAATAAGGAAATTATCAAATTATATCTTTTCTAAGTCATCATTTCACAAATTTCACAAAATATTTCTTTTTTTTAAGTCAAAATGTCATCAAATTATTACTTTTCAAAGTAATTATTTCACCAACTTATACGTTTTCAAAGTCTTCATATCATTCATTATTACTTTCCAAAGTCAACATTTAACAAAACGTATAAGTTCCCAAAGTCATCATTTCACTAATTCTTCCTCTTCAAGTCATAATTTTACCAAATTATTCCTCTTCAAAGTCATCATTTAACCAAATTACTTCTTTTCAAAGTCAACATCTTATAAAATGTTCACGTTTCAAAGTAAACATCTAATAAAATAATCACTTTTCAAAGTCACTATTTCATCAAATCATTTCCTTTCAAAGTCATAATTTCACCAATTATTCCTTTTCAAATTCAACATTTCATCAAATTATTACTTTTCAAAGCATTTTTTCACTATTTCACCAACCTATTAGTTACCAATGTCATCATTTCACTAATTATTTCTCTTCAAATTTATCAGTTCATCAAATGATTCCTCTTCAAGTCATAATTTCACCAAATTATTCCTATTCAGAGTCATCATTTAAACAAATTATCTCTTTTCAAAGCCAACATTTCGAAGAATTATATTTCTCTTCAAACTCAATAAATTCATCTTGTATTTCTTTTCAAAGTCAACATTTCATGAAATCATCACTTTTGAAAGTCAACATCTCATAAAATTTGTACTTTTCAAAGTTACCATTTGATGAAATTGTTGATATTAAAAGTAAAAATTTCATCAAATTATTTCTTTTTAAAGTCAACATTTTACCAATTATCACTTTTCAAAGTCAACACTTCACCAAACATATTAGTTTTCAAAGTCATCATTTAACTAATTGTTTCTCTTCAAAGTCATCATTTCACCAAATTATTACTTTTGAAAGTAAACATTTCATCAAATCATTAATTTCCAAAGTCAACATTTCTTCAAAATAATACCTTTCAAAGTCAATATTTCAACTTAATTTCTTTTCAAAATCAACATTTCATCAAATTATTTCTTTCAAAGATATCATTTCACAAATTATTTCTTTCCAAAGTCATCCTTTCACAAATTATTTCTATCCAAAGTCAACATTTCCTCAAATATTTCTTTCAAAGTCAACATTTACCAATTTTTTTACTTTCAAAGTCTACATTACAGGTTAAAGATGATATTTACAAATATTTACAAATATTTACAAATATTTACAAAAATTTACAAAGGATTAAAGATGATATTTACAAAGGAATAAATATCTTGTAAAGATGATATTTACAAAAAAATAAATATCTTGTAAAGGTAATAAATATCTTCATTTCACCCAGTGATGTTTTATTAGATTAGTTACACTTAGACAGTTACAAGGGGGGAACAATTAGCTTAGCGAGCATGTAGGATATATTAGAAGTTATGTAGGGAATAGTATAAGTTTGTCGTAAGTCTTGGGGAGATTAGCGTTTCAACGAGGTCATCAGTACATTTGAGAGTTAAGTTATCACGTAGGTAGTGGGACATTAGCGTTTAGGAACAAGTAAGGAATTAGGTTAGGTTTCTGTGTGTGAAAGTGCTCTGATTTACAGTTTGTTTCGTTTTCGTTCTTCTCTGTTAAAAACCCTGAATAAAACTCTTTTTGTTAAACTTCTGCCTGTTGTTGTGATTTACCAGAGAGGTGACAAATACCAAGAGAACTGAAGGGAGCTTGTACACTATATTGTGAATTCCTAATTTCCAACTTAACATCAGTAAAAATAACACAACGCAAAGTCTTCTATTGGGAATACACAATCAGGGTAACAACTTGGTACAACTCTGCTCTAAATCCTGTCACTGGGCCGCATATTAGAGGGCGCGCCTATTACAGATTTGATGCCGTGACCCGGATTTGTCATTTCCTTTGTTGAAATCTATAGCACTCTATAAATAAAAACACACAATACTTGAATAAATAATTATGAATTACAAATAATTCTTAAAGATTAAGGATTTGTTACATTACAAAGGTGTTTCCTGTAGAGACAGCCTTTGAAAACAATCTTCCATTTAAACGTGTTTCATACACAGGAATTCCTGTTGAAACTCTTTTTATACTTGTGTTTGGTTTAAATTGTTTCAGTAGACAGGTGTTCCTGTAGAAACTCTTGTTTTATCATCCAAAACTGTGTTCCACAGGAGATATCGCTTGTGGAAGTTCAAGCGATATCTCCTAGGAGATATCGCTTTGACAGTAGATTTTGAACAATGCCCTTTAATCAGAATATACATGACATCACAAACGTTTTACATCATCATCAATGACGTCACAATGCTATGACGTCACAATGCTATGACGTCACAATACTATGACATCATCGGTTTAGGAGTTTTAGGGCTAAAATGCAGTGTTCAAAAATGTAAATTTTTCATGCTAATGTGATGAAAAATGATGTTGGATGATAAATAGAATCTCATCCTCGTGTCTTCTGATATCAAATATATCAACACTCGTTGATAAAAGTAAAATATCCTAGGCAAGCCTCGGATATTTGTTACTTTTATCAACTTGTGTTGATATATTTGATATCAGAAGACACTTGGGTGAGATTCTCTATATACTTGTGTTTGGCTTAAATTAGACAGATGTTCTTGTTGAAACTCTTCTTGCAAATTCCTTCAATTTATGTGTTTCACCATATAGCTGTATCCTGTTGAAAATTTTGTTGTATTCTTTTGTAATGCTAAATTTGGATTTGACTGTTTCCTCATACAGGTATGCCCTGTTGAAACCAATACTTAGCCTTAGAGTTTCTGAGTTGATAGTTATGTAAAGTTAAGACTTGTAGAGTTCTGGTTTGCAGTATCTATTGTCACACATTATGGCAACTGAAGGGACATATGATTTGTTAACTTTATCACCGGATCAGAGTGAGCTTCCTCCTAGAAATCTAGATTTGAAGAATGGTCTTATTGATTTGTCAGATTCTCGTCAACCTTGTTTTGTAGCTTCTACTCCGTATTCTCGACATGCAGAGGAAAACTCTAGTACTTCTGGTGTGTTTCCCAGTGTTAGTGCACAGGCTAATTATGCTAAGCCTACAGTTGTTTTTCCCTCTGTGAATGAGACAGTTTTCAATCAAGGTAGACTAGAAAGTCGATCTGTTCATTTTGGTGTTCCAAATGCAGATGTTGGCAGACAGAATGCTTCTTTTGGACACAATTTGACAACAGGCTTAGGAAGTAGACAGTCGGTAAATACTTCATTGTGAGACACTAGTTTGACAGGAGATATGGTTTATCAGAGTGACTACGATAGCCCGTTTGTGTCACCTCTGGTAACCAAACCTCACCATCAGGAAGTTAGACCAGATATTTTTGATGGCAAAAGTTGTGATTGGCAGAATTTTCTAGTTCATTTTGAACAAGTGGCTGCATGGAATCGTTGGTCTAGTGGAAAAAAAGCGCAACGGTTAACCATGTGTCTACGGGGTACTGCTCATAAACTTCTCAGTAACCTTACATTGCTTCAGTTGAATGATTATAGTGCAATCAAAAGTATCCTTACACAGAGGTTTAACCCTAGAGAAAGAGGTGTAGCTTACCAGTCTGAATTTCGTAATCGTAGACAGGGTAAAGATGAGTCTGTTTCCAATTATTGCTACCAGCTACGGAGATTGGCACTTCTGGCATATACGGAAGCCACCTTTGTTTCTCTTGAGCCACATGTCATTGATCAGTTTCTTACGGGGTTATCAAATTTCAATATGAAAAAGCATATCACTTTTGCACATCCTCAAACATTAGAAGAAGCTATCTCGTATGGTGTTGAATTTGAAGCTGTTGAGGGGAATAGGGTCAGGATCCTGAAACATGTGATCGTGTTGCAGTGGTTTCTGAGCAAGGGAAGAAAGAGGCCTTGACTTTAGATACTGTTAGCAAGTTGATTGATGAGAAATTGCATAAATTTGCTAGATCTCTTCAGAAACCTAAAAGAAGGTGTTTTGTGTGTCATGATCCTGGACATATGAGAGATAATGTCCACATTTGAAAAAGTTAGACTTACCGGGTTCAATTGAGTCTAAGTCTAATGAGGGAAACTAGAGCAGGCTGGGCTCGGGGCCGAGATTGTTTTATGTGCTAGTACTAGTGGTAAATCTTGTCTTTTTCTAGATGTTCAGCTTAACTCAGATAAATGCACAATACTTGTAGATACAGGTTCTTCTGTTTCAGTACTGTCGTATCATGATTTTTTCAGGCTAGGTCTCCATGATTCTACTTTGTGTAACGTTGATAGAGATATCTTTACAGCTAATGGTACTCCTGTGGATGTTTATGGTTTGAGTTTACTGTTGGTAGTGCTCTGTTTGAGCAGGAATTTGTGGTTGCAGACCTTGGGCACTTTCTTTGAGGCGTATGATTGTGAGATCAAGATTAGAAAGAAGATACTTAACACTTTACATGGCAAACTCAAGCTGTACAAACAGAAAACTTACAACTGTTCTCGTTTTTTAGTTTCTGATAGAGTTAAGATTCCTGAAGGTACAGAAAAATTTGTTGAGTGTAAAATGGTTGGACCCTTTTCGCACAAACATAGTTTAATTGAGCCCAATAGCCAGTTGAGAAGTAGAGGACTTTTTGTTGCTAGAAGTTTAGTTAGACTTACTGATGATAAAGTCGTGGTGTAAGTCCTAAACCTCGGTGATAAGGGTGTATCATTTAACAGCTCATCATTAGTTGGTACTGTTAGTGATGTTGATCAGGTGATAGAGTATTGCGATCAGAGGCCTGAATCAGTCAAACAGGAGCTTTCTCCTCATTTACAGCCATTGATTGACAATACTTCAGATAAACTTTCAGTTGAACAGAAGCAATCTTTAACTAATTTAGTTTCTGAGTTTGAAGATATCTTTGTGGGTACAGATGGTAAATTAGGACAAACAGATTTAGAAACTCACAGAATAGACACTCCTGGGGCGATCCCCATTAAGCTTTCTGCCAGAAGAGTACCTAAGAAGGATGGGACTTTGCGTTTTTGTGCAGATTTTAGAAAGCTCAACTCTGTCAGTACGAAAGATGCGTATCCGCTTCCCCATATTGACGACACTCTTGAAACTTTGGGAGGATCTAAGTGGTTCAGTACTCTAGATTTGGCAAGTGGATACTGGCAGGTGAAAATGGATCCTAGGGAAAAGCATAAAACTGCATTTGCCACACATGTAGGTCTTTTCCAATTTAAAGTTATGCCGTTTGGTTTAACCAACGCACCAGCAACATTTGAGAGGCTTATGGATAGAGTTCTGGGTAAACTCAGGTGGAAGAAATGTCTGTGTTATCTCGATGATGTCATCATATTTGGTTCAAATTTTGACGATGCATTAGAAAATCTGAGATTTGTATTTACACAGTTGCGTCAGGCAAACCTGAAGTTAAAACCTAAAAAGTGTACACTTTTCCAAACGGAAGTCGCTTATCTTGGACATATAGTGTCAGAAAAAGGAATTCAGTGTAATCCTGACAAAATTAGTTCAGTCCAAACTTGGCCAATTCCCGAAAATCGTAATGAGGTTCGAAGTTTTCTCGGTCTGGTCGGATACTACAGGCACTTTATTTCAAATTTCTCTCAAATAGCTTCTCCTCTGAATCGGCTCACTCGGAAAGGTATTCCTATCATGTGGACTGAAAATTGTGATAGAGCATTTAACCAACTTAAACAATGCCTTTTAGATGTCCCAGTTTTATCATTTCCCCAGGAAGAAGGACTTTTTATCTTGGATACAGATGCCAGTGCATTTGGTATGGGAGCTGTTCTCTCACAAATGCAGGATGGTTCTGAAAGAGTGTTAGCCTATTCCAGTAAAACATTGGGTCCCGCTCAGAGAAATTAATGTACTACAAAAAGGGAACTTTTAGCAGTTGTTACTTTCTTGAAAACTTTTCGTCACTATCTCTATGGCAGGAAATTCCTAATCCGAACAGACCATGCTCCACTTATCTGCTTAAAGAACTTTAAAGATCCTGAAGGTGAAGGTGAAACCTACAAATTTGAAATTCAATATCGGGCTGGCACAAAGCATGGTAATGCTGACGGGTTGTCTCGTAAACCTCCTAGAAAATGTGGGTTCCAGAAATGTCCTGATTGTTTTTAATCTAAAAATATCGATGAGAAGAGTGAGATAGTTCATGTTGTGTCCACTATAGTTGCCCCACTTTCCGCCAGTTAAAGCATCACATCCTCTATGGGTGAACAGTTTTCAGAAGACACAGATGAGCAGTTCTCATCACAGTCTCGAGCTGATCAGTCTTCCACTAACGATTCTAATCCATTTGTTCAAAATGGTCTTTTGTACAGGAAAAATGAGTCTGCTTTCTTTGGTCCTAGATTACAATTAGTGGCTCCTGCGTCTGTTCCGGAAAGGATTTTTCAACATTTACATGCTGATAGGTCGGCAGGTCATTTTGGTCGGGATAAAACACTCAAATCAATCAAGTCAAGGTTTTATTGGCCTAATATGTCCAAAGATATTAAGCGTTGGTGTAAATCTTGCTTATATTGTGCTAGGTGTAAGCCAGGTCCTGGAAAGGGGAAATCCCCTCTTAGACAGTTCAGTGTGCGCTCACCTTTTGAATGTCTGGCACTTGATATAGTAGGGCCTCTACCCATCAGCCGAAATGGCAATGAATACATCATGGTTGTCGGAGATTATTTCACCAAATGGAAAGAAGCATTTGCAATACCTAATCATACTGCAGTTACAGTTGCTGATAAACTGGTTTCAGAGGTCTTCTGTCGTTTTGTTTGCCCTTTACAGTTACATACAGATCAGGGACGAGAATTCGAGTCCAATTTGTTTGCTGAAGTCTGTAAGCTATTGGGAATTTAAAAGACTAAAACCACGCAGTATCGTCCACAATCAGATGGTCTGGTTGAGCGTTTCAATAGAACATTAAAACAAATGCTGTCTATATATGTCCATCAAGAACCACTTGATAGGGATGACCACCTTCCATAATTATGTATTAATGGCATACCGTTGTAGTGAACATAAAAGTACACACTGTTCTCCTAACCTTATGATGTTTGAACATATTAGACATCTTCCTACGCAGAGCCTAAAAGGCCAGTTTCCAAACTGTCATTTTATGCCTTGCTGCAGAGACTTTACTATTCTGTGCTGCTATAGTGCAAGCACAAAAACTCAAGGCTATGCAGCAGGGCATAAAATGACAGTTTGGAAACTGGCCTTGGATTGGATGTTTCTGATTCTTCCAGTCGTGAGGTATCATATCACGTGACTTCAGAATCCGAAGATGATTCTGAGTCTGATTCTACTCCTCAGAAATCTCCAGTGAGGACGAGAGTGGGAAGAGCTGTGAAACCGGCATGTAGATCCTCTCCTTGATTGTTGTGAACTCCACTGTAGTTTACATTACCAGATTTTATATGATATTGGAGTTTTCTCAAGATAGTGGGTTAGATATTGGTATTTTTGGATTTTAAAATGGGGGTATTGTAGCAGGGATTCATCTCCGTTGGGTGAGGCCAGAGTTGTTTGTTTTGGCATGTTTATCGTTTTATTCAGGTACCAGGTTGTTCATTTCATATCATTTCTTTAGTTTATTTTTTGTCTAAAACCGCATTTTGTTTCTAATTACTGCGTAGTGTAGTTGCTTTGACGCTCTCTCGCTTTCAGATGGAACTTGATATTGGAGTCACGAAGCAAGAGCTACAGGAGCTGGACGAAGATCGAGATGCCCTAAGAGTGATTTTTCCGGTAAATGGAAAGCAGTGCCATGTTTTTTTTTTGTTCGAGCCAACGCCACTTTAACAGGTATTGGGATCTCATGGATCACTGGTTGGCAGTCCACAAGGAGCAGCTGCGGCGGCACAAGTGTTCCACTTGTTTCATAGAGAGTTCTACACCGCTCGCCAGTCAAAGTTCGAGACAGTCGTCTCCAACTTCAAAACTTCTGGCGCTCTTCCTCCTTCAGATATTTTTGGCTTGCTTCGTGGCCGGTTTTCGATGGGTCTCTCACGAGATGACCTGGAGCAAGCCACCCGCCATTACTTCGACTCGGTGATGAACCTCCACAGGCTTTGGTACCAACGCAATTGTGTTTACCTCTAGTCTTCTTGTGTTGCCTTCTTTTATCTCCTGCATGGACTATGGCTCGCCGGTGGTCATCTGAGCCATAGACTCTTTTTAATTTGTCTTCAGATTATACTTATAAGTCAGAACGACCAGAACTTGCAGTCACTTCTTTCTGATTTGGACGATATATTCAGTAAGTCTGTTATGGATATGGGACACACAGACTTGGTCACTTATAAGATTGAACTCACCGATGAACAGCTGTTCAGGGAAAGACCACGCCTTCTATGTATCAAGAGGTCATGGATCACATTCAACAGATGTTGAGTGCCTATGTGATTTGTCCTTCCCTAAGTCCCTATGCTTCTCCTGTGGTTCTTGTGCGTAAGAAACTCTTCTTTGAGGTTCTGTACTGATTTTGTCAGCTGAACAAACGCCTATTCGGGATTCCTATGAGATAACCAGGATTGAAGAGACTCTTGATGGCCTTCACAAGGTATGCATCTTCTCATGTCTTGACCTGAAGTCTGGCTATTGGCAGGTTGAGGTCGCTGAGGAGCACAAGCCTTGAACAGCATTTACAGCTGGCCCTTTAGGGTTTTAGAGTGGAATTCTATACTTTTTTGTCTAATAAATGCTCCTGCAACATTTCAGCGTCTGGGTGATATGTATTTTTTTAGTGCCTAATTTATCTATGTGACATCATTGTATTTTCTAAGATAAGCATCTAGAGAGATTATGAGGAATCTTTCAACGTTTACACATTGGGCTGAAGCTGAAGCCTTCAAAGTGCACATTCTTACAGACCTCGGTGAACTCTCAGATCATGTAATCTGTCAAAACGGCATAACCACCGAACCTGAGAAAATTCCATCTCTCAACACTTGGCCTATCCCACAGAATGTGCTTGATGTTTCGTTGTTTCTCTGGGTATTATTGCCATTTTGTTTCTAACTACGCCAAGATTGCTTAACCTTTCACAAGTTTGTTAGTTGGGCAAAGCTGAAAGAAGACAAGCAAGACCACCAAGACAAACAAGCAGTGGAATTTTGGAGAACAACAAAGCGCTGTGCTGCTGTTTTGGCTTATGCAGGCTTCACTTGACCTTTTGAACTGCATGTTGATGCTAGTGGTGAAGGTCTCGATGCTTTTCTCAAATGGACCGTCAAAAATTAGTTCCATGACAACTTGTGCAGTAACCATTTCAATGTTGGACTGACAACCCCTTGACATATTTTCTAACCTCTGCCAAATTGGATGCATGTGGCCATCGCTGGCTCATCTCCCTCGCTGCTTATAATTTCTAGATTGAATATATTCCAGGCGCGAGGAATAGGAATGACGATGCACTGTCCAGGTTGCCACGAGAGACAATAGACAGTTTCTGCCATCTGTCATTCACAACAGACCACGCCTTTTATTGAGACCATGTCAGTGACCAATATGACTTCAGTTGATATGTCTTCCTGATGTGAGTGCGGATCTGACCAACACGCCGAACAGCGCCAGGACTACCGCCAGCGTGTGGACCAGCAGTCTATGGACTCTTCCTCAAAAGACTGTCGCACCTCTAGATGTTCTGCATCAAGGTGTCATCGCCGGCCAAGACATTCACTGATACCCAGACGCTCTTGCAGTCCTGCAGACCTCAGACGACCTCGCTCCTGTATAGGACTCAGTCTTGCATTTCCTGTCAGTCGAGATCCTCGAGGTCAGGATTCACGCCGCTCTGTTCGAAATGCCTAGGTCTTCCAAGAAGAGGCGCTTCTCATCGGAGCTGGAAGAAGAGCAGGACTTCGTACCAAACTACCAGGAAGTGTAAGGTGATGTACAAAGATTGGCTTGCTGACCGTCTCCTCAAGGGCTCTACTCATGGCTCTTTTGACCTCTGTGTTCCATTCGCCAGGACCTGGATCTCAAGTTGCTGCCCCATGCCTGTGTTTTGCATTGGAGGAAGATTTTAAGAAGTTATGGCTTTCTTCCTCCTTCAAGACTTTTAAGACCCCTACGGCGCTTACTGTCCACTCCTCGAGTTAGTTTGACAAGCCAGCGGCACTGGACGACTCCATCTCACAATGTCACAAGCCTAAAATCATGGGCAAAAGAAACGCTGGGTATTTTCAAGCGAAGGATAAACCAATTATGTATGCCATGTAAATTCGATTTCGAATGTGTTTGATGAAAAATGTATTTTGAGAATTATTGTTCATAATTTTAACAATGATGGCATGGGGCGTTTTTATACTGTGGTTGTCTAAACACTGTTAGGGTGCTAACATTGCTGTTTTCAGGTACTGTTTTGTTAATAATTATTTTGAAATTAAGTTTGAATTTCGGAAATGTATATCAGAAGTTTATTTGAGATACTGTTAAGGAAAAACATCCACTTTGCCTTTTCTGCATTGATAGGTCTTCGAGTTATAACGTCTATAAATATGCAAAAAATGACCAATTTGGCTTTCCAATCTCGCTTATTTAAGGAGATAGCAAATTGATGATTTTTTGACACACGTTTTCTAAGGCGCCATGCAAAAACATCAACACAAAATGATTCAAACAAGGCATACATAGTTGAGTTGACTTCTAAGGAAACTTTGCCATTCTGCTTCATTCACATTTATCTTACATGGAATAAAATATCCTGACATTTATGTTACCAGCGTTTCTTTTGTCCGTGAGTTAACAAGGTCCATGGCTCCAAATTTTCTGCCATTGACGCTGCCATCAGGGATGACCTGGAGGAAGATAACCAGACTTAATCACCTCCACACTTTTATGGCTTGGCAAAACCATACCCTGGTCAACATCCTCAACATACCTTGCGGTTTAGGATCTACTACCCACATGCGGCGTATGGTATTCCTGGACCAGTGTACAAGGGACACAGAGTTTAAAGTCCCTTGGTAAGACTTGCATTTCCAGCTAAGCCTCCCCGAAAAATTGTGGCACAGGAGCACATAGTCGGGTAGAAAAATCTTTCAGGAAATTATTGATACCAAAATCAGATTATTTGATAAACAAGAAAGTACCTAACTTGAATTCTTAAGTATACCACCCTCAAAAACTTGGTGTAGCCTTAAACGACCGCACAATCAGTGACAACACTGTTTCATGCGTAGGTTTCACCTCACTTCCTGTTTATCGAAATCATTGTCATTCAGGTTTCCTGAGTGTATTACGCTGCGCTCAGAATGGCTACAGACACTTAAGTACAAATTTCAAACATTTGCATTATTTTAATTACTTTCTGTCATATCACCAATTTTACAGAAAATATGTAATGGTAATTTTGACTAAACGACAAATACAAAGATTACACCTGATCGTTAATATTTCAATTATTAGAAAGATTCTTGTGTTGACAATGGTTAAGGCATATAAACTCAATTTGTTCCCGCCTTGCAAAATGGACGAAACATGCAAATGATATCGATGTATTTAATTAATTGACAAGTAAAATCGCCTGCAACGTTGCGTCCCATGTTTACTTCCGACAAGCCTTTGCGCGACATTGCAAAAAAAACGCCCCTTTCTATTTATAGCAACCTGTCGCTTCGGGAAAGCTGTTTTGATTTTTTAATTCTTATTTCACGAATATTAATCTGATTTCTGGTTTGGTTGTACTTATGGATTTCGGAATATTCAGAGAATACGTTAAAAATACTTTAAAAAAATTATCTATATTACTAAAATTCTGATCATGGGACTTTAAGAAAACCCTACTGCAAGCACCACCAAAGCTTTTACTCTGTTTGGGGAAAAGTGATCAAACAGTTGCGGTGTTATGGGCATTTATAAACAAGTCTCTTACAACTCCCTACATCCTATGGGTAAGCGCTTGGTTGATTGGTTTAACCATTCTCTTCTCGGGATGGAAATACCAGAGCGAAACAACGGAGGATCTACAATTTCAGAAATTTTGTTGCACCAGTAAAGGTTGATGATGTTGTGCTAGTATGAAACGTTGTCATTCGAGGTAAACAGAAGCTGGCCTATCGATGGGAAGAAACTTTCTATGTCGTGGAGGCACAACTGAATTCAGGCATTCAAGTTTTAAAGGTACATAAGGAGGTTACAGCTTAATGTCTTGTTCTCCAACACAATATGCTTCTTCCGAATTTTGGATTTGGTACAGATAGAAAACCAAACTCCATCTAGAAAGTGTTTTTACCCGTAAAAACAGATGTCTCCCCCTTCCTCAAATGCTCCAAACCTCTAAACAATACTATCATAAAGCACCATTAATGTTCTCTGTATAATTCAACTTGAATAAATAACCTATCAACTCCACAATTGTAGAAAACAAAATATTCAAAATTCTAAATGATTTGATGCTGAAACCCTTGAAAAAGACTAAGTCCAACTTGTTGCCATGGAAAAAAAAAAATTAAATTAAAAAAAATCTATTATCTCCAAAAGTCACATCTACATGATATGGAGAGACAGTATACCAAGTTTGGTGATGATCGGTCACATAGTTTTAGAGATATGCTCCGGAAACAAAATGGGAACGCCAACGCCGACGGGAACTCCGCTCAAACCAATATGTCTCCTGACCCTTCGACCCTCCCGACATAATATCTCCATCAACATATCAGAAGCAGGAAGATCCAGGTCTTCTCAACTTGACCGAACCTGAACCAAGTTCCTCTATGGTGCGTTGTACACAGCGCTCTCGTTCTAAACCAAAGTGGTTGTTCAGTGGGAGGTCAAGGGGGTGTTGTCTGGGTTTGATTCTCTTGGTCTAAACTTCTTTGTTGAGTCATTTGTATTTTGTACTTGAAGTATCTTTCTCATCTTTGTTCAGCAAATATCTCTTTTCACCTTGACTAAACTGTCACGTTAGTAAATTGCAATGACAGCAATTCCAAAAAGAGAGGTGAATGTGACAAGACATATTTAATATAATGCCTATACCATCCGCTACTTAGTCATCATTGATATAATTTCATCATTTCGTTACGTGTTACATGTTCATGTCTTCTGTTGTATTTTTTTGTCGTCGAAGACCACCCCTATTTTCCCTTGCAAACAAGCATCTCCCTTCTATTTCTATTCTATTTATAGCTCAGCTCTCGAGGCTACCCATCTCATTAGCTTCCCCAGTTCTATTTATAGTTCACATCATAGGCTTTCTGGCACCTGTCTTCTTATTGGCTGATGTAGTCCTGTTACCCCTTCCTCAACCTACCTGTTTTCCACATCACTCAAATTTCTGTTGCTGAGGTGGAAAGACTTATTTCATTACCAGATATGGTGATTTTCTTATATGTTTCCATCTGCCTCGATTGTATTTCAAACTCTCAAATACTGTACCTAATGTTATTGAATGAATTGTTATCAGTCGTTCTTTTTTTTAAACAGTTCAGACACTACCTGTATGGGCAAAAGTTCCTTGTTACGCACAGATCATGCTCCATTGATATGGCTTAAAAACTTCAAAAATCCAGAAGGAATGTTAGCTCGATGGTTGAGTGTTATTGAAACCTATGACTTTGACATGCAGTATTGCCCAGGTCCGAAACATCGTAACGCAGATGGTCTTTCTAGGCGTATCTTTAGGAAATGTGGCAATGAGTCCTGTAGCGAATGCTATCATTGTGATGATGTTCCTCAGGATGAAGAGAGCTCAAAACGGTTCTCTAAATCGCCGCAGATCAGTGGATATGGGATAGGGCCAGTGTTAGTACAAAATTCTGATAGCGCCGAACTAGTTCAGAAAGTCTTCCCAATTGGTAAGATGCTTGGTCCACGAAAGAGTTGATCGAACACCAGAACAGAGATTGTCACATTGGTCCGGTTGTCAAAAAACTACATGAATCTCCAACGAAGCCTCTTAAGACAGAAATTGTTGAGTTGAGCTCTGAAGCTAAAAGTCTTTGGGGTCAATGGGATTGCTTATCTCTTCGGGACAACTTGCCGTTTCGTAAACATCAAACAAAGGTACGTTTTTTCAGTTGGTAGCACCTTGTCAAATGCGAAACACAATCTTTGAATATCTTCACAAAAACCATAATGCAGGACATTTTGGTAGAGATTGCACATATGAGGCTAACAAAAGTAGGTTCTATTGGCCAGGAATGTCCAAGTGTGAAGCGTTGGTGTCAAACTTGTGAACTATGTGCAAGGTGTAAACCAGGTCCATGTCCAGGGGAAGTCTCCTTTACGTAGGTTTGTAGCTCGTGCTCCCTTCGAATGTGTGGCCATAGATATTGTGGGACCTTTACCTATTACGAGGAATGGGAACGAATAATCATTGTCTTCGGTGACTATTTTACTAAGTGGAAAGAGGCTTTCGCTGTTAAGAACCATACTGCTCTAACTGTTGCGGATAATAAAGTCAAGGAGATATTTTGTAGGTTTGGTTGTCCTCAACAGATCCACACTGATCAAGGGCGTGAGTTTGAGTCGACACTCTTTTCCGAAGTTTGTAGATTGTTAGGAATCCATAAGACACGCACAACACCATATGATCTAATATGTGATGGTCTAGTCGAACGGTTTAATTGTGACAGGATATAAATATTTAGTCTACGCTAATATATTTATTTTGTTAGTTTTAAATTATTATTCGTAGTATTCTTAGTTTATTTCAACAATATCTTTAAACTTATTATCAATTTACTACAACCTAAAGTTAGGCTTACCAACTCAAACCTTAATGTACTAATGCACTCTTGTTTAGACTAATCAATTAGCTTATGTAATAGGCTTCATTGTTCTGCGCTCAGGCCACTCAGGTCTCAGCCCTGGCTATTGTTCTTGGCTGGTCAGCTTCTATGCTTGGCCATGCTTTTCACTGTTTCTCATAGCACTTTTATCTATAAAAGTGGCTACATTTCTCTATTCGCACACATTCTTGCACAGTCATGCACGGGAAGGAATCATAATTTGGGGTAATATATGTGGTGATCAGCGGTTCCCCCATAAATTATTCTCTAATTCTCGGTTTGGATTTCATGAAGAAACACTGTTCCAGAAGAAACCTTGATAGCAGCACTATCATTATCGGAAGGAAATCCCGATGACTTTAAAGACCAAGCCCTACGCGTTGTGCCGTGTTTCAGTATCCCAATCAATAGTCTTAGATCCCCGCACAGTAACCTATGTACGGTGCGCGGTGAGTAATCCCCTGGATTGTTGTGTTATTGAACCAGTTTTGGATGTGAATAAATTTGCCCTAATGCCTAGAACTTTTCATCAGGACACAGATAATTTGAAAGTGTGCTTGATTAATGTTGCAGATCACCACGTGAAGCTGCCCCAGGGCCAACTCCTCGGTCACGCGTATGATGCGGAGTTGATACAGTCCTGCAATGACTCCGCCCCGCTTCTCGGCTTGCGGAGTTTTCTTGCAGGTCCTCCACTGATGCTTTGGAGGGGGACCTGATGGGGGCAGTGCCTGCTCACCTACAGGATCTATTCACTCGGTCTCTAAATAATCTGTCTATTGAAGATCAGCGACGCCTGGTGCTACTGTTGCAAGAATTTTAGGATGTCTTCGCTAAACATGACTTTGACCTCGGTGAGTTCACCGCCATTGAGCATACGATAGACACCGGGGATCACCAACCAGTGAGGCAACGCCTTCGTCAAACGCCCCTTGGGTTTGCCCATGAAGAGGAGGCGCACCTTAAGAAAATGTTGGATGCAGGAGTCATCCGTCCCTCGACTTCGGAGTGGGCGTCAGCGCCGGTGCTAACACGGAAACAGGATGGAAGTGTCCGTTACTGTATTGATTTTCGCGAGATTAACGATAAATGTGTCAAAGACAAATTTCCGCTCCCACTGATAGACAACTGCTTGGACACTTTAGCGTCGAGCCAATGGTTTTCGAAATTGGATGCTAATTCTGTTTACTGGCAGGTGAAAATAAAGTCAGAAGATTGCAAGAAAACCGTCTTCGTTACCCGTTATGGACTGTTCGAACAGGTAAGGATGGCCTTTGGTCTCTGCAACGCCCCAGCCACATACGCCCGTGTAATGTCTCTTATACTCGCAGGGTTAAACTGGGACATCGTATTAGCTTTCTTGGATGACGCCATTGTGAACGGAGCAAGTGTGCCCCAGCATTTCGACTGGTTAAAATTAAAACGAAAGAAATGTGAGTTGTTCCAGCAACAGATAGAGTTTCTGGGCCGTCTAGTGAGTCAGGGAAAACTAATGGTGAATCCTCACAGTCTAACCACCTTGCAGGATTGGCCAAGACCAAGTACCACGAAAGAAGTAGAACGCTTCCTCGGGTTCGCCAACTACCACCGAGCCTTTATCAAGGAATATGCGCAGAGAAGCTCTGCCGCTATACACCATAACAGGGAAAAAACAGTTCCTGTGGACTGATACTCAAGAACAGAGTTTCCAGTGCTTAAAGGAAAAATTGGTAACCACTCCAGTCCTCAGTTTACCAACACTAGAGGATCCCTTCATCTTGGATACAGATGCTTCTAACCATGCCATTGGAGCCGAACTGATTCAAATCCAGGACGGACAGGAGAGGGCCATAAGCTACGGCAGTTTCTCGCTAACTCCTGAACAGAGACGTTACTGCACCACCAGGAAAGAACTTCTTGCAGTGATTAGATTCACCCGACAATACAGACATTATCTCCTAGGATGCCACTTCCGGTTACGGACTGATCACAACAGCCTACGTTGGTTGTTGAACTTCAAATCGCCAGAGTGCCAACTTGCACGCTGGTTGGAGGAATTAAGCCAATATGATATGACAGTAGAGCACCGGCCCGGTGCCAAACACCAAAACACGGACGGTCTGTCTCGTTTGGAGGATGAAGGTAATTGTGACGAATACTCTCCCCTGGTTGATGTCAAAACCCTGCCCTGCGGAGGATGCAAGTACTGCACCAAAGCTCAACAGAACTGGGGACAGTTCATTAAAGATGTAGACTACGCAGTGCCCTTATCTCAACGTCCCAGACAGGTGAGAGCGTTGCCAACGCCAGACCCCCAGACAACTACCAAATCCAACGTATTGAGATTCAGAGACAAGAAGGGGTAGTAATATTGAACCCTGATTCCGCTATCCCTACTACCTCATCCTGCACCGTTAACCAACTGAACACTGATCCCTTGGAGGACCAAGCAAAACTGGGATATTCATCTTCAGACCTCAACCAGATGCAAAGGACTGATCCAGACATAGCCACACTCTGGGAATGGTTGCACCAAGGTACCAGTCCCACGGAAGCCGAATTACAACTCTCAAGTCCCGCCAGCAAATCATATTGGATAGACAGATCGCTATTCAGATTAAACTCCCAGGATGTCATTTAGAGCTCTTCCAGACCAGACTGACATTGCCGTGCTTATACCAGCACAAATCAGACAGGACGTCCTCGCATCCCTACACGACATTCCCATGGGAGGGCATGGAGGCATCACCAAAACCAAGCAGAAGGTAAAACGCCACTATTATTGGTATAAATGTGGTCAAGATGTCGCTGAATATGTAAAAGGATGCAGCACATGTAACCGAAGTAAAAAAACAGACAAGAGAGCTAAATCCAAGTTGACCACGTTTCATGCAGGTGCCCCGATGGAACGGGTACATCTGGATTTTATTGGACCTCTACCAGAAAGTGACCAAGGCAACACCTGTATCCTCATGATGGTGGACCAGTTTACTAAGTGGGTTGAGTGTGTGGCGCTTCCTCACCAGAAAACTGAACTCACGGCTAGGACTGCTGTGTTCTTCTCCAGGTTTGGGTTTCCGTTCCAAATCCACACCGATCAAGGCCGCAACTTCGAAAGCGATCTTTTCAAGTCCATGTGTGAGATGTTACATATCACTAAAACCCATACCACTCCTTATCAACCGTCATCCAATGGGCAAGTGGAAAGATATAACTGTACTCTCCTGCAGATGATACGATGTCATATCAACAAATCCCAGACCAACTGGGATGAATACATGCCCCAGTTAGCGAGTGCCATTCATTCCTCCGTGAATCGGCAAACCGGGTACACCGCCAATCAACTTTTGCTGGGCCGTGAAGTAAATGTGCCACCTGACTTGATGTTCTCGGACCCGACAGATAAACAGGAGGAAATGAACACAGATCAATATGTCCAAGAACTTAGAGCGGGAATTATATCCGCTCATCATCAGGCGAGAGATTTCCTTAAAACATCTTTAATGAAGGCCAAGATAGACTACGACCTGAAGGCTCGGGTCCACCAGATTGAAGAAAACCAGCCGGTATATATCCTGGATTCTGCAGTCACCCCAGGACGATGCAAAAAACTGTCCCGTGTGGAAAGGGCCATACTGGCTGGAGAAGAAATTATCACCTAACTTGTTTGTTGTGAGTTCACACTGTAAAAAGTTCACGGTCCATCATGATCGAGTTAAACTATGCAAAGATAGGTCTCTTCCTCGGTGGCTCCAACGGAAAATTTCTCGCCAGGGGGTCACAGCTGAATCTGCAGAGACCCCCACTCTTCAGGATTCCTCAGATCCAGGTGATAATGTGGATGAGGTTTATTGTTTCTGTCGGCAACCAGATGATGGGGATTTCATGATTGCCTGTGATTCTTGTGATGAATGGTTTCATGGTAAATGTGTTCAAGTAAAGGAGCAAGCGGCAGCTAAGATGTTAGAATATCATTGTGCAAACTGTCTTTCTGAGATGTAAAATCTTCTATGTTGCAGGATCTATCAGCTTACTCTCGAGTTACTTGCGACAGCAAACAAAGTAAACAACCAAACCCACAAGATGTCCCGGCATAATCCCTCCTCGGATATCCGATCCATCATAGCTGAGAAAATTTAGAAGGACAGAGAGGAGAGAGAGAAAGAGAAAAGAGAGAAGGAGGAGAAAGAGGAAAAACGTCGTGAACGTCAGGCCCGAAGAGACAAGGAGGCATTGCTAAATATGCAGCGCTACAGCGTTGTGTACAAGGTCTTGATGGGCCAGGACCAGGAGGCTCCAGTCGGCGTTCGACGGGAGTCCCCCCGTACAAGTTCACCCTCATCCCGGGAGGCTCCAGTCAGTGTTTGACGGGAGCCCACCCGCAGAAGATCCCCCCACAAGGTCAGATTCCACCCCGGTTACAGGCGTGAGGATCTGGGGGAAAGCACAGTCCAACCCCAACCATCCAGGCTGGCGCCTCCACCTGACAGCAGGGTGGTGGTGACTGTGCCTCTTGAGAGGAATCAGCCACGACTTACTGCCCGACAACGAGAGGAGGAGAAGAGAGGTGTCTCAACGACCATTCAGGACCACCCCCGAGGAGCATCACAGGTCTCGTCGATCATTCTGGACCACCCCCGAGGAGCATCAAAGGTCTCGTCGATCATCCAGACCCACCCCTGAAGAACGGCGAAGATCGTACAGGAACGTGAGGTCTAGATCCCCCCTCAGCTATCGAAGAGAGAGATCTCCCCCAGGACCAGCCCAAATCCCTGCCTCAACCCCCACAGGATCCAAATGTCCGGTGGTGGGCTGTGACAAATGGTCTAAAAAGTTGCGAGACCACGCCTTCAACGGCCACCTGCCCAGGTACCTACAAGACCGCCACAGTCAGATGACGCTGGCGGATGAGGATGCCATGGACCAAGTCCGTCTTGCCCTGCGCCAACTGTCCCAATGGATAGTTGGTCCCGCAGCCACCCCGAAATCACTCTTCAAACACATCCGGGGAAATCTGGAGCTTCCAGCCAACTGCGAGCTGCCCCCCACCTCCTGCGGCCACATGAAGGCTCTCTGCCGGAAGGAGGGCTGGAGGATCCCCCCCCCCCCCCACCCCCTCCCCACCCCCTCCCCCCCCCCCCCCCCCCCAACGGATTCACAGTTAACCCAATTAACTCCCCTGCCTGTCTGCGTCACTGGAGAGTGACGCTGCACGTCCTCAACTTCTTAACACCGGAGCAGCGTGATGGCAGTAACAAGACGCCACCTCGCAACGTCCACAGCAACCGAACGGAAAGAGACCACATCAACACCGCCACCCCCAGAGTCGTGGGATGCTGAACTCTCGATAGGAACCACTGAAGCACCGCCACCGCCATCCCCAGTTGTGGGATGCTAAAACCCTAAGTGAGCCAGAAGGCCACCCCGCGCCATTGGCTATTGACAGTCACTTCCACCTGGACCGCACGTGGAAGGCCCTCCGCTGGAGCGGCAAACCCTCCTCAGACCAACTCATCATGGAAGGAGCCCAGCCAAGCCCTCGCCACTCTGTCCACGTCACGGGAGTGGTCGAGGTCTACTGTGACCCGCCGACCCATCCCACCACTGCCTCCGACGAGTTTAGCGTGGTTCGGGCCGTGGGAATTCACCCCAAAAACGCAGGAAACACCACAGACCGCCAGTTCCTCCGGATGATCGAGCTCTGGAGGAAGGATGGAATAATGCCTGGGGAAATGGGCCTGGACCGCTCAGTCCACCCATATCAATGGAAAGCCCAAGATGAAGCGCTTGCCAGACAGGTCAAGTTCGTGCCGCCACACAAACTGGTGGTAATTCATGTCAGAGGGACGGAGGGGGACCAGTACGCGGCAGACGTCCATACCCGATGTCAACAAATCCTGCTCACGCATCTGACCTCAAACCAACCCATCCACGTGCACTGCTTCACGGGGCTAGAAACCACCGTCCGAGAATGGACCACAGCCTTCCCGGAAAGCTATTTCGGCATTGCTGGCCGCGTCGCAACGTTCGATGCGGCCCAGATTCAAGACCTCCAAGCCATACCCTACCAGAAGTTACTCCTGGAGACAGACTCATGCCACCGCCCGGCCACCAAGTCAACTCTCCCACCCTGATTAGAGCCGCAGCGGAGAAGGTAGACGAATTCCTCGACCGGACAGTGAAGGACATCCTGGCCCAGACAAGGGACAATGCCAGGGTGTTGTATGGACTGTAAGGGGAAGAATAAAAGGACGGGGCATGAAAATGCTCCACAGTCTACTCTCCGGCTCTGTTCGCCGGGGACGGCAGATCCCCGCAGGGATGTTACTCGTGGGAGATCCCAGGACCCCCTAGGAGAGGGCCTTATAAAACATGGGAGAGTGTGTTGATCAGGGACGACGGTTCCCGAGCCGCCCCGAGGACTGCCGATCGCCGCCCTCAACCGACGAGTCTGTGTCAAGCAATTGTAAGTATAGGACGTGTTTCCCTGCTCTTGCAATTCGCATACTCGCTGACTCGCATAGAATGCTTATCTAGCTGCTAGCTTAGGCTTTTGTAGTTGTATATTCCCTAGTAACTTTCTTGTGAAACCCAGGTTCACAACAGATATATTCTTTAGCCTTTTGTGTATATGTTTATTTTATGGAATAGATTAATCTTTGTCTATTCATATTCTTGTGTATGCATAAATCATTTGTGTATCTTTTATACTAGTAGTATATTTAAACTAGTATTGTACCATTGATACATATACATTTCCATTTTCAGTAATTGAACATGAATGAGATTCATTTAAAGTGCATTTCAGTACATCATGTTTGCAATTATATTTCCTGATTTTATCTTATCTAAATATACATAACTATGTTATTATCACATGTGCATTCATTATTATAATATCATAAGTACATATTGGTATTATTTATCATAGGATTCCGTGTGCACAGTGATAATCTTGGCCACAACATGCTTATTATGCCTGCGTCCCTGAGACGAGGTGAGGGTTCTTTTATAATCCTTTTGCCATGTATATTATATGCTTTGACTTTGTATGTATTATGTATTCCATAATGTATGCTATTGGTGTATTTTGCCATGAGTATTGTAACGCTCTCCGTTTAATAAAGTAGTGTATACTTCTATGAATATTAGAAGGTATTCATAATGTATTAATTGTCTACTTTAACAATTAATGTAAAGTAACTGCTGTGTTAACTTCTAACTGTAATTCTTTGTACTATTATCATATACTTATATTATCATCATTCTTGTTTTAAGGGCATCAATCAATATGAGATGAATAAATCCCTGATCCAACGCATCCTTTTGTGTTCTACTTGCTAACCACTTAAGACCTCTGCGACATATTCGTAGTCTGCGTCAGATGTTGTCAGATTTGTAGATCAGGAACAGCTAGATTGGGATGATCAATTACCATTCTTGATGATGGCATATAGGGCAGGTATACATAAAAGCACCAACTGTTCACCTAATTTGTTGATATTAGGTAGGGATATTCAGTGTCCTCTGGACGTGATGGTGAGTAGCCAACCAAACTCTGAATCTGCATCGTGTTCGGTCGAATATGTTGCAACAGTCTATGCAGAACAACTTTGAGTTCGCCAGTTGTCATTTGCGGGCAGCAGCCCAAGTCCAGAAGAGAAATTATGACACTAAAGTTATAGTTAGGACTTTCAAGGAGGGAGATTGGGTTTGGCGATGGTACCCACCTGAAGCAGGCAAGAAATTGATTAGGTTGGACAGGGCCATTTCTTGTTCTTGAAGGCTTAACACCTCTAGTGTACATGATTCAGAGGAAAGAGGGCGATAGAGTCTTTAGTGTTCATGTAGACCAGCTTAAGCCCTATGAGAGTTACCTTGCACCTACGAGTTGGTTACAGTCAGGAGAATCAGTAGTACATGATGAGTTGGATGAGTTAGTGTCTGAGGAAAGGGTTGTCTCGGATGAGACTGAGGAAGAGGAGTCTCTTCCAGTCTTTCAGGGGTCTCGATTTGGCCGGGCACTCTGCCCAAAACAGCTGTACTCTCCATAGTTTTACGGGGGAGGGGAATTTGTACATAGTTCTGGGGGGACCCCTGCTTGAGTAGTTACCTTTTGTTGGTTTTTTTTGGTTTTGCTATTTTTCTTTTTGCTCTCTCGCATTTAATGCCATGCTCGATATAAATTATATTAGGGCTCTCTGACCTTTGTCTAGGAGGAAGATGGAGATTAACGTCAACATGAACGAGTTGAAAGAATTCCAGCAGGAACATGGGAGAGAGATTTGGCCTGAGAGGGTTATGCGCGTAGCAACATGTGATACCACACTGTATCCCTCTCTACGAAGTTATTTGTCTCACTGGGGGAAAATCCAACAGAGAATGATAAGGGTGTTCCTCTGCTCTGTCTGCAGAGCGACCTTTCGTTTACGGCAGCGGGCCAACCAACACCTGAAGTCCCATAAGCAGCCTTGCTCTGTGTATGTGGACCTGAGACGGAACTCACGTTTCCAGCACCCGTGAGACATACTTCCGCCCCGCCCCAGTCAGGACGGCCCGTCTGATGAAAGGGTTGCTGCTAGGGAACGCGCCTGTTCGTCGCAGCAGTAGGGAAGAGAGAATGCATCATCCTACGCAGAGCCTAAAAGGGTCATTTTATGCCTTGCTGCATAGCCTTGAGTTTTCTGTGCTTGCTCTGTACTCTGTAGGGGCACTGTAGCAGCACAGAAAAGTAAATTCTCTGCAGCAAGGCATAAAATGACAGTTTGGAAACTGGCCTTTTAGGCTCTGCGTAGGAAGATGGAGAGAATGAGGAGGAGATGAGATGGCTTGAGGGAGATGACTAGACCCTGTTGTCATTTTTCTTAACGAAGTTTTAGCCTGTTGGACTTTTGTGAGCTAATCAAGTGGAACTTGTTTGTTTTTATATTTTGTTTTGTTTTGCTTAGTCCCTCCAATAAAGTTTTTTCTTCTGTTGCTTTGCATTTTTTTGTGTGGTTTTTTCCCTCTCTTTCTTTCATTCTTCAGGTAAACAAAGAGAGTTCTGGGGATAAAGTTAGAATAACTTTAATCTTTAGGGGGGAGGTATGTGGCAGAAACGTTTTTTTAACCTTTCTTATATCTAGTTGTATGAACTTACGATACTTGCAGTCTTTATTATTTCCATTCCGTAAGCTAAATATTTGGTGAATAGTAAATATCCTAGGTCGTTGAGAAGTGTGTTTTGGCTAGGTGCCATGTTTTAGTAGCCGGTCATGAACGTTTACTAGGAGCCTTCTGATTGGATAGGCGCGACGATTGCTGGTCCAATCGTGAGAAGCTTTACTTTTTGATCAAGGTATTTCCTGCGGGTGGGGGTAAAGAGTCGGCCAGTTCATGACTAGCCAATAGTCGGAGGTGAGGTTTTCGTAACGCACCAGACGTTCTGATTAGAACGGACGTTCCGACTAGGAACTGCCCCCTTCCCCCGTAATGCTAATTTAGAATAATAAAGAATGGGTAATTAGGTAAGGTTAGACGGGATGGGTAGATACAATATTGCTAGCTGGTTGTTTCTACACACCTTGTAAGTTATTTAGAGAAAGATTAGTGTTAGGAAAAAGTAGGAGTAGAATAGTAGTTAGGTTAGCTTAGGACAATTCAGAATTTCTAGTTAGTACAAAACGGCAGTATAGTATAATTTGGAGAGTACAGCTAATGCATTTTCATAATGTATTGTTGCAGAATTACTGAGGGCAACAAATTACTGAGGTTTCTTGAAGTGATTCGAATGATGTTTGATAATACAGTGTATCTTGCAGGCTTTTGTGGTACTTGATAGACTTGCTTTGTGCATCTTCACGTCGAGTTGTAGTTGGATAATTGCGAGAGTGAGATAGTCTGACTCAAGTTGTATTTCACTAGCCGAGTTGTGTGTGAAGGAAGCATAGATATAAAATATGTCTGGCTTTTGGAAAAACTGTATATATTAAGCACGTTTTGAGTTAGTTGAGAAACTCAGTTCTTTGTTTGGCCTCTTGTATATTTGGAGTTTGGCATTTATTGTTCTTACATAAGTGCTATTGATAAATACGTCTTGAATATCTGGAGTTTGGCATTTATTGTTCTAACATAAGTGGTATTGATAAATACGTCTTGAATATCTGGAGTTTGGCATTTATTGTTCTAACATAAGTGGTATTGATAAATAAGTCTTGTATATTTAGAACTTTGCGTTTATTGTTCTTTTGCATAAGTGCTAATAAGAAACCAGACGTTTATAGTTCACGTCAGGCAATTGTTGATCTTGTATAAGTACTGAATCGTGTTGAAGTTCTTCTAGGTATTCAGGCTTGTGCACCCATAGATATATGAAAGGGAACCAAGTCTGTAAAACATCAGCATAATATCACAAAGTTATGGCTTGAAGGAAGCCGACGCTCTGCCCGATGACCTGATGACCTGACTGAATAAAAGACTGAATAAAATCACTGAAGCCCTGAACAACTTTCTTGTTGCGGATGGTTCTTGCAAGATTGAGTGAGTGAGTGAGATGGTGTTTAACGTGTTTTGAACAATATTTCAGTTATTAAACACGTGGATGTTGCCATCCAAAAGAGAGTAGAAAGATCAGGGAGAAAGGGATCGAAAGGATGAGGGAAAAGACGGAAAGAAAGGCATAGTAAGAGAAAGAAAGCAGGTTTTAGAAGGACTCAAATTTGGTCTGGCTTCTAACCGTCGACCTGTCCAGCTTGGGTGACCCTACCAGGAGCATGTAAGCTCCAGCTGGCATAGCTCTCGGGGTCGTCGAAGCACACAAACCACCACACCACGTTAAGGTAATGAATCCAGTGGTGGTCTTGCAAGATAGGTTGTGCTCAAATTATCACCATATCTACGTGAATCGTGAATATCTACAATTTTGTATATGTGGTTGTTACTCGTGTGATGAAAACGAGTTTTGGAACCGGTGTTAAAGGGACAGTAGCACTGATAATTGTAAGTTAATGCTAAATGTAATATTTTGACAGTGTAAAAAATCTCATAACACAAGCCAATCATCCATAGTCAGAGGACAAAGTATGAAGATTCACCTAAAATCCATTTTGTGTGAACACCTTTAATTCATTTTGTGTAAGAAAAAATAATCACATGGCTAGACTTTACGTTATATATTTGAATTATTACTGCTCCATTTAGTTTAAATACATTTTCTGTCAAGTGGAACCATTAATTTTCATTTTCCTGACATATTATATATTTCCTTATATTCTCCCTAAAAACGTGCTTTCGTTACATATACTCTTCAGTACTTACAGTTATGAAAGTGTCTTTTATATTCCTTTTTTCTGATTATGAGTATTGGAATATATCCTAGGTGCCAGGTTTCCCCAAGTCATTTCAGTTTACTGCAGTCAATGGACAGAGAAAGCTATACTTTGATGAGGTTCGACCAATCAGAGCGCTTTGTGCCGGAATGAATACTTTCGTTTGATTTGGAGAAATAACTACAAAGTATTTGTAGGTACCCTGAGCGGTGATTGAAAAGTATAGTATTCAAGTATATGTTGACACAAAGGTTTAATCAATTGCATGTGACATAAGCGGCGATGGGGGTAGGAACAATTAAGTACAAGCTTCCGAGCTTCTTGACTTTATTATATGTGGCTGAGACACGCCTGACCGTTTGACTCGTAATACCACACTTCAGTCACAACCTCTCAGCAATCAGAACCACGCACACCTCGAGTTGCACGTGCAGATTACACCTCGCTGAAAGCATGCTGCCCTGCCAGGGTTGCCTACAGTTGATTGGGTAGAACACAATCGTCGTCATCTCAAACACAATATACAAAACGGGATAGATCCGTTAAATAGAACACGGATAAATAAGTTAAATCGTAAACTGCATACACTTATATACAATTTTGGAACGCTGTTTGGGAGAGGCTGGACGTGAAGTTACAGATAGTACCGCCATATTAAATATGAAAAATGTTTTGATAGATACTTTAAATATATGGTCTTACATCGTCTGTAAAACACCATAAATAACGAACTTAATCAAAAACAAATACTAGACTGGTTGCTTCTTTAGCTTTGTTGAATATTTCTTGATTGTGTTTTGGGCAGATAGGTTATGGTATCAAGATCTGAGTCTTTCTTTACATAAAGTCCTATACATTTACAATGCATCCAATAATCACACTTATCCCCTTTAAACTCGCGTCAAATCAATTTTCCTACCACTTGAATCAATACTTATCCTGGTGTGGTGGTTTGAGTGCTCCAGCGACCATGAGAGCTATATGCCAGTTGGAGCTTTGATGCTCCTTTTCCCTTATCCTTTCGATCCCTTTCTTCCTGATCTATCTACTCTTTTGGAAGGTGACATCCAAGTTTTTAATAACTGAAATATTGTTCAAAACACGTAAAACACCAACTCACTCACTCACTCACTCAATACATTTTCTTTTTTTATATCTTCTCTGGAATAATAGATAACCATAATGATAGACATTTTGTTACAGTACCATAACTATTTTTGATTTTCTACATGAACGTTTCCGTGTAGATAAACTAGGCAATGAAGAAAAGTGCAGGCGTTGGTTGTAAGTGACGTCGTTGTCGTCGTTAGTGGCGTTTACGGTGGTATTAGATCTTGATGGGCCCCATTTGGAGAGGTCGAGGAACAATGACTTCGTTGAACTCGGGTGTCTTTATCTTATAGAATATGATAAATGTAAACATAAACTAAACATTTGGTACTTCAATATGATAAAATGACCCCGTGAGCTAATGCAAGCTTGAGCTTACATGCTCCTGTCAGTGAAACCAAACCTGGACAGTTCAATGGATATAAGCCAGACCAAATGCGAGTCCTTCAAAAAACCTGTTTTCTTTCTCTTACTATGCCTTTCTTTTCCCCCGATCCGTCCACTCTCTTTTGGATGGCAACATCCACGTGTTAAGTATTTTAAAACTCACTCACCTAATCCCTTCAGATTAAAAAATTGTCTGCGGAAAGGATCGACACTCCCAAATGCTATGGCGTTTATACTTTTATTTGTGAGGAAAGAGAGCATTATTTGATTCACATGCCAAAGCCATTGAGGGTCATCATATTGTTGAAGAAGTGTGTATCTTTGTATTGTTGTGTAACACTGACTGAATCCGCGCACTCTTCTTCAGATATTAATTCTCAAATAGCTTCAGCAATGGGGTTTAACTCTTGAAATGTAATGAAAAGTACCGTTCAGAATTTGTTGTTGTATTGCACCTACGCTCGCGTGTTTAATATAGTTTGCATACCATTTGAGGAAGATGGGCAAATATATATACAGTGTGTGTATTGCACTAATGAGGATGTTGGTTTTATAGATTGGTCTATAAAACCGCCTTTATTTTTCAGCAGCAAAAGTTGCCTGATAAGAAAGACGGCAATGTGGTTGTAGAAATAATCGCATGGTATGAGAGAACCCTAATGTAGCAGTTAAGGGAAGAACATTTCACATCTTTTGGATATTTGCATTCATAATTTTGTTTTAGTTTTATGTCAAAAAACAAGTTACATTATTCTGAGAAAAGAAAGTTGTTAATGGTAGTTTTGATGTGGGTAATTCAATTCTTCCAAGCCCTCCAGTCAAACTTTAGTATCAACATTTTAGTCAAAAGTCACTATTGAGACCTCAAAAAACCTTCAAAGTCGCAAATTCTCCAAGAACCAAAATTCAAGGAAAACGGTTTAATAACAAAAGATGCTCAGTCTCAACTGTAAGGACACCAGGAAATCAATGAAAAGTGTTTGATTAACAGATTAAACCTAAAAGAATCCAAAGATTATTCCAAAATCGTATGATTCCAGCCATTTCGACACAAATTGACAATGACTGTTAAAAAAGGGATGCCATTGTAACGACGAGTTACTTCCTTATTTTGTAAGATAGGAGATGATGTGTGGAAGACAAGTTGGTAACACAAATGTTATTTTGATGTCTGAACCCCATTGTCTAGTGCCTAGTTTTTGCACTACAGCCATACTTATTTTGGGTGAAATTTCAGTACCATTACAAATTCAATCGTAATTTCATACAATTTCTACATGGACGATCTTTCTTTGAAGAAATTATTACCAAAATCAACATTTTATGTTTACAGTCATTAATGTTTTCACGGTACCGTAACTTAGCCATATCATCATATTTTTGTTTTCGAATTTAGGGGGTGCTTAACTTTTTTTCGTATGTTTATATCACAGACGAGAAAAGACCAACGTCTCGGTCACACTGTGTTTACTTTATGTACGTCAACGACAAGATTGATTTACAAATAGATAAATAAGTGTGAAGTTATTGCACTTGCAGAGTCTTTTATTCTGCTGAAATTTAAGACCAAATCTGTCACAGTATAAAGTATGTTTGCCACAGAACATAACTTGATATTATTAGACAACAGCCAATCAATATACATGATTATTAAGAGAAAGAATAAACGATGAATGACAAATAGAACTTTGATAAAATTGTCAAGCTCGATGACGATGCACGAAAAAGGTATGATTACGAACAACGGGTTCGTCATGGTTGCGTCATCGTCAGACTAGTCATCTGTTGACTGCAGCACTTTGTTGATTATTATCTAAATTTCCCTAGTCATGCCATGGTTCGACAACAGTGTCCTCGCTAACATATTGCCCCACTACTGGAATCACAACATAGGAATTTATGGACAGTTGTTGCATTAAAGCGCGGAGGTCACATAGAGAAATGTCGTCGTTATCATCTTCAGAGTTGTCGGGATTTGGGATGATGTCGACATGCCTGAAACAGTCGGTGATTGATTTCTCAGTCACGTCATTCCACGCTGATATTACAATTCCTGATTGCCTGTCTCAACGTCAGTGTCCGAGGGTTTCCTTCTTCTGGTTCTGTCATCCTCGTCGAGAGGTAAATAATCATTCGTGGTTTTGGCATTTTGGAGAGAAATGCTACCGACGGCCTCACCTTCCATTGTGCTATTGTGACAATGTTGCTTTCTCCAAAAGTCCATGTCATGCAAAGCATAAACCATGTCATGTCGCACGTGTAAAGCATCATGTATGGTCCAGTGCCTACCGTAGTTTTCTCCTTAAAGACATGGAGATCAGTAACTAGTGACAAATATTAAAGGAATATTGAGTAACTTTTAAATTGTGATCGATGTTTGATAAGAACACAGTTCAACGATTTTAAATGACGTAATTTATTTGAAAAAATATGCGTAATAATTACGTCCCATGCCTTTGTTATCGCTATACCATTGGCAACACAATATATTAGTTACCCTGATGATCACTCTGTTGTGAAACCGGTTGGTAATGAAGTTATATGAAGACCAATCTTCGGTTTTTTTCAAGAATATATATAAGTGATATATACATTTTGATAATCAATGACGTTACACCTTCGATGAGTTTTCTTCATTTGACTGGCTGTTAGTATTGAAAACATTGTTTTAATTAAAATAAATTAACGTGGTAACAAGACCACAAAGCTATTCATAGGCTTGAAACTTCTATACTTGGAGTAATGAAAAAACATTCGATTGTTTTGTACATGTACTCCACAAATGTCAGAACTCGAGTTATTGCAAAAAATGCTATTCAATCAGTGTTCATACAGGCTTGAAATTAAACTGCACAAAGGACAGATAACGGCATCGAACCCATCACTAAAAAAATTATGTTGGAAGCTTTTCAGACTAAATTCCCTGTAACAAGTTATGACAAGTCTTTAACACCTCTGTGTGGTTTCTAATGAGTATAGCAGTGTATGGCAAGTTTCATAACGTCGGAAGGTTTGACGAAGGTTTGTCTTTGAGTGTATCAAATAAAACATATCTTCTGTCTATGACACGAGTCTACTACTCTTCAGGTGATACACCTGTTGAATACCAATATTATTATTTGCTGAAAATTTTGCTTCTGTGCTATAATTGAACAATATTTAAAAATCCCCCATTTTTATATATTAGCACTAATCATTTAGAAATTTATTCGTTGTTGCGAACCATTAAATCATGCTTTTATAAAAATACTAAATAGATAAGAACATCTTTGCTAGAATTTTTTATATATATTTGCTTATTTTGTATTAAGAAATTTAATGTAAACCATTTACCTTTAAAACAAGCATTGATAAGAATAATATCGAATACATGACAATATAGAAGATATCAGAGTAATTGTAACCATAGGGATGATTGATCGATTGTTGCATACTTACATAGAAATGTATTGCAGTTTACGGATAGATACATAATTTACACAAAGATGAGAGCTCACACTATTGATGTTGCTAGATTCCCAAATGTTGATGTTCTACTAGAGGAATACTTTATTGAGATTAATATATTGCTTCATTGGGACAGGACATAAATAACTGAATAACCCATAGTGAAAATTATTTCATTGGGGAGAAACAAGAGGATTTCATATCATTGCTCTGCCAATATATCATTTATCATACCACCGTACTTGTCAGTGAATATTCGAAAATAGGTTAATCTTTTGAATAATGGTTTCTTGAATGAGAATAATGACGGCATGATTAACTGTTATTACAAATTCTCATTGTTGACTGGAATACTACTTGTTACTATAGTGGACTATTAAAGGGGCAGTAGCACGTTTTTATGGGGAATATAAGGTAACGTCAGGAAAATGAAAATTAATGGTTCCAATTGAAAGACAATGTATTTAAACTAAATGAAGCAGTACTAATTCAAATATATAACGTAAAGTTTAGCCATGCGATTCCGTTTTCTCACACAAAATGAATTAAAGGTGTTCACACAAAATGGCCGCCAATGGATTTCATGTGAATCTCCATACTTTGTCCTCTGACTGTGGATGATTGGCTTGTGTAATGTGATTTTGACACTGTCAAATTAATACATTTGGCGTTTACTTACAATAATCAGTGAAATTTTTTATTTTAGCATATAAAATTATAAAAAAACGTGCTACTGCCCCTTTAGTCTTTGTAATTGTGTTATAGAAACCTCATCAAAAATACTTCATCCTTCACCATGCAAACTGTGACAGGACATGTATCATTGACACTGAAGTTCTGATATATTACACAAATAACAATGGTATTTTTATCTTGACAATAAAACGTTTTTGAACGAGGTATACTGAGATTACTAATTGACAACTACGAAGATTTCATGTCAAACGATGGTTCACAGGCATATCTGTTCAATCGCTTCCTTAGGGTGGAATTATTTGCATTTACAAAGTAAGCCGGGGATTGATTCATGAACAAGCATGATACACAATTATACTGAATTCTGTTCACTTTACCGAAATATTTTCAACATATTAGCATGTTCGTTTCACCAAAATTTTTAGAATTGTGTTCCATACAGAATTGTGACATAAAAGCTTTATAACTCCTAATTTTTCATCCAACTTAGTTATTTGATGAGGTTTCTATAACACAATTACAAAGACTAAAGGGGCAGTAGCACGTTTTTTGATAATTTTATATGCTAAAATAAAAAATTTCACTGATTATTGTAAGTAAACGCCAAATGTATTATTTTGACAGTGTCGAAAATCTCATTTACCCAAGTCAATCCTCCATAGTCAGAGGACAAAGTATGAAGATTCACTTATAATCCACTGGCGGCCATTTTTGTGTGAACACCTTTAATTCATTTTGTATGAAAAAGAAATCGCATGGGTAAACTTTACGTTATATATTTGAATTATTACTGCTCCATTTAGTTTGAATACATTGTCTTTCAATTGGAACAATTAATTTTCATTTTCCTGACATCGCCTTTTATTCCCCCTAAAACGTGCTACTGCCCCTTTAAGGTTGACATTATATGTAATATTAGGTAAATTTGTAAAGTAAGTAAGATTAATGTTTTTGAATTAATTCCAACTTGGTTTATTGACATAGAAAATTTCGTATCAATGTTAAAGATATGTTACATTTAATGCCCTATTCAATATATATTAATAAATAACTTAAGTAAAAAAGTTAAATAATTCAAATTAATCTCAATGAATAGAAAGTTGATTACTTTCTTGGTCATTAATTTAAATCAGACAAGACTTTCAATAATGAATGCCAATTTTCTCAGTAACATCTGACTTTAAAATTGAATTGCCCCAAAGGGCACCAAGCATTATGATTTGATTTTTCTAAAACTTTTCTGAATTCTCTCTATATTACTCTTGATATTTTCAAAGGGAAGCCGCGCCAATCACATGTGTTGTATCCAAATCAAAAGATCAATGAACAGAGCTGTAGCAAAAAATGCATTACGTCACCATGTGGGTAATACAAAATATTTGGCACATTAAACTGTGGAATATGATTTCGCTTTAATTGTTATATTAAAAGAGAAACAATGTTTTCTATTAAAGATGCTGATAAATGTTAACAGACTCAATCCAAAACATCTTCTTGTGAAGAAGAGTCTGTATTTGTTCCAGATAAAGCATTCATTATTTCGCTTTCAATAATCGTAGAATCCACTTTGTTATAACCCACGCGATTTAATTTCACGCTGGGCTCGCCTGGCGAATTAAAAGTAATGTTTGTGTAAGTACGATGGTGACATCGAAATAAGACTTATGTTTACTAACAGGTAGATCACTAACGACCACGAGACAAGTCATACTTAACGATGTCACTAAATGTTTACGTTGAAAACATGTATTTATTATCAGAGTACTGAAATTGACTCGTGCTATATTTAGAATATGACCTACATCGCTGGTTCCAAACGTTAGCTCAGCGGACCTGGGTTGAAATCCCGTCAGATCATCGGAAAGTATTTTCTTTATTATCTGTTATACTATTGTTAATAATTAACCAGCATGACAAGGAGATATCGTTTTGGCAGTACATTTTGCACAATTTCCTGTCATTGTCAACGCTACATGGCAACACAGTGCCTTTACTTCAAGTAACTACATCACAATGCCACAACATCATAAACATAGTGACCTCACTATGCAATGACATCACTGTCTTGAAAATCTAGTGTTGTTGTGTTCAGAGATTTACATTTTTTCTCTGAGATGTCAAAAAGAGTGAATTTTGATGATAAATAGATTGTCACCCTCGTGTATTTTGATATGAAATATACCAACAATCGTTGATGAATGTAAAAAATATCCATAACTTTCAGCAATTCGTGTTGATAGAAATTAATTTTGTGAAGTTAACTTTGAGTAATACTTGTGTTAATATTAGTGCTGTTATCCAGTGTTGTATATTTCACTTATCCCCCGAATTGTTCCACAAATCACAATCTCCTTCATCTGCCTATGTGGCACCAAGCATGCCTTTTTAAAGGCTTTTCTTGTTGTGCCACTTGCATAACTCTAACAGAATATGTCGCTTAGAAAGAGTCAATAAGTCATTTGGAAATTATTGCCAAAAATAAAAAAAAGATTATTCCATGGTATTTATTTAACATAAAGGGGGTAGGGGCTGGAAATATTATTGTTAGAAACTCCGAATGATAGTAAAACCTTTAGTAGTCGAAACGATAAATTCAACAGCATAATACTTATAATTACAGGATGACTATATTAAAGTTTCATGTATTGTGTTGTATATACACATGTATGTAAATTGCAAAAATCGTGTTCCAAAAGTTTGATTGACGGACTATAACTTCTAACATCTTATATCGACAAAATTCTCACTAACATGTCTTCAGCAAACAACAATAACAGAAGATACGGAGAAGTTCTAACCAACGAATTCCTTCTTATTTACATGGTGAACATTATGAGAATTTGAGCTGCATTATCACCATCTAGCTGAGTTTCTCTTTATGACAACACGTTCTGGAACTATTTTGAATTTTCATTGAAATACCAATGTTCTGGAATATTGTTTCCTCACATCAATATCCGCGTTTCTCATCTTGGAGGATGTTCAAGTGTTGATAACATTCAATAAACGCAGAAAACTGACACCGCCGTTTGTGTCGAGGAATACAGCAGTTATCACGATGGTTAAATATGGAAACAGAAAGAGCCATGCCAATGAGATCTGAGATTGTAAAGATAATTACGTGATGGTCAATTCAATGTCTATTAAAGGGGCAGTAGCACGTTTTTAGGGGGAATATAAGGTGATGTCAGGAAAATGAAAATTAATGGTTCCAATTGATAGACAATGTATTTAAACTAAATGGAGCAATAATAATTCAAATATATAACGTAAAGTTTAGCCATGCGAGTGCTTTTTCTTACACAAAATGAATTAAAGGTGTTCACACAAAATGGCCGCCAATGGATTTTATATGAATCTTCATACTTTGTCTTCTGTCTATGGATTATTGGCTTGTGTAATGAGATTTTCGACACTGTCAAAATAATACATTTAGCATTAACTAACAATTATCAGTGAAAATTTTAGCATATAAAATTATCAAAAAACGTGCTACTGCCCCTTTAAAGGGATTCGTGCAATGGTTTACCGACAGTTTGTATTTTTGGTGCATATCTGGCGATATTGACATCTCTTGACAACTCGTGTGGCCGTCTCGACTTTTCATTTTTAATTGCAGGTCAATTTGGTGGAATATTAGTGAATAAGTGAGTTATTGTTTTACGCCGCTTGGGCGATATTTCAGCCATTAGCGGCGGGCGGAATAAAAGTATCTCATTGCATCAATAGAAATTAGAGCAAGTGCAAATGTCTTCATATGCCCTTCATTAGCCAAAGTTAACGCGAAAATGCGTGCTATAGTGCATCCAAACATATGACATATGCTTCCTTAGTGAGTTAGGTCGTCTTGCAAGATAAAACAATGAACTTTTAAAAATTGATTAAGAAATGTATTATTCCAGGGCGTCTTTACTTACATTTCATGACGAAATAATCTTATCTACGACAAAGTAACTATAGGACATGATAATCAGACAGAGAAATAATTTTCAATAGTATGCAGTGAATTAACAGTACTGAGTGAACAGTAACAGCTAACGTTTCAATGGTTAAGAGTTAACTTGCACTTATTGTTAGGCAATAGATGTATTTGGATTCTTAATATCGTTTTCTTCACAGAGTAACTTCCAACTCTGCCACAGTTTGAACAAGAGGGTCTTTTCGACCAATATCATTGTTA
Organism: Steromphala cineraria; assembly: GCA_916613615.1. Taxonomy (NCBI): domain Eukaryota; kingdom Metazoa; phylum Mollusca; class Gastropoda; order Trochida; family Trochidae; genus Steromphala; species Steromphala cineraria. The sequence goes on from OU744729.1 coordinate 57,558,336, forward strand.
TTAATGTTATGGCTGCCCTCTGTAGAATCTGTGTTACCACCCTGGCTCTGTGGGGTCTAGCATTATCATCCACGGAAAATAGACTTGTACGAGGGTGGTTGTCAAAATGTGGAATTACCACAGAAAGAAGGTTTTTATGTCGATATTTCTGAGCAATGAATGTACCTGGAACTGTCACAAGGTCGAGTTTACAACCCAATATCATCACAGAGTCACACAGGTTGGTTGGACATGTCATGGGGAGGTGTCTTACGTTCCGAATCATTGTTGTGTCTTCACGTTCAGAGGTTAATGTGAGACTTCCAGATCTCACAGGGCATTTTACGTCATGTGTTTGGACGTGTTTTATACAGAACGTGTTATAACCTTCTAAGAGTACGCATCCTCAGTTTGAGCAATCAGATGACTGACCCTCTTCAGAAAATATATTTGGCAACAAGTAAATGACTTGAAATGAACATTTTAAACAAATAGCTTAAAAACATGTGCTACTGCATCTTTAAAAAACTGTTGTTATGTGTTAAGTTGACAATTGATTAAATAGTTTTGCTTGAACAACATTGGATACTTTTTTGTTTTCCTCTTTAAAAAAAATACGATTCTGGACAATCGGCTTGAGTAATGAGATGGTTAATCCTCGGAACAGTTCACATCTGGCATGACCTAATATCTTTTCCCTAAATCCATAAGATCTTAAAATGAAATTTTTATATCACCACTTTTAACTTCAATTTATTTGCGTTGTACTTTTGGGAGTACCTAATAGCCAAGTTAGGATTTGTTTCTTTGTAAGTTGTAAATTCACTTTGATTCTTAGCAAGACGTTACAAGCCATGATCCACAGGCCATCTTCCGCATATCTGTCATGTACTTTGATGTACTTTGAAACGCCAATTTCCTAACACAATTTATCTTCAAATGTGAAAATCCTGGTTATCATGTAAGATGCTCCCCAATCAGTGTTCATGAAGGCTTGAAATTAAACAGTAGCAAAATACAGATAGAGGCACTGAACTCATCATTAAAATACAAATTTACGATACTGACAGCTTGACAGACTTAATCTTTATTGTATCAAATTATGACATCAACAATTCCGTATGCTCCCAAATATAATTTAACAAACTTTTTTTGTGTGCTAACGAAGGATCTTCTTTAATCCCAACAAATAAAAAGTGTCTTCTTCTGTCTTAACCTAGTATTATGGTCAAGCCCAACCCAGAAATAAAAATAGACTTTAGACTTTTCTTAAAATGAGCATATCTGTACAACTGAGTGTGCTGATATCAAAATCAAATACAAATAGGAGTTCCCCTGGCTCGATTTTGAGTAAAACGACTTAAAAGATGACATTTTTGTAAAAAAAATAAAAAAATATCAAAACCTATAGTTGAGCACAATTGTTTTTGGTGAGTAGGAAATATAAAGAACTTTAATTCTTAAAATAAAAAAATGACAGTTGTTTTTGACCAAAATATTTGACTTTTTTTTATAATGTGTGCATTTGTCACTGAAAATCACCCTAAATATTAACATATTTTCTTCAAAATAACTTCTTCAAAATTCCTAAAATATGTTCATGAAATAATGAGAAACTTAATTCGAAGAAAAAAATGGGAGTCACCGTGGAAGTTGGCCTACTAATGCCTACTTATTCGGAAACGAGCCTGGAATGCTGTAGGACTTCAAAAAAGACTTAAAAGTAAAAAAGTATAATAAAGGAATTCGTTTTTTGTGTGTAAAAGTCAATAACCAACGAATCAAGCATTAACATTCGCATCATTCATTGGATTAAAACATCACTACTGAATGCATGTCTTTAAATGTTGTTTACAAATCTACTAATTGCCTGGTATATTCAAGTTATTAAACTACCAACAGCTTCAAATGAAGCATTATTTCATAAGGAGACAAATCTAAAGGTCAATGTCATATGGAAAAGAGACCACAACACAGAGAACATGACTGAATTGCCGCTGAGACTATACTTTGTTCTTGAGTACTTTTTCCTAACTCCCATTCAATCTCGTTACGATAATATCCTGTATCATTCATTCCATTTAAATCCAAAAGTAGAGGAACATATCATATAACTGTGTATGTTTAGAGCATCACATTTCTTATGATAAACCAGAGAAGTGATCAATGTGAAATGTGGAACAGATTGCGGATAAATAGATAAAAATGGTGCGAGAACACTATCCATAACTTCCTATAACTTCTTCACTAAAGTCCTAGTTTTGAACTTTTGAAATGCAAAAATATGATTTTATATGATTAATTGGGTATTTACTTAAATACGACGAATTCAACCATTGGTTTAACAAATGTTAGCATTTATTGAGTAAATGAAGTAAATTAATTATTTTTCAAAAGTAATATGTTCATGGAACTACAGAAATACATTTGGTAGATTAAACAGTCTCGTAGTTCCAAATAAAAAACCTTAAGTGCATTAATATAACTATCAAGTACAATTGTCTTTTCGAAACAACACGATATGTAGATTATCTCTAAACATTTACTAACATTGCCTTTTTTTATCTGATATCGATGAGATGTTTTCGATTATTAAAAGGATTGAATTTAGGCTTCATTTGGTGAATGCATGATCTGTTTCTTGAATACCACATACCTGTCTCGTTTGTATGGAATGTAGATATGAGTCCTTCACTAATCCGTCCGAAAGTGATGATTTAAGGTATTTTTTAGATAAATTGTGACCTATTCTAAATACAAAAGAATTCCGACAGTTAAATAAAATTTGGTTCAGCAGCTGTTTTGGTGTAACAGGCAGAATACATACGTTATATCTATTTATTGTGACAGGACATAAATAACTTAATATCTCATTGTAAAATATTGGGAATTATTGGCAACAAGAGGATTCCATATCATATCTTTGCCAACATATCATTTATCATTTTACCCTTCATGTCAGGTTTTATTCACTGGGAGATTAAGACGTAAATATCATTTTAGTATGAAAGAGTATATAATCTTATATTATCAATCCTTGTTTTTGACAGTGCACATAAAGACATTTCTATTATTAAAAGAGTTATCATTGTTTTCACGCATTCGTGTATTAGTTAGCAAACATAAATGCAAATGAAGATGAAGAGTTCTCGCCTCTTTTAGCGAAACGAAAATATATGAAAAAGTGTCAATAAAAATATCAGTGACATTGAAAACATTTACTACTATTCAAGTAAAAAACATTTGGCTTTAATAAGATTTAACCATCATATGTGTTGTTAACGCCATGCATGTAATACCAACAATAAACAAAATACAACTTCTTCATGAAATCAAATTACGTTCTTATGCATACACAGAAGTCTAAGTCAAGTAATTGACCTTTGCATGGCATAATATTGACTTCTAGCTACCTATTAACTTACAGAATCTTAACAGTAACCTGATACTGTTGATCAACAGCATTCTCTCCCCACAGAGGCAGATCAAATCATGTTGATTTAGCCTCTGTTATATTACGCCGACTTTGTGGGGTAGAATGGGAGATGCCTGATTGGAGGCAATCAACGTTTGTTGTGCAATCAGCGACGCTGTTGTCAAATCATCGTTTTGGCTACTGAATCAAGGCAAAAGCATTGTGATATGAACCACCCTTTCCATGCGAGAAGTGTTGTCATTTGATAAAGAAATTCAAACGAATTGTGATGCGGGTTTTTTCCGCCAGGGGAAACTGCCGGAACCCACGGATTTCGGCGTAATAGAACAGAGGCTAAATCAACATGACTTGATCTGCCTCTGTGGGGAGAGAATAAATCAACAGAACAAGAAGGAAATTCTATACAAATTGAAGTTTGGTAGAAGTTCCTGAACAGCAAATGATCGCCTGAAGTAACTAAAAATAGTAACATAGGAACAAGAAACTAAAAGAAAATCTTCCTGTCTGTCAAGCAGTATTATAACGACGTCATGTGTCCACTTCTCTTTTCTAGCAAATTTCAAAATTACAATTGACAATCTACATGAACTAGACTAAAATCAAACTTCGTATAGTCATGGTTCTTTATATATATATATTCTGACATTAAAGACTATTGAAAAAATATATTTGGCTTTGATGATCCATTACATGTACTATTTCCCATGGGTTCAATCAATAAAGAAGAAATTATCTTGAAAATGCCAAGATAACCTTGAACTTGGACAAACATCAAACGATTCGATTGATAACCCATTTTTAATGGCATTGTAGAAACCAGTTTGATTAAGATTGACTAATAAAATAACAATGAAAACCACTCGCCAGTGAACCTGTACAGAAATAAAGAATTATGAGATGAAAAAAGACAGTAGTTAATTATACAAAAAGGCATTAGATTGTAACATTTCATAAGGTTTTACCATAAAATATTTCCTGCAGAATAATTAAGAAATAAATCTGAAATACTTTAAACAAATGTTTAAACAGTTTTTCTTATATGTAACATCTCACACGTCTTATTTGACAAACTATTTTGATAGATATTACATACAAAAATCATTTATATCGAGTATTTTGGTTAAATTGGGTAACTTATACATGGACGATAAAGGTAATAGTTAAAATGTGATCGGTTGTATATGACATTTTGTATGAATAAAGAGATCGAAATAGGTTCTAATAGACGCCCTCGTTCCTAGATTTTATTCTCAAGAAAATTTTAAATGAAATAAGACATTAGTGTATTGAGGTGATAATATACTTTATGAAGAATAAACTAAAATAAAATAAAAGTCTAAAACTTTCACTTACTTTATCACATTAACGTTATTGGACTCCCCTCATACATCTAAAATGTGATAAGCAAATGGCCATAATGATTCTGTAAGAACCAAATTGGCAGCTTTTCTGACAATGATTGATAACTACCAGCGTATGAATGCTTGTTTTATCTACGATTTGACAATAAATGATTTATCATCGAACCATGATCCTCAAAAACGATGATATTTGAATAAATTCTAAAAGTTAAAAATCACTCTTCAAGAATCCTATCTTACCCTGTAGTGTTATGTACACACGCAAATACATTCAACGTATCGAATGCAGGTTTTATTTAAGAATTGATTGTCAGTTTGTGTGTTTGCACTGAAAAATGAACGATGTCAAAGCTACATCTAAACTCATGTGGACCAAGCGAGATTGAAGTAAATAATGGGTAAGTATTAAACATTAACAATTTTTTTATGAATAATGATACAAACGATGAGATTAAACAACACAAGCTGGAGAATGTCTATCAATCCAAATATAAACACATGTTTCATCTTCTCTGAGCGATCACCACTAGATGATATCTAAATCCTACAACAATACTACTTGATCATATAATCAACCCTACTCGTGTTCCATGACGACTATCTGACTGTCTAACGTGATGCCTTAGAGAAGTCAATGTCGTTTGACTTTAGTTAAGAATAGATCAGCAAAGTCAGCAATTAAACAATCCATTATTCCTGTCTAATCACCAGAAGAAACACGTCTCTTGGAGACTGCTCCGATTATTGAGTTGATTACTTACTGATGTCTTAATGAGTTGGGAGAGTTTACAGGATGTAATGGAGCGTTATATTATTGATCATCCTATCAAGACACATTATTGGATTAAAACATTTCTTCAGCTTAAAAACTGTCAAATATTGTAAATACTAAAAAACACTATAAAGAATACATTATCTAAGCACACTTGGATGTTTGGAAGTGTATAAGGTGTTTCATCGGTTATATTTCCTTCATTTAAACGTCATTAGTTCACAATGCAAATGTTTGTTCTCCCATCTATAAAAGTTAGAAATAAAAGTTCTCTGAATTTCAACACTAAATGTGGATTGAACGGTATGAACGTTATTATCTATAAAAACACTCTTTCAACATATCACATATGTATTCCTTCTTAAAACGAATTCAACAATGATTTTCAATGTTTTCAATTTGATCATAGGAATGACATTTCTATAAGCATACCGACGTAGGTAAATAAATCCATTATTTAATATAAAAGTTTATCATATAAAAAGCGTTCCAGTAAATACCATATTGATCTACTTTCATTAGCTCAAGCTCTCAAATTGAGAAACTATGTTTATGAGTTTGATTTTTAAACTCATAAGCGCTTCACAGTTTTTCATTAACTCTTAATCAATATGATTCAGTGTTCTTGCATGAAAACTTCTTTTTTATAAATATGTCAGACAAACTATCGATCAAATGTGTCATGATTACTATTCATCACTTGTAAATAATTTATAACATAGAAGATTGATAATTGTTCTTCTGCAGAACTTTTTTATCTTTTGCAAAGAAATGTAACATATATTTCCATCAAATTCTAGTACTTTGTAAAGTCGATTGAGAATTGTTATCTTAGAGAACTTCATGAACCCTTCTGTAAATATGATAAATCACCACAACTATATCACAAGAGAAACGCTTTATCCAAATTATTATGTGGATGTATCCTGACAGGACATTAATAACAAAGGCTGTAATCGTGAAATATTGCTATTGTGCTTTACAAAAGGATGATTGTAAATACAATTTGTCTTACTTCTGGTCTATTGAATGCCATTTATTTGAAAAAGTGTCACACTATTCCATGACAGTTCAGTATGCTAAAATGTTTATCAAAAGAGTTAAAAGTGCAAATGGTTTACCTAACTGACAGCTTAAAATGATTAAATATTCATACATGTATTTGTATTTTTTCTAACTCAGTACAAATTATTTAACTTAAAACATACCAGATATATCAAGTAACATTATTATCTTGTGAAGGTTGATAAACGACCACATTATAACCCATGATACACAGCTCCAATTATGATGCAACAACGAAGGCTTGTTGAGTGGTCAGTTTGAAGTTGGTATTCAGGTCACACTATCTAGATAATGTTGAACATCCCGTGACGTTAGAGTGAAATAGATGTTTTCAGTAGCAATATTTATTTGACCTATTTTCTCTATTTTAAAAAATCTATTAGTGTTATATTAGTATCGTAACAGGGAGTCATTTTTAGCTCATCTGGCCTGTAAGGCCCGATGGGCTTATGGCATGGCATGGTGTCCGGCGTCCGTCCGTCCGTCCGTAAACTTTGTGGAATTTCGACTTCTTCTCCAGAACCATAAGGCCTAGATAGCTGAAACTTTGTGTACAGACTCCTTGGCTAGTGAGGATTATAAATTGTAGCTTTGGTATCCCTGTGACCCCTAATAAGGGCCACAGGGGCCACGCCCTAAAAACCTATTTTCATCTTCTTCTCCAGAACCATAAGGCCTAGAAAGCTGAAACTTTGTGTACAGACTCCGTGGCTAGTGAGGGTTATAAATTATAGCTTTGGTAGCCCTGTGACTCCTAATAAGGGCCACAGGGGCCACGCCCTAAAAACCTATTTTCATCTTCTTCTCCAGAACCATAAGGCCTAGAAAGCTGAAACTTTGTGTACAGACTCCTTGGCTAGTGAGGATTATAAATTGTAGCTTTGGTAGCCCTGTGACCTCTAATAAGGGCCACAGGGGCCACGCCCTAAAAACCTATGTTCATCTTCTTCTCCAGAACCATAAGGCCTAGAAAGCTGAAACTTTGTGTACAGACTCCTTGGCTAGTGAGGATTATAAATTGTAGCTTTGGTAGCCCTGTGACCCCTAATAAGGGCCACAGGGGCCACGCCCTAAAAACCTATTTTCAACTTCTTCTCCAGAACTATGAGGCCTAGAAAGCTGAAACTTTTTGTACGGACTCCTTGGCTAGTGAAAATTATAAATTGTAGCTTTGGTGGCCCTGTGACCCCTAATAAGGGCCACAGGGGCCACACCCTAAAAACCTATTTTCATCTTCTTCTCCAGAACCATAAGGCCTAGAAAGCTGAAACTTTGTGTACAGACTCCTTGGCTAGTGAGGATTATAAATTGTAGCTTTGGTAGCCCTGTGACCCCTAATAAGGGCCACAGGGGCCACGCCCTAAAAACCTATTTTCATCTTCTTCTCCAGAACCATAAGGCCTAGAAAGCTGAAACTTTGTGTACAGACTCCTTGGCTAATGAGGATTATAAATTGTAGCTTTGGTAGCCCTGTGATCCCTAATAAGGGCCACAGGGGCCACGCCCTAAAAACCTATTTTCATCTTCTTCTCCAGAAGCATAAGGTCTAGAAAGCTGAAACTTTGTGTACAGACTCCTTGGCTAGTGAGGATTATAAATTGTAGCTTTGGTAGCCCTGTGACCCCTAAAAAGGGCCACAGGGGCCACGCCCTAAAAACCTATTTTCATCTTCTTCTCCAGAACCATAAGGCCTAGAAAGCTGAAACTTTGTGTACAGACTCCTTGGCTAGTGAGGATTATAAATTGTAGCTTTGGTGGCCCTGTGACCCCTAATAAGGGCCACAGTGGCCACGCCCTAAAAACCTATTTTCATCTTCTTCTCCAGAACTATGAGGCCTAGAAAGCTGAAACTTTTTGTACAGACTCCTTGGTTAGTGAAAATAATAAATTGTAGCTTTGGTGGCCCTGTGACCCCTAATAAGGGCCACAGCGGCCCCGCCCTAAATTCCTATTTTCATCGTCTTCTCCAGAACCATAAGGCCTAGAAAGCTGGAACTTTGTGTACAGACTCCTTGGCTAGTGAGGATTATAAATTGTAGCTTTGGTAGCCCTGTGACCCCTAAAAAGGGCCACAGGGGCCACGCCCTTAAAACCTATTTTCATCTTCTTCTCCAGAACCATAAGGCCTAGAAAGCTGAAACTTTGTGTACAGACTCCTTGGCCAGTGAGGATTATAAATGGTAGCTTTGGTAGCCCTGTGACCCCTAATAAGGGCCACAGGGGCCACGCCCTAAAAACCTATTTTCATCTTCTTCTCCAGAACCATAAGGCCAAGAAAGCTGAAACTTTGTGTACAGACTCCTTGGCTAATGAGAATTATAAATTGTAGCTTTGGTAGCCCTGTGATCCCTAATAAGGGCCACAGGGGCCACGCCCTAAAAACCTATTTTCATCTTCTTCTCCAGAAGCATAAGGCCTAGATAGCTGAAACTTTGTGTACAGACTCCTTGGCTAGTGAGGATTATAAATTGTAGCTTTGGTAGCCCTGTGACCCCTAAAAAGGGCCACAGGGGCCACGCCCTAAAAACCTATTTTCATCTTCTTCTCCAGAAGCATAAGGCCTAGAAAGCTGAAACTTTGTGTACAGACTCCTTGGCTAGTGAAGATTTTCAATTGTAGCTTTGGTGGCCCTGTGACCCCTAATAAGGGCCACAGTGGCCACGCCCTAAAAACCTATTTTCATCTTCTTCTCCAGAACTATGAGGCCTAGAAAGCTGAAACTTTTTGTACAGACTCCTTGGTTAGTGAAAATAATAAATTGTAGCTTTGGTGGCCCTGTGACCCCTAATAAGGGCCACAGCGGCCCCGCCCTAAATTCCTATTTTCATCGTCTTCTCCAGAACCATAAGGCCTAGAAAGCTGGAACTTTGTGTACAGACTCCTTGGCTAGTGAGGATTATAAATTGTAGCTTTGGTAGCCCTGTGACCCCTAAAAAGGGCCACAGGGGCCACGCCCTTAAAACCTATTTTCATCTTCTTCTCCAGAACCATAAGGCCTAGAAAGCTGAAACTTTGTGTACAGACTCCTTGGCCAGTGAGGATTATAAATGGTAGCTTTGGTAGCCCTGTGACCCCTAATAAGGGCCACAGGGGCCACGCCCTAAAAACCTATTTTCATCTTCTTCTCCAGAACCATAAGGCCAAGAAAGCTGAAACTTTGTGTACAGACTCCTTGGCTAATGAGAATTATAAATTGTAGCTTTGGTAGCCCTGTGATCCCTAATAAGGGCCACATGGGCCACGCCCTAAAAACCTATTTTCATCTTCTTCTCCAGAAGCATAAGGCCTAGAAAGCTGAAACTTTGTGTACAGACTCCTTGGCTAGTGAGGATTATAAATTGTAGCTTTGGTAGCCCTGTGACCCCTAAAAAGGGCCACAGGGGCCACGCCCTAAAAACCTATTTTCATCTTCTTCTCCAGAACCATAAGGCCTAGAAAGCTGAAACTTTGTGTACAGACTCCTTGGCTAGTGAGGATTATAAATTGTAGCTTTGGTGGCCCTGTGACCCCTAATAAGGGCCACAGGGGCCACGCCCTAAAAACCTATTTTCATCTTCTTCTCCAGAACTATGAGGCCTAGAAAGCTGAAACTTTTTGTACAGACTCCTTGGTTAGTGAAAATTATAAATTGTAGCTTTGGTGGCCCTGTGACCCCCAATAAGGGCCACAGCGGCCCCGCCCTAAAATCCTATTTTCATCGTCTTCTCCAGAACCATAAGGCCTAGAAAGCTGAAACTTTGTGTACAGACTCCTTGGCTAGTGAGGATTATAAATTGTAGCTTTGGTGGCCCTGTGACCCCTAATAAGGGCCACAGGGGCCACGCCCTTAAAACCTATTTTCATCTTCTTCTCCAGAACCATAAGGCCTAGAAAGCTGAAACTTTGTGTACAGACTCCTTGGCCAGTGAGGATTATAAATTGTAGCTTTGGTAGCCCTGTGACCCCTAATAAGGGCCACAGGGGCCACGCCCTAAAAACCTATTTTCATCTTCTTCTCCAGAACCATAAGGCCTAGAAAGCTGAAACTTTGTGTACAGACTCCTTGGCTAATGAGGATTATAAATTGTAGCTTTGGTGGCCCTGTGATCTCTAATAAGGGCCACAGGGGCCACGCCCTAAAAACCTATTTTCATCTTCTTCTCCAGAACCATAAGGCCTAGATAGCTGAAACTTTGTGTACAGACTCCTTGGCTAGTGAGGATTATAAATTGTAGCTTTGGTATCCCTGTGACCCCTAATAAGGGCCACAGGGGCCACGCCCTAAAAACCTATTTTCATCTTCTTCTCCAGAACCATAAGGCCTAGAAAGCTGAAACTTTGTGTACAGACTCCTTGGCTAGTGAGGATTATAAATTGTAGCTTTGGTAGCCCTGTGACCCCTAATAAGGGCCACAGGGGCCACGCCCTAAAAACCTATGTTCATCTTCTTCTCCAGAAGCATAAGGCTTAGAAAGCTGAAACTTTGTGTACAGACTCCTTGGCTAGTGAAGATTTTCAATTGTAGCTTTGGTAGCCCTGTGACCCCTAAAAAGGGCCACAGGGGCCACGCCCTAAAAACCTATTTTCATCTTCTTCTCCAGAACCATAAGGCCTAGAAAGCTGAAACTTTGTGTACAGACTCCTTGGCTAGTGAGGATGATGAATTGTAGCTTTGGTGGCCCTGTGACCCCTAATAAGGGCCACAGGGGCCACGCCCTAAAAACCTATTTTCATCTTCTTCTCCAGAACTATGAGGCCTAGAAAGCTGAAACTTTTTGTACAGACTCCTTGGTTAGTGAAAATTATAAATTGTAGCTTTGGTGGCCCTGTGACCCCCAATAAGGGCCACAGCGGCCCCGCCCTAAAATCCTATTTTCATCGTCTTCTCCAGAACCATAAGGCCTAGAAAGCTGAAACTTTGTGTACAGACTCCTTGGCTAGTGAGGATTATAAATTGTAGCTTTGGTAGCCCTGTGACCCCTAATAAGGGCCACAGGGGCCACGCCCTAAAAACCTATTTTCATATTCTTCTCCAGAAGCATAAGGCTTAGAAAGCTGAAACTTTGTGTACAGACTCCTTGGCTAGTGAAGATTTTCAATTGTAGCTTTGGTGGTCCTGTGACCCCTAATAAGGGCCACAGGGGCCACGCCCTAAAAACCTATTTTCATCTTCTTCTCCAGAACCATAAGGCCTAGAAAGCTGAAACTTTGTGTACAGACTCCTTGGCTAATGAGGATTATAAATTGTAGCTTTGGTAGCCCTGTGATCCCTAATAAGGGCCACAGGGGCCACGCCCTAAAAACCTATTTTCAGCTTCTTCTCCAGAACCATAAGGCCTAGATAGCTGAAACTTTGTGTACAGACTCCTTGGCTAGTGAGGATTATAAATTGTAGCTTTGGTATCCCTGTGACCCCTAATAAGGGCCACAGGGGCCACGCCCTAAAAACCTATTTTCATCTTCTTCTCCAGAACCATAAGGCCTAGAAAGCTGAAACTTTGTGTACAGACTCCTTGGCTAGTGAGGATTATAAATTGTAGCTTTGGTAGCCCTGTGACCCCTAATAAGGGCCACAGGGGCCACGCCCTAAAAACCTATTTTCATCTTCTTCTCCAGAAGCATAAGGCTTAGAAAGCTGAAACTTTGTGTACAGACTCCTTGGCTAGTGAAGATTTTCAATTGTAGCTTTGGTGGTCCTGTGACCCCTAATAAGGGCCACAGGGGCCACGCTCTAAAAGCCTATTTTCATCTTCTTCTCCAGAACCATGAGGCCTAGAAAGCTGAAACTTTGTGTACAGACTCCTTGGCTAGTGAGGATTATAAATTGTAGCTTTGGTGGCCCTGTGACCCCTAATAAGGGCCACAGGGGCCACGCCCTAAAAACCTATTTTCATCTTCTTCTCCAGAACTATGAGGCCTAGAAAGCTGAAACTTTTTGTACAGACTCCTTGGTTAGTGAAAATTATAAATTGTAGCTTTGGTGGCCCTGTGACCCCCAATAAGGGCCACAGCGGCCCCGCCCTAAAATCCTATTTTCATCGTCTTCTCCAGAACCATAAGGCCTAGAAAGCTGAAACTTTGTGTACAGACTCCTTGGCTAGTGAGGATTATAAATTGTAGCTTTGGTGTCCCTGTGACCCCTAATAAGGGCCACAGGGGCCACGCCCTTAAAACCTATTTTCATCTTCTTCTCCAGAACCATAAGGCCTAGAAAGCTGAAACTTTGTGTACAGACTCCTTGGCTAGTGAGGATTATAAATTGTAGCTTTGGTGGCCCTGTGACCCCTAAAAAGGGCCACAGGGGCCACGCCCTTAAAACCTATTTTCATCTTCTTCTCCAGAACCATAAGGCCTAGAAAGCTGAAACTTTGTGTACAGACTCCTTGGCCAGTGAGGATTATAAATGGTAGCTTTGGTAGCCCTGTGACCCCTAATAAGGGCCACAGGGGCCACGCCCTAAAAACCTATTTTCATCTTCTTCTCCAGAACCATAAGGCCAAGAAAGCTGAAACTTTGTGTACAGACTCCTTGGCTAATGAGAATTATAAATTGTAGCTTTGGTAGCCCTGTGATCCCTAATAAGGGCCACAGGGGCCACGCCCTAAAAACCTATTTTCATCTTCTTCTCCAGAAGCATATGGCCTAGAAAGCTGAAACTTTGTGTACAGACTCCTTGGCTAGTGAGGATTATAAATTGTAGCTTTGGTAGCCCTGTGACCCCTAAAAAGGGCCACAGGGGCCACGCCCTAAAAACCTATTTTCATCTTCTTCTCCAGAACCATAAGGCCTAGAAAGCTGAAACTTTGTGTACAGACTCCTTGGCTAGTGAGGATTATAAATTGTAGCTTTGGTGGCCCTGTGACCCCCAATAAGGGCCACAGGGGCCACGCCCTAAAAACCTATGTTCATCTTCTTCTCCAGAAGCATAAGGCTTAGAAAGCTGAAACTTTGTGTACAGACTCCTTGGCTAGTGAAGATTTTCAATTGTAGCTTTGGTAGCCCTGTGACCCCTAAAAAGGGCCACAGGGGCCACGCCCTAAAAACCTATTTTCATCTTCTTCTCCAGAACCATAAGGCCTAGAAAGCTGAAACTTTGTGTACAGACTCCTTGGCTAGTGAGGATGATGAATTGTAGCTTTGGTGGCCCTGTGACCCCTAATAAGGGCCACAGGGGCCACGCCCTAAAAACCTATTTTCATCTTCTTCTCCAGAACTATGAGGCCTAGAAAGCTGAAACTTTTTGTACAGACTCCTTGGTTAGTGAAAATTATAAATTGTAGCTTTGGTGGCCCTGTGACCCCCAATAAGGGCCACAGCGGCCCCGCCCTAAAATCCTATTTTCATCGTCTTCTCCAGAACCATAAGGCCTAGAAAGCTGGAACTTTGTGTACAGACTCCTTGGCTAGTGAGGATTATAAATTGTAGCTTTGGTAGCCCTGTGACCCCTAATAAGGGCCACAGGGGCCACGCCCTAAAAACCTATTTTCATCTTCTTCTCCAGAAGCATAAGGCTTAGAAAGCTGAAACTTTGTGTACAGACTCCTTGGCTAGTGAAAATTATAAATTGTAGCTTTGGTGGTCCTGTGACCCCTAATAAGGGCCACAGGGGCCACGCCCTAAAAACCTATTTTCATCTTCTTCTCCAGAACCATAAGGCCTAGAAAGCTGAAACTTTGTGTACAGACTCCTTGGCTAATGAGGATTATAAATTGTAGCTTTGGTAGCCCTGTGATCCCTAATAAGGGCCACAGGGGCCACGCTCTAAAAACCTATTTTCAGCTTCTTCTCCAGAACCATGAGGCCTAGATAGCTGAAACTTTGTGTACAGACTCCTTGGCTAGTGAGGATTATAAATTGTAGCTTTGGTATCCCTGTGACCCCTAATAAGGGCCACAGGGGCCACGCCCTAAAAACCTATTTTCATCTTCTTCTCCAGAACCATAAGGCCTAGAAAGCTGAAACTTTGTGTACAGACTCCTTGGCTAATGAGGATTATAAATTGTAGCTTTGGTAGCCCTGTGATCCCTAATAAGGGCCACAGGGGCCACGCCCTAAAAGCCTATTTTCAGCTTCTTCTCCAGAACCATAAGGCCTAGATAGCTGAAACTTTGTGTACAGACTCCTTGGCTAGTGAGGATTATAAATTGTAGCTTTGGTATCCCTGTGACCCCTAATAAGGGCCACAGGGGCCACGCCCTAAAAACCTATTTTCATCTTCTTCTCCAGAACCATAAGGCCTAGAAAGCTGAAACTTTGTGTACAGACTCCTTGGCTAGTGAGGATTATAAATTGTAGCTTTGGTAGCCCTGTGACCCCTAATAAGGGCCACAGGGGCCACGCCCTAAAAACCTATTTTCATCTTCTTCTCCAGAAGCATAAGGCTTAGAAAGCTGAAACTTTGTGTACAGACTCCTTGGCTAGTGAAGATTTTCAATTGTAGCTTTGGTGGTCCTGTGACCCCTAATAAGGGCCACAGGGGCCACGCTCTAAAAGCCTATTTTCATCTTCTTCTCCAGAACCATGAGGCCTAGAAAGCTGAAACTTTGTGTACAGACTCCTTGGCTAGTGAGGATTATAAATTGTAGCTTTGGTAGCCCTGTGACCCCTAAAAAGGGCCACAGGGGCCACGCCCTAAAAACCTATTTTCATCTTCTTCTCCAGAACCATAAGGCCTAGAAAGCTGAAACTTTGTGTACAGACTCCTTGGCTAGTGAGGATTATAAATTGTAGCTTTGGTGGCCCTGTGACCCCCAATAAGGGCCACAGGGGCCACGCCCTAAAAACCTATGTTCATCTTCTTCTCCAGAAGCATAAGGCTTAGAAAGCTGAAACTTTGTGTACAGACTCCTTGGCTAGTGAAGATTTTCAATTGTAGCTTTGGTAGCCCTGTGACCCCTAAAAAGGGCCACAGGGGCCACGCCCTAAAAACCTATTTTCATCTTCTTCTCCAGAACCATAAGGCCTAGAAAGCTGAAACTTTGTGTACAGACTCCTTGGCTAGTGAGGATGATGAATTGTAGCTTTGGTGGCCCTGTGACCCCTAATAAGGGCCACAGGGGCCACGCCCTAAAAACCTATTTTCATCTTCTTCTCCAGAACTATGAGGCCTAGAAAGCTGAAACTTTTTGTACAGACTCCTTGGTTAGTGAAAATTATAAATTGTAGCTTTGGTGGCCCTGTGACCCCCAATAAGGGCCACAGCGGCCCCGCCCTAAAATCCTATTTTCATCGTCTTCTCCAGAACCATAAGGCCTAGAAAGCTGAAACTTTGTGTACAGACTCCTTGGCTAGTGAGGATTATAAATTGTAGCTTTGGTAGCCCTGTGACCCCTAATAAGGGCCACAGGGGCCACGCCCTAAAAACCTATTTTCATATTCTTCTCCAGAAGCATAAGGCTTAGAAAGCTGAAACTTTGTGTACAGACTCCTTGGCTAGTGAAGATTTTCAATTGTAGCTTTGGTGGTCCTGTGACCCCTAATAAGGGCCACAGGGGCCACGCCCTAAAAACCTATTTTCATCTTCTTCTCCAGAACCATAAGGCCTAGAAAGCTGAAACTTTGTGTACAGACTCCTTGGCTAATGAGGATTATAAATTGTAGCTTTGGTAGCCCTGTGATCCCTAATAAGGGCCACAGGGGCCACGCCCTAAAAACCTATTTTCAGCTTCTTCTCCAGAACCATAAGGCCTAGATAGCTGAAACTTTGTGTACAGACTCCTTGGCTAGTGAGGATTATAAATTGTAGCTTTGGTATCCCTGTGACCCCTAATAAGGGCCACAGGGGCCACGCCCTAAAAACCTATTTTCATCTTCTTCTCCAGAACCATAAGGCCTAGAAAGCTGAAACTTTGTGTACAGACTCCTTGGCTAGTGAGGATTATAAATTGTAGCTTTGGTAGCCCTGTGACCCATAATAAGGGCCACAGGGGCCACGCCCTAAAAACCTATTTTCATCTTCTTCTCCAGAAGCATAAGGCTTAGAAAGCTGAAACTTTGTGTACAGACTCCTTGGCTAGTGAAGATTTTCAATTGTAGCTTTGGTGGTCCTGTGACCCCTAATAAGGGCCACAGGGGCCACGCTCTAAAAGCCTATTTTCATCTTCTTCTCCAGAACCATGAGGCCTAGAAAGCTGAAACTTTGTGTACAGACTCCTTGGCTAGTGAGGATTATAAATTGTAGCTTTGGTGGCCCTGTGACCCCTAATAAGGGCCACAGGGGCCACGCCCTAAAAACCTATTTTCATCTTCTTCTCCAGAACTATGAGGCCTAGAAAGCTGAAACTTTTTGTACAGACTCCTTGGTTAGTGAAAATTATAAATTGTAGCTTTGGTGGCCCTGTGACCCCCAATAAGGGCCACAGCGGCCCCGCCCTAAAATCCTATTTTCATCGTCTTCTCCAGAACCATAAGGCCTAGAAAGCTGAAACTTTGTGTACAGACTCCTTGGCTAGTGAGGATTATAAATTGTAGCTTTGGTGTCCCTGTGACCCCTAATAAGGGCCACAGGGGCCACGCCCTTAAAACCTATTTTCATCTTCTTCTCCAGAACCATAAGGCCTAGAAAGCTGAAACTTTGTGTACAGACTCCTTGGCTAGTGAGGATTATAAATTGTAGCTTTGGTGGCCCTGTGACCCCTAAAAAGGGCCACAGGGGCCACGCCCTTAAAACCTATTTTCATCTTCTTCTCCAGAACCATAAGGCCTAGAAAGCTGAAACTTTGTGTACAGACTCCTTGGCCAGTGAGGATTATAAATGGTAGCTTTGGTAGCCCTGTGACCCCTAATAAGGGCCACAGGGGCCACGCCCTAAAAACCTATTTTCATCTTCTTCTCCAGAACCATAAGGCCAAGAAAGCTGAAACTTTGTGTACAGACTCCTTGGCTAATGAGAATTATAAATTGTAGCTTTGGTAGCCCTGTGATCCCTAATAAGGGCCACAGGGGCCACGCCCTAAAAACCTATTTTCATCTTCTTCTCCAGAAGCATATGGCCTAGAAAGCTGAAACTTTGTGTACAGACTCCTTGGCTAGTGAGGATTATAAATTGTAGCTTTGGTAGCCCTGTGACCCCTAAAAAGGGCCACAGGGGCCACGCCCTAAAAACCTATTTTCATCTTCTTCTCCAGAACCATAAGGCCTAGAAAGCTGAAACTTTGTGTACAGACTCCTTGGCTAGTGAGGATTATAAATTGTAGCTTTGGTGGCCCTGTGACCCCCAATAAGGGCCACAGGGGCCACGCCCTAAAAACCTATGTTCATCTTCTTCTCCAGAAGCATAAGGCTTAGAAAGCTGAAACTTTGTGTACAGACTCCTTGGCTAGTGAAGATTTTCAATTGTAGCTTTGGTAGCCCTGTGACCCCTAAAAAGGGCCACAGGGGCCACGCCCTAAAAACCTATTTTCATCTTCTTCTCCAGAACCATAAGGCCTAGAAAGCTGAAACTTTGTGTACAGACTCCTTGGCTAGTGAGGATGATGAATTGTAGCTTTGGTGGCCCTGTGACCCCTAATAAGGGCCACAGGGGCCACGCCCTAAAAACCTATTTTCATCTTCTTCTCCAGAACTATGAGGCCTAGAAAGCTGAAACTTTTTGTACAGACTCCTTGGTTAGTGAAAATTATAAATTGTAGCTTTGGTGGCCCTGTGACCCCCAATAAGGGCCACAGCGGCCCCGCCCTAAAATCCTATTTTCATCGTCTTCTCCAGAACCATAAGGCCTAGAAAGCTGGAACTTTGTGTACAGACTCCTTGGCTAGTGAGGATTATAAATTGTAGCTTTGGTAGCCCTGTGACCCCTAATAAGGGCCACAGGGGCCACGCCCTAAAAACCTATTTTCATCTTCTTCTCCAGAAGCATAAGGCTTAGAAAGCTGAAACTTTGTGTACAGACTCCTTGGCTAGTGAAAATTATAAATTGTAGCTTTGGTGGTCCTGTGACCCCTAATAAGGGCCACAGGGGCCACGCCCTAAAAACCTATTTTCATCTTCTTCTCCAGAACCATAAGGCCTAGAAAGCTGAAACTTTGTGTACAGACTCCTTGGCTAATGAGGATTATAAATTGTAGCTTTGGTAGCCCTGTGATCCCTAATAAGGGCCACAGGGGCCACGCTCTAAAAACCTATTTTCAGCTTCTTCTCCAGAACCATGAGGCCTAGATAGCTGAAACTTTGTGTACAGACTCCTTGGCTAGTGAGGATTATAAATTGTAGCTTTGGTATCCCTGTGACCCCTAATAAGGGCCACAGGGGCCACGCCCTAAAAACCTATTTTCATCTTCTTCTCCAGAACCATAAGGCCTAGAAAGCTGAAACTTTGTGTACAGACTCCTTGGCTAATGAGGATTATAAATTGTAGCTTTGGTAGCCCTGTGATCCCTAATAAGGGCCACAGGGGCCACGCCCTAAAAGCCTATTTTCAGCTTCTTCTCCAGAACCATAAGGCCTAGATAGCTGAAACTTTGTGTACAGACTCCTTGGCTAGTGAGGATTATAAATTGTAGCTTTGGTATCCCTGTGACCCCTAATAAGGGCCACAGGGGCCACGCCCTAAAAACCTATTTTCATCTTCTTCTCCAGAACCATAAGGCCTAGAAAGCTGAAACTTTGTGTACAGACTCCTTGGCTAGTGAGGATTATAAATTGTAGCTTTGGTAGCCCTGTGACCCCTAATAAGGGCCACAGGGGCCACGCCCTAAAAACCTATTTTCATCTTCTTCTCCAGAAGCATAAGGCTTAGAAAGCTGAAACTTTGTGTACAGACTCCTTGGCTAGTGAAGATTTTCAATTGTAGCTTTGGTGGTCCTGTGACCCCTAATAAGGGCCACAGGGGCCACGCTCTAAAAGCCTATTTTCATCTTCTTCTCCAGAACCATGAGGCCTAGAAAGCTGAAACTTTGTGTACAGACTCCTTGGCTAGTGAGGATTATAAATTGTAGCTTTGGTAGCCCTGTGACCCCTAAAAAGGGCCACAGGGGCCACGCCCTAAAAACCTATTTTCATCTTCTTCTCCAGAACCATAAGGCCTAGAAAGCTGAAACTTTGTGTACAGACTCCTTGGCTAGTGAGGATTATAAATTGTAGCTTTGGTGGCCCTGTGACCCCCAATAAGGGCCACAGGGGCCACGCCCTAAAAACCTATGTTCATCTTCTTCTCCAGAAGCATAAGGCTTAGAAAGCTGAAACTTTGTGTACAGACTCCTTGGCTAGTGAAGATTTTCAATTGTAGCTTTGGTAGCCCTGTGACCCCTAAAAAGGGCCACAGGGGCCACGCCCTAAAAACCTATTTTCATCTTCTTCTCCAGAACCATAAGGCCTAGAAAGCTGAAACTTTGTGTACAGACTCCTTGGCTAGTGAGGATGATGAATTGTAGCTTTGGTGGCCCTGTGACCCCTAATAAGGGCCACAGGGGCCACGCCCTAAAAACCTATTTTCATCTTCTTCTCCAGAACTATGAGGCCTAGAAAGCTGAAACTTTTTGTACAGACTCCTTGGTTAGTGAAAATTATAAATTGTAGCTTTGGTGGCCCTGTGACCCCCAATAAGGGCCACAGCGGCCCCGCCCTAAAATCCTATTTTCATCGTCTTCTCCAGAACCATAAGGCCTAGAAAGCTGAAACTTTGTGTACAGACTCCTTGGCTAGTGAGGATTATAAATTGTAGCTTTGGTAGCCCTGTGACCCCTAATAAGGGCCACAGGGGCCACGCCCTAAAAACCTATTTTCATCTTCTTCTCCAGAAGCATAAGGCTTAGAAAGCTGAAACTTTGTGTACAGACTCCTTGGCTAGTGAAAATTATAAATTGTAGCTTTGGTGGTCCTGTGACCCCTAATAAGGGCCACAGGGGCCACGCCCTAAAAACCTATTTTCATCTTCTTCTCCAGAACCATAAGGCCTAGAAAGCTGAAACTTTGTGTACAGACTCCTTGGCTAATGAGGATTATAAATTGTAGCTTTGGTAGCCCTGTGATCCCTAATAAGGGCCACAGGGGCCACGCTCTAAAAACCTATTTTCAGCTTCTTCTCCAGAACCATAAGGCCTAGATAGCTGAAACTTTGTGTACAGACTCCTTGGCTAGTGAGGATTATAAATTGTAGCTTTGGTATCCCTGTGACCCCTAATAAGGGCCACAGGGGCCACGCCCTAAAAACCTATTTTCATCTTCTTCTCCAGAACCATAAGGCCTAGAAAGCTGAAACTTTGTGTACAGACTCCTTGGCTAATGAGGATTATAAATTGTAGCTTTGGTAGCCCTGTGATCCCTAATAAGGGCCACAGGGGCCACGCTCTAAAAGCCTATTTTCATCTTCTTCTCCAGAACCATGAGGCCTAGAAAGCTGAAACTTTGTGTACAGACTCCTTGGCTAGTGAGGATTATAAATTGTAGCTTTGGTGGCCCTGTGACCCCTAATAAGGGCCACAGGGGCCACGCCCTAAAAACCTATTTTCATCTTCTTCTCCAGAACTATGAGGCCTAGAAAGCTGAAACTTTTTGTACAGACTCCTTGGTTAGTGAAAATTATAAATTGTAGCTTTGGTGGCCCTGTGACCCCCAATAAGGGCCACAGCGGCCCCGCCCTAAAATCCTATTTTCATCGTCTTCTCCAGAACCATAAGGCCTAGAAAGCTGAAACTTTGTGTACAGACTCCTTGGCTAGGGAGGATTATAAATTGTAGCTTTGGTGTCCCTGTGACCCCTAATAAGGGCCACAGGGGCCACGCCCTTAAAACCTATTTTCATCTTCTTCTCCAGAACCATAAGGCCTAGAAAGCTGAAACTTTGTGTACAGACTCCTTGGCCAGTGAGGATTATAAATTGTAGCTTTGGTAGCCCTGTGACCCCTAATAAGGGCCACAGGGGCCACGCCCTAAAAACCTATTTTCATCTTCTTCTCCAGAACCATAAGGCCTAGAAAGCTGAAACTTTGTGTACAGACTCCTTGGCTAATGAGGATTATAAATTGTAGCTTTGGTAGCCCTGTGATCCCTAATAAGGGCCACAGGGGCCACGCCCTAAAAACCTATTTTCATCTTCTTCTCCAGAACCATAAGGCCTAGATAGCTGAAACTTTGTGTACAGACTCCTTGGCTAGTGAGGATTATAAATTGTAGCTTTGGTATCCCTGTGACCCCTAATAAGGGCCACAGGGGCCACGCCCTAAAAACCTATTTTCATCTTCTTCTCCAGAACCATAAGGCCTAGAAAGCTGAAACTTTTTGTACAGACTCCTTGGCTAGTGAGGATTATAAATTGTAGCTTTGGTAGCCCTGTGACCCCTAATAAGGGCCACAGGGGCCACGCCCTAAAAACCTATTTTCATCTTCTTCTCCAGAAGCATAAGGCTTAGAAAGCTGAAACTTTGTGTACAGACTCCTTGGCTAGTGAAGATTTTCAATTGTAGCTTTGGTGGTCCTGTGACCCCTAATAAGGGCCACAGGGGCCACGCTCTAAAAGCCTATTTTCATCTTCTTCTCCAGAACCATGAGGCCTAGAAAGCTGAAACTTTGTGTACAGACTCCTTGGCTAGTGAGGATTATAAATTGTAGCTTTGGTAGCCCTGTGACCCCTAAAAAGGGCCACAGGGGCCACGCCCTAAAAACCTATTTTCATCTTCTTCTCCAGAACCATAAGGCCTAGAAAGCTGAAACTTTGTGTACAGACTCCTTGGCTAGTGAGGATTATAAATTGTAGCTTTGGTGGCCCTGTGACCCCCAATAAGGGCCACAGGGGCCACGCCCTAAAAACCTATGTTCATCTTCTTCTCCAGAAGCATAAGGCTTAGAAAGCTGAAACTTTGTGTACAGACTCCTTGGCTAGTGAAGATTTTCAATTGTAGCTTTGGTAGCCCTGTGACCCCTAAAAAGGGCCACAGGGGCCACGCCCTAAAAACCTATTTTCATCTTCTTCTCCAGAACCATAAGGCCTAGAAAGCTGAAACTTTGTGTACAGACTCCTTGGCTAGTGAGGATGATGAATTGTAGCTTTGGTGGCCCTGTGACCCCTAATAAGGGCCACAGGGGCCACGCCCTAAAAACCTATTTTCATCTTCTTCTCCAGAACTATGAGGCCTAGAAAGCTGAAACTTTTTGTACAGACTCCTTGGTTAGTGAAAATTATAAATTGTAGCTTTGGTGGCCCTGTGACCCCCAATAAGGGCCACAGCGGCCCCGCCCTAAAATCCTATTTTCATCGTCTTCTCCAGAACCATAAGGCCTAGAAAGCTGAAACTTTGTGTACAGACTCCTTGGCTAGTGAGGATTATAAATTGTAGCTTTGGTAGCCCTGTGACCCCTAATAAGGGCCACAGGGGCCACGCCCTAAAAACCTATTTTCATCTTCTTCTCCAGAAGCATAAGGCTTAGAAAGCTGAAACTTTGTGTACAGACTCCTTGGCTAGTGAAAATTATAAATTGTAGCTTTGGTGGTCCTGTGACCCCTAATAAGGGCCACAGGGGCCACGCCCTAAAAACCTATTTTCATCTTCTTCTCCAGAACCATAAGGCCTAGAAAGCTGAAACTTTGTGTACAGACTCCTTGGCTAATGAGGATTATAAATTGTAGCTTTGGTAGCCCTGTGATCCCTAATAAGGGCCACAGGGGCCACGCTCTAAAAACCTATTTTCAGCTTCTTCTCCAGAACCATAAGGCCTAGATAGCTGAAACTTTGTGTACAGACTCCTTGGCTAGTGAGGATTATAAATTGTAGCTTTGGTGTCCCTGTGACCCCTAATAAGGGCCACAGGGGCCACGCCCTAAAAACCTATTTTCATCTTCTTCTCCAGAACCATAAGGCCTAGAAAGCTGAAACTTTGTGTACAGACTCCTTGGCTAATGAGGATTATAAATTGTAGCTTTGGTAGCCCTGTGATCCCTAATAAGGGCCACAGGGGCCACGCTCTAAAAGCCTATTTTCATCTTCTTCTCCAGAACCATGAGGCCTAGAAAGCTGAAACTTTGTGTACAGACTCCTTGGCTAGTGAGGATTATAAATTGTAGCTTTGGTGGCCCTGTGACCCCTAATAAGGGCCACAGGGGCCACGCCCTAAAAACCTATTTTCATCTTCTTCTCCAGAACTATGAGGCCTAGAAAGCTGAAACTTTTTGTACAGACTCCTTGGTTAGTGAAAATTATAAATTGTAGCTTTGGTGGCCCTGTGACCCCCAATAAGGGCCACAGCGGCCCCGCCCTAAAATCCTATTTTCATCGTCTTCTCCAGAACCATAAGGCCTAGAAAGCTGAAACTTTGTGTACAGACTCCTTGGCTAGGGAGGATTATAAATTGTAGCTTTGGTGTCCCTGTGACCCCTAATAAGGGCCACAGGGGCCACGCCCTTAAAACCTATTTTCATCTTCTTCTCCAGAACCATAAGGCCTAGAAAGCTGAAACTTTGTGTACAGACTCCTTGGCCAGTGAGGATTATAAATTGTAGCTTTGGTAGCCCTGTGACCCCTAATAAGGGCCACAGGGGCCACGCCCTAAAAACCTATTTTCATCTTCTTCTCCAGAACCATAAGGCCTAGAAAGCTGAAACTTTGTGTACAGACTCCTTGGCTAATGAGGATTATAAATTGTAGCTTTGGTAGCCCTGTGATCCCTAATAAGGGCCACAGGGGCCACGCCCTAAAAACCTATTTTCATCTTCTTCTCCAGAACCATAAGGCCTAGATAGCTGAAACTTTGTGTACAGACTCCTTGGCTAGTGAGGATTATAAATTGTAGCTTTGGTATCCCTGTGACCCCTAATAAGGGCCACAGGGGCTACGCCCTAAAAACCTATTTTCATCTTCTTCTCCAGAACCATAAGGCCTAGAAAGCTGAAACTTTTTGTACAGACTCCTTGGCTAGTGAGGATTATAAATTGTAGCTTTGGTAGCCCTGTGACCCCTAATAAGGGCCACAGGGGCCACGCCCTAAAAACCTATTTTCATCTTCTTCTCCAGAAGCATAAGGCTTAGAAAGCTGAAACTTTGTGTACAGACTCCTTGGCTAGTGAGGATTATAAATTGTAGCTTTGGTAGCCCTGTGATCCCTAATAAGGGCCACAGGGGCCACGCCCTAAAAACCTATTTTCATCTTCTTCTCCAGAATCATAAGGCCTAGAAAGCTGAAACTTTGTGTACAGACTCCTTGGCTAGTGAAGATTTTCAATTGTAGCTTTGGTGGTCCTGTGACCCCTAATAAGGGCCACAGGGGCCACGCTCTAAAAGCCTATTTTCATCTTCTTCTCCAGAACCATGATGCCTAGAAAGCTGAAACTTTTTGTACAGACTCCTTGGCTAGTGAAGATTTTAAATTGTAGCTTTGGTTGCCCTGTGATCCCTAATTAGGGCCACAGCGGCCACGCCCTAAAATCCTATTTTCATCGTCTTCTCCAGAACCATAAGGCCTAGAAAGCTGAAACTTTGTGTACAGACTCCTTGGCTAGTGAGGATTATCAATTGTAGCTTTGGTGGCCCTGTGACCCCTAATAAAGGCAACAGGAACGTCCTTCAAATCTATTTTCATCTTCTTCTCCTGAAGTATAAGTCCTAGAAAACTGAAACTTGTGGCCTATATATACTTAATTTTATGATTGGTGCCCCTGTGGCCTCTACAAAGGGGGTATCATTGGCCACACTCTACAGCATAATTGATGATGAAGCCTGATGAGCTACAGAGCCAATGGCTCTATTTTTATTTAATTCCACTAATGTCGCATGCAAGGGAGCTTGGTGAAGAATGTCAGAACATTTGAAAACATTGTATGTACCATGACTTTCATCTAGTCTATGAGACGCCAATGTCAAAACAATTCCCTAATTGAGGTTGTATCGACAGTGACCATTACCATGTGATTGCTCTAACAAGTTACTCCTTTCATTTGACAATACATGTTCAACAACGTTTTCATAACTCTGGCAGTCACACCTTATACAAATGTATAAATATGTTTTCAGCTATGTGTTTCCTTGTTTGACCATGTATTTCATCACAGTAGAGAACATAAATATTAGAAAAAAGAGGAATGAGAATAAATTTCCTTTTCAACATAATTTTCCAAATGAAAAACAAAGTAGACATAGTCAATACAAGTGTTTTCATGTGCATTTCTTTTTTTCAGTTGAAACAAGCTGACATTCTGTAGAGTATGAAACTTGCAGATTCCGGTGTTCTGTTTCTTGTTCTGAAACAATACAGAATCGAAGTTATGGAGACGTGTTTTCTGTAACTTGATACATGTCCAATTTAATTGTATAATTTTTAAGTCTTGACATGTTCTAGATTTGTTATTTGATACATATTCTAATATTTTTAAAGAAAAAAGTCATAGCAAAAGATATATTCTTGACACTTAAAAAACCTTTTAATAACATATCAATGAAGATAAACATATATAATATTAAAACACGTGTTCTTAAAACAAAACCTGGCATTTGAAAAATCTGCCATAAGTTGCTACATACAATGGATGGAAGACATTATTTTTTCCAGATATGATTTGATTGAAAAATCCCATGTCAGTTTAAAATGTTCATATCATATCTTTATTTAAAAGCATACTGTAAAGTTATCAGGTTTATTTTTCTAAATACACCACGTATATAATTACTCATGCATAAATGCTAGGAAAATCCTGTCTATAGTGATCAGACAGTTTTTGGCCTATATTCGTCTAAGTAGTTAAGCATTAGAGAAAATGCACTAATTTCGATTGAAAAATCATTATTGACCCAAATTTAAACTTTTAACAATTTAAAATTGAAAGGTTCCTCTTTGTGGTGAACCAAAGACAACACAACTGTCTTCGGTAATACTGACCTCACGGCTTTGAGTGGCAACCGAATGAACTCAGAAATGAAAGGTGCGCGAACATTGATGTTCGTGACTTTACATGACAGCATGATATGTCAACCAGTCAAACATCTTATAAGACTATTGATCTTTCACAACGCAGGTACCCTTAGTCATGCAGTTACCTTAAGTCATCCGTAATCGAAAACCTGTAAACACATTTTAACCATTTAAGGGACGGAAATTTACCTTGGTTACTAAACCGAACATGGAAAATTGTTTTATAAATTGCTACACTTTATCTAAAAACACTTTCTTGGAATCGGTTACACCTACTTTTTGTGTGCAAGATAACTCATTTTTCTAAAAAACGTGCTATTGCCCCTGAACTCCTTTTTTCTTCAAAATGAATGATATGTTACTTTTTCCTTTTACTTCTTCCGAAGCAATGCAAGTTTCCGATTGCAAGTTGATTTGATGGTTTCTATGTTGAAATATATCTTATTACAAAAACAGATAGCTAGATGTAAATCGTAATTATCTCAGCGTTTAAAATATCTATTCGATCAAATTGAAGGATTAAGTGTCATTTATCAAACTAAATTCATGTCTTTTTGTGATTAACTCTTTGAAACTACTTTGAGTGTGACAAAAGGTGATGCAGTGCTTTTAAGCAAAATGAATCATTCAATTGTTTTAAAGGAACCATTGGAATACCTTTATAATCCAATTTACAACAAGCATTCATTCATTATGATATTCTTCCAGTTACGTGGTTTAACTATGCTATTTTAAAGAAAAGAATAGTTAAAACGTTAACCTTCGTGTCTCTAGTTTTGATTGTTAAATGCATATTGTTAGCAGATTATATTCACTGATAAGTTTAATTTTGTAGAATAAATACATGATGAAACCTGGATTAATGTTTTGTCAAGTACAAATCAAACATTTCTGTTGATTTTATTTTTTTCGTTTGGTTTTCAATTATTTTATTGTTTTAAGATTTTAAATATCCATACAGTAACTATAAAAGTTTTTTTCTAGCTGAATAAAGCTAAATGCAGCCATGGTGCGCTACACGGTTATTTTAGTTCCTCCAATCTTATCCGAAGTAAACAAAATGGTAAATTAAAGTGTGCTTAAAGTTCTTGAACAGCAAACGATGACTTCGGGCAGTTGTCAGCCTTGTTATAATGAGGACCATAACTGAACAGGAAGGAAGTCATTATAGCTGCAAGGTTATTATTACTTGATGCACTCATTTTTTTATTTTATCGATGATCCTTATAAAAACGAAAGCTTCACATTAGCTTTGTTATTAAGAATGATGAAGTTTGCACTTTTAATTGCTTCAGTTCTAGTTTACCAACGGCTCTGCGGTAACAGGTTTAATTAATGAATCTTCACAAGACTGAAATGTTAAACAGGCAAAATGTATTTCTCATGTTTGACGTTTTAGATGTATTTGTTTCGTACTCTTGAGAATTACTTCAGTAAGACAAAGCGGTCACTTCTATATTATCAAATATTGCCTACATGTTTTCATCACTACCGTTTAGCAGTTTTATGATAAGCCAGATTAGGTAAAAACAATGGTTTCAAAAATTGTACTAAGCAAGCAGAGACCAGTTAAGTTACATTGTGTAAAAATATTGTAAATCTATGTTAGCAAAAACAAAGTTTGATAGAGGATATTTGTGATTTAATCATGCAGCAAATGGATTTAGTTATGTATTGTACGTTCCCTCAAACTGACATTAAAATGTGTGTATACATTTTTAAAAAGTATTTAACGATCGGAATAAAAACATTTAGATAATGTTTGTACATGTATTGTAATATGGGATATTGGAGATTGTAATAACTATATGTAAGTATTAAAATTTCAGGCACAAATACATTTGTGATTTCACAATAGTATTCGAAACTTTCAAGTATTGTGTTCATCTTTCAACAGTTACAAACCTACTCTACTGAGTTCTTGAGACGAAATCAATAACGTCCTTTATCCTTATTCAATTTCTATGGTTGAATTAATGCTAATGTTGTACATGCCTTAATTCATTAATGTACTCAGATATCAAGCTTAAACTCCTGCTTATATAAACCAACAGATTTGAAAAGTATGCACAATGCTTATTAGCGAAGCCGAAGTTAGGTTTTACTGATAACTTAAAAAAAATCATTCTCTTTACTTCTTCTCCATCATTAAATAAATCTATGTTAAAGGTCGTTTAAGAATAACATGAACGAATGCTCATCATCAAATCACAAATTAATTTGCTATTGTAACAAATAAAGTCAAAGTAACAATAAATGTTTAGTAAGGGTGTTATGTTAGGCTGTTGGCAGCTTTTGTTCAATGAAGCCGATTTTGTGGATATAATGGGATATAATTGCTAGGGCAATCAGTGACGCTGTTCTAGAATCATCATTTTGGCTACTGAATCATGGCAAAAACATTGTGACATGAACCACCCTTTCCATGCGAGAAGCGTTGTCATTTGCTAGGGAAATTCAAATGAATTATGTTGCAATCTTTTTCCGCCAGGGGAAACCACGAATTGCGGCGTAATAGAACAGAGGCTGTATCAACATTTCATGACTTGATCTGCCTCTGTGGGGAGAAAATGCAATGAACAAGGTCTCTTGGGTTTTGTATTCTGATACGAAAACAATATGTCTAGGCTGTGCTTCCATGGAAACGGCAAAAATATAGGTCGGATGAAGTAACCATCTGTAAATTGATCCATTCTGTGAAGCTGCAACATTTGTTTCTTATAGAAAGATTGAAATTTTGCCTTTTACCTCGATTTCTAGGACCACTGGATTTTGTCGTATGCATAATCAAATGTACATTAAAAAAACCCATAATACATTCGACCTCATCGTTAAGAAATAACGTCGTACGTCCGGAAAAGAAAAAGTCAAGCATAATTCGTTTCTATTTCTGTCAAAATGAAACGTTATCGCACGCCTGATGAGGAATGTAGAATGATGTTTGCTTTAATGTATATCTTACAATTATTGTTTTAGATTTGGAAAGTTTAATCATTTCAACTCAATTTCCTGCTTAAAAGGTTTTAAACAAATTCAGATTTGAAAACTACTCTAACTTTTTTTAAGTTTAAAGAAACTTTTTAATGTCTCTAGTTAACTTGTTTTAAAGTGCATAGGAGTTTTATCAGTGCAATGTTGTTGCATACCTTTGTCATTTTGCTCTTTAATGTCATGATGAAACCTAACCGAAAGGTTCATATCCATGATTAAAGAAAAACAAATATTTAATGCTCACAAATATCCTAAGGGACAGTGGTCGACAAGCGATGAACCACGATTTGTATTTGATAGTACACCAACACATTTCTGCGGCTATCATGTTTTGGCGGAACTGATTATTTTTACCTATCTTTGCATTTTCAAATTCTCTGATTGGCTATTGTGAGATGTCAGAGGACGTAAAATTTGGTTATTTAGTGCTTTTTGTACTGCGTCTTCCGTGCAAGAATTCACTTGTTGCCTAGCAACAGTAGTTCGCATATATTACTGTTGTGTCGGACATTCAAACAAAAAAGTTATTATGGTGTTTTTATGCACACTGTTCATCAAATGTAATTAACCTTTCGAAATGTTAAACTGCTGAATGCTGTAGAGCTAATACACGACACTGACAACACTTCAGTTTTCCTGTTTGCAATGTCAATCCTTTGATATATATTGCGTTTGATCTAAACCGTCTAAAAAAAGTAAAGCAAGACAAAATGCAATACACAAATAAACTGAAATACGGTTTACACTTACTAACCTCCTGATGTAACGTAACGTAACGTAACGTAAATAGCTTAACGATTACAACGGTCACGAAGTACTAACGAAAAAGAAATGAAAAGAGCGAGTTCCCTTTCGAGCAATTTTATATTGCCGGTTATGTCCGAGGCCCACTGCAAGTCATTCGAGATTCCTAAATACGTCAAAGGTGTATGCATAGTGGTCCATGGAAATCGTGCACGGGCATCATGACACAGCACACCCGAGTCAGTGCGAAAGAATATAGTTCAAACTTCAATCGTTGTTATTGTAGAATGGAGATAAACATCTTGTAATTGGAAATCGATGACATAAAACGGAATTATTATAGCTCTAAATCATAAATTTAAAGCTTTGCGCTACGCAATCGACTTTCAATAATTTTTTGGTTTCAACATTTTTACATGTAGACGATCTCTTTAAATGATTTAGATGTTGCTGATAAGAGTGCGAGTCCTACTGCAAGTAACGCCATTCAAGATTCCCCAATACGTCAATACTGTATGAATGATGGTCCGTGGAAATAGTGTAGCACAACCGTATCAATGAAAAGAACTTGAGTTAAAATCCTTGTTTCGGAAGAGCGAGATAAATAAACTTTGTTGAATTAACATATTTCCATCATAAAGAGTGATGTTCTCCACAATTACATAGATTTATACAACTTTTTAAAACGGTATAATAATTGGAAGGGTAGTTTCAATAGTTTAAATTTCAAATAACGCTCTTTACAACAGAAATATGTATAATGTAAAAAACATGCTCTCCATTTATTCACTTCCTCACCTTATATTGTTCAAACACTTCAACAACGACGTATCTCATTACAAATAGAAGATCATTCTCTGCAAAATTTGAGGATACTTTCGTCAATCCTTTCCTAACCATCCCCACGAAAGTCGATATCCTCGAATTGAAAAGTATTTGAAAGAAATTGAAAATGTCATACTGCATGTCAAAACGTAGAGTGTGAAATGCATTCTTGCTCATAGCTCCATGTGATTGTGACAATACAAGAATTGAATAGGGCAGCTGTAAGCCTATTTTGTAATTAAACACTTGTCAGACATGTGCATAAGGTTAAATGGAAATAAAATTACCAATTGCCAATGTTTTTAACTGGTTATTTTCTGACACCTTTACCATGAATGACATCATAAACTCCCCCAAAATGCAGAGGAATGTTACCTTCCATATAAATGATTATTTCAAGAATTTTTAAAGGAAAATTTGAAGAAGTGTCACGTTTAGTAAGATTATTATTTTAAAGTCATTAGAGTCAATTTGGTTCTAAAAGATTACAACAACTTGCTGTAAAATCATCTTGCGTGACATAAACCGTTTATGTTAATTTAATAAAATGCAAAATAAATGACAATTTCTAAATGAAGTCGTGCATTAATCCTACATGTATGCATGTACAGAAACCATAATTCCAGATATTTTTTAAATAATGACATTATTGATAAATACGTGGATAATAAACTTTAAAAGCAAAGTGAGCATTCTTACGTATTCAAAGTGTTAATATTCTGAACAGGCTGTAATGTTATTTGAGCAATCGTCGTTACATGTATGTTGTAATCTACGCAATTGATTAACACTTTGATCTCAATCTTAAACAGCTACACCAGGGTCACTTTAGCTTTTTCTGGCGGAAAGAATATTCAACAGGCATTTGATACTTTTGATGAAAAGTAAATAGACATGGTTATGGATTGTAGTGTCAGGATAAATTACGTGCTTTGAATAAATACGAATTTGATTTAATCTAGACATGAAAGTTAATGAAATGTGTATGTAGGTTATGTATTAATGAAATGACGGTAGTTGGCATGATACAAGTCTAACCAGCATTTTATAATGTTATGAATAAAGAACGAAATGATGGAAAAGACTGATATGATGAAATCCACCGGGAATCATAATACAATACAAGCCAAATCTAGAAAATATTAAATGTATTAGCATCATCTGATGATCAAGGCCGTGACAAAGTGATATCTTATTCTCTCCATAATGCTTGAAGAACGACTGAATGATAAAGTCATCCTAAAATACGTTTAAGGGGGATCCTCTCTCGTTCGAAGTTACTGCCTTAGGGAAGACAATGTCGTTAAAATCCAGTTAAGAATAGCTCCGCACAGTTCCCTCCTAAACAATCCATTATTCCTGTGTAATCACCAGAAGACAATTAGTCTCCAGGAGACTTCTCCAATAATTGAGTTAAGTACCAACTGTTGCTCCTTTTAATTGGACAGTTGAATTGACTCATTGCGATGTGATATAATCAATAATCTGATAACTGTGTTTGAATAACCAAACTTAAGTCATTTAAGCAGATTCAGTATTGCTCCGAGCAATATAAATATCACATTTTAAATCATACCAACCAGAAAGACATTGTTAACAGCTAAACTACATGTATTTGAAATAGAAACGCGTAAGCAATTTATTTGAATATATTTCTTTTAGTCACGAGCATTTTTACCATATGATTTCAATGGTAAGGAAATGAAAAACTCGTCAACATCAGTTTTGGTTTCGTTACTTTGTGTGGTTTGTACAAAAGGCATTTTCGGAGTCATTTTATTAATTTGTTACTTTTCAAACAAATCAATCAATTGGCATCTTTCTAACATTGAATGGAAAAGGTTATTTACTTTCTTCTACGAAATGCTTCCCGACTTCTTGCATAGCAGTTGGTGGTCGGTGAAATGTCTATGACGTATGTGTCGTTGACATGCACGTCAATTAAGTTCTACGTTTACCTTCTTAAGAGGTTTCGATCTTGTGTTTGAGGGAGTCTGTAGGTCTTTGACTATACCATTGACATTGTAGAAGAACATGCGGCGTGCTGTATGTAATTGAACTCAATTATGCTTGATAACTCCCTCTGTCTGACACTGATCCTGATGCATGTGGCGTTTGTGAATGTTCCTACTTCTTCTTAATCAACATACTATCATGGGTCGTGTGTGCTGGATATTACGATGTACAAAATCACACCCTCCTTAACTGAATCTGTTGACCTTTTATTGGCATGATACCCTTATACCGACGAAACAATACTTAGAAACGCTTTTTCATGTCGCTGTTTTGGATGAAATATTGTGATTTAGTACCAACCAAGACTTTTCTGAAGATCAATAGGTTGGCATTCTGTTTTTTAAAATATCATTGAAGGCGTTTGCGCATTTGTGTGTCTCTCTAAAGAGGAGCGATAACTGGCTCTCACTGTTGAATATTCACTTCAAGCAAACGGCTTCCTAGTGTTAAGTCGATTTCTTCTTTAGAACACGTATATGTTATGTCATCGCGATGGCTGTGACAATATGATGACTCAAGTCATTTACCTAGATGTACATTCAAATTTCAGGAAACAGCAGATTTTCAAATGTTCGTTTCAAACTGACATTCGGCAATGTTTTCCTTTTTGCCACTTTGACTTTGCAAATTAACGTCATTTCCTTCGTGCTTTAAGGAACAACAAAATGTAAACAAAGTTCGCTGTTGTTCCGTTTTTAGCTTTTCTTCAGTTCATTTTTCAAAATCGTTTTCAAATGCTTCTTTTTCAACGAAATTGTTTAAATGACCGGTTTTGCGCTAAAGATGTAAATAATCAAATATCAATAACGTTCAGGAAAGAAATATCATTCTTGTATTGTAATATTCCAATATGATTAACAAAATCTGAGAATCACCAATGTTTCTGTTTTGTTTGGTCACTGATCACTTCAATATGGACGAGAATGTATACTTTACCCTTGTTTTTTGGTAAATGAAATAATTCTGCAACGTCTATTTCAAATCTTCATAATAAGTCAATCAGATGTGCCTTTCTTGTCCTTATTTCAGAACATATGATATATATTTCCTTGCAATACTTCTCAGATATTATTTTCCTAGCTTGATTTGAAAAAATATTTTGTTGGCCTCAACTCCTTTTGAGAAAGGTTTACAACCTAAAAACCATTCTCTCGTAGGTTACATATTATGACATATTACGACCACATGATAATCTGCGTCCATGCATACGTGGAATTGAATATGCCTTAACAACCTATTGAAAAAATCCTCTTTCATAGAACAAGGTAAAGTATACTGTTTCGAAATAAATACTTTTTAATAAGTAAATGACTTTCTCATCGGAAAAACATGGCTGCCCAAAAGCTTAGAAAAGTAAATAAGGATTCAGCTGTTTTCCTGTTCCCATTGACGTGCAAATACTACCCAAAAGTAAACCTCATATTAATTTATGAAGCGATAGACTGTCATATATTACATTAAGTATCTTTTGTTCAAATTACATTGTTTCAACATGAAACCACCTATTTCAAAATGACAAAAACAGAAATATAAGAAATAGTTTCCATGTATTTGTTTTTCAACAATTTTGATTTTGTTTCAGAGAATTTCGTGAACCTTTCTGTTAATGTGATAAATCACCTAAGCTATATCAAAAGAGAAATGTTTTATACCGATTATAATGTCGATGTGTTATGACAGGGTATTACTTACTCAATATGAAGCGTGAAATGATCATTATAATGTCTTTTGGTGAAGGATTGTGACATAATTACTAAATAATTTAACTTCCTTTAAAAAGCCTACATGTGACTTAGAAAGTAAAAATGTTGGATGTTATTTGTGAAGCAGTGTTCATCATTGTAAAAGGACGTGTGAATTGTGTCGCTGTACCAACACAACACTCAATTTGAAAACTCTTCTTTGTATTTATTTGTATTCTTGTATTTAGCCACGTATGGAAATCCAAACACTCAGTGGATAAAGCTAAGCTATATATACAGAAATTAGGGGTTTATTTTTTATTAATACATTTCTTACTTTGACTTCCGACTGCAATCATTACTTTGTACGCAAAAGTTTGATTAACGACTTTGGCAAGACTTTTCACTTTTTTGCAACTTCTGATTTGTTATGTTTCTAAAGCCAAGAAAACGATTTCTCTTCATTGGAAATTTAAAAAGAAGAAAAAAGTGAGTAAAACAATTTCTATTTATTCCCTTGAATATAATTGATTTAGAAAAGAGGAAGTCAAACTTGCATTTTTAGTTATTCAGAGGTTTTGTGTTCATACAAAGATAACTTCTATCTTGAAAAAAATATGTGCTTTCAAAGAAACGCCAAATGGTCAATCTGAGAAACTGTTACTTTCAGAGCTTCTCTTACGTGTTTGACATTATACCTGCCAAACTGCAATTTCAACCTCAATTTCCGTTCGCATAGAAACTCATTACTTTGGATTATCCCCTGAGGACACCACTGTCTCACTCATTATTTACAAGGTCTTTTAGTCTTGAAGCAGAACTTTGACATAGGAAACATATAGCGTTCAATAATGCCTTAAAGGCTGTCAATAACCATGAAAGGTCGATGCAATATTTCGTTGGAATATGATTGCTAATCTCATCATTAGTTTCATGTCACTGTCATGTTTGTATTAGTGAACGAATCATAATAAGGTTGATGAATGTGAATGAAGATATGAAAAATATTTTTGTAATACTGAAACGAAACTATGTAGTCTTGTTTTCATTGTTTTATTTCTTTGATTGATTTGTTATCGTCTCAATGGTATCCTTAAATGTTTTGTACAATACACATGCATCCCAAGAAAGTTGATTTATTACATATCGCTTCACAGTAAGAATGTAAAGAAATGTCTCTGTCACTAAAATGATTTTGACACATTTCATTCGACGACGATTGATAAATATTGCATAAGACATGATCCGCCAATCTAAAAAACATTCACGAATAACTTTTTGTAATAGAAATATCAGACGAGTGAAATAAGTTTTTGGCACATGTTCTATATATCAAGGTATACATAGTCAAATCATGTCTTTCCAATCAAGAAGCCGGTTTTGGGGACATTTTATGTAAACAAATTTTGCTCATAAATAATTGTAGGTTATGCAAAAGATATAATTTCAGAGTGTCAATTCTTTATTCAGGTGTTTGTAAGCCACTGGCTCACAATCGTTGGAATTATTATACAGCCACTAAGAAGCTTCTTTGCATGGCGCACACACACATACTCAAATTTCCTTTATACAGAGAGGGGTGTGTGTAGTGATGACCAGGAATATATAATATACGAAGATGTCATAGGCAGAACATATTAGTAGGTAATGATATTCATCTTCAGTAAAATTATGTTATTAAAAATCAGTTATTCTAGGATAAAAAAGAACTATGTTTTGCTTCAGCATAGACAAATTATAAAGTTTAGGAATTTTTCGCAATACTTAACCAAACATGCTATTTTCGTTTTAGAACTGCTACATACATGTAAGAAGTATTTTGTATGAATTGAATATATTGCTTTGAAACGAGTAACATTTTACTTGTTTTCCTGAGGTCACTCTACTTAACTTTTGGGATTTGGGGAAAATGAAGGCCGAGAATTATAGCATTTGCATTCATTAAGAATTACTAAAGAAGAAATGTGAGAGTTTGTCAATGTGTAGACCCTATTCTTAATTGTTAAGCGAATTAGCAGTGGAATTTGAACTCATAATTATGGAAGCAATTGACCGAATTTTTGTTTAACTATCCAACCTAATACCTTCTATTTTGGTTTGTTCAATTTGAAGAAAGTCCCAAAATCTTTGAGGATGTTTATACAACAAATTTCCGGTTGAGCTGTACGACTTAGTTTTACATTACCTATTGAAATAATCGTAAAGCTCAAAGTGATACAATTTATTTTGTGACTTGATGCTTACAACATAATAGGAGCGTCAGTGGGAGATTACCGTAGACAGAAACTGAAATCTTTATTTACTTACGTAACCAATAGCAATAGTACAAACATGTACATCATGATTAAGTTCTCTGAACTTTAAATCCATTAGGCATGTAAGGAAAAGTGCATTTGTATGTAAACCTAGGTTTGGTTGATACATATGACTTAAAATGTCTTATTCCTGTATCAAGTTTATATCAAGAGAAAGACAAACCACAACTTTCCAGATTAATTTGATAGTTAGGATTGCCACAGAGTAAAAGGAAGGCTTTGGTGTAATTTACAATTGTATAATGTCAAATGTTTTAACGTTGGATTTCACCTGACAACAGACGATTTTTATTTGCTGAAAATACTTTAGATTAATGAAAAGGATGTTTCTATAATCTGAGAAAGTCATTCAAAATCACAAGATATACTTTTATATGTGGCGAGGGATTCTGTCAAGCAGACTTGTGATGTAAGACTCTGTGCAAAGTTCACATGTGATCTTCTTTTACTAAGACATATAAACAAATAATTTGACATTACATCTGTTATTCTCAAACCGACATAAAAAGCCGATGCAACACCGGGATATTCACAATGAAGGATATTGCATTAAAAAGATGTTCCTGATCTAGAATGGTAATCCGCTTTAGACTTAGTAATAATGCAAGGTCGAGACAATTAAAAAATAGAGCCATTGGCTCTGTAGCTCAACAGGCTTCATATCAATTTTGCTTTAGGGTGTTGCAAATGCGGTTCTCCTCTTAGTAGGGTCCACAGGGTCACCAAATGTACAATTTAGAATCCTCTTTAACTAACTTAGGAGTCTGTAGAAGAGGTTTCAGCTTTCTAGGCCATAAGTTTCTGGAGAAAACAATGAAAATAGGTTTTAAAGGTGTGGCCCCTGTGGCCCTTATTAGGGGTCACAGGGCTAAAAATGCTATAAATTATATTCCTCACTAGTCAAGGAGTATGTACACAAAGTTTCAGATTCTAGACCTTTCGGATCTGTAGAAGAAGATGAAATAGGTTTTCAGAGCGTGGCCCTGTGGCCATTATTTGGGGCCACAGGGCCACCAAAGCTAAAAAAATTAATACTCACTAGTTTCAGCTCTTTAGGCCTAATGCTTCTAGAGAAGAAGATGAAAAAATATTTTTTGGGGCTTGGCATGGTGTCCGGCCACCAAAGCTACAATTTTTAATCCTCACTAGTTAAAGAGTCTGTACACAAAGTTACAGCTTTCTAGGCCTTAAGCTTCTGGAGAAGAGAATAAAAATAGGTTTTTAGGGCGTGGCCTATGTGGCCCTTATTAGCGTCCACAGGGTCACAAAAGCTACAATTGTCAATCCTCACTAGTCAAGGAGTATGTACACAAAGTTTCAGCTCTCTAGACCTTCAGGTTCTGTAAAAGAAGATGAAATAGGTTTTCAGAGCGTGGCCCTGTGGCCATTATTTGGGGCCACAGGGCCACCAAAGCTAAATTTTAATCCTCACTAGTCAAGGAGTCTTTACAAAACGTTTCAGCTCTCTAGGCCTAATGCTTCTAGAGAAGAAGATGAAAAAATATTTTTGGGGCTTGGCATGGTGTCCGGCCACCAAAGCTACAATTTTTAATCCTCACTAGTTAAAGAGTCTGTACACAAAGTTTCAGCTTTCTAGGCCTTAAGCTTCTGGAGAAGAGAATAAAAATAGGTTTTTAGGGCGTGGCCTATGTGGCCCTTATTAGCGTCTACAGGGTCACAAAAGCTACAATTGTCAATCCTCACTAGTCAAGGAGTATGTACACAAAGTTTCAGCTTTGTGGGCCTTATGCTTCAGGAGAAGAAGTCGAAAATGTACAAAGTGTATGAACGGACGGACATATGGACGACGGACACCATGCCATGCAAACAGGCCAGATGAGGTAAAACGGAATTCATAAACATTGTTTTATTCACAGTCTCCAGTTTCCTTAACTTTGTTCACTATCAGTTAATTAGTCGATTACAAATAAACAGGCACCACACAATGTTCGAACATACTCCCCAAATACATGAATATAATTGAATGAATATTTTTGCATAGACTACGAAACATGTAAAAGCACGTGATTATTGCACGAACCGATAGATAAACGTAACATTAATGAACGTCACTTGGTTTCTAAAATATTTATACGCACAGAATGAGGCGATGCAACAAAGGCTGAGGTTTAATCTATCATTGGGATTTATCTGAAACCATTATTTTCCGTTAAAGGCACCACTCGAGCGGCTTTCATCTGCCATTTTGAAAGGTTAGCATTGCAAGAAAACAAATATGCTGTAATATGCTTATTCATCAACAACATTAAGTAACAACTACTTGATTAACAGAAGAGGAGCATATTTACAGATAATTCATAATAAAATTTATCAGTTACGACAGCATTTTGTAGTAGAAATGCATTCCACGATCGTAGCTTCGATGATTCATTTCACGATTTGTTTTGATTTTTTGAGCGATAATTTTTTTTGTCAATTTGTCAAATCTTTAACAACAAAAATGCTTATCTCACAAACATATATGAAATTAAGTGTGAAATTATCATGTAAAAATCATATTTAAGCACAAATTTAGTACTATTGTACAAAGAACCAGTACTCTTCGATAAAATAACATCCTAAGAAAATCTGACGCATTTGATTTAACGTCCTATTCAATGTCATTTTAGTATTTAAGAGAGCTTTTATCTCTGATCAACAACTCAAATTTTTTGTCATCATAAAAAGATGTGTAAAGCATTTTGAATTATTGAACACTTTATTCCATCAAACAAACAACATTACATTTACAACATTAATATCAAGAAAATCGCATTTTGAGTAATCATCTATTGAATTCGACCTTAATTTTGAATCAATAAACCAATTTATCAACTTTGCTTATGGAAAATGATAAGTTCAACTTTATTCTGGAATAACAATAATATCAGATGTCGAGAAAAAGAAAAATCCAGCATATACTGTTTGTTTTGTTAAGAGGTAAAAAGTAACTTGTTTCTGGGGAGAAAAAAGTGTAATGATGTCTTCTTTGATTTGTATCTTACAATAATGCTTCAGATTTGTCAATGCAGACTGCGTCAAATTAATAACTGAAATGTTTTTAATGATGTTCAGATCCTTATAAAGGTTGAATTCTTTTAGTAAGTGGAAATAAGTTTTTAATGTTTCTTGTTAACAAATCTCGAAAGTGAAAAAATTCTAAAGAAGTTATTTCTTGTGATTCTTAATATCCTCATGCTAAAGTGTGTATGATGGTTTATATGCATGCGCTGTCAAGACTGAGCCTGTAAAATAGGTATATAACTTACCTTCCATACATTTGATGATTTATCGAGTGTAATTGTAAATTATACACAGATATTTTACCTGATTTCAAATCAGATACGTCATGCTGTAAAGATGTAACGATAATTGGGAGGGGGTTGGGGGTTGAATTGACATGTAGAGAGTACTTGATACAAAACAAATTGTGAAATAGTTTAAATGGAAATGATTTAAATAATGGTGAAAGTTTTTCCTTTTTATGTATTTACCATAAAATAATTAGGCTTAATTGCAGCATAATTAGGAAATAAATCTGAAATACTTTAAACAAATGATAAGTTCTCTTATATGTAACATCTCACACATCTTATTTGAGAAACTATTTTGTTAGATATTACATACAAAAATCATTCATATGGAGTATTTTGGTTAAAGTGGGTAACTTATACATGGATGATAAAGATAATAGTTAAAATATGATCGGTTGTATATAATAATAATAATCATAGATCACTTATTATGCGCTGTAATCCATGCATAATACATGCTCTAAGCGCGAAGATCAGAAAAAGGCTTGTTTAAAAAGGTGTGTTTTCAGAAGAGATTTAGACTGAGTAAGAGGGAGCTGTTTTGAGTTCAAGGGGAAGATTATTCCATGCAACAGCGGCTGGATATGACAATAGCAGGAACACAGGGAAGGTCTTTCGCTCCAGAGCGAAGAGTTCTACTCGGCACATACACCTTTAGTAGGTCCTGGATGTAGGTAGGAGCTGTTCCTGTCAAGGACTGATAGGCAAAACACAAGGTTTTAAATGTTATCCTATACTGGACCGGAAGCCAGTGCAGCTCTTGAAGCACTAGAGTTATATGACTGTGTTTTGGAGAACGCGACACAATCCTTGCAGCAGTGTTCTGTATTTTTTTGGACATATATATTATATGACATTTTGTGTGAATAAAGAGATCGAAATACGTTCAAATAGACGCCCTCGTTCCTAGATTTCAATCTCAAGAAAATTCAAATGAAATAAGACATTAATGTATTGAGGTGAAAATATACTATATAAAGATTAAACTAAAATAAAATAAAAGTCTAAAACTTTCACTAACTTTATCACATTAAAGTTATTGGACTCCCCTCATACATCTAAAAGTGATAAGCAAAAGGCCATAATGATTCTGTAAGAACCAAATTGGCAGCTTTTCCGACAATGATTGATAACTATCAGGGTACGAATGCTTGTTTTATCTACGATTTGACAATAACTGATTTATCATCGAACCATGATCCTCAAAAACGATGATATTTGGATAAAGTCTAAAAGTTAAAAATAACTTATTTTTTCTATCTTCAAGAATCCTATCTTACCCTGTAGTAATATGTACACACGCAAATACATTCTTCTCAACGCAACGTATCGAATGCAGGTTTTATTTAAGAATTGATTGTCAGTTTGTGTGTTTGCACTGGAAAATGAACGTAGTCAAAGCTACATTCAAACTCGGTGTGGACCAAGCCAGATTTAAGTTAATAATGGGTAACTTTAAATATTAAACATTAACAATTTTTTTTATGAATAATGATACAAAGGTTTAAATGAGATTAAACAATACAAGCTGGAGAATGTCTATCAATCCAAATATGAACACATGTTTCATCTTCTCTGAGCGATCACCACTAGATGATATCTAAATCCTACAACAATACTACTGGATCATATAATCATCCCTACTCGTGTTCCATGACGACTATCTGTCTGTCTAACTTTATGCCCTAGAGAAGTCAATGTCGTTAGATTCTAGTTAAGAATAGATCAGCAAAGTCAGCAATTAAACAATCCATTATTCCTGTCTAATCACCAGAAGAAAACACGTCTCTTCGAGACTGCTCCGAGTATTGAGTTGATTACCTACTGATATTTTGATGAGTTGGGAGAGTTTACAGGCTTTAATGGAACGTTATATTATTGATCATCCTATCAAGACACATAACTGGATTAAAACATTTCTTTAGCTTAAAAACTGTCAAAACTGTCAAATATTGTAAAACCTTAAAAATGAATACATTATCTAAGCACATTGGATGTTTGGAAGTGTATAAGGTGTTATATTTCCTTCATTTAAACGTCATTAGTTCACAATGCAAATGTTTGTTCTCCCATCTATAAAAGTTAGAAATACAAGTTCTCTGAATGTGGATTGAACGGTATGAACGTTATTATCTATAAAAACACAAAATCACATATGTATTCCTTCTTAAAACGAATTCAACAATGATTTTCCATGTTTTCAATTTGATTATAAGAATGATTTTTCTACAAGCATACCAACGTAGGGAAATAAATCCATTAAGATAGAAGTTTAACACATAAAAAGCGTTCCAGTAAATACCATATTGATCTACTATCATTCTCAAAATGAGAAAAAAATGTTCCTTACTTTGATTTTGAAACTCATAAGCGCTACACAGTTTTTCATAAACTCTTGATCAATATGATTTAGTGTCCTTGCATGAAAACTAATATTTTATAAAAATGTCAGACAAACAATCGATCAAATGTGGCATGATTGCTATTCATCAATTGTAAATAATTTACAACATAGAAGATTGATAATTGTTCTTCTGCAGAACTTTTTTATATTTTGTAAAGAAATGTAACATATATTTCCATCAAATTCTAGTACTTTGTAAATAAGTTGATTGAGAATTGTTATCTTAGAGAACTTCATGAACCTTTCTGTAAATGTGATAAATCACCACAGCTATATCACAAGAGAAACGCTTTATACAGAGTATTACGAAATTAGTGCTTTACGAAAGGATGATTGTAATACAATTTGTCTTACTTCTGATCTATTTAATGCCATTTATTTGAAAAATGTCACACTTTTGCATGACAGCTCAGTATGCGTATGTTTATCAAGAGAGTTAAAATGGTTTATCTAACTGACAGCTTAAACTTAATAAATATTCATATTTGTATA
Organism: Steromphala cineraria; assembly: GCA_916613615.1. Lineage (NCBI taxonomy): Eukaryota > Metazoa > Mollusca > Gastropoda > Trochida > Trochidae > Steromphala > Steromphala cineraria. The sequence continues at coordinate 57,601,543 of OU744729.1, forward strand.
TTTTCTAACCAAGTACAAATGATTTAACTTAAAACATACCAGATATATCAAGTAACATTATTATCTTGTCAAGGTTGATAAACGACCACATTATAACCCATGATGCACAGCTCTAATTATGGTGCAACAACGAAGGCTTATTGGGTGGTCAGTTTGAAGTTGGTATTCAGGTCACATTATCTAGATAATGTTGAACATCCCGTGACGTTAGAGTGAAATAGATGTTTTCAGTAGCAATATTTATTTGCCCTATTTTCTCTATTTTTGAAAAACTATTAGTATTATATAAGTATCGTAACAGGGAGTCATTTTTATTTAATTTCACTAATGTCGAATGCAAGGGAGCTTGGCGAAGAATGTCAGAACATTTGAAAACATTGTATGTACCATGACTTTCATCCAGTCTATGAGACGCCAATGTCAAGGGAAAACAATTCCCTAATTGAGGTTGTATCGACAGTGACCATTACCTTTTGACACATATGTATTCTCAAACAAGTTACTCCTTTCATTTGACAATACATGTTCAACAACGTTTTCATAACTCTGGCAGTCACACCTTATACACATGTATAGATCTGTTTTCAGCTATGTGTTTCCTTGTTTGAGTGCTTTGTTAAACCATGTATTTCATCACAGTAGAAAACATTGCTATTAGAAAGGAGATCAGAATAAATTTCCTTTTCAAAATTATTTTCCAAATGAACAACAAAGTAGACATAGTCAATACAAGTGTTTACATGTGCATTTCTTTTTTTTAGTTGAAACAAGTTGACATTTTGTAGAGTATGAAACTTGCAGATTCCGGTGTTCTGTTTCTTGTTCTGAAACAAAACAGAATCGAAGTTATGAAGACGTGTTTTCTGTAACTTGATACTTGATGTCCAAACTTTGTAATTGTATAATTTTTAAGTTTTGACATGTTCTAGATTTGTTATTTGATACATATTCTAATATTCTTTTTAAAGAAAAAAGTCATAGGAAAAGATATATTTTTGACGCTTAAAAAAACTTTTAATAACATATCGATGAAGATAAACATATATAATATTAAAACACAGGTTCTTAAAACAAAACCTTGCATTTGAAAATGTGTCATAAGTTGCTACATACAATGTATGGAACACATTATTTTTTCCAGATATGATTTGCTTAAAAAATCCCTGAGCTCTCTCCATGTCAGTTTAAAATGTTCATATCATATCTTTATTTAAAAGCATACTGTAAAGTTATCAGGTTTATTTTTCTAAATACACCACGTAAATATTTCCTCATGTATACCGCCACCTGCTAGGAAAATCCTGTCTATAGTGATTAGACAGTTTTGGCCTATATTCGTCTAAATAGTTAAGCATTAGAGAAAATGGATCAATTTCGATTGAAAAATCATTATTGACCCCAATTTAAACTTTTAACCATTTAATATTGAAAGGTTCCTCTTTGTGTTGAACCAAAGACAACACAACTGTCTTCGGTAATACTGACCTCACGGCTTTGAGTGTGGCAACCGCATGAACTCAGAAATGAAAGGTGCGCGAAAATTGATGTTCGTGACTTTACATGACAGCATGATATGTCAACCAGTCAAACATCTCATAAGACTATTGATCTTTCACAACGCAGGTACCCTTAGTCATGCAGTTACCTTAAGTCATCCGTAATCGAAAACCTGTAAACGCATTTTAACCATTTAAGGGAAGGAAATTTACCTTGGTCATGAACATGGACAATTGTTTAATAAATTGCTACATTTCATTTAAAAACAATTTCTTGAAATCGGTAACACCTACTTTTGGTGTGCAAGATCACTCATTTTCCTAAAAAACGTGTCATTGCCCCTGAACTCCTTTTTTCTTCAAAATGAATGATATGTTACTTGTTCCTTTTACCTCTTCCGAAGCAACGCAAGTTTCCGATTGCAAGTTGATTTGATGGTTTCTATGTTGAAATATATCTTATTACAAAAACAAATGTAAATCGTAATTATCTCAGCGTTTAAAATATCTATTCGATCAAATTGAAGGATTAAGTGTCATTTATCAAACTAAATTCATGTCTTTTTGTGATTAACTCTTTGAAACTACTTTGAGTGTGACAAAAGGTGATGCAGTGCTTTTAAGCAAAATGAATCATTCAATTGTTTTAAAGGAACCATTGGAATACCTTTATAATCCAATTTACAACAAGCATTCATTCATTATGATATTTTTCCAGTTACGTGGTTTTACTATGCTATTTTAAAGAAAAGAATAGTTAAAACGTTAACCTTCGTGTCTCTAGTTTTGATTGTAAAATGCATATTGTTAGCAGATTATATTCACTGATAAGTTTAATTTTGTAGAATAAATACATGATGAAACCTGGATTAATGTTTTGTCAAGTACAAATCAAACATTTCTGTTGATTTTATTTTTTTCGTTTGGTTTTCAATTATTTTATTGTTTTAAGATTTTAAATATCCATACAGTAACTATAAAAGTTTTTTTCTAGCTGAATAAAGCTAAATGCAGCCATGGTGCGCTACACGGTTATTTTAGTTCCTCCAATCTTATCCGAAGTAAACAAAATGGTAAATTAAAGTGTGCTTAAAGTTCTTGAACAGCAAACGATGACTTCGGGCAGTTGTCAGCCTTGTTATAATGAGGACCATAACTGAACAGGAAGGAAGTCATTATAGCTGCAAGGTTATTATTACTTGATGCACTCATTTTTTATTTTATCGATGATCCTTATAAAAACGAAAGCTTCACATTAGCTTCGTTATTAAGAATGATGAAGTTTCCATTTTTAGTTGCTTCAGTTCTAGTTTACCAACAGCTCTGCGGTAACAGGTTAAATCGTCACAAGACTGAAATATTAAACAGGCAAAATGTATTTCTCATGTTTGACGTTTTAGATGTATTTGTTTCGTACTCTTGAGAATTACTTCAGTAAGACAAAGCGGTCACTTCTATATTATCACATATTGCCTACATGTTTTCATCACTACCGTTTAGCAGTTTTATGATAAGCCAGATTAGGTAAAAACAATGGTTTCAAAAATTGTACTAAGCAAGCTGAGACCAGTTCAGTTACATTGTGTAAAAATATTGTAAATTTATGTTAGCAAAAACAAAGTTTGATAGAGGATATTTGTGATTTAATCATGCAGCAAATGGATTTAGTTATGTATTGTACGTTCCCTCTAACTGACATTAAAATGTGTGTATACATTTTTCAAAAGTATTTAACGATCGGAATAGAAACATTTAGATAATGTTTGTACATGTCTTGTAATATGTGATATTCGAGATGGTAATAACTACATGTATATGTAAGTATTAAAATTTCAGGCACAAATACATTTGTGATTGCACATTAGTATTCCAACTTTCAAGTATTGTGTTCATCTTTCAACAGTTACAAACCTACTCTACTGAGTTCTTGAGACGAAATCAATAACGTCTTTATCCTTATTCAATTTCTATGGTTGAATTAATGCTAATAATGTACATGCCTTAATTCATTAATGTACTCAGATATCAAGCTTAAACTCCTGCTTACATAAACTACCAGATTTGAAAAGTATGCACAATGCTTATTAGCGAAGCCGAAGTTAGGTTTTACTGATAACTTTAAAAAATCATTCTCTTTACTTCTTCTCCATCATTAAATAAATAAATGTATAAGGTCGTTGACGAATAACATGAACGAATGCTCATCATCAAATCACAACTTAATTTGCTATGGTAACAAATAAAGTCAAAGTAACAATAAATGTTTCGTAAGGGTGTTATGTTCGGCTGTTGGCAGCTTTTATTCAATTAAGCCGATTTTGTGGGATAGAATGGAAGATCAAAGTTGCCTGTGCAAGCAGCGACGCTGTTCTAGAATCATCATTTTGGCTACTGAATCATGGCAACAGCGTTGTGATATGAACCACCCTTGCGAGAAGTGTTGTCATTTGCTTGAGAAATTCAAATGAATTATGTTGCAATCTTTTTCCGCCAGGGCAAAGTGCCGGAACTCACGAATTTCGGCGTAATAGAACAGAGGCTGTATCAACATTTCATGACTTGATCTGCCTCTGTGGGGAGAAAATGCAATGAACAAGGTCTCTTGGGTTTTGTATTCTGATACGAAAAATATAATTCTAGGCTGTGCTTCCATGGAAACGGCAAAAAAATAGGTCGGATGAAGTAACCATCTGTAAATTGATCCATTCTGTGAAGCTGCAGCCTTTGTTTCTTATAGAAAGATTGAATCATTGCATTTTACCTCGATTTCTAGGACCACTGGATTTGTTTGTATGCATAATGAAATGTACATTAAAAAACCCATAATACATTCGACCTCATCGTTAAGAAATAAAGTCATACGTCCGGAAAAGAAAAAGTAAAACGTTATCGCACGCCTGATGAGGAATGTATAATGATGTTTGCTTTAATGTGTATCTTACAATTATTGTTTTAGATTTGGAATTTTTAATCATTTCAACTCAATTTCCTACTGAAAGGTTTTAAACAAGTTCAGATTTGAAAACTACTCTAACTTTGTTTAAGTTTAAAGAAACTTTTTAATGTCTCTAGTTAACTTGTTTTAAAACGCATAGGAGTTTTATCAGTGCAATGTTGTTGAATACCTTTGTCATTTTGCTCTTTAATGCCAGATGAAACCTAACCGAAAGGTTCATATCCATGATTAAAGAAAAACAAATATTTAATGCTCACAAATATCCTAAGGGACAATGGTCGACAAGCGATGAACCACGATTTGTATTTGATAGTACACCAACACATTTCTACGGCTATCATGTTTTGGCGGAACTGATTATTTTTACCTATCTTTGCATTTTCAAATTCTCTGATTGGCTATTGTGAGATGTCAGAGTACGTATCATTTGGTTATTCAGTGCTCTTTGTACTGCGTCTTACGTGCAAGAATTCACTAGCAACAGTAGTTCGCAAAAATTGCTGTTGTGTCTGACATTCAAACAAAAAAGTTATTATTGTGTTTCTAGGCACACTATTCATCAAATGTAATTAACCTTTCGAATGCTGAATGCTGTCGAGCTATACATGACACTGACAACACTTCAGTTTTCCTGTTTGCAATGTCAATCCTTTGATATATATTGCGTTTGATCTAAACCGTCTCAAAAAGTAAAGCAAGACAGAATGCAATACAAAAATAAACTGAAATACGGTTTACACTAACTTCCTGATGTAACGTAACGTAAAACTCCTGAATATATGCAGAACGCTTGATATTTTCTTAACGATTACAACGGTCACGAAGTACTAACGAAAAGAAATGAAAAGAGCGAGCTCCCTTTCGAGCAATTTTATAGTGCCGGTTATGTTGGAGGCCCACTGCAAGTCATTCGAGATTCCTAAATACGTCCAAGGTGTATGCATATTGGTCCATGGAAATCGTGCACGGGCATCATGACACAGCACACCCGAGTCAGTTCGAAAGAATATAGTTCAAACTTCAATCGTTGTTATTGTAGAATGGAGATAAACATCTTGTCATTGGAAATTGATGCGCTACGCAATCGACTTTCAATAAATTTTTTGGTTTCAACATTTTTACATGTAAACGATCCCTTTAAATGATTGAGATGTTGCCAATGAAGTGCGAGGCCTACTGCAAGTAACGTCATTCAAGATTCCCCAATACGTCAATACTGTATGAATAATGGTCCGTGGAAATAGTGTAGCACAACCGTATCAATGAAAAGAACTTGAGTTAAAATCATTGTTTCGGAAGAGGGAGATAAATAAACTTTGTTTGAAAATCAGTGGCATATGACGGAATTAGTGATTCATTAGATTATATGTACTCCGTAAAGTGCCGCTGATGTCCAAACATAGTATGTTTCTCTTCTCAATATAGAGGATTCTATTCTCGAATGTAATGGATCAAACTTACCGGGTCCCTGACTGCACAACTATACTAATGGAATGCACTGAGGATTGCCTAGAGAAAAAAAGATTCGGATGGTAATAGATGTAACTTGGAAAGGGATGACTTAAGAAACGATGATTGTAGATACAATATTTTATGTTCATATTCAACTTTGGCTCAAATACAGGTAAACATACTTTACATACAGTGAAAATGCATTAACATCCCAAAACTTCCGGAAGTAGAAAAATATGAAAAGGATAATTACTGACAAGAGAGTTCATTTATAACATCGTTTTCCATAGGCATAATGAGCGTAGTGACTTAACTTTTTAAAATGTTATTTTCGTTGGTAGTAAGAATTTGTTAAAATGTATGCACGTAATCCAATATTAGTCAGATATATGTTTTAAAATCTTTATAATATGGACAAAATAGAAAAAAATGATATTCGTCTATTCCTTCCTTACAAAGTGGTCTAATCCTAGATAACCAATTATTGTGAAAGTAGAACCTGTTCCTTATGATGATATTGAGTTTAATTCAATTCATATGCTCTTTGTTGAATAAACATATTTCCATCATAAAGAGTGATGTTCTCCACAATTACATAGATTTATACAACTTTTTAAAACGGTATAATAATTGTAAGGGTAGTTTCAATAGTTTAAATTTCAAATAACGCTCTTTACAACAGAAATATGTATAATGTAAAAACATGCTCTCCATTTATTCACTTCCTCACTTGATATTGTTCCAACACTTCAACAACGACGTATCTCATTACAATTCGAAGATCATTCTCTGCAAAATTTGAGGATACTTTCGTCAATCCTTTCCTAACCATCCCCACGAAAGTCGATATCCTCGAATTGAAAAGTATTTGAAAGTAATTGAAAATGTCATACTGCATGTCAAAACGTAGAGTGTTTGAAATGCATTCTTGCTCATAGCTCAATGTGATTGTGACAATACATGAATTGAATAGGGCAGCTGTAAGCTTATTTTGAAATTAAACACTTGTTAGACATGTGAATAAGGTTAATTGGAAATAAAATTACCAATTGCCAATGTTTTTAACTGCTTATTTTCTGACACCTTTGCCATGAATGGCATCATAAACTCCCATTTCCCCCAACATACAGAGGAATGTACCAATAAAAACATTACCTTCCATATAAATGATCATTTCAAGAATTTTTAAAGGAAAGTTTGAAGAAGTGTCACGTTTAGAAAGATTATGATCTTAAAGTCTAAGGTAGGTCAATTTGGCTCTAAAGGATTACAACAAGTGCTGTAAAATCATCTTGCATGACATAAACTGTTAAGGTTAATTTTAAAATGCAAAATAAATGACAATTGTAAAATAAATGAAGTCGTGCATTAATCCTACATGTATGCATGTACAGAACCCATAATTCCAGATATTTTTAAAATAATGACATTATTGATAAATACGTGGATAATCAACTTTAAAAGCAAAGTGAGCATTCTTACGTATTCAAAGTGTTAATATTCTGAACAGGCTGTAATGTTATTTGAGCAATCGTCGTTACATGTATGTACGCAATCTACGCAATTGATTAACACTATGATCACAATCTTAAACAGCTACACCAGGGTCACTTTAGCTTTTTCTGGCGGAAAGAATATTCAACAGGCATTTGATACTTTTGATGAAAAGTACAAGCAAAAACTAAATTCGAAATAAAACTTGATAAAAGGTCTCGAAAATGCAAATGATTGCTGGAGTTATTGCAGATTATTGGATATGGAACAAAGAAGTGTTAGTCGTTAGAAGACATTTTTCTAGCTGTAAAGTAGTAACATAATGGTGTAACGTCTAGTAATGTTAAATCTTTCAAAACAAGTATCGTTTGTTTAATATTTCCGAACGCCATTGTCTACTTAACATGTCTTATCACAATTTGCAGGTTTAGCAATACACTATTGATTTTAAGCCATGTTCAAGTTATGGATTACCATTTCCTTGACTATCAAGAAGCTTCTTGCGGTCCAAACCCTTTTTGTCTTTCATTAAGTTACATTGGGACAAATAAAAACCGGGTTTGGATTAAATGATTAGCATAAGCGTCATAAATCGTTTTTGTCTCTTTCAAACGCCAAAATCCTACAGAAACATGACTGAAATGACATATATAAAACGAGTCGGAATGATAAATATGTTGATAATGATAAACATATTAAACAGAAATATCTGATAAGTATATATTTTAAAATGAAAGTTGTAAATTGCTGCGGAATAATGTCATATTTCAGGAGCTGAACCATACAATATTTCCTTTGGAAGAATTTTGGAAATATTTTTAACAAACGTTAGAAATAATATTCAGTTTGTACCATATTTTATTCCTGGTAACAACTAATGTGCCGTTAACCCAGTATCGAATGTCCTCACTTGCTTTTGAATCGATAAAGTTGCACTTGGGTTGGAAAAGATAAAATGTTTCCGCACTAAATCATCTGCTTGAAACTTCAAACACGCGAGATATTTAAGCCTGTGCCTTGAGGTTAAAACACTAACGATGTGGTTGACATCTTCTATGTGTAACTTTTGAAGTTACTTCACACAATGATAAAACCAAGGTGACTAACCAAGGACATAAAATTGAAATTTATTTTGCACAAATGCAATTTATGCTCGTTAATAGTTTCCAAATAACTATGATCAATCAATTTGTTGATGCGTAGTATTTTAACCCTTAGTAATTTTCGTATTCTATTATATTCTAGACATATACAAAGTGTGTGTTGAAATGCACAAATCTAAAGATTAGAAAGAACAATATCAATACCTGATTACCTGTTTATCATAAAAAACTGTGTTCCAAAGGAGATATTGCAGATCAAGCAATATCTCCTTGGAGATAATGTTTGACAGTAGATTGGAACAAAGCCTTAGAACATTATTGACGTCATAATGCTAAAACTTCATAAACATGACAACGTTGAAAGAAAATCAGTATACAGTATACAGTATCCCTTATTGCTTCTCGACAAATCATGTTCACAAGAATGGAAACTTTTCAAATTAGGTTTACGTGTATGTACAAATTCGGATGAGAAAACGAGCAAATGTCCTATTAAATTTTAGAAGCTTTGATATTGGATTTAATATCTATTAATGAATGATGTATATATATAAAAGAAAAAAATGAGTCAATGTTACCTTTTTGTTACGTGAATACAATCAGGAAAAATGGTTTCAATCAGGCAAAATATTGAACCACAAATCAAATTTACAAGGCGTTAAGCCTGAACTACGAAATGTCTCTGTCGTTGGCACCTTGAAAGACCAATCAATGCAGGCTCTGTATTTGTGACTACTGTCATTACGGGAGATTCCCACGCCGATTGAACAGCACGACTGACCTGACTGGTAACGTTTGACACGCAGATGTAGCTAGGAAGCTAAACTATTTGACGCCTTTCACTGACCTTTCTTTTCCTGACATGATTGGGTTGTGGCAAGTGCATAAAACCAGTAGTTAAACAGCTCAAACCAGGTTACATTCAGCAAATATATTACATGATAGAGAATATGGGCATAGGTGAAAAGGTTTCTTTCAACTTCATATAAATTTAACATAACTATGTAGATATATCTATATATTTGTGTCATTTAGTTAATTTCGTTTTTAGACAAGGAACAATAATATGTTTTACCTTTGTTCACTTAGCCCATTGGATAATTCATAGAAAAGATAAACATAATTGGGAATCCAGAATGAAATTTATAGAGTAACGCTATTGGTTATAGAAATAAATTCTGGGATATTTATAAGGATTAACTTAAGTTTTTTTAAGTTTGGCTAACTGAAAACAGTGATTATTCATAATCAATTGTCGGAACAAATATTTCTCGGTAAGCCATAAGAATACTTGGCAGAAATGTTCAGCAATGAACTAATGATGTAGTTCCTTGAAGGAGCATGATCTTCGGTAAGGGTCATTAAGGTAAATCAGGTCAATGTGTAAGTTTGATATTTTACTTCACGATGTTACAATCTTTAAGGTAAACATGTTATTCTGATGTTCATTCTTTCTGTTTGAACTGTTATAATTATGCTGTAAAACATAAGATCGATGTTTTCTCTATATGTAATAGATATTCTCTTCTAATTAATGAGTATTTGTGTCCACTAAGATAGTGTAGAGATAGATTGTATTTCAGCAAAACTTAACACACAGGGTGTAAATATATTCTATCGACGAGAGACACTTAATATAGAATATTGAACTTATGTGAAGACAGATAAGACAATACAACTATGATATGTTCCTCCAATTGTCATTGTTTATTGATTGTTTTGTTTTAAACATATTTTATCCATCAGAAAAGGATTGGGTACAAGTCATACAACTTAGAAAACCCTCTTCCTTACATGTACATTTAATATTAATTAATTCATTTAACAAGATGGACAGAAGAGAACAGATAGAAACACAAACATGATACAATAATTAAACGAACTTTCTTGTTAGACTTATGTAGGTTTGAACAATTTTGATTATATTCTAATTTATATGAATATTCAGATCAGCATTGCTATGCAAAAGTAAGTCAAAAGTCATGTTCAAATTGGTAACACTGCATAGGTTTAAATCATAAATCATATAATGTAATGAAAAGAATTGTTTAATGATTGTTTAAAATTTTTTTGAATATCAGTTAGCAATTTAAGAGAGTTAGCTCACGAATATGTAACACCGAAAACCATCTAAAGGCATAAACTGTTTTCAATTTAGTATTTACGTTTTGTTTGAAATAAAAGTTATAATTTACATCAACTTCGTGTGGAAACTGGACGTACGTCTGATTGATGTGTTGATTTACAATCTGCAGTTGACTGACATTATAATGTTCATAGGAGCAGCGCACCTTCTCCCTGAATCGGTTCCTGTTTACCAATTCTATTTAAAAGAGGCCAGGCACCACAAAATTAAGACGAAAGCCACATCTCCACTTCCGGGTCATAGAGAGAATATTAAACAATTATTGACTTCAAGTGAGGTTGATCCAATGATTTGTCGACCTTGGACACGTGATATTCACCGAGGCAACGCATATATGGTCAATATGGTGACAGAATGTTCTATTTAAAAGCTGACCCAGCTCTGAGAGCCATGCTATTCATATAATTTTTAGAGTAACAGTAACAATAACCATTTTAGAGGTCATCGAAGGTCAATCCTTCGATAACCCTTATTTATATTTTTCTCTAAATATCTCTGTCATATCGACAGCTTTAAACACAAGTCATTGTTTCCTTTGCACAAAGTAAATGCAACTGAACTCAACATTTTCTCCACAGAGTCAATATGGATTTTAAAAATCGAAATTTAAAAAAATCAGAATTTTAAAGATATGATTCGAAATAAATTGGACAGGAACACAGTCCAACCTCGGTCAGTTTGCCATATATTGAATTTGTTTTATTTCCCTCATACATCAGAAATGAGATAAAAAATAATTCCCAAAGTGCACGTACATGTAAGGACAAATTATAATCTGACATTGATTGATGAATATGAACGTTTGAATTCTTGCTTATCTTCAATTAAAAAAAAGATATATCATAATTGATCAATGAATCGTGTTCCTTAAAAAATACACTACGATATTGCAAATGTTAACAATTATGGCGACCTTATCTTACAAAGTACAAAACTAAATGTTTATCATATTAGAGTAAAATGCAAGTACATTGAATTAAGTTTTTTAAAGATTTTCCTATAACACAAAATGTCTTTCCATTTAATAAATAGATATGGTATGGATTGTAGTGTCAGGATATGTTATTGCGTGCTTTGAATGAATTACGTGCTTTGAATAAATACGAATTTGATTTAATCTAGACACGTATTGTTTCTAATTCCTAAAAGTACATTTGATAAAAGTTAATGAAATGTTTATGTAGGTTATGCATTAATGGAATGACGGTAATTGGCATGATACAAGTCTAACCAGCATTTTATAATGTTATGAAAAAAGAACGAAATGATGGAAAAGACTGATATGATGAAATCCACCGGGAATCATAATACAATACAAGCCAAATCTAGAAAATATTAAATGTATTAGCATCATCTGATTATCAAGGCCGTGACAAAGTGATATCTTATTCTCTCCATAATGCTTGAAGAACGACTGAATGATAAAGTCATCCTAAAATACGTTTAAGGGGGATCCTCTCTCGTTCGAAGTTATTGCCTTAGGGAAGACAATGTCGTTAAAATCCAGTTAAGAATAGCTCCGCACAGTTCCCTCCTAAACAATCCATTATTCCTGTGTAATCACCAGAAGACAATTAGTCTCCAGGAGACTTCTTCAATAATTGAGTTAAGTACCAACTGTTGCTCCTTTTAATGGGACAGTTGAATTGACTCATTCCGATGTGATATAATCAATAATCTGATAACCGTGTTTGAATAACCAAACTTAAGTCATTTAAGCAGATTCAGTATTGCTCCGAGCAATATAAATATCATAGTTTAAATCATACCAACCAGAAAGACATTGATAACAGCTAAACTACATGTATTTGAAATAGAAACGCGTAAGCAATTTATTTGAATATATTTCTTTTAGTCACGAGCATTTTTATAATATGATTTCAATGGTAAGGAAATGAAAAACTCGTCAACATCAGTTTTGGTTTCGTTACTTTGTGTGGTTTGTACAAAAGGCATTTTCGGAGTCATTTTATTAATTTGTTACTTTTCAAACAAATCAATCAATTGGCATCTTTCTAACATTGAATGGAAAAGGTTATTTACTTTCTTCTACGAAATGCTTCCCGACTTCCTGCATAGCAGTTGGTGGTCGGTGAAATGTCTATAACGTATGTGTCGTTGACATGCACACCAATTAAGTTCTACGTTTACCTTCTTAAGAAGGTTGGATACAAAATATCGAGGTATTAAGAAATAACTAAATTTGGTCTTATTTTGTTGAAAAATATGTCTTGAATCAAATTGTGTCATAAAAATACCATGTCACCACAGTTTTTGTTCGAAAAAGGGCCCATCCGTTAGGGCACCCAATGATGAAAATACAATAATTTAAAAACTCCTTTTCAAGATAACTTTTGAACATAATTGTTATTTAAATGTTTTTCTATTAAGGCATTGCAGTATGGAAATAAACTAAGTCAGAAAAAAACGAACTTGAAAATACTATGAAGTAAATTCATACAAATAACCTTTTTTTTGTATGATTATTTTTGTAAAATATTATTCTTTTATGAACAAAATCGATATCTCGTATTAAGATTATTTTGAAAATTATATATTTTATAGTTAATACACACTAGAATAAGATTAAAAAGAAAAAGCAATATGTCACCAGGGGATACAAGAGATATTCACATTCAATTTAGCCACATCAATGAAAATTAACATCCAGGGGAGATAACTCTTCATTGTCAACATTACCCTTTTTAGAAATTTTCATTAGTGCTTAAGGATATTAGTGAAATAAATTTTATCATAAAACAAGTACTTATGTTCACAAATATAACATAGTCATGGTTTTTTATTAAACTAAATCATTATTTTTTTAAAATATTTTTTTATCTCACACTTTCAGTGAAAAATTAACAAAACAGCATAAACTTTAAAATAGCACAAGCTGACTGTTGCGGATGTGCAGTAACAAAGGTATCAAACCTCCTTAAGAGGTTTCGATCTTGTGTTTGAGGGAGTCTGTAGGTCTTTGACTACACCGGTGACATTGTAGTGGAACATGCGGCGTGCTGTATGTAATTGAACTCAATTATGCTTGATAACTCCCTCTGTCGGACACTGATCCTGATGCATGTGGCGTTTGTGAATGTTCCTACTTCTTTTTAATCAACATACTATCATGGGTCGCGTGTGCTGGATATTACGACGTACAAAATCACGCCCTACTTAACTGAATCTGTTGACACTTTATATTGGCATTATACCGTTTTACCGACTGTAAACAATACTTAGAAACGCTTTTTCATGTCGCTGTTTTGAATGAAATATTGTGATTTATTACCAACCAAGACTTTCCTGAAGATCGATAGGTTGGCATTCTGTTTTTAAAACATCATTGAAGGCGTTTGCGCATTTGCAAGTCTCTCAAAAGAGGATCGGTAAGCTGGCTCTTACTGTAGAATATTCACTTCAAGCAAACGGCTTCCTAGTGTTAAGTCGATTTCTTCTTTAAAACATGTATATGTTATGTCATCGCGATGGCTGTGACAATATGATGACTCAAGTCCTTTACCTAGATGTACATTCAAATTTCAGGCAACAGCAGATTTTCAAACGTAAGTTTTAATCTGACATTCGGCAATGATTTCCTTTTTGACACTTTGACTTTGCAAATTAACGTCATTTCCTTCGTGCTTTAAATGGGCAGTAGCAGTTTTTTTAAATAAAATTATTTTAAATATTTCCCTGATATTTGTACGTTAATGCTAAATGTATCATTTTGACAGTGTCAAAAATCTCATTACACAAACCAATCAGCCATAGTCAGAGGACAAAGTATGAAGATTCACATACAATCCATTGGCGGCCATTTTATGTGAACACCTTTAATTCATTTTGTGTATGAAAAAGGATTCGCATGGCTAGACTTAACGTTACATATTTGAATTATTACTGCTTCATTTAGTTTAAATAAATTGTCTTTCAATTGGAACCATTAATTTTCATTTTCCTGACATCATCTTATATTCCCCCTAAAACGTTCTACTGCCCCTTTAAGGAACAACAAAATATAAACAAAATTTGCTGTTGTTCCTTTCTAGCTTTTCTTCAGTACATTTTCGAAAATTGTTCTCAAATGCTTCTTTATCAACGAAATTGCTTAAATGACCGTAGTTGCGCTAAAGATGTAAATAATCAAATATCAATAACGTTCAGGAAAGAAATATCATTCTTGTATTGTAATATTCCAATATGATTAAAAATATCTGAGAATCACCAATGTTTTGTTTTGTTTGTTCTCTGATCACTTCAATATAGACGACAATGTAAACTTTACCTTTGTTTTTTTGGTAAATGAAATAATTCTGCAACGTCTATTTCAAATCATTATAAGTCAATCAGATGTGCCTTTCTTATCTTTATTCCAGAATATATGATACATATTTCCTTGATACTTCTCTGATATTATTTTCCTAGCTCGGCTTGAATAAATATTTTATTGGCCTCAACTCCTTTTGAGGAATGTTTACAACCTAAAAAACATTCTCTCGTAGGTTACATATTCTGATATAAGATGATTACTGAAATGATGTATAGAATTTTGATTGCCTTCAGAAATATGCTGAAACTAACTTTGTAAGTTGCAACGACGACATGACAATCTGCATTCATGCAGACGTGGAATTGAATATGCCTTAACAACCTATTGAAAAGATCGTCTTTCGTAGAACAAGGTAAAGAATACTGTTTCGAAATAAATACTTTTTAATAAGTAAATGACTTTCTCATCGGAACAAAATGGCTGCCCAAAAGCTTAGAAAAAGTAAATAAGGATTCAGCTGTTTTCCTGTTCCCATTGACGTGCAAATACTACCCACAAGTAAACCTCATATTAATCTATGAAGTGATAGACTGTTCAACATGGAACCACCTATTCCAAAATGACAAAATCAGAAATATAAGAAATAGTTTCCATGTATTTCTTTTCAACATATTTGATTTTGTTTCTGAGAATTTCGTGAACCTTTCTGTTAATGTGATAAATCACCTAAGCTTTATCACAAGAGAAACGTTTTATACCTATTATAATATCGATGTTTTATGACAGGGTATTAATTACTCAATATGAAGCGTGAAGGATAGTGACATATTTGCTAAATCATTTAACTTTCTCAAAAAACTACATGTATGTAAACGACAGAGAAGGTAAAATTGTTGGATGTTATTTGTGAAGCGGTGTTCATTATTGTAAAAGGACGTGTGAATTGTGCCGCACCAACACAACACTCCAATTGGAAACTCCTTCAGGGTTGAATACGCAAATAAAGTGATATTTTTTTAATTCATAACAGCACGTATTCTTGTATTTTGCCACGTATCGAAATCCAAACACTCAGTGGATAAAACGGAGTTATATATACAGAAAGTTAATACATTAATTATTAATACATTTCTTACTTTGACTTCCGACTGCAATCATTGCTTTGTACGCAAACGTTTGGTTAACGACTTGGGCAAGAGTTTTCACTTGTTTGCAACTTCTGATTTGTTATGTTTCTAAAGCCAAGAAAACAATGTCTCTTCATTGGAGATTTAAAAAGAAGAAAAAAAATTAGTAAAACAATTTCTATTTATTCCCTTGAATATAATTGATTTAGAAAAGAGGAAGTCAAACTTGTATTTTTAGTTATTCAGAGGTTTTGTGTTCATACAAAGATAACTTCTATCTCGGAAAAAATAGGTGCTTTCAAAGAAACGCCAAATGGTCAATTTGGGAAACGGTTACTTTCAGAGCTTCTCTTACGTGTTTGACGATCAGCATAAGTGTCACAATATACCTGCCAAACTGCAATTTCAACCTCAATTTCCGTTCGCATAGAAACTCATTACTTTGGATTATCCCCTGAGGACAACACTGTTTCACTCATTATTTACAAGGTCTTTTAGTCTTGAAGCAGAACTTTGACATAGGAAACATATTGTGTTCAATAATGCCTTAAAGGCTGTTAATAACCATGAAAGGTCGATGCAATATTTCTTTGGAATATGATTGCTCATCTCATCATTAGTTTCATGTCACTGTCATATTTGTATTAGTGAACGAATCATAATAAGGTTGATGAATGTGAATGAAGATATGAAAAATATTTGTTTTACTAAAACGAAACTATGTAGTCTTGTTTTCATTGTTTTATTTCTTTGATTGATTTGTTATCGTCTCACTGGTATCCTTAAATGTTTTGTACAATACACATGCATCCCAAGAAAGTTGATTTATTACATATCGCTTCACAGTAAGAATGTATAGAAATGTCTCTGTCACTAAAATGATTTTGACACATTTCATTCGACGACGATTGATAAATATTGTATGAGACATAATCCGCCAATCGTAAGAAACATTCACGAATAACCTTTTGTAAGATAAATATCAGACGAGTGAAATAAGTTTTTGGCACATATTCTATATATCAAGGTATACATAGTCAAATCATGTCTTTCCAATCAAGAAGCCGGTTTTGGGAACATTTTATGTAAACAAATTTTGCTAATAAATAATTGTAGGTTATGCAAAAGATATAATTTCAGAGTGTCAATTCTTTATTCAGGTGTTTGTAAGCCACTGGCTCACAATACAATGGAATTATTATACAGCCACCAAGAGGCTTATTTGCATGGTTCATACACACATACTCAAATTTCCTTTATACAGAGAGGGGTGTGTGTAGTGATGACCAGGAATATATAATATACGAAGATGTCACAGGCAGAACAATTTAGGAGGGAATGATATTCATCTTCAGTAAAATCACGTTATTAAAAATCAGTTATTCTAGGAAAAAAAAGAACTATTTTTTTCTTCGGCATAGACAAATTGTAAAGTTTAGGAATATTTTCGCAATACTTAACCAAACATGCTATTTTCGTTTTAGAACTGCTACATACATGTAGGAAGTATTTTGTATGAATTGAATATATTGTTTTGAAACGAGTAACATTTTACTTGTTTTCCTGGGCTCACTCTACTTAACTTTTGGGATTTGGGGAAAATGAAGGCCGAGAATTATAGCATTTGCATTCATCAAGAATTACTAAAGAAGAAAGGAGTAAGTTTGTCAATGTGTAGACACTTTTCTTAATTGTTAAGCGAATTAGCAGTGGTATTTAAACTCATAATTATGGAAGCAATTGACCGAAGTTTTGTTTAACTATCCAACCTAAGACGTTCTATTTTGGTTTGTTCAATTTGAAGAAAGTCCCGAAATCTTTGAGGATGTTTATACAACAAATTTCCGGTTGAGCTTTAAGACTTGGTTTTAAATTACCTATTGAAATAATCGTAAAGCTCAAAGTGATACAATTTATTTCGTGACTTGATGCTTACAACATAATAGGAGCGTCATTGGGAGATTACTGTAGACAGCAACTGGAGTCTTTATTTACTTACGTTACCAATAGCTATAGTACAAACATGTATATCATGATTAAGTTCTCTGAGCTTTAATCCATTATGCATGTAAGGAAAAGTGCATTAGTATCTAAACCTAGGTTTGGTTGATTCATATGACTTAAAATGTCTTATTCCTGTATCAAGTTTATATCAAGAGAAAGACAAATCACAACTTTCCAGATTAATTTGATAGTTAGGATTGTCACAGAGTAAAAGGAAGGCTTTGGTGTAATTTACAATTGTATAATGTCAAATGTTTTAACGTTGGATTTCACCTGACAACAGACGATTTTTATTTGCTGAAAATACTTTAGATTAATGAAAAGGGTGTTTCTATAATCTGAGAAAGTCATTCAAAATCACAAGATATACTTTTATATGTGGCGAGGGATTCTGTCAAGCAGACTTGTGATGTAAGACTCTGTGCAAAGTTCACATGTGATCTGCCTTTTCTAAGACATATAAACAAATAATTTGACATGACATCTGTTATTCTCAAACCGACATGGAAAAGCCGATGCAACACCAGGATTTTCACAATGAAGGATATGGCATTAAGAAGATGTTCCTGATCTAGAATGGTAATCCGCTTTAGACTTAGCAATAATGCAAGGTCGAAACAATTAAAAAATAGAGTCATTTCAGTTTCAGCTCTCTAGACCTTCCGGTTCTGTAGAAGAAGATGAAATAGGTTTTCAGAGCGTGGCCCTGTGGCCATTATTTGGGGCCACAGGGCCACCAAAGCTAATTTTTGTAAACCTCACTAGTCGAGGAGTCTTTACAAAACGTTTCAGCTCTCTAGGCCTAATGCTTCTAGAGAAGAAGATAACAAATATTTTTGAGGCGTGGCATGGTGTCCGGCCACCAAAGCTACAATTTTTAATCCTCACTAGTCAAAGAGTCTGTACACAAAGTTTCAGCTTTCTAGGCCTTAAGCTTCTGGAGAAGAGAAGGAAAATAGGTTTTTAGAGCGTGGCCTATGTGGCCCTTATTAGCGTCCACAGGGTCACAAAAGCTACAATTGTCAATCCTCACTAGTCAAGGAATATGTACACAAAGTTTCAGCTTTGTAGGCCTTATGCTTCAGGAGGAGAAGTCGAAAATGTACAAAGTTTACGGACGGACGGACGGACGGATGGACATACGGACAACGGACACCATGCCATGCAAACAGGCCAGATGAGGTAAAAAGTACTTTATAAACGTTGTTTTATTCACAGTCAAAGGTTTCCTTAACTTTGTTCACTATCAGATAATTAGTCGATTACAAATAAACAGGCACCAAACCATGTTCGAACATATTCCCCAAATGCATGAATATAATTGAATGAATATTTTTGCATAGACTACGAAACATGTAAAAGTACGTGATTATTGCACGAACCGATAGATAAACGTAACATATAGCTACAATCGTCACTTGGTTTCCAAACATTTATACGCACAGAATGAGGCGATGCAACAAAGGCTGAGGTTTAATCTATCATTGGGATTTATCTGAAACCATTATTTTCCGTTAAAGGCACCACTCGAGCGGCTTTCATCATCCATTTTGAAAGGTTAGCATTGCGAGAAAACAAATATGCTGTAATATGCTTATTCATCAACAAAATTAAGTAACAACTACTTGATTGATAGAAGAGGAGCATATTTACAAATAATTCATAATAAAATTTAAAAGTTGCAACAGCATTTTGTTGTAGAAATGCTTTCCACGATCGATTCATTTCACGATTGTTTTATTTTTTGAGAGATACATTTGTTTGGGTCAATTTGTCAAATCTTTAACAACAATAATGCTTATCTCACAAACATATATGAAATTAAGTGTGAAATTATCATGTAAAAATCATATTTAGAAGTTGTAAGAAAAAAATGAGTACTATTGTACAAAGAACCAGTGCTATTCGATAAAATAACATCCTAAGAAAATCTGACGCATTTGATTAAACGTCCTATTCAATGTCATTTTAGTATTTAAGACAGCTTTTATCTCTGCTCAACAACTCAATTTTTTTGTCATCATAAACAGATGCGAAAAGCATTTTGAATTATCGAACACTTTATCCCATCAAATCAACAACATTAATATCAAGAAAATCTCATTATGAGTAATCATCTATTGAATTCGACTTTAATTTTGATTCAATAAACCAATTAATCAACTTTGTTTATGGAAAATGATAAGTTCAACTTTATTCTGGAATAATAATAATATCAAATGTCGAGAAAAAGATAAATCCAGCATACTGTTTGTTTTGTTAAGAGGGAAAAAGTAGCTAGTTTCTGGGAAGAAAAAAGTGTAATGATGTCTGCTTTGATTTGTATCTTACACTATTGCTTCAGATTTGTCAATGCACACTATTTCAACTTAATAACTGAAATGTTTTTAATGATGTTCAGATCCTTATAAAGGTTGAATTCTTTTAGTAAGTGGAAATACATTTTTAATGTTTCTTGTTAACAAATTTCGAAAGTGGAAAAGTTCTAAAGAAGTTATTTCTTGTGATTCTTAATATCCTCATGCTAAATTGTGTATGATAGTTTATATGCATGCGCTGTCAAGAGTGAACCTGTAAAATAGGTATGTAACCTACCTTCCATACATTTGATGATTTATCAAGTGTAATTGTAAATTAAACACGGATATTTTACCTGATTTCAAATCAGATACGTTATGCTGTAGAGATGTAACGATAATTGGGAGGGGGTTGGGGGTTGAATTGACATATAAAGAGAACATTATACAAAACAAATTGTGAAATAGTTTAAATGAAAATGGTTTAAATAAAGGTTAAAATTTTCCTATGGATGATTTTTCTTGTGATCTAACCAGGTTATTTAATCCATATTACTTCCCACATCAAACCATATTTCATCGTACAAGATAGTGAAATAGGTGGTTGTTACGATTTCGTCCTTTTGTTGTCAATTACAAAATCCATTTAAATTGGAATTCATTTAGAAATCTTTTTAGTTCAACCAAACACTTTATCATGCTCCAAGAGGGATTTAATTTAATGCTGACCATGAACATCATTTGGGAAGGTATCATAAGTTTACTTGAGAAAATAAATTTACAGTTTAGAAGAAATGATTTTGACTTTCATCTCTGTGCATTTGAAATGAATTGAAATGAGCAAATTTTCGAACTAAAATGGTATGAGAAAGAAATATTTCTCTTAAAACGTCTTCGTGTGTATAATTAATTTGTAATTAAACACATAAAACGATTACTTTTACTGCCAAGTTGTCTTGGTTTATATACATGAAATAAGTTTTTCAAGGTTTATTATTTCCATGGCAATCATTGCACCCTATATATTTATAATTATGATATAACATTATCGAAATCTTATATGTGCTTTCAATTTATCCATTTGAAACTTCATTACAGACAGCACAATCATATTATGTAAATAGTTAACCAGCAACCATTCTCTTAGCAAGAAGTACTCACTTATTCTTGCCATAAATTGAACACTATCTCTCTAAATTCATAGTTGAAACTTATGCAACACAATTCCGTCTATTGTGTATTCAATCACATATATGTTTTCAATTCTCTGTGACCGACCTGGTAAGATACATGTGTGCATTGAACAAGTAAAGGGCTCTAGTCGTGTCTGCTATAGACAATCTACTCTGTGTACACAATTTACCTAATGGAAACCAGTGAGGATGTTGCAAAATGTTTCAGTGTAATAATTGTCAATATTTAACATTTGAAAATACAACCTGTTCCTTTTAACCATATGGAGTGTGACGTACAGTTGATCGTTTTAACTGACATAAAATCAATATGATTAATTTCGTTCCACTTTGTGAAGTGACTTGACGAGAAACATTCAATTCAAGCAAAATAATTTAATCTTAGATTATTAAACCCATAATCATGTGTTGTCATTTCGTTGATTTACCTCATCAAACGTTATGTGCATTGTTATTCTTACTTTGGGTCAGATATTGATATCAGCTGAGGCAACTCAAATCGAGTGATTCACATTATTGATAACTATTATGCCCTATGTCTGTTGATTCGATAATAATAAAAGAAGTATGTACTCCATCAATAGAGATCTTTAGAAAGGAAAAAACAACGCTGTTACTTCCTCACTGTCACGATTATTAGAAGGGCATTACGATTGGGCTTTGTCCAACACACACTACACGCAAATAACACATTTAACGTTTATAACTTATGAATTCATTGATTCACTTCCTAAGGGTAATTCTCATTATTCCCATTCAAACACCCAATTATCTCTTTTCCGGAAGAGATTCCAAGTGCTTGCATAAACTGGGACAATCCGAACACTTTCATCAACTCAATCCATAACTTCTCTATGGGCATGAATATCGAAGAGCTGACAAGTATCGGTAATTATCTGAAAATGTGATACTACATGTAAAAAATGTCAGTATCAATATATTGTCTTGCGGCTGAGAGGGGTTCTGTGTGCAAAATTATTTCCCCTTATTTTGATCCTTGATCCATATATAATCCATTTATAATATTTCCTTCAATGAATTTGTTGTCTTTATGATGAACCCATTGAAATATTAAATTCAAAATGAAGATGTGTTCAGTTATTCTTATTCATGTCGTGTTTGCTTACTCCAAAGAAGAAAGAAGAAAATTTGAAAATGGGTAGACATTCGTGTTCTTCATTATGTGAGTCAGCACCGACTCTGAAAACTCGTGAAAGGCACTGAACCCATATTAATTCCAGGCCCATCTTTATTCTAAAGTAGTAACAAAACTCTTATGGTACTTTAAAATTGTAGAAAATTACCAAGTATGCCACCTTTCAGCTAGTGACTTCTTTGTATTTCAAAACAAATATCCTATTGATTTTTAATTTCAAATTCGTATAAGTTAAGAGAAGAAAATTTTAAAGTCTGATAGTGATACAATTTATTTTGTGACTTGATGCAGACAACACACTAGGGGTGTCAGTGTAAGATTACTGTATGCAATGAATGCAGATTTTAATCATTCATGACATGTAGCTGCATGCATAAACCATGATTAAATTTTCTAAATTTCAAAGTAATTATAGCATGTTACATTTTAGCATTGTAGTATTTGCAGTTTTACAGATCTGTTATCCCTGTATGATCTCAAGAGGAAGACATTACATGTCAGAATAAGTGAAAGTCTCACTCAAAATTATCGAATGAAAAGTAAATGATAACCAGTATATCATATTTACATTTGTAACAGTTTTTTTTATGTCGATCTCACCTGACAATGTATGCTCTCTATTTGCCGAATATGCTTTAAATGATTTTTCTATAATCTGAAAAAGTCCTTCACATTGATCTCATAATATGTATACCTTTGTCATGCAAACTGGTGATGTAAGACGCTCTTTTCCAAAGGTCACATGTGAATAATATCTGCCTTTTTAAGACATCTTGTGAAGATATTATTCTCTGGTAAGAAAAAGTTGACGCATTTTGGTGTTTTTCACAATAAAGGAGTTGTCCATCAGAAAATATTTCTGATCTAATAATGTAAATATTTTGAAACTGAACGTCAGGATAATTTAGATATTGAACATTTCAGGAACAACGATCTGTGTCTCAGGATACATTTGAGAGCCTTTCCCACAAGCACTTCAATGGTTGTATTTCTTCTAAAGGGTCTCACCAGAAATATAAAAAAAATCAACTGTAAATTGGAATTATCGTTACATTACCAATGTTATTTGCTTCACAAAAACCAAGATGAAATCATTCAATATTAATGTCACTGTCTGTTCGCAAACACACAATTGTGTAATAAGCGTTTTCCACCATCAAAAGTCGACTTTGTAAATTGTTTTGTAGCTTGAATAAATCTGACTATTATCCGAGTTGGAAAAGACCTTCTATGTTAAACAAATCAGAGCAAGAACCAATTGCAATACTTTTAGATATTCTACAGTCAAAGAGTTTTGTTAAAAGAAAATGATTGAAAAATAACATATTCATCAATATCAAGATCCTTTGTCACTGACATTTTCACAAAATGAAAGATAATCATGTTAAGCACTATAGCATTATCAATTTAGATCATACAAGCATATGACAAAATCGGTCCTAAGCGATATACACTCCTAGAGGGTCTGTGACTCATTGAGATATATTTATTTGCTATATAATAATGCCATATATTTGAAATTGTCATAACGTTGAGGTAAATGTTTTAAAGTTGCTTTTACCAAGTTTACTTAATATGCATCATTTCTCAATTAAGCCTGACTAAAACATTTTGGTGATATTTTACCAATTGTTATCTGTACCCTTTTACAATAGGGTTCTTTATCTATCATTCACTGACATTCATTGATTCAAATCAATATACAATGGATGTCAACACATCAATAGAGACGAATATATCGTGTTCAGTTAACCGTGAAGCTAAATCAATGTTTGCGTTAAAGGGGCAGTAGCACGTTTTTTGATAATTTTATATTTCAAATCTTTCACTTATAATTGTAAGTAAATGTTAAATGTATTATATTGACACTGTCAACAATCTCATTACACAAGCCAATCACCCATAGTCAGAGGACAAAGTATGAGGATTCACATAAAATCCATTGGCGGCCATTTTTTTGTGAACACCTTTAATTCATTTTTGTAAGAAAAAGGAATCGCATGGCTGAACTTTAAGTTATTTATTTAAATAATAACTGCTTCATTTAGTTTAAATACATTGTCTTTCAATTGGAACCATTTATTTTCATTTTCCTGACATCACCTTATATTCCCCCTAAAAACGTGCTACTGCCCCTTTAAGCTCCTATGAATACTATTGGAAGAAGACGATATTTCCTACATTACGAATTGTCACGCAGTTGTATCATGCAATGTATAAAGGTTGAGGTAAAACTTGTCATCTGTGTTTATTTGCAACCATTCTCTTCTGTCCATAATCTCAGTTATGAAGTCAACCAAGTTATAGCCGAAGGCTTTTTACAGAATTGAGATAAGGCTTATTGTCTCTCAAAGACCTTAAAATTCCGAAAATGCTAAATAGGTCAAAACTAACTATAGTGACACAGATAATGTTGCTTAATGATTTATATTTTGATATAAGTTATTTTTTCGTAATAATTACATTGTCAACCCTAAGTTGTCAAAATCATGACGTAATCCTTTTAGATTATATATTAGAAATAAGCATATAAATGATACGATGTTTGGATTATTCTTCTTAATTATATGTACACTATATAGTTATATGACTTTCTAAACACTGATATCTAATATTTATATTGTGCTGTAACTACATGTAGGTTTCCAAAATGACGTGTGGGTCATTGGTGCAGCAGATTGTCTGGTATAGCTTTGTTTTATATGTTTAGTGTTTCTACACATGATAAGTTATATGCACTGACGAAATATAACTCGAGTAGGAGCCAGTACTTCTCGATAACATAACACCATCATAAACTTCATTACCTGGTTAAGGTCACTTAAATTGGGTAACGGCTTTCTTAGCTCTCAGAAATTGTGAATGTGGATCTGAATGTGCAAACACACTTAAGAATTTTTTGTCGTGTTGTTGTTTATCATTATCGTTTTGGATGTCATTACTTAGATTATTATTTAGATTTGGCAACTTCTTTTCAGACTGGTTGTTGTTGTATTGAAAATAGCATAGATAAAAGGCCTTTGACTAATAAAGATAATGTAATTACATCTCTCTTAAGGACACCTTATATCTCTGCTGACCAATTCAGTTTTGGTACCATATAAAAAAACTAAATCGTTGTAAATTGTGAACAACTCATCCCATCAAATATAAAAGAATTCATTATTGACCTTATCTAGCTACTTAAATCGGCTTAATGATAAAACCCGCTTGCAAAGAATCTCATTGAAACAGATAACAACCTCCTAATAGGTTTGACAGACAAAAATAGAAAAACAATGTGTCCTTTAAATGTAATGAAAACAGATCTTCGCCATTAGTCCTTACATTTTAAAACGCGAATCTCCATCTGTACACGTACATTATGACTACACTATCATTGTCTCTGTCGATGGAGCTGACACTATATATTGAGTATCTTTACCTTATTACTTGATTATAATAAACATGGCAATGCCCAAAATAGTATATCAAGCTTCAAAAGTTGTCAACAAAAATATATATTCAAGATTAGAAAATCTCAATTAATTAAAGGGCTCACTGCAACTTTAATTTCCCTTCATATAAAATAAAACATAAAATTCCATCAGGAATCAACTTAATCGAGTGCTTTACTTTGCTATTGGTAGAGGATGATCTAGCACACAAGAGGTTCGAATTTCGTTAAAAGTGTTTGTTGTTTTTTTCTTTTACCATTGGCTATCACCTATGTTTCAAACAACGGTGGTTGAATATACATTATATCTCAAAAATGAATATTTGCACCACTAGTTGTCCTATCCTTTGTAAAAACCAATGTACGAAAAACATTCAATTCAAACAAACTACATGAAGTTGACGCTGACAATTCTTTATATCATTAATTTATGCAAGGTGTAACCGTAGTCCTGTTGATCTCGATATTTGTTGCATCCTATAAATTTTACGAGAAAATAAACATTGACAAGGATTCTTTGGCCAATCATTAGACCGGCGAATGAAGAAATGATTTCAGATATATGTAATCGATGTATCGATGTAATTCCACAGTGGTATTAACAGTAACATATTTATATTATTGAAAGGATTAATAAGATAAAGTTATAGCCAAAATGGAAATACGTGGTAAAAGTAAATATCTCGTAAACCAAGGTCACACAAACAATGAACACTTACTATTGAGTAAACAATCATGTGCTGATTAAAGGTCTTAATAGTTATAAAAAGCATTTTCGCTAAACCATGTCTATCGTGACTCTGCTGTGACCTTCACCGTTGCTCGATTGTAGTGGAACATTTTATTAAATCGTGTTCTTCTCCAAAGATGATATATATGCTTTTCAATGACTGTAAATTTGACTGGCATATAGCCGGAAGCTCTTTTGGCATGGCTAGGGAGATGTAACACTACTTTATGTTCAGTTAAGATATTTGCATGAAATAATATTTACAAAAAAGGGTATTGTATAAAGGGCAGTAGCACGTTTTTTACTAAGCACACTTATTTGAAACGTAATAATTACAGAATATTTGATTTGGTTTGATACACTACATAAGGATATTTTACTAGAACAAATAATCATTTCTGCAAAGTAACACCTTCATTTGTGTAGTAACAAAACATCCGTTCTAAACTTCGTTAACGAAAAAAATTATTTAGATAAATAGCTTTTGTAGAATGTTTAATTTGTATGAAAACAATGATATTGAAAAGGTTCATTCAAAAATGGAAATCATTTATCCCAACTTTTAGCCTTTTTTTGTACCAAAGTATTTATATTTACAATTTGCCTCTCATATAAATTGTATTTGTCTGAGAGACTTGGATGAATGTTGACTCTTGAAATGTGGAACCTAATACAATATTCATAACATCGATATCAATACTTTTTATCATAATGATTGCATGTAACTATTACAATAGTTCATAACTTTTAGATGTTTTTCTCATATTCATACAATATTCATAAAAAGGACTTTCAAAACCACTTTACTTACGTCGCATGTGTTTTTAATATCAATGCATGTGTCGAAAAACTTTCATAATATTCCTTTATCTAAATGTAGGGATTAAACGGAACCTTTTTTATTTGCAATATTGCTTATGTTTGTTTTCGTTATATTTTGTTTTTATATATTGATTGGAAAGACGTTTAAAAATAC
The DNA here is from genome assembly GCA_916613615.1 of Steromphala cineraria. Taxonomy (NCBI): domain Eukaryota; kingdom Metazoa; phylum Mollusca; class Gastropoda; order Trochida; family Trochidae; genus Steromphala; species Steromphala cineraria. The sequence goes on from OU744729.1 coordinate 57,629,382, forward strand.
CTCATTGTGTATATGCAATATTGTTTTGGCTTTTTGGAGCTGTGATATTTCACTTCATCGTGAAAAAAACGGTGTCTCGCTATAACCTTTGTGATATTGACGTTTCTGTGATAAAAAGTTAATGATAGGTTCACAAAAGGTTTCTGACATATCATTTTGTGACATTTTCAAGAAGGGTAAAACAGCCTCTATAAAAAACTAGCCTCGGTTATTTAAAACTAAAATTTATTCCTTCGTGATATCAAACATACCACAAATCTCGACACAATCAACAAGTAAATGGCAAAATATTGAATTAAAGATAACATTTACGAAATCAAAATAAATATCACAAATTTAGGATAAAGTAGGTTGCACTTTAAATCGCGCTTGCTAATATTGTTGCAGGAAGATGATTACAGAAAGTCGTTGCATAAAGAGTAGTAAGTCGATATAGACGACAAGATCACATCACTCCTATACTGAAGGTTTCACTACAAACTCAATTTGCTTGTCTTCAAATAAAAGAGTTCGTTTTCTTCGCTCAAGTAACACTTTTATCTTGAACATTTAAGCAATCAATCTTTTGTTTCAGTATAAAAGCTTTGGCCCACGTACAGAATAAACATATGAAATAAGTTACAGATTTGCATATCGTCAATCAAATTGGATATTACTTGCCCCCGTACAAAGAAGTTTGGTTATGTGTGTGTGTGTGTGCGTGCGTGCGTGCGTGCGTGCGTGCGTGCGTGCGTGCGTGCGTGCATGCATGCATGCATGTATGTATGTATGTATGTATGTATGTATGTATGTATGTATGTAAGAAACCACTCATGAAAATTATGACTTGACCTTTTGTGAGGAGAGAGCGTAGAACGGCCGTAACATGGATATCTCTCTTGAAAAATGGAATTTGAACGACTAGTCGAAACTGGTATCTTGAAATTGTTTTGTTTTGACAATAGAGAGCTATTTAACAATTGACCATGACGGCATTGAGACAGAAAGGTTACTTTAATGTAATCTGTAATGGAAGTTGCTGTTGTAAAGAAAATATTCAATTGATTGATGTACATTTCATTCTTATATCTCAAGTAGACAACATTGCGGGGAGATGTTGTACATGTCTTCACAGAATTCCAACGAACTTGTTTTTCTCCGGAAGTGGACATTTTCATTTCAAATAACTCTCAAGTAATCTTAAATGAAAACATAATGACATACTTCTTAAGTACACATGAAACAACCAGTTAACATGTAAAGAAAAAATCAATATGTAAACGTGTAAAGATAACAACTAGAAAGTGCCTGTACTCGTAAAACAGATGTCTCCCCCATACATCATTTGACCTGAATGTTGTATTTAAAATACCTTATAGTTTTTTAAAACTAAATGAAAACATATTCTTTATATAAAACAACATTTATTTTTAGTTTTGGTTATATTGATTTTTATTAATGGGAATCGTTAATCAACATCTATATAAGTCCAAACTGTTGCCATGGAAACCCAAAAGTACAATAATTTGAAAGAAGTTGGAACCTCCAAAAGGCACACCTACATGATATGGAGAGGATGTATACCAAATTTGGTGAGAATGGTCATGTAGTTTCAGACCTTGTGCTCCGGAAACTAACCCTTCCCTTAAATGACAAATTTAAAACTGATACCATGGAAACCAAAAAAAACATAAAATTGAAGAAAAGCTGTCACCCTTAAAAGGCACATCTACATGATATGGAGAGGCTGTATACCAAATTTGGTGAAGATTGGGCAAGTAGTTTCAGAGTTATGCTCTGGAAACGAATGGGAACGCCAACGAGGACGGGAACTCAGCCAAAACCAATATATCTCCAGATTCTTCGGGGGGACACATAATACCCCTCCCCTCTACAATAGCCTTAACCTATGTAGTGGAGGGGGTATTATATCTATATCTCATATCCTTTCAAAAATGGATTATTTTCAATTTCCTGTGCTGCAGGATTACAGTTCCAAATAAGATTTCGGTTAAAATCATACTGTAACCCAAAACAAGTATGGAAGTGTGACACTTTATGTTTGAAATTTAATGTGAAATTTCTTAGTTACCTAAAAAAAGCATATAATATTACATTTTCGAAATAGGAAAAGTTGCAATAAGGTGCTGAGGATTTTTCAATATTTTTTGCTTCAGAGTCATACTGTTCCGTTAAACCGCACTAATAATATATGAAGTATTTCTGTAGAGTAAAATGACAAGTTAAATATTATCTGAATATGAAATGTTAAAACTGTAGCGTTCTCAAATTGGTTTTCAGTTTTCTCACACTCTTCTTCCCATCGATGTGTTTACCAAGAGAAAGCTGGTAATGTAAAAACAACATTAAAGTTTGACTGAGCTACGGATTTGAGAGGTGATAGGATAGCATTTAATTTAAATGTAATGATGTGGAATTTAATCTTAATGAGAAGGGATTAAATGTTAAATGAAAATTTAATGTATTCATCGCTACAGTACGTCTAAATGCAACAGAAAACGAATCTTTACAGCATCATTTGTATAGAAGCATCAGCTTAGTTGTTGCAAGATATTCACTTTAATTGTTGCTAGGCAACTATTGAAGGATATTTTATGCAGTGTAAAGAAAGAATGTTGCATTTCACGGAATTACGAATCCTGTTAGATATTAATTCTACTCAGATATAAGCTTAAAAGTTGGAACCACTGCACGATAACAACGCAATTGGAAAGGGAGTTTTTTTATATATCCAAAAAGTATAGAATACTTTACATTTTATACTTTGTACATGTAACTAATCAACCAGTTCATTTAATTTATATTGTTTTGAGGAAATGCACACTCATGTGTGCATTGTTGGATTTTTTAAGGAGGAGGGGGATGAAGTGATAAATTTGTAAGAATACTGTTTTGGCTCCTTTCCGGTCAATAATTCTAATCTATAAAACTAATCTTGATCAAAATTTGGTATTTAGATACATAATAATATGAAAATGTATCTAAAGTAACATTTTTTTTAAAGCTTCTCGTTTATAGAGAGATTTTGTTAGAAACCTGTTGCAAGTCCTATCAGGCCAAGAAGTGCTATCATTTCTTGATCAAATATGGCATTGACATAATGATGACATTATGATGATTTAGCATTAATGAGTAGAACGTGTTGAATACGTTTTGAAATTGTAGTGGCTTACGTCTTGATCATGAATAGTTCTGGTTAAACATGGAGATCCATAGATACAGGAAGGACGATCGTGTTATTTGTCATTTAAGATATTGATTATTGGTCTAAAATGATAACTTGGTAAGAGAACTAGCATATACCTGTTTCTCAATAATTAAAGTAAGCAGTTGAGAATCACATTATACCTGAAGATGTAGCATGTTTAACAATGAACAACAAACATGAGAAACAAGAGTCATCAGAAGATCACATATCCCACTGGTAAAACATCCTTAATTATCTAATAGTAGCACTTAGTACAAAGTCCCTTTTGTTGAAAAGCGCCAAAATTAACACCAAAGGCACATCAACCCATGCTAACTAAAGTTTTGTTGAGTTGGCTCTAACAGTTTTGAAGTTATACTCAAGAGTTAATTTGGACGGACAGGGTGATGACTATAACCCACAGTATTACATCCCAACGAGATAAAACACCTTTAATTTTTTGTCAGGTTGCACCAACTACACCCAACCGTTAACATATGTTTATTTTATCTCGATCTTTCTGGATCAAAAACAGTTTATTTCCTTATAATTTTGAAAGAAGAAATTGTGTTCTTTTTGGCTCTTATTGACACCAGCAATGTGATGTGCTGTAATTTACTACATCAATACTGTGATCGAAAAAGCTTGTTAAGTTATCCAAACCTATGTATGTGTGCAGGGGATATAGCTCTAATGTGTCTGACAACGAGCCTTCTTGATAAATTTGGATCAAAAGGGTTTTTATATTAGGTGATACTGTTGATCTAACATTGACCGATAAAGCGAGCCGTACCGTTGAACTCTGACACTACAACTCTCGGCCTATCAGAAAATAGTCCACATCTTGCTGGAAGCTAAACAGCTCAACGCACTGTTTTGAAAGAATGAAGTTCATTTTCATTCGGAAAACGCCAAGCAACCATCTCGATGAATTATTTGATTGCTAGGGTGTAATTATAGATTATTGTTTAATGTAATTTTTAGTTGTCAATGACAATTACTAGTTAGGTAATGGTCGCGCAGACACTTTCGAAGCGAATCATAATCACAGTTCATGCATGTCCAAATATTGCATTTGATTGAGGTAATTTGTTTATTTAAAATCCAGATTTTTAATCATGAAACCACAACCAATTCTTACAACCCTTACATAATCATTTAATGTTATTGGTTTATCAGTAACCACAACGAGATTTGTTTTATTAATAATATATCATTTGTCACGCAGTTATTGAGTGCAGGACATTTGGTATCAAACGTTGATACTGGCCAATGTTAGAACAACAGTATTAACAAAAACAAGTAATTGTCACAAAAGTGACAAGATTCCCACCCGCAATTTGATGTAAAAAACGCATACTGAATACATAGAAAAACTTGTCTACACTTGTCATGCTATGTCATTTAGGCCATAACAAATGGACTGGTCCCTGGGTCTTCCAAATAAGAAGCTTTGTGCAAAATAAGAAGACAACATAGAGAACAGTTCAGCCTTTTTTAAAATAAGCTTTATATGCATGTTGGCTTCCCTGTGACTTGAAAATAATGTCACCAAACCCAAATTAGCCGGGTAAAAAAATCCAGTGAATGACTCTTCAGATTTCCCACTAACAAGCTTATCCTGCAGGTAAATTGATGATAAATCAAAAGTTCTGCCGTGACCTTGAAAATAATGTGAAGTCCATTAAAATTCACTTGGTCCTGCGTCTTCACTATAAGATGCTTTGCATAAGTTATGAAGAGAATCTAGTGAACGGTTCTACAGATATCCCGCTGACAAGCTTAACATACAGATCTCAATGCTTAAATTTACAAAACCTCCCTGTGACCTTAAAAATAATGTGAAGGTCACCAAAATCAACTGTGCCCGGAGCTTTCCCAATAAAACTTTGAAGAGAATCCAGTAAACGAATCCTGAGATATCCCGCTGACAAGCCTAAAAAGCATGTTTCAATGCTGAAATTTTCAAAGCCTCGCTGTGATTTGAAAATAATGTGAAGGTTACCACAATCGACTGGGCTCAGCGCCTACCTAATAAGATACAATGTGTAAGTAATGAAGAGAATCCAGTTAATGGTTCTTGAGATATCCCGCTGCCTAAAATGCAGGTTTCAATGCTGAAGTTTTCAAAGCATCGCTGTGACCTTAAAAATAATATCACCAAAATCGACTGGGCCCGGTGCCTTCCTAACAAGATGCTTTTGGTATATTATTAAAAGAATCCAGTTAATGGTTCTTGAGATATCCCGCTGAAAAGGGTAAAATTTCAAAGTTGCGTAAAGACATTGAAATGAAGGTCAAGGTCATGAACCTCTACAAGGACCTTACTCTTATGGTGATGAAGCTATATGCAAAAATTGAAAATAATCTGGTCAATAGTTTTTGAGTTATTCAATTTCATCTTACAGACGGACGGACGGACGCTGCCCAACATTATATCCCCCGCTTTGCGCTAAACGCGCGGCGGGGGAATATAACACTGTAGAGTCCAATCATTTTAATTCAATTAGTTCTTATAGATTTTACCTATGTCAAAGGGTGCATTTTACGTTTTTGAACAAGTATTATTACAAATATCTGTAGGCATTTGTCACTTAGGTACGTGTAAATTATTTTTTAAATAGCATTATTATTTGTGAAAATAGCGAGCCAAAGGGAAATCAAAACTTTATTTATCATAAAGGCTATTAAAATATTATTTTGAATAATTCAATCTGTGAATGATAAAAAATACAGAACTTTTATCAGACAATGAGAACTAAAGAAATGCCAATGACGCTATTTTTCTTAATGAACATATTTCCTTAAAAATAAAAAGCTTATCATAGTTCATCTCAGTGCTTAGCAGGATTATCACATTGTGTAGTTTCATAATTAATACCAAGTTGAAAACTGATAAAAAGAAGCCATAGGAATTTTTTGGAATATTAATTAGTAATGAATTTAACAATTGATATACAAGAGAGCTTATCCTTAATAATGTGATCGTCTAGGAATTGATTTTAATGATTTTGTAGTTGTCATTTCACTGTTTGATTAAAAGACGTTGGGGGAGAAACATTGTAACCTCACACTATCGTGCATTCTCTCCCCACAGAGGTAGATCAATTCATGAAATGTAAAGAGCCTCTGTTCTAACTCGCCGAAATCCCAAAGTTTCCCATGGCGGAGAAAATTGCACCGCAGTTCATTTGAATTCATCCATCAACGCTTCTCGCATAAAATGGGTGACTTTTGCGAAGATTCAGTAGCCAAATTAATTTTCGAACAGCGTCGCTGATTGCAGAGCTAACTATGATTGCCTCCAATCAGGCATCTTCTCCCTTTCTAGACCACAAACTAGCGAGTTAGAACAGAGGCTGAATAAACATTTCATGACTAGGTCTTGATGGTGTTTCCTTGACAATATGGAAAAGGCTTCCGTCTGTGTCGAGGGTGGCGATATAAACATGTATCATTTCAGAGGCCGATCACGATAAAAGTCATACTGAAAGAGAAAATGTTGAATGATGTCAATGAAAATGACCAGAAATATACAAGCAAGATCGCATCAGGTTTTATGACACTAACAGAGGTGGCTAATCTTAATCCCGTGGGCGAAAATCCCAGTTTGCGGGTTAGAGAGGTCTGATTGGATGCATTACAAATTAGATGCGTAGTAACCGACGCTATTCAGAAGTCATCTTAGCTACATAAACATGGCAAGACCTGGTGAAAGTGTCAGTGTCAGTGTCATTGTCATTGGCTGAATAAAAAAATAGTTGTGATGAATATTTTTCACCGCGAGAGGGACCTGTGAGAAAAAACTTATTCGGAGCGAAGTATTATCAAGATAACTCTAACTACAAGTATCTCTGAACGGATGAATGGTTTTCGGGAAACGATTGGATCATTTACATGTTGTAATTTCGTTTAGTACATTTGAACCTAACAAACTGAATGAAGGTCAAAGTACAGTGATAAGCAACAGTTCAATAGTTAATGCCAAAGTACATTAAAAATGAATCCGTTGGGGCTTGATATTAAAACAATTGAAACAATTTTGGAATTTCTAGAGGCTCTTAAGTGAAAGGAAGTATCCTTGGACGTTTATAAATTTGGAGAAAAGAGATGTTTCCTGAAAGTATCTATGTTCTTCTTTTCTCCGACTTCATCTTTAATGGTGGGACTTTAGTAACAATTAGAAGCACTTTAAACTGCGCTAGTCTATGTATGAGCACATCCGGCTGTTCGTCTTTCTTCTACAATATTAACTTGAAGTCCTGTGTGGTAAGTGTGACAAGGTACAAAGCCACAGCAGGACTCGTCCCTCAAACCGGCTACAACTACTACAGGATGCCACTAGGTAATACTTAATGTTTGTAAATTATCCATAATAATTTGAATTGTTTGTTCATCTTCATCTTCACAAGGATACCAGTTTCATTATTACTCTATCACAACGCTATCCAACTGAAACTCCGCCGACAAAAGCGAACACATCCTGCCTCACCTACCTTCAAAACTCATTCTTGTATTGTCTCAAGACAGAAGTTAAGTGATTATTTAGGTTTGTGGCGTGTGCTTTTCATGAGCTAGTGATTTAGAGTCTTTGGGCCCATCATTTTGAGAAGCGATCTAAAAATTACTATTAAACCTACTTCGAGCTGTGCACTTTAGTTATTGTTATGTTACAATATTACATAAAGATTAATAACAACATATGAACATATTACAAATAATGTGATAGTATAACAAGGTTAAACGTAATAATGTTTAGTTAGTTTGATAAAAGGTGATCAATATCGGTTGTTTTGATAAAGGTTTCGATTCTGCCAAGTGATATAATGAAAACTTATAGTAACTACATGTACTTTAAACATATGGCACTGGGTACATCACTTTAAAGGGAGGGGAATAAAAAGGGGTGTCAGGAAAATGAAAATTAATGGTTCCAATTGAAAGACAATGCATTTATACTAAATGGAGCAGTAATAATTCAAATATAGAACGTAAAGTTTAGCCATGCGATTGATTTTTCTTACCCAAAATGAATTAAAGATGTTCACACATAATGGCCGCCAATGGATTTTATGTGGATCTTCATACTTTGTCAACTGACTTTGGATGATTGGCTTGTGTAATGAGATTTTTGACAATGTCAAAATCATACATTTAGTATAAACTTACAATTATCAGTGAAAAATGTAAAATATAAAATTATCAAAAAACATGCTACAGCCCCTTTAAACCCCTGTACGCGTATTTAAAGGATTTTAAAACCTCATTCCGAAATATTTGAAGTTAAAACATATTGTTTTGATCAAACAACTCATCCTGCAACATCGCCCAGCTAACATTTTTTTCCCTTTCGTCAAACTTACTGCATCACTTTTCCCGAGCGAGAACCGAAGAATCCCGAACTTTAATGAGCACAAGAACCAGTGACGTAATAGTAGCCTGACGAATCCAGAGGCGTGTAGTTGTTTACATGCGAGCGAAGGAAAAGTTATTCGGCGTGAGTTTACAAAGACGTCGTTGGACCAATAAACGATGATGATAAAAATATATCAACACAGTAGGTAAGGGGCATATTTGATTGGAGATCATATTCTATTGGATAGGTTTTTATCATCTAAATCTAATATCTTAGCACTGTGTCAATGAGTGGCCGTGCTCAGAGAGCGAAATCGGAATATTACTAGTAGACCTCAACGAACACACGGCAAGTGTTATCAGCATTAACTATTTTTAAAGACCTTTTGATAATTGATTGTTGAGCTAATGTCAGGTGGCGAAGTTTCCAAATGTCACATAAAGACACCTAGACGAAGTCTACTGTATATATTTGAATCGGTCGCGCGGCCGGTCGTCACGCCGTTGTGTCTTTGGACAGAAAATTTTTTTTTAACGAAAATGTAAAAAACCTGTCAATTTTTTGGAACTTTAACTGATAAAACTGGCAACATCTTCAAGAGAAACTTACAAACAAGGCGTCAAAACAACTTTGTATGCCATGATAATCAAGCAATATAGAGTTAGAACAACATTTGTTCCTTTTGATGTGGATTTCAATCACGTCGCCAGTATCAAGAACGATAACTCTTGACGGCTCTTTTGTTTACTACTTTACATGTTCCCAGAGACTACCCCGGTAGGTTTGTTGATTTTTTTCTTTCTTATATAAGATTTACTTGTAATCAGATTCAATTACACCTGCAATATCTCAGAAAAAGTCTCAATACAATAAATAACAATGTGAACAAAGCTATTTGTGTAATCTTATCAAATATTATGATGATAAAACATTTATGACAATGAAATACAAGAAGGTACATAATTAAAAATCAATGTAGAATTACGCTGTTTATTTGAAAAAATTACAACAACAAAATTATGAATATTTAATTATAATTATTGTAAATATATGCCACATATACTAAAACGATTTTTTGAACTTGTTTATACTTATATGACAAAATCAAATGACATAAATTAAATCTTTTACAGGAACTTTGAAAGAAATCATTGACAAAGGGCTATTTTGTAGGTTTTCGCAATTTTCTGTATTTGGTCAAATGACATTATTTCAATAGTAAATTTCATCCAGTGTGAAAAATGACCCATGGCCCCTGCCTTACCTAATTACTGTTTTATGCATGTATAGTTGTTTATCATTTCATTACTGCTTACAAATACTGATTCATTCCCAAAATATTGAAAAAAATATAATCACACACAATCATTTCATTTATTATATGCAATCATCTAGCATATCACTTAGATATTGTTTAAAATAATTACGGTAACATAGATCTGCACAATCAAAGGGATGTTTCAATTATTTCAAAAAAATTTTTTTTGCTGATATGTGACATATATTTCTAAAATTTGGAATCGTTTTCACTATTAAATAATTAGAAAAAAACTGTCTGGATATGAGTGTACTCATATTCCAAGTTACTGCAAGACGTTCAATTTTATCAAAAAGACATCAAGGTTTTTGTTTCCTTTAAATATCTAAAGGTGATATATTCAACTGATCTCAAATTTCCAGTTCTATAAATAGACTTCGAATTAACAACACCATAAGCCTCAAAACATTTTTTTATATAGCCAGTTGGAATTCGATTTTTTGTTTTTGGAAATATCAAATCATTCTCATAAAAAAATAAACACAGAAAATAGTCTATCGACTGCAGGCATGAATTGACGACGATCAAACACACATTTATCTATATCTAAAATTATTAAACTAAGTCAACAATAAGTTTAATGTCTTTGAGATATGTTGTGAGTATTTTATGTTATAAATCTCAACAAAAGTATCAATCAAAAGCGTGTTTGTTAACAGCTTTGACATCGGCCTACTTAGGCCTTGTACTGCAGTGCATCCCGGCCGAGACTGACGGGCTACTATTACGTCACATTACGGAAGATACCGAGAGCTGCCGATCTTTTTGCATATCGGCAAGTCGGATTTGCCGGGCGGTTTACAAATGTTAGCGCAGGATTGCAAATTTGACGTAAAATCATGGCGACTTGTGTTTACCGATAAAAGACACCATACTTATGAAGTTAATTGACTTAAAATGGGGTTTTGAAATCCTTTAAGAATAAGACAAAAAAGGAAAAGTTATGTGTTATGACGACATAAGTTCAGCATTTACTGAAATTCTTCTCATTAAAAGAGAAGAGTTAATTTACCGGATAGAACTGTATTTAAATATTCTATGAAAGTGAATAAAAATTAGTACAACACTAAAACACTATATAAGAGAGAATAAGAAGTCAAAGTTTCAGAATTTGTTTTATAATACATAAAGTATTACAAGTAGTAATTTATGCAGAAAAGGTTTAATGACTTTTAGCAATTTGCATTTAAAAATACTTGAACTATGGTGTCCAGTAACATGTTTAGTTATTCCGCTAGATGAAGGTCAATATTGATTGTTGTGAATTCAAGTCCGTCAAGTGAACTTTTTGTTATTCACTTATGAAACTGTTGGTAACAACCCTTTATCAAAAGTCATTGATTACGGCAGTGTATGTGAAGTTTACAAAAAATGCTGCGTGACGAAATCCGTTCATTTTTGTTCGTAACGATCCCTTGAAACCAAAGAGACGTATTTGATAAACCGATTGAGCTCAAAGAACCCAATCAATATTCCTATATCATATGAATGTAATGTTCTTGTCAAGATTTGTTGAAAAGGATGACAGTTCAATGTGCCAAAAAGGACAAAAGTTCCGTATTTGCTATGGCAAATGTTCATACACTCTGTAAATGTTAAATCCAAAGTATAATTAAAGACACGCGAAACCCAAATTATAATTCGTAGTTTCCTCAACATAACAATAGTAAGTTTGTTTTAAAAATCACTATCATTGTCATAGTTTCATCATGTGTCGAAATGAAAGTTTCTACGAGCGAATTAGTCATTTGATCAAAGTTCAGTATGTTGGCAATGATAAATTCAGTATGATTATCCAAACATTCCCGAAACACGATAGGGTAGTTTTCATTATCGGGTATATTTCAACCAGATGTATGTAAGCGCCGCTCCATTTAATATGACAAAATAAATCAATAACCAAAATCAAAATTAAGAAAAACATAGACAATCATTTCAACAAAGGCAAAAAAACAGACAGTTATAAACGGTCGAAAATCAACAAAGATGTTCTGAACGTTTGAGTTTTATGATGTTAATCTTGTCAAAATATTCAAAAGGAAGTAAATATAGATTATGATACTTGAACTCAGAACAATACCACCGGTTATATCTTAATCGTATTAATGTTACCTTTTAGTTAATTTCTTACCAAATTTCCAAGAACTGGCCAATGAGTATAATGAAATATGTTTTCACGTGAATGTGATAATATCAGAGTTGTATTTGCCCACTTATAATGTTATGTAGCACAAGAAAAATCCGTCCTGTTACCACAATCGTAATTAATTCTTTTCAAATGTTGAAATGACCAAATTAGAAAGTTGCAACAAAACTTGCAGTTTACATTCAACGATAGTGAAATCTGCGAAACCAACATTCCACAATAGTATTTTTCCCAGTGTAAGTTAAAAAGAGGCTCGCAAAATCGAATACCCGTTGGATAAAATCATTTTTGAATGCTTCTGTTCTTGATAATATGTTGAATTGTGAAACCTTTCGCAAATCTAAATAGTACTATGAAGCTTCAGCTTTAATATTTAGACCTAAACCAAATCAGTGATTTTCGTTTCCTCTGTACTTCAAATATAGCTCACCTCTATCTTATACAAGCTTTAGAAAAGAAATGTCAGTACTTACCGTCCTTTACATAGAATAGACTCCTTCTCTTGCTATTTATATTAAGCTAACCATGATTTGACAAAAATGATAATTTTCTATTGTCCCTTATGTTCGATTCAACACATAATCAATTAAATTATTTCCTCGATTTTTTGCAATATTTACGTTTCTTGATTTGTCACACATTCAATTTTAGGATTCAGCTTGCCTTGCATGGCTGCAGCTGACTGTCCCTATAACAACTCACGATGCCTCCAGGCGACATGTGCTTGTAAAGTGGGCTTCAGCTACGATTCAGCAAAGAAGAGCTGTGTCACGAGTGAGTTAACGTAGTTGTAAATTGATTGCTAATCAGGTAAAGCGTTATGTTTAACCATAACAATACACTGCAATGTTAATATTCATAATATTCATGTTCTGAACATCACGATGACGTTACTTTAGTTATTTGAAACAAGTATTGTGTAACAAGTTGCAAGTTATTCATCGAGTGTTGTATAACCAAAACAGGTTATCCAACGTTAGTGACATCATAATGTCTTTTTTCAATCATCTGATTGAGTACTAAAACAAGTATATGTTATGAATTCATCATATCGTTTCCATCTTCTTGTTGTCTTACCAAATTTAACTTGTAATGCATCAATGATATTATTATTTGCAAAATACTGGATTCAGAGAATAGTGTAGAATCATAAGAACTTTTTGTTAGGCGTATCTAAGTTCTGGGTAAGGACTATTTACAAAATAGAAAATGTTAATTATCCTTGTGACTTCTTAAGTACACTAAACCCCAAAAGAAACTATCCACTCATTCACATTTTCATTGAAAAATAACAAGACACGGTTTTCTATCCTAACAACATTTGATCTAATACTGAATCATTTGCACATCATCTAACTTCATTTGTTTTGCAATAACTCGTTTATCTTACAGCCAGGAAACGTTTTATTAACACTGGTGTGAAATGTTAATTTCCATTTTTTAGAAATCGAAGTTTCTGATCATATGTTAATGAATTTATGGAATATGGAGTCCATAGTCATCAATACTTCGTATGTCCACCTTCAGCTGTTATGCAGGCAAACACTCGACGTCTCATTGACGTCGTGAGACGTCTGACGGTGGCGTTAGGCATGTTCCCCCATTCATCCTGTAGGGCTTGTTCCAGCTGCCTCAGGTTGACTGGAGGGTTTGCTCTATTCCTGATTCGCCTCCCTAGGCAGTCCCACATGTGTTTAATTGGAGAGAGATCAGGAGAACGTGACGGCCACGGCAAGACGTTGACGTTATTGTTGTCCAGGAATGTTGACATTGCTCTTGCTGAATGTGCAGGCGCGTTATCATGTTGAAACAAAGTTCCCGGGTGATTCTGAAGAAATGGCAACACAACAGGCCGAAGAACTTGATCAATGTATCTTTGCGCAGTCATGTTACCCATAACGATCACCAATGGCGACTTGTTTTCTCCTCGGATACCGCCCCAAACCATCACACTTCCCCACCCTTGTGCCTGGACCTCTGCAACACAATTTGGAGCGTTTCTTTCACCCTGACGGCGATAAACGCGGGCTCTCAATCTAGGCATTTTAAAATTGGTTTTATATGACCTGGCTCTCATGTGAATTGATTGCTTGCTAACTCACTTTCAATAATGAATGTGCGAAACAATGATCAAAGAAAAAGGTGTTTTCTCAGTTTTCAACAAAAATCATGAAAATCACGTACCTAATCAATTTCTGAGATGAACAACTGAAATGTTACGTTTTGGCGACCTGTGTCCATAACACTTAACATTTAGCTAAAGTAAATTAAGAATATATTTGAATTCTAAAAATGGATAGTTTCTTTTGGGGTTTAGTGTATGAATAAGAGTAGTCGACATAAAGCTAACGTATGAACCATCCGTTCCAATCATAATTATCAAGAGGTGACAAATGAAAAGCTGCAAGACATTATACTTGTAGATACAGGCAACCATATCAACTTATTTTTTTAATTTTTTGCCTAAAAGGATGCATTCATTATGGAGACGGTTTCGCTTCTTACTATCGGCATGGCATTGCGAACCACAACACTAGAAAACTCACTGCAGATACAGCCGAGGACTGCAAGAGAAGGTGTATTGACGAAACATCGTTTGTTTGCATTATCGTCGAGTATGATCCGAGCACTGGGGAATGCAATCTATGTCACGAGGCTTGGTTTGATGTACCGAGGTCGGATCGACAGTTCCGTACGAGTCGAAAATTCACTCTCTACCATCGCCATTGTGCTATGTAGCAGTTGAACAGACGGTTTGGGTCCTTATGTTATCAATAATGTTTTCAACAAAACCTGTATCTCATTGTTTCAAAGTGTCTTACATTCATTTAAAAAGAACATCCTACCTCACGACAAGTGTTTGTTCAAAATCAATGGCAAAAGATTAATGTATTTTCAGTTGAAATCATTAACATTAATGCTTTTTATTGTTAAAATGTCTCGACTTTTTAGCTCATCTGGCCTGTAAGGCCCGATGGGCTTATGGCATGGTGTCCGGCGTCCGTCCGTCCATCCGTAAACTTTGTGGAATTTCGACTTCTTCTCCAGAACCATAAGGCCTAGAAAGCTGAAACTTTGTTTGCAGACTCCTTGACTGGTGAAAATTATAAAGTGTAGCTTTGGTGGACCTGTGACCCCTAATAAGGGCCACAGGGGCCACGCCCTAAAAACCTATTTTCATCGTCTTTTCCAGAAGCATAAGGCCTAGAAAGCTGAAACTTTGTGTACAGACTCCTTGACTAGTGAGGATTATGAATTGAAGCTTTTGTAGCCCTGTTGCCCCTAATAACGGCAACAGGAACGTCCTTCAAATCTATTTTTATCTTCTTCTCCTTAAGTATAAGGCCTAGAAAACTGAAACTTGTCGCCTATATACTTAATTTTATGACTGGTGCCCCTGTGGCCTCTACAAAGGGGGAGTCACATTGGCCACACTCTACAGCATAATTAGCTGCCCCGTCTAAGGGCTGCTATCAGTTTTTGTGAAGTTTCCATCGCCGCCGCCGCCGCTGCACTCGTACTACTAGCTATAACTTTTTTTCCACTAAGCTTTCCAGAACTCTTATTAATAACTTTATACTCATAACTCGGGGGAACGATTTTGACACGTTCATTTTCAAGGTCAAAGGTCAAGGTCACGAGCTATGTAATCACTCTAAGAATTCCTTGCAAACGCGATAACTTGTAGTTTTTGTGCTATGAAGCTCTAACTCTAAAAATTTGAAAAGGTCTTGGCTACAATCCGTCAAAGGTCAAGGTCACAGCGAGGTCATGACTAGCATGCTTTAGCGAAAATGCTTTCTTATAACTATGAACACTTTTAAGCAATACGTGATTGTTATACTCAATAAAAAGTGTTCATTAATTGTGTGACCTTGAAAGTCAAAGGTTAAGGTCATGAGATATGAGTTATTGCAATGTGCACTTAATTTGGGTAACAATAACTTTATCCCATTTAGCTTTTCGGAACTCATGAACATGTCTAAATGTTTACACTTCAAGGGAATCATTATGACATGTTCACTTTCAAGGTCAAAGGTCAAGGTCACGAGTTATAAAATCACTACAAAGTTCCTTGTAAACACGATAACTTGCAAAGTTTTTGTGCTATTAAGTTTAGATTTTGTATATATTATCTCTTGAGAATTATAACATTTTCAAAAAGTTTTGGGTACGAACTGTCGAAGGTCAAGGTCAACATATATGGAGAAAATGGATTAGTTTAACTTTAATTCATTACATTAATGTCATACTCAATGAAATGTGTTCATTGATTGTGTGACCTTGAGTGTCAAAGGTCAAGGTCACGAGAAAATGTCCAATTTGGTGATGCCTGTAAAAGTTTCGGGGCTGCTCTGCTTTTGTGTCCCGCAAACGCTAATCTAGTTAATGATGAAGCCTGCTACAGACGCAATGGCTCTATTTTTTTTCTTCAAACACATTACCCAAATAAAATATTCTACGCTTCTCTCTGTTGATTCAATAACTTCGGGGTATCGGTAGCTCTCGGCATCTTCCGTATTGTGACGTAATGGTTGGCTGTCCTTCTCGGCCCGGCATCATGCACTGCAGTACTTGGCCAGCTGACTCAGCCGATGTCAAAGCTGTTCATAAATAAGCTTATGATTGGACATTGTATTCAGCGGCGTCGTACGTCCGGATCCTTGTTAACGCGATATCTCAAGAACCGTTGAACCCAAAGTCTTCAAATTCGGTCACAGCCTCACTTGGGGGAGTATGCAGACACCAGTCACTTTCGGTGACCTCGACATTATTTTCAAGGTCACAACGGCACTTTGACCACTTTTGAAACTCTTGTTAACGCCATATATCTTGAACCATTGCACTTATTGTCAATGGGAATATAGCATTTGCTTATTGTGACAATTCTATCGCAATATCCAAGCGGCAAACACTTGTTATACTTAAGTTGATATTTATTAATTTCTCGTAACGTATCCAAAACACATTAAGGTTATTATTAAATTGGTTGATAATGATCGCAGGTTCAGCAACATTAACCACATCTACAGTTGCGTAATCAGGTTTTTTTCACTTGCTAGTGTGTCTTAGTGCAAATATAATTTAATTTGAGTGTCGTTTGGATGTCGATGAAATACCTCCAGCAACACAGTCTAGAAAACGATGTTTATACGTTCTGGCAATATTGATGTATTATTTTCTTTTGTGCGAAAGTGGCTTACAATGGATTAAATATTCATATTTGCCGTCTATGTAAGACTGTGGAATTCATAAGAATCAAAGGAAAGTTTTCCAAATCATACCTTATCTATACAGCGAAAATAACACTTATTCAGATTTCTTCAAATATCCCGTGGGCTTACGAATGGGCAGCATTTCGAGCCCTCTAATATTCTTATTATATATTAATGAACCATCAATGAGTATCGAATGTTCGGATTGCTTTGGAATACAACTTACATGAATACCTGATGTTATACATATATATTTACTTTCGTTTTCTGTGTTATTTCAATGTGTGTAGAGATGAACAATTGAATATTCTCTCTTCATTTTCTAAAGAATACGGATAAAAGGTTAACATTTATATGGTGAAATCTAATATGATAGTTTTAACTTTTAAAATTATGAATAATAAAAATTTATTAGACATGTAAATGACTTTGTAGTTGTCATTGAAATGTGCAATTAATAATAAAACTATGGAAGGCAAGCCAGCTTTAACTGGCATACTCAAGTCGTTTAATATGGTCTGCTTAATAAACAACCAGATGTTCTTCAAACTCCTAGCTAAATTAATGAAATCAATGAGTGTCAAATATCAACAATGTTCACCAAGACAAGTTAAACAGAAACAGTGATACTTTAGAAATGTCTTCTTCTTGGGCCAGTGAACGATTGTTTATTTGAATGGTTTCTCCTCAAGTTTTAATAAAAAATGTATTGTAAGGACTAGTCTAGTCTACTAGTCTTTCCGCAATAAGCCACATAAGCTCAGCAGCGAGTCATGTATTCCCACATTTCACAACTTTTTGTGACACAGATACTCCAAAAGAATTCCAAAATTCTAGGTCTTCTTGATTAAATAATTCAAGTTAAAGAGTTACACAAGTAGTGACTTTTAAACCATAAAAGAGCCATTAGAAATCGCTAGAAGAAACCATTTAGATTTGTCTGTTGAATGATGTATACCTTGAATTGATAACAAAAGAGGGAACATCTTATTGAAGAATAAGAACTGAAGACAAGCATTGTCTGTTGACCTTTGTGTGTAACAATTGGATATCTATAGAACCAATAACTTATTGTATGCTTTGAAAATATTTGAAGGGATATAATTTAATAATCATTTTCAACCTCAGAAGTCGGGGGGAAAAACTAAATTAGAATGAAATCTTTGTCTCATTATTTATTTTACAATGTATGTCAATGTTTTTCTTCACTATAACTTTCAGTAAGTAAAAGACGAGGTTGAAACTTCCAATTCGAGGAATTAATCCCTATAGTGTTAGTGAGGTGAATAAAAGACGAATGAATAAGGCAGAATAAATCAAAGTTGAAGCTTATTACTATAACATAAGCAAGCCAAAAATCGTGTAAGTTTGACAAAAATCAGAAATAGTAAAAGAAAACAAAGGACGCGATGTATTTAAACACTGATGAGATATCCATAGCGTTGTAAGAAAAGACTATTTTCAGCTATAAAGAATAATAAAAAAGTCTAATGCTACCACGTTACAATTACTTCACAAAATTATTGTCTATTGGGATACAAGCTGGATCGACAGAGAGGTTTCCTCTGCACAAAGGTCTTGTAATAACTAGTATAGTAGAATTTTCTGATGTCAGTTCCATTCCCAACTCATCAGCCATAACAAAAAGACTTTAATAAAGCTGTCGTAAAACATACAACTCGCTTATGCGCTGCACTTAACTGTCACTAATCATGCGCCTAGGTGTCAAACCGTCGCTGAAAAAGTAAACGGAGTTAGTAACCAATAAGGGCAACATTTTGAAACGTACAATTCTTTGAGGTGCTCTGATTGAAATCAGACTATTTCACAAAATAGTAATTGTCTCTTAGTGAAGTGGAGCGTTTCATTGTGTCAAAAACTAAATAGTTTAGAGGTAGTTTCCATGCAATTTGTTTTTTAAGTTTGTACTATTTTTAAAAAGGATTACAGATGTGTCAATGTGATGAAGCCAGTGCAACAAGCGCCCTCTAATAGACAGCCCAGTGACAAGAGTTAAAGTAGATTATACCTCGATGTTACCCTGCTACATGTTTTATGTATAGACTTTGCATTGTGTATTTTGTAATGGTGTGATAGTCATATGTATAGAACGATGTAAACAGTGTACGATACCTTCAGTTCAATGGCAGTCCTTTCAATTTAGTAAAAGCTCAAGGCAGAAATGTAAACAGTCAACAATTTATTCAATACAAAATAAATGAAAACATAACAAAATCTATTTCTTCTTCTCCCCTTTCCCGATACCTATGTGATAACTTAACACCCATATGTACTGATTACCTCGTTGAACTCTAATCCCAAAGACTTACGACTAGCTACTGTTACCTACATAACCTATATTATAACTCTACTTCCCCCCCAACTACCGTGATATATACTTCAACACCTACATCTACTTCTAATACACTAGAGGGAACACCCTCCCGATAGACGGCTGTAGGGAGAACACCTCCGTAAGACAATTGCGGACTTACTCTCACAGAACACCGCAAAGCAAGATAGTCATCCTCGACGCGATCAGGCCCTTATAAATATACCTGTTGCTAACCTCCTAAAGGTCAAAATCAAGCGTACCCATTGGCTACGGCCGGTAAACAACTTTCAACAGCACCAGTGTCACGGTTCGCCTCACGCCCCAAACAACAATGCGGACAACGCAGCAAAACACAAGATAGCAAAGTGACGAACAGAGGGAATCCATATGGGTAATATAGGAAATAAGTGGAAAATATGACTACAAGATACGACTTTGATAAATGACCTACAATACAGTAAACACGTGGTTAAAACCAGCTCAATTACTTTATCATAATATAACATTAACTTAGCGAACATATGTAATGAAAATCCACCCAACCCCCATGAATAAATATTGATGAAATAATACATTTAGAATTAACGTACAATAATCATTAAAATATTGAAAACATAAAATTTTCAAAAACCGTGCTACTGTCCCTTTAATATAAGCTAGCGGGTCCACAAACTACATTGTTTCCAAATAGTGACAAATTCATTTTGGCTTAACCTTTAACGAACATATGAATTTTTAAACAGTTTGAATAAGTTGCCATGACAGAATGACAATTAAGAGGACAAAAGATTATATTTATGTGTGTATTTTGAGAAACGCGACAGGAGCAACGAACAAAGAGTGGGAGAATGCGATGAAATTCTTAATTTGTTCAAGCATAGACCATAGTGTTTCATCGAACAAGAAGACATGTTTGCAGAACACACCTTTCTCCTCCTATTTTCTAACTTTGTTTTTGATAAGGGAACGTTTGTAACCAGTAGGAGCTCTATTGAATGTTCACTCCTATGTTTAAATACTTTCGGCTGTGCATCATATTTCTATAATAAGGAAATGCAGTCCTGTTTAGTAAGCTTGACATGGTACCAGGACACGGCAGGACTCCTCCCTCAAGCAGGGTACCTGTACTACAGGATACCTACAGGTAAATATGAACATGTCTAGAGACATTTTTAGATTATGTGTATAAAATAAATTTACCATATGGTATTGTGTCGGCGTGGGAATTATGTTAAGAAAACTAAGGTATATTTAGGTATATTTGTTTTGGTTTGTTTGTTTTTTTGGAGGGGGGATCGCGGTTGAAATATTCAAGATATTCACTAGAATTGATATAAACGCCACTATGAATTATGTTACATGGATTATTAAAAAAATGTTTTATATATCAGAAGCTACTGCATGCATGTACTTTATAAGATAAATGAGGCAATCTCAACAAATCATTTGGAAAAGGATTTCTTTTTTAATTTACTAAAGAAAAATGTATAGTTTTTGATGACATAAATCTCCACCAAAATAGATTATTGAAACTGTCAGTTTATTTTGAAGGCCTAGATACATATTTCAAATTATATTATTTATACCTAGCTAAAGGTTTCTTTTCATAATGCTGAAATTCATGAATATCTTAAGTATTTTTATTATATATTAATTATTCCACTAATTCTGTTGATATTTCATATGGTTTTAATTATTGTAGTTCAGTGTCTAGAATCAATCATCCAATATGTCAAGCATTAACCAATCACAGATCTACATTGCCATAAGTTCTGGCTTTAATTGAAGTTACCACTCCTTATAAACTAATCAAATATTCATTGAAATATTATAAAATATCACATACATTCTAGTAAGGGAGTATGTTAACAGTTAAATAATAACAAATACATTTTTTCTTGATTTTAATCGAATTTCAATTTTAAAATGGTCCATATCAAAGCAAAATGACATTTATTTATTCTAATTGCATGGATAGGATTATTAATATTTACACGTTTTCCCCCTCATCAAGCCTGATCAACTTTGTCTACTGGAGTTTATTTGGTATTTGTGTGGCTTGACATTTGGTAAAACTTGTAAAAAACTATTGTAGCATCTATATGTAATTCATTGTGCCATCAATTCAAATTTTTTGCCCATATTATTCTGCATCATTAATTGCCTCAACAATGAAAGGATTAGTTAATTTATACCACAATATCAATATGTCAATAAGTTTCATGTTTGTATAATTATTAAGTTTCCAATAGGTTTTGTTTAGAAATATTATGTATAGGAAGCTCCCTGTTTTCGATCTATGATGAGTCTTTTTGACGGTTTTGCAGCACAATCAATGAACATTGTAAATCACAATAAAAATTTGTAAACATGCCCTTACATAAGTAACATTTGGGCAGTGAGTGAAGTTTGTTCAAAATTGGCAGTGAAGATCGAGATAATGAACATGAATTACATTTTTTTAAATGATTACCAGAAATTTCGACTGAGGTATTAGCAATTAAAAACAATAATCTCGTTTGCAAAACTCGTCGGTTTTTTTAATTTGCCACGAATATGACTATCGAAAACAAATGTTCGTTATGGATTTACATGAAATAATTACCCTCCATTGTGTCGATTGTATTGTCATACAACAGGTTATCGTCACTGGTGTAGCTTGAATACGATTCAATCATACAGACACAATCATTTCTAGTCGATAGAAACCAGGGAGTCGCACGAACGACACGTAGCCATTACGCGAACCAGGAAGTAAGAAGCGGCCTTAGCCTCGTTTTGGATTTGAAAAGGTCATAGGTCGTATGCATGCATAAGTATTGAGAATCCCCTATACAAGAAAAGTAAATATTGGCATTCTTCTCTTGAAAGTGATTCTCTTACGTTTTATGATTCACATAAGTCTTTACTTGCCTATATACCACGTGGGTTGATTATCAGGTCAATATCAGGGGTTAGAATATTTTGTAAACTACCTCTTAAGAGGTTGATTATCATATAACCCATCTCCAGTGGAGGTTGGTTATCATGTAATCCCCTAGGGCGGATATTGGACTCTCGGTGCGATACCGGGAACAAGACTCGGCTTCGCCTCGCCTTGCTCCCGGTATCGCACCTCGAGAGGGACTTTTCCCTTGGCAAATCGGGCTTAAAGCCCTGTGCTTCTACCTCATTCTTGTTTCCCTCCATGGAAAATGAAAACAAATCAAACACACAGTTTATTAATTACAATATTTGCACATTACAGTTTATGAACTAAAATCGGTGTCTTGACCTCTTTCCTCTGCTGCCACTCTGATCTGAGTCGCTTGAGTCATCTGAAACAGTAATATGGTTTATATAATTAAATGGATTCATAATAGTTATATTTTTGAAGAATGATGAAATCAACGATACTCTTGAGTGATTTAGTTATTGTTTTAATGATAATCTTGAATGGGCGTTCTATTAATGTTTTCATCACAACCGTATGAAAACTCGATGGATATGACATAATCATTGGATGCTGGTCATAGATATTTAAGCTTTGATCAATAATCTTTTTAATAATTTTGTTTTTTTCGTTAGGATGTCGCTGACCATCTTCATCTGATCCTCATTTTCCCGCTTGTACGATCTCACACCTGTAATGGTAGCATGCCAATCAGTGGTTATAACTATGATTGGAGTTCTAGATACAATCTAGAGGTATAGTACCAATATTGTATTTGGCACCAAGAGAGTGATTTCAAACAAGGCAGAGGAGAAGTTGTAGACCACTAAGTATATGGAATGAAAAAATGATGAAACAAGATTTGTTATAACTTGCTTTTGAAGAAGTGTGATTTGTCTCACAGGGAGTAACATTACATGTGACGAAAAACGTATTAAGGGGGCGAAGGAGAGAATTTAGATTTTCTGGAAGATTCAAAATGTTAAGAAATGTTGACAGAAAAATGCTTACCAGATACAGAGCGATGACCAGTTTGCTTCATAATCAGCTGCTCGTCTACTCCGGCCTGGAATAGTGTTGTAGCAGCAGTAGAGCGCAGTGAATGGTTCGTGTAGTGTCCCTGCATACCCGCAGCCTTGGCAATGTCAGGAACCATTCTCTGCAAGGTATTATGTCCCACTGCCTGGCGACTGAACCAAACTTGTCCCTGTGGCTTCTGAAGTGGAGTCAAGTAGAATACACCGTCCCTCCCTGCAACAAAAGGGATACATATCAGTGATAATGATTCAAGATAACGATTGTTGCGTCTCATCAATCACCAAACATTAACATATAACATAATCCCTTAAACGGGCAATATGTAGTGCAGTGTAACTTCTATGCATTGATTAATTGCGAAGATACCATTTCTTTCAGTGCACAGCTTATAATGTATAAGGGACAACAGTTCAATTCATTCGTATACGTATAAGGTGTAAACTTACCACTAGTGGGGCTCATCCTCATGTTGAGCTTGTGCAGGCGAATGTGGCATCTCTCTGGATCTTCGCTTCTGTATATCCTCACACACTTGGGTTTAACACGTAAATGTTTCAGTCCACCCTGATTGGTCTTAGACATGTCTTCTCTGTACTTGAGATACTCGTCTTTCTGGTGAAGGCTGATTTGGCTGTCATTGTACCTCGGAGCTCTGTGCTCGTCGCCACCTTCCCCATTAAGTTCCTCAACGGCTTCTTCAATTTCTAAAATATCTTCTACTTCTTGTGAAGCCGAAGAACCTCTACGTCTGAATTCATATTTGCAACTGGCCAGTGTGACGTTGTCAATTGCAATCACGTGAGTGTACATTGCACGTGATTGTTGATTGTTCAGCTTGCACGCTTTTCAGGACCAGGAATGGAAAATAGCACTGACATTGAATTTTACCTACAACACCTCCCTGAAAAATATATTTTCAATCTGTTACATTTTAGATTGTCAAATCATCGTCTCCCTGTTGAAACCGGACGGTGGTATAATATTGACTATGATAATAGAAAATGTACATTATGCACCTCTAATGTAATAGGAGACGAGTATCATTATATATTCAATTGTCAATACTTCGACAATATCAGAAAAAAACTCATTCCACAAACGTTTATTACAAAGCCTTCTATGAATAAAATGAACAATATTTTCCAAACAAAGAATGTTTCTTATCTAATCAAACTGTCTATATTTTGTCACCACGTACTTTGTAAACTAAGGTAAACACATTAGTATTATTATATTACACGTGTATATGATATCATATCTGTTAGTATATGGTTCACATTCATTACTATGCAAACTCCTGTAAACCTCATCATGCTACTTTGTAGCCTTGAGTGAATGAATAAAGTTCTTATAAAAGTTCTTAACGTATTTCGCATGCTTATCTCGCATTAAGATGGAAGCTATTGACAAAGTGTTGTGAATTTCTTATATAAAAGACGTTTGTCAACTGATTTTTTCAACACTCTCGTAAATAGATTTTTTTTCGGTTGATAAAATGTTAATTAAGATAAGATTGAGAAATTGTATAGTTTTTTTACGTATAGTTTTTTTGAACACGTCTAAGATGACATTATATTTGTCGTGTTTATAGTTGCTAGGGTGCCTTGTTTGCTACAAACTTTAAGATCATTTACTTAAATAAAATATTAGGGAACAATATACGCAGTGAAATGCTTTTTGACAACATATAACAAATCATATATGCATAAATACTAGTTTGACCGTGTGGTATACGAGGTGGTTATCACAGCGAACCCCTCGCTTGGCGGTTATTATTTCACCCGTGAAACATAGACATTAAAGTGGAGTTTTAGTAGGAAAATGTTTATAGTAAAGATGTAAACACTGTAACGTACAGGGTGCCTATTCTCGAAAGTATCCTAGTCCTAGGATGTCCTAACTTTGATCCTAAGGGCTAAGATAAAATCCTACCCTATTCTTAAAAACTATCCCAGTGCTAAGATATCCTAACTAAGGACAAATACTAGGATAGGTCTAGACCTGTCCCAGCTAAATCCTAGTGGAAATCAACATTGCAAAAACATATTTTTTCGATCTTCAAAAAGTATTTGTTCAATCCTAACCTCATTTTAGGCAATTATAGACCTTTCTATACACAAAATTGCCCTTCTCTATCACTTTTTAGTGAAGTGTCAATGTCAAGGCCAATTTGTAAAGGGAGGTAACTCCTGTTTCAAGTCCAAGGTGTATTTTCACATTGCTTAGTGCAGGGTTATGTTGAGTTCAAGTCTTCATAATTTTTAAATAAAAAACATGTTTTTTTATTTTTTACAATTTTTGGGGCAGAATAACTTCTTTTTGTGATCAATGATCATTTTACATTGCAATGAATTATATAAATTATTAAGAATTTTGAATAAAATTATCAAAATTATATTATTTTAGGGGAATAATTGTATTTTGTCTTCTGAAAGTATAGTATTATAAAAATCAAAGAAATTATCATCTATAATGAAAAAAATTATTTTTTTTAATAGAAAATAATAATGAACAAAATATTATGATTTCTTTATATGAACTGAAAATATAGAAGATCCATATTTTATATCCACACAGCTTTTCTTTGAGTTTCTTGCTTTTTTCCCCAATCAAAT
This sequence comes from Steromphala cineraria, assembly GCA_916613615.1. Classification (NCBI taxonomy): domain Eukaryota; kingdom Metazoa; phylum Mollusca; class Gastropoda; order Trochida; family Trochidae; genus Steromphala; species Steromphala cineraria. The sequence goes on from OU744729.1 coordinate 57,655,525, forward strand.
GCATCAAGGATGTGATAATTGTGTGTTAAACGCATTAAATCAAAATTAATATCGAGGGTTATTCCCTTTTTATCAAACATTTTCCTATCTCCCTGACTGAAGAGTTCCGATCCTAGCTAGGATTGGTATCCCAAGTTAGGACAGGTTTAGGAATCGGAATCGAAATCGGTCTTATCCTAACTTCTGTCCTAAACAGCTAGGATATATCCTAGCTAGGACACTTTCGAGAATAGGCACCCAGCTTAATTAAAAGCATGTTTTGTATGACTGTGTATACTTTGTTAAAGAGAGAGAGAGAGTGATCGTTTCATCCCAAATTGTAAAATTAGTAATAAGGATAATGAATAAAATTTATATTTTTCGAAGGATTACATTTTTCTACTAAATCTTGTAACATTCCTTAAATATGTACTTGAGTGTATAAAACAAAAAAGGTAACTATGTAATTGTTTTCTGTAATCTCATTTGTACTTTTGGTCATTGGCCTTTCTATTAATAAAACATCTTTAATCTGAATCTTGGATATGAACATTTCGAGAGACGTTTTCGGATTTTGTGTACACAATGTTCACTATATGTCGGGATCGCAGTATAACATTTATATAGTATTTGTCTTACCTTTTGAAGCTTCACACTTTCTTTTGTTTGTGTCCAGTTTCATGTAACATCTATAGGAGCTGCGTTCAAATAAGCCTTTAGAGAATGTTCGCCTATCTTTGTTTCATTGTTTGTATAAAAAATATTTTTAATTTATTCATAATATGCACTCAAGGCGCCTTATATAGTTGAATACGATGTGAAAGGATCGCTATTCTATGTCTGCACCACATTTTTGCTTAGAAAAGCAATTGTGACTATATTAATTTAAAAACTCCCAAACATTTACCCAATATGATATGCATTTGACAACGTAACTTCATAAATCAACACCCTTACGTGCATTTGTGTGCCAAAACAAAAGGCATGCATGTAATAAAAAAAAATTATATAACCTTTTCAAAACGATCAACACAAATTTCATCTCCACCTTACTTAGATTAGATTGGATAATTTCGTTGGTTAATAATTACTTACTGTAAAACTACCATCACCAAGAACATACTATCATTGAGACATGTGTAAATAGTATACATTCAAGAAACTTAAAAAACATATATAAAAGCAGTTATTAACAAGAGATGTTCACCAAAATTTTTAAATAACAAACTGGGAATTTGTCTAGTCAGAACCGCAAATGATCCGTTTTTGTTAGTTTTCAGTTGCAGGTACACCTTTTCCTATGAAATATTCAACTGGTCAATAACATGCTTATCAATATACCTTAATGATTATTGATGATCTTTGAGCAAGAAGTTGTCATGATTGATAATCATTCATTCATACACTGCCAGAAACATGTTTTCACGAATATATTCGGTTTATTATTTCAAATTGACTTGATAAGCCAGACATTTTTACAGGATTTGGTTTGGCTTGCATGAGTACAGCAGACTGTCGATACCAGAATTCACGCTGCCACCAGGATACTTGTGGATGTCAAGTTGGCTTCGTCTCTGATTCATTCAACATGACCTGTATCACAAGTGAGTTGAGTTGTATCGCAATTTTTAACTTGATACAAAGTCGCCTTAGTTGACGTTATACATTCTCAAAATTGTACATATTAATTACCAAATGGCAAAAAGAAAGTTTAAAAAAATTAATATATACACTAGAGCCGAAATCACACGTCAAATGTCACTAATAGAAGTCTCCGAACATTATCAACTCGATACTGTCATTCTGACTGCTTTCGATAACTTTCCACTAAAACGTTTGACTGATTTACGCGTGTCAATGTCCTGAATTCGATAATCGTCGTTTCTTACCTTCCTATTGTCACTATACACCGTCAATTAGCTTAAAATGCTTATTCTCAGTAACCTCCGATGAAGTTTGGCGTATGTGAAAATCAACAACTCACGGGGTGACTTTGAACAGCTGCAGAACAAGACTTTGTTTCATTCATATATTTTCGCTGAAGACAAAATCAGACGTCAAATGTTCATTAATACTAGTAATATAACTAATCAAACAGTATTAACTCCTTACTGTCATTCTCTAAGCTTTCATTGTATGTGGGTATTGCTATCTATATCATATATTCGTTCTAGTAATTGACGGGCAGTCATTTTCCGGTTTTAGATTACCATCGCGACTTCAGACCCTCCTATAGTAATAATGTAAAGTCGGTTATCTTTCACTTTCTACCAACAGTCAATTATTCCAAATCAAAAGATACTGTTCATAAAATTTGTCATATGTGAGCCCAAACAAGTCGCGAAGTGGCTCTTTAAATCTTTCTTTTTATAATCATAATAAATTTCATTCATTTGTTCATAGATTTGTTATTCATTTTATTGATAACAGTTTTTACATTTCATTGTAATGTTCAAGAATTACTAAATTAATAATGAATTTTTGTTGTTGCTGAAACTTTAAAAAAGTTTCTGGCAATCCATAAAAATTAATTGCCAATTTTTATCCAGAATTTGTCTACTTCTTATCAGAACATTTATGATATATACACCATAAGCGTTATGCAGGAAACATGATATCTAACGAGATAAATCCTAGGGGTACTTAATACTGATCGGTTGAATGCTTGTCTTTGGACAAATACTTGCTTGTGGTTTACTAAACCATACATCTGATAACAGGATATGGATTGGCTTGCACGAACACATCAGAGTGTCCATACGAGAGATCTCGCTGCAACAAGGATATGTGTACATGTGAAGATGGATTTAGGTATAACTCCACTATGAAGCACTGTGTCACGAGTGAGTTAATCTTTAACTATAAGCTACTTTATATTGAACGAAATAATGTTTTGATGGTGTAGCAATTAAAGGCATGATCTGTCAATTATTTTCAGATGCCCATTGAAAACAAACATAGAAATAATACAATTATAAACCTTTTTTTCAATTTTTTAAATTAATGGTTAAAGCTGAAATATGAATATAATGACAAACACTCTTTAACTATTTAACCACGGAACTGAATATAACAGCAGAACGTTATATCTACTATTGGTACAAATATAAACTTTTTGGGTTTCATGTTAAAGGTGAAATTATCTATAACTGCACAGTCATACAAATATATATACATGTATTTTTCTGCCGTACGACCTACACGCGATGAGAAGCCTGATTGGTTGCAATCAATGTCAATGTCAGAGGGAATTTATTTCTTTCTAAACTGGAGGCTGCTGACATTGACATAGTGATCTCAGAACTACAGGCGATTTGAAATGGGTATTACATGAAAGGGACTTTGAAATGAATTAAACTTTTAAAATGCAAATCTTTTCTTGAACACTACAACCTTACGCAAAGGGAGTAATAAGTGATTACGGGACTTCGGAACGGCGGTGAAATTCTGTTTCTGGAGCATAACAGTAAGATCAAGCTCAGTGAAACTTGGGATATGGACCAATCAGCATGTGTAGATGTGAAATCTGGGGGTTGGTGGTGGGGTACTTGATTTCTACTCACAGTTTATAGGGTGCCAAAGTTGACTTTGATCGTTTTTGTATGCTTATTAATTCGATTTACTAAGCTACCTTAAAACTTACGATAAAACCGAGTTGTTGATTCTGGGAAGTACGAGAGGACTGATGAGACTCATAACTCTGGAATTCCATATTAATCACCTGTGTAAAATCTGCTATATTCACCTGAGAATTATCGGCACAATCCGCAAGCATATTACAAGAAAAACAGCCAAAAGACTAATGAGAAACCTTGTCTTGACAAGTCTGGATTATTGCATAGCCGCAACTACTGAAAATCCAGAAAACAGATGTTCACCCTTAAAAGAAAAACAGTTAAAATACAGTCCATTTTAAAACAATTACATTGGCTCCCAATAAGGCATCGAATTGACTTCAAAATTCTGTGCATACTCTTTAAGTCGCTGCAAAATCAAGCTCTGAACTATATTTCCAGTCTACGAACTGTGTATGCTCGGGTAAGAACATTGAGATCCCAGAACCGGCATCTTCTTGATCCACCAACCGTCAACCTAACCACATATGGAAAGCGATCTTTCAAATATGCAGCACCAGCACTATGGAACTCTTTGCAATATCAAATTATGGCGATCACTTGAATCTTTCATGAATGCCTTCGAACCTTGTCATCATTACAGTGTATATATTTGTACATACTGTTCAATTTCTTTCATGTTGCGTCTTGAGCACCCATCAGTAGGGGGAAATGGCGCCTTAAATGACCCCCACTGTACGTCATACAGCTTGCGGGTGGAGACACGCTGGGCAGAGGAACCCGCGGCCAGAAGGGAGCTAATAGGATTAGCAAGATCGACCTTGACACCTCGATCTTCGTCACCACTAGAGTGAGAAGCTTGGGGTGGGTGGAGGGGAACGTTACCGTCCATCTCCTCCCATTCGCACGACAGAGCGTCTGAGCCCCACGCCCCGGGGACGGGAGACACATAGACCGGCAGTAGGTGGTTCAGCCGGGTCGCAAAGAGGTCTATGTGTGGTCTCCCGAAGTGCTGACACACTTGTTGGAACGCCTGGGGGAGGAGTTTCCATTTCGTGGATGGCGGTTTGTCCTGCCTGGAGGGAGCGTCCGCTAGGACGTCCTCCACCCCCGGGATGTGCACCGCGCGAAATGACATGTGCAGCCTGTCTGTCAGGCAGAAGAGATCCAGTGCTAATTGGGGGATGGTAGTAGCCACGGTCGATCCTTTGTTTATCCCCCAAGCCGCTGTCGAGCTGTCTGTGTGCACAAGAGCACTTGTCCCCACAGCAGAGCGGACCAGTGATGGATCCCCATCTCCAGCTCGTTGATGACCCGCATGTGCTGGGACAACGACCAGAGCACCGCCGTCTGTTCCGTTCCCAGGTGGGCCCCCCCCAACCCTGCGTGGAAGCGTCCACGAAGAGATGTGCGGTCGCCGCGGGAGGTCTGAGTGGAACACCTGAGAAACGTTGCTTCCACCCTCCACCAGGCTAGGTGAGGGACGAGCCGCTGGGGGAGCGGGAAAGCGTGTCTGCACACTTCATGACTGACGTGAGGGTTAGAAACCCCTGAAGAGGTCTCGGAGCGGACCTGAGCTGAAGTGAGCCCTAAGTTTGGGTAAATTGTATACAACTCTTGTAGAGTTATCCTAAGAAATGGATAATAATCAACATCCTCAATAAATTATCTCCGATAACCAAATACTTAATAGTCTTGTTGTGTCACCGAAAGACATTGGGTTAAAGTTGGAACACATCCCATGAATGTGAAGCTAATGTAACTTCGAGATCGTCTAGAACCAGTGAACCAACCTGGAGACAAACTTGTCCTACCCGGACACCCTGCACACAAAAAAACAAACTACAATCACCTCTCCACTCAGGCGCTCCCCTGAGTAAAAGGAGTGAGAGACACAAGCGCGAGGGGAGCCAAGCACACAAGCGCACAATCATCCCAGACCAGCGGAGCGGCCAGAGCTCACCAACCAATCAGCGTCAATCACCTCTCTACTCAGGCGCTCCCTCTAGGGGGACGCTCCCCTGAGTAAAGAGTGAGAGACACGCCAACCAATCAGCGACAAGGCTTATTAAAATCTAAATATTTTAGATATTTAAATACGTACCTCGTAAGGTGGACACGGCGAGTGAGAGCGCCTGGCGCGCCTCACCTCCTATCCCGTGACCCTAGAGGGAAGCTCCCCTGAGTTAAGAAGGAGAGACACGAGCTCGAGGTGCCGCCAGAACACCAAGTGCACGTCCAAGGAAGCGCCTACTCGAAAGTAGACGCTAGGAAGTGCCAGCCATGCTCGAAGCGTGTGGCGCTACCCTAATCCGTAAAACTGAGCGTCCAGCGCACTCCCAAGCGACGCGCGTCAGTCCCCTCCCCACTCAGGCGCTACCCCTAGAGGGAAGCTCCCCTGAGTTCAGAGTGAGAGACACGAGCGCCAGGGGGCGCCCAAGCGCACGTCCAATCAAGCGCCTACTCGATAGTAGACGGTAGGGAAGCGCACAGCCACGCGCAAAGCGTATGACGCTTGCCCAATCCGTGAACCTGAGCGTCAAGCGCACTACCAAGCGACACGCATCAGTCCCCTCCTCCCTCAGGCGCTCCCCATGGAGGGAGGCTCCCCTGAGTTGAGAGCGAGAGACACGAGCGCGGGGGGGCGCCCAAGCGCACAAGCACACGTCCAAGTAAGCGCCTACTCGATAGGAGACGCTAGGAAAACGCCTGCCCAATCCGTGAACCTGAGCGTCAAGCGCACTACCAAGCGACACGCATCAGTCCCCTCCTCCCTCAGGCGCTTCCCATGGAGGGAAGCTCCCCTGAGTTGAGAGCGAGAGACACGAGCGCGAGGGGGCGCCCAAGCGCACAAGCACACGTCCAAGTAAGCGCCTACTCGATAGGAGACGCTAGGAAAACGCCTGCCTAATCCGTGAACCTGAGCGTCAAGCGCACTACCAAGCGACACGCATCAGTCCCCTCCTCCCTCAGGCGCTTCCCATGGAGGGAAGCTCCCCTGAGTTGAGAGCGAGAGACACGAGCGCGAGGGGGCGCCCAAGCGCACAAGCACACGTCCAAGTAAGCACCTACTCGATAGCAGATGCCAGGGAAGCGCACCGCCACGCGCGAAGCGTGTGGCGCTTGCCCCATCCAACGACGGACCCGGGCGACGGTCCGTCCCTGCCACTGCAAACAGACAGACAGGTTATTATTCAGTCTCACCTCATAAATACATATGCATATGAAACAAAAAAACATACACACACATGAGCCACCCTCAACTAGGGTAAAGAGAGACTAATCATACAGGTAAATGTACAATGGCAATGCATAAGAATCTTCCTGTAAAAACAATGCACACAGCCGCTGTGTCAACAGAACACCTTCCAAGCACAGTATTTAACCCAGAAGGATTAAAGACCCGTAGGGAAGGCAGACAGACAAAAAATAAGGAGAAATTGAGAAAGAATTGAGTCGAGAAGTCCTGAACAAGTTAAAGGCTCAAACACACGGGGAGCGAGACAAGACACGTCTGAACACCACTGACTCTGTAAAGTGAATGAAACGGAGCCCCCGTTCAACCGCCTCGCACTCCCTCGTATCTTCCGAGGTGACGAACCCCTCCGGTGGGGAGGGGGGGTGTGGTTGAGGTGAAGGTGGGCGACGCCGACGGGTTCCCGGAGTTGCGAGCCCTACGCTTCGCACCTAAGCTTCCGACGTGAGGGACTCACACTCTTCACATCTGTCTTGCAGGGAGTAAGCGGAAGTGCATGATCAACAGAGGGAAAGGGGGTCAAGTGTTCCCTACTTCTTAAGTCCACATCGCCCACAGAACCCAGTGCATATCGCTGACGATGCCCTGGTCCGTCCGCGAGGAGAACGGGGGGCTCACTCACCAATGAACCAACAAGGATGAGCCGTCATTCACCAGACGGACCAAGACGGAGCGAAGTTGAGCAACCGCGTACCCAGACGGAGGACGTATCAGTCACCCACGTCCGTCACTCGCGAGACGGACCGACGGAGTGAAGCGAAGCAGATGCGTACCAAGACGGAGGACGGACCAGTCACTCACGTCCGTCGCTCCCCAGACGGTGCAATTGGAGCGAGGCGAAGCCAACCGCGTACCAAGACGGAGGACGGACCAGTCACTCCCGTCCGTCACTCGCCAGACGAACCAAGGCAGAGCGGAGCGAAGCAAACGCGTACCAAGACGGAGGACGGACCAGTCACTCCCGTCTGTCATTCGCCAGACGGACCAAGGCGGAGTATAGCAAACGCGTACCAAGACGGGGAACGGACAAGTCACTCCCGTCCGTCACTCGCCAGACGGACCAAGGCGAAGCAAACGCGTACCAAGGCGGAGGACGGACCAGACACTCCCGTCCCTCACTCACCAGACGTACCAAGGCTGAGTGAAGCGAGGCAAAAGCGTACCAAGACGGAGGACGGACCAGTCACTCCCGTCCGCCACTCGCTAGACGAACGAAGGCAGAGTGAAGCGAGGCAAACGTGTACCAAGACGGAGGACGGACCAGTCACTCCCGTCCGTCACTCACCAGACGGACCAAGGCGAAGTGAAGCGAAGCCAACGCGTGCCAAGACAGATGACTGATCAGTCACTCCCGTCCGCCACTCGCCAGACGAACGAAGGCGGAGTGAAGCGAGGCAAATGCGTACCAAGACGGAGGACAGAGCAGTCACTCCCGTCGGCCCCTCGCTAGACGAACGAAGGCGGAGTGAAGCAAGGCAAACGCGTACCAAGACGGAGGACGGACCAGTCACTCCCGTCCGTCACTCGCCAGACTGACCAAGCGGAGTGAAGCGGGGCAAACGCGTACCCAGGCGGAGCACGTGACGATCCACTCACCCCAGCGGAGCGAACGGCCAAGCTGACATTGCTTGCACACGTCCCACACACGAAGCCGGAGGTCAAAGGTCAGACACCCGGAGGCGTGACCTACTTAAACGAGAAGCTTGAGCAGCACATGCAACCCAAGCGGCACAACCCGAGCAGGGTCGCGCGATACTGAGTAGCCTGCCTGTCCCACAGGCAGAAAACCCAACAACAACAACCTCCAAATGTGGCAAATTGGAAGGAGATCAGGAGGTAAGAGAAGATACTCTTACTCCCAAGGATCGAGAAAAAAGGTCTACAAACTTAAATACTTAGACAAGGCAAGATAACTTCGAGAGAGTTCAGAGACACAACCGATCACTGAGCGACAGGAAGTTGGAATGAGGTTTTGGTCACGTGACCATAGGTGGCGCGGCGGGGATATGCAGGTAACTCCCGTGTTGTTTTTTCTGTGTTATGGGTCGAGAGATAATTGATAGGCAATCAATGGGCTACGGTGAGTCGGAGACGGTATAATACGTTAAATAATATATTTTTGGAATTCAGACTTCTGACTTTCAGACACAAATTACGGCACGAGGATATCTTTGTATTCTTTCGATCATTTAATCAAACAAGGAATTTGATCATTGAATAATATATCTAGATGCATGTCGTGTACTCTCAATATTTTAAGATGTTTAACATTTTTCCTTTACATACTACGTTATAGTCACATGAAACGGACATGGCAGGTTTTCTTTTATACAATAGTAACTTTATAAGAATCATGTCCTAAAAAGACATATATAGTTTCATAAAAGCCAACATAGATTACAATCAGGAAGTCTATATCTACATTTTCATTGACTTCTATGTGACAGGTGTGCAATTTTGTTGGAAGCGTATTTTTAGTTTCTATGATAACTAAGGGCAGCCTGCGTATAAAAAGTGAGTTTTTCTCACTAATTCTCGTGTTCATTTTATATGCTTACTAAATAGGAATTAACGTCTCGTTTAAGCAGCTCATTACGTTTCATCTTTTTTCATTAGTTTTAGGTCAGGCATGCAAGGATACAACAGAATGTCCCTACCACAAATCACGCTGTATTCATTCAAAGTGTGATTGCAGAGAAGGCCTCAGCTACAATTCATCAGCGAAGAGCTGTGTACGAAGTAAGTCCAAACACGAAATCCATGCTCAATTGTAAATCAACAGAAATTGTAATTGATATTTGAGCACAAAAAGGTCTCGATCAAGTTTGAATATTGATTATCATTATCATATCCATCTTCGAACTGTTGATTACTTTTGAAATAAGAGGAAATGATAACAGGGATACGTCCTATTACTTGTCATAAACATTGTTAACATGGATATAATAGGAGCATGATAAACAATTAAGTAAATATAATTTCATTCATAGAATGTTAAGCCTCATTCGGAAATTCAAATTGATACTTTGTTTGATATAAATATATAATTATATATATATATATATACATACACACGAAAAATCAACAAGCACAACTCTCAGGTTCATATAGATGAAATATAATAAAATTACGGAATTGGGAACATAAACACATTCATGTTAGCTAATATGAATGTGTTTATGTTTCCAATTCCATAATTTTATTATGAATGTGTTTATGTTCCCAATTCCGTAATTTTATTATATTTCATCTATATATATATATGTTAAACCATCTGGTCGATCTTAAGTGTCTGTTACTTAGTCAATCGTCATTCCTTACACACTTAGATTCTTCATATCAGCAAATTCTGGAAAAATCACAAATCAAATAGAACCATGGTCAACGTTAACTGTTATTACCATACATGAATATAATTATTTTGAAAAGTCACATTTTTCATGGTATGAGTCATAATTCAAAAACTTTTTTCATATGTTTATTTATTTTTTGAACTTGTATATTCATATCGTGAAACGTTTAAAAAGTTTAACAGAGTATCGTTCAATATTTATTAAGGACTTATTGGAATGACAAAGGTTTCAAATTTGTTTTGATCCTTAAATAACAACAGTATCATTACTGATTTTGATTTTGAGAATGATCTCTAAACACTCTTTAAACATTTTTAGATTGTGAAACATGCAATTAATATATGTTTCTTTCTTTCTGAAAGCATGCACTGAGTACGGAGATATGTATGCGACCTACAACAGCTGCAGCGTTAAGCGTTGCAATAGAAGCACATACCGCAACACCCGTGAATACTGCATGCAAAAGTGTACTGAACAAAAATCGTTTGTCTGCAAAAATGTTGAGTATCGTCAAAGTGGGAACCAGTGTCATCTGTGTCATATTGCATGGTTAGATTTGCCGAGATTCGGGCAACAAAGACATAAACCAGGCTGGACTGTATACCACCGTCACTGTAAAATATAGCGTCTGTTACACGATTGCTTAAAACAAGGTAAAAACATTTTCAAAGTTCTCTTTCAAAGTCTCCGATCAAAAGAACGGACTGGAATGAACTGATACTGCTTTATTAAAATACTAACATCAAGACTTCAGCGTAGTTCCGCGAGTCTGGTGTTTGGAAACATAATCAACAATTTTCGGCAGTCTCCCGGAAAAGAGATCATTCAACGGATTTGCTTGCTTTCATTGAATCTAAATCACATGCTCCCGTGTCATTGTAAGTTAAATCGTTTCCACTGCAAAAAAGGGTTTTGAGACAACTCCTAGATTTCTACACCTTCATAGTTACAAATTATAACGAAGGCAGGAAACTTGCACCTAGTACTACTGCTTTCACGGGTTTTGCAGTTGGCTTTTAACTTTTTCCCCTAAGTTTGTCAGTACTTTCAGACGTGTCCTCCAAACTTTCACTTATTACCTTGGGGGTTTCAAGATCAAAGGTCAATGTCAAGATATAAAATCAATAAAAAATCCTTGTAAAAACGATCACTGGAATTTATGTTTTGCTTTTGAAAAGTCCCACAAACGTAAAACTGGTATCTATTTATACCTTGGGAGTTTTCAAGGTCAAAGGTCATTGTCACGATTTATAAAATCAATAAAAATATAATTTTAAACCCGATAACTTGAACTTATGTTGTGCTCTTGCCAAGTCCCAAGTTAAACTGGTATCTCTTATGAAATGTTCTTTTTTGTTAAAATTTACGTCACAAGAGTGTCACTATAATTAGCATCCGTCAATTATTGCTTCAACAAACCAATCACATCTATCTAAAGATATGAAATGTAAGTGGCAAATGTCATCAATACTAGGTTAACAAAAACATGTATGAAATATTGTAAACCAAATACAGATACAAAACAATTGATTGTATCTTGAATTCGTCCCCTTAAGTTGAAAGGGCAATGACAAATCTTTATCGATACTATTAACAGCTAACAATCTATGAATGATAAAAGTGATTCAAAATCCATATTCAAAGTCTAGTGAAGTTCAATATTTTTCAGTATTTTTACTGTAATGATTGTATTATTTTGTAATATTGCGACCAACCTAGAGAAAATCGGACCAAAATGTGTTAAATTTAAATTATATTTACCAAAATGACAGAAACGGCAACCTACATGAAGGCAAATCAAGTGTGACCATCTCACAATTTGCGTTTCCTGACCTTATGCTTGAAAGCCGTCTTGGTCGAGCATGACTAGTTTTTCGTTTTTCTTTCGGAATCAGGTATTCATTGCCGCTCAAGTTGTATACCAATCGTACACAATTGCAGTAACTGAGATGCGATGTAAATCCTACACACATAATGATCATGTCACCGAAAGCGGGATTAAAACAGCCTGCTTTGTATTGTAAGTACTTTGTAGTTGTAACGGAAGTTAATATAGCCCAATTAATTGCATTACAGAAATATTTTTAAATACATAAATCCCATTTGAAATTACATCTTTTTTTGCATTGAACAAAATAAATTGAACGTATCTTTCAACAGTGTAGCAATATGAATAAACATTGATGTATGTAATAGTTACTAACTTACTAGCATAGTTTAAGAGATCTATCGAATAACGACAGGAACACAGGCTCGAGGACAAGTGTCCCTTTCATTATCCGATTCATCTCTTGAAGAATTTTCCTCATTCTTAGAGACTAAATGCATAACACGGTCAAGAATGTTAGTCCTTGGTGACTTTAACATTTATTTTAATCCCACTCCAAGTAACTCTCAGGCATTGAAACTAAAAAGGCTTCTTGACAGTCTGCAGTTGTTTCAGCTAGTGAGTGAACCAACACATCAGAGTGGCCACAACCTGGACTGGATAGTCGTGAGCAAGACTGTCAATGTGCCCGATGTCAAGGTCTGTGATCTGCAAATATCGGATCATTTCCTAGTTTCATTCCACTTGGTTGTTGACAATCCTCCATGCCCAAAAGCTGTGATAAATTGCAGAAACATAAAAGGTATCAATCATCAATCATTTGGTACAACCTGTCAGAATCTAGCCTCCTCAGTGACCATCCAAAGATACCAAATGCTTTGTCACAGCTGTACAAAACTCAATGAGTTTCTTGACAAGCATGCCCTTCTGAAGAAAAAACAAGTACCCCAGCGTCCAAAATCATCCTGGACCGTCACAGCAGAAGTCATTGCTGCCAAGGCGAATCGTCGTAGGACAGAGCCTTGAAATCCACAGGCTGTGTACTGTGCTGCCAGGAATCATGTTACTGCGGTTATTGCAAATGCCAAACATGTTTCATTGAATAGAACAATTGAGGAATGTATATCTGACCATAGAACACTTAACAAGTTGATGTCTCGCCTTTTAGGTAAGGATTCATCATCTCCCTTACCATCAAATCACAGATCTGTTGCCTTACCATATATCTTCCAGGACTTTTTCACGGATAAGATTGCAAGCATTCGCTCCACAATGATTAACACTAGCTGCAACTCAGATCAGCAAAACAACAACTCGCCTTCATGCCAAGGAGATTATACCGGCAACTATGAGAAGCTCACATCTTTTGTAGCTGATTAGAAAGGCAAAGCCCACTTCTTGTACCATTGATCCTATACCAACACCCATAGTCCCAAAAAATCTTGATGTCTTGCTCCCAATCATAACAAACATAGTCAACTTTAGCCTCAGGCATGGAGAGATGCCATCAGTGTTCAAGTATGCGGTTGTCAAACCCTTACTAAAGAAGTCCAATCTTACAAGACAAATGTTATGGATAACAACTTCTTTATTGATGTCACCTGAAGAAGGGGCAAGAATTGGCCCAGAAACGTCGTGAGAAATCAATAAAGAAGTTGTTATCCATAACATTTGTCTTGTATTACCACACCAACTTCTAAATGCCTTTGAAGAATTTCAAGTCCAATCTTGATCCTGACATCCTTAGCAATTATAGGCTGGTTTCAAATCTTTCATTTATCCCTAAGCTGATTGAATGTGCCGTAGCTGTAAGACTATCTGAACATCTGGACAAGCATAGGCTCATGGACAACTTCCAATCTGCCTATCGCTGCAACCACAGCACAGAGACTGCTCTGATAAGGGTCTTGAATGACTTAAGACTTGGTGTTGATGACAACAAGGTTGGCATATTGACGCTGTTGGACCTGAGGTCAGCATTTGATACAGTCGATCATCAGAGACTTATCAACAAACTCGAGAGTGACTTTCATATTGAAGGAACAGCTCTTAACTGGTTCAAATCTTGTCTTAGGGAAAGGTAAAAGTCTGTTGTTACTAATGGCAATTTCTCAAACAAGAACCAACTCACCTGCGGTGTTCCGCAAGGTTCAGTCCTCGGACCAGTTCTATTCTCCCTCTATGTCAAGGAACTTGGCTCTATTATTGACAACCATATGTTTGGCCGCCACCAATATGCTGATGATTTTCAGCTCTACAGATTCTTCCCGCCCGGACCAGTTCAAACATCCAGTGCTCTTTAAGCTCTTGATCAGTGTTGTGATGAGGTGAAAGGATGGATGAGTACCAATAAGCTAAAACTAAACAGTGCCAAAACCGAATGTATTCTTTTTGGGAAACTTAAGCACCGAAGGCAATGTGAGGCAAATTCTCTCCACTTTGACGGATCGTGTATCAGTTTCGCAAGTACGGTCAGAGACTTAGATGTCATCATAGATGCTGATCTGTCATTCGATGACCACATCTCCTACATTGTGCAGTCTTTCTCACATCCCTCAGAAATATTAGAAACCCCAGACGCTACCTTACTAGAAACTCAGCTGTTACACTCACACTCTCTCAAGTTGTGTCCAAACTGGCTATTGTAACAGCTTACTGATCGGTGCAACCAAATCACAGTTGCAGAGATTGCAGAGAGTCCAGAACACCGCAGCCCGTATTGTTAGTCGTACAAAGAAGTGTGAACATATCACCCCTGTTCTGAAATCTCTACATTGGCTACCAATTGAACAACGAATTATCTTCAAACTCTTATGCACTGTTTTCCGTTGTCTCTCTGGCTCCGCTCCTGTATACCTCTCTAGTTTAGTCACTCCTTATCTGCCTTCCAGACTGCTGGAAGTCTGAGAAAAAGAATCTCCTTCAAGTCCCAAAAGTACGATCCAATCTGCATGGACGCCGTTCCTTTTCCTACTCAGCTGCTGTAGAGTGGAACAATCTCCCTGAACTTCTACGCCTCTGTACTCATCTGTCCACATTCAGGAACCAACTAAAAACTCATCTGTACAGATAAGCTTTCTCTTTGTGACCCTTCAACTTTGAATATTTTGTATAAAGGGACACTAGAACTCTTTGTGCGCCTTGAGCTTGTCATGGACATGGAAATGTTGCACGATATAAATAGTCGATTATTATTATTGAACTATGTTTGTAACGTTTCATTTGACTCAAGTAAACGCGATAACAAAATTAATAGCTTTTAGATATAGTTCAAAACCAGGTTGAGGTTATAAACTTTTGCAGTTCGAATTTGTTATATTTTACCTTAGATATTACATCATTTGATCACATGACCATTAAATGGCATTAAATATTTGTTTATGCACTATGACTTTGGATTCCAATTTGAAATGTAATTTATCAAAGCACAAACTATTGAATATGATATTTACGTTTGCAATTGAACGAGTTTGAGTGGTTACACTGACATCGTGAGTTTAAAAATTCGACTGACCTCACCTACTGACATTTTATATATCGTATACATTTGTCATACATATAACCACCATAAAACACTGAATCCGTTTGTCGTCGCTTTGCGACTATTTTAAACTTTTAGTTTAAATAATATAAATCCTCAATATTTTTAAGTCGTCTGGCAAATCTTCAGTAGTTGTTAATAGTTGTGTATGCATATTGTTAAATATTAATATGTTCTCAACCAATGAATCATCGTTTTTCAATTATTTTCATGTAAATTTGCAATGTGTTTTAGTTAACCTGACAAAAGTTTGAGTTAGAAATAGCATAATACGCCATCCAGCTGGCAGGAAAGGTGTTTGTAATGATACAATTTTTACAAGGTGCATTTAAGAATCGGGCATTACTTAACAGTGTTTTTCATCAATTGTAGCGACCGCGTGTTGTTCGCAGATTTCACCGCATTTAATAGCCACACTAGCGTTGCGAGCTGTCTTCCTGTAGTAAAAATAGCAGTTATAAGTGAACTTTTCTTGCAAGCGGCATGAAAACCCCATTCACCTTAACTCGCCCGTTCGTGTTTTCAGATAACAATGATGACAAAGATGGTCATTGAGTAAGGATACAGTTAATAACGGAATGGTGTATTAAGCCATAATGTATAGGAATGCCAGAGCTGTCTGCTATATGCACGGAACACAAATGGTGGCCACAATTATAAGGGCATCTCCAGTAGAACGCTAATGGATGTGAGAAAATCGAATTATATGTTTTGAATTAACTTAATCAGACTGACATTAAGGTTGACTTGTGGTTTTTAAATGAAAGTAGGTTATATGATTAACTGTAGTAATTGAGCGGTAATGTGACACTAATAGAATACAGTGTGACACGAATTGACGTCACAGGAATAAATCTGTAGGAATATGCTTAGTTAAGCTGACCTTACGATTCGTATTATAATTTTGAATTTCGGGAAATTATACCATTTTAGAATGTTTTTACTTGCGAAATAATAATATTGAAAAATAAAAAAACGTCCGATGACATCTTTCATTAAAAAGATTTGTTCAAATGAATCTTGAAGATTAGTTGCACATGATGTGCTAACATAACCGTCCTGCCCTGATCACCATTGCATCACTGCACTCGATGTGTATGAAGTAAGAGAATGGTGGACGTCAAGATTTGTCAATAATAATAGTTTGGTGTTGCAGGAACGAAAAGAACTGTTCTGTTTCCCTGAGAAGGTCGCATTGATTTTGTGAGTCGTATATCGATCGTATACAGCATGTGACTGTAAATTTGTTCAAACACGTTGTATTCAATAGAGAAATACAATGGATAAACATGTGTTTATTTTGCCAGTTGTTTTAAGAATGAACCTAAATGGCCGTTGTCTTTTTTGCTAGGGTATAAGAGATAAGGGTATTTTACTATTGATATGAATTGTTACAAATTTGTAACTTACTGATTTTTTATTTTTATTGACATGCCTAATGTTAGGGTAATACAGACGAATGTTTGACTCAGTGTATGTAGTTATTAAAGGGTTTACACAAAAGACAGGCTATACCGCGAGGTAACGTTAGGGTGATCTGACAAGGTCATTGTGTATGATGACATCTTGTTTAATCCCCTAGGTTGAAGAAAGAGATATGTTGAGGGAATAATAAAAGTGGAAGATGTTCTAACTGAACGTTTGCTGCCCCAAGGAAAATTTAAACGATGGACATAAAGTCAAGTATTCTAATGACGATGTTTTACATGATTCCTCACAACATTGTATTTTCTGAATAGAGAAGAAGTTTCAAGATGATAGTCCACAAGATTTGTTGACTAGTATACACAAAGATAAAAGTTAAGCATCCCCTAGATTCAAAACTTAAAATCGATGCTATGAAAAAGTTACGATACATTGAATGAATGAATGTCTTTAAATGAAACATAAAGATTTTGGAAATAATTGCTCAAAAAAAATCGTCGACCTTGCCTTTTTATAAAACTACGACTGATTGGTTAATTCTGAATGTTCACCTAAATAAGTATGACTGCAACGCGAAAACTACGTAATAAACATTCAGTTTCAGATATCAAAATCAAAATTTGTGTTACCAACTTTACTTTCACTCATCAAACCATATTTTTGTAAAATAAGGAAGTCAATGATTGTTGAAATGGCATCCCTATTCTGAACAGTTATTGACAATTACTAAGGCTGTAAGCATTCGATTTTGGAACAAATTTATAATCATTAATTTCGAAGTTTATCTACAGTTGACACTGACCAAATTTTGTTATGAGGCCATTTTGATTGAGTATTGATTGTGTTTTTTTCTCTCTCGGAATTTACGACTTTGAAGATAATTTGTGGTTTAACTAGTGACCTTTGATTGAAAGGCTGACAATAAAGTTTTACCAGTCGGTTGGAATTATATATACAACTAACAATTACTACTTTCAGTTTTCAGGATGAGGTAACTTGTTTCTTGACATAAAAATACCACAATTTAAAGATTGCGAACATGTAAAAGATGCGAAACGTTATCTGCATGAAATTGTCTACTCTTTACTGCTAAAATATGGTTTTATCCAACAATACGATTATTTCTGGTGACTTCTTTCTAATTTAACAACCTTTGCTGCTGAAAAATCATGGAGGTGCTTAACTTTTTTCTTTATGTATATACATGTATGCTGTAGAAAAATCGACTGTGGCGTATTTTGGGTAACATAATATATGTCTGGGAATATAGATGACATAGAACTTTAATACATACTATAATATTATTATGGTCGTTTCGGTGCTATTGATTTTTTAAAAATTATGACCTTCTTTACATGAGGCATTTAACATAAGCAAGATGTCGAGTGGCATATTTGAAAAGCCACCTTTTCAATACAAATTTCATAATTTTTCGAATGAAAGTTTAAAACCTAGGTGACAAAAGTACAAGAAAGTAAGAAAGTACACACTTCAGTTGACTTTATAATATTTAAGATTTTTAATTACAAAAATTTATTTTGTTCATGTTGTACTCTCAAACTGATAAAAATCAGAGATAAATCATTGTCAAAAATTCATATAAGTGTTTTTATTTTTAAAAAGAATGAAAATTTTAAGTTTTAAATTTTTCCGAAATTAATTCTTATATAACATAATGTCCATCAACAATGAACAAATTATATATGAAAATCAATCAACGTGCCTAATTTTTCACATATTAAAAACATGTTAAATATGGTTGGGGTCATGATAATGTACTTTCTATTATTACCTGTGCCTACAAGATTTATCTTAAGAAAATATTAACCATACATCAATTTTTCTATTCAAACTACCTCAAATATGTATTATTGTTAACGTGTCATACCTTAATAAATCTCAAATATTTGGTAAATTAAAATAATTGTTAATAACTGTGATTGTTTTACCCATATTACCAATAATACTAATTCCTCAATTTGGCATCAAAAACGTCCGTCACAAAACCTTGTAGATGGATTCATGCATAGTTTTATTTTAGTTCATGAGACAGAAAAAGATTAATTGATGTCTACTGAAGAAAACAAGCCGGAAGAAAGAGTGACAAATGAAGTAGGTAGAACGGAATGCCTGTCTTTAAGCTGTCATCAACCTGACATGCATGGTAAAAATGGAACTTTCTCTCTGTAAGTGAATCTCTTTGACCATCAAAAGTGTCAGGAAACCCGCAACATGGTGTAAGGGGATTGAGAGAGTTGTATAAAAACAGCAAATGATCACATGTTCGAGCACATGCTTTTCTCATTGAAAAATATAAACGAGAGGATGCTATCGAATAGAATAAATTTAGTTTATGTAAAGGCATCTTTTAGTTAAAGGTCGACTGAAATGCAATATTGCAACTTCAGGATTGATTATAAAGTGAATGTAATGAGAAATTGATTTGACCCTTAATTTCTTAAACAGTTTAAATACGGCTTTCCGTATTTACCACCGATAAAAAGCCCGCGAACAGAAAAGAAAAACGACCTGGGTGGTAAGCAAGCATAAATGTTGCCTCGTGACGTTTTGCTTTTTATATTCATTTGTTGTGTTTGTGTTATTATATCACGCTAACAGAACAGCCCACTGTTTAAACTTCGATTTATCATGAATATCACTCAAACAACTCAACTATTCGAAAAAAGCAATTTATTTCATCATCTGGTATTATTTATTGTTCTTATCAAATGACCCGTGCCCTCACAACAACCAGGCACAATTACCATAAGAATATTTAATGCAATTTATTGCCCTTTGGCAGTATTGTTTTAACGACAAGATTGCATCACCTCGTCTATTCTTATATCATTACCGGGTGTCCATTGTGAAATCAAATCATTTTCAAAACGACAATCTGAATTTGATAGTTTCTAATCGTGAGTTATTAATCTATTTATTTTACCACCTCTGAAGTTTGGCCCCATCACGACAGGCGGCTCGGTTCTGTCATACTGCTGGTCCTGGCCCAACTGCGTTACCGTTTGGAACAAAGGACATATCACAAGAAACTAGAAGTATGTGCATGTGATGCACTGTGATATCCCTCGCCCCAACTTTTAATAAGAAAACGACCTTACCCCTATATGTACTAATGTCATATTTTCCAGAAAACAAATCAGAATAACCAAAGTAGCAAAAGGCATCACTCCTCTTCTAGATCAAACCTAATACCAAGGTTAGTAACAAATATTTAACAGTTTTTGAGCTGTAGCTTGGAAATAAAACTTCTCTCGCTTGGAAATGGATCTTCACCCACAATGCACTTAGTTCAATTTGTTTTAATGGAAACCAGCAAATAATCAACAACAATAAAATCAGAATATTATAGCAAAAAGCACCACTCCACCACTAGATCCAACCTCATTCCAAATTTTGTAAAAGAATATTGAAATTTTGAGATATCGCTTTGGAAACAGACCCTATCTTCCATATGCACTAAATTCAAACTGTTTCCATGGAAACCAGAAAAATTAAAAATTCTAAATTACCAAGGTAGCAAAAGGCACCAAAAAACAATCAATCCCTAAATCCCTGGTAAATGATTTCGTTTTGTCAATCACCAAGGCTTTTAACACAGCAAAATAATTTCACTTGGGACATTGATATGAAAGGGGAAGCTCTTAAGATATCCTGTATCCTATAATTCATTAAACATGCATCCGAGAAAAGGCGTAGATAGAGTGATAACATAGAAACAAAATGATCGTGAAAAATAAGAAGTAGAGAAGCATTCAATGAAATAGAGATAGATCGTATATATTACAATGCATCGAGAGTAAGATGATCGAAACGTTTGGAGCGATATAGGGTAGTGTATAGTATGTAGGTTAACTATTTAGCATAATTTTAGCATTCTGCGTCACAGTTTTATTATACCCCCGCTACGACGTAGTCGGGGGTATATAGCGCTCCGCGTGTCCGTCCGTCCGTCCGTGCGTCCGTCCGTCCGTTCGAAATCGTTTCCGGAGCATTACTCAAAAACTATAGCACTTAGAAACTTAAAATTTGGTATGGAAGTAGCCTATATGGTGCTGTGGTGCCTTTTAGGGGTTTCAGCTCAATGGTCCAAATAATTTTTGAAATTTTGACCAAAAACGGTCCAATTTTTGGACTTTGTCTCGTTTCCGGATCATAACTGAAAAACTATACCACTTAGAAACTTCAAATTTGGTATGGAAGTAGCCTATATGTTGCTGTGGTGCCTTTTAGGGGTTTCAGCTCAATGGTCCAAATAATTTTTGAAATTTTGACCATAAACGGTCCGATTTTTGGACTTTGTCTCGTTTCCGGAGCATAACTGAAAAACTATACCACTTAGAAACTTCAAATTTGGTATGGAAGTAGCCTATATGGTGCTGTTGTGCCTTTTAGGGGTTTCAACTCAATGGTCCAAATAATTTTTGAAATTTTGACCAAAAACCGTCAAACATTTTTACTTTGTCTTGTTTCCGGAGCATATATAAATACCAAATGACTTCCACACTTCAAATTTGGTATGGAAGTATACAGTCGAACCTCGGATACCCAGACTCCGTATATCCATAAATCTCGCCTTACGGACAAAGATTTTTCAAACAATGTGTCTATATTTCTTAAGAAAAATGACCCAGTTAACCGGACGATTTGCTATCCGGACGATTTTCACCTGTAACCAAAACAAGGTTCGACTGTATAGTGCTGTTGTGCCCTTTAGGGGTAATTCCAGGGTTCCCAGAATTTTATTCAAAAACTACATAGCCGGGGATGTTTTGAAGTGAAATAGTTTTTAGGGTTGCAAGATCATTGTGTTCTAAGCCATAATCATAAATTTTCAAATTAATGTTACGTGAAGGCGGTCAAACTCAAGCGGGGGTATGTGAGTCGCGCTCACTTTTGCCTTGTTGAAAAAACTTGTTCACCAATTGTTGCATTCTCTCCCCACAGAGGCAGATCAAATCATGTTGATTTAGCCTCTGTTACATTACGCCGAGATTGTGGGATAGAATGGGAGATGCCTGATTGGAGGCAATCAAAATTAGTTGTGCAATCAGCGACGCTGTTCTTAAATCATCATTTTGGCTACTTAAACAAGGCAAAGGCATTGTGATATGAATCACCCTTTCCATGCGAGAAGCCTTGTCATTTGATGAAGAAATTCAAATGTATTGTGATGAAAATGATTAAAAACAAGTTTGTCATGTCCTCTACAAGAAAAGAAAGGCATTGAAGAAGCTGGGTTGATAAAGATAACACCGTTCGTAAGCACTTGCATCATCAGAATGTTTCCTTTACCCCTGTCACTTTCTTCTTGATCAAACGGCGAATTAGTATTGCAAGTATTGCCGTCCTTAACCAATTGACTTTACCAACGTTTGTCTAATAAACTATATGAGCGTTTCATGCATTTAATATAATACATGTACTCCTCAGAGTAAGACAGAGAGAGGATTCTCTGTGTGAAAACAACGTGACATAATATGCGACAATTATTTCACATGGAAAACAGTCATAAACCTTATTGATTGACGACAAAATGTGCAGATGATCACATTGAATGACATATTCCAAAATCTGTACAAGCATGTTGCCTCCATGAATAGGTTAAATCGGGTAGTTCGGGATTCAATTCCAAGCCAATGGGCGCTAACGATTGACATGCCATCAATATTTTTTAACCTTCAATCACATTGAGACATTAAGTTCTTAAATTTATGGATAATTGGCAGTTTCATTAGAAAAAGACAAACTCAATTTACAATTTTAGCAGTTGATCCAATAGCCTATTTTGGAACTGTCAAAGATGGAATATATTTCTTTCAAACGAACAATAAAAAGAACAGAAGAATAATACCAATATCTAGAGAATTATTCTTGTGCAAACTGTTATATCTTATCTTACAGTTATATTTCTTAACTTTGCAATCCATTACAGTAACATTAACGTAGGTGATGTTTTAGCTAAATTAATTGTTTTCGGTCCAATGTTCCAAAAAGGATTTATTTCATGGATTCAGATGCCGTTCTATTAACTTTATGTCAAACTGATAAATAAGCGAAATCCTTTTCAAAATGGCGTTGTTTATGTTAAAAAAGGATAAAGGTTAAACGTCAATGTTCCTTATCAGAAAGAACATGGAAAGAAACATCAATGAATCTGCTGAAACAATCCAGATATGATATCATAAAACAATATACGTGTATGCAGAAATATTTGCAACGTTGCTGAGGTTTTAGCTATAGCTATGGAGAAATATAGATTAATTCCTCTCCAGGCTCGGGTATTAACGTTAAAATGGTAAACAAATTAAGGTCAGTACAGACAAGTTTATAGAATGTAACCAGTCACTCGAGGGTAACACTAAAATAATATTATAACAAAAGGTCACAGGTCACTATGTTGGTCAGATTCGAAGTCTTGCCTTCATGCTTCAATTCCATTAAGTTTCTTTGGGAAATATCATTTCAAAGTGTCTCCATTTGATATTAGTTCATGCCAACTGCATCAATTCTGATAGATGCAAACATATCATAACCAGTCCGACTATCCCTTGTCATACACGAAGGTGTACCAAACTGCCGGCGGCCATTTTAGTTCGAAGATCTTTTAATCCTTTGAGGTATAGAAACGATCCACGTATTAATGTCTATATAGAACTTCCTTTTATCATTTAAGAACGTTATTTTTGCAATTGGTCACAAAATGTTTCATTTTCGTGAGATTTATTTTCTCTTATATACGTGTTACTACTCACCTTTCAACCAACAGCTTAAATGATACAGAGACAACTTTTATTTACGTAATTCAAACAACGAGGTAAGTGTAAAACAAAGTAAATAGATCTTGCCCATTCGAGCCTCCGTGAAAAAAGTATCTTTAGTTTTCGACAAAGGTAGGGTTCTTCTCTGCACCTTACCTGCAAGATATGGAAACTAATTTAATTAAATGTGATAGTTCCATATAAGTGACGTGTCTGTTGTTTGTATGGAATTGGATCCGAATCACGACTATAAATATCGTTTTTCAGAGAGAATAAATGATAATGAAATTTAAAGACACGCTACAATAGAAACATAAATTGGGAATACCTAAGTGATGAAACTAACACATACCCTTGTCGTTGGTGTGTTTTCAAAATGTCCACACCTTTTCATCATGTTAACTCTTCCATGCCTATAATAATGTACATGTAGTCTTCCTCGTACATGTACATTATACTATGCTCCCTCGGGAGTCGAGATGGTAAAAGAAGTGTCATGAAGATTGATATCCAATGATCGAGGGAAAGCCAAAGCACATTTGAGCAGCGGTCTCTGAGCTGGATAGTAGCCCTATACAAATGTTTAGTAGTATTAGTAGTAGTAGTAGTAGTAGTAGTAGTAGTAGTATGTAGTCATATGAGGTCATAACTCTATTGTACTGGCTGGTCACACAGGAGTTTCTGCTAGAAACAGTATTGTTACATAGTTCAGACTGTAGGATTAGTTTCTTACATGCTTGTTTATGTCTGTTGGCGATTGACGGGTAATTTAGTGAGATAGATGCGTCTACATAACAGACCACCTCTTTTGAAATAGTTGTTGTAGAAGAACAAAATGGCTCAAGTTAATCGGCTAAAAGCTGAGTAACGTCTCGGGTCCGATTGAGCATTCAATGTTACCTCTTAAACTTTCTAAAACATCACTTTTTACCCTCTGGATTAATTGTTCTGTTTGTGATAATGACTGGGAAAGTGTAAGAAATACGACATAAATTATTTGGAACTTTTCTTGTTGCTTTTCTGATACGTCACTCTTTTAAATAAAACAGGATCTCAAGAAAAGAAAACAAGAGTCATAAGAAGATGACATATCCCACCGGTTCCAAATGATCGTAAGATGTAAACCTTTGAAAGATAATTGTAAATTGTTCAAGCAAGGTTCATAATAGTATAAGCTAATATATATGAAACGAAAACTTTCATGAACAGAGTCCAAATAAGAGCCGTTTCCATGGAAATAATAAAAAATAAAATTTCGGAAATGTGAAAATATCAAAAGACACTACTTCAGTAGGTGGGCAATACACATGTAAAGTTTCAGAAAGATATGTGGACCGTTTCTGCTCCGGAAACGAAATAATTACGGACGGACATACAGACGGACAGGGTGATGACTATATCCCACGGTATTACATACCGGTCGGATAAAAACCCAGTTGTATGCAATTGCTCAAACATATTTCTGTAACAATGAGAAAGAATTGAATTCGATTATGACAGTCTCTGTAAACCTAGCCTCAATATTATCCGTTTCACTCCTATGCTGAGTCTAGCAAGGCCTAGTAGAGGCTCGCGTCAGTCGACCTTTCTGCGACCTATGACCCTCGAACGTTATACGTGCGAAGGAAGACTATTGTGGCTTGAGATCGTTTGGTCAATTCGATGGCCTTTCTAAACTCAGTATAGGAGTGAAACGGATTTAATATTGAGGCTAGGTTTACTTAGACTGCGATTATGAAAAGTTAAGTTAAGCTAAAGGATTCCATATTCGTAACCTCAATGCATTAAAGTGTTCACACCAAAATGGCGGCATGAACGAGTTGTTTTCACTCTTGCACAACTAAATATTTAAGGACAATATTTGTTGAAAGAAACAATAAAAGAATTAAGATGTACAGCGAAGCTTAATAAATATTTTATTAAAGATTACAATCTGCGCCTCTCACTTAACATGCAAAAATGACATAGAAATTCTTAAATTATGATCAACAGTCATGTTATGTATCCCTGGTGAAAGTATGCTGCACATTGAATGGGCAGTACCACAAGCTGGAAGTTTCCCTGATAATGATCTGGTGAAACCAGTCAATTATAAACGTAAAGGATTACTCAATTTTTAGAATATCTATCTTTATAAATATTTTGTTCAAAAATCTTGTGCATGTTAATTACAAAGAAGTTGTTATTTAGATACCATGCTTTTCCTATGTTATTTAACACTTTTAAAAGTGACAATTTTCATGTTATATAATGGGATTGAACAACCTTTTATAAATAACACATATTCTCGTCGCCTACAGATTAATATTTAGTTAGCATATTAATACCTTATCAACAAAGGCGCCAAAACATCTTATTGAATTTAGTGTTATATCTGTTTTCGTTTATAATAAAATGACGTGACGTACGTGACTGAATAATCTCATTCGAGAGACAAGTCTTTTCTGAAATGGTCGCTATGACATGACATGACATGACATGAAAGTCAACATCGACAGGAAGAAGCAACAAAAGAATAATCAAAATGAATGTAATGGTAGATGGTGCTCTGAGCTCATGTTGTGGTCGAGATCATTTAAACATAATCATATACTGAGACGAGGTGTCGTATAAGGTTGGCGTAAGGTGAATAAGTAAAACGTCTGTGTCATCTGTGCCAGGAAAGTTCTGGGATGTACAGTGGTACCTAGTGAATGTTTTCTATAGGAGTTTCACTACGATTCACAGTATAAACATTTTATTTCCATAGTTACAACCTGCATATATTACAACTGTCCTCTAAATATGCCTCTCCTGTTTTTGATCTTCTTTCAACGTATCCTACCAACATATATTTTGTTCTTACAATGTAAGAATTTAAAGAATAAAGATAGACTGTGGCAATACAATAAGATCACATTGAAGTTCAACCAGTTGAATGAAAACGAAATAATGTCCATCACGAACAACACACACCAGTGACTTTCCTTGACTAAATGAATTACGTCTTATGTCTGGTTTGGAATGTTTCTTACTGGGATCATATACTTGTAGATCATACCCTACTACTATAAACTACATGTATAGTAGTAGGTCGGGTATATTAGTACAAATGTCTTTCTAGTGCTGTTGTCAAGCGATACATGTCCCCGTGTATTCGGCTGGGGTACAAGTCTTAGCCTGGACACCATTTAAAGAGAGCCATGCAAATATTTAGGGTTCTACAGGCCCTGGAGCAAGGACGTATTCTCAATTTTGATAACTCTTGAAACTTTGATGTGATTCAATTCAGTTACAAAAGTAACCATAATGTTCAAAAGGTAAAGAGATTCTCAGCCAAACAGTTTGGTTTTGTGAAAACAGTCAGAAAGAATCCCTTAGAATATAACTTAGAATAAAATCGAGATGATGGGACTATTCAAAATAAGTATGTACAAGGAAAAACAGTTTAAAACACCAAGTGAACAGAAACTGCGGTAAGATTTTTTCCAGTGCTAAATGAGTTTCAAATGTGTATGTTTATTTGGAAGCATGTCCGTGACTACATAGAGGATATTATATGAGTGTCCATGACATACTATGTTTACGACACGAGTGGCTAAATATTAGTATTTCCCGAGCGAGAGCGAGGGATATACTGATATTTAGACACGAGTGTCGTAAACATAGTATGTCATGGGCACGAATATAATATTCTGTTTATTACCGTAGTCCCAAAATTAAAGAAAATACTCAAAAACTACTTCCCAGCATAGGCGGACGAGCCGCCGCCGGTCCGTTTAGATTGTGACGTCATAGGTGAACCATGACGTCAAAGCATTGTTTATAATGTGATGTCACAATACAAAAGTGATATTTTGCCCTAGGGCAACATATGAAAAATATGAACCTCGGTATGATTGCCCTCGTAGGTTTTGTTAGCTGGTAGCTTTGTTAGGTCTTTTAACCTTGTACCACAGGTATGAGGCCGACCTCCAAAAACATTTTCCTTTATAAGTTTAAGAAATGTTATCTTTTTCAATCAATTTAAATCCATGAACTAAGATTACTAGATTACTGTAGGCGATAAAATGTAGTTTTTTTAAATCAGTAGATCAAGTTTATGTTTCACGATATTACAAGTGATTGTTTCATCCTATTTAAAATTAAACTATTGTTAGCAAATAATTACCAGCACAAACCTTCCTCCTTGATTAATACATTATACTCTGTTATCCCTGTCCTTGCAAGTCCGTATCAAGAGAAGGATAAACAACAGCTTTTACATCACCATTTGTTAGTTTAAACAGGATGTTGTCTCCTTCATCCAAATTGAAGGGAAGGAATTACTGTACGTTTGCATTAAATATGCATCACAGCCTATATATAGTGATCTTAAAAGGCAGCGTATGTATTTTGTAAGCTGAATTTACGTTCTCTTGACAAAGAAGGATGTTTCTGTACTCTGAAGGCGTCGTTAGCATTTTTCTAAATGTGTTTGTGTTATGTCACGCAAACGCGGGATTAAATGCGTTCTCTGCAAATGTTTTGTGTGATCTTACTTTTATACAGATGTTACAAATTCATTAGGAATTAGTTAACACAAATCTTGCCCGAGCCAGCTAGGAAATGCCACGTTTTGATCTTCAAAGAATTTCTTTAACAGACATGTAACTTGCTTGTGAATGATTGATCAAACTTCTTTAACAAATGACATACATGATTAACCAAAACAATTGCATCAAACTGTAATTCACTGAAAATTCCTTTTCACATATCCATATATCTGATTTAACTATGGGGAAAGTGTTCTTTATTATCGTGTACCAAGACAAATTAACCAATTACATTTTACCGTGCATTCACGTGATTAATTTCTTATGAATGTCACAATTAAAGCAAATTGTTAACAAGAGGATAAAGGCTGTTTTGTAATCCTGTTGAAATATAAAGCAAAGATTGTAAAAGGGTAATTTCACTTTATACCAGAAGTGATTGTGACTCCTTTGATGTTATTCCATCTCAATTACTTTTCTTCGAGAGTTTTTAAAACGAGTTCACATCCGATTACTGATTTCTCCCTGTTTTTGTTGATTGAAGCCCAAAATTGTTATCTAAATGTTACTCACAACTTTGAATATATATATCTTACTTCAAGGAAGAAATCAATATCAGCTGAAGAAACTTTTATTTAAGAAATCTATTTAATAAATTACGTTTAAAAATTCACAAATCTATTTTCGTAACGTTGGAACGTATTTCACTCTATACAAAAGATCAATATTTTCTACTGATAATTGTTATCATTTTATTGTAAAGGCGTAAAGGTATTTGTATATGACATAGTTCTAATGATAATAATCATGCACACTTGCTGTTGTTTTTACACTAAGTAATGAAGTGAATCATCTACTGAAATTGATTGAATTAGTGGGTTTGAAATTATCCCTATAAATGTCTAAACCAAACAAAAGTTAGCCTTTAATGTTTCAATTGTTACATTAGTGAAAGGATAAATGAGGTTTTATTCCTGTGTGTTTCTTTTCCTCAATGAAACTCGCATTGGTACTTTCTTTAATCAGTCATTTATTTTCTGAATGAGGTTACATCAAGCAGACAATTACTTGCATCAATTCAAGACAAATCCAACAGGATCGATTCAGCTCTCACTACTGCTACGATCATGGATATAAATGCATCGACAAGTATTTGAAATAATCTTATAATTGAAATGTCATGCTATTTGTCAAACTTGTCAGTGTTTCATATGTTATCTCACTCAAAGCTTCTTGTTGCTTGTGACCATCTCAATAGAGGTTGCTTTGTATGAATACTAACGACAGAAGCAGGCTATGGTTAAAACTGGGTGGAAATCTGATTTTTTATTTTGAAGTGGCAGTCAACTTAAACTGTTGCAAATCATTACCTGTTCATATAATTAACGTTTTGGTGACTTCAAAAATCTCTATCGGCGCTGTTAACTATTGTAAATCAAACTTTACATTTCATTCATCGGCTATCAACGAAACGGCATTGGGCGCTGCCATCTTGGAAGCGCCAGCCAATCAGAAACGACCTTGATCACAAGCGAGGTCACCATGAATACAATTAGCGTCAGTGCCGACAGCGGTGTTTCGCTTGTAGGAATAGGCGCTCTCGGGCCCATCGTGGCATTGTAATTGTAAAAAGTATTAGATCGTTCTGAATTAAACAATATTAATTTAGCTTACTTTATTTATCTTGCATTACGAAAAATTGCATGGCTGAATTATTCCCGAAATGAATGGTCTGTCATCTTACCGGAGATAAGACATGCAAGTTACAAAATATCGTGCTTTGTTGGATTTCTTGCTGATTAAATTATATGTTCAAGAGGTATTTCAACATATGGGTCTAAGTGTTTGTTGTACATTAATTTCAATGGAAGTGATTTCAATAATATTTCATTAAGTTATATGTTTATATCATCAACGTAAGTGCACACTATTATCAAATATATACATGTCTAATTGTCTATATTAGCGTAACTATAGTTATCGCTTATCGCAGTACAAATGATAAAAATATCGTGCTTTTTACGTTCATGGTTAAACTGAATAATTATTCCTTTTTGATACTGCTTGCAGAGTATAATAGAGATTTGAAAGACCATGTCTAAAGTCTCTGAGTTTTACGTTGAAGCGTAGAATGTGTTCGCCTTGTTCTTATTTGCAACAATGTTATACCGACTTTGCGGTTTGTATTCATAGCCTAGCAAGGAAATAGGCCTACATTTTCTTCGCACACATACTTGTTCAACTTCTTATATCATTCGACCTTTTTTTCCAGTTAGATTAATAAGAGCAACATTCACGTTGATGAAATCTAATACATATCCAGAAAACGGGTTTAATTTCTGCTGTGTTGCACAAATCCGGTTAAGATCGTTTAAATCATGACTTAATAGCATTTTCTAAATTGTTTGCAATGCCAGTAAGCTCACTTCGACAGAAAACATAAGACAAATGATACTAAAGCCTGGAATTTTCGGCCTCTATGTGAAAAAACATCAGGTAACGCAATGTCCACCACACGATACTGACTAATTTATCGTTCTTTGGACAAAACATCAATCAGTTTTACGACAATGTTTACTCTTAATTATTGGTGATTGAACATGGGTAAGTTATTAAAAAAGATTTTGTAAAAAAGAACAAAAAGAATACACCTCTTGAATTAAATGTCAATGTGAGTTTTCATAAGTTAATTAGATGAGTTTGAGGCTCTATTTCCTTCTAAATATCGGACCTGTAGATAAACGTGGAGTTTGAAAAACATGAAATAATTAACAACTGGATCCGAAACTTATAACCATTGTAACATATGTATAGTGATACCGTGGGTCTTTTCATAATTAAATTCTGAACATAGGTTTTTCGATAAAGGCTGTCTTATCATTTGATATTAAACAATAATTGAAATATGAACATTGAATGTCACTGTTCAGTCTGATGAAAATCGTCCGTAGGACGGTGTTTCGTGAAAAATCTTTCTAAATATGTACCGAGATACTGATAAAATCAGTAAGATATTATAACAACGATTTTGATCAACATTTAACTTGTCACACATTTCTTGACGTTCAATGATATTTTAAAAAAAATACAACGTCTCGACAAGTCGGCATATTTACAGAGTTCAGAAACTGGAGACGCGATTTCCTATACTGCTGTTAAAATTAGTTTGAATTTATGAAATCTACAGTGACTGGCAAATAATCATGAGAAAAATAAATGAACAATGGTCAATAAAGTTTACTTTTAATTTCGTTCATCCTTCTCAATATTGTTTCATAAGAAGCAATCATGATAAATGTCGCGCGGGCTTTGTTGTTCATTGCGTCGTCTTTGGACGACAGTACGCAAGGTCACTATGCATAAATTAGCGCCACGCTGTATCTATTTTTAGAACATTTAACGCAATTTGATTGGTCGACGATTACACCCGCTACTTACAAAATGGCGGCGTTTGTTGATGTTTCAGTCGGCCGGACGCTTGCAGATTTCGCGAGCGGATAAAGAAAAAGAGCAATTGTTATCGAGATTGAAAATAGGTGAAAACAATTCTTGCAATGGATTCCAATCGATCAAGCATACTTAAAACAGTTTTGCCATATGGGAAAGTAACGCAACTTAGCAAAAACAGCGCATACAGTACTGTATGCGCTTTGCCACCCTGTTTTAACCATAGCCGCTCTCTACCTGCTATCCAGTGGGGTTGCAGGTAGAGCCTCTCGACCTACTCTTAAAGGGGCAGTAGCACGTTTTAGGGGGAATATAAGGTTATGACAGAAAATGAAAATTAGTGGTTCTAATTGAAAGACAATGCATTTAATCTACATGTAAATGGAGCAGTAATAATTCAAATATATAATGTAGTTTAAAGTGAAAAGTTTAGCAATGCGATTCCCTTTTCTTACAAAAAATGAATTAAAGGTGTTCACACAAAATGGCCGCCCATTGATTTTAGGTGAATCTTCATATTTCTCCTCTGACTATGGATAATTGGTTTGCGTTATGAAATACGATAACAATAATACATATAGCATTAACGTACAATTATCAGTGACAAATTTAAAATATAAAATTATCAATTTTTTTTAACCCTTTAAGAGTTGCTGTTGGTTTATTCAAGTATTCGAATTCAAATATCTCGTAATCTGTAATGTATTTGAGGCATCCTAGGATTGCGAAACCGCAGTGGAAATGTTAAAATTTCACTTCAAAAGTTAACATGACATTTTGTGTTAAGATATTGGTATGTCATTCCTTAAACTACTTTTCTCTGCAAAATTCTTTACTGTGAGAGTAAGTGTTACACTGGATTTCTGCAAACTTGTGGATTGTGCATGTCGATTTATTATTATTTTTTATTGATGTTTTTTTTTCTATTTCAGCTTATCATCTTGATTTTATCTAATGCAAAAGTATTTTTATTTTTACATTATTTATTTTCTAAAAACAGTTATTAACGTTTGTTATTGTACAGTGTACGTTATCTATGACAAAAAGTTTCTGTTGTCTATGTTGTGATAATTATCATGACGTACAAAACAACCAGGATTAACAAAAAGAGTCTGATTTCTTAAAATGTATGTGTATATTAAATATCCAAAAAACACAAAACGGACAACGCAAAGTATTTGTCACTTAAAGATGAAACACACAATGACTAAACAGTTTATGTTAATATCCAAATTTGATTCCTTTGTAGATTGTTTGTATCTTCATTAATCATTATCCATAAATCCCTATTGTGTTAAAGACAAAAGACTTTATGCATTATGCAATTTTACTCAGAAAATACTCCCTGGGTATTTAATTGATTTTATTAACTATCATTAGAGGATTCACAAAAGGGAAATATGAACATATTTATTGAAACATCTTAAACATATTTTATGGACTACTAGTATTTTTTATTTGAGATATATCATGCTTATCACATGAAATGTAGAGAATTATTTTTGAAAATGACAGTAATAGTCTAAGATCGGCCCCTTCTCATTGAAAATTTTTATGACTTACTGTTATTTCAATGATTTGAAGTTCAGGTTATCCTTAGAATAACTCACTTTGTGAGAAAGATCGTATTCGACATTTGTCAAAATTAGATCTTAATATGACGGCAATATTGACAAAGACAGACTTAGAAATAGCCCAAAAACAATAATTGATTTAGTTTGGAAATTTAATGAACACGAATTGTTTTATCCTGATTATTTGAAGTGACTAGGTTGTGACGTAATCCTTCCTGATTGGATGCAAGTTAGTTTGAGAATTCATTTGATTAGATACTCTTCCCTAATGAGATTGAGACATCTTCCATATTTGGATATCTCGTTTATACAATGTTGCATCTTGTAAACACATTGGATTTCAGATTTCAGATTTCAAGTTTAGTTTGGAGTTTGTCCCTTGAAATATTTAATGAAATGCAATTTGCAAATGATATATTTAAGTTAGATAATTTACAGAATAATCAATCCATCATACATCTTTTTTTTATCCTTCAATATGAGACATTGCTATATTACATTATCTGTATTATTTTGAAATAATGAATAAGCAATGACAATTTAGTTTTTTTACCATGCAAGTTTGGGTTTCAAAACAAAACGATTTTCTGTATCTTAAACTAAGATAATCATATATACATGTGTATCACAGTACTAAATAGTTTTCATACCATTTTATTCAATGTTTGGATATATTTCAATTGTCAACGTGAAATGCGAAATAGTCTAACTAATTTGAATCATATTGCCAAATTAGAATACGCCAAAAGGAGATATTATGACTGTTTTCTGTAGTTTCTTTGGCCAGGTACTGAAATTATGCCTTGTGCTCACAAATTTATTTTCAATGTAAGTTGCAAATTGGTTAACAAATCATATGGTGCTACAAAAAAAAATTACACCCAATGATGTTTCAATTTACTTTGTAGAAACAAAATATTTAAATCAATTTTGAGAATTGATGCGTTGATGAAAACAATCAAACATACAACAGAGAATCGATGTTCACTCATAGGATATTGAAACGAT
Organism: Steromphala cineraria; assembly: GCA_916613615.1. NCBI lineage: Eukaryota > Metazoa > Mollusca > Gastropoda > Trochida > Trochidae > Steromphala > Steromphala cineraria. The sequence goes on from OU744729.1 coordinate 57,689,804, forward strand.
ACCATAACTAGAAAATCTGTGTCCATGGGACACAGATGTCTCCGCTAATAAAAAAGCCCTCAATGTTTTCAACCATAGAATTTAAAACAAAATAAGATATGCACATCTTTAGCTTCATGTAAGTTCAAACATGTTAAAAATGTAGAAAATGAAAAATTCCCAAAACAAAATATGAGATGCACACCTTTAGGATACCTATAAAGCATGTTTGAAAGATCAGCGCAGTCTGTCCAGTACTTTTTGAGGAGAAGTGGATAAACAACATCCCTGATCATACCAATATGCGCTTTCACTTGCCCCAAAATTCAACATGTCAGAACATTTTAAAAAATAGAACCAGTGGCTCTGTAGCTCATCAGGCTTCATATCAATTTTGCTTTAGGGTGTGGCAAATGTGGTTCCTCCCTTACTTTGGACCACAGGGTCACCAAATGTACAATTTGGATTCCTCCTTATCTGACTTAGGAGTTTGCACACAAAGTTTCAGCTTTCTAGGCCTGATGCTTCTTGAGAAAAAGATGAAATTAGGTTAGAGTGTGTGGCCCCTGAGGCCCTTATAAGTGGCCACAGGGCCACAAATTCTATAAATCATAATCCTCGCTAGTCAAATAGTATATTCACAAGGTTTCAGCTTTCTGGGCTTATTGCTTCTGGAGAAGGAGATGAAAATAGGTTGTAAAGGTGTGGTCCCTCTGGCCCTTAATAAGGGTCAAAGGGCCACCAAAGCTACAATTTATAATCCTCACTAGTCAAGGAGTCTGTACACCAAGTTTCAGCTTTCTAGGCCTTGTGGTTCTGGAGAAAAAGATGAAAATAGGTTTTTAGGGCGTGGCCCCTGTGGCCCTTAATAGGGGTCACAGGGCCACCAAAGCTACAATTTATAATCCCCACTAGTCAAGGAGTCTGTACACCAAGTTTCAGCTTTCTAGGCCTTATGGTTCTGGAGAAGAAGATGAAAATAGGTTTTTAGGGCGTGGCCCCTGTGGCCCTTATTAGGGGTTACAGGGCCACCAAAGCTACAATTTATAACCCACTAGTCAAGTAGTCTGTACACCAAGTTTCAGCTTTCTAGGCCTTATGGTTCTGGAGAAGAAGATAAAAATAGGTTTTTAGGGAGCGGCCCCTGTGGCCCTTAGTAGGGGTCACAGGGCCACCAAAGCTACAATTTATAATCCCCACTAGTCAAGGAGTCTGTACACCAAGTTTCAGCTTTCTTTGCCTTATGGTTCTGGAGAAGAAGATGAAAATAGGTTTTTAGGGCGTGGCCCCTGTGGCCCTTATTAGGGGTCACAGGGCCACCAAAGCTACAATTTATAATCCCCACTAGTCAAGTAGTCTGTACACCAAGTTTCAGCTTTCTAGGCCTTGTGATTCTGGAGAAGAAGATGAAAATAGGTTTTTAGGGAGCGGCCCCTGTGGCCCTTAATAGGGGTCACAGGGCCAACAAAGCTACAATTTATAATCCCCACTAGTCAAGGAGTCTGTACACTAAGTTTCAGCTTTCTAGGCCTTGTGATTCTGGAGAAGAAGATGAAAATAGGTTTTTTGGGCGTGGCCCCTGTGGCCCTTAATAGGGGTCACAGGGCCACCAAAGCTACAATTTATAATCCCCACTAGTCAAGGAGTCTGTACACAAAGTTTCAGCTTTCTAGGCCTTATGGTTCTGGAGAAGAAGATGAAAAAAAGTTTTTAGGGCGTGGCCCCTGTGGTCTTTAATAGGGGTCACAGGGCCACCAAAGCTACAATTTATAATCCCCACTAGTCAAGTAGTCTGTACACCAAGTTTCAGCTTTCTAGGCCTTGTGATTCTGGAGAAGAAGATGAAAATAGGTTTTTAGGGAGCGGCCCCTGTGGCCCTTAATAGGGGTCACAGGGCCACCAAAGCTACAATTTATAATCCCCACTAGTCAAGGAGTCTGTACACCAAGTTTCAGCTTTCTAGGCCTTATGGTTCTGGAGAAGAAGATGGAAAAAGGTTTTTAGGGCGTGGCCCCTGTGGTCCTTAATAGGGGTCACAGGGCCACCAAAGCTACAATTTATAATCCCCACTAGTCAAGGAGTCTGTACACCAAGTTTCAGCTTTCTAGGCCTTGTTATTCTGGAGAAGAAGATGAAAATAGGTTTTTAGGGCGCGGCCCCTGTGGCCCTTAATAGGGGTCACAGGGCCACCAAAGCTACAATTTATAATCCCCGCTAGTCAAGGAGTCTGTACACCAAGTTTCCGCTTTCTAGGCCTTGTGGTTCTGGAGAAGAAGATGTAAATAGATTTTTAGGGCGTGGCCCCTGTGGCCCTTAATAGGGGTCACAGGGCCACCAAAGCTACAATTTATAATCCCCACTAGTCAAGGAGTCTGTACACCAAGTTTCAGCTTTCTTGGCCTTATGGTTCTGGAGAAGAAGATGAAAATAGGTTTTTAGGGCGTGGCCCCTGTGGCCCTTATTAGGGGTCACAGGGCCACCAAAGCTACAATTTATAATCCCCACTAGTCAAGTAGTCTGTACACCAAGTTTCAGCTTTCTAGGCCTTGTGATTCTGGAGAAGAAGATGAAAATAGGTTTTTAGGGAGCGGCCCCTGTGGCCCTTAATAGGGGTCACAGGGCCAACAAAGCTACAATTTATAATCCCCACTAGTCAAGGAGTCTGTACACCAAGTTTCAGCTTTCTAGGCCTTGTGATTCTGGAGAAGAAGATGAAAATAGGTTTTTTGGGCGTGGCCCCTGTGGCCCTTAATAGGGGTCACAGGGCCACCAAAGCTACAATTTATAATCCCCACTAGTCAAGGAGTCTGTACACAAAGTTTCAGCTTTCTAGGCCTTATGGTTCTGGAGAAGAAGATGAAAAAAAGTTTTTAGGGCGTGGCCCCTGTGGTCTTTAATAGGGGTCACAGGGCCACCAAAGCTACAATTTATAATCCCCACTAGTCAAGTAGTCTGTACACCAAGTTTCAGCTTTCTAGGCCTTATGATTCTGGAGAAGAAGATGAAAATAGGTTTTTAGGGAGCGGCCCCTGTGGCCCTTAATAGGGGTCACAGGGCCACCAAAGCTACAATTTATAATCCCCACTAGTCAAGGAGTCTGTACACCAAGTTTCAGCTTTCTAGGCCTTATGGTTCTGGAGAAGAAGATGGAAAAAGGTTTTTAGGGCGTGGCCCCTGTGGTCCTTAATAGGGGTCACAGGGCCACCAAAGCTACAATTTATAATCCCCACTAGTCAAGGAGTCTGTACACCAAGTTTCAGCTTTCTAGGCCTTGTTATTCTGGAGAAGAAGATGAAAATAGGTTTTTAGGGCGCGGCCCCTGTGGCCCTTAATAGGGGTCACAGGGCCACCAAAGCTACAATTTATAATCCCCGCTAGTCAAGGAGTCTGTACACCAAGTTTCCGCTTTCTAGGCCTTGTGGTTCTGGAGAAGAAGATGTAAATAGATTTTTAGGGCGTGGCCCCTGTGGCCCTTATTAGGGGTCACAGGGCCACCAAAGCTACAATTTATAATCCCCACTAGTCAAGGAGTCTGTACACCAAGTTTCAGCTTTCTAGGCCTTGTGATTCTGGAGAAGAAGATGAAAAAAGGTTTTTAAGGAGCGGCCCCTGTGGCCCTTAATAGGGGTCACAGGGCCACCAAAGCTACAATTTATAATCCCCACTAGTCAAGGAGTCTGTACACCAAGTTTCAGCTTTCTAGGCCTTGTGATTCTGGAGAAGAAGATGAAAATAGGTTTTTCGGGCGTGGCCCCTGTGGCCCTTAATAGGGGTCACAGGGCCACAAAAGCTACAATGTATAATCCCCACTAGTCAAGGAGTCTGTACACCAAGTTTCAGCTTTCTAGGCCTTATGGTTCTGGAGAAGAAGATGAAAAAAGGTTTTTAGGGCGTGGCCCCTGTGGTCCTTAATAGGGGTCACAGGGCCACCAAAGCTACAATTTATAATCCCCACTAGTCAAGGAGTCTGTACACCAAGTTTCAGCTTTCTAGGCCTTGTTATTCTGGAGAAGAAGATGAAAATAGGTTTTTAGGGCGTGGCCCCTGTGGCCCTTAATAGGGGTCACAGGGCCACCAAAGCTACAATTTATAATCCCCGCTAGTCAAGGAGTCTGTACACCAAGTTTCCGCTTTCTAGGCCTTGTGGTTCTGGAGAAGAAGATGAAAATAGGTTTTTAGGGCGTGGCCCCTGTGGCCCTTATTAGGGGTCACAGGGCCACCAAAGCTACACTTTATAATCCCCACTAGTCAAGTAGTCTGTACACCAAGTTTCAGCTTTCTAGGCCTTGTGATTCTGGAGAAGAAGAGGAAAAAAGGTTTTTAGGGCGTGGCCCCTGTGGCCCTTAATAGGGGTCACAGGGCCACCAAAGCTACAATTTATAATCCCCACTAGTCAAGTAGTCTGTACACCAAGTTTCAGCTTTCTAGGCCTTATGGTTCTTGAGAAGAAGATGAAAAAAGGTTTTTAGGGCGTGGCCCCTGTGGTCCTTAATAGGGGTCACAGGGCCACCAAAGCTACAATTTATAATCCCCACTAGTCAAGGAGTCTGTACACCAAGTTTCAGCTTTCTAGGCCTTGTGATTCTGGAGAAGAAGATGAAAATAGGTTTTTAGGGAGCGGCCCCTGTGGCCCTTAATAGGGGTCACAGGGCCAACAAAGCTACAATTTATAATCCCCACTAGTCAAGGAGTCTGTACACCAAGTTTCAGCTTTCTAGGCCTTGTGATTCTGGAGAAGAAGATGAAAATAGGTTTTTCGGGCGTGGCCCCTGTGGCCCTTAATAGGGGTCACAGGGCCACCAAAGCTACAATTTATAATCCCCACTAGTCAAGGAGTCTGTACACCAAGTTTCAGCTTTCTAGGCCTTGTGATTCTGGAGAAGAAGATGAAAATAGGTTTTTAGGGCGCGGCCCCTGTGGCCCTTAATAGGGGTCACAGGGCCACCAAAGCTACAATTTATAATCCCCGCTAGTCAAGGAGTCTGTACACCAAGTTTCCGCTTTCTAGGCCTTGTGGTTCTGGAGAAGAAGATGAAAATAGATTTTTAGGGCGTGGCCCCTGTGGCCCTTATTAGGGGTCACAGGGCCACCAAAGCTACAATTTATAATCCCCACTAGTCAAGTAGTCTGTACACCGAGTTTCAGCTTTCTAGGCATTGTGATTCTGGAGAAGAAGATGAAAAAAGGTTTTTAGGGAGCGGCCCCTGTGGCCCTTAATAGGGGTCACAGGGCCACCAAAGCTACAATTTATAATCCCCACTAGTCAAGGAGTCTGTACACCAAGTTTCAGCTTTCTAGGCCTTGTGATTCTGGAGAAGAAGATGAAAATAGGTTTTTCGGGCGTGGCCCCTGTGGCCCTTAATAGGGGTCACAGGGCCACCAAAGCTACAATTTATAATCCCCACTAGTCAAGGAGTCTGTACACCAAGTTTCAGCTTTCTAGGCCTTATGGTTCTGGAGAAGAAGATGAAAAAAGGTTTTTAGGGAGCGGCCCCTGTGGTCCTTAATAGGGGTCACAGGGCCACCAAAGCTACAATTTATAATCCCCACTAGTCAAGGAGTCTGTACACCAAGTTTCAGCTTTCTAGGCCTTATGGTTCTGGAGAAGAAGATGAAAAAAGGTTTTTAGGGCGTGGCCCCTGTGGTCCTTAATAGGGGTCACAGGGCCACCAAAGCTACAGTTTATAATTCCCACTAGTCAAGGAGTCTGTACACCAAGTTTCCGCTTTCTAGGCCTTGTGGTTCTGGAGAAGAAGATGAAAATAGGTTTTTCGGGCGTGGCCCCTGTGGCCCTTAATAGGGGTCACAGGGCCACCAAAGCTACAATTTATAATCCCCACTAGTCAAGGAGTCTGTACACCAAGTTTCAGCTTTCTAGGCCTTGTGATTCTGGAGAAGAAGATGAAAATAGGTTTTTCGGGCGTGGCCCCTGTGGCCCTTAATAGGGGTCACAGGGCCACCAAAGCTACAATTTATAATCCCCACTAGTCAAGGAGTCTGTACACCAAGTTTCAGCTTTCTAGGCCTTATGGTTCTGGAGAAGAAGATGAAAAAAGGTTTTTAGGGAGCGGCCCCTGTGGTCCTTAATAGGGGTCACAGGGCCACCAAAGCTACAATTTATAATCCCCACTAGTCAAGGAGTCTGTACACCAAGTTTCAGCTTTCTAGGCCTTATGGTTCTGGAGAAGAAGATGAAAAAAGGTTTTTAGGGCGTGGCCCCTGTGGTCCTTAATAGGGGTCACAGGGCCACCAAAGCTACAGTTTATAATTCCCACTAGTCAAGGAGTCTGTACACCAAGTTTCCGCTTTCTAGGCCTTGTGGTTCTGGAGAAGAAGATGAAAAAAGATTTTTAGGGCGTGGCCCCTGTGGCCCTTATTAGGGGTCACAGGGCCACCAAAGCTACAATTTATAATCCCCACTAGTCAAGTAGTCTGTACACCAAGTTTCAGCTTTCTAGGCCTTGTGATTCTGGAGAAGAAGATGAAAAAAGGTTTTTAGGGAGCGGCCCCTGTGGCCCTTAATAGGGGTCACAGGGCCACCAAAGCTACAATTTATAATCCCCACTAGTCAAGGAGTCTGTACACCAAGTTTCAGCTTTCTAGGCCTTGTGATTCTGGAGAAGAAGATGAAAATAGGTTTTTCGGGCGTGGCCCCTGTGGCCCTTAATAGGGGTCACAGGGCCACCAAAGCTACAATTTATAATCCCCACTAGTCAAGGAGTCTGTACACCAAGTTTCAGCTTTCTAGGCCTTATGGTTCTGGAGAAGAAGATGAAAAAAGGTTTTTAGGGAGCGGCCCCTGTGGTCCTTAATAGGGGTCACAGGGCCACCAAAGCTACAATTTATAATCCCCGCTAGTCAAGGAGTCTGTACACCAAGTTTCCGCTTTCTAGGCCTTGTGGTTCTGGAGAAGAAGATGAAAATAGGTTTTTAGGGCGTGGCCCCTGTGGCCCTTATTAGGGGTCACAGGGCCACCAAAGCTACAATTTATAATCCCCACTAGTCAAGTAGTCTGTACACCAAGTTTCAGCTTTCTAGGCCTTGTGATTCTGGAGAAGAAGAGGAAAAAAGGTTTTTAGGGCGTGGCCCCTGTGGCCCTTAATAGGGGTCACAGGGCCACCAAAGCTTCAATTTATAATCCCCACTAGTCAAGTAGTCTGTACACCAAGTTTCAGCTTTCTAGGCCTTATGGTTCTGGAGAAGAAGATGAAAAAAGGTTTTTAGGGCGTGGCCCCTGTGGTCCTTAATAGGGGTCACAGGGCCACCAAAGCTACAATTTATAATCCCCACTAGTCAAGGAGTCTGTACACTAAGTTTCAGCTTTCTAGGCCTTGTGATTCTGGAGAAGAAGATGAAAATAGGTTTTTCGGGTGTGGCCCCTGTGGCCCTTAATAGGGGTCACAGGGCCACCAAAGCTACAATTTATAATCCCCACTAGTCAAGGAGTCTGTACACCAAGTTTCAGCTTTCTTGGCCTTATGGTTCTGGAGAAGAAGATGAAAATAGGTTTTTAGGGCGTGGCCCCTGTGGTCCTTAATAGGGGTCACAGGGCCACCAAAGCAACAATTTATAATCCCCACTAGTCAAGTAGTCTGTACACCAAGTTTCAGCTTTCTAGACCTTGTGATTCTGGAGAAGAAGATGAAAATAGGTTTTTAGGGAGCGGCCCCTGTGGCCCTTAATAGGGGTCACAGGGAAACAAAGCTCGATTTATAATCCCCACTAGTCAAGGAGTCTGTACACCAAGTTTCAGCTTTCTAGGCCTTGTGATTCTGGAGAAGAAGATGAAAATAGGTTTTTCGGGCGTGGCCCCTGTGGCCCTTAATAGGGGTCACAGGGCCACCAAAGCTACAATTTATAATCCCCACTAGTCAAGTAGTCTGTACACCAAGTTTCAGCTTTCTAGGCCTTGTGATTCTGGAGAAGAAGATGAAAAAAGGTTTTTAGGGAGCGGCCCCTGTGGCCCTTAATAGGGGTCACAGGGCCACCAAAGCTACAATTTATAATCCCCGCTAGTCAAGGAGTCTGTACACCAAGTTTCCGCTTTCTAGGCCTAGTGGTTCTGGAGAAGAAGATGAAAATAGGTTTTTCGGGCGTGGCCCCTGTGGCCCTTATTAGGGGTCACAGGGCCACAAAAGCTACAATTTATAATCCCCACTAGTCAAGGAGTCTGTACACCAAGTTTCAGCTTTCTAGGCCTTATGGTTCTGGAGAAGAAGATGAAAAAAGGTTTTTAGGGAGCGGCCCCTGTGGTCCTTAATAGGGGTCACAGGGCCACCAAAGCTACAATTTATAATCCCCGCTAGTCAAGGAGTCTGTACACCAAGTTTCCGCTTTCTAGGCCTAGTGGTTCTGGAGAAGAAGATGAAAATAGGTTTTTAGGGCGTGGCCCCTGTGGCCCTTATTAGGGGTCACAGGGCCACCAAAGCTACAATTTATAATCCCCACTAGTCAAGGAGTCTGTACACCAAGTTTCAGCTTTCTAGGCCTTGTGATTCTGGAGAAGAAGATGAAAATAGGTTTTTAGGGCGTGGCCCCTGTGGCCCTTAATAGGGGTCACAGGGCCACCAAAGCTACAATTTATAATCCCCACTAGTCAAGGAGTCTGTACACCAAGTTTCAGCTTTCTTGGCCTTATGGTTCTGGAGAAGAAGATGAAAATAGGTTTTTAGGGAGCGGCCCCTGTGGCCCTTAATAGGGGTCACAGGACAACAAAGCTCGATTTATAATCCCCACTAGTCAAGGAGTCTGTACACCAAGTTTCAGCTTTCTAGGCCTTGTGATTCTGGAGAAGAAGATGAAAATAGGTTTTTCGGGCGTGGCCCCTGTGGCCCTTAATAGGGGTCACAGGGCCACCAAAGCTACAATTTATAATCCCCACTAGTCAAGGAGTCTGTACACAAAGTTTCAGCTTTCTAGGCCTTATGGTTCTGGAGAAGAAGATGAAAAAAGATTTTTAGGGCGTGGCCCCTGTGGTCTTTAATAGGGGTCACAGGGCCACCAAAGCTACAATTTATAATCCCCACTAGTCAAGTAGTCTGTACACCAAGTTTCAGCTTTCTAGGCCTTGTGATTCTGGAGAAGAAGAGGAAAAAAGGTTTTTAGGGCGTGGCCCCTGTGGCCCTTAATAGGGGTCACAGGGCCACCAAAGCTTCAATTTATAATCCCCACTAGTCAAGTAGTCTGTACACCAAGTTTCAGCTTTCTAGGCCTTGTGATTCTGGAGAAGAAGATGAAAAAAGGTTTTTAGGGAGCGGCCCCTGTGGCCCTTAATAGGGGTCACAGGGCCACCAAAGCTACAATTTATAATCCCCACTAGTCAAGGAGTCTGTACACCAAGTTTCAGCTTTCTAGGCCTTGTGATTCTGGAGAAGAAGATGAAAATAGGTTTTTAGGGAGCGGCCCCTGTGGTCCTTAATAGGGGTCACAGGGCCACCAAAGCTACAATTTATAATCCCCGCTAGTCAAGGAGTCTGTACACCAAGTTTCCGCTTTCTAGGCCTAGTGGTTCTGGAGAAGAAGATGAAAATAGGTTTTTAGGGCGTGGCCCCTGTGGCCCTTATTAGGGGTCACAGGGCCACCAAAGCTACAATTTATAATCCCCACTAGTCAAGGAGTCTGTACACCAAGTTTCAGCTTTCTAGGCCTTGTGATTCTGGAGAAGAAGATGAAAATAGGTTTTTAGGGCGTGGCCCCTGTGGCCCTTAATAGGGGTCACAGGGCCACCAAAGCTACAATTTATAATCCCCACTAGTCAAGGAGTCTGTACACCAAGTTTCAGCTTTCTTGGCCTTATGGTTCTGGAGAAGAAGATGAAAATAGGTTTTTAGGGAGCGGCCCCTGTGGCCCTTAATAGGGGTCACAGGACAACAAAGCTCGATTTATAATCCCCACTAGTCAAGGAGTCTGTACACCAAGTTTCAGCTTTCTAGGCCTTGTGATTCTGGAGAAGAAGATGAAAATAGGTTTTTCGGGCGTGGCCCCTGTGGCCCTTAATAGGGGTCACAGGGCCACCAAAGCTACAATTTATAATCCCCACTAGTCAAGGAGTCTGTACACAAAGTTTCAGCTTTCTAGGCCTTATGGTTCTGGAGAAGAAGATGAAAAAAGATTTTTAGGGCGTGGCCCCTGTGGTCTTTAATAGGGGTCACAGGGCCACCAAAGCTACAATTTATAATCCCCACTAGTCAAGTAGTCTGTACACCAAGTTTCAGCTTTCTAGGCCTTGTGATTCTGGAGAAGAAGAGGAAAAAAGTTGTTTAGGGCGTGGCCCCTGTGGCCCTTAATAGGGGTCACAGGGCCACCAAAGCTTCAATTTATAATCCCCACTAGTCAAGTAGTCTGTACACCAAGTTACAGCTTTCTAGGCCTTGTGATTCTGGAGAAGAAGATGAAAAAAGGTTTTTAGGGAGCGGCCCCTGTGGCCCTTAATAGGGGTCACAGGGCCACCAAAGCTACAATTTATAATCCCCACTAGTCAAGGAGTCTGTACACCAAGTTTCAGCTTTCTAGGCCTTGTGATTCTGGAGAAGAAGATGAAAATAGGTTTTTCGGGTGTGGCCCCTGTGGCCCTTAATAGGGGTCACAGGGCCACCAAAGCTACAATTTATAATCCCCACTAGTCAAGGAGTCTGTACACCAAGTTTCAGCTTTCTAGGCCTTGTGATTCTGGAGAAGAAGATGAAAATAGGTTTTTCGGGCGTGGCCCCTGTGGCCCTTAATAGGGGTCACAGGGCCACCAAAGCTACAATTTATAATCTCCACTAGTCAAGGAGTCTGTACACCAAGTTTCAGCTTTCTAGGCCTTATGGTTCTGGAGAAGAAGATGAAAAAAGGTTTTTAGGGCGTGGCCCCTGTGGTCCTTAATAGGGGTCACAGGGCCACCAAAGCTACAATTTATAATCCCCACTAGTCAAGGAGTCTGTACACCAAGTTTCAGCTTTCTAGGCCTTGTTATTCTGGAGAAGAAGATGAAAATAGGTTTTTAGGGCGCGGCCCCTGTGGCCCTTAATAGGGGTCACAGGGCCACCAAAGCTACAATTTATAATCCCCGCTAGTCAAGGAGTCTGTACACCAAGTTTCCGCTTTCTAGGCCTTGTGGTTCTGGAGAAGAAGATGAAAATAGGTTTTTAGGGCGTGGCCCCTGTGGCCCTTATTAGGGGTCACAGGGCCACCAAAGCTACAATTTATAATCCCCACTAGTCAAGTAGTCTGTACACCAAGTTTCAGCTTTCTAGGCCTTGTGATTCTGGAGAAGAAGATGGAAAAAGGTTTTTAGGGCGTGGCCCCTGTGGCCCTTAATAGGGGTCACAGGGCCACCAAAGCTACAATTTATAATCCCCGCTAGTCAAGGAGTCTGTACACCAAGTTTCCGCTTTCTAGGCCTTGTGGTTCTGGAGAAGAAGATGAAAATAGGTTTTTAGGGCGTGGCCCCTGTGGCCCTTATTAGGGGTCACAGGGCCACCAAAGCTACAATTTATTATCCCCACTAGTCAAGTAGTCTGTACACCAAGTTTCAGGTTTCTAGGCCTTGTGATTCTGGAGAAGAAGATGAAAAAAGGTTTTTAGGGCGTGGCCCCTGTGGCCCTTAATAGGGGTCACAGGGCCACCAAAGCTACAATTTATAATCCCCACTAGTCAAGGAGTCTGTACACCAAGTTTCAGCTTTCTAGGCCTTATGGTTCTGGAGAAGAAGATGAAAAAAGGTTTTTAGGGCGTGGCCCCTGTGGTCCTTAATAGGGGTCACAGGGCCACCAAAGCTACAATTTATAATCCCCACTAGTCAAGGAGTCTGTACACCAAGTTTCAGCTTTCTAGGCCTTATGGTTCTGGAGAAGAAGATGAAAATAGGTTTTTAGGGCGTGGCCCCTGTGGCCCTTATTAGGGGTTACAGGGCCACCAAAGCTACAATTTATAATCCCCACTAGTCAAGTAGTCTGTACACCAAGTTTCAGCTTTCTAGGCCTTATGGTTCTGGAGAAGAAGATGAAAATAGGTTTTTAGGGCGTGGCCCCTGTGGCCCTTATTAGGGGCCACGGGGTCACCAAAGCTAAAATTTTTTATCCTCACTAGTCAAGGAGTCTGTACACAAAGTTTCAGCTTTCTAGGCCTTGTGGTTCTGGAGAAGAAGTCGAAATTCCACAAAGTTTACGGACGGATGGACTGACGGACGGACGCCGGACAACATACCATGCCATAAGCCCATCGGGCCTTACAAAACATGAGATGCACACCCTTAGGATGCCTATAAGCCATGTGTGCGATTTCAGTTAAATCTGTTGAATGGTTTTTGAGAAGTGGATAAACAATACCCTGTATATGGCCATATTCGAAACTCTATCTGTTCACAACTTTTCCAAAACACGCCATTTAAAATCATTTGGAAATATCCTCAACTAGATCATTGGACGAGGTAGGATAGTGAAAACTGGCTATATTACTACTTTATCAAATTTCTACGTTTAACATATTTTCTTGCCTATAACGCATTCAAAACTTGTTATACGACATGATCGTAAGACCGAAATTGTATGTAAGTACTTCGTTACAATTGTTATGTCTATCGCATGGATACGTTGTCGTTTTCACTAACAACAGGTTTTTGTACCCTCTTCAAAAGCTGGTACCCTTTCTTTTGCTTTTAAGTTTTTGTAATCACCTATGAATATGACGTGATATATTCAATATAACAAGATAGATGTGAATACTGAAGCTGAATCCTTATTGTTATTGGCGTGTTTATTAAGGATTCAGCCATAAGGCTGAATCCTTATTGTTATTGGCGTGTTTCTTTTTTTTTTTATTGTTCCACGAATTTTGTGGTCAACTTTCAGCCCAAACGGCTGATGCTATTGAAGCCAAATTTCACAGGCTGGTAGACCTTGTTGAGGAATGGCGACAATAAGCTTTTTGGACAATTCGGCCCATACGTTAAAGGTCCAGTTCGATTCCAAAATCGAAAATTTAACATTGATTTTTTTTTCAAAATGCACTTAGAGACCTAATTTTTTTAAAAAAATGTGCGCAATCAAAAATGCTGCAAAAAAACAAATCATGGAAAATTCGTAGGTCACGTGGTTTGGCCGCCATCTTGGATTTAGTGCATTTTTGACCATTTTGACCCCACCCACCTTTGAGAAACTTCTTCTCTGAAGATACTTGCACTGAAATTTATACTCAATGTAGCTGAAGCATCTGAAAGCTTAATTTGACTTCTACAGTGTCCTAACATTAATACTTTTCTTGCTGTGATTTTTCAAAGTTGACCAAAATCTAAAAATCACAAACTTCAAGGGCAGATAACTCAAAAACCAGACCATAGAATTTGATGATTTTTGCATGAGAGTTAGACATTGGCAAGCCCTTTAAGATAAAAGAATAAAATCGCTCGCGAACAGTCATTTCCGGTCAGGGTCAGAGGTCAAACTTCGCATTTTGGAAATGTGGTGTTTTGGTGAGTATGTTTGAAATATCGTAGCGAATCAACGGCGTACGATAACGCTTTGTTCTATACATCATATGGAAGCCAAAAGCCCATAGAATTTTTTACAACTTAACAGAAAATTTCTATATTTGTTTTACATTGAGTTACAGCCCTTTGAATATTGTCAATTCTGCTTTCGTTTTGAATGCATAGGATGCAGGTATGTTAAAAAAGTTGTTAGTCATCAGTGATAGACGACAAATCATTGTTCTATATATCATTAGAAAGCCAAAAGAATACAAAATCTTTTAAAAATTAACAATAAATTCACTTACTTCATTTACATTGAGTTACGAACCTTTGAATATTGTCAACCCTGCATGCGTTTTAAATGCATTTGATAACTGTTTGTTTGCAAATTGCGTTAATCATCAACAAAAGATTATAACCAATAAGCTTTTGACTGAAATCATTACATTTGTGCATTACATTTAACACCATACAGCGCTGAATCCGTTTGTCGTCGCTTGCGACTATATTTATTTTTATTGTTCCACGAATTTTGTGGTCAGCTTTCAGCCCAAACGGCTGATGCTATTGAAGCCAAATTGCACAGGCTGGTAGACCTTGTTGGGGAATGGCGACAATAAGCTTTTGGGACAATTCGGCCCATACGTTAAAGGTCCAGTTCGATTCCAAAATCGAAAATTTAACATTGACTTTTTTTTCAAAATGCACTTAGAGACCTAATTTTTTTTTTAAATGTGCGCAATCAAAAATGCTGCAAAAAACGAAATCATGGAAAATTCGTAGGTCACGTGGTTTGGCCGCCATCTTGGGATTTAGTGCATTTTTGACCATTGCTGACCCCACCCACCTTTGAGAAACTTCTTCTCTGAAGATACTTGCACTAGAGATCTGAAATTTATACTCAATGTAGCTGAAGCATAGCAGACCTTAATTTGACTTCTAGAAAGTCCTAACGTTAATACTTTTTCTGCTGTGACCATTCAAAGTTGACCAAAATCTAAAAATCGCAAACTTCAAGGGCAGATAACTCAAAAACCAGACCATAGAATTTTATGATTTTTGCATGAGAGTTAGACATTGGCAAGATCTTTAAGATAAAAGAATAAAATCGCTCGCGAACAGTCATTTCCGGTCACGAGGAGGGGTCAAACTTTGCATTTTGGAAATTTTGCTTTTACCGTTGCCGACCCCACCCGCCTTTGACAATCTTCTTCTCTGAAGACACTTGCACTCAAGAGCTGAAATTTATAGTCAATGTAGCTGAAGCATTGCAGTTCTTAATTTGACTTCTAGAAAGTCCTAACTTTGATACTTTTTCTGCTGTGACCATTCAAAGTTGACCAAAATCTAAAAATCGCAAAATTCAAGGGCAGATAACTCAAAAACCTAGCCAGGGAATTTGATAATTTTTGCATGAGAGTTAGACATTGGCAAGGTCTTTAAGATAAAAGAATAAAATCGCAAATTTTTTTTTCTCGAAAAAAATGGCTTGGAAAAAAAAGCACTTTTTTCGATTTTATTTATAAAACTTATAAAAAAAAAATTAAAAAAAAAAGAAATAAAAAAAATGGAATTTCAAGTATATTTTTTCTTCCTCTGTCCTCTGTCCCCTTCTCTCCCTTTATCCCTGCAGTCTGACTACTTGTCTGTCAGCTCTGAGAATTTCAGGCAGATATCAATTCAAGTTTTCGAGTTATGTGCACTTGAAATGGTAGGTATGGAAAAAAAGACCTCAAAACAGCTTTTCCCCCCCTTAAAAAATAAATCATGCCAAAGTTGCTACAAATGGCCTCAAGCACTCATATATTTGGCTGAATCCTGTAATCGTCGCTTTGCGACTATATTTTTGACTTTCAATGCGTATTTCAAAAACCTTTTTAATCAATATATGTGTATATATAGGTGTATAAAACTTCAATATTCCTGAGTATATCTATTTATGCTTCAAGACAATAGGAGTTGAAATGAGAACTTGAACAAAATGCATGTAGCTAGTAAATATACCGTGCAAAGACATAATGTATGGCCTAAGATGTTTCATATTCATTTTCTAGTTGGAACAATTCTGCAGCGAGAGTAGGTGATCTACAGTTCTCTTCCCTTATCTGATTCATCACATGAGAATTGATTTTACTAAGTGTTTTATGTAGTCTGCGTCAGCTCATCATCAGGAAGATGAGGGTTAATTTACAAGCCACGTCATGGCAAATAACACTAAAATATGGATTTGGCGTTTTCGATTATATTTTTTCTGATACCTAATCTCATTCAATTGAGACATTAGCTTCGTGTACAATATCATGTCGAATGTACGGTTTCAAATTTCCGAACAATAGACAGTTTCATTAGAAAAAGATACAGTTATCTGCTAATGTATTAATTTGTTCTTAAAGTCCAAAATAAATTGGCAGGTAATCTATTAGATGTTCCTGAGCTGTCAAAAAGTGGAAAATATTTTATTCAATTGGCAGTAACACGAATAACGGAATATAAACACTTTTGAGCGAATGTACTCAAAAATCTAAACAATTTTTATTTTTATTTGAACAATTCATTTCGCATATTAAAAAAATAATGATAATAGATGAGATTGCGTTAGGAGATTAATATCATAATTTTGTTTCTGAGCTTTCAATTTACGCTAGTGTCATATAGATCACACGATATAAGTACCTTAACAATTGTTTTCATACACCATCCCTTTGAGAGGCATGCTTTTACCAACCTTATGTGCAAAAGTGGCATACAACAAAGTATACATCTAATTATTGAGGGTTCTTCAACGTCTTCTGTTACTTTTTTCAAATAAATCATTGTCTAAAGATGTATCGTAGCTATTTTTTAAAAGATGTATGTCGGTTTTCATACATATTGTCCAAGATATTTTTCACCATTCAAGTGATCTTACTTTATTGTCATTTGCAGTACCGGAACATTGACTAAATACATGTGTATCTAGATTTTCTAGATTCTTTGGCAAAAATTAATTATTTAAGGTCTACCATGAAATCAAACGTATCTGCTTGAAACAAGTAATATTTCCAATACGGGCGAGGATACACGAGTGGACATTTTTATGATATCTGCACATGTACATTTTAGTGATTCTCAACGTTTATTCATTGATGAATAAAACGTGCCAAACTCACGCATGTCGTTTATGCTAAAAATAAAATCTTAAATTCATCTATGTGTTTACATGTAGTTTCACTGTATTCTTAAACTAAGGTTTCTTTTTTTTCAAAGGCACAATCATCGCCGTCTATTTGTTATCAAATATGGCTGCCATCGAAAAATATTGAAAATAGCATTAGAACAATCAATAATAGTTAATCAGATCTAATCACAATAAAGGATCATTATTAAAACTGACAAGTATGAAAGCAACAAGTGTTCAAACCAACACAGTTGACTATCACATGCACTGTTATACAACAAGCAGCAAACATCCGATTATAGTTATCGTTCTTGATACTGTCAGTTTTAAATCCGGACTTTATTTCAGTATTGCATTTGATTGACTACCTGCCATTTCCTTGTGTTCATTACAGCGCTTCAGGAAAGTTTTCTGGTTTAAGCGCTATATATGTGGTTTAAACATATTTATTCCAAACAAAAGCAGGAACCGGATTGGTAAACAAGCAAATGCTTATATCAATACCGCTATATATGTATTTTATGTATGTATGGATGCATGTACATGTATGTATGTATGTATGTATGTATGTATGTATGTATGTATGTATGTATGTATGTATGTATACTGGCAGTGAATAAAAACAACATCGAAAGGGACAGATATTGTTCAACCTACAGATTATTTTATTATCATGACATAATGACGTGATTTATCCATTTGTTGTCCATATGTGTCTTGGTCTCAATGTACTCCACATGGCCCTTCAGTTGTGGTTTATTGGTACAAAACAATTCTTTAAATATCATATATGTAAATAATAAACATTGTTTGTGTTTGTACAAAATAGTGGTTGTTAAATTTCATTTTAAGGAAGAGAGGCTGCAGAGAACAACATTCGTGCCACAACAACAACAACAACAACACACTTTTGAGAATTGCCTGCACGCACATATGTTTTAGCGGACACAGAGTTGGTTTTTGGAACTAAATTTAAAATGTGACCTGAAATGACAGCCGATTCGGGTAAAACAAATGATTCATTGATTAGGGAAACTGAATCTTTGGCAGGAGGAAAACATGTATATACGAAGACCTATACATCTAACAAACAACTTGCAAAATCAGTAAAGTTTCCTATCCACCGCAAATATAACCTTAACAGGGGATGCATATAAAACGTTACCTATCTTTTCCTCTACATAATGTAATCTTGAGATTACAAAACCGTAGAAATAAGCTTAGGACATCAATACCTTTCCATTAGCTACATGTTTTAATGCTTGGCAGTTTGATGGAGATTTCCGGATGTAGTGAATGTTGACTTTTCCTATACTTCCTTGGGTATGACAGACGATTCAATTCCTCTCCGCATTCCTTCCGGCGTTTTATCTTTCTGAAGACGTTTTTCAGGGATTAAGCTTAAGAACTGCTATGTGACATCAACTTGTGGAGACATGTTGATCGGATATAATTGCAGTGCAGGTTGTATTTAGAAGTTTTATATATGGCCAATGTAGGACATGTATTTAGTAAAACATGAGATATCTGTTCACTCACTTTTGATGTCACCAAGTCATGAATTGCTGATCTAGCCTCTGTTCCAATTAGCCGAGTTTGTGGACTAGAATGCGAGATGCCTGATTGGATGCAATCAAAGTTACTTGTGCAATTAGCGACGCTGACCTAAAATAATAATTTTGCTACTGAACTACGACAAAGGCAATGTTATATGAACCATCCTTTCCATCGAGAAAACAATTCAAATGGATTGCGCTGCAATTTTGTTCCGGCAGTTTCCACTGATTTCGTTCAATAAGAAGCTCTTTGAGATGTGAGAATGGACATTTAAATCATGTCCTTTTATCGACTTTCAAACATTTCTTTTTCTCAGCCATAGAGCAGATAATTAAGACTCAAGTTATCAATGTTGCTCCTTATGGCTATCTTGAGGAAAGAGCCAATTTACCTGGAAGATTTCAGTCAAGAAGTTTCAATCATGATAATATGTCAGTATTCTTGATCAGTATGCAGAACATTTCTGACATATGTTTTCTGATTTCGAAATGATATATAAATATGTTATGGAGAATACAATGGAGGTGTTGTATCCAATATTATGAAGTAAGTTGGTATTCTGTTAATGAATTTGAAAATATTTACTATTATTCATTTGAAGATTAATAGTGTGAAGTGTCAGGCAGTTTACCTGGCCTGGAAAGTGAGAACTTATGTATTCTACTTTTAACCATATTGTATTTTATTCTATATGTATTCTGTATGTTTGATTTTTTTGTCTGCTTTTGAAGGCGATCTGCGGATTCATATTCAACTAAGTGACAACCTTAGAGTTAAAAAATACAATGTGACGTTTGTGAATGAATACATGCATCTGGACAATGTCGAATCCAAGGTGTCACGTGTTATGTTCATATCTCTATATCTCTCAAGTCAATCCAAGTTTGGTTCATGTTCCTTCCCAAGTGAATGTGGTGTCTTTGTACGAACAATCATTGCATATCATAATATGTTTGTGTCTTGTTTTGGTATCCTTGGAAATATCAAAAGTTAAAAAGAAGGGTGAGATGAAGACAATGTGATCGATCAATCAGCGTTAAAGATATGGTAAAAATATTGTGAAAATATTACCTTCCTCATACGTGAATGTTGCAAAAGTAATTAGTGCAGGTCTAAAGAAATTCATCTGAGGAAGTTTTTAATCAAATACGTTGCAAAACGTTGCTTGTTACTTTTTTTGTTCAACAAGTTTTTTATTCCAATTTCCTATGGGAAAACAAAGATGACAGAGTACATGTAAGTAAAGCAGGATAATAAAATGCTTCAGATTTTGAAAGAGGAATTTTGAAAAAAATGTTTTTACAAAAACATTGCAAAGATGAAAATATTGCTTTTACCGATAATTTCCTGCACTTAGTCTGCAAACAAAACGTGTTAAAGGCTTTCAAACCATCACATACAGAGAAAATCGGGAGGGCATTTGATGAAGTTAAATAAACATAATCAAATAGCACTCAGAAGAAGCTGACAAGTAATAGAAACTAGAAATATGTGCATGTGATGCATTGTGATTTTTTAGAATGACCAAAGTAGCGAAGGGCACAAACCCGCCACTAGATTCAAACAAAACCAAGCAAAACAATATTGAAACAAAACCATTTCGGAACCACAGAGTCAGGGAACAACCGAACCATGGACGGAGCCGAAAACATTATATCTCCCGCAAAGCTTTGAATTGGACATAATACTACAATTATAACTGGGGCACAGTTACATTTAAAGTATTGTACATCATACAATGAGCTCAAATGTAGTTGTCCCCCGCCGCAACGCGGAACGGGGGACATTGTATTCAGCGGCGTCCGTCCGTACGTCCGTACGTACGTCCGGATTCTTGTTAACGCGATATCTCATGAACCGTTGCACCCACTGTCTTCAAATTTGGTCACAGCCTGCCTTGCGGGATTACGCAGACCCCAGTCACGTTTGGTGACCTTGACCTTATTTTCAAGGATACAACGGCACTTTGACCACTCTTGAAACTCTTGTTAACGCGATATCTCACGAACTGTTGCACCCAATGTCTTCAAATTTGGTCACAGCCTGCCTTGCGGGATTACGCAGACCCCAGTCACTTTTGGTGACCTTGACCTTATTTTCAAGGATACAACGGCACTTTGACCACTCTTGAAACTCTTGTTAACGCGATATCTCACGAACTGTTGCACCCAATGTCTTCAAATTTGGTCACAGCCTGCCTTGCGGGATTACGCAGACCCCAGTCACGTTTGGTGACCTTGACCTTATTTTCAAGGATACAACGGCACTTTGACCACTCTTGAAACTCTTGTTAACGCGATATCTCACGAACTGTTGCACCCAACTGAAAACTAATTGTGTAAAAAATTTGCCTTATACAAGATTTGTGTTCATTTGGTCATTCATGTCTGAGGTAGCTTCATCATAATTATTGTTTATGTAAATTTCCATTTGAATTATTTTTCATATTTATTTTTATCCTAATTACTGTCCAAAGTATCTGCTGTAATCAGATTTACTATATACATGGCATCAAGTGAACACATTTCTCTTTCTCCGTTACTCATGCAGTCACTTTGGTTCAAGGTAGTGTTAGTTGTGTGATGTCACCACGTACCATTCTCTTCTGTTGTAGTGCAAGTATCTTTAAATTAGAATAGACTAACTTCAATCATCACAATCATGTCAACTCACACACCATTGTCTTCACCAACTCCCAGCAAAATGTCGCGTGTTGATGATGAAAAGTCCATCACTGAAGACTCTCCTTTTGTAAGACGAGATCTGTTTGGAGGAGGAGCCCCTTCAAACCTAGATCGCCAAATAGATGAACTAAAATCCAAAGTTGATGAGTACATCGGAGGTTCTGCCCGGCTGCTGGAGCTCCAGCCTCCCCAAACAAGAGCAGCATCCATGCTTCTCCACAAAGGAGGATCTGTTCTGAAGGGTGAACTCGAAGCATTGAGGCGATCGTCTCACACCCTTGCCCAGAGGCTCAATGCCAAAGACAAATCTGTCAAGTGTTTGCAGGAACAGATAAAAAAATATGATGCTGTTTTTGCTGACTCCATTGAAGAGGTAGATAAGAAAGCACCCAGCAAGCAGGCACATCAGACAGCTTCTACCAGTAGCGAGTTGGACGTATAGACCTGCAGGAAGGATTCTACCTAGTCTTTGACATGAAGACTGCTCTTCTGCAATGGATCTTTGGAGACTCTTCTTTATAGTTTTTAATCATCAGAGACATGATTAGACTTTGGTTTCATATGATCATGAAGACAATGATCAGAAGCTCATTCTATAATTGCTAGACATGAGCCATTTCTATTTGTTGATTTTTTTATTAGTTATTACACAAACTGCCTACCTGTGTTCACAAGCATGTTTTCCTGTATTCAACTTACTTCTATTTAATCTTGGTTACTGGGTGCAAATATCCATTGTGCTTATTCCTTTTCACATTATTCATCACTTTTTTTTCATCACGTTTTTAGATATAGTTTACATTAGTCAAAACTTATTTACTCTGGAGTGGATTTAGTGATGCCCTGGAATCTCCATGTTTATGCTATGCTTTTGCCTATTCACTATGCAAAGTTTATTTTGTTTTTTGAAAATTAATATTTGAGTCCAATTCTTACACAATAATTATATTGAGATCCAATTGCTGTTAACCACATCAAATGTCTGTGGATCATTTTTTAATTATCCAACATAACTTTAATATTTTTGTCAAAACTTCAATATGATATGTTAGCAAAGTGCTGATATTCATGCTATCATCTTTTTTTAGTTTATGATTTTGTATCTTGTCAATAAACACTTTTTCTTTTTTTTAGGATGAAGCATAGCCAGCCTACAACTAGATTCCTCTCATAGAAATGTAAGAACATACATTTCACAAACATCTTGTTCCTGTTTATCAATTATTAACAACTTGTTACAAAAATAATATAAATTTGTTTGAAATATTCTTTTCTCACTAACTCTCTGTATGTCCTACCATATTTTAAACACTTACGCCAGTTTTCACATAAGACTACTTCTTAGTTCCAGCAGAATGAGAACCAAGTATCAAAGCCCAGCAAAACGAGCTGCCCGAGCCAGGGAGATCCAGAAGCAGAAAAGACAAGATAATGACTATGAAATGGTAATGTATGCTTTGGGTTTGTGTTTTCATTGATATAAAACAATCTACTTAGGCCAAAATTTTTTTGTTTATTCTGTTCTCATGGAAAAACTTTCATTCTTATGTTCTTTCTCTATCCACACTCATGGATGTCTTCTTATTTTTCAGCCGACATCTTCAGGCGGAGCCCCAACCCCAGTCTCCAGCCCTGTGCAGTGTGTAGTGAGAGGGACACATCACCAGGGACACCATAAGTACGGTGCAGCTTCTGGAAAACAGTGCACATGTGCAAGCTTCGTGTTCTTCCTTAACTTCCTCCTCACACCTGATGTTTCCACATGGACTCGGCAGTTTCTTGACTCAATCATTCTACATGGATCTAGACTTTACTTAGATGTTGTTAGGAGTGAAAATTATTTATTAATAACTGAACTGCCAACTTCTATCTCCTTTAAAAACAATGACTTCAAAATGACTGTTTCACCAGCACTCAGTGGATGTATGAACCTGGCTCAAAGCAGTGCACCATATTATGCAATTGAGGATGCATTCCAAACTTGTTTTCTTCAAACAAACTTTGTTTTCCTGACTGTTGGATCTAATACAATGGCTCTAGGCAAATCTTCACAAACTGACTTCATCATGTTTGATTCACATTCAAGAGATCCTCATGGACTGTGTGTTGGAATAAGAACCAGCATATTACTGAAATGTCAAAGCTTACAATCATTATGTAACGTGTTGAAAGATTTGGCTGCAAGTCTTGGTCAGCCAGCGGCGCTGTTTGAATGTACTCCAGTTGAGATTAGACTTTGTGCTGTGGGATCACTAGGGGACCTGACATTCATAGAGGAGTGCACTGTAACTGACATACGTGCCAAGTCTATGGCGAGTCTCTTTTATGGCTCTGCCAACATGCAGAAGTACTTTGTTGATCAGAGTAAGAAGAGCAACAAGATGGCAAATGAAAACACAACATTGACTGAAGATGTCAGAAAAACTGAGAGACACATTAGTGAATCCTTTAGAAAGAGAACAGCAAGAAAAAAACAGGCTGAAAATATGAATGAGGAGAAGAAAACACAAAGACTGTGTAGTGAACGTAAAAGGATAAAACTATTGAGAGAAAATCAACAAAGTACCATGACTGAAAAAGAAAAGAAGATGAACTCGCCAGACAACGGTGCAGGACAAAATCAACAAGAAGAAATCAGAAAAGTACCATGACTGAAAAAGAAAAAGAAGATGAACTCGCCAGACAACGGTGTAGGATACAATCAACAAGAAGAAATCAGCAAAGTACCATGACTGAAAAAGAAAAAGAAGATGAACTCGCCAGACAACGGTGTAGGATACAATCATTAAGAAGAAATCAGCAAAGTACCATGACTGAAAAAGAAAAAGAAGATGAACTCGCCAGGCAACGGTGTAGGAAAAGATCAGGGCGAGAAAACCAGCAAAGACATATGACCGAGGAAGTCAGAGTGGAAACAAAATCACGTGAACAACTCGGAAAAAAGAGCAAAGAAGAGAATCTCTCAACAAGATCAGGCAACAATCACCAGAAAATGAAAACACACCTTACCTCACTCCTATTGTCCTACAATCACTGAAAACGTTTAAGGAAGCTATATCATCTGGACCTATATACCCATGTGCCTGTTGTCACCGTGCCATGTACAGGAGGTCAGTTGTACATTACAAGAACTCATACAGTGCTAAAGATCTTGTTAGTAAGTGCATCACCAAGATCACTGACAAAGATGGCAAGCAGTGGGTATGCAATTCCTGCCATACTTCTCTCCGTAAAGGAAAAATGCCGTGCCAATCACAAGCTAACTACCTTTCCTTGAGTTCAGTTCCAGAAGAAATGACAAACTTGTCATTAGTTGAGTCACATTTAATTGCTAAGATTCTTCCATTCATGAAAATAGTGTCCAAACCACGGGGAGCCCAGCATGGACTGAAGGGATCAGTTGTTCTTGTTCCAGCTGATCTCAATAAGATAATGACTACACTACCAAGAGCCTTGCCCACTGCAGGAGTAATAACTCTGGCTTTGAAGAGAAGATTGTCAGATATGCAAGCAGTCCACAAACAATTTATCAATCCTTCAAAAGTTAATGGTGCCCTTCGATATCTTCTTGAGCATAATCAATTTTATGCTGATGTTACTGTGAATCAGTCTTGGGAACTGCAAAGTCGGGAATCAGATCCTGTCACATGGGCAGCAGCTACATCTGAAGATCCAAATACAGATGAAAATCATTCTGTTTCAGACAGTGAAGTCACAGACAGTGAAGACGAGGTTGAAGCTCAAAATCCTGAGGAGTTTCAGACCCTTTTGCAACAGAAGAGATCAGTGAATAGCAAAGTGACCCGTATGCATCCCACTCATGGTCCTGACATAGGTTCTGACAAGGTCATAAACATTGCACCAGGTGAAGGAAGTCATCCTATATCAGTCTCAGCAGAACCACACTGGGAAGCAATGGCATTCCCCTCACTTTTTCCTGATGGAAAGAACACATTTGCAAATCCAGTTCTGCCACGAACTGCTACCTTGACCCCGAAGAAATACATCAACAACCGCTTGCTCTCAATCGATGGGCGGTTTGGTGAAAGTACACAGTATATATTCCAGGCTCTGCATTGGCAGGAAGTGCTATCGTTGAAAAGTAATCTCACCATCACTCTACGCAAACAGCCTCAGTCATCTGTCAATGCAAGTCAGTTGAAAGATCCATCACATGTACAACGCTTAATTTCTGAGGATCAAATATTTTCCAGTTTCAAGACCATCCGAGGCACACCACAATATTGGCATGCAATGTAGTTGGACATGTTGACAAAAGTCAGGCAGTTTGGATCGTATACCTTCTTCCTAACAGGGTCATCAGCAGAGTTCCAGTGGACAGAGGTAATCAAGGCTGTAGCTCAACAGTATGGTCAAAACTATAGTGACGTCACTGTTAACAATATGTCTTGGCAAGAAAAACGATCCTGGCTAGAAAGAAATCCAGTCACAGTTGCAAGGCACATTGACTTCATTTTTGAACAAGTGTGGGGGAAAGTGATTCTTGGCGGTGCTCACCCTGTTGGGCAGATCTTGACATACATGTATGATCGACGGATGGAGATGCAAAAAAGAGGTACAGCTCATTGGCACTCAGCAATTCTTGTCAAGGATGCTCCAAGGTTAGATGTACAAACTGATGAAGTGGTTGTGGCATTTGTGGATAAATACATTTCATGTGCAACTCCTGATGTGACTGAGGATCCTGAACTCTATAATCTTGTCACATCCAGACAGACACACCATCACACTGCTTCATGCAAGAAAAGCAGACGTGATTGTTGCCGTTTTGGTTTTCCCAAACCTCCCACAGACAGTACCATTATATCAAAACGACCACAAACTGACCTTTCAGGGACAACTGTGACTTTAACAAGGGATATACTGTCTAAGGTTATGGAAATTCTACAAACGCCATTTCAAGGAACCCAAGATAAGCTGTTGGCAGCAGCTGGTGTCACTATGAATCAGTACAAACTTGCTCTTAAATACAAGTAAAAAAAGACTGCTTTTGTGATGAAGAGGACACCACAAGATATCAATGTGAACAACTACAATCCAGTGATTCTCACAGCTCTAAAGAGCAACATGGACATCCAGTATTTCACTGATTTATGGGCTTGCATAGCTTACCTCTGTTCTTACATGTGTAAACCTGAAAGATCCATGAGTGAAACAATGAAAAAGGCAAGCAAAGAGGCATCTTCTAAATCTATTACTGATCAGTTACTCAATATTGGTCAGGTATTCCTGAAATGCAGAGAAGTCTGTGAACATGAAGCTGTTGCAAGACTATTGCCTTTGCCAATGAGGAGATCAGACTTAGAAGTTATCTATGTTGCAACAGATTTAAAAGAGAACAGGACACGCCTACTGAAGCCTTTGTCTGTCATCGCTCCAATGGAAGATGATGATGGTGATATGTATCTGCCGTCAATACACAGCAAGTATGCAGCCCGACCTCCACAGTTGGAAGAAGTTTGTTTTGCTGAATTTGCGACTTCATATTGTACAAAGTTCAAGTCAAAAGATGAAGAGTTGTCCCCTGAAGTAGATGAAGATATTGGTGATTCTACTACAACACTCCAAAATGGGATGGGGAAGATGAGGAAGAGACGTCGTCCAGCTGTCTTAAGATATCATTATGTGTCCAAGGAGAGAGACTCAGAACAGTATCATCACATACTATTGTTACTGTATCTTCCATGGCGACTGGAGGAGTCCCTGAGACATGAGGATGGATCATTTGAATCTCGTTTTCACGAAGTTTGTGAACTAATCAGTGGTACAATCAAGAAATATGAACCATTTACAGAAGATGTTGAACACATTCTAGATGATTTTGATCCTGAAGATGTTCCAGCTGACATATGGGATGAACTTGCTGGATCAAGAGAACATGATCTTCAGGAAAACTACGACATCATTGACTCTCAGTATGCAGGAACTGATCCCAGCAACCTCACCACACAACATCAGGACAACCAAACAAGACTTTGCCATGTTGAGAGAAATGTGTCACTCATGCCTGAAGGTGACTTTATTGCCTTGGTATCGACTCTCAATCAGAGGCAAAGAGAAATATTTGATTTTGTTCATGACTGGTCAGTTCGAATGAAATTTCAGGACATTTCACCAGAACCATTTTATGTCTTCCTCAGTGGAGAGGGTGGTACTGGCAAAAGTCATCTGATTCATGCTGTCTATCAGTGTGCTGAGAAAACCTTGAGGCAGTCGGGCCAAGACCCATCAAAACCTATTGTTTTGTTGACAGCACCAACAGGAAAAGCAGCAACAAACATCAATGGAACAACTTTGCACAGTGCCTTCCCTATACCCATTCGTGACAACTTCTCAAAATCATACAAGAAACCCTCTTCTGAACGATAAGCTAAGCTGAGGAACCTCTACAGTTTGTTAAAGATAGTTGTTGTGGATGAAATTTCAATGGTAGGTGGAACAACACTGGAACATTTGTCTTTGGCCCTTCAGGATATAACAGAAGAACGTGTTCCTTTTGGTGGAGTGTCAATATTGGCTGTAGGTGATTTACTTCAGCTGAACCCAGTTGGTGATAGAGCTGTGTTTCAGTCGCCCAGAAATGATTACCAGGCATTATATGGATCATTGTTGGCAAGACACTTTTTGCTACATGAACTCAGTGAAGTCATTAGACAGAAAGGTGACCCTGGATTTAGAGACATTTTGTCAAGGGTTCGTATAGGAACAGTGACTGATGATGATGTGCAAGCTCTAAAGCTGTTAGAGAATAACCAGTCAACAACTGAAGATGCAGTTCACCTGTTTATCACAAACAAAAAGACTGAGACGTACAATGCAGATATGATTGATAAACTCAAAGAAACTGTCACAATCAAAGCTAAAGATTCTTCAAAAGATCTGATCACAGGGACAAATGTGCACATTCAATCAACAAACATCCATGAAACAACCAATCTGCCAGCAGAGCTAACTGTTGCACTTAATGCAAGATTTATGCTTACAAAAAATATTGACACTTCAGATATGTTGGTAAATGGAGCTATGGGAACCATTGTGCATCTTCAGATTCCCAAAGAACGGCCTTTGTCTGGTATTATATTTGTCCTGTTTGACAATGAAATGGCAGGCTTGAAAGCAAGAAGACAAAATCCTCATCATTTGCGTCATGCTGTTCCAATTCGTGCAGTAACAGCTAGATTTCTCGTCTCAAGATCAAAGATAGTGTCAGTTGAAAGAACTCAGTATCCAGGAGTCTTAGCATGGGCTGTGACTGTCCATAAGGCTCAAGGTAGTACCTACACTTCAATGGTTGGTGACTTGACTACTGGGAAACACACACCTCTTATGCAAGGCTTAGTCTACACATTGCTCAGCAGAGCTACCTCACGGGATGGACTTCAACTTGTTGGCTTTGAAGCAAGTAAAATCAAGGTAAACAAGCAAAAAAGTGAGCGTGGCTCACTAATACACCCGACCGTGCATCCCTGACTAACTGAATTACTTTTTACTTTCAATGTAGTCATCTCTTGCACAGCATTTGACCCCAAAAGAAGAATTGAGAAAAATGACTAATCCAAAAAATTGAAGTTTGTAAAAAAAAAAAAACACACAAAAAACACTCATCAATTTTAGTATTGATTTGGCACTGCACCGCTCCTAGTATGGAAGAAGACATGTGCAAAATGTGAAAAGAATCAGATGAAACTTTTTTCCCGTAGTAAATCGGACAAATCTGATATTGGAAAATGACTAAGTTCAAAACATGGAAATTTGTAAAAAATTCAAATATTAACAAAATTTGCTGTTACTTCACACTGCACCCCTCCTAGTAGGGTAGAAGACATGTGCAAAATTTGAAATTAATCGGTCAAATGGTTTTCCCGTAATAGGTCGGACAAATCTGATATTGGAAAATGACTAAGTTCAAAACATGGACATTTGTAAAAAAATTAATAATAAATTCAAATGTTAACGAAATTTGCTGTAACTTCGCAATGCACCCCTCCTAGTAGGGTAGAAGACATGTGCAAAATTTGAAATTAATCGGACAAATGATTTTCCCGTAATAGGTCGGACAAAAAATGTCCTCGGACGGACACACACACACACGGACGGACGGAATCGTTGGTATTACTAGATACCCCGGACCGTTGGTCGGGGGTACAATAAAAGTGCTCTGTCTGAGATGGAACGACTCAAGAGAGATGCACATTTCACATGGTCACCTTCTCTGTTATCTGTACCTCCTGCAAGTATTATGGTTGGTCTGCTCAATGTCCGATCACTGCGAGCTCATCATCAGCATCTACTCTCTGAAAACTTCCTCAAGCATTTGACAATCCTTGGACTCACTGAAACCAGAGCCACTCAACAGCAAGCTCATCAGTTAAGCTTCCTACCAACACACAACTCAAGCTTCAAGGAGACTGATCATGGTCTAGCAATATTGACCCAAACTGACTGTTCAACAAGACAGGTAAACACCGCTTCTTCCATGGAAATAATGGCAAACATTGTGTTTTGTACAACTGCCAGAATCCTTGTTGTTGTCATGTATCGGAAACCTGGAGCAATTGGAAATTTCCTTCATTTACTGAAAGAGAATTTGAACTTTCTTCCACATGAAAACTTACCAACTGTTATCATGGGAGACTTCAATATGAACAATATCAATCCTCTAACTCATCTCATGTCCAACTACAACTTTCAGTTGATCCGCACAACACGCTCTCCAACACACATACAAGGGGGGCAGTTGGACTTGATGTTCACCAACAGGGAGGTTTCTCTACCAACAGCTCCATTGCCTGTGTACTTCACTGATCACTTCCTTGTCTACACAGCCTTCTCAGACTTGGACTAGAGCTACTCTGTTCACTCAAGCATATTGGTAGTGAATATATCATAATCAAGAACAAGATGCTTAAAAAATATGCAACAAAACTGTAATTTTGTAAACCAAAATACAGTGGAATAATCATGCTTATAATTTGTGCCAGGATACTGAATAACACTCTACTTCTACTGTATCCTTCATGGATTCTCACTTGTGTTCCATTAAAGGAAAGAGGTGAAATATACATACTGGTAGTGACAGTGGTTAGAATTTTACATCAAAGAGTTTTTCTTGAAATACATCATAATGAAGAGAAGGTTCTCAAGTGATCATGACAAGACACATCAACTTACAGGTAACATTCATTGAACCTAACGATAAATAATATTCATTATACCATATATCTCATAACGGCGGGGGACATTGCCATGTTAGTGGCAAACACTTGTTTTAGTTATGTTTTGAACATATTTATATTGAAGATTTAGAAGGATAAATAATCAAAATGATAATGTTCGCTGGATCCCGAAAGCCTCTTTTACATTCTTAAAAAATATACAAACATCTCAAGAAGACTCTACGTAGAAAAGTGCAGTTCGTAAGCTGTTGAAGTACTTATTATCATGGTTAGTCGTGCGTTAAAAGGTATATGCTATTCAGATATCGAAAAACCTACAGCTATTTAGTATAATACTTGTTCTTGTTAAGAATTGTATCATCCTGTTCAACAAATTGAACAACAACTTTTTATTATTTTTCATGACAACTTGAATGAAAACTGACTTTATTTCTATGTTTCCTTTTCTTCGAAAAAATATTCTTCTCATTACGTAACTCCTTAAAACAATCTGTCAAATCTTTGCTTCACTGTTAAAACTCCTCCAACCAGTGCTAAAGGATGTTTTGAAAACGATGATTTCCTGTTAACACGAACACAAGTAAACTAAGCGTTAGTCGATAACCGAGGAAATGAATGTGTTGACGAATTCAAGGCAACTTCAAAACAGCCAACACACCTTTTTTCCAACTTGTTATTGCTAATCAAAGTATTTATTGAGTAAACGTTACTAGTGTTATTGAAAGGCATGGCTATTTCATAATATCTACCACTCTTAATTAGTCTATTTATTTGATTTTGGGGGCATACTCTTTGCTAACTTTGAATCGACAGAATATTTTTCTCAAATTAGAGACTCTACACTGCTATGAAGGACATTCACTGAAGATATGTTTTTTATTCAAAAGAATTTAAACATATCTTTAACAAATCAGTTAAAGCTTTCAAGGTCTAATAGATTGTAATCAAGCAATTAAAGTGTTTCTGTTACATGCACGTTTTACAATTTAAAACAAAATCGAGATATGGTGGTAAAGCATTAACTGACATAAAGTGTGCTATTTAAAGTGAATCGCTAACTTGTATTCAAAAGGATAGTGCTTTATCTCCAACGTTATTGCTTTGGGGTCCAGAGACCCCAAAGTTATGTAACATTTGATATTGAAAACTAATGGCAGAAGGTTCTCTCTATAATACTCTTGGAAACTTCAAAGAGAAGTTTCAGCCAATGATATTTGTCTTAAGCATATTCTGGTATTTCGACGACCAATGGACAGAGCTGTTGCAAATTTATACCCACGTGACCATGTGGGTGGTACGAAATAATTGGCAAGCTTTAATTCGGAAACTGATTATTATAATAATGTTATGATGTAAAATATATCGTGAATTTTCAAAAATATATGGATGAGCGTTTACACCCTTAACAAATATCAATTTTGCATGTGCATGTGAGCTGTTTTGTAGTTATTCGGTGTATTTTTTTGCATTTCACATTCGGAAACGACATTCCATTTTTGTATCAACTAGGAATTCGGTTCCTTCAATTTTACGCTTACGCTAAATGTCCCGCCTTGTCAATGACTGATCGTTCACTCAATGCAATTTCAAAAAATAACGTTATGGGTGATTTGTTTACGATTAAAGGTGTCTTTCGAAGAAAGTATCGACACTTTCGACAGGGTCTAAAATATGATAAATTATCACCAAAAACTGTTTTTCAGAGGAGATATCGCTTTGAAAGTTGTAATTTTTCAGAAGAAAGAAACATTGTACTTGAATCACTCCCACCATGTGAGGTGTTAGATATTTCTAAAGATTATGTGTTAACGTCTTTTGCTAAGATAAATTCACATAAAGCCTGTGGACCTGATAATCTGCTAGGTGTAGTTCTAAAAGAGTGCAGAGTGCAAGTTGCAACTGGCTGATATTTTCCAAACGTTTTTGTCAACTATCATTAAGTTTCCATCATGTTCCCACTCTTTGGAAAACATCAAAATTATCCCATTGCCAAAAAAGAAAAACAAGCCTCGGATATTTGTTACTTTTATCAACTTGTGTTGATATATTTGATATCAGAAGACACATGGGTGAGATTCTCTATATATTCTTTAATGTCATCCTATAATATAATGAAAATAATGATCTTGTAGCTGAGATCTTTTCTAAAATTTTTAGCAACTTTCGGCTGTAATACGATCAACACTCACTTAAGGAAAATTATTCTTGCAACATGTAATTAACCTGAAAGTCAATGGGAAATTCGTCCGGTTTAAACTAAATTTGCGGGTATTGGAAAACAATGTATCCCGAAAAGTTTACTAGCGCAACAATTTCTCTATTAATTAATCACTGACTCTTGTATTAAACTCACCGTCAGCTATCTTTTAAACTTAAAGCAACATAGATTTGAATTGCCATATTAATGTTTAGAAATTTTATATCATAACAATTTATATCATAATTGAGATAGGAGACGTATCTATCATTGGGTGGAATTTAAGCGGAACGAACGAGATGTTGTACTATGTACATAGTGTACTGATAACTATCACAACAAAGAGCAAAAAATATGCGTCTCCGATTTGAACAATTTATTCAAGTAAAAGACCCCGTCCCCGTCCCCGTCCCCGTCCCCGTCCCCGTCCTCCCTAACCTAAATCTCCTGGTTCTATATAGTGATACATAACCGGGTGCCCCAAAGCTTGCCTTTTTAAAGGCTTTTCTTGTTACATTTGTATGTCCTTTGCAAATCCCATATGGTCATGCTAACTATATTATTTACATAACGGATTCAATAGCTTGGAACGTGATAATATCGTTTCTTGTAACCGATATTTATTGAAATAAAGTTATCCTACAATAGATGAAGGGAAAAACTATTCATAGGAATATCCCCAAATTCAGGTCCACTTTATTTGTTTTGTTAATTGTTCACAGTATTATTGCTATGTTCAAAGCTTATTAAGTTGAAACTGAACTAATGAAATGGAATTCTAATGCTAAAGGTCATATATTTAACTACCCAAATCTTGTACTTTTGACATAGATATGAGGAGTATCTTACAATTTGTCTAATATTCCATTACACTCAAAGAATGGGATTAATAATCACTATTGTTTCACTGGCTTCCAAGAATATGTTATCTGAAAGTGGAGTAAATAAACTCATACAATCAATTTAAACTTTCAAAATATTTCCGTTGTTCCCACTTTGTTTGGTATGGACATTCATTTTCTGATTCTATACACTTTACTAAAAAAACTGAGAATTAACGGCACGCTTAAGATGCGCAATACCACTCTGTTGAAGACTTGAACGACATTCCACACAGCACAATGAACTTTGTATATTCTATTACTGTAATATCATAGACATAAACATAACATGATTCACGTTTTACACTGACAATCAAGATACTTAATTTTTTTTACAAGTATAAGTAGAAGATACATCAAAATTAATGCGATCATCCAGAATTATTTCAAATGATGGTTTCAACAAACTATGTGAAGTCATATTTTTAATTAAAAGTCTTTTCAAGATTTTACAAGGAAACTATCTTATGTGTAAGATGTCTCACTTTCTCATCAGTGAGCAGTATCTAATAAAACGAAATCTCAAATCACCACTCTAATCTAATATGGAAGCGTTATGCCACAACCTCATCATTTTAAAAGTACTAAATCATTAGATTCCAAATTTAAAAAATAGCCCTGTATCTATCCGTAAGGCTGTCATATTTAGATTGAATTTGGACACATGCAAAACTCGATAAAAATATAATGCGATTGGGGCTCCCATAACAAATGAACTATGGTTAAGCTAAAATTATTGTCTCATCCAATCCTCATTAAGACGGGTCGACAAACAACTGTCGATAGTTTGTGATTAAACCATTTACTTCACAGTAGGGAACATTTCCTTGCCTGCTTAAGATAGATGCATCGTACTATTACTATTCAACTGTTCACAAACATGATTATTTGTGTCACACTTGTGGTGATGGTTTCACAGTTGTCGACACTAACATCATTCGCGATCTACATTACAGTTTAAGTAACACTATCACAATCAATACAATTATTAATTTACATTGTAATGCCTAAATCATAGCATTCTGCAGTTGATAATTAACTGGTTTAAATATATTTTTTCTCCGAAGAAATCTGGTTTGGCAAACAAGCAATAACTCTGCTTATATCAATGCCGCACCAGTATATATATTGACATATAAAAGATATTGTACATCTATATATTGATAATTAACTAACGCTAACACAATGAATACCTTGTAATAATAATTTTATTCTGAATTTTATTTTTCATTGTTGATGGTTCTAAATGGAATGAATGGAATAATCGTTCAACATAAAATTAAGTAAACATCAGATGGCTCGGGTTTGATCAATCCCCTTTAAAAACATCGTAACAAGTATGTATCTCCAATGCGCCTATCGTGTCATAAAATTAGTATACTAGAAAAAAAGAGTATCCGGTGTCAAACTCAGACATTGACAATCCTATTGTTCCTTTTATTGTTTACCGCCTTCTACCAACGAAGATTTTCATGAAATAGAGACACGATTATTAGTCAAGTTACATACGAAATACATACAAAATATCAGTTTACATGACCAAAACCGAGTTGGCAGATGTTTTTCTCGAAACGTGATTATTCCCCAGCAGGATCCAGTATAATCTGGCTTAAGAAGCTTGATTAGGATCATGAAGTTCTTTCAGGATGTTGTCGGTTATTTTACGGAGTGAAATCCTTATAAGGATACATTTGTTTGTCAAATATTACATAAGTCAAAATTGTTAATTTCACTTCTCGCATCACATGATAGTAAGGGCACTTATCGTTATGACTTAGTAATAAGATCAATTATGTTGACAACAACGACGATAATTAAAAAAAGGTTTCCTTTAATGATATTGCACAAGTCTAGAATTATTAGCACACAGTTTCATACACGATTGTCAAAGATCTTTTAGCTCTTATGTATGCATGAATGATGACTTTGGACTGGCTTAGCTAAGAAGGAGTTAAACAGAAACTGTATATACCTCATAACCCTGATAGGGAATGCAATTATCGGGTTGAGACTTCTCTTGATCAAGATCATAATGGAGATTTACGGAACGTTTATTATGGACTATCGAGGATGAACGAACATTACCGGATATCAAACAGAAACAAAATATGCAGC
Source organism: Steromphala cineraria (assembly GCA_916613615.1). NCBI lineage: Eukaryota > Metazoa > Mollusca > Gastropoda > Trochida > Trochidae > Steromphala > Steromphala cineraria. The sequence goes on from OU744729.1 coordinate 57,725,024, forward strand.
AAGACTGTTTCCAATGAAAAAGTTAAGTTTATTAAACACTTTTCCTTCATCTAACATATGACAATATTGTTCAATAACCTTATGTAGGAGAGCATATTTTGAAACAAAATATGCGTTAAAGCAGCAAACTCAAATTAGATAATCACCTTGAAAGTCATATACCACACGAAATGTTAGGGAAAACGTTGGTTACAAATTGGTAAACATGTTACATGCCACTGCTCTACAGCATGGTGATTTTGTGCATAGATTGAACATTTTGTTTCTCTTTTTGTCAGTCATGCGAGATTTTAAACATTATTGTGCTTCGTGGAATTGAAATGCCATCCCTGATTGGCATTGATTAATAAATGTGATTGCATGATAATGGGTAATAATCTAAATATCACAAACAACAGATGCTTTTCAAGTAAGATGTTCATCAACACAACTTCAATTCAGGTAGCATGATGTGATGTGTTTTTTTATGAAAACATCAATTGTATGTGCAAGATTCCATAACGTAAATGGAAAAGAATATTAATTCCATTTACCAAACATGAAAGTGCAATATATCTGTTAACAGTTTTAAGGATCGCGTATAAATCATCAAAGCTGTGTTTGAAATGGAACTTAAGTCTTTTGTCAGATCTCGAATGGGTAATCACACAAAATATTGAATGAACCCTTCCTTTTTGATGAAAGAGTAGATAAAGTTGATTATACTTTTATTATTATCGTATTCTGCCCGAACATACATTCGTGATTAAAAACAAAAACATAACAACGAGTTTCATGTCACGTGTATATCAGTTGATTTGGATAACCATTTCTTTAACTTCAAAACAGTACTTTAAACATTATGATAGAATTTGCAACAAGTATTAAACCTAATCTTATAATGAACGGTGAAACGATTAAAAAAGTAGCACTCATTCTTGAACCTCCAAAGTAAGTGTTACTGGGATGTGCAGATAAACTCTATGATCCAAAAAGTTAGTCCCTCGATTAACTGCTTCAGAAGTCTGAAATATCGGCTATTGCTTGAAAGTTTAGAAATTATTTATAAATCTTTCATAATAGAAATATTTGATAATTGTGGGCATATTTGGGATACTTACACTCAAGAGCAATGCAACTTAATAGAAAAGCTGAATTTGGATGCGTTAAGATCCATACATGTAGCAGTTCGCGGAACAGGCCATAAGGCATTTTATGACGAAACGAATCAGAAACCACTAGCAGAACGTAGATATATATATCTAAATTGACTACTGTTTATGAAATGAAAAACAATGTAGCACCTCAATATCTTATTGACTTCCTACCAAAATCACCCAATTCAAATGACTACAATCTCAGAGAAAATTCATCAGTGCGAACATTATAGTGTAGAACGGCGACTTATGCCAGGTCATTTTTGCCACAATATTACGCCGACTTTGTGGGATAGAATGGGAGATGTCTGATTGGAGGCAATCAAAGTTAGTTGTGCAATCAGCGACACTGTTCTTAAATCATCGTTTTGGCTACTGAATCAAGGCAAAAGCAATGTGATATGAACCACCCTTTCCATGCAAGAAGCGTTGTCATTTGATAAAGAAATTCAAATGGATTGCAATGCGGTTTTTTCCGCCAGGGGAAACTGCCGGACCCCACGGATTGCGACGTAATAGAACAGAGGCTAAATCAACATGACTTGATCTGCCTCTGTTGGGAGAGAATGGGACTATGACGTCCGCTTTACCACTATGTATCATCTGAGGAAAATGCAAATTGCATGATCACAGGATCACCACTGATATGGTTTTATAATCAATTACAAAAATGCAATAGATCTATTCAGGTCACGGTGGTATCCTTGATTAACTTGTCAGCTAGCCCTACAGATATATTAGTTTACACAATCCATTCATTATCAATAAGATTCAAACCAAACACATACCAATAGTTGGAATGCCACCAGAGAGATTTCGATACATCTCTAATTAACATATAGTCTTATTATAGGAGAACAGAGAATACATTCTACAGATTTCGGTGATTTGAAAAAGCTTTGATGACAAATTGATGTTACATAGATGAAGCAAACTTACAATAATTCCTCCTATTAATTTCCGTGAAGAAGACAACATCCATGCTAAATTAACAAATGATTGTAAAAAAATACTATTTATGATTCTCTTCATATGGACTTGTAAGGGCAGGCATGTATCATTCGAATATGGCCCTGTTTGTGCTATGATATCTAATCATTTGGTTTCAATTATGTCCACATTTATGAGATGACTTATGATATTCAGATAAATGATAACTTCATTTGATTGAGATAATAAACTCTCCTTTTAATACCCATGGTAATATTACACTGAAACTAAAAAAATATTGATGGGTCTAGTAATGTTATAAACATAATCATTTTACGACTTAACGATTCTTGAAAGGAGAACCAGTTTTGATGTTCAGCTTCTTTATGTGTTTTATAAGTTTGTGGAAGATAACTGGTTTGAAAGAATATGTTTTACATTACTTTCATCAAACTTAACTAACGCTACTTTTGAAACTAATAATTTAATATTATTATTATTTATAATATTATTGATGATAACTCATCAAAAAAGGTTTATTAATATTTGTTCAACATTTTATTTCCAAGAATTAGTGCTTAATTTGTTTAACTTTCCAGTTAAACAACTTAAGCACTAATTCTTGGAAATAAAACTTACAATAATTACAATTACAAGTCCTTACAACAACTTATTACAAATTCAATTTATCTAACAGAGCAAACAACAAACAAATGTTGATGTTTCACTAATCTTGTAAATATATTGTGTGTGACACCAGTATTTCAAATATTCTTAATTTATTTTGATTTTTTAATGTATTTATTCAAATGGCTTTTGAAACATCTTTGCAAACGATTGATGACAAATTGTATATTATGTTGTTTAACAATTTAACTCATGTATTGTTGACTTGTGGTCTTTATGAATTATTTGTATCTGTAACTACACATGCAACATATTTTATACAAAAAGATAATACAAATCAAAACCGACAAATAAATCCACTACCTCAAGTACAATACAAAGACAATCATCTGCCTTAATACAGATATCAGAAAAGTGTGTTCGTGATGTAAGTTAATATATCCTGTGAAACTTTCTCCATTATTAAAGATAAAAACTAAATGCAACAGAATAATGTAACAAGATTCTTCACAAGACTTTTTATATTCCAGACGAACCCGATTTAACTTAACTTGAGTTATCTGCCATCATGTAAAACCATTTAAGTATCAACGCCTTAATATCTTTTAAGTATTGAGATAGACAATGTACACCTCAGGGAAAATTCTAGAGCAATGTGTTTCTGTGAGAATAGAAATTGATGTTGAAGTTGTGGTTTGGCAGGTTTACTGATGCTACTAATGCTGAAAGTCATTTTCTGCCAAGACATGTGCCAAACCAAATTTCCTTCTTTTATAAGATGACCATGAAAAGTTTCAATATGTAGGACCGTGTGCGGTTCATTTCCCAAGTAAAACCATCTTAAATGGTAACATAGGGTATCATGAAAGTACCCAAAGACTTGCCAGACATTTTTTTCGGTGGATTGTTTTCAGACAGATAATTCAAATTTAAAACACACATGTATCAGTTCCTGCCGTTACTCATACCTCTTGTCTAATTTGTTTCGCAATCATGATTTTATTTACATGGACGTTTCCGTTTATTAGTATGATTAAATTTGTGGACATTGCTCAAGTTACCCATTCCCATAACCAGTTTGGTTTTCATTGACAAAGACCAATTCCTCAAAAAATATTTATTCACTGAATTATAACTAATTCCCTATAACTACTTTTGTTAATCGTCGAGTCAAAGTAAACAAAATAAACAATATTTTGATAAAACACCAACAACGTTTCAATACTTTTATATTCAATATATTTTAATATGGGGAAGAAGTGTGTAAAGCTCCGGAAATTGAAAACAATTGTTGCCATATAAACACTTAGAATTGAAATTAACGAAAAAGACATATTCCGTTTCAGGGAGCGGCATTAACATAAGCGCTGATGTGCTTGTTTGCCAATCCCACCACATTCAGTGAATAAAATATGTTTAAACCATATTCCGTTTCAACATTTATATATTTTTATATTGTCAATTGAGATGCATGGTCTTGAACCTAAAGGTTGAAGTGAACGACTGAATAGGTTTCAGTGTCATGCCAATTACATAACTCACAAATAGATTTAACGTAATGTTACATGAACACTTGAACCGCTGATCTGCATGTGTCTTACTAATTACAACAATTTAGGACATATGCATTCGGGAACATCTAAAAAAAACTAGATTGGAAATGTGTCTTTAGGTCATTTCTTTAAAACCGTTTAATTGAAAGCAAATGGTCTATGCTTTAAAGGGGTAGTAGCACATTTTTTGATAATTTTATATTTCAAATATTTCTTTGATAATTGTAAGTGAATGCTCTAAAAATCTCATTACAGAAGCCAGTCAGCCATTGTCAGAGGACAAAGTATGAAGATTAACATAAAATCCATTGGTGTCCATTTTGTGTGAAAACCTTTAATTCATGTTGTGTAAGAAAAAGGAATTGCATGGCTAAACTTTGTGTTATATATTTGAATTATTAATGCTTCATTTAGTTTAAATACATTGTCTTTCAATTGGAACCGTTAATTTTCATTTTCCTGACATCACTTTATATTCCCCCTAAAAACGTGCTACTGCCCCTTTAATATATGTTAAATGGAAAACTTAAATCTCGTCCAACATTACGTCTTAAATTTGATGTAAAAGGCTTAAGAAAAATACGTTAGTGAAGACATGTATTTTGATATAAGATACCTAATATACACTCACGTACATGTTTTATATTCATGAGTAACTTGAATAATTAGATCAAACTGAGATGTCCCTTATTCCTGACTGATGAAGCATTTGATCCGCATTTCCTCAATGAATGAATCATTCTCTTAGTTATGATAATCGTGTAGGCTTGCGAGAGACAATTATCACAATTTCATGTTGTACGTGACTTTTTCAATGACCAAGAACCCGTATCTAATGTAGGGACCATTATCTATGTTTATGCTTTATATGCTATGATTTATTGCAAGAAAGTTCTAACGATAACGATTCTCAACTCTCATCGTTTGAACTGTCTTTGCATTTTGTAATTAGGACAAGAGAGAATCATTAAGTAAAGGTATAATTAATGAATAAAACAGAATATCAGAGCGTTCTTAAGAAATTTTGGATACGGTTACAGTAACAAACTCAGCAAGATTCACTAAACAGACAAGGAATATCAAATATGATAAATCGGTTTGGCAATGATACGTAAGTCTTTTGATATACCGAAAAAATAATAATTCATCTTTAAATTGTCAGCTATTAATGTCTTGTCACAAGTCTTTGCCCTGCCCATACAATACTTCAAAGATAGCCTGTTGATTCATTACATCAATGAAGTTAAAAGTTTTAAAAAATAATTCCTTATTCAAAGTTGATACAAAGTTGGATAATTGGATATTTTTCATGACACATTCTGATTTTAGGACATAAATGTAGACATATTGGATTTGTGGTCTATTGAGTTTTATATTATCGATATAAATATGGGTGTTTTTCATGAAGGATCCTAATTCTCAATAACATTGAGAACTTGGACTCGCCATTTGTTTTCTTTGGTTTGTGTTGTCTTGTTGTCCTCATGAACTCTCTTCTGCTAACTCCGTAAATGCTTAACAGAGTGGTTGCTGTTCACGTTCAATGTCTTTTAAATTAATGCTAATGCTAATAATCATAAAATCATTCAACGTTAAGTAGAAATTGGGAAATTTATGAATAAGTAATTATTTCAAAAAACATTCATACATTGTACCTCTTTGAAAGTACCATCTCAGGTACGCAATCCCAAACTTATAGTTCATATGGAATGACTGCTTTGACCAGACGTCACTTTATTCGTCATGCAATTACTAGAACCAAACACCACCAGTCAAAAACAAGCGTTATATTTCCGAGCAGGCAAGATTTCCGTAGCCCGTATGATGACAAGAATATTGTTTCAATCCGTTTGGAACTGGCGGTAGCTTTTCTTAGGTTTCATTTTGATTGAAAACAAATCCTATACCCATTATAATAAACATCACAGAAAAATAAATGTAAAGAGCTTAATGAATACAGACAATTGCTACACATAATATGAAAAACAAAGGAAAAGAAGCCATAATTTCTGTACTATTTTAACCTTTCCATTGTGGCATTCGGAACTTGTTGAAGATGTTTGTGCTATGATTAATCCTGAAAAGGACACGTAAAAAACATTTCTTAAGATAACCGTGATAATTTGAGTGATGTGTTCATTTCCATAAGCTGTGCAGTTTGATTTCAAGCCTGTATGAACACTGATTGGCTCGGTTTAACCCAAGGGTCTTTACAAGCAAGTTGCTCTCCTTGCAATGCACCTCGTATTCGATACACCTTCACCGGCGATAAATTAAGGTCTAGGACCTATGAGTGTTTTTAATAATTTGTTAGAATTTTATATATGTTTTTGGGAAAGAAGACAAATGTGCTTTTGACTATTATACACTTAAGAACAATACAAACTAAGGGACCTCAAATATGTTTAAAACTATTTTCTGATCATATTATATTTTGGAATATATGGACATCATAAACCTTTTTACATGAAATTGATTGCAATTTCTAAACATGTCATTGTCGTGGGTAGAAACAAGCATAGTGATTACATCTTCTGTTAATGTTATAATCATACATCTGTAAACCCAAAACTTGTGATACAGAAAGGGATTTTCACAATTTAGAAAATATTCTGCCATAACATTTGCATTAATTGAAGCTTTGGATTGCATGCTATAAATCACTATTTAACAGTGCATCCTTACCTTCTCTAGCCGTCTATTTGTCTGTAGATTGTGAGAGAAGTGGATCCCTCTATTTTCTTGTCATTTGAACCTGTAACTGTCTCACTGTTTTCAGATGCATCAGACTGGTTAGCCGTCCTAGTTCAAGAATCAATTCCTATAGAAGAAATGATGTAGATTTCCCCTGCGGGCATTCTCTCTGTAAGGCACATTACATAGCAGACATAAGTAGACAGTCATTAAGGAAGGAGATCATTTGGTGTCTCTCTAATCACTTGGACAGTTGAGAGGATGGGAGTAATTTCCGTTCGGATAAACTTGTTCTACTGCAATTAGTTCGTATATTTGTGTCACAGCTGATAAGTCATTATCAAAGTAAATCGAAAAAAGATAAGAAATGAAGAATCTTTTACAACCTTTTTGGGATTGGTAGCATCAAAGACAAGGATTCCTAGTGGATTTTTACAAGCGATGCAGTGAACATGTTTATAACGACTCTGAGTCGACAACAGATATAAGAAGATACAGTCATCAACATTCCTCGCCCGATCGGCTTTCATTATGTCTCCTAACAGTTCTTAAAAATCACAGGACAAGAGCCATAACTCTAATATTGGAGTACATGCTTCTGATTTTTTAACTCCATCATGGTTCTGATATTCGCTAGTTACTAGTCACGCAGCATATTTGACAATCTTATTTTGGATAGTTTCTGAGAAAATCTGTCACCTTTGAAGACACTGTAGAGCAGAGTTTAAACATGTTAAACAAGGGCAGTTAATCAGTAAAAATATAAGCTTCTGATTTTCAAACTCCGTCAAGTCATGGATACCCAGTAAACAGTAAATACACACAGTAAATTTGATAACTCTATCTTAGTAGCTTCTGAGAAATGTCACCATTAACTAAGTTCAACAAACACAGCCACAAACCTTTTTCGATTCTTCAACACAGGGTTTTTTAAGGTGGTTATCCCGTGAATGGAACAAATTGAACATTACTATACAGAGTACGTTTTCTATTGATTTTCAACTAAATTTACTGTATAAGAGTGCGATGTTTCAGTGTATAGACTCATTAAAGTTTTGCTTATTAACAGTGTTGGTTTCAGCGTCGAACCGTCGCACTCTTGCAAAACAAGTTCATAGAACCGTCTTTCATTTAATTAAACAGCTCAGTAAATCATCAGGGTTCAATTCACTATTACACAATGCCAAAATGACGCTTTTTTGTATTCAATCTTGTGCTTTATACAACCATGTCCAAATCGTTAACGCATTGAGTTAGAAACCACTGATGACAGTCACAGGTGTCAAACCGTTTCAGAAAGAAGTCAAAGATAGGCGGTGGGGCTAATCAAACTGTTCAATCATCATACGATTCCTTTCTAATATTATTGAGGTCACAAATACAGAGCCTGCATTCATTGGTTTGCTAATGTTTCCAGTCGACATCCCATCACTTATTTATCGTGTAACAGTGGTTCATATGGATTAGATTTTGGTGTTGAAATGTGTTTTCTGATTTCATGAGAGAATATAGTGTTATGTGGACCTGTGAAACAAAGAATTAGTATTAATTTTCTTTTTTAAATTGCAAGGTAGATAACTCCTTTTCATCGAGAAATACAATGCGGTCCAAAAGAGAGTTAGGTTAAAGGGGCAGTAGCACGTTTTAGGGGGAATATAAGGTGATGTCAGGAAAATCAAAATTAATGGTTCCAATTAAAAGACAATGTATTCAAACTAAATGGAACAGTAATAATTGAAATATATAACGTTACGTTTAGCCATGCGATTGCTTTTTCTTACAAAAAATGAATTAAAGGTGTTCACAAAAAAATGGCCGCCAATGGATTTTGTATGAATCTTCATACTTTGTCCTCTGACTATGGATGATTGGCTTGTGTAATGAGATTATTGACACTGTTAAACTAATACATTTTACATTAACTTACAATTATCAGTTAAAAATTTAAAATGTAAAATTATCAAAAAACGTGCTTCTGCCCCTTTAAGATTGATATTTGGCTAAATTGGCGCTACCTTGAAGAAGTACAATTATCACATTAAAAACAATATCACGATAACAATCAGCAGTTTACAAATATTGTCTATTTGATTTGTTCCGATTAATATGGCAACGTTATAAGGATATTTTGTACAATATTTTATTTCATTGTATCTCTGAAGCCTTTATTTTTCCGAATATCTCCCACAAAAGAACCTAAATAACTGTATATAAGAACTAACTCATTCATTTGCCAGTCCGAGCGGATTTGATAGCATTGCATGATAGAAGTGTTCATATAATTAAGGTTTCAAATTAAAACATTTTGAATCTGTAAGATTTTGACACTGGGACATAATATGTTCTAATGGGTAATTTAGTTTTTATCTTCTTTACATACAATTGCGTTAGAATTGTTGAACTGTTCTGTAATCACGCCAGGGGTTCAGCAACTTTCTTTGCAGTAGACAACTGTTACACAAGCAGCTCGTCTCACCTTTTGAGTTCTCTTTTCTCACCCTGTGACTTAAAACACACATTTCCAATCATTTCACGACATACTTTCTCAGTGCTGCATTTCGTGCGTTTATATGATACATGTCACATATGCTGGAAGGAGTGTAAAGGAAGGAGGACTAAATTGGGAGGGTATTTTTGGTACATAGGGTTATCTCTGTTTCGTAATATTTAGAATGTGGACCCTTGACCCATCACTGAGGAAGGATGTGACGGATCATATTTACCAATTTCAGTTTTACCAATATTATTACATGCTAACGATCATTTATGTAAACTTTTGATAAAAATACACAGACAAAGCAATAAATGGAAATACGGTTCTAATGGAGATCTATCTGAAACTCGTCGCTGGTTTATCGTGATTGGCTGCTCTTTTTTATGTTAATTGTTTGTAGGGCAATCACAATGACCAATGTTTTGGAACAAAGATGAGATAAATCACACGAACACAATATCTATCACCTTCCTGAGAACTAACCTTCCAGAAAAGAATCCTAAACCTTCCATCACAACGTGCGTGCACAGCGGCCATTCATCATTTCATACAATTCACTGCTTTTAAGATGCCTCGGTAATTTTTAAAAAAGATTCTACGGTTAGATTTTTAACCAAAAGCTTAAGAGAACCTTCACATTCGATTTATACTCTATCAGCACACAGCCGTTACTCTCTAAAAAACAGCATTAAAACTTTCACATGGAGTTTAGCTGAATCTACATTACGATTTTAATTGTAACGTTTCCTTAGTTTGAATGTAAATCTCTTAAAACAAGAGACGAGTTAAGAAATAAACGCCATTTTTTAATTATATAATTCACCTTTAAGTTTGTCTAATATGACAAATCGCTAGTGTTTAACATTTCTTCAAATATTGAATTTCATAATTTCGTTGTATAATCAACATCATTGTGCATACACAAATATGTGAGATCTTTTACGACCTTGTTCAAGTAACCTTGGTTTTATCGTTGTATAAAGTAACTTCAAAAGTTTCAAGTAGAGCACGACAACAACCTCATTAACAGTTTTGTACCTGGACGCACCGGCGTTATTATCTCATGTGTTGGAAGTTTTAAGCCGTTGACTAAGTCAGACATCATCTTAATCTTTCTTTAACCCAAGTGCAAGTATATTGATTCAAAAGGACGTCAGAACTGTCAATATTGAGGAATGAGTTAATATAGACGGTTAAGTTGTTGTCACATAAATATTTCCGAGTTGTTTTTTCAAAACCGACAGATTCTAGTTTCACATGTGGATATTTAATTGGAAAACTACTTGTATCATTTTGGTGATACCGACATATGCATGGTATTACTTTTTCTATTTTCATATCATATAGTTCTATTACTTTAATAGCGATAACCAGGCAGGGGAGATAACCAGGACAACTCTGCTCGCAGGCCTAAAAAGTTGGTCAGAAATCGGGGTCAAAACAGGGAATGGTTTTACGTTTTTAAGTACCGTTGCCTGTTATTGCACAAACAATCGAAATACTACCAAAGAAAAAAGGATAATAAATCTCGAGACCCTTTTTTTAGTTTTGTTTTTATGTGACGTCAAATTTGACTCTGTGAAGAGGAAAATTTCAGAAATGTAAAAATCGTGTTTAAGCAAAGCGCACATATCTACAAAGAATTCATTTGATACAATAATTATTCAGCTACAATTTACACTATCAATCGGATTTTTAAAACAACGTACTCACGTCAAATAAAATAAAATAACGACCATACTGTCTCAATCGCCTGCATTCATTGGCTAACACAATAAAAGGGTTAGCTAACATTGAGTTTGTAATCATCGTTTTTACGACTAAACAAATGGTTAGGAAAAATGTTCCCGAATCTAATGTGCTGTCTGAGTGATTCTTGAATAGATAGACGGATACAAACTAAAATAAAGCTTAAATATTATCAATTGGAATATACTTAGATATAATAAAGCATGGTATATGTAACCAACATATGACACAATAACAAACTGTTTTTGAAATTTGTTACCAACAGTACAATTCCGAAACTTTCTCTGTTTCATAAATCATATAAAATAAATTAAATCAATTAAATTCTATAATTTTCTAGACATTCTATATATCTGAAGCTTTCTGATTTAACCGTTCAAATATTGACAAACAATGTATTTGACGAAGGTTTTTCTTTAAAAATCTATATATATTTTGATAACTTATACTTGAATTTAGCTATACATGATACTCCTAGTTTTTTAAGCATGTAGAAAATGAGATATCTCTAAAAGGGTCACAATCAAATGTGGCTCTTAATTTGTTTGAATAGCTATTTTTGATAGACAACAGAACAACTCAATGAACACTCAACGGTATTTTTATGATGAGTAGAAATATATATATTTTAAGGCCCTAAAGTAAAAAGATCGCTGAAAAATAAATGTATTTTATTCTTTTCGTGGGTGGGTGTCTTTGAAATCAAATATCTTTTTAACTAAAATTAAAAGTTGAAATTGCATGTTATTATTTAAACTTTGTTCTACACACCAAATTTGGTTTATTTTAGTTGATTATAAAAAAATGACTGATTATGCCCAACTTTAACATGCCCTTATCCTACTTTATTTTTAAACAATAATGCCCAATGATTGCTATAAAAAAAGATAACGTAAATTAAGAAAACGTCACCAATATAACTTGGCCGACTGAACTGTGCTGACTGTACATTTATAGTCGCGTTGGCATAGAAAAGTAATGATCACTGAGATATTCGATTAAAGTTTCGTTATCACAGGAGCGCGTGTCTCAGCCACATTTCCACCCTCTGAAATTGAAAATGTGCTTTCAATCGATTTGCAAACAAGACAAGAAATGAATGATATGGACTAGGAGAAGTAATCGATAGGTCAGTCATCCAAGTTATCAATTGCATGCCATATAACCCCATCGCTCATAAACTGAGTGATGTAAATCTGTTAGGATTCTGCCTTGTATATACTGCGAATGGAGGCGTTTGAATCAGGGGTTGCCTAAATTAGGCAAATAGGGTATTTTAATTACGAATGGTGTGGTTTTCATTGCACCGACTGAACTTTAGTCTTAGGATCAAAATATTCCATATCAATGTCTGTCTAAAACGTTTTCTTAGAACACTTCCAACAAATAAATGGTATTCGGCTCTGGTTCCTCAAAAGCAAGGAGTAACCTGAGAATCTTTGTGCAGATACGTTCTGCGTGTTCAAATATACATTAATATTTTTTCCACATACCCAACACATATGTTGACATTCGTGCAGCTTTCCCGTGACGGCCACTAACATTATCATTGGCTGAATGGGGGCGAACAGGAATTTCACCCGTTTCAACTCCAGTATAAGATAGGTAATCCTTCCTCGTTAATTTGAGCAAATGTCTCCTTTTTATATTTGAGTTTTATTTATAGTACAATATTAGCTTAACTCGCTCCATTGTTACCTGTACTTCAATATAACACACAGCTTTCATATTTGGTAATTATGCCAATTTTGTAATATGATCAAAAGAGATTGGTGTCATACTGACATAACGTTTCGACCAAAGAAATCGGTCATAAAACAAACCTTTCAAAAACAGTGTTTGTCTGATAAGGTCGTAAGACTGTTAATTGAATTATATGTTACGTATCTAATCTAATGCTAACGTTAAACTTCAAACTTGCAATTTAGAACATTGATATTAATTTACACTTGTATCTGCTTTTCAGGGAACTATATTTCGTTGATATTCACAAAGTCAAATAATGTATCACAAGTTTAACATACCCCTCAAAGTCATTTCACTGCAACATCCACTACATTTGCAAAAAACTGTTAAAACATGATGAAACGTCATCCATACGTAATACAGGATATGGTAAACCAATAAAGAAGTCGTGTTATTATTACATGTGCACTAAGAATCAATACGCGGTTATTTCTGAGAAATGATCTTCTGTGAAAGGAACTTAACATTTTACAACATTTTCTGATGTCCGTTGTTATAATAGTTTTAATCTCGTAATTACGACTTTTAATCTCGTAATTACGACTTTTTACATCAGCTTTTTACTTGCCCTTTATATTCACCAGTACTCGGATTAGAAACGCACGAGTGATATGTATGTTTTTGTGAGACTATGGTTTATGTGATATAGTTCATATATTACCCAGACGGGCGAGGATACACGAGTGGATATTTTTTTGATATCCGCACATGTGCTTTTTAGTGATTCTCAACGTTGATTGGTCGGTTCCTAAGAGAATGAAAGACGATTGGTCGACGGAACTATTTTCAAGTTTCATTGATAAATTGAACGTGTCGAACGTATGTCGATTAGGTTAATAATAAAATCGTAGAACGATGAATATTACTGTACATCATATAACTTACAGGTTGATATTTAAACGCAGTATTATTTGAAACTATTCATCTACGTGTTAAATTTCATTGTGATCTCAAGATTGTGCTTTTTCCAAAGGTACAATAAGCGCTGTCTGTTTGTAAACAAACATGGCTGCCATCGAAAATTCATGAAATCTATCCAAGCACAAGAATTTCACTGATCCATTAGTAATTATTAGCACATAAAAACCATAGGGACTCAAATTCAATTCATACATCCATGAAAGCAGTAACTTTTACAAATCAACATACTCATAGTTGATCAGCCCTGGGAACAATCCTACCGTGATCACAGGCCGATTAGAGTTATCGTTCTTGACACTTGCTACTTGAATAAAGGTAACGTCGCAAGAAACAAATGTTGTTCAAACTTCAGATTATTTGATTATCCTGACATACAGACTTGTTTTGATGCATTCTTTGTAGGTTTCTCTTAAAGATATTGCCACTTTTATCAATTATAGTTTTAAAAAAGTGACAGGTTTTTGACATTTTCGTTAGACAACATTGTGCCGTCAACAACACATCGCAATGGTAGTACGGCGTGACGACCGGCTGATTCAAATACTTATTATCTTTGTCAAATAATGATGTTTGTTAAGAGTTTTATGTGTTTTACTTTGTTCAAGGTTGAAAGGTGCATTATATCATTCAGGGACAATATTTTCGTCATGTTCGTATTGTTTTGAAACTGAACTAGATTCCGATGCGTTGTTGACTAATTCACTGTGGAGATGTTCGGTTGGACACGCGTATGAATACTGATCAGCTGATTGGTATCACTTACTACAGCATTACTACGATTTCTCAATCGCATGTTTTCAGTCGTTTTTTAATTATATTTCATTACAAATGGGTAATATATAGAATAACCAACTCGGTACGAGTGATTACGGGATATCTGCCCTCGTCAAAATAATGTTCAGTCGCTCGCCAAGGCTCGCGACTGTGAACATTATTTCAACTCGGGCAGATATCCCGTAATCACTCGTACCTCGTTGGTTATTCTCTAAATATATCATGTTGATTTAGCCTCTGTTATATTACGCCGACTTTGTGGGATAGAATGGAAGATGCCTGATTGGAGGCAATCAGAGTTAGTTGTGCAATCAGCGCCGCTGTTCTTAAATCATCGTTTCGGTTACTGAATCAAGGCAAAAGCATTGTGATATGAACCACCCTTTCCATGCGAGAAGCGTTGTCATTTGATGCGGTTTTTTTCGCCAGGGGAAACTGCCGGAACCCATGGATTTCGTCGTAATAGAACAGAGGCTAAATCAACATGACTTGATCTGCCTCTGTGGGGAGAGAATGAGAAAACTGGTTTTTGGTATGTTTGTTTTGTTCAACAGGAATTAAGAAACTTCAATGGAAGCATTGCTTTAAATTGGCATATGCGATTATCATTATATGACTTTAATCCATGATACACTGCTACCCATTAATCAGAAAAGAAATAGCTGACATAGAGGAAATATATGCAAATATTACCCATACGGGCGAGGATACACGAGTGGATATTTTTTTTATATCCGCACATGTGCTTTTTAGTGATTCTCAACGTTGATTGGTCGGTTCCTAAGAGAATGAAAGACGATTGGTCGACGGAACTATTTTCAAGTTTCATTGATAAATTGAACCTGTCGAACGTATGTCGATTAGGTTAAAAATAAAATCGTAGAACGATGAATATTACTGTACATCATATAACTTACAGGTTGATATTTAAACGCAGTATTATTTGAAACTATTCATCTACGTGTTAAATTTCATTGTGATCTCAAGATTGTGCTTTTTCCAAAGGTACAATAAGCGCTGTCTGTTTGTAAACAAACATGGCTGCCATCGAAAATTCATGAAATCTATCCAAGCACAAGAATTTCACTGATCCATTAGTAATTATTAACACATAAAAAACATAGGGACTCAAATTCAATACATACATTCATGAAAGCAATAACTTTTACAAATCAACATACACATAGTTGATCAGCTCTGGGAACAATATTTAATCCTACCGTGATCACAGGCCGATTAGAGTTATCGTTCTTGACGCTTGCTACGTAAATGAAAGTAACGTCGAAAGAAACAAATGTTGTTCAAACTTCAGATTATTTGATTATCCTGACATACAGACTTGTTTTGATGCATTCTTTGTAGGTTTCTCTTAAAGATATTGCCACTTTTATCAATTATAGTTTTAAAAAAGTGACAGGTTTTTGACATTTTCGTTAGACAACATTGTGCCGTCAACAACACATCGCAATGGTAGTACGGCGTGACGACCGGCTGATTCAAATACTTATTATCTTTGTCAAATAATGATGTTTGTTAAGAGTTTTATGTGTTTTACTTTGTTCAAGGTTGAAAGGTGCATTATATCATTCAGGGACAATATTTTCGTCATGTTCGTATTGTTTTGAAACTGAACTAGATTCCGATGCGTTGTTGACTAATTCACTGTGGAGATGTTCGGTTGGACACGCGTATGAATACTGATCAGCTGATTGGTATCACTTACTACAGCATTACTACGATTTCTCAATCGCATGTTTTCAGTCGTTTTTTAATTATATTTCATTACAAATGGGTAATATATAGAATAACCAACTCGGTACGAGTGATTACGGGATATCTGCCCTCGTCAAAATAATGTTCAGTCGCTCGCCAAGGCTCGCGACTGTGAACATTATTTCAACTCGGGCAGATATCCCGTAATCACTCGTACCTCGTTGGTTATTCTCTAAATATATCATGTTGATTTAGCCTCTGTTATATTACGCCGACTTTGTGGGATAGAATGGAAGATGCCTGATTGGAGGCAATCAGAGTTAGTTGTGCAATCAGCGCCGCTGTTCTTAAATCATCGTTTCGGTTACTGAATCAAGGCAAAAGCATTGTGATATGAACCACCCTTTCCATGCGAGAAGCGTTGTCATTTGATGCGGTTTTTTTCGCCAGGGGAAACTGCCGGAACCCATGGATTTCGTCGTAATAGAACAGAGGCTAAATCAACATGACTTGATCTGCCTCTGTGGGGAGAGAATGAGAAAACTGGTTTTTGGTATGTTTGTTTTGTTCAACAGGAATTAAGAAACTTCAATGGAAGCATTGCTTTAAATTGGCATATGCGATTATCATTATATGACTTTAATCCATGATACACTGCTACCCATTAATCAGAAAAGAAATAGCTGACATAGAGGAAATATATGCAAATATTACCCATACGGGCGAGGATACACGAGTGGATATTTTTTTTATATCCGCACATGTGCTTTTTAGTGATTCTCAACGTTGATTGGTCGGTTCCTAAGAGAATGAAAGACGATTGGTCGACGGAACTATTTTCAAGTTTCATTGATAAATTGAACCTGTCGAACGTATGTCGATTAGGTTAAAAATAAAATCGTAGAACGATGAATATTACTGTACATCATATAACTTACAGGTTGATATTTAAACGCAGTATTATTTGAAACTATTCATCTACGTGTTAAATTTCATTGTGATCTCAAGATTGTGCTTTTTCCAAAGGTACAATAAGCGCTGTCTGTTTGTAAACAAACATGGCTGCCATCGAAAATTCATGAAATCTATCCAAGCACAAGAATTTCACTGATCCATTAGTAATTATTAACACATAAAAAACATAGGGACTCAAATTCAATACATACATTCATGAAAGCAATAACTTTTACAAATCAACATACACATAGTTGATCAGCTCTGGGAACAATATTTAATCCTACCGTGATCACAGGCCGATTAGAGTTATCGTTCTTGACGCTTGCTACGTAAATGAAAGTAACGTCGAAAGAAACAAATGTTGTTCAAACTTCAGATTATTTGATTATCCTGACATACAGACTTGTTTTGATGCATTCTTTGTAGGTTTCTCTTAAAGATATTGCCACTTTTATCAATTATAGTTTTAAAAAAGTGACAGGTTTTTGACATTTTCGTTAGACAACATTGTGCCGTCAACAACACATCGCAATGGTAGTACGGCGTGACGACCGGCTGATTCAAATACTTATTATCTTTGTCAAATAATGATGTTTGTTAAGAGTTTTATGTGTTTTACTTTGTTCAAGGTTGAAAGGTGCATTATATCATTCAGGGACAATATTTTCGTCATGTTCGTATTGTTTTGAAACTGAACTAGATTCCGATGCGTTGTTGACTAATTCACTGTGGAGATGTTCGGTTGGACACGCGTATGAATACTGATCAGCTGATTGGTATCACTTACTACAGCATTACTACGATTTCTCAATCGCATGTTTTCAGTCGTTTTTTAATTATATTTCATTACAAATGGGTAATATATAGAATAACCAACTCGGTACGAGTGATTACGGGATATCTGCCCTCGTCAAAATAATGTTCAGTCGCTCGCCAAGGCTCGCGACTGTGAACATTATTTAGACTCGGGCAGATATTCCGTAATCACTCGTACCTCTTTGGTTATTCTCTAAATATTTTGATTATTCATGTTTATGTGTACATTCTAACGTTTAGAAGCAGTTACCAAGAAAGCAGTCGTTAGTGCATTTGTAAAGCGGCCCCAGTCGTGTTTCTAAGTTGCCGACATAACTATATTCTCTTTATCGAATGTCTGAAAAGTGGTTATATTAGGGCCTCTTTGAAATAGTACAATAAGTTAATATTCTATAATAAAGAGAAGTTATCCTTAAACGTTTTTCATTCTTTATATAATATCATTAATATAATTATGCATAAACAGTATTTATGTTTTCTTGGACCCTTTTATATAGTGGTATGCCTCATACTGCAGTTTTAGCAGTTGAAACATACTTGTATTCTTGGTAGTCTGTTAATTTCATCAATACTAAAAACCTTTTTATTTCCTATTTTAAGGAGGTTATTAATAAAGGATAAATAACCTTTCAAAAGAATTTGTCAATACCAAAGATGCAACAACAAAGATTAGAAGATTTGATATTCAATGAATTCTTGATTTGAAATGTCAAAGAGATTACAAATATTACAAATAGACA
The DNA here is from genome assembly GCA_916613615.1 of Steromphala cineraria. Classification (NCBI taxonomy): domain Eukaryota; kingdom Metazoa; phylum Mollusca; class Gastropoda; order Trochida; family Trochidae; genus Steromphala; species Steromphala cineraria. Next base: position 57,743,874 of record OU744729.1, read on the forward strand.
TTACAACTGCAGACATCTCTTTAAAGACAAATAACTTTGCTTTATAATTAGTAAGAAGGCTAACAAGTTTGAATTTTTTTATTGCATCTAAGGTTGATATGAAAGTTTTGATTTGAAATTGCATTAATGCAAGTACATAATTGGCTTGCTGCACTAATTGATAACATTCTTTTCTGGAGACAGGTCATTTGAACTTCTGTTTGATATGAAACATTTCCCCCTATTGCTTTACTTGTCAGGTCGAGTGAATGTCAACGGATGATGAAGCGCAGATATCAATCTTTTCATTAATTCTTTTCCAAAAGAACGAACTTTTGCCAATTAAACGCCGAACAAGAAAAAACAAGGTCGTCGACTTTGCCATTTTCAACATGACACATGGTTCTTACGGAAAATTTAAGATGGCTGCCCTTTGCGTGAGCTACAATTTTACACAAAATGTTAAAAATAAACCAAAACAAATAAAATCTCAGGCTGATTGCCTCCCCGTACAATCGCAAAAGGAACAATTTTCTGTTTTGATAGAAATTTTCGTCTTAACTAACTTACCACTTATACTCTTCTTAGTTATAAAAGTTTGATCACAGTTCAAAATATGTGTGGTATAAAATGTTTTCAAATAACACGTATCGCAAGGATGCTGCATCTTGTTAAATATTCATTATCAGAGTCTATGAGGTCTTTTTTCTAAACTTTGTACAATATTAAAACGTCTTTAGCCTCAACATTTCACCGAGAGTTAATATTTCAATCTTTTAACGGCATTAAAATTTAAACTATACTAGAAGCAATTAATAGAAATACACATGTACGTACATAATATTGTGTTTATAGTGAAGAGAAGTATTATGGAAGATCATCATATGTATTGTAGAGAATAGCGACGATTCGGTCTAGATTCTTACACTGTTATTATGTATTCAGTACAAGCGTCCCTTCATTTGATTCAATAAACCTTCCAATACCAACCATGATTCTGCTGCCGAAGAAGCTGAACATCATCGAAACCATTGACTAACTCGTTCATTCAGGAGAGATGTTAGCTGCCAGGTTACTATGCTAAGCCATGGCATTACAATAATTATACCAAAAGCCGGATAAGGCTAAACTATTGTCTAATCAGCGAAAACACACTCGGTTAAAATGCTGTATTCTTTCTTTATGTTCTAAGACCTTTGACACTGAGCACGATTCTTAATAAAATCAGGATATTGATATGAGTAAACAAAACCGCTAGAGCCTTTGTAGCCCAATGATTCCCGAAAAAGGGACAAGTGTGTTCTTTACAAAATCATGGATTTATGCTTTGGTAGACCACACTCTCAACTCCACTTTGTAAATAAATGGAATTGGTCCGAACTGATCTTTTAAGTGTCACTGTTGATTTTTCTGTTTAACAAAGATCAAAAGATCCGTCAAGTCAAAATATAATCGAAATTTTAAGCATAAAAAACAAGGAGGTCCCCTGACAAATCATTAATTTGAAAGTGTATATGAGTTGACACCAAGTTTTCTTTGGTTTCCTTACGTAAAATGTCAATATGGTTGCAGTTTTTCTTATGGAACGTTTCTGCTTCAGGTTAAATGCATTATTCATTTAGCTTTTGAAAAAGATATGTCAGATTTGCCTCATAAGGAATTGTATAAAAAGACATTTCTATTGTTGATTCATTCTCTCTCCACTGAGGTAGATCAAGTCATGAAATGTTGATCGAGCCTCTGTTCTTATTTGACCAAATCCGTCGGCTTCGGTAGTTTCTACTGAAAAATTGCACCACAATTCGTTTGAACTAGTTTAGCAATTGACAATGCTTCTTGCATCGAAAGAGTGGTTTATAGCAAAACGCCTTCGCAACGATTTTGTGGCCAAAATGATAATATTAGAACAGCGCAGATTGCACAACTAACCTTTATTGTCTCCTATCAGACATCTCCAAATCTACCCGACAGCTTCGGCTAATACAACATTCAACATTCATGACTTTAATAGCCTCGGTGAGGAGAGAATATGGATGGTCAAAATGGCGTTTCTTAATAATGTGCAATTTGCAATTATGTTAACAAAACAAAGTTGAAACAATAATTGTATTTTACAGAACAGACATCTGACTTGTAATTGGCAACTATAATTTTGTATGAAGAAAGTTTCAAAAAGTTCAACACCAAACTGAACTCACAAGAGGTAAAATGAAAGTTCACACCCCACAATCGAGTATGACCACCTCTTTGCTACGCAGAATACATCTGGATGATTGGAAGTCATCAGTGGTGTATGGCATCGTTGTGGGAAGGTGTTCAACGTTCTTTTGAAGGCGTTGTTGCAGTTGCTGCAGCGTTACAGGCAGATTTGGAAGCGCCACAAATGCCTTACCATTTCATCCAAATTGACCTCAGTAACTAACATGTCTTATGATTTGATATCAGCTCTGTGAAACGAAAATTTGGACTCATCCGCGAAAAAGACAAGCTTCCATTCCACTTAGTCTATTCAGTTCGCATGCAGAATTGTCCACCGTAGAGGTAGCTGGCAATGTTCTAACGTCATAGCCGGCCATCTTGATGTGTGTTTTGCAAAAATTGCAGAAAGTCATAAAGGCCGGTTTGCCAGTCGAATCCAATGTTCATGATTTTGGGTCGAACCAAACTTTTCTATTGCTTTAAATTCCACGATTTGTTTGCAACTTCTCGTAATTGAATCCAAGATTGGATGCTACAGAAACCCACCGAGGTTTATTTCCTGCAAAAGTAAAAGAAATGTTAAATACTTCTGTGAAAGATGGTGTTTTTTCAGGATGCATATCTTTAAAGTGTCTTTTTCAGTGATACAAACTTCTCGTACGAAGTAATTTTTCCATAAATGGTAAACATTCCATTGACAGATGCATTTATGTACCCTGTCGTAGTGCTGTGAGTCCGATTTCGTTAACTGGCACATTCGAATACATCTTTTATTAAACGTATCGGAGTAAATAATCACCAGATGAACATTTCACAATCAAAATCTTTGAATTTTTGAATGCTTCGATGCAATAATTTAAATCATTGAAAACATCACATGAAAAAGTGCTTTTCGTTTCAGAATTTATTACCGAAGTGAAAACTGACAATTCAATAGTTCATTATTGAAACGACGAACAAATGAACAGTCTCTCCCCACAAAGGCAGATCAAGTCATGAAATGTTAAAACAGCCTCTGTTTTATTACACCGAAATCCACCAAAATTCATTTGAATATCTTTATCAACGCTTCTCGCATGGAAAGGGTAGTTTATATCACAATGCCTTTGCCATGATTCAGTAGCCAAAAGGATCATTTAAGAACAGCGTCGCTGATTGCACAACTAATTTATGATTGCCTCCAATCAGGAATCTCCCATTCTATCCCACAAACTCGGCGTAATATAACAGAGACTGTATCAACATATCATGACTTGATCTGCCTCTGTGTGGAGAGATAGTATGGTGACTTGTTTTCAAGATTATCATCACGTGACAGTACATGACATATGCCACATTCCTATCGTATATCACGTCTCACTATCACTAAATAATGTATTGAAGATAAAAACTAAAAACCTGAAACATTATTCACTCACAGAACCGTTCATGTGTTTAGAACGTATTGTACAAATACGCGTATTTAGGGGCTAGTTTGTTCGTTACATGTATAAATGAGACGCGTGAAAATAATTTTAGATGGACAAAGAATTTTACAAAGACAAAAAAGAATGCTTCTCAATGATACTTTGATTCAATAGTTTGTGTGGCAAAAGCCCTTGTTGGTAATCAATATAGCTGGTTGCATGTGTTTACATTGTATGGTTGTGACCCAGAAATATCAGAGAAAGGCGTCAAATAGTTGAAAGTAAAGTTGGGAGCCACAAGTGCGTTTGCATGTTACAACTGAGGTCTATCGTGATATTCATTCAACACGGGAATTGCTTCCTTAATTGACAGTAGTCGTAAATACAGACCTTGTGTGAAGCTTTGTTAACGTACAAATGACAGCGACATCTACCCCGAAGACAACATGGCTATCACTTGGAAACTTTTGCTTTGCTTTTATTTATACGTCTTATTTGGATGGTATATATAATAATATTTTAATCTAAATTCACCCACATAAAACTCATGACATAACCAATCTATGAGAAATGGACAATTACATCAAATACAGAGTTTGTAACAATTTCATTAAAAAAATCTGAATATGACATTTAAGATCATAGACAGTGTTGTGGTAAATCAACCGACTTAAATGGAAAGCCCTTCAAGATTTTTATTATTGACAAAAGTATTGAGAAATGAACTTCTACATCAATCTGAAGTCAATCAGCAATCTGGAGTGACATAAGACTTAGTTACTATACATTGTATGGTGTCCCAATCGTAAGAGAATAGATATAAGGGAATGTTATTGTTTAGTATAATGAATTCTCTCAATCAGAACATTGCTTCAGTTAGTGATAAAGGCTTTCAGTATATCCTAATATACTTTCTTGACTTTAAATGGTGTTTTCATAAATTTAAACGGAGAATCACAAGCTTAATGTAAAACAATTATGCTGAATGCCAATCTTAACTAATTGATGATTAGCATATGATTTAGTTCTTTTATTTTTGGGGAATTAGGGTTCTTATGCTATTACCATATGAAGTAAGTTTAAAGATAAGAAGCACATAATCTACAACAGTAGATAATTTTATGCCCAAGACTTAGATAATGAAATTCAATCGAATTGAAAAACGTAAGCTTAGATGAGGTGGGGTCATTCTCTCCCCATAGAGGCAGATCAATTCATGTGGATTTAGCCTCTGTTCTATTACGCCCATTCTCTCCCCACAGAGGCAGATCAAGTCATGTTGATTTAGCCTCTGTTCTATTACGCCAATTCTCTCCCCACAGAGGCAGATCAAGTCATGTTGATTTAGCCTCTGTTCTATTACGCCCATTCTCTCCCCACAGAGGCAGATCAAGTCATGTTGATTTAGCCTCTGTTCTATTACGCCCATTCTCTCCCCACAGAGGCAGATCAAGTCATGTTGATTTAGCCTCTGTTCTATTACGCCCATTCTCTCCCCACAGAGGCAGATCAAGTCATGTTGATTTAGCCTCTGTTCTATTACGCCCATTCTCTCCCCACAGAGGCAGATCAAATCATGGTGATTAGCTAAATCAACATGACTTGATCTGCCTCTGTGGGGAGAGAATGTATTACGCCGAAATCCATGGGTTTCCACTTGCGGAAAAAACTTTCATCACAATACATTTGAATGTCTGTATCAAATGACAGGGCTTCCCGCCTTGGTTGTTCATAGCACAATGTCTTTGCCTTGTTTCAGTAGCCAAAATGATGATTTAAGAACAGCGTCGCTTATTGCACAACTAATTTTGATTGCCTCCAATCAGGAATCTCCCATTCTATCCCACAAACTCGGCGTAATATAACAGAGGCTAAATCGACATGACTTGTTTTGCCTCTGTGGGGAGAGAATGAGGTGGGGTATTAAAAACGACCTTTTTCCTTCCAAAACTTCCCTCGATATATCAGCAGCTGTACAATAAAATGGGTCACCTTGTCGACCCAATTTGTAATTCAGTTTCCTCAGCATATTGTTATGAGGTTTTTGCCAACTTGGCTTCTAGAAGCTATCCCTTTGTCTACATAATTTTTAAAGAAAGCAAAGTGGAATTCTTTCAAGATTGCTAAAGACGAATACTTATTGATTCATATTTTGATACATGTGGCAAAGCAGAATCTGAACATCATTGTGATTTGAAATTTGTCTGGCAGCACTACCTTTGCTTGGTTCATATAAATATTACTAATATAGTCGTTTGCAATAATCGAGAAAGTCCTCGTTCATTATTTAAAAAATTTTGTTTTTATTATTATTAATGTAAACTCATAAATACAACATCAATAAGATGCCGAATCTCTAAGTGTAGCGTCTGTAGTTCACTTCATGTTTTACATGAATAATTAATTATATATGAAAGATTATATAATAATGTTTTCGATTCACTATCTTGGTACTTAATTTACATTTTCCATGCAGCCTCAGTGAACGCATTTTGTAATTCACACTAAGATACGCTACACGTATCTCACTAAATTGATCAATACTATCGATTGAAATATCGTGCGGCAAACTCATTAAGTTCTTGATTTATGGATAGATGCTGATAAAAGAAGACATAAATACGAAAGAGATGGTTTTCAATATAGTATTAACCACAGGGTAAGATAACGAAAACATTTTGTGCATTTAGAATGACGAAATAAGATAAGATTAATATCTAAAAATAAGTGTATATGTGCTCAGGTAGATATATTTTGGTAATTTTAGAACTATAATTATACCATCCATTGATTGTTTTTTGATTGCTTCTTATAACGATGCATATGTGGTTGTGAATTTGACTATAGTACATTCACAAATACTTCATAATACTTCATGAAAAATGACACAAACACTAGAATAACAAGTATTGTCGCATTTAAATTGACTTTCTCTGGGCATATGGTAAAATGTTCACTTAACTAAACTTCTATCGATTCAATGAAGTATTTATTAAGTTCCTTTTCTAAATATCCTGCAATAAATAGTAAAAAGTTTCGGCGCACCAAGGGGGATAAAGCCGCAATACACTGAGCTGGAAAGAAGAGGTTGTTGCAACGTCTTAGTATACCCTAATATCAAAATTAAGAACAAAGGTAAAAATATTAATCTTATTGAAATCTGAAATTCATTGATTTGTATGCACTGTTTAGATACTACTGTTGCATGAAGCTTAACGGTTTGGTTGTAAGGCAAAATGTATATGCGAAATCTTTGCTGATATAACATTTAATGCAACGTTGAATAAACTATTTATGGGCTTTTCGAATTAGTTAGAAGACTAACCCATTTTCCAAGAGCAAAGCATTGTCTCTGTGGCGATCTTAAGTAATACCGAAATATATTATGTGCACTACTCATATTCAAGAAATAATGGTGTGTTTGAGGGTCTTAAAAATCATATTATAATGACAGAAATAATGTGTAGTTTGTATACAGGGCCAAATCTCCACTCTATGTATTCAAAGGGCTCACAAAAGCTACATTACCTTGAAGAAGATAAAGGCAATATTATTGATATACAACTTCTTTATTCAGGTTTGCGACGTTTCGATATATAGAGGATACTAAACGACCTTCCATTTAATACTATTTTTATTAAACGAGTTAATGATTTTGTATAAAACGAGCGAAAGCGAGATTGATATCAAATCATTCACGAGTTTAATAAAAATAGTATTAAATGGAAGGGAGTTTAGTATTCTATTTATTACTTGCACTAAAAATCACGCAAACTTGCCGAAAATGTGCTGAAACTAACAGTTCCGCGACCCATTGTGACGAAGCGCTTACATTGTGACGTCACAACAGCTCACTTCTGTGACGTCATACTTGCATTGTGATATTACACTAGTTTAATATTGCCGCATAAATATTACACTGCGGTATCTTACACGGGCGTGTAATAAAGATACTAATGTCGTTCTCAAGCAAGTGAACCTGGTCTTACCTGGTTGACAAATTGTTGCTCAAGTGTCAGCTCGAAACAAAGTTATTACCAGGTACCCATTTGCACTGCTGGATGAACAGGGGCTCATTTTGAATAAAATCACTTGCTCAGGGTTACACCACAAGTATTTCAACTCATGTCACGATAAAAGGCAGGGAATTCAAATGTTATGTTCACTCTGCCTTGAGACCAACCATTTATCCAGCGAGCCATGTTGTTAAACTTCTCAGATAGCGGTCCAACTCATCTATGCGCAAAACCAATTTCCACCACATATCCCCAGGGGCTAGGTAATGCAGAAATGATTACAACAAGAAATAATTTGACATACCGATTAGTTCATAAACATAAAATTAGTCATTAAAGTTTAAACATTACATTTGTTTAACAGCTACATTTCATTCAACCAATCACAACCTGACTTGTGTCACGTGCCTGGTTCAGCTATTGCCATTGTCTTGCCTGTATGAAATATTCAGAAACACCATGTAATCGACTCATCGTGTTAATGCATGCGTGCACTCAGCGTCACTTCAGTTAGAGTTATGGGGGTATTCTACACAGCGTGGTTTAAATCCTTAAAGTTGAGTTAAAACCTCCTGTTTCTGATTTACTTCAATTCATTACCCTCCCTAATCCGTGGAAATGTAATCTATGATAGAAAGTGGTGGCCAATGGAATCTATGTTGTGACAGTAAATCTCAAACCTTTTGGTCTGTACTTCGTTTGAATAGCATTCATGCAAAGAAAAAGACCACTCTACTGTTTAGATAAAATTTTTGATAACTACTAACAAAAGAAACTCATTTCCCCATGTTAATTTTCGAAAATAATTGTTAAGCATATATCTTACCGTACGTCTATGTTGAGCATTGTCCAATTGATCCAATGACTGCAACATTTCAAGGATTGATGATAAATGATTCTGAACAAAGTGGTAGTGTGATATTATTTGATAACATTAGAGGATCAAATATCTGCATAATATCATTACCAGGACACTGAGACACAACTGGCACTTAAAAATGGTTGATAATTGTCAGGCTTACCATATGTACCATCAATGATAAAAGTAAGCTCAAGGCATACGACTTCCTCAGTAATTGGGTTTGTTAGTCAGAATATAATCGAAATTTTAAGCATAAAAAACAAGGAGGTCCCTTGACAAATCATTAATTTGAAAGTCTATATGAGTTGACAACAAGTTTTCTTTGGTTTCCTTACGTAAAATGGCAATATGGTTGAAGTTTTTCTTATGGAACGTTTCTGCTTCAGGTTAAATGCATTATTCATTTAGCTTTTGAAATAGATATGTCAGACTTGCCTCGTAAGGACTTGTCTAAAAAGACATTTCCATTGTTGATTCATTCTTTCCCCACTGAGGCAGATCAAGTCATGAAATGTTGATCGAGCCTCTGTTCTTATTTGACCAACTCCGGTTTCGGTAGTTTCTACTGAAAAATTGCACCACAATTCGTTTGAACTATTTTAGCAATTGACAACGTTTCTTGCATCGAAAGGGTGGTTTAAAGCAAAACGCCTTCGCAACGATTCTGTGGCCAAAATGATAATATTAGAACAGCGCAGATTGCACAACTAACCTTTATTGTCTCCTATCAGACATCTCCAAATCTACCCGACAGCTTCGGCTAATACAACATTCAACATTCATGACTTTAATAGCCTTTGTGAGGAGAGAATATGGATGGTCAAAATGACGTTTCTTAATAATGTGCAATTTGCAATTATGTTAACAAAACAAAGTTGAAACAATAATTGTATTTTACAGAACAGACATCTGACTTGTAATTGGCAACTGTAATTTTGTATGAAGAAAGTTTCAAAAAGTTCAACACCAAACTGAACTCACAAGAGGTAAAATGAAAGTTCACACCCCACAATCGAGTGTGACCACCTTTTTGCTACGCAGCACACATCTGGATGATTGGAAGTCATCAGTGGTGTATGGCATCGTTGTGGGAAGGTGTTCAACGTTCTTTTGAAGGCGTTGTTGCAGTTGCTGCGGCGTTACAGGCAGATTTGGAAGCGCCACAAATGCCTTACCATTTCATCCAAATTGACCTCAATAACTGACATGTCTTATGATTTGATATCAGCTCTGTGAAACGAAAATTTCGACTCATCCGCGAAAAGGACTAGCTTCCATTCCACTTAGTCTATTCAGTTCGCATGCAGAATTGTCCACCGCAGAGGTCGCTGGCAATGTTCTAACGTCATAGCCGGCTTTGTTGATGTGTGTTTAGCAAAAATTGCAGAAAGTCATAAAGGTCGGTTTGCCAGTCGAATCCAATGTTCATGATTTTGGGTCGAACCAAACTTTTCTATTGCTTAAAATTCCACGATTTGTTTGCAACCTCTCGTTATGGAATCAAACATTGGATACTACAGTAACCCACCGAAGATTTTTATTATTGACAAAAGTATTGAGAAATGAACTTCTACATCAATCTGAAGTCAATCAGCAATCTGGAGTGACATAAGACTTAGTTACTATACATTGTATGGTGTCCCAATCGTAAGAGAATAGATATAAGGGAATGTTATTGTTTAGTATAATGAATTCTCTCAAACATTGCTTCAGTTAGTGATAAAGGCTTTCAGTATATCCTTATATACTTTCTTGACTTTAAATGGTGTTTTCATCAATTTAAACGGAGAATCACAAGCTTAATGTAAAACAATTATGCTGAATGCCAATCTTAATTAATTGATGATTAGCATATGATTTAGTTCTTTTATTTTTGGGGAATTAGGGTCCTTATGCTATTACCATATGAGGTAAGTTTAAAGATAAGAAGCACATAATCTACAACAGTAGACAATTTTATGCCCAAGACTTAGATAATGAAATTCAATCGAATTGAAAAACGTAAGCTTAGATGAGGTGGGGTCATTCTCTTCCCACAGAGACAGATCAAGTCATGTTGATTTAGCCTCTGTTCTATTACGCCCACTCTCTCCCCACAGAGACAGATCAAGTCATGTTGATTTAGCATCTGTTCTATTACGCCCACTCTCTCCCCACAGAGACAGATCAAGTCATGTTGATTTAGCCTCTGTTCTATTACGCCCACTCTCTCCCCACAGAGACAGATCAAGTCATGTTGATTTAGCCTCTGTTCTATTACGCCCACTCTCTCCCCACAGAGACAGATCAAGTCATGTTGATTTAGCCTCTGTTCTATTACGCCCATTCTCTCCCCACAGAGACAGATCAAGTCATGTTGATTTAGCCTCTGTTCTATTACGCCCACTCTCTCCCCACAGAGACAGATCAAGTCATGTTGATTTAGCCTCTGTTCTATTACGCCCATTCTCTCCCCACAGAGATGGATCAAGTCATGTTGATTTAGCCTCTGTTCTATTACGCCCACTCTCTCCCCACAGAGACAGATCAAGTCCTGTTGATTTAGCCTCTCTTCTATTACGCCCACTCTCTCCCCACAGAGACAGATCAAGTCATGTTGATTTAGCCTCTGTTCTATTACGCCCACTCTCTCCCCACAGAGACAGATCAAGTCATGTTGATTTAGCCTCTGTTCTATTACGCCCACTCTCTCCCCACAGAGACAGATCAAGTCATGTTGATTTAGCCTCTGTTCTATTACGCCCACTCTCTCCCCACAGAGACAGATCAAGTCATGTTGATTTAGCCTCTGTTCTATTACGCCCAGTCTCTCCCCACAGAGGCAGATCAAGTCATGTTGATTTAGCCTCTGTTCTATTACGCCCACTCTCTCCCCACAGAGACAGATCAAGTCATGTTGATTTAGCCTCTGTTCTATTACGCCCACTCTCTCCCCACAGAGACAGATCAAGTCATGTTGATTTAGCCTCTGTTCTATTACGCCCAGTCTCTCCCCACAGAGGCAGATCAAGTCATGGTGATTAGCTAAATCAACATGACTTGATCTGCCTCTGTGGGGAGAGAATGTATTACGCCGAAATCCATGGGTTTCCACTGGCGGAAAAAACTTTCATCACAATACATTTGAATTTCTGTATCAAATGACAGGGCTCCTCGCCTTGGTTGTTCATAGCACAGTGTCTTTGCCTTGTTTCAGTAGCCAAAATGATGATTTCAGAACAGCGTCGCTGATTGCACAACTAATTTTGATTGCCTCCAATCAGGAATCTCCCATTCTATCCCACAAACTCGGCGTAATATAACAGAGGCTAAATCGACATGACTTGTTTTGCCTCTGTGGGGAGAGAATGAGGTGGGGTATTAAAAACGACCTTTTTCCTTCCAAAACTTCCCTCGATATATCAGCAGCTGTACAATAAAATGGGTCACCTTGTCGACCCAATTTGTAATTCAGTTTCCTCAGCATATTGTTATGAGGTTTTTGCCAACTTGGCTTCTAGAAGCTATCCCTCTGTCTACATAATTTTTAAAGAAAGCAAAGTGGAATTCTTTCAAGATTGCTAAAGACGAATACTTATTGATTCATATTTTGATACATGTGGCAAAGCAGAATCTGAACATCATTGTGATTTGAAATGTGTCTGGCAGCACTACCTTTGCTTGGTTCATATAAATATTACTAATATAGTCGTTTGCAATAATCGAGAAAGTCCTGGTTCATTATTTAAAAAAAATTGTTTTTATTATTATTAATGTAAACTCATAAATACAACATCAATAAGATGCCGAATCTTTAAGTGTAGCGTCTGTAGTTCACTTCATGTTTTACATGAATAATTAAACTAATCGGCATAAGAAACTTATCACTCAATTAAAATTACTCTCATAAAATAACGAAAAGTGCTAAAAGGTTGAAATAAAGTTAGTATAGTATATCAACCAGTCCCAAAAACATTGAAAAAACGAAAATGGTATTTGACATAATCCGTAATGCGTTGAAAACATTTTAAATGAGAAGGGGTCAAAAACAAACATTACAGACCATCATTTTGATAATTCTTTCACTCTAAAATCATGAATATTGGAAAGAAAACATCGGATCAGACTTAAATATGCTCAAGACAAGTGTAAACACAAAAAATAGCAATAATTAAACAAAACATAGAAGGATTGTGTGACGTCACCTAATGGCTCTTTCAGTATTCCTGTTTACCCTTAATCGTGGCTTGTTCATAGATTGGTGAGTCAGATTTGACTGAAGCATGTTTTGTGAAAGACTGAGTGTTCCTCAATCAGTGACAGGGCATAGGACCTTTAAATAGCTGTACATCTTTACAAATTAAGTCTATTCTTACCATTTTGCATTTGCAATAAATCAAAATTTAGTAGTTAACGTAGGACCACTCAGGGATCGAAGAGCTCTGATTTCACTTGTCCTTGGTCTCCTAGTACGTACGTCCAAAACGCAATACACACTTATAGCATTTGACGTTCATGACGTCACTTAAAGAAAGTGTTGACGATGGTCAAATGCAAACGGGTATAAGTTTTCATATGGTAAAAATACAATTGTTTTTGCTGTTTTGGGATTGTCCAATATCTTGACATCTTATATCTATATTGAGAAAACAAATTGTAAATCAAAATTTAGGAACTATGGCAATTCTTCAAAAGTTGGTATCCGTGCACAGTATTTGTCAACTTTCAAATTTTTTCCCATAATGCATCAACATTTTTTCTTTACAAGTTAAAATACACAAATATAGGGATAATGTCCTTTTATTGCGATGGTTACTGTCAATATTTAAATAAAATATTGTTCTATGTTTTCAGTTCAAAAGTGATAAGTTTCTTTTGCCGATGAGTTTATATATGAAAGATTATATAATAATGTTTTCGATTCACTATCTTGGTACTTAATTTATATTTTCCATGCAGCCTCAGTGAACGCATTTTGTAATTCACACTTAGATATGCTACACGTATCTCACTCAAATTGATCAATACTATCGATTGAAATATCGTGCGGCAAACTCATTTAGTTGTTGATTTATGGACAGATGCTGATAAAAGAAGACATAAATACGAAAGAGATGGTTTTCAATATAGTATTAACCACAGGGTAAGATCACGAAAACATTTCATGCATTTAGAATGACGAAATAAGATAAGATTAATATCTAAGACTAAGTGTATATGTGCTCAGGTAGATATATTTTGGTACTTTTAGAACTACAATTATACCATCCATTGATTGTTTTTTTTATTGCTTCTTATAACGATGCATATGTGGTTGCGAATTTGACTATAGTACATTCACAAATACTTCATAATACTTCATGAAAAATGACACAAACACTCGAATAACAAGTATTATCTTACCTTACAGTAAAATACTCGTTTTTGATTGGCTGATCATCGAATCGTTTTATCTCATGTACCCCTCGAGTCTCACTTCTCACGGTGTACAAATTCAATGTACCCCGCTGCCATAGCAACAGCTCCTCTCCGAGAAGAGGTGTCGCATAACGTTAAGATGACGTTACCAAATGACGCACGCAATTTACAGAGTTCACATAAGTTCGATTAGCTGTTTTCGTGATTATTAGCTCATCTGGCCTGTAAGGCCCGATGGGCTTATGGCATGGCATGGTGTCCGGCGTCCGTCCGTCCGTCTGTCCGTCCATCCGTCCGTCCGTCCATCCGTCCGTAAACTTTGTGGAATTTCGACTTCTTCTCCAGAACCATAAGGCCTAGAAAGCTTAAACTTGGTGTACAGACTCCTTGACTAGTGAGGATTAAAAATTGTAGCTTTGGTGGCCCTGTGGCCCCTAATCAGGGTCACAGGGGCCACGCCCTAAAAAACTACTTTCATCTTCTTCTCCAGAACCAAAAGGCCTAGAAAGCTTAAACTTGGTGTACAGACTCCTTGACTAGTGAGGATTTAAAATTGTAGCTTAAGGGGCCCTGTGGCCCCTAATAAGGGCCACAGGGGCCACGCCCTAAAAACCTATTTTCATCTTCTTCTCCAGAAGCATGAGGCCCAGAAAGCTGAAACCTTGTGTACAGACTCCTTGACTAGTGAGGATTAAAAATTGTAGCTTTAGTGGCCCTATGGCCCCTAATAAGGGCCACAGGGGCCAAGCCCTTAAAACCTAGTTTCATCTTCTTCTCCAGAAGCATGAGGCCCAGAAAGCTGAAACCTTGTGTACAGACTCCTTGACTAGTGAGGATTTAAAATTGTAGCTTTAGTGGCCCTATGGCCCCTAATAAGGGCCACAGGGGCAACACACTAAAAACCTATTTTCATCTTCTTCTCCAGAAGCATGAGGCCCAGAAAGCTGGAGAAGCATGAGGCCCAGAAAGCTGAAACCTTGTGTACAGACTCCTTGACTAGTGAGGATTAAAAATTGTAGCTTTAGTGGCCCTGTGGCCCCTAATAAGGGCCACAGGGGCCAAGCCCTAAAAACCTATTTTCATCTTCTTCTCCAGAAGCATGAGGCCCAGAAAGCTGAAACCTTGTGTACAGACTCCTTGACTAGTGAGGATTAAAAATTGTAGCTTTAGTGGCCCTATGGCCCCTAATAAGGGCCACAGGGGCCACACCCGAAAAACCTATTTTCATCTTCTTCTCCAGAAGCATGAGGCCCAGAAAGCTGAAACCTTGTGTACAGACTCCTTGACTAGTGAGGATTAAAAATTGTAGCTTTAGTGGCCCTGTGGCCCCTAATAAGGGCCACAGGGGCCAAGCCCTTAAAACCTATTTTCATCTTCTTCTCCAGAACCAAAAGGCCTAGAAAGCTTAAACTTGGTGTACAGACTCCTTGACTAGTGAGGATTAAAAATTGTAGCTTTAGTGGCCCTGTGGCCCCTAATAAGGGCCACAGGGGCCACGCCCTAAAAACCTATTTTCATCTTCTTCTCCAGAAGCATGAGGCCCAGAAAGCTGAAACCTTGTGTACAGACTCCTTGACTAGTGAGGATTAAAAATTTTAGCTTTAGTGGCCCTGTGGCCCCTAATCAGGGTCACAGGGGCCACGCCCTAAAAAACTATTTTCATCTTCTTCTCCAGAACCAAAAGGCCTAGAAAGCTGAAACTTGGTGTACAGACTCCTTGACTAGTGAAGATTATAAATTGTAGCTTTAGTGGCCCTGTGGCCCCTAATAAGGGCCACGGGGGTCACACCCTAAAAACCTTTTTTCATCTTCTCCAGAAGCATAAGGCCTAGAAAGTTGAAACTTTGTGTACAAACTCCTTGATTAGTGAGGATTATAAATTGTAGTTTTGGTGACCATGTTGCCCCTAATAAGGGACACACCCTAAAAACTTATTTTCATCTTTTTCTCAAGAAGTATAAGGCCTAGAAAGCTGAAACTTTGTGTACAGACTCCTTGACTAGTGAAGATTATAAATTGTAGCTTTGGTGGCCCTGTGACCCCTAATAAGGGCTACGGGCCACGCCCTAAAAACCTATTACTTCTTCTCCAGAAGTATAAGGCCTAGAAAGCTGAAACTTTACAGACAGACTCCTTGACTAGTGATGATTATGAATTGTAGCTTTGGTGACCCTGTTGCCCCTAATAAAGGCAACAGGAACGTCCTTCAAATCTATTTTCATCTTCTTCATCAGAAGTAAAGGCCTAGAAAACTGGAACTTGTCGCCTATATACTGAATTTTATGAATGGTGACCCTGTGGCCTCTACAAAGTGGGAATCACATTGACCACACTCTACAGCATAATTGATGATGAAGCCTGATGAGCTACAGAGCCAATGGCTCTATTTTTAACTATACATTTGTTTTCTCATCATTCTATGTTTTATTTCGAAACAAATTCCGCATTACATTACTTACACATGCTATAGAATTAAAAGCAAAAGGTTTTTAAACATGTTTAGCCGAGTAGTTTTACGTAAGACGATTCATAACATTTCAGTCGGGTTGGCTGACGCCATTTTGTTTAAATTAAGGGTCAAGGCCGTCAATACGGTGATGGCTCATCCGTTAACGGCAGACAATCTACAATTGATGTATTTTTTCTGTCATGGCGGTAGGATAAATACGTTGTATGCTTCTCCCTCGGGTAATACGGTCTGATGTACCATCTTTGCAGAAATGTCAGCCCTCGCCTTGCGGCTTGGGCAACATTTCTACAAAGATGTTACATCAGAACGTATTACCCTCGTGAGAAGCATACAACTTATATTGTCTGGGCATATGGTAAAATGTTCACTTAACTAAACTTCTATCGATTCAATGAAGTATTTATTACGTTCCTTTTCTAAATATCCTGCAATAAATAGTAAACAGTTTCGGCGCACCAAGGGGGATAAAACCGCAATACAATGAGCTGGAAAGAAGAGGTTGTTGCAACGTCTTAGTATACCCTAATATCAAAATTAAGAACCAAGGTAGAAATATTAATCTTATTGAAATCTGAAATTCATTGATTTGTATGCACTGTTTAGATACTACTGTTGCATGAAGCTGAACGGCTGCTGTTTGGTTGTTAGGCTAAATGTATATGCGAAATCTTTGCTGATATAACATTTAATGCAACGTTGAATAAACTATTTATGGGCTTTTCGAATTAGTTAGAAGACTTAAATACTAACCCATTTTCCAAAAGCGATGCATTGTAGATTGTCTCTGTGGCGATCTTTAGTAATATCGAAATATATTATGTGCATTACTCATATTCAGGAAATAATGGTGTGTTTGAGGGTCTTAAAAGTAATATTATAATGACAGAAATAATATGTTGTTTTTATACAGGGCCAAATCTCAACTCTATTTATTCAAAGGGCTAACAAATGCTACATTACCTTGAAGAAGATAAAGGCAATATTATGGATATACATGTACAACTTCTTTATTCAGGTTTGCAACGTTTCGATATAGATACTTATGTCGTTCTCAAGCAAGTGAACTTTGTCTAACCTGGTTGACAAATTGTTGCTCAAGTGTCAGCTTCACTTGCTTGAAAATGGTGTTAGTACCTACACCGAAACGTCGCACTCCTGCAATAAAGAAGTTGTAAATCCATAGAACTTGTTCTCATTCAAGAAATCATTTGCCAATACCGATTAGTTCATAAACATAAAATTAGTCATTAAATTTTAAACATTACATTTGTTTAACAGCTACATTTCATTCAACCAATCACAACCTAACTTGTGTCACGTGCCTGGTTCAGCTATTGCCATTGTCTTGCCTGTATGAAATATTTAGAAACCCCATGTAATCGACTCATCGTGTTAATGCATGCGTGCACTCAGCGTCACTTCAGTTAGAGTTATGGGGGTATTCTACACAGCATGGTTTAAATCCTTAAATTTGAGTTAAAACCTCCTGTTTCTGATTTACTTCAATTCATTACCCTCCCTAATCCGTGGAAATGTAATCTATGATAGAAAGTGGTGGCCAATGGAAACTATGTTGTGACAGTAAATCTCAAACCTTTGTGTCTGTACTTCGTTTGAATAGCATTCATGCAAAGAAATAGACCACTCTACTGTTTAGATAAAATTAGTGATAACTTCTAACAAAAGAAACACATTTCCCCATGTTAATTTTCGAAAATAATTGTTAAGATTATACCTTACCGTACGTCTGTGTTGAGCATTGTCCAATCGATCCAATGACTGCAACATTTCAAGGATTGATGATAAATGCTTCTGAACAAAGTGGTAGTGTGATATTATTTGAAAACATTAGAGGATCAAGTACCTGCATAATATCATTACCATGACACTGACACACAACTGGCACTTAAAAATGTACCATCAATGATAAAAGTAAGCTCAAGGCATACGACTTCCTCAGTAATTGGGTTTGTTTTAACAGTGTATTTAAAGAAAATATAATACCCACGTTCTTAATTTAAACAACATATAACCCCTACTGCCGGTCTGCATTGCCAATTATTAATAATATATATTGATAAAGATTATTTATCTAAAATCGTGTTCCTTATCTAGATAAGTGTTTTTGTTCTGATTGATTATGTCTCCCAGCGAAGGGTGGGGAGACAAATTGTTTTTGGCAGAGTTCTCGTCCGCGTTCTCATTTCGTTTCCGGAGCATAACTCTGACACTACTTGATCAATTTTCACCAACTTGGATATACATACAGCTGCATAACAAAAGTTTGTTCACCTGCTTGTGTTTTTAGTGCAAATATCATATAATTTGGGTTTTGTTTTGACGTTCATAAATTAATCCATGAACACTTACAGAAGATCTTCAATTGTCCTTGTGTAAAATAACCATTCCCAAACCATATTTCGGGATCGTCTTGTCACTGGTGCTGAATGTCGATATTTGGCATTGTTAAATAGACAGATGGGGTCATATTTGTGTAATTCGGATTTTCGTAAATTTCGATTAAAATCATCCATGTGAACTTTGTAGATAAATTATCAGCACAGTGACGTTGCCTTAGTGCAAAGGAACACATAAGAATAAGATCTAAAGCTGTTGATCACTTATGAAGGATTTTGTAGAGCAAAATAGAAATCAGAGTTTTCGAAATTTTGACCCCTGGTCTCTTCAATGACCTGCCAAATTTGTTACAGCTATCTGCTAGGTATGACATACGAATATGTCAACGCAAACTGAATCGTAAATTATGCAGTGAAATTTCATCATTATCGGTTTCGTTTTCACAATGATATGATGTCTCAAAGACGTTACGAATTACATGATATTTGCACTAGAATACGAAGGTAAGTGAACAAACTTAAGATACGCAGCTGTACTCTTCATATCATGTAGATGTGCCTTTTAGGGGTTTCAACCTTAGTTCAATTTATTATTTTTTGGTTTCCAAAGCAACAGTTTGGACTTTGTCATTTTGAAGGGAAGGGTTAGTTTCCGGAGCATAACTCTGAAACTATTTGATCAATCTTCACCAGATTTGGTATACATCCTCTTCATATGATGTAGAGGTGCCTTTTGGAGGTTTCAAATTCTTGTAAAAAATGTTTTGGTTTCCATGGCGACAGTTTGATCTTTGTCATTTTGAAGGGTATGGTTTGTTTACTGAAACTATTTGACTAATCTTTATCACTTTTTAGGGGTTTCAAATCCTTTCTAATTATTCATCTTTTACATTCCTCTGCAACAGTTTGGACATTGCCATTTTGAAGGGTATGGTTAGTTTCATAAATAGAACCAAAAGTTACAGTTTGTTGTTTTATAGAAATAATAGGGTTTTTATTTGAGTTAAAAAACTACAAGGAATTTTTAAAAAACAAAATTCACCTGAAATGGTTTATGGGGGGGAAATATGTTTAAGTAAAAGCACTTTCTAGTTGTGATCTGATATGGTGTTAGATTAAAATACATGTTTTCCTCTTTTGCGTGCTTTTGCATTAACAGAAAGCTCACTTTATTTTAGTATTGTTTATGTTCTTCTTTTTGATACCTACCATTTGAATTAATATGATTTTAAATGAAACAGTTACGACTTACAAAACTGTTATAGCTATGTTTTTCATTATTACAGTGCTCGAGACCATGAGGATTATATTGTCTTTAAATCTCATTTAGGCGCGAATTTAAATTCCTCGACCAGGGCCTTGTTATTGTCTTATGACGTCACTCAAAAACGATACCTTTTGGCAGAACAAAGGGCGGATGGCGCCTTTTATCTTTACGGAATGAATATTAGAAATTGAAACCGCTTTATAGCTAACCTAGAAGAGATCATGTCTGTCGATATGATCACTCACTGCAAGATAGAATATCATATTGGAGTTTCTGTTCACTTGGTGTTTTAAACTGTCTTCCTTGTACATACTTATTCTGATTAGTCCCATCATTGTGATTTTTTTCTCCCAAAGTTTTATTCTAAAGGATACTTTTTGGCACTTTTCATATTTATGTTTAGGTTCCGGATTCTTTTCATATTTTGTATGTAGCTTCATCACCATGAGAATAAGGTCATGACCTTGAACTTCATTTTATGGTCACAACGAGACTTTGACATTTTACTTTTGTCAGCGAGATGTCTCAAGAACCGTTCACTGGATTCTCTTCATAACCTACACAAAGCATCTTATTGGGAAGGCGCCGAGCCCTGTCGATTTTAGTGACCTTCACATTATTTTCAAGGTCACATCGAGGCTTTGAACATTTCAGCATTGAAATCTGTATTTAAGGCTTGTCAGCAGCATATCTCAAGAACCATTAACTGGATTTTCTTCATAATTTACACAAAGCATCTTATTGGGACGGCCTAGTCGGTTTTGGTGACCTTCACATTATTTTCAAGGTCACAGCGAGGCTTTGTAAATTTAAGCATTGAGATCTGTTCAAGGACTGTTCACTAAATTCTCTTCATAGCTTATTCAAAGCATCTTATAGGGAAGACGAAGGACATAGCTAATTTTGATGGACTTCACATTGTTTTCAAGGTCACAGCAGAACTTTTGATTTATCATCAATTTACCTGCATGTTAAGATTGTTAGTGTGATATCTCAAGAGTCATTCACTGGATTCTTTTTATAAATCTATTTTAGGTAGACACCGGGCCAATTTGGTTTTGGTAACTTTCACGTTATTTTCAAGACAAGACTCCTATTTTGGAAGACCCAAGGACCAGTGGATTTGTGATGGTCTAAAATGACATCTAGTAGCATAACAAGTGTAGACAAGTGTTTCTATGTTTACATTATTCTTTTTGTAAACATCAATTTGCGGCGGGGGATCTTGTCATCTTTATGACAAATAATTGTATTAAGTATAATTTAGTGCTCCAGATATAACAGCGTATCCTCGCAGTTTACGCAACAAACTCATTAAAGCCCCACTTACATTATTGGAATACAGATACGCAGACATTTTCTTTAAAACCCAAAAGAAACAAACGGCTAGCGAACTGTACGCAGCAGTTTGCGAACGCTTCTGTAGTCTAAAAATAGTCTCTAAAATCACAAATATATAATAACTCTTCAAGATAACAATATTCAGTGCTTTAAATGTTCATAAGTTTCTATCTATTTTAAAGCACGATTGTACAATCTGATTTCACATATGAAATACCCAATTGTCCGAAATAAGGGGAGTACAATTTGACTTCTAAAGTGGACAATACTCAATTGTCACCAAACCTGGTACTTAATACCCAATAGCTTCAAACATTATCTGGAGCACTGATAATTTATGAGAGGAATGGTGTTATGAAAAGTTGTTGATTGCGTATAACTAAAAGTTCATAGTAACGAAGAAGCATTTAGTGGTTCATTTTGTTACGTTTCACCTCCTTACGCATGGCTTGTAGTTTGTTTTGATGCAGTAGCAGGTCCGTTACCCCATCTGTGAATGTGATTAAACATCGAAGGACAAGAATCAATTACCGGCACATATATCTAATAGTCTCGTGGAATGATCTCAGTAAGAAACATTCCAAACCAGACATAAGAAGAAATTGATTTAGTCAAGGAAAGTCACTGGTGTGCGTTATTCGTGATAGGCATTATTTCTGTTTCACGCTACATGTTATACTGCAATGAGATCTTATTGCCTTGGCAATGACTATCTATCGATATTCCTATCTTTACTCTTGAAATTCGTACAATAATGTCGGTATGATACGTATGATTGGCATCAAACAGCAGCGAGGCATATTTAAAGGACAGTTGTAATGTATTCGGGTAGTTATTATGTTCGTGTTTTTGGTCCATCGTAATAAAACTCCTATTGAAACATTCAAAAACTACCACTGTAGATCCCTTAACATTCCTGGCACAGATGACAAAAACGTTTTACTTCTGTATCTTATGCCAACATAATACGCCACTTTGTTTCAGTACATTTGTATATGGTTATGTTAAAATAATCTTGGCCACAAACCTAGCTCAGAGTGCACTCGTCAAAGCTTACTGAGTGCACGAAAACAAGGCAACATGCCGATGTATATTAACCATGACGTCACTGAGAGACAACGCTTAACAGATATCGGTCTTCCTGAATTTAAGTGACAACTGGGCTTCGTATTGTAGAATTGTCAAAAAGGTTAAAAAACATTTCCGTAAAGCTGTAATAAGTTACCATTATATATAAGGAACAATGAGGAGCATTTATGATTTGTTTTATACGCCGATTGTTTAGGGTTGTCTACATTATCGAAGTGACCATTATTCATTATGAAAACCTCTTGCATCCTTTAACCTTGAACCAGCACCAAGGTCACGTAATTATCACAGTTTGCAAATTTCACAAAGATTCATGAATATAGCTCAATTTTAG
Organism: Steromphala cineraria; assembly: GCA_916613615.1. Classification (NCBI taxonomy): domain Eukaryota; kingdom Metazoa; phylum Mollusca; class Gastropoda; order Trochida; family Trochidae; genus Steromphala; species Steromphala cineraria. The sequence goes on from OU744729.1 coordinate 57,766,591, forward strand.
CCTTTTCATTGTGAATTTACTTTAACAGAATCATCTACTTTACATACATGTAATTTTGGGGAGAGGAGAGTTTAAATTGCAAAATTCTGATCGTTAATGCTTGTTAAACAGCTGACGCATTATCTCCCGACAGAGGCAGATCAAGTCATGAAATGGTGATCGAGCCTCTGTTCCAATTCGACGATGTTGTGAGCTAACATGGGAGATGCCTGATTGGATGCAACCAAAGCTATCAATCAGCGACGCTGTCCTGCAGTCATAATTTTGACTACTGAATCATGGCACAGACATTGTGTTGTGAACAATACTTAACATGCGAGAAGTGTTGTCATTTGTTTAAAAAAATTAAATCGGTTGCAAAGATGCCAAACTTAATCAATAGTGTCATTTGATCGTGTAGAATCAACTGTTGCAAGAGGCGGTTGACTGCCGCCCTGTCATATGATAAATAGGGAAAATAATTAAACAGTCATATATTCCCAGAAGACAAATTCACACGAATAATAAGCATGTATACTAGTTATAACCTATAAAACATTTATGACTCGTATCTGTTATTCTGACTGCTTTATACACATGTAAGTTTTCAAGAAAATGATTTTGATCATAATCGCGACTTGAAAGCTTCCTGTTGTTCCTGCACGACGCCGATAAGCTGTTAAATGGTACTTTCCTTTAAACAACAAGAAACCTCATAATTTTTCCCATGTTAATTGGTAAATATGTACAGAAAACATTGTCAACTTCAAAAAACACCAAAAAACGTTTTCATCGGTCCTCTAATAACAAAGATATCGCCCTTCAAAGTGCGAAAATTTTAGGCTTCTCAATTTGACAGTCTGAAAAGGGATTCTACCGGGTGAACGATATTGCCTTTACTGCGCATGCGAGAAAGGGCGATGTGATGTGGCAGGTTATGATAGGCGGAGAGAAGTTTTACAGATTGTGTATTATTACATCATATACAGAACGGAAATGGGCCTAATCAATGTAAATATAACAGACAATGGTGGTAAATAAACAGAATAAACATCTTTTAGCACGATTTAGAAGCTTCATCTGTCCGGCAATAAAACAGAGTAGTAATTAAACAGTTATGGCACATCGTAACTGATTATGTAATTACAGGCCTAGACAGTCGCGCTTGGGATATTTCACACTCTTTGACAATGTTGTTACAAGAATTAGGGGATGTTGTTTTAGAGATCAAGCATGTCTGCCCATCTATGACACGCCCAGTTGTCAAAGCACTAGTCATCCATTGGTCAACAATAAGACGAACTAGATTCAATCCAATATTAAACATTTAGAATTTATCATTTGCATTGTTTCTGTCTTAAGATGAACACATACAGTACACATGAGATGGAGTATTTTGCGTTTACAGTGACTTCAATAAGGTAGGCTTTGGTCACATGATATGTAAACTAAACTTTGTGCATTCAAACTTATATGTATACATATTTGTTATTTCAGGCAGTTGTTTGCATTAGAAGTTTACAAATATTTAAAATTTAAAATAACATTATCTCAAACAAAGATATAGAAGGGTATTTATTTTACGCTGATGAGTTGTCTCTTTGTAAACTAACAGTGTTTCTTTATTTGATTGAGAAACGCTCAAGACATGATGAAACATGGTGTCAAAAGGTGAATATCCTGAATATCCTTGTATTGCGAACTTAATACAATTTCATGACATGATGCCTCAATGAATCTCTTTCCAAATATTTCGTAGTGTGTATATAGCAAAACCTCATTCAGATTATATAAAATTACTTCAGGATTATTCATAAGTTCCTTAAAACATTTCACTAACTTGTTTAATTTGTCTTCAATTTTATCTGGCCACTCATCACAAAATGTAAACTTAGAACTACTAAATTCAAAACATAACTATACCGTAATATCTAAGAGATTTTCAAAACATGATTGAATATTAAGATTTTGCCTTGATGAAATATCCTAATGTTTATACCATTAATGAAGATATAACCTTAGCATTTAATTGCTTTGTTGTATGTTTACGAAAATCGTTGTTTCAATACTGTCACTGTATATGATATGTGTACTGATCTGTACATGTTTACGTTACGTCACTATTTTGTTTCTTTTTTAAAAATAGATATGCGAAACATAGTTCTATGACAGGGCTATGACATACCATGTAGTCTCATTGATGAATTGACGACTTTAGATCCCTCTGTAGAAGCCGTGATTAAGCTATCAACAGTCAAAAAGATTCAACCAAAATTAGTAAATGTCTTCATTATATGTCTCACTAACTAACCATCATACTGGAAAGTTGTTTTCTTTGTTTGTATAGTAATTATACGTAAGTAAGTAAGTGACCGCTTGACTCAATACTGTAAACAATAGCAATAGCCTGACCAGTTTGGCGAGAAAGGGCGATGTGATGTGGCAGGTTATGATTGGCTGAGAGAAGTTTTACAGACTGAAAATATGATGTTTGTTTTCAAAGTCATTAAATGACTATTTTGCGCATGTTTTTGAACAAACAAAATATCAATGTTATCTCAAGATATCTTTATGTATCCATTTCTGCATTGTGTACCCCCTCGGGGTTACATGTTGTTTAACAATCGATACTTTTCAATAAGATGACACCATTTGTAGAAGTTGGAACACATAACCCCAACAACTCACGGAGTGGCTCTCTAACAATGGTGAGATAGCGAAAACCATCAAACTGTTTAACAAATTGTAGGGCATAATTTATCTTAACTTTGTTGATACGATAAAATATTTCTCTACAGCGACCATTTCAGAAGACATTTATCTCCCGCATAAGATTATTCATTTACGTCATTATATCATAAATCAGACCAGATAAAACAATAAATTCAATAAGATGTTCTGGCGCCTTTTCTGATAAGGATTAATATGCTGACTGAAAAAATAATCTTTAGGCGACGAGAATATGTGTTATTGTAAAAGGTTGCTCCATCCCATTTTATAATATGAAAATTGTCACTTTCAAAAGTGCTATAAAACATAGGAAATATCTAAATACAACCTTTTTGAAATGAACAGGCACAACATCTCTGACACCTGTATTATTGAATGAGTATCAAAGAAATATTAACGAAAATAGATATTTTAAAAACGAAAAAGAGTAATCACTTAAGTTTATTATCGACTAGTTTCACCTGATCATAATCAGGGAAAATTTTGGTTTGTGCTACTGCGCATATATTGCCCAGCATACTTTCACCAGGGATACATAAACAATTGTTGTTGCCCCTAATTCAAGAATTTCCAAGTCATTTCTGTACGTTAAGTGAGAGGTGCAGATGGTCATCTTGAATACAATGTTTATATAGCTATGGCTTCGCTGTATATCCTTTCTTTTTGTTTGTTCCTTTTAACAAATGCAAATAATAAGTTGTGCAAGGGCAAAAACAACTCGTTCGTGCGACCATTTTGGTGTGAACACTTCAATTCATTGAAGTTAAAGATACGGATTCCTGTAGCGTCGTCACATAACTTTTCAAAATCCTTTTCATTTTTAGAAATATGTTTGAGCAATTGGTAACATTGGGGTAACTTTCATTCTTGAGATCGGGTTTTTATTCAAAAGAATGTCATGGTGTATATAATGAGATGGCTTACATATATATTGAAAATGCAAAGTGACGTATCACAATAGCAACTGGAAAAGTCACAAATAATTCCTCGTTCTTCTTACACTTTCCCAGTCTCTATCACAAACAGAACAATCCATCCAGAGAGTTAATAGTGATGGTTTAGAAAGTTTAAGAGGTACCATTTAATGCTCAATCGGACGTGAGACGTAACTCAGGTTTTTAGCTGATTAACTTCAGCCATTATTTTCTTCTACAAGAACCATTCCACTAGTGCTAGTCTCATGGTAGACGCATCTATCATCCTTAATTACCCGTCAGTCGCCAACTGACATAAACAACATGTAAGAAACTAATCCTTCAGTCTGATGTTTATAGAAGAAACTCTATGTGACCAGCCAGCATAACAGGGATATAACCTTATATGACTACATACACGTACATAATTATAGGCAAGTATATAGGGTTTAAATGAGTAAATGTGAGTGGACAATTTGAAAACATGGGTGTGTGTTTCTTTTACAACTTACGTATATTCCCCATTTATGTTTCTATTGCAGTTTGGCTTTGAATTACATTATGTTTTAATCTCTCTGAAAGACAATATTTTTATAATGAAACTGCAAATAGTCTAGACATTTAAGAAAGTAGTGTCTAACTTTGATTGCAGGTTTAAACAATTAGTGCCATGTCAATCTTGGCGTCCATTGGATTGGAATGAAATCCCGAACTTCTAACTGAGATAAATACCTAGTTTAACCGATTCTCCATTGAGACAACAGAAGTTGGAATACGTCATTCAACTTTCTAATTTGAAAATTTTGTCATCAAACAATAAACGTTTATGATTGCTTTTCATGTAGAATTATTTGCGCATAAAGGTTGTTTTCAAACAGAGAATCCCCTCTCTGTCTTACTCTGAGGAGTACATGTATTATTGTCCCTTTACATGCACGAAAAGCTCATATCGTTTATAGGACAAGCGTCACACGTTGGTAAAGTCAATGTTATTGGATAAGAACGGCAATATGTGTTTTACTAATTCGGGGTTTAAAGCAATAGAAAGTGACAGTGGTAAAGGAGAACACTGGGGGTGGTTGAGGTCACCTCTTCTTGTATTTGTTTCCGCCAAGTTCCAACATACCCTGATAGTTATCAAGCCAACACTGCAGGTGGTTAATAGTCACTATAGATGGTCTATGCCTGTTTATAGCCTATAAAAAGTCGTTGTACAAAGGGCTTTATGATATTGAATCCCTGCATTCCTTCAGTCGTCATTTAATTGGTTGATTGGTTCATTTAGTGGCTTTTGTGATTGACATTTGGGCGATGCTGCTCGTCAATGAGTCAAATGTTATATTGGAAACTGATCTACAGCTTATTTCAATAAGTGAATAGAGTGTTAAACAACAAGCAAATAGTTGGTTTAATTTTGACTTTTGTAATTGTATGATACTTTTGGCATTAACTTGAGTGTAATTCAAGTCGGTAAATATCCTCGCAAATCTCCATTCTTAAAACATAACGAGCCTCGGCCCTGGGGAAGATGATAATGTAATAAAGCTTCCTTTGGAATGAATGCTATATATTTCTTTATCGATATGAATTTATGAATTGTAACATATCTCAAAAGTAAATAAAATACGTAGTTCTTAATGTCGAAATGAGATGATATAACTACATATATATTTACCAAGCATCATGGACAAAATATTTATAGGTATTTTTGTCAAGGTAACTGTATATTAGAGACGACAATTCGTTTCTAGTTATCTGAAGTATTTATGATACGAAATAATACACGTTTTAGTGGTCTGTTTGTAACTTAATACAATTAATAGTTAAATAATATACCTGTGGCCTGGTAATACAAGGGTATGTTGAATTATTTAAACAATATCCAGAATAAACCTTAGGATTTGGGATTGATTGTTTTTAAGATTCATAAGCAGAATAATCCTAATGGATTTTGGATTGATTATTATTAAGATGCATATGCAACAGTTCCTTTCCCTTCCAGTATTTTGAAGGATTCCTTTGTTCGTAACCATAAGATATTGAATAAAGCCTACTAAATCATCCAAACGGTAACGCTATTTGGCAGGGCCAGCAGTATAACAGAACCGAGCCGCCTTTCGCAATGGGGTCAAACTCCAGAGGTGGTAAAAATATAGTAAATTAATTAAACTAACAATTAGAAACTATCAAATTAAGATGAAAATGATTGGATATCATAATGGACTCCAGGTAATGATATAACAATAGACGTGATGATGCAATCTGATGGTTAAAACAACACTGAGCATGGGCAATAAATTGTTTATAACATCCTTATGTCAATTGTGCCTGGTAGAAGTGATGACACGGGTCGTAAGACTAAAGCAATACAGAATACCAGATGATGAAATAAATTGATTGTTTTTCAAATAGTTGAGTTGTTTAAATATATCGAAGGTTAAACAGCGAGTTGTACTGTTACCTTGATATATAAAAAATAACAAAACAAATGAATATAAAGAGCAAAACAAAGGCCTACTAACACGTCACGGAGAACATTATGCTTAGTTACCACCTTAGGTGATTCTTTTCTGTTCGCCGGCTTTTGATCGGCGGTTGATAAGGAAAGCCGTATTTAAACTGTTAAATTGATTACAAGTCGAGTCAATGTCTTATTAAATTACCTTTCTAATGATTCCCGAAGTTGCCATATGGCATTTCAGTCAACCTTCAACTAAAGATTTTTTTTCTTAACAAGATATATTTTATTCTTTTGCATCCCCTCGTTCCATTTATAGTCATCGATGTGAAAAGCATGTGCTCGAAAACGCGATCATTTGCTGTTCTTATACAATCAATCCCCTTACAGCATGTTGTGGGTTTCGTGACACTTTTGATGGTCAAAGAGATTCACTGACAGAGAGAAAGTTTCATTATTTTGCCATGCATGGTTGGTGACAGCTTAAAGACCAACATTCCATTTTATCTACTTCATTTGTCACTCTTTCGTCCGGTTTGTTTTCTTGAGTAGATATCAAATAGTCTTTTTCTGTCTCCTGAAGTAAAATAAAACTTTGTGAAGGTTTTGTGAAAAATGTTTTTGATGCCAAATTGAGGGATTAATACTGTGGGTTAGATGGATGAAACAAGCCACAGTGGAACAAATCTTTGCATCGGTTTTTTCTCTGTATCATCATGATTCACAATAACGTCATCTAAGACTATGGCTGAGAAAGATATATTATTCAGATTGATTACATAAACTGTCAAACAAAAGAAAGTGCACACAACAGTTTGAATTTATCAAAATTAGTTGTTATTTATTAATGTATGTCACGTTAACAAAGATATAAAATATATATAAGATATAAAATACACTTATAAGCATATTAGTATATTATATTTTAATTACAAAATGCTTTTTAAATACACTTATAAGCATCTTCATATTTATTTTCATTAACTACAATCTTCTACTTGTCTAATTCCATAATTTAGCTAACTAAATTCTGCAATCAAACCATTAATCATGCTACTTGATTTTGATCAGAACAAAAACCACATGTAAATGTTTATAAGCAAAAGCTCAGGTGACCTTATATGCTTATCATCACAATTTGTGCCAGTTTGCAAGCCAGACTGCTTTTCACATTTTTTAAAAATCTTGTTAGAAAATCAAACAGTTCTTATGTTTATAATTATGTATTTTCACTTCCAAATTTAAGTTAATAAAATTGAAAACAATTTCATTTGTTAAAACATGAATCATTATTTTAACAATGAAGAGCCTTGTTCAAGTCTGGATGGCTGAGGCTGTCATGGTCATGATCATGTGACTTGGCTCACATTGCATGCTTTACTAGCTGCACACAGCCAGTCCAAGCTAACTGTCACTCAGAAGAAGCCAACAAGCACATCGTGAGCTATTCTATCTCTTGGCAATTGATTTGCTGTTTTTGAGGTTATGTCGCATCAATACATGTATATTTGAATATGAATATGTCACGTAAATAATGAGATGTTCAGTAAGAATTTTAATTCTAACTTTGGAATTGCGTTTTATTGCAGTGATAACATCTAACATCAAAAAATGCTTCATTTGCAGAATTTTTCTGGAAAAGTAATCTTTTACCTTCAGTTCTTGTGTTATCAAGGTAAGCTTTTTTTTATTTGTTTATTGATAAAATATTTATATTTAATTATATTTGTATAATTTAGACCAATTTTCTTGGTTATATCCATTTACTTCCTGAGACAATATCGTGCATTTCATTGTAGAAGTTGTAATGTAAAATGTATTTTATTTCATTTTGTTTTGTTCTGTAATTGTAAAAAAAGTAAGGAATCTTTTTCTGTTTCTTTTGTAGCTTTTCAACGCCACTATTTTACAACAAGTTTGTCTAAAGAAATAAACTTAAAATATGGCAACATAATGAAAAATATTCTGAAAACATTCTCTGGCTCTTTTATTGCCATGATGTTTCTTAACTGTAAATAATGTTGTCAACCCTTATTGCCAGACTATCAGTACATCATGATTTCACATCTGAGAGAAAAACTGTCAATGGAATTAAAATGTTCATAATATGGTTCAGATGAATAAACTATAAAACTTGTGTTTTCAGTTGTCTGTTCTTGCATCAACAACCATGCATTTTGCATAATTTCCTGAGGTAAGGTCAGCTGTGAAATAAACATTAAACAGAAAATTGCATTATACAAGATAAAATAATGAGAAAAATACATGAGTCACATTTATCATAACCATTACACAAATAACCTTGATAATACAACTGTATGCCTTCAACAACAATATCTACCACAAACCTCTGGTCTTATACGTTTGGGTAAATATAAGGAACAACCTCTATTGAAGATATTGGTAGTACTTAGTTGCAATACATCTTGAATAAAGTTAATATTTTTCTGATTTGATATGACAAAATTGAGATTATTCATAAAGAAACAATAAATAAATTATTTTTGAAAATTTGCAAAATCCAATTTATGAATATTAATAATTTACTGGTCAACTAAAGCATCTCGAGAACATATTTTGTCAAAATGTTTAAATGGGTGTAAACTGGTCTTAAAAATAGTCAGGTATTCTTGTCTCCATCCTATGCAAGTCTGAAGGATAATGATAATAGACACTTTTCAATAATTCAAGAAAATATGTCTTAATCTTTAGAATTTTATTTCCAAACACACGGTGAAGTTGTGTAGCAAAGATATGTCTGGCAAAGGCTGTATGAAATATTCAATATGAACAAAAGTTGATACTGTTATCTTCAAAGATTTTCAAAAATGTTGGTATGTACAATGCACTAAACTGCCTCATACACAATGCCAAAATCATTTCAAGAAGTTTGAAGAAGGCAGAACAATTTCAATATATTTTAAGTAGAGTCTTAAAGACATGAAATAATGCACAATTTGAAAATAAAGCCAACGTCCCCTGCAGTACGGAACACAATTATTGGAAGGAGTCGAGCTGGCGCAATAAATGACGTCATAGGTCGGCAGCTCCATGTAAGTAGAAGAACTATTCAGAGAATAAAAAAACTACATTGAACACAGCAGAAATTGGCCCAAAAAAAACCCTACAGGTCGTCCTTGGAAATCATCGCTGCGAGATGACCATGTACTATTCCGTTTAGTACGTCCGTGAGAGATTGGGTCGCCATCCTAAGGTCAGACTTAGAACAATAGACTGTTTGAAAGAGGCAACGTGTTCTGTGGGCCACTCAGCACAGGAACATCAACATTGGCGTCACGTCATCTTCACTGATAAATCCTGTTTTTGCTGCACAGGATCGATGGGGGTTTGCGGGTGCTTCGACTTAAAGGGGAAAGGTTCAGGGAAGACTGTGTGGAGGCTTTTGTTCAGGGAGGAGGCGGAGGAGGAATCCACAATAATAGTAAAACTGACCTACTGGTCCTGCGGGAAAACGTCAATCAGCGGATCTACCGACGTGTTCTTGAACGAACCTACCTGCTACATGTCGTCATGTGTATGGCAATAATTTCTTGCCACAAGACGACAATGCACATCCTCATCGTGCTCGGGCAATGATATCCTGGCAAGGCAAGTGTAAACAGACTTCCCTGGTCTGCCAAAAGCCCAGACATGAACCCATCGAGCACATGTGGGACCGCATGGACCGTCAATTAAGAAAAGTGGAACCCTCCTCCAGCAAATTTAGACGATTTGGAGGCATCTTTGGTAAGAGTTTGGAACGATGTTGCCTTGCAAGATGTCAACAAACTCATGCTTTCTCGACCTTATTGAAATGCGCGGGGGCGCCACTTGTTATTGAACTTGCGCATGTGTTACAATAAATCGTTGTGTTAATAAATTGACACTTCCGGCTTGATGTTGTAAAGCACAAGTTGCTCAAAACTGTTTACACTGCACCTTGGTATTTACCCAATTTGAATGTTATCAATTTGAAAGTGAATGAATTCCTTACTGAGCCACTGGATTTACTTGTATATCACATGTCCAAAATTTGATGTACTTAAAGGTGTCATTTCGGCCTTCTGAGGCCCGCTGTTGTTTTTTACATTTACGAATATTTTATGTAACAAAATTGTAACACATGACACAGAAATAAACTATCATTATCATTATTATTATTAATTAAGTTGTTGCTCGCTTGGAACACTTTTTGTGTCTATTATTACATTTCCAGCCCGCTTTGTGAATTTGAGGATGGGTGTCAAGTTCATTCATTCAATAAGTATTAGAATTCTACTGTCCATATTGAAGAAAGCATCGGAGGGACATGCTCGGACGGACGAACGGACGAACGGATGGACAAGTAAAACGTTAAATCCCCAACTATTTCAGATTTAGAACATGAGCTGAAATTTGATGTGCAGACTCCCTGGCCAATGGAGATTCTAAATTGTAGATTCCGTGACCCCATGACCCCAATTCGGGTCACAGGGGTCAAAACCATAAAAACCTATTTTCATCTTCTTCTCCAGTTCCAAAAGGCCTTGAGAGCTGAAAAGTTGTGTGTAGACTCCTTGGCCAGTGGGGATTCTAAATTGTACATTTCGTGACCCCATGACCCCAAATGGGGTCACAGGGGTCAAAACCTTAAAATCCTATTTTCATCTTCTGCTCCAGTTCCAAAGGGTCTTGAGAGCTGAAAAGTTGTGAGTAGACTCCTTGGCCAATGGGCATTCTAATTTGTAGATTTGGTGTCCCCATGGCCCCAAATGGGGTCACAGGGGTCAAAAGTTTAAAAACTTATTTTCATCTTCTTCTCCAGTTCCAAAAGGCCTAAAGATCTGAAAAAGTTGTGTGTAGACTCCTTGGCCAATGGGGATTCTAAATTGTAGATTTTGTGACCCCATGACCCCAAATACATGTAGGGTCACAGGGGTCAAAACCTTAAAAACCTATTTTCATCTTCTTCTCCAGTTCCAAAAGGTCTAGAGAGGTGAAAAGTTGTGAGTAGACTCCTTGGCCAATAGTGATTCTAAATTGCAGATTTCGTGACCCCATGACCCCAAATAGGGTTACAGGGGTCAAAACCTTAAAAACCTATTTTCATCTTCTGCTCCAGTTCCAAAGGGTCTTGAGAGCTGAAAAGTTGTGAGTAGACTCCTTGGCCAATGGGCATTCTAATTTGTAGATTTGGTGTCCCCATGACCCCAAATGGGGTCACAGGGGTCAAAAGTTTAAAAACTTATTTTCATCTTCTTCTCCAGTTCCAAAAGGCCTAAAGATCTGAAAAAGTTGTGTGTAGACTCCTTGGCCAATGGGGATTCTAAATTGTAGATTTTGTGACCCCATGACCCCAAATACATGTAGGGTCACAGGGGTCAAAACCTTAAAAACCTATTTTCATCTTCTTCTCCAGCTCCAAAAGGTCTAGAGAGGTGAAAAGTTGTGAGTAGACTCCTTGGCCAATAGTGATTCTAAATTGCAAATTTTGTGACCCCATGACCCCAAATAGGGTAACAGGGGTCAACACCTTAAAAACCTATTTTCATCTTCTTCTCCAGTCCCAAAAGGTCTACAGAGCTGAAAAGTTGTGAGTAGACTCCTTGGCCAATGGGGATTCTAAATTGTAGATTTTGTGACCCCATGACCCCAAATGGGGTCACAGGGATCAAAACCTTAAATACCTATTTTTATCTTTTTCTCCAGTTCCAAAAGGTCTAGGGAGCTGAAAAGTTGTGTGTAGACTCTTTGGCCAATAAAGATTATAAATTTTACATTTGGTTACCCCGTGACCCCAATTGGGGTCACAGGGGTCAAAACCTTAAAAACCTATTTCAATCAAAAGTCTGATGAGCTACAGAGCCCATGGCTCTATTGTTTGCTGTTTGTGATGAAATTTAGAAAAGAAATACATCACTCGGTAAAAAGATCTTGTTTATATCATGTTTTAATCCGAATTTTGGTGACATCATAATTATGTATGTAGGATTTACTCTGTGTCTCAGTTACCGCAATTGTGTCCGATGGGTATCAACTTGAGTGGCAAGAATACCTGATTCGGAGTCAAAGAAAAGAAAATCTGCGCCACAATTGGCACAAATACGGCTTTCAATCGTACATGTATGTTTAGAAAACGCAAATTGTGAGATTGCCGCACGCAATTCGCTTTCAAATTGTTTGCTGTTTCTGTCATTTTGGTATATTGTCTCCCCATTAAATGAATTGTGGTCTGATTTTCTCTAGGTTGGTCGCAAAATTCAGTAAAACTAAAGTTTTAAATATTGATCTTCACTACATTTTAATATGGATCTTTAAACACTGGTATGTGGTGTATTACCGTACAGCGCAAAACAAGGATATTCAAATCAATCATCGATTGTGAGCTGTTAATAGTATCGATAAAACATTGTCACTGCCCTCACAACTTTAGGGGACGAATTTCAAGATACAATAAATTGTTTTGTTACGCTATTTCTTAAAAACCATCGTTAACTATCGTTAATATAATCTATATTTTAAGAAAAGCAGTAGAAAGTCCCCATATTTTCACTGTGGTGAGAAAAGTAGGACTGAACCTATTACCTCCCTTTGAAACACGATTATCTCCCTTTGAGGAAATCGAACGCTTGCCTCGCGTCACAGTGTTGGTTAGGATCGAAGAAAAACGACTCTTTATGTAACTGTTTTCAGTTGTCAGTGCCAATGTATCCTTCGATATCAAAAAAACATCCGAAGTTCATATCTTGTTGCTGTAGTTAATAATTGTTCATTTTATTGTAAAATAAATTTACGAAGCGAGCGATCTATCACACCAACATAGCGCTTCACTATTGTATCCGTTCCCGTCAAAAACTGACTTTCCAAAAGAGATACAGAGCCTTTGTTTCATCTAGTTATAACCAAAAACATATTGTGGATCTGATATCATTTAACATTCATTCATTATATATTTTTCATAAAATTATTTCCGATTAAATATCGAGTTATTTCTATCGAACTTTTTTTCCGAGTTCTAGGATAAATGAAGTTGCTAGACTGTCATACATAATAGAGCAAAACATTGCCTTCCGATATCTGACAACTCTGTTTTATGATCTTAAAATTATATAATAAATAGACTAATTCATTGTTTTTGCCGAATATCATTTCTATCTCATCTCGTGAAGTGAGAAAGTATAAATCACTCGTGAAAATATCACTTTCTCACTCCACTAGATGAGATAGAAATGATATTCGGCAAAAACAATGAAATAGTCTCTATACAGTGACAATCTTGTGACGTAAATGTAATACAAAAAAGAACATTTCATCAGAATTACCAGTTTAACGTTTGTGGGACTTTGCAAAAGCACAACTAAATTTAAGTGATCGTGTTAACAAGGATTTTTTAATTGATTTTATAAATCATGACATTGACCTTTGTCCTTGGAATTCCCCATGTTCAAAAGAACGTTTGCAGAAAAAAAGTCCGTACCCTTCCGTAGTTAATCCGTAAACAATCCATTGTAGAATGCTCCTTCCGTCTGCGAAACAGCGATTTTATAGGTGGATTCAGGGGAAAATGCTTTGATCTTTGCCGATTTTGCCGCAGTTATTACATGATTGATCCGTCACAAAACGTGGTCAGTTTATCCGTTTTTCCGTGTAAAACGCAAGTATTCAGCAGTTATTCCTTATGGCTCGCAGTTATTCCGAAGTTATTCCTCCCCAAACGGATAAGTGCCGCCACCTATTGCAGTTACTCCGCGCATTTTCCGTAGCTTCCGAGTGCGTTGCCCAAATTATCCGAATGTTTACCGTTATTATCCGAACTCATTCCTTTGTGTTCCGCAGTTTCGCCTTGTGTTTTTCCACCTCCTAGCCGTAGTTGTGTCGTAGTTTAACCGTATGTGTTCCGTAGGATCCGTGAGCGTTCCGAAAGTATTCCGAAACAATGTGAAATGTACATTTTCCCTAGGATTTTGTCCTATTTTCCGCGTGAAAATACCGAAGCTCTTCCGAAATGGCGATCCCGCGAACGTCCGCGAGTACCGTAGGGGTCCGTAGCTCAGTGAAATGGGGGTAATATGCAGCATAAACTCATTTCAGTTCAGACAGACAGACAGACATTTTATTTCAGTCTCACCTCACATAAAATACATGATAAAAATTGGTTGTAAAAATAACATAAAGTGAGCCACCCTTTAAAGGGGCAGTAGCACGTTTTTAGGGGGAATATAAGGTGATGTCAGGAAAATGAAAATTAATGGTTCCAGTTGAAAGACAATATATTTAAACTAAATTGAGCAGTAATAATTCAAATATATAACGTAAAGATTAGCCATGCGATTCTTTTTTCTTACACAAAATGAATTAAAGGTGTTCACAAAAAGTGGCCGCCAATGGATTTTGTGTGAATCTTCATACTTTGTCTTCTGACTATGGATGATTGACTTGTGTTATGAATTTTTGACACTGTCAAAATAATACATTTTACATTAACTTACAATTATCAGTGAACATTTTAAAATATAAAATTATCAAAAAACGTGCTACTGCCCCTTTAAGAGTTTTGAGAGACTATCATCAAAAAGTAAATACGAAGTATATATACATTATAAGATATAATAAATATGATTTAAAATAAACATACAATCATAAAATAATCATGTTACACATGTAATTTATCTATATAAGATATCCTTTCTTCTTTGTAATATAAGGAAGCAGGTTTTGGCCGTCAAATACACGTTGGGTTTAAAAAGTATAATACATTTGTCCTTATCACACAGATCTAAGAGGTTGGGATAGCTAAAACAGACATTTTTATACAAACTCTCACGCAAATCCTCATATACGGGGCAATATAAAATAACATGTCTTTCGTCCTCAACACTCTCACTACAGTTAAAACATACTCTTTAATTCACATTCTTATTTGTATGTCTGCCGGTTTCCAAATGCAGAGGAGCAGTACCTGATCTGAATTTGGAAAAGGCAGAGCGGTATGAACGGGGCATATTCATACTCACATAACTTTCACAGCAATACACATCCTTAAACATTCGGTACGTTCGTAGTTTATTTCCTCCCGTGCTACCGCTTGGCTTACATAATAACTCATACCAATTACTAACATACTTCTGCATGCATATTTCTTCCACACGCTCGCATACACGTTTAGCACTACTTTCAGTTTCGACATTCATGTCCCATTCTCTCAACTTTGCACTCACTCGGTAGTTCCAATTTTCACCCGTCCATTCGCACAATTTTCCGACCACAAAAAAACACACTTATTTAATCTAAAAGGCATTTTTCTAAAACGACAATTGTGTCTAAAAATACACACCCATTGTCTGACAATTCACAACAACGTTCATCTATTTAATCAGAGACACATCGTTAGAGTAATTTGAAAATACTTTTACGTTTTTCAACAGTGATGTTTCAGAAGCTATATTTTACAGTGACGGTGGTACAAGGTATAGTCACGCAGTCTTTCTTGCTTATTCTTCGGCAAATCTAACCATGCGATATCACACAGATGACACTTGTTCCCGACTTGTTGATACTCAGCATTTTTGCAGACAAACGATTTTTCTTCAGTGCACCTTTGCCTGCAGTTTTCACGGGTGCCGCGTAGTGATCTTTTATTGCAACCACGAATGCAGCAGCTGTTGTAGGTCGCATACATATCTCCGTACTCAGTGCATCCTTTCAGAAAGAAATGGAATATAGATATCAATGGCAGGTTCCAAAATCTGGATCATCTTAAATGTTTAACGAGTGTATTAAGGTTATTCTCAAAAGTCACAATCAGAAATGATACTTTTGTGAGTTAAGGATCAAAACAAATCTGAAGCCTTCACCTTACCAACATTCTCTCCCCACAGAGGCAGCTCATTGCAAGCAAACCTCTGTTCTATTACGCCAAGATCCTGGGGTAAACAGATTGCCCTGGCGGCAAAAAGTTGTAACTTATGATATCTCCCTTATTTGCAGCCAATGAAGACACCTTTTCAATGTACATGATTTGAGGAATTCTTAACGGTCATATAGTGACATGGCAAATATCATGCCTTTATGTTTGTTTTTCATTAATAGTGTGAGAGGGAAAATATTTGAAAATCAGATATGGAAAGGGTTTTTCATTAGATAGAAATTGTATAATAATCATGCAAATTATTATTTGTTTTGATAGATTTTATTTTACTAAGTAACCAAATAAAAACTAATGAAAAGGTAAAACGCGATGTTTTGTATAAGGAAGGGTTATCTCCCCTGGATGTTAAATTTCAACGATAGCTCTGCCAATCCGCACGGAAATGGCCGAGGTTTTGCGAATTAGCACTTTTGAAACGGAGTCGCTGATTGCACAACTAACTTCGATTGCCTCCAAACAGATATCTACCTTTCTATCCCATGTTTTAGCCATAATAGAACAGAGGCTTACTCGGGTATGACTGAGCTGCCTCTGTGGGGAGAGATTGCCTTACCAATTGAAATATATTTGTTAAAACTTTTGAAACGTTTCACGTTATGAATGTACTCGTTCAAAAAATATATACATATGAACAAATTAATATAGTTAACACTCATAACATGAACATGTGTTTTTTTCTAAATAATTTGTTCAAAACATAGCTATGCATGTATAGTCATAACAGTAAACGCTGACTAAATTTATATTCTTCTAAAATTTGTTAATTTGAAGCTTCATAATGGTGTAAAGGGATGACCTAATTATCGACCAAATAGCTAGAAAGAAATTAAATTATTCACATTACAACTACAAATATTTACTTTTTTCTTAGGTTAATGCGGAATAGTGTTCAATATAAATATCAAACATATTATTAATTTGAATATCCCAATGATGCTGTTAATCATAAGATCCTATCATATTCATATTTTCGTGTATCAATTTTGAACTTACTTCGTACACAACTCTTCGCTGATGAATTGTAGCTGAGGCCTTCTTTGCAATCACACTTTGAATGATGACAGCGTGAATTCTGGTAGGGACATTCTGTGTTATCCTTGCACGCCTTGCCTAGTACTAAATAATGTAAAATGAAAAACGTGAGCAATTATGAAGTGGTAGACTTGAATCGCTATTTAGTAAGCAAATTAAATGAACATGTGAATTAGTGAGACATGCTCTCTTTTTATAACCCCGGCTCCATTAAGTTGTCATAGAAACTAAGATAATACACTAATTTAGGTTTCCATCAAAATTGCACAACTGTTTTAATTCATACACATATATATGTAAGCTATGTTTGCTATTATGAACTAACTATGCTCTTTTTGGGACATTAATGATTCTTAAAAAGTCATTATTGTATAAAAGGAAATCTTCAATGTCCATTTAATGTGACTATGACAAAGTATGTATTATAAAAAAAGTTAAACATGTTCATTGACCAGGTTCCTAGTTATAGCTGTAGCTGGAACAAAAATTACTCTCAAAACGTCAATTGTGAAAGGAACAAGTGGAAAATCTCAAATGATGATGAGGGAATGTGACCTAAACATACAAAAAACATATCCATAAAGCAAAGTTATTTCATCTTTTAAGTTTTATCCCATTTGAACAAATAGTATGAACGAAACAAAATTAATTCTTTAAACAGTCACTTTTACAAGAAATGAGGCCAAAATCGAAAAAAGAAACTAGGGCATCTGACCGAAATATTCATATACATGTGTAGTGATAACGTAGATGAAGTTTCGTAACATTTGAACAAATAGTCTCCTTGATATGAGCGGACGTGCTGACCGATATATGTAGCGAGGGTCTTTATGCATTTAGTAAGCTAATTCACTTCCAAATTGATGATGATTAAGTAAGCTTACTAAATCACCTCCGGTTTGTTGACATGTTAAAATGACTGCTCCCAAGAACGAAAAGCAATGCTTGTTGTTTTTATATTAAACCCGTGAGAAGCGATCTATAGATCACCATTTTCGATAGTATTTTTAAATCAGACAAGGATCTCGCGAGAAAGTTATGTGCAACGGGCGAACAATCGTAAACGCGAGCATGAACCGTCTGAAAAATATTGTCCTATTTTCGTTCAGACAAGTATATTCACTCAAACAACTGTTTTAGATGAAATATCATACCTCAACAATGTTCATCAGTCATCTGTTAGCTAAACATTAAACAATTTAGCTTTGAACAAGAAAATCTCTTTGCGAAAACATTGACAAGATGCGATATAATTAATGGCTATTTTTTGTAAAATTTATCTCACTTGTGATACGGGCGTCAGCAAATTATTGATATGTGTTACTGCTACTTCGTACTCAATGACAAGGGAGATAATAATGTAATGATAATGTCAAATATTACTGAGGACCAAAATGCACTTGTTTAAATTTGTCAAAAGCTTCTATACGTGCCGTTTGATTCTGTCACAATAGTCCTGGCATTTTACCACGTTGCGGGGAAAAATGATAATTTCGGACAAATATTATTTTCAAAGCCATTAATCACATTTAATTATTCAGCAATTCAGTAAGCTTACTAAAATAATAAATAAGATTAAGCTTATTATATGAGGATTCATTTAGTAAGTTCATTACTATTTCAAATCGAAATATTTAGCTTACTTAATCGAATTAGAAAGCTTTATGAAATGCATAAGTAAGCTTAGTAAATCGAATCAGTAAGCTTAGTAATATTAGTCCGAATAAATAAGCTTTCTTAATCGAAGTAGTAAGATAATCAATTAGAATTAGTAAGTTTACTAAGTAGTCCAATAAAAATGTTATTGAAAGCCCAAGACTTCACATCTACAATTTTTTTAATGTTGATTGGTCCATATGCCACGTTTCACTGAGCTTGGTCTAACTATTTAAAGGGACATTAAGTGTTTTAATGTTTCTGTTACAACATTTTATTTTAAACACCTTTAATTCAGATCATTATTTAAACATAATGTTGATATTGATTAACCAATAAACATTAAATTCTTTTAAACATTATGTAGCCTTTCTTTTCGTTTTCACTCGTTGCCATCTATGTTTACATTCAGTGTGTAAGGAGACTACGTCATGGATATAGTAAATTCGGAACCAAACGAACTCGTACCGGTAACGTTTCCTCATTTTATTTATAAGTTTCGATAATTTAACATTAAGTTCGTCTAAATATGTAACCACAGCTATGTTGACACCAAGTGAATACTAAATGTGAACAAAAAACTGCAAATAGCTTTCTTGTCGATATCATATTAGACATGTTCGAAATGTATATGCAAATTAGGCAGTGCTTCACACCGTTCAGGACCGAGTTATTTTAACAAAGATTCTTCCTTGGTGGTAATGGAATCGACTTATGTAAATTACTTGAACTTCTTCTTTCAAAATCCGAAAGGTTATAAAGGAATATAACGATATATCAGGAATATTCGTTAACATCTGAAAACATGAATCTGCAGGCGGCTAATACGGAAGAGCGACTGCACGATTTGAGTTTTCGAGCCTTTTGAAGTATGTAATCCACGTGATTTGGACTCGCTCAGTTTTGATACCATATCTGTGAAATTATGTTTGGAAGCTAAATATTAATTGATAATTGATAATTGTTTATTCAAGAGTAAATAAGGCCACCGGCCCATATTACAAGTCAAATACATAATATATATAACAATATTATGGAGCACCATTTGATGTGATGACAGACGTTTGGTAAAGATTAACTTATGTTGAGAAACTTTGCACGTATTTTAAGTCCAAGGAAAATATATTTTGCAAGGCTGTTTATAATAAATATATTATCACTTTTACAAAGCAAAATACATTTCTGTTGAGATGGCAATGTACAGTAATAATATGGAAGAATGCTATTCCTTAGGTCTGAATAAAAGGGACACTGTAATAGGAAGTGAAATTCTGTTTCTTGCACAGGTACTATACACAAAGGACACAGTCGATCTTCTGGTTTGATATTCAATCTCCGTCCAACTTCAACCGTTAAATTGTGGTTTGAACACCGAAACTTACATAGAGCAATACGATAAGCACTGACATTTACCGATGATAGGTTTTTTTCATATACATGGAAGTCCTTAATTTGTACATAGAACTTTAATTTAGAATACTGCAGAATATGTCCCATCCATGATTGTTTCTCGACATCTATGCATCGTTGCTTAAACAAATTCCGAAACCGTTTGACATTATCTACACCTTGGACGACCCATGAAAGTCCGAAACCCATACTGAATAATAACTCCTTTACCTTCGAGGCCCAACAATCTATTCCTTTCTCTGCCAACTTATATTGATAGGAGTAAATGTGTTTAAGAATGACATTTTCCTGCTGGTAAAGTAATCTCAACCAATAACTTATAATTTTGATATATTGATTCGCCTTTAGTGAGTAACGACCAAGTTCTCCTCTAGCGACGATATTTGGTGTACTTCTTCCAAGATGTAAAATATCCTTTAGAAACTTATCATGTACACGAATAATATTAGGTGAGGGATGAAAGCCCCAGACTTCACTTCCATACAGCAGAATTGGACTAATCTTGACATCAAATATATGGATTAAAACCTGAAGGGAAAGATTAGAAAAATTATGGATGCTTGAACGTAGTATAGATAAAACCTTTACTGCCTGCTCTGATAATGTCTTTTGTGTAATAAACCATGAACCTGAGGAGGAAAACAAACTGGACTCCTAAGTACTTATATGAGGAGACTATTTCAACCTGATTGTTGTTTAAGGAAAAATGTTCATATCTTCTAAGTCTACCACCTTTGCGAAAGACAATAACTTTAGTTTTATCAACGTTAATTTTGAGTTGCCACTTATCACAATATGCTGACATCTTGTCTATTCTCTTTTGAAGGCCTCTAACTGTACTGTCAAACATAGCAATATCATCAGCAAAAAGCAAAATAAAGAGTTCCATCAAATCTATTTCAATACACCTTTGATTATCTGAGGACAAATAGCCAATTATATCATTTATAAAGAAAGAGAAAAGAAATGGTGATAACTGACAGCCTTGTCTAACTCCAAACAAACAATCAAAGAAAATAGTGTTACCACCCTTCATAGAGACACATGCCTTGACCTTGTTATACATGTTATTGAGGAGACGAAACATTTTACCTTTAATATTTCCTGTCCAAAGCTTATAAAACAAACCCTGTCTTACAACTGAATCAAAAGCGGATTTTAGATCAATAAAAACACAGTATAGCCTTCCCTTATGAAGTGATAGGTACTTGGAAATGATGGTATCAAGGATAAAAATATTATCGATAGTCTGGAAACCTTTACGAAAACCTGCTTGCTCAGATGCGAAAAACTTTTCATCTTCGGCCCATCTATTTAGTCTGTAGCTTAGAACTTTAGCAAATATCTTACCGCTTACTTCTAATAATGTGATAGGTCTATAATTAGCAGGATCGTTGATACTTCCCTTCTTATGAATAGGCAAGATGACCCCGAGTGTCCATTCCCGTGGGTACACACCAGACGATAAGATCAAATTGAATAATGACACAAGCATATCAAAACAAAATGGAGGTGCTTTCTTAAAAAACTCCACAGGGATTCCACTGAGGCCTGGTGCCCTACCCGTTTGCATACTATCTATTGCATAGCGTACTTCCTCGAGGGTTATATGTTTATCTAAAGAAGTAGAATCAGATGTAACCTCAATCAGACTGTCACTGATAGAGTTAACAAAACTAGAGACATATTCATAAAACTCAAACTCATTTTCACAAACATTTGTGCCTTGGAATAATAAACTAAAATGTAGGACCCATTCTTCGGGTTTAATACTATTTTTACTAACATGGGGTTTTGTCTTTATGCATGACCACAAGAGTTTATTATTATTATGTAATAGGGCATCAGACAGTTGTTTGGACATCATTTCTCGAGCACACGCTATTTTTTGTTTACACAAGCCCTTATACAGTGATCTTGTTGATGTATATTGTTCTCTCACGTAATCACTGTTACTTGCATGAACTGCACGTAATAAGCGTCTTGTCCTCGTGCGAGCAATCATACATTCATTATCGAACCAGTTATCTCCCTTGCCTGACAATTTCCATGCGCAGGATTTCTTCTTAAAACTACTAGCACATTTCAGAAACAATTTTCCATAATGTTCAACAGCATGATCTATCATTCCAGAGTTCAAATATTGATAAAATAAATTACGATCGTTGTCAGAGATAGAGTTCCAACTGTCAGTGTAATCCCGCTCAAGGTTATCTTTCCAGACATAACGTTGTTGTTCTGACAGTTTATCAAAAGGTTGATTGACAGTTTCGATGTCTATTTCAAGTTCATAGGTCACAGGTACATGAGAAGATTCAATCTGGTCATCAACGTTAAAGTCACAGAATTTCTGTATTGTGGAGGCAGGACACAACACATAGTCAACAACACTATAACCTTTGTTAGCGAAACATGTAATTTTTCCTATACCAGCATCTTTGAAAAGTCTACCGTTACATATACGAAGACCAGTTTGTTTACAAAGTTCAAGAAGCGCTAAACCACGTTTGTTTATATTTTTATCCTGTGATTTCCTAGCGGATATGTAATCATCAGATATATAATTTAAATCATTATCAATAGGTAAGTATACAGGGTCGTCATTTACAATCAAATCTTTCAGTGACCCATCTCCAGTGCGGGCATTTAAGTCTCCTTGAACAATAATATAACAGCTTGGATAAGTTGATCTGAATTCAGTGACATCATGTTCAATAATTTCAAACAACGGTTCATTAGAAAACTCACTAGAGCCATCTGGTGAGAAATACACAGTGCCCAACAATAAATATTGATTTTTATATCTAACCAGTATCCATAAAATATCTTTACACGAACTTGGTAATACTTTTACATACTGAGCGATAGAGTCTGTGACTAAAACTACTATACCTCCAGAGTTCCTAATAGCACGATCCGCTTTTTGTCTCGAGCTATTGAACATGGTATATCCAGGTATGGAAATTACATCGTTTTCACAGGTCCATGTTTCAACTAGTGAAATGATATCAAACAATGTCAAATAATTACGAAATTCGGGGTTTCCTAGTTTTCCTTTCAAACCTTCGACGTTCCATACGACACAGCTCCAGTACTGTGTAGAATTCGTAGGGCTTCGGCCACATCCTTAGCTCTCGGTGTCGTGGGTCATCTCAGGGTCTGATACCGGGGGTCGGGTGAAGGATTTCACGATTCTCACCATCTTCAATTGTTTGCCTTCGTCGTTCCAAGTGTAGAGTTTATCTTCAATTTGTAATTTGTCATACCGAAGGATGGCAAACTTGTTTTCAGCACGAGCTTGATCCATGAACGTTTTCAGTTTTCTTCGAATGTCTCTCACCCGGTCTGTAAAGTCCTGTGAAATGTTGATAGGGGATCCTTTCAGATGTTTGGACGCTTTCAGAATCTTCGTCTTCTGTTCCATATTGTGAAGTTTTATCATCACTGGACGATTTGTAGATGACCTCGTCGGGAGACGTCTCACAGAATCAATCTCTATCCTGTCTGTCACGCCAAGTGTATTTTCTATGACGTCACGTACTTTCCTTTCTACCTCATCTGTTTTCTCCCCGGTATTTTCTTCAAGGTTATGG
Organism: Steromphala cineraria; assembly: GCA_916613615.1. Classification (NCBI taxonomy): domain Eukaryota; kingdom Metazoa; phylum Mollusca; class Gastropoda; order Trochida; family Trochidae; genus Steromphala; species Steromphala cineraria. The sequence continues at coordinate 57,790,270 of OU744729.1, forward strand.
AATATCAAATTAAACTTTTTAGACTGGCTTTCGAGTGTGTCCATTTTGTAGGTAAGAGTTCCAACCCGTTTTCTCAATTCACAGTTTTCTTCAGAAAGCGTTGCTATATCTCGCTCAACACGCTCGATTTTCGAAGATAGTTTATCAAAGTTCTCGTTCATTTCCTTTCTCATAAGTTTTACCTCCTTCATAACGTCGATAATGCACATATCACCTTCCAGTGTTGTCTGTCTTGTTTTCGGAGGGCCGGGGTTTGTTTCGACATCATTTCCAAGCAGGAGTAACAGCGATAAGAACAGGCACAATCTGAGACCCAGCTTCATACTCGACCACGGCGCGTGCAGCACGTGCAGTTTCATGGCGGCCTTTCGTCTACCACGTTTCAGCATGAACATGAGAAAGGATGATTGGAACCCGCCAATTCGCAATCTGTACATTGCCAGTTCACAACCCATGCTTTTAAGTCACTTGAGTTACTTTGCTGAATGAAATTTAGCAGAAAATTTCTCTTTAGAGCGTTGGTTTTAAATTGTTTTACGGAGCTCCTGTGACATGCGACCACTCGTTTCGACCGCTAGGTGGCGCTAAATATTAATTGACAATATATTGAGGACAAATATAGAGTTTTTTTATACATAAAAATAATTTCAAAATCAGAACGTGCGATGTATGCCATAGGGAGTATTTAGCCTAAATAGCCTTTATTGTTTAAGAAAGAATATCAAAATGATAAACATATCACGAATGAAAAAAAACATCAAATGGACTGCTGATACGTGTTCGGCGTTTTCTTATAGTCACAAGATTCTTTTCTGTACGAATCCCCGATGGGAAAAGCTTCATTTTGGGTACGAATTCACCTGCAGCAACTCATCTTCCTACGCAGAGCCTAAACGGCCAGTTTCCAAACTGTCATTTTATGCCTTGCTGCAGAAACTTTACTTTTCTGTGCTGCTATAGTGCCCCTACAGAGTAGAGAGCAAGCACAGAAAACTCAAGGCTATGCAGCAAGGCATAAAATGACAGTTTGGAAACTGGACTTTTAGGCTCTGCGTAGGAAGATGGCAGCAACTATGACCACAATGCTTTGCGCGCGAACGTTACAACCTTGATCTATTTATATCCTGAGGAAACACCTTTGTAAAATATTTCGGTTTCTTAGCTTATTTTAGGTCAAACTAAATGGTGTTAATTTGTCTGTATCTGTTTCAATGAGATATATTTTAAGCAATATTCTTAAATTTGTATCAAAACACTAAATGTCCCTTCAAGAGATATGCTCCAGAAACAGTATTGGGTCGGATGGACAGACTGGAGAACGATCGGATCCACTCCTACTCAAACGAATATATAATATAACACGCAATAACCTTCTCCCCTATACTACGGCTATTTTGAATCTTTACATGTTTAAAAACTCATTTTGGTAGGGTATCAGATCGTCACCAGTAGGACTGGGGTTCGATTCCCGGTCGTGGCATGCCATGAGACGTTAAAATATTGGAGTTGTTGCTGTCTTCCTTAACACTCAAGTCGAGTCATGATTCTTCTCATAAATCATGACATAGATTTAACCAATAATACATTGAACTAATACATATTATTTAATGGAGCATACGCAAGCTGTATTATATATTATGTTATATACATGTATATATATGTATATAGATATTCAGAGCAGTTTTAACAAGTGTTGGTTATATGTGATGGACATAAGTGAAACACAGTTATTGTTTGATAAATGTTACAATAATATGCAGGAAGATATTTGTTTCGTAAATCAATTACGGATTACACTCTAATGTAAAATGAAGTTCATCCCCAATCTTTTTCGTACATGGTGTTCATAACATGTTCTTTAGCAATTTAATACCATCTACCAATTTCAAATAATTACAAACTGGTTTTGTTACACTAATTTCCGCGATTCTGATTGGACGAGAGCGCTCAAAAACCTGCTGCCATTTCTCGAAGAATTCAGAAAAATTTGCAACCATACCATGTGCATTCATTCCTTGTGACGTCACAATCACCTGACGCAATAGTCCGGTTTTGACAGTTGCGAGTTACGTTCTTTTGCAAAGACAGATATAACATATCTTATCACTTCCCACCTGCGTTTGAAATAAGTAAATACATTTCTCTCCCTAACACAATCCATACATTCACCGGAAAAGCTGCATTTTAATAACTACGAGCCCTCAAGCTTGTTCGCGCCGAGCGTCTCGCAAACGGCGGACATTTTAAACGTCGAGTGATATGCTAATTATGGTTATTCCGAAAATGCGGATTCCGGTTAAGACGAATTGTGATTGCATTGGTGCCAATGGTTACGAAAACGAAATTAAATCTTCGGCCGTTTTAGTTTATGGAGTTTTGATTTTGATTCAACTTAGTATTGTTTCGTGTAACAAACCACAATCTCACGACATTGATGACAGATTATTTGAAAATAATTAGGAAAAACTTTGTTAAAATGTTGATTTTGTAATTATAAGGATTGTTTTACATGTTTTGTGCCTCTATCGATGTATAACAGCAACACATTTTGTATATTAGTAGTGATTTTTCTGTTGGTCATTTCTCAGCTTTTTGTACCGTAAGATTTCTTTAAATCCAAACTAAGATACCATATCACATGTTTGAAATCCTAATTTCACTCACAAGTAAACTCAATCATAATTTACGATTTCCTGACATTATATAATAAACAAATCTAGCTTAGTCTCATTATTTTCTTAGATTTTACACTGAGAAAAATAAAGTTAAAATCATACACATAAAATCAATACAGTTTATAGTAACAGTATGTGTCGCTATTTGGAAAACATTTAAACAGCCCTATTCTTGCAAGAATGATTTACTTCCTTTAATTTCCAATATTTTGTATGAGATACAAAAGGGTTTTGGAAATTTAATTGTTTTTAACTTCTCTTTAATCAAAAATATTTTTGATATAAAATTCAAAGCTTTGATTATTTTAATTTATACATAAAGATTTTGAATAGTGATTGTTTATCAGACCCTTTTTATAAAATTTTCATGAACATTTTTGCTCGTTTTTAAATACAAAACCGCATTGGTTTAAAAGAATTTTTGTTACTGATTGGCATTGTATGATAAAATTTTATACAAAATTATGACATGCTAAGTATTTATAATAATTCTAAATTTTTGGAGTTATATTTATTTGAAGAATCATAAAAATGATCCATATCATTAAATTATGTGGTGTTCAAGAATAAAATATAAATTTTATTTTCATAACATAATGAGGGCCTATACGCATAAATAATTATACAAGATCAACTTTATATAAATTTCTCAAGTTGTTCACAATACTTTTCAGTTTTAGTCTTAGTTTGAATAGTTTCCCATTGGTCGGCACCGATATCCAGAGTCCACACATAAGTTCGTTTAGTAAATGTTTTGTAACACTAGTGAGATGGAATCTTCCATGAATGATTTTCTTTAAATTCGTTTTTTTGAACTGTGTCTTGGTATTTTGACATCCATCGGCATCGGCATGGAATCCCGGTAAAGGTACTAAATACTTTCGAGTGTCATTTCCTTGGGTCAACTAAAACGCTTGACTGGGAATGATATCAAATTTACAGGAAGTCACTGTAAAAGACGGCTTTATTTCAGGCTTGGCCCCTGTGGCCCTTATTAGGGGGTACAGGGCCACCAAAGCTACAATTAATAACGCCCACTAGTCAAGGAGTCTGTACACAAAGTTTCAGCTTTCTATGCCTTATGCTTCTAGAGAAGAAGATGAAAATATGTTTTAGGGTGTGGCCCCTGTTGCCCTTATTAGGGGTAAAAGGGCCACCAAAGCTACAATTTATAATCCTCACAAGGCAAGGAGTCTGTACACAAAGTTTCAGCTTTATTGGCCCAATGATTCTAGAGAAGAAGATGAAAATATGTTTTAGGGTGTGGCCCCTGATGCCCTTATTAGGGGCCACAGGGCCACCAAAGCCACAATATTAATTCTCACTAGTCAAGGAGTCTGTACACAAAGTTTATACCTTCGAGGCCTTATGCTTCTAGAGAAGATGAAAATATGTTTTAGGGTGTAGCCCCTGTGGCCCTTATGAGGGGCAACAGGGCCACCAATGCTACAATTACTAACCCCCACTAGTCAAGGAGTCTGTACACCAGGTTTCAGATTTCTGGGCCTTATGGTTCTGGAGAAGAAGTTGAAATTCCACAAAGTTTACAGACTGGCGGACGGACGGATGGACGGACGCCGGACACCATGCCACGCCATAAGCACATGAGATTTTCCTCGTTTGCAACATTGAAAGGTCAGTTTGAACACAGGTTGGAACGGGAACCACATGATCACATGACGTCATGAAGAGGGATTCCCTGGAATTTGTCCTTGACCCTTAACTAAACAAAATGTTAGAATTGGAACTTTGTGTTACATATTTGTAAACACAATTCATTTAGATAAAATACACAGGCAATGTTGCACCTATTGAAGACGACATACTGTTGGGATTGGACTTTATGCGGTCTCATAGGTGCGCCATTTAAATGGACAGTGACTGGCTTAGGATCGAGGGCACAATGATCCATATGGTTTTCGGGGCAAACGGCAAAACACCGAAAGTGTCCTGTGTAGCGATTAAAAAACGTGTTGTTATTCCACCAAATTCTGTGGTGCGTACCTCTTATGCAATGGACTCAATATTTGACGATTATATCATCGAGCCAGCACCTGAGTTAAAAGTTATTGTCCCACGTGAGCGATCAAAGGACAGTGACCCAATTGTGTGCCTTTTGGACCCTACAAACACAAGCAGAGTCCTTAAAAGGAACCATGTCATTGGAACTACGACAGAGGTGGAAGGAGTACAATGGGAAGAGGAACCCATTCGGCTCGTTCTGCCACTGTCAACAGTGAAACATCAACAGATTTGCCAGAGCATCTGGTGGGCCTCTATGAGCGTTCAATAAGTCTCCTGGACCCTGTTCAGAGGAGAGAGTTGAGTTTCTACCGGTGGAATTTGCTGATGTCTTTGCTACACACGATCTAGACCTGGTGGAGTTTAAGGAAATAGAACACACCATCGACACCGGTGACAGCAGGCCAGTTAAGCAACGGATGCGGCGGACTCCTCCGGGTTTTGCTCATAAAGAGGAAACACATCTCGAAAAAATGTGAGTGGCTGAAGTCATTCATCCTTCGTCTTCTGAATGGGCATTTCCCCCAGTGCTAGTACGCAAGAAATCAAGGGAAGTACGCTGGTGCCTCGATTATCGCCGGCTCAACGATTGCTACACTAAGGACACGTTCCCTCTCCCTTTCATAGACGAATGTTTGAACACATTAGCAGGAAATCTGTGGTTCTCAAAGCTTGAACCAAACTGCGCGTACTGGCAGATCAAGGTGAAGGAGGCGGACTGTAAAAAGACTTCATTTATCACACGTTATGGATTGTTCGAAATTTACAAGAATGGGTTTCGGACTGTGCAACGCGCCGGCAAACTTTTGCACAGATTATAAACTTAGTGTTACATGGACTCAACTGGAAGTTAGTGCTTGCATTTCTTGACGATTGTTTAGTCTTGGGAAGGAACTATACACCACCGGAATACCGGATTTGCGCCAAACTTTTTGATGCTGGCAAGGGAGGTTAATCAACCTGCAGACTTCATGTACCGGATACAACCCCTTATGGAAGACAGTCCTCATGTATATGTCCGTGATCTGCAGGAGGCTATCGCTGCTACGCATGAGCATGCAAGGAAGAATCTTCAAACAACGTAAGCCAGAATGAAACGGGACTATGATCTCAAGACACTGATCAAAGAGTACAAGGTTGACGACTTAGTGTTGACATTGGACACAGCAGTTGTCAAGGGTAGAAACCGAAAACTCAGTGCTCCATGGAAAGGTCCACATGTCATCCTTGAGAAACTGTCGTCGTCCCTCTATCGGATCAAGACAAAGACCTCGGTGGTAATAGCCAACTACGACAGGCTAAAACCATTTCAAGGCGATGATAATCCGACATTGGTGGCTCGCTTCTGCAATAAAGAATTGCACGTTCAGCTGCTGACACGTAAAGCCCGCGAAATAGATTCGGAGATCGATTTGGCCGATGAGGAGACATATTTCATGTGCAACCAACCGTATGGTGGCCGATTCATGATTTGTATTCCCAGATATTCATCTGCACAGCCAAAATGTCAAACTACCTGAATGAATGAAGGGCATCGGACCACCCCCAACGTAATACACCACAATATTGCCATCAACAAATCAAGCAGCGTGATGGCTCCAGGGACTCCCAGGACAGACGCAGTCGCCAGCACCGTCTCCCCAGGTACTCAAGGGACAGATAAGCCCACAGTCCACAACGTGACGGCCGCAAGGACCAGAGGGACAAACACAGTCCACAACATGACCGCCACAGGGACCAAAGGGACAGACACAGTCCACGACGTGACCGACCTGGACACTCAAGAGGTAGACGAAGCCCACGACTTGACCGCCCCGGGAATTCAAGAGGCGATTGCATGAACGGCAGCCACCACAGTGAGAGACCTCGTCATTACCAAGAGTACAGGAACAGCTCTAGGACCAATCCCCCAAGCGCAGTCAGAGTCGTCAGCGAAAACCAACAGGGTTTATCACCAGGCAAGTCTTCTGCAGGAGCTCAACAGTGCCAACAACCTACCAGGCTCACTTGAAGAGGCATAGGGATCCGACTTCGCCTGAGTCTCGGAGACAGAAAGCACATAGACTGGAGACTGGGACTGCCCAGGGGCGAGGCGGCGTCCCCCTGGCAACGAGGGAAGTAACAGCTCCAACATCAGGGACAGTTCAGGAGACACCTCCAGCACTTGGGGGTAGTCAGGGCTAGGTGGCCTTCCCCTGCCGACGAGGGAGACAACAGAATGCATCATTCACCACTGCAGGGTGCTAATTGAGGACCAAGACAACCACCTCTTCGACGCTCATCTGCCTCCATGTGTAGGACAATTCTGGGCAGGACAGACCACACCGGACATCATCCAACCTTGTCTGTTTGTCCTGAAGACTATGGCTCTGTGGATACTCGAACAGCGCTATGAACTCCAGAAGAAGTCGTCACTTTATTCTCAAGTCACACTATCCCTGAAGAACAGTTCAAGTCCTACCCAGGGCAACTGCACGTCATCTGCAAGGCAGCGGGTTAGGATACCATAACTAGCCAAGACATACCACTGGCAAAGGGGCCCGCAGCACTCCTACACCCAAGATGGTTATCTTTGATGATTAATTACATTTGTACCTATCCCTGAACCAGAGAAACCTGATTGCTGACCTATTTAGGGAGAAGCAGGACAATGGTGCGGAGTGGCTCCCATCTCAGAATCAAACACAGGACGAACAGGGAGAACTTGAGCAGGCAGTGTCTTCCTGCAACAGATAGTGACCAGCCCGTCTCATGTGTGCCAGTGCCTGACAGGGACCAACCCCCTGACGCATTTGACTGCCATTTCCATGCGGACAGGAGCTGCTTGGGTTTCAATCAACGGACTCACTTGAAGGATAAACGATGGGTTATTGTTTCTACTTCTTTTTGAAAAAACTTTTTTTTAGAGCATTCTCTCCCCACAGAGGCAGATCAAGTCATGTTGATTTAGCCTCTGTTATATTACGCCGACTTTGTGGGATAGAATGGGAGATGACTGATTGGAGGCAATCAAAGTTAGTTGTGCAATCAGCGCTGCTGTGCTTAAATCATCGTTTTGGCTACTGAATCAAGGCAAAAGCATTGTGATATGAACCACCCTTTCCATGCGAGAAGCGTTGTCATTTGATAAAGAAATTCAAATGGATTGTGATGCGGTTTTTTTCCGCCAGGGGAAACTGCCGGAACCAGTGTTTGAAATAAGCGTAGGCCCGTAGGCCAAACGCCGACAGTTATTCACAAGGGCCCACAGTATTCAATATCTGCAGGTCCTTACAGGCTCACAGTTTTTTTAACATGATACTGTTCCTTTCTAACAATACTTTCAGTAAGGCATATTTCCTTGCCAAACCTTCATAACTATCACTCTAAGCTGATAACAGTGTTGTGTTGTTATAACATTGTGATACCAATAATATTATTATTTTAGAATAAGTCAAATCAGTACTGATATTGAATGCCGACAGTTTCAGAGTTGGGCCCACAGTTTTCCCTATCTGTAGGTCCTTATTGACAAGCAGTTTTTGGATGCTTATTTCAAACACTGGCCGGAACCCACGGCTTTTGGCATAATGGAACAGAGGCTAAATCAACATGACTTGATCTGCCTCTGTCGGGAGAAAATGTGTATAGAGTGGTTACGTACGGACAACCGAGGGTAATTCAATATGCCCCAGCCATTCATGCCAAATATTTATATGCATATCAAATTAAGACTTTCGTAAGCTTTTTTTCATATCAATACTTGCATACAAGTTACTGTGGTAGCTTGCATGGTTTGCATAGCTAAGATACATAGAAACGAAAGAGAACGTAATCAAGCTAGCCAAGTTCACTCAGGTTCCGCACGGATTTCACGTGCAGCACGAGAGGTTCATGCCAATGTCAGCTACTTGAAACAGACATAGTTTCTCCAATTTGAGTAATGATTCATCTTCTCATTTTATCTAAGAAATATGTACATTACCCCACGTATCCGCATTATCAAACTGATAGCATGTTTAAATCTGTTCATTGATCTAGAGTCATCTACACTGACTTCCAAAAGAAACTTTGCACCATTTTGTAATGATTCTGATTGAAGAATGGAAAAGGGTAGAAATTAAAAAAAGTACCTCTTATTAATCATTCATTTGTTTAAACAACCAGCGAATCCAAATTAAAGGTGTGAAATCCAGTTTTGCACTTATTTGATCTGAAGTGGGCAGGGATCGAAATTTGTGTTGTTCAGACGTTCTTTGAAATGATGTTTTCGCAATAATTTCGTTAAAGTACTAAAATATGCTACTTTAGTACCAGGTTTGAGCAGCCCGAGTGTTATAACTTCCAAATCTGCCATGAGTAACAAAAAAGGTCAAACGTTAAATTACGTCTTCTGTCAGTAGGTTCAACTTCACATTTCGTCTGCATGGAAGCTTTTTTCATTAATGGGAATGTGTGGACACAAGTCTTATTTGTCATATTGACACATCGTTAAGTCGTACAAATGGTAACCAGCCCTAAGAGCTCAACAATCGCAACTAAATCTTGTTATTGCATGCCAATTCTGACGTCATAACTTCGAATTAATTTGCCATGTGTCGATGTTTATTGACCAATAGCTATCGACTTAGCAGTCGATGAGCTCTGATTAGATCCGACCAAGTTCATAAAGTGCACGAGAACAAAACAACATGCCGACCTTTGATGTTTGCTATTTCTAACGTCACTAAGAGACAACGTTGGCGGTGGTCTAACGTCACAGATATCGGCTCTCATGCAGTGAAAAAACAACTGTTTTTTTGTGTTTCAGGGTTGTCAGCAATGTTCACAACTTCTTTGTATAGCCGGATTAAGCTACCATTAGAAATGAAGGAACACTACCGATTCTTGTAAAAAGGGCTGTTTTTGATCAATTTTGTTATTTTTCAGAGGGGTTTCACGATATTTTTGCTATACCGTTTACTGGTTTTAGGGTGTTTTTTTCACTTTTGGAGTGACAAACATTCATTATGGACAGTTATTAAACATTTTCGTCACGTGACTAAGTTCCAACGTCATGACAATTTCGGCCATTTCTGCAAAAATGCATGAATATTGCTCAATTAAAAGTATAAACAAGAAAGTGTGGGTTTCAACTATGTCATTGCCAAATTAAATTTAAATGTAGATATGAGATCGTTTTTGAAAATTCACTTTTAAAAATGCAAAGTTTCTTTTGGAATTCAGTGTAGTGTGTAAATTAGTCACCGACCTAACGGCCTTAGCGTCTAAACCACAAGCTTTGTTACTTTTAAGACAGTTGACAGCAGAACGAACTTCTTTATCAGTTATTGTACAATCCAACATTTAATTTATCATACTTTCATCTTTAGAAACATTTCAGTCTGTCTCGCTGGCTTGGCCTGCATTCAAATCCTTTAAATAATCAAAAGCTTATCCTTAGCGATACTTGATTTCCTATCAGAGCAATGTTCAGAAAACTAAAAAAAATTCCAGAAAGATCTTTGGTCATTATCTTGTGAATTCCATAACTTCGATTCTCAGCACAATTTTGTTTGAAAGTTTTAAATGAACTCTTCAATTTGTTTCTGTAATTTTTGCTAGCTTTACATTCACAACTAATTTTGATTGCCCCCAATCAGAACTCTCCCATTCTATCCCACAAATTCGGCTTAATATAACAGAGGCTAAATCAACATGACTTGATCTGCCTCGAGCTCTGTGGGGAGTGAATGCTAGCTTTAGTAAATTTTGCATTTTTTTATTTTAAATAAATTATATATTATATATTAATTATTTATAATTTTACTCGTATTACGCCCAAAAGCACGCTTTGTAAGATGATAACTACGTCTCAATGTCCTGCACTTCCTGTTAAGCCAAGGTTTAGTTCTGTTACATCTTTAGTTTGATTTAACTTTAGAAGTATCAAATGTATTCTTTGCAGCACTTACAAACATGTACATCCTGTACAAATGTCTGGTTTATCAAATCAATTTGAAATAATAAATATACCGAATATATTCGTGAAAACATGTTTCTGGCAGTGATGTAAACTAAAAGGCAAAAGAAAGTATAAGTTCGAAAAATCAATTTTATTTTAAAACTTTGTTAAAAAGTGAACCAAATTTGTTCACAATGTCATTATCCGAGTACAATAAGAGAAACACATCGCTGAAACGGATCCTTATTCATGGTACCACACCTCACGTGAAAATGGTAAAACACGTTTTAAGCCAATAGCCCGAAATGCACGTGCTGAAGTAGAGTATAAATATGCGCATACAAGAGGTTGAAAACACAGCTGATGAAAGCACAAAAAAAAAGAAATTAACAGAACCGGAGCGAGAGCACGAGTTGCACGAGATTGGGGCAACACAGGTCCAAATTGCAAGAAGGTTCGGTTGCACACCATTAACGGTGGTCAGACTCCTCCAACGACACAGGCAGACAGGCAGGACCCAGGACAGGCCCAGAACCGGAAGACCACGCGTGACAACACCGCACGAAGATCACCGTATACGAACCATTCACCTTCATAACAGTTCGTAACTGCGGCGGAAATGGCGGCAACGGCTCTGGGACGTCGCATCAATCCATGTACGGTCCTACGGAGACTACGTTCTGTAGGTATCAGACCTTGCCGTCCCTTCAGAGGAATGTTCTTGACCGCCCAACATCGACGTGAGAGAGAACGATGGGCGAGACGAGTTCGAGTCTGGCAAGTCCGGGAATGGCGCAGAGTGTTGTTTTCCGATGAAAGTCGTTTCAGGTTGTTCAGGAACGATGGCAGACAACGAGTTTTTCCGACGTAGAGGTGAACGGTTGGCTCCAGTGTGCGTACAAGAGCATCATCAATTCGGTGGTGGGGGGGTGGGGGGGGGGGGGGTGTAATGGTCCACTAGTGCTTGTGCATGGGAATTTGAATGCTGTGAAGTACCGAGATGACATTATACGGCAGTAATGCTTCCATTCCTGCAAAATCAACCACAGGGAACAGTATTCCAGCATGATAATGCCAGGCCTCATTCAGCACGATTGACAAGGGACTTCTTGAATCAGCACAATGTTCACGTTCTGCCATGGCCTGCCTGTTCCCCGGACATGAACCCAATAGAACACCTTTGGGACCATCTCGACAGACAAACAAGGAACCGTCAGCAACCACCTTTGACCATAAATGAACTGGAAACTGCTCTCAGGGAAGAATGGCAAAGAATTTCACCTAACGTCATCAGGCGTCTGACGTCATTGATGAGGAGACTTATCCCTGCCTGCATTGATGCACATGGTGGACATGTAGTAGTTGCTGTGTAGGTTCGAGAACTTTTGCAATCAAGCCTGTGGATTCAGTAATCGCTGAACAGTACATGTACTTATTTTGACCCCACCACTGTTCAATGAGATCCCACGTATCATGTATTTTTTGTTTGCTTATGATATTGTGCCACAATGATGATATGAAACCCGTCTTTTGTATAAACCAAACAGTGCACTGATACGACTTGTTTTGTTGTCATTATTATCATTTAATCCCGACCTATACTTTCTTTTGCCTTCTAGTGTATTAATGAATGAATGATTATCAACTTCTTGCTCAAAGATCATCAATCATCATTAAGGTATATTGATAAGCATGTTATTGACCACTTGAATATGTTATAGGAAAAGGTGTATTCCTGCAAGTGAAATTTAACAAAACCGGACATTATGTATATATCATTTGCGGATCTGACTAGACAAAATTAAGTTTGTTATTTAAAAGATTTGGTGAAAACGCGTACGTCTTGTTAAAACCTACGTGCGTTCTTAATGATGGCCTTTTTACAGTAAGTAAGCAATAATCCAAAGATATTTTCGAATCTAATCTAAACAAGGTGGCGATTAAATTTGAGTTGATAGTTTTGAAAAGGTTATGTAACTTATAATTATCTTTTTTATTGCATGTGTGGGTTTGGTTTTGGCACACACATGCACGTGTTGATTTATGAATGGACTTTGTCATATACATATCATAATGGTTAAATGTTTGAGAGATTTTAAATCAATATGATCACAATTGCTTTTTAAAGCGACAATCTACTGCAGTAATGGAATGACGATTATTTCTCATCATATTCAACTGTCAAAGTGTGAGTTTATTATGTATGGTGTAACTGTATCTATATCTAAAACAATGAAACAAAGTTTGGCGACAAGCTATAATGGCTTATTTATTATTATATGGCCACTCTTTAACAAGTAACTTTATACCAACACAAGAAAGTATGGAGATTCAAAAGCTAAATATAACAAAGTGTTATTGTTAATATGTATATAATGTACCATACTGCCATATACCGACAAAGCCATATGGTAAGTATTTTTATACACAACATCTAAAAATGTCTATGGATATGTTCATATTTACCTGTAGGTATCCTGTAGTACAGGTACCCTGCTTGAGGGACGAGTCCTGCCGTGTCCTGGTACCATGTCAAGCTTACCAAACAGGACTGCATTTCCTTATTATAGAAATAGGATGCACAGCCGGAAGAATTTAAACATAGGAGTGAACATTCAAAAGAGCTCCTCCTGGTTACAAACGCTCCCTTATCGAAAATAAAGTTAGAAAATAGGAGGAGAAAGGTGTGTTCTGCAAACATGTCTTCTTTTTAGACGAAACACTGTGCTTGAACAAATTTAGAATTTCATCAAATTCTCCCACTCTTCGTTCTTTGTTCCTATCGCGTTTCTCAAACTACACACATGAATATCGTCTTGTGTCCTCTCAACTGTCAATACTGAGTCCCATAAACTGATTTACCATTCTGTTATGGCAATTTATTCAAACTGTTTAAAAATTCATATGTTCGTTAAAGGTAAAGCCAAAATGAATTTGTCACTATTTGCAAACAATATAGTTTGTTGACCCGCTAGCGTATATTAAAGGGGCAGTAGTATAATTTTGAAAATTTTATGTTTTCAATATTTCAATGATTATTGTACGTTAATGCTAAATGTATTATTTTGATAGTGTCAAAAATCTTACAACACCAACCAATCATCCATAGTCAAAGAACAAATTATAAAGATTCACATAAAGTCCATTGGCGGCCATTTTTTGAACACCTTTAAATTATTTTGAGTAAGAACAATGAATCGCATGACTGAACTTTACATTAGATATTTGATTTATTACTGTTTCATTTAGCTTAAATACATTGCCTTGAAATTGGAACAATTTATTTTAATTTTCATGACATCACTTTATATTCCCACTAAAAACATACTACTGCCCCTTTAAAGCTCTTAACTTAAGTATACTTATTTTTGGGTCATTTTAAAACGTTTGTAAAACATGGTATATACACTGAGGTACAAAAGAAACTTTACACTTCAGTTTGTTATCATAATAATTATTTTCAAATACAAATAAACGACATGTTGACACATCAATAATACGCTCCACTTCATTAAGAGAATATTACGTTTTTATCAAATGCATGTAGTCTGATTTCAATCAAAGCAGCTCAAAGAATTGTATGTTTCAAAATTTTGCTGTCACTGGTTATAAAGTCGTTCTACTGTTCCCTCTCAGGGAGGGCCTCACAACGGCTGATATACATGTAGGCGCATGTTTGATGACAGTTGAGTGCGGACAGCATTGGGTCATAAGCGGAGGGAATGTTTAACGAACGTTTTTACTAAAGCCTTTTTTTGGATGATGTAAGGCGAATGGAACTGACGTCAGACAATTCTACTATACTAGTTGTTATAAGACTTTTTTGCAGAGGAAACCTCTCGGTTGATCAAGCTTGTATCCCAATAGACAGTATTTCAAATGTCCATGAAACTACAAACCATAATGTAATTGATTTATATTATTTCATGTGGTGCTCACATTAAAAGGTAAACTTGAACAATGTAATGTATGATGGGCCGAGAATAAACCATCATCAACTATCAATAGACAGTACTTTGCTTAATTCATTGGAACATGGTAGTGTTAGACTTTTTTTCTGTATACTGTACGGTTGAAAGGAGTCTTTTCTTGTAAAATCAATCCCGAGACAAAGATTTCATTCTCATTTAGTTTCTTTTTCCCGACTTCTGACGTTGAAAAATATTATTAAATGATATTCCTTCAAATATTTTAAAAACATAACATTAGTTTTGGGTTCTTTAGATATCCAATTAATAAATAAAAAGGTCAAAAGACAGTGCTTGTCTTTAGTTCTTATTCTAACATAACCTAATAAATTATTGTATTCTGATTGGTTGTCCGCACTAAATTAGGAGTAATTATTAAAAAGGTCAAAAGACAGTGCTTGTCTTTAGTTCTTATTGTTCAATAAGATGTTCCGTCTGTTCTCAATTTAGGGTATACATAATTCAAAAGACAGTTCTAAATAGTCTCTTTTAGTGAGTCTTTATGGCTTTCCTTTTGGTTTTTAAGTCACTATATGTGGAATTCTTGAAAACTTGAAATATTTAATCATGAAGCCCTACTTTTACTCTTTGTTTCAGTATTTTAGAATTCTTTTCAAAATGAAAGGTACCAAGAGCCATTTGAGTTATTTATTATCTCCCGTACAGAATGAAATTGAATAACTCATAAACAACCCACCGAATTCTTTTCATTTTTTGTATGTAGCTTCATTACCATGAGAGTAAGGTCCCTATATAGGTTCATGACCTTGACCTTCATTTCAAGGTCACAACGAGACAAATTTTACCCTTGTCAGCGGAATATCTCAAGAACCATTAATAGGATTCTCTTCATAACTCACACAATGCATCTTGTAGGGTAGGCACTAGGTCCAGCCGATTTTGGTGACCTTTTCATTATTTTCAAGGTCACAGCGAGGTTTTCAAAATTTCAGCATTGAAACCTGCATTTTAAGCTTGTCAGCAGAATATCTCAAGAACCATTAATAGGATTCTCTTCATATCTTATGCAAAGCATCTTATTGGGTAGGCACTGGGCCCAGTCGATTTTAGCG
Organism: Steromphala cineraria; assembly: GCA_916613615.1. NCBI lineage: Eukaryota > Metazoa > Mollusca > Gastropoda > Trochida > Trochidae > Steromphala > Steromphala cineraria. The sequence goes on from OU744729.1 coordinate 57,805,931, forward strand.
ACCTTCACATTATTTTCAAGGTCACAGCGAGGCTTTGTTAATTTAAGCATTGAGATCTGCATTTTAAGCTTGTCAGCGGGACATCTCTAGAACTGTTCACTAGATTCTCTTCAATATCTTATGCAAAGCATCTTATTGGGAAAACGCAGGACAAAGTCAATTTTGATGGACTTCACATTGTTTTCAAGGTCACAGCAGAACTTTTGATTTGTCATTAATTTACCTGCATGTTTAGCTTGCTAGTTTGATATCTCAAGAGTCATTCACTGGATTCTTTTATAAATCTATTTTAGGTAGACATCGGGCCAATTTGGTTTTGGCGACTTTCACATTAGTGTCAAGTCACAGTAAAGCCAACATGCATTTAAAGCTTATTATAAGGCTGATATTGTAAGAACTGTTCTTTATATTCTCTTCTTTTTTTGCACAAGGCTTCTTATATGGAAGTCCCAGGGACCAGTCGATTTGTTATGGTCTAAGTGACATCTAGTAGCATGACAAGTGTAGACAAGTGTTTCTAAATACAGTATGCTTTTTGTTATCATGAATTTGCGGCGGGGGATCTTGTCACCTTTGTGACAAATAGTTGTTCACATTATCGATCTTCCTTTCAGAGAAGCTGAATGTTTCGCTGATTCTTAGGATTTTCATCAGGAAAAATCAGAATAAAATTACCCAGTACTTGATACTAGAGCGAGAAAACTGCATACCCCAACCCCCTCCCCCAAAACATAAATCTTGTTTAAACCTCTGTTCAAAACATGAATGCGAATTTTACAGTTTTTGTGTCGAGTCCTTATCTGTACATGTACTACGGTACTATTGAAATATCAACATTTGGTAGTTGCTTGCTCTGTTAGGTAAATGGAATTTGTAACAAGTTGTTGTCCAGTTAGACAAATTAAGCACTAGTTCTTGGAAATAATATGTTGGACAAATGTTAATAAACCCTTGTTGAGTTATCATTAAAAATACTATATTAGGAGTTTTAAAGTAGTGATAGTTAAATTTGGTGAAAGTAAGGTAGAACATATTCTTTCGATCTCGTTACTTTCTTCAAACTAATAAAACACATAAAAAAGATGAACATCAAAACACTGTTCTCCTTTCAAGAATCATAAAGTCGTATAATGATTATATTTATAACATTACTAGACCCATCAATATGTTTTTAGTTTCAATGTAATATTACCATGGGAAATAAAATGGGAGTTCATTATCACAATCAAATGAAGTTATCATTTATCTGAATATCATAAGTCATATCATACATTCGGACATTATTAAAACCAAATGATTAGATAACATAGCACTAAGATCCCATATTTGAATGATATCCATATGAATAGAAACATAAATGATAATTTTGGTACAACCATGTGTTAGTTTAACAAGAATGTTGTCTCCTTCATGCAAATTAGTAGGAGGAATTACTGTGAGTTTGTTTTATCTATGTAACATTAAAGCTGTTTTGAATCATTGAAAGCAGTAGATTTCTGGTTCCACTATAAAAGACTATATGTGCATCAGAGATGTATCAACGTCTTTCTGGCGGTATCCTAACTATTGGCATGGCATGTGTTTGGTTTAAATCGTTCTTTATAGTGAATGGAATGTGTCAACTAATATACCTGTAGGTCGATCTGACAAGTTAATCAAATATAGTACTGTGGCCTAATCATATCTGTTGTATTTTTTAAATGATTATATAATGTAGTCAGTGGTAATCTTGTGCAATTTGCATTTTCCTCAGATTATACGAATTCAATACAATATCAGACAGATATCTTACCCGAACCAACAAGAATAGACAAGGAATTAACTTTGTGTATCTTGATTGATTTGCTTCCGTGGTTGGTTTACAGAAAATCGTCAATTTATTCATATATATGGTTTAACACAAGCATATAACAAATTGAAGCTTTATAACAAGTATATTTTCTCGCTTGCAAAATCGCTCGTTTAAACTAGTGGCGAGTGTAATTTTGTGGCATTGTGTTATGTATTGCCGTGTGTTCACGATAAAGTATTCAATTATAAACTAAACGTATAGAAAGGTTTTGTCAGATTTTCATAACTAGCCTTGTCTAATTAAGCATCTCTGTGCAGTAGGTTAACCAAGGAGGAAATGTATGTTTTAACATATTCAAATGTAAACTCAGGAAAGTATGAAACAACAAACTATTAATGAAAAAATACTCACTGTCATAAGGAATAAAATTGTTTGAAGACATAATTTTCTGTAAATCCGGTATAAAGATTTTATATACAAAATCTATTTTTGGGTTTTCCCAATTATTGTATTTTATTTTTATTATTGCTAGGTTTGTTCACTATTCTACTATAATGCTTATAAGTACTGTTTAGAAGTTAAGTTGGGGTTATCCAAATCAATTGATAGATATGTGACATGAAAATCGTTGTTCAGTTATATCTTTAATCTCGAATATATGTTTGGGCAGGACAAAAAAAGCTATCACATAATGCTTCCTGAAATGAAGTTGTGTTGATGAACATCATACTTTGACATGCATCTGTTGTTTCCTTTTAATTTTTGTGTGATATTTAGAATATTACCCATTATCATGCAATCTCATTTTTTAATCCATGCCAATCAGGGATGGCATTTCAATTCCACGATCACGACAAGGTTTCAAATCTCTCATGACTGACAAAAACAGAAATTAAATGTTTAATCTATGCACAACATCATAAATGTTGTAAAGCAGTGCCCAGTAAAATATTATTTATTATTACTCGCCCGTGTAAGATACCGCAGTGTAATATTTATACGACAATATTAAACTTGTGTAATAACACAATGCAAGGGTGACGTCATAGAAGTGTGTTGTTGTGACGTCACAGTGGAAGCGCGCCGTCACAATGGTTGCTGAGTCGAGTCGCGAAAATGTTAGTTTCGGCAACTTATCGGCAAACATAATTGCAAAATACAAAATAAAAATAGTACTAAATGAAAGGTCGTTTAGTATCCTCTATGTAACCAACGTTTTCCCTAAAATTCAGTGTGGTATATGACTTTCAAGGTGATTATCTAATTTGTGTTTGCTGCGTTATTATTATCTTCTAGGGGATGTTTTTTTCAAGATATGGTTTCCTTCATGAGTAAATTGAACAACAAATACATATTTAAGATGAAAAGAAAGGTTAACGTATAAACGCATATTTTTCGTAGGAAACAGTCTTGCTGCATATTTTGTTATTGTGTGAATTAAGGCAAGGTCTTTTAAGACCATCAGATTTTATTTATCCTCGATGGTCCATAATAAACGTTCCGTAAATCTCCATTATGATCTTGATCCACAGTTGTCTCAACCCGATAATTCCATTTCCTTTGTTTTGAGGTATGTAACTACGCTAAGAAAGTCCAAAGTCATCATTCATGATACACACTTGTTACGGTGTTTTTTCCCGAGAAGATTGGTCCATTTCAAGCCATCCAATGTTTAATTATTTTCTATGAAAGATTGTCTATGTTGTTCCATTGAGAACCATCAACAATAAGAGAAGTCCAATGCCACCGATGGCTAAAATATTGCCCTTTGGCACAAATATGTAACTCTACCACTCACACCTTTTTGACATACCCGATACTGTAAGTGTATGTGATTTTCTAACACATTGTAGAGCATACGCCATGGATAAAATAAATGCAAATTGTAAATTTTTCACTTAGACAATCTAACAGCAGTTTTTACAGGGTCTAACACATTTGCATATATGGAGAACAAGTATTTCATATAGTTCATTTTGCAAAAACGTTTTCTTTACCAAGCATTCACGGGTGTCATGAAACATGTATTATTTGATATGTGGTAGGTAGGTAGGTGAAATTAAGGGCGAAGTGTGGGCCAAAGATTACTTAAACTGTATTGTGCTATGAAATTGGCATTTCAATGTAAAATAAAAATCGTGAATACACGCCGATCGGGAATGGTGTTAGTGTCAATCATTGTAAAACCATCACCAAAAGATACAAAATCATCATGTTTGTGGACAATGGAATAGGAAAAGTACGGTGCATTTATCTGAGGCAGGCAGGGAATTAGTTCTTCCATTCTCCCTTATGTAAAGTAACACATTTAATCACAAACTATCTACAGTTGATAATCAAGTTTCGACCCCTGTTAATGAGGCTTGGATGAGAGACAATACGTTTTACCATAGTTCGTTCATCATGGGAGCCCCAATCGCATTGTAAAAATTATTGATTTTTCAATTGTCCAAATTAAATCTAAATATGACCGCCCTACTATGAGTTGTAGTGGTGACGTGAGATTTCATCTAATAAGATACTGCTCATTAATTAGCAAGTAAGACATCTTAAACGTATGATAGTTTCCTCGAAAAAACTTGAAAACAAATATGATTTCACATAACTTGATACCAATATATACGGTGTGAAATAAATCTGGATGAACGCATTTTGTAATATCTTCTCATAACACTTACTCTAAGTACCTATAACAATTTTATTTCTTCATCTTTAGCTTTCAAATTATGTCAGTTGTAAGTTGTTTTTATTGTCAATGTAAAACGTGAAACATGTTAAGTGTATGTGTATGATATTACAAACATAGAATATACAAAGTGTGGTGCTGTATGGAATGTTTTTAATGGAATGTCTTCAGCAGATTGGTACTGCGCGTTTTAAGAGTGCCGTAAATTATCAGTGTGTTTAGTATAGTGTATAGAATCAGAAAATGCATGTCGATGCCAAAGCCTGGAAAATATTCTTAATTGATTGTATGAGTTTATTTGCTCCACTTGGAAATAACATATTCTTGGAAGCCAGTAATTTGAAACAATATTGATAATTAATCACATTGTTTGAGTGTAATGGACTATTAGACCAATTGTACATACTAATTTGAGATGTTACAAAAAGAATATTCTCATATTCGTTTCAAAAGTACAATATTTGGGTACTCGAATATATGAAATTTTGCGTAAAGTGGATAAGGATTTGGGGATATTCCTATAACAAAAATTTCAACAAAGGCTCTTTCACCTGTTGTATGATAACTTTATTTCAATGAATATCGGTTACAAGAAACGATATTATCACATTTCAAGTTTTAATAATCCGTTGTGTAACATATTTATCATGGCAATCCGTAGATTTGCAAATGACATACGGGACAAAGAACAATCCCTTTGAATCCAAGTTAACGATAAACTTTAAATAGCACACTTAATGTCAGTTAATGCTAACCAAGCATATCTTTATCTTTGGGAACAGTGTCTCTAATTTGAGATTTGTTTTGTCGATTCAGTTGCAGAAAGTATGCCCAAAAATCAGCTTAATGAACCTAATTAAAAACGGTAGATATTATGAAATAGCCATGCCTTTGCATAAACTACTAACGTTCACTCAAGAAGTATTTTGATATGCTATAACAAGTTTCAGGAAAAGTGGTGTGTTGGCCGTTGTGAAATACACTTGAATTCGTCAACACATTCATTTCCTCGGTTCTTGATTTTTGTTCGTGTTAACAGGAAATCATCGTTTTCAAAACATCCTTTTGCACCGGTTGGTGGAGTTTTAACAATGAAGCACAGATTTGACAGACTGTTTTTAGCAGTTCTGTAATGAGAAGAATAATGTTTTGGAAGAATTGGAAATGCAGAATCAATATTTTTATTCCAGTAATCATGAAAGCTAAACATGAAAGTTGTTGTTCATTTTGTTGAGCAGGATTACACAATTCTTTACAATAAATGCTGTATAGTACGTTATTTCAATGTCTGAATAGCATGAACCTTTTAGCTCACAACATATAATGAGAATTAGTACTTCATCACCAAACAAAATTAAAATTTCTACGTAGAATCATCTTGAGATATATTTTATTTCTTCAGAATGTGAAAGGGCTTTGGAGATACAGAGAACTATATGAGGGTTAGATTTTGATTGTTTTACTTTTTATATCATCAGAATAAAACTGTTCAAGACACAACTAAAACTACCATTGAGCTCATTGTATGATGAACAATAGATCAGAAAATTTAAATACTTTAAATGTAACTGTGCCGCCGTTATAATTGTAGTATTATGTTCCCCTCAAAGCTTTGCGTGAAATTCAATGTACCATCGAGTTTATTGTAGATGTACAATAGATCGGAAAATGTAAATACTTTAAATGTAACTGTGCCGCCGTTATAGTTGTATGTTCCCCTCAAAGCTTTGCGTGAGATTTAATGTACCATTGAGCTCATTGTATGATGTACACTAGATCGGAAAATTTAAATACTTTAAATGTAACTGTGCAGACGTTATAGTTGTAGGTTGTAGCAGGAAAGAAAATCCAATATTTTCATGTCCACGCGGGATTCGAACCCGGGACCTCCGGGTTGAGAGTCCTACGCTCTACCTGTTCGGCCAAAGAGATATCCCTCCAGCCGGAGCTAGTAGGAAGTAGTAGACCTCACCCTGTCAAATTCACCCCCTCCACGAAGTGACTCGTCCTCGAGTCAAACATTCGAAAGATATGCCTATGAAGGATTTACATACCAATAAGGATTTACAAACCTATGGAGATTAAAGGTGATGTGACATTAAGGAATAGTCCCGGTCGACGTTGGGTGCCAATAGTTCCCCGACTCTGTGGTTCCGCAATGGTTTTGTTTCTTGGCTTCAAAACCATTCAATATTTTTCTGCTTGGTTTTTGGTTAAAACTTTAGTATTGTCTTTTGCTACTTTGGTAATTCTGAAAAACATCCGGTATAAGTGGAAACAATTTGCATATTAGGTAAAGGGTCCTTTTCAGGCCTTTAATTAAAAATCTATTGATTATTTTATGACACTTGATATGTGCCTAAATTTAGTTGAGGAGGTTTGTCTCTTTCTACCTTGGTTATTCTTAATTTTTCATTTTTTTCATCACATCACAGTGGATCACATGCACATACTTCTAGTTTCTGGCATTACCCAGCTGATTCGTGGTGTTATTTTTAATGGTGTTCATGTGTTCATACCAATTTCTGTACAATCGTACTCACATATTGTCAAATTATCACATAATGTAAATCTCGAGGTCTACAGAGATTGAGAACGCGTTGCTAAAAATCTACCTCAACTTCAATTTAGTTTAAGAAGTTAACCTTGAAAACGAATTATTGTTTTATAATTCAATTAGTGTTCGAAGGGATATATTCTTTCATTTAAGATCAAGTCTCTTGACATGCGTTTTTCAAAAGAAACTTTCTTAGAGAGGCGATGCAATGCATTTCTATTAAGAATGACAGATTATTATCTTCATCAACATCATGCATTGGTTGCATCCGCCATTTCCTTGACTTAAACACCACTCAGCTGACAAATCTTCTCTCCAAAGTTGACTTCTGCAGCGCCCTCTAGTAGGCTCTACTATAAAATTCCTGGCAGTTTGCTCTTTAAACTACAACGGATTCACAATTCAGCTGCCCGAGTTGTTGCCCGTGTTTCAAGATATGACAGCATCTCTCAACACTCGATCAACTACACTGTCTCCTTGTCAACCTCAGAATTAAACTCCTCCTTCTGACACACAAGTGCATTTATGACAGTGACTTTGCCAAATACCTACAGGACCTTGTGAATATCCGTGCTCCCAATAGATCTATCCGTTCCAGCAACTCTGTTCTTGACTCCCAGCCACCCACTAAGACAGCAATGGACGACAGAGACTTTTCAACCCCAGCCCCACAACTCTGGCCTCCCAGCCACTATTAGAGAAATCAACTCCAAAGACTCTTTCAAAAGTGCCTTCAAAACTCACATGTTCAAACTCAAACGAACTCTTTTATAAACTCTCAAACGTTTTCTCTTCAGCGCCGTTGAGCAGAAATACTTCTCGAAACAGACGCTATACAAATTCATTATCATAATCATATAATTAAGGTAAAATACACTATAATAAGGCTTTTAGTCAACTTCATAAACCTCGTTTTGAATATCGCTTTGGCGTAAAAATTAGTTTGTAACTATTCACTATGTTCGTTTTCATTCTTTTTCAAATCTCAACGCCAAAATTCAGTAGGAAATGGTCACATTTAAAATAACCTGATTAAAAGTTGTAATTTTTGTTGTTTACTCATATGAATTAAATATTGTGTTCAGGAATCTGAGATCAACTGCTAAAACTGAATTGAATTTTCATTTCACTTTTGCTTAAAATAAAATTCATATCATCTATATGGAACATGAATACATACAAATTAAAACTAGGTAATTGGCAGTACATTTTAGCCCTTTTGGTCAATGTATTGATGAGACTTTTATCTTTATATGTATAATTATTACATTTAGATGTGAGATTTCAACCATTAGCCATGTTATGAATTGCAGCACATCAACATATCTAAATATTGCTCTTTTGTAACTTAATGGTTATATCGTGTAAAAGTAAACAATTTGAAAATATAATAGTAATATTAATATATATATATATGATATTACTTAGCCGATTGAACAGTCATGTATTTCTAACTTTACCAAATGCTCACCCGATTGTCTCTATATTTGATGGTTTAAGAGCCTTTTACACTTTTTGTTGGCAGATTAAGTGCAAGAAGTTTTACGTAAAAGCATCATCTTTGCAATAAAGATTTTTTGTAAAAGCATTTTTCAAATTTCCCCTTTAAAAATCGATAGCGTTTTTTTGTCCTGCTTTCAGTCTGCCATCCTTGTTTTCCATAGGAAATTGATATAAAAAACTAAACAAAACACAATTTGAACATTGAAAAAAAAGTTCACATCAACGTTTTTGTATATTTGTAGCTTCGGCGTATTTGAATAACAACTCCCTCAAGTGAAATCTCATTAGATCTGCATTTAAAAAATGCACTTATGACTAGCAGCTAATATTTTCACCATATTTCTTAACATATTTTTAACACTGATTGATTGCATTGCTTTCATCTCACCCATCCTTTAAGAACTTTCCTTCCGAGGATACCAAAACACCAACATAATATGATAATCATTAAATTGTTATTTGTCGAAGACGACACATTAGCGTGGAAAGGTACATGTCCTTGAACCAAACTTGATTAGACTTGAGATACAAACTTGAAATATGAAGGTATAAACATAACAAGTGACATGATACCTTCAAGTGATTGTACTTTGACTTTGAGATATAGAGATATGAACATAACATGCGTGTTATAACACCTGCAAGTGATTGGAATTGGAAACTGTATTTTGACATCGTCTGGGTTTTATTATTTGATGCATGTATTAAATCATTTTATTTTTTATTAACTCTTCAGGTTGTCACTTTTTGTTGAAAAACATACATTAAATAGCATGAGACAGTGCATCCAATCAGGCATCTCCAATTCTAGACCACAAACTCGGCTAATTGGAACAGAGGCTAGATCAACATTTCCTGACTTGATTTGTCCTTGTGGGAAGAGAATGTTATCAACTATTAAACAAGTGGATGTTGGCATCGAAAGAGAGTGAACAGATATTTCATGTTTTAGTAAATACATGTCTTACATTGGCCATATATAAAACTTTTAAAATACAACCTGTCACCAAAAGTTTATGTCACATAATAGTTCTTAAGCTTAAACGACCTGTCATCGCAAAGCTTGTCCGGAAATCTCCATCAAGCTGCCCATATTTTAAACATGCAGATAATGGAAAGGTCGTGATGTTCTATACTACGTTTTTTAAATCTCAAGATTACACTTTATGGAGGAAAAGATAGGTAACGTTTTAAATGCATTCTCCAGTTAAGGTTATATTTGCGGTGGATAGCAAACTTTAATGGTGCTATAAGTTGTTTGTTGGATGCATTGGTCTTCGTTTATACATGTATACATTATTTTAGTATGAAAAAGTCAATAATAACAGAAAATTAAATTTGAATTTGTTTATTATATATAATATTATTATATATATTACTTGGTTGAAGGAGATACGTTTTGATTTCATGGTAGACCTAAAATAATCTAAAAGAATGTAGAACAAAAATTTAATAAGAGATATTTAGTCAATATTGTGGTACTTCAATTGCAAATGACAATACAGATAGATCACTCGAATGAAGAAAACATCTTGGACAATATGTATAAAAACCGACATGCATCTTCATAAAAAAAGCTAAGATGTATCTCCAAACAATGTATTATTTGATAAAAGTAACAGAAGACGTTCAAGGACCTTCATTAATTACATGCTTAATATGTTGTCTGCCATTTTGTGCCATAAGGTTTGCAAGAGCATGCCTCACACTGGGTCAGTACATGTATGGTGCATGTTAAGCAATTGTTCAGGTACAAACGTGTGATCTATATGAGCGTATAAGCGTAAATTGAAAGCTCAAAAACAAAACTATGTGCTATTAATTTTCTAAATGATCCAATCTCATCTATTATCGTTATTTAAATAATATGACGAATACTATAATTAATTCTTCTCCACTGAAGTAAATGGCATTGGTTCGATTGCGACATTTTTGAAGATAATCTAGTGTAAAAATAGATGACAAAAGAAGTGTAGTGAAGTGAATTGTTTGGTTCAAAATCAAAATTGTTTTAGATTTTGGAGAACATGTACATGAATACTTCATGCTTTGAAAAGTGTTCATATTCCGTTATTCGTGTTACTGTCAATTTGATTAAAATATTTCCACTCCTTGACAGCTCAGAAAAAAAACAATAGATTACCTGCCAATATTCTTTGGACTTGAAGAACAAGATAATACATTAGCAGATAACTTTGTCCTGATGAAACTGTCAACTGTTCGGAAATTTGAAACCGTACATTCGACGAGATATTGTACACAAAGCTAATGTCTGAATTTGAATGAAGATTTTATATCAGAAAAAAACTTAAGATATCCTAAAGAGAAAGCTCTATTAACAAGATATCTTCTCTTAAATCTTAAACGTGCTATCAATAATATGTGATGAATAAAATTAAGTTGCACAATTAACTGTTTTACACAGTTGAGGTGATTTGGATTTTAGCAGCGCTTTCAAGACAAGAACACTTCACTTCTATTACGTCTGCGAGTATTATTTCAGGAAAAAAGCCATCAATACTATTGCGGCTATGCATTACGGCGACACCTCTGGATGAAGTAAACCATGGGTGGTACTGCACTGTAATTCAGTGAAACATTACTGCCAAACCATGCTGCGTATAGAACAGTTCTCAAATGCAAACACAGTTGTCGAGTTCCTGGCAAGATTCGAAGCATTCACGGTGTGCGTGGACCTATTTCGCCCCTTGTTTCACACTGATCATACTGTATATTTCCGTTCCTGTGGTCCTTTCACCGGCATACCTGCGCAATGTGAAGATATCTCTTGTCAGACAAGATTCATACATCAAAGTTATAAACGATAATTCGTGTTGAATATTTGTCCTTAACCTTAAGCTAATGCAACAATATGAAAAAAAGACCTAGGTCTGACCAATCAAAAGTTATGACCAAGGTTAAAGTTTTTGTGGACAAACGGACAGACAGACAGACGGACGGACAGACGGACAGGTGAAAAACAATATACCCCCGGAATCTCCGATTCGGGGGCATAAAAATGAATCGAATACAGTGACATAGCTTCCCTTGCCTACAAATGACAGGAGTGAGACAGCTAAAAGACAGGCATTCCGCTTTATCTACTTCATTTGTCAGTACACTATCCGGCCGGAATACTTTTATGAGTTTATTCTGTTTTTTGAGACTTTTAAAAATAAAACTTAACATGAAAGGCTGGTAAATTAAAGGCTATATGTTATTGGTAAAAAGGCCAACATAATTGTTCTATATGCACCTTTGCATCGGGATATCTCACAATCAAACTTATTAAGAATGTGAGTTATGATTTTAAGTCTGGTATAGATACATTTCATAAGTCATATCATTGAGATACTTTTAACTCTAAACCCAAATCAATTTTGACTTTGATAATGGATACGAATTATTGCACCATTGGTTTATGATTCATGTTCAATATTATTTACCTAAAATGTTTTAATGTGTTTAAAGAAAGTGCAGCCCAAAAACAACAATTTCATTTGGAGAAACCATAAATAGGAAATAATTTTAAAATATTTTAAAGTATCGACATGTCTCGCAAGACGGGTGCCCTTTACGGATGTGACTCAAATTGGCCAAATATAAGTCTTAGATTTCACAACTTTTCTATTACCACTTAATTAGAGGAAACATAAACATAGGGCAATGACAACTAGAATAGTTTTGTTTCATCAGGATACAGATTTTGTTTAAGCAATTCTATGCAATTGCTAGTATCATAAACAAATGCATCACAAGAAGATAGTTTTATCTCGTTAAATAGTTCTGTTTTATATGTGTGATTAAAAATCTCGATATCATATGGACAGAAATACATGACAATATATTACAAGGGAACTAGGATAACAAAAGCGTTTTTGAGTTTCCAAACACAGAGACTGTACGGAAAGTACACATTGCAAAACATAATGACACATTTTTTTACACACGACCTATTCTGATGCACTTTATCTGCCAACATTAGGTGTGGAATGCTTTTTGAGCATTTCAAAACTTTTAAAAACCAAAAACATATTCAACTTTTATCATGAAAATAGGTTAAATAGGGAGTTTGCTATATAGGGAAAATCAAGTGAAGTTTTATGTATTTTTCTTTATATAACAATTTCTGAATTGAGTCATAAGTTGTATAGTCAATATTGTGACGTGCTGCTATAATATATTAAAATGTGTTTTGATTAAATGCTATATGTGAAACAAGTAGTATAACATTGTCATGCAAGCCCATGATGCAGTCTGATTGAAAGTTATCATCAATTATATGTTGTAAACCTATTGCAATGTTTGCCCTTTAAAATCTCTGTCATGCAAGCATCTTGATCTCAAAGAGGAACCTTTTAGTTTGAACGGGTCTTTATTAATAAAAGGACTGGAAACATATTCTTGAATTGATCAAATAACAGCTGTCAGGATTGGAAGCATACGATGGAATGTGCGAAACCGAAAGATCAAAACGTTCTGAATTCCATATTATTTAGTTCATTTGTGTAAAACGTCAAAGCTTTGATTATCGAATTTGAGAACCCTTCTGTCTGAGAAAGACATTCTTACAGAGGATAATGTATTCAAATAGTAGCTTAACCATTCAGATTATGATGAGAATAAAACATAATTACCACAGGAAAGATGTGTGGGGAGATTCTTACTAAAACAATATTTTGAAAATCCTGGAATAAAAGAACAGGGTTCGCTTTCATTATTTAGACGTGAACTTTATATCAACATTGACATTCTAAGTAAGAATTTATGTGAAACCTGATCTTAAATAAAAGACAACATCGTTAGGACATCTAATGAACAATGGAATATTGAATTCCATTTACAAGGTTAAGTGCCGGGTTTGAATTAAAAAGGATTTAGGTAACTTACTTTATCAATAATGGAAGAATGATAAGTTGACAGTAAGTGACTTAAAGGGGCAGTAGCACGTTTTTAGATGGAATATAAGGTGATGTCAGGAAAATAAAAATTAATGGTTCCAATTGAAAGACAATGTATTTAAACTAAATGGACCAGTACTAATTCAAAACTATAACGTAAAATTTAGCGATGCGATTGATTTAAATTACACAACATGAATTAAAGGTGTTCACACAAAATGGCCGCCAATGGATTTTATGTCAATCTTCATACTTTGTCCTCTTACTATGGATGATTGGCTTGTGTAATGAGATTTTTGACATTGTCAAAATAATACTTTTAGCAATAACTTACAATTATAAGTGACAAAATTAAAATATAAAATTATCAAAAAACGTGCTACTGCCCCTTTAAGTGTTACAGCTATCGATTGTGACAAACAACTTATAATCAAGTGAACTCAAATAAAAAAATTAAAAAAAGAACATCAATACTTACAACTTGAACATAACGTGTCTATTGTCTGTTTTGCTGAGACCTGATGCCACAGGTCAGAATGTCCGGTTGAGACTGTGTGATTGTGTGAGGTGCAATATACAATACACAAACATCTTGTAAAGTAGTGTTTCTGAAGAATTTGAGAAGTACATCACAACTTTAACGATGTCAATTTACGTCACCTACATCAGATTTTGGATCGACAGAGGGTGTTTCAAACATGAAAACTTGAACTCACTAACAGAACGCCAGACGACCCATTACCCCACCCATTTAAAGGGACCATTCGAGCGGGGTATTTTTTGTGGAAACGAAATTCAGGAGGACTTTCCTGTTTACAATTATATATGATTTTTACATGATAATTTCACACTTTATTTCATATATGTTTGTGAGATAAGCATTTTGGTTGTTAAAGATTTGACAATTTGAAAAAAATAAAGTGTGTCGCTCAAAAAAAACAACATCGTGAAATGAAGCCAATCATCGAAGCTACGATCGTGGAATGCATTACTACGATAAAATGCTGTTGCAACTGATAACTTTTATTATGAATTATTTGTAAATATGCTCCTCTTCTATCAATCAAGTAGTTATTTCTTAATTTTGTTAATGAATAAGCATATTACAGCACATTTGTTTTCTCGCAATGCTAACCTTTCAAAATGGCGGATGAAAGCCGCTCGACCAAAAGCTGTTTATGATTTCGCAAACATAAGAACATTCTCTCCCCACAGAGGCAGATCAAGTCATGAAATGCTGATACAGCCTCTGTTATATTACGCTGAAATCCGTGGGTTCCGGCAGTTGCATCATAATCCATTTGAATTTGCTCATGGAAAGGGTGGTTCATATCACAATGCCTTTGTCATAATTCAGTTGCCAAAATGATGATTTAAGAACAGTGTCGCTGATTGCACAACTAACTTTGATTGCCTCCAATCAGGATCCCCCCATTCTATCTCACAAACTCTGCGTCACATAACAGAGGCTGTATCAACATTTCATGGCTTGATCTGCCATGGGGAGAGAATGACATAAGAGTTCAAGTCAATAAGAACATCAAACGTGTGAACTCGATCGACGTGTACGCTAACCTCACAATACGCTCAAGAAAAACCAACAACTAGTCATTTCAATGCAGAAGAGTGGGGCGATTTACAGTAATGGGACACCATTAACTTGTCATTTCCTTACCAAAGGAATTCCAAGCAAGAATTCCTACAAATGCGAGCTACAGACTTCAAGGCCAACTTGCTTATTACAGAACACGGAAACATAAATAAAGCCGGTGTTCTCGTATTGGCTAACTCTCTTTCTATATGCATGTAGATTTTCGCTTTGTTACCATTGAAATTATATAACATTTTTGCATTTTAAGCGAAGCAAAAATTTGTGTGAACAATAACAAATGCGTTGTTTTGGAGAGAGTAGAGAGAGAGAGAGAAATTTTATTTCAGCATTGGAGGCCGTGTGGCCCAGAGTACAAATACATAGTGTACAATCAAGCAAATGTTGATAAACATGATTGTACATACACATTTCTTTTAAATAGCTCAACCTTTAAGTAAATTTTCATTTTTGCAAGACAAAAGTTCAACAAACGTTTGCTGTGTTGGAAACTGACAAAATCGATTTGGTATTAGTTTCCTTCAACTTTCCCGAAGGAAAGGACAAACAAGAACAAAATGAAATTGATCTTCGATAGTTCTAAGTCACAACGGTCACATAATAATTCAGAACAAGAGTTGTATTTTTTTAAAACGCATTTTCTGAATTTTTGAATATGAATAATAATGAATGAGTTGTTTTTGGGAAAGTATACATCCATCAATGCAACAGCATCGTAACAATTCCTTTTTAAATAGTTTCAAAAATAAATCACATGTATTTCTATAAATAACCTAAATGAAAATAAATTTGTTTACGTATCATTACTGTAGACGCTAGAAAACAAGGTATAAACCCAGCTTTCACTGTCCTGTTCTCGTCTTATTGTCTAGTTACATGTAAGGAGATTTCCAAATGGCCTTTCAATCGCGTACTTTCCAAAAACGAGAAAAGAGTTAGTTTCAAAATTCATTTTTCTGCTGAAGGCATGAAGTAAACCATCCTGTCCCACAGTACGAACGTTACGCAAACTCCACTAATCTGTACCCTGGGTTTCAACGAGAAAATGATTTGATTGGCTATATCCCAAGTCGGGCCGCGCACGCGAATCTAGCTTCTGAGCCCAGGGTACAGATTAGTGAAGTTAGCGTGGAGTTAGCGTAACGTTCGTAAACCTGTTTCAGTAGTGCATATCACCAATTGCTTAAACTATTCTGCATTTTATATGGTCTCGTTTCATTTGTTTGTGAGTGTATATCAACTCTCTGTCATATGTTTGTTTATGTTCATCACCTCTATCAAGTTAAGTGGTTTCTAAAGACTGATTTGAAACCTTGATTAGTGTGATTTCTGTAGTTGAGTTACTAAACTACAGTATAAATTCGTACAGTTTAAATTAATTTTAATGTCAAATTTTATGTGCTACCTGATCTCATTGACTGATTTGGTAAACAATTAACTCAACACTGAAAGTTTATTTGTGAGCACCTGGCATAAGTACAGTACCTGTCCACAGATACTAAAGAAAACAGTCATGACATCTTACATTCTTATTTAGCAATATAATTCAAATTAGTAAAAACATGTCACGTATCACATTTACAATTAGTATATATCTAATCATTGGAAACTTGTATGGAAACTATTAAGTTTTGTGAGATGCGTGGATACTTGATATTTTTAAACACTTCTAAATGCAGAAAGACGGTTTGTTTTGATACTGAACCCTGCATAGAAAAAAATAGATTGTCATGACTTCCTCCTAATTTCAATAGTCATAATCATCATATGTAATGTTAAATGAAAAAAAGGTCTCACATGAAGGATAAAACAAAGAGAGATATCATTTCTCCCCACAGAGGCAGATCAAGCCATGTTAATTTAGCCCTGTTATATTACGCCGAAATCCGTGGGTTCCGGCAGTTTACCCTGGCGGAAAAAAAATGCATCACAATAAATTTAAATTTCTTTAGCAAATGACAACGCTTCTCGCATGGAAACGGTGGTTCATATCCCATTTTTTTTGCTTGAATCAGTAGCCAAAACGATGATTTAAGAACAGCGTCGCTGATTGCACAACTAACTTTGAGATTGCCATCTCCCATTCTATCCCACAAACTCTGCGTAATATAACAGAGGCTAAATCGACATGACTTGATCTGTCTCTGTTGGGAGAGAATGAGAGAGATCTATGATGGATTAATTATTTATGTAAGTAATTTCAAATTAGATCATTTTAATAGTTCAAGGTGTACAAATAACAAATCTTCTTTACTGTCAGAAAGAAATATGGGGAAATTGATTGAAAGCAATCAGTAATATGAAATGATTTTACAACATGCTACAACGCGCGGACGATGTTTCAAACTAATTAGGGAACAGTATCTAATCAAATGAAATCTGAAACCAACCTTACATCTAATCAGGAAGGATTATGTCACACCCTAGTCACTTCAAATTATCAGCGTAAAACAATTCGTGATCATTAGATTTCCAATAAAAATCGATTATTGTTGCTGGAATGTTTCTGGTTCTATGTCATTATCGTTGTTATGTTTAGATCTTATTTGGACAAATGTCTGATTCGATCGCTTTCACTAAGTGATTTATGTTAAGGTCAATCTAAACTTCCATTCAATGAGATAACATCTAGTGATCAAATTTTATAACGACAAGGGCAGGGCCTTGACTCACCCTCATTTTCAATATTCTATTTGCACTTTGTATAACCGTACACCGGAACTAGCGAGGTGTACGGCGGGAAATGTTGCTAGCGAGGAGCCAAAATCGAAAGTTAGGTAATATTTTACTTCATAACTTTCAAATAATCAACATCATGTGGTACTTTTAGCATACATACTTAGTAAAATGTATGTGCTTGTCATTCTGTATCCAAGGGACAGTAACAATGACAGTTGCGAGTAATGCTGTTGTTAGTAACATATTTGCTATCTCTGACTATGAACAGGATATGACATTAAATAGTTATGTCTCGGAAAGCTATTGACATGATAATAACATAGAAAAAGTTGATGAAACGGCGATGATGGCTTTTTGAGTGATCCCGTTTGCGATCACGCTCCTCGCTAGCAGCATTAACTCTGCCGTACACCTCGCTAGTTCCGGTGTACGGTTATACACAGTGATATGAGGATAATGATAAATTTCAAGTACCATGTTACTAAAAGCCAATGTTTTATTTGTTTGATATGTTCCAATAACTATTTTCATATTTCGTTATTGTTTTGATCACATCCATGACGATCCATCACATTCAATTGGTGATTATTTAAGAGAAGATCCAGTCACACAAGATAAACACAAGAATTAAATGGTATCAACATACAATGTGCTGGCATTACGAATTTGATGCTGTCTATTAGCAAGACATTGAAAACCCCATTTCATTAGTAATTGTTTGCAGTATAAAATTCAAATAGTTTTTTTTAATTTCCAGAAATCAATGAGATTAGATATGTGTAGAGACAGATCTGTTATCCATATTTTTCATGATCACATGGCTTACAAGTACAAGTACATAATTTTAAATGATGAAATAGCTCAATGATTTAACAGTACTACATTCTTCTGGGAAGACAAGAAATCAGGATACATATGTAAGCACATGTGTACGTAGTGCATTGTCTGTTCAGTTAAAATATTTGGAAGCACTGGATATATTTCTGAAACACCTTTGAACATCCTCTTCAGCAAAAAGTTTCACTTCATTCTTAGAGAAATGTGATATCACGTTTCGTATTGAAGTTTTATTACCGTATAACTGATGTAGCTTTAATTTAGAATACCATATGTAAGATAGTCATATACAATCCATTACCTCGTCTGATAACGTTATCGTAGAATATTTTTATGCCTGACCAGGAAGTATAGTGTCAGCACTTTGTGAATTCAAATTACGAAAGTATTTTCCTTTGTTCATAAGGTTATTGTTAAAGTAGCTTTGGTGATTTTGATTACAAACAAGAAAGCACTTTAATTCTATCCACTGCTGATTTCATTGTATTTAGTGCTTTCCATGTATTTACGCTTATCTACTACATAGATTAAATACTTAGAAACCATAATAAAGTGCAACTTGCATCTTTTTAGTGATTGCGTGCTTTAACACATTTCTTCAAATACAAGTTTCGAATTGTGTAAATGTTTTGTTTTTTATTTTCTAGCAATAAGACTTTTTAGACATCACAACATGATATGTCAGAAACTTTTTCTGAAATATTAAAGGGGCAGTAGAACGTTTTATGAAGAATATAAGGTGATGTCAGGAAAATGAAAATAAATGGTTCCAATAGAAAGACAATGCATTTAAGCTAAATGGAGCAGTAATAATTCAAATATATATATATTCCTCTTTCTTACACAAAATGCATTAAAGGTTGATTTTATGTACTGACTATAGATGATTGGCTTGTGTAATAATATTTTTGACACTTTCAAATTATTACATATAGCATTAGCTTACAATTATCGGTGAAAATTTTAAAATATAAAATTAACAAAAAAAGTGCTACTGCCCCTTTAATATCTTTTTTTTGTCATAGGAAAATACACTGAACAATTTTAGACTGTGATAAACTTTCCATAACAAAAGAGGATGATAAACTCAAATGAGCCAAGGAGATTTATTTTAAAACATATTTCATTTGGTACACATCAGACAATATATTATAAAATATATACTTTGTATAATCATTAAAGTTTGCAGAAAAACAGTTTGACACATACCAAAAAAAAACACCATTGTAAGATAAATTAGGAATGAAATTAATACACTTTTCCTCAATGTAAATATGAAAGGATTAAAACACATGGCGATATAATATAGATATTAATCTCGCTGGCCTCCAAAAATTATAGTTACTGAAACATATGCATTAGGTGATGCTGTTCCATTGATGTTTATTATATTGGAAAAAAGTATTTTAAGAATTGACTTATAGTGATTACAATGTATTAAAATATGTCATATCTTGCTTGACATAAAGAAAGAAGTTACATATAAGATAAGATAAAAAGCGTTCATATAACTACATTATTGAAGAATCAAATTAAACTTTTTCAAAACAAAACAAACTGTTATATATTTTTGAATTCTTGCTATTATAACTTCATAATATTGTTTAAAATATTGGTATTTGCATAGATTTCTTGCTGTTGCATTCAATACGCTTTGCATGATAACTAACACACATAATAATAATGATTATTCAAACACTGACACAAATGGTGAGTTGAGGTTCTTTAATCAGTTCCTGTTATGATATTCAAAATAAAAGCACTGCATCATTATACGTATCTACTAGATATTTACTAAAAAATGAGCAAATAAACAAAATAAGGCCTTGTTCGTTTTTACATTTCACGAATACAAATGATTGATAAGCGAGATATCGGATCCTATGTTTATTTTCGATTATGGCCGTTCTATAATGAGGGACACACTGAACAAGATTCTTTGAATAAAATAGCATATAAAACAGTGACAATTTGAAAATTATCAGATCATTTCAGATACTTGTCAACGCATTGATATGAAAAATCGTAGCAATTGTGCGGACTGAGTTGATGTCAATTTTGATTTGTCTAAAATCTATGCACGTAATTGGCAACTTGCAGCAATCTAAAAAAAGGAAAAACTCGAAAAAAGATGACTTGCTGATAGAATAAGGAAACCAATGCAAGTTTTACTAAAGGAAACAAAACGAAAGGGAGTACTACTTCAGTAATTACCCACTCACGTTGAAAATACATTTTACAAAGTTACACAACAAAGGGGCAGTAGCACGTTTTAGGGGGAATATAAGGTGATGTCAGGAAAATAAAAGTAAATGGTTCCCATAGAAAAACAATGCATTTAAGCTAAATGGAGCAGTAATAATTAACATATATAACGTAAAGTTTAACCATGCGATTTCTGTTTCTTACACAAAATGAATTAAAGGTGTTCACACAAGGTGTTCAAAATAGCCGCCAATGGATTTTATGTGATTTTTTATATTTTGTCCTCTAACTATGGATGATTGACTTGTGTAATGTGGTTTTTGACACCGTTAAAATAATACATTTTGAATCGACTTACAATTATCAGTGAAATTTTTAAAATGTAAAATTATCTAAAAAACGTGCTACTTCCCCTTTGAAACCACGAAGAAAAAATATAATAAAAGTTTACTTTTTTTCATAATGAAGGAATGATGTGATGATTTGACAGTAAGGGACTTAAATAAAACACCATTTGAGGTTACAGACCATACATTATCAAATAAAATCAGGAAACCACAATCAATAAAGGGGATACATAATGCAGTAACAATTGGAGCCCATTGTCATTCAAACTGTTTCACTATTCCACTCCGAGCTCTGAATCCCATGAGGCTTCTTGTTGTAGTGTTGATCAGGATAATATTGAGAAATCTCTACAGACATGAATTCGCACATGAACAACAAACCTCTTAAAAACTCTTTTTTTTTGTATCAGATGTTTTATACCGTTCGTCAAGTTGTACACAAATTTTCATTGATAGTTGGAATAAGCTATGTTTTTTAAAAAGTTTTTCATTCTTTATTTTTCATTACGCGTTATTGTTCTATTTATGTAACCAGCACTCAAATCTCACACTTCAAATCGTTGCCTCATTGTAAAAAATGTTTCAACCGCTGTATTTTGATGCTTTAAAATAATGATTTTCTGTTAGTAAAAACAAGAACTTAAGTGTCAGTCTAAACTCGAAAATAACATGGTGTTTGTGAACCCTTTACATGTCAGGAACCTATA
This sequence comes from Steromphala cineraria, assembly GCA_916613615.1. Taxonomy (NCBI): domain Eukaryota; kingdom Metazoa; phylum Mollusca; class Gastropoda; order Trochida; family Trochidae; genus Steromphala; species Steromphala cineraria. The sequence continues at coordinate 57,827,754 of OU744729.1, forward strand.
CTGTTCTCCTACTTAATTGTATTTCTTGACCAATATAAGTTACAAAATATAACATAGTAGCAAGTATTGTATTGTGTGAGCTCAATCATGAAAGTCATATAAAACAATGTGCCTTTTATGTAAAGTGACCATTCTTAAGTTAAATATTTACATGAAGTTGATTCTAAAAAGCCTCTTCGGTAACAACATCTACTCAAATGATATCGCCATATGTACAGACATGTGGTTAAATCAAATTGACTTTAGAAATATAAAACAAAACTTTACAAAAATACAAAGTAAATTCTGAAATAAGGTCATGAAAAACACAATTGTTATCCTTATTTCAAATTTTAAAATTGAAAAGTGTTGCCAATATCATAAATTACACACACATACACTTATGATTTGCAATTGACTGTCATATATTGAATTATGTTGATCGTTATCCAATTGCCAATATGCAATCCTTTGCCTTTGACATGCTGTCATCTTATTGTGCCAATGTCCCTTTTAGCCTTTGAAGGCTAATAAATCATGCATATCATCTACGTATTTGCTTTCTTTACATACCGAATCAAGAAGAATTTGCAAAATAAAACTAGACTCTTGATTCAATAGTCGAAACTGAGATTTTTTAGTGTTTAGTAAAGCAGTACAGTGTTTGTAAGTCATGATCAGTAGATATCATTTGCCTTTCATTGTAAGCAACCATTAAAGGCACAACCATTGAGTAGGGAATAACATCTAAATGCTCTTTGTGAGCAAGACTATTAATGGTCACGGCAACCTTTGACAGGGTATCCGTGTTTTTATTCACATAACAGCACCAAGGCAATCCCTTTTCATATATGTTATACGGAATCTTAAAAATCGATTAGATGCTTATGCTTTGTAGTATGTTTATAAATATACTTTTAGTGTATTCAATCTGTTTTGATATCCATAAATTGTCTTTATCCTTATTTCTATCCTTGATTCCTTATCTCGCTTTCGCATTCGACCTTGAAGAACTTTTTATGAAATGGTCATCTTAAAGGGGCAGTAGCACGTTTTTAGGGGCAATATAAGGCGATGTCAGAAAAATGAAAACAAATGGTTCCAATTGAAAGATAAAGTATTTAAACAAAATGGAGCAGTAATAATTCAAATATATAAGGTGAAGTTCAGCCTTGCGATTCCTTTTTCTTACACAAAATGAATTAAAGGTGTTCACACAAAATGGCCGCCTATGGATTTTAGGTGAATCTTCATACTTTGTCCTCTAACAACGGATGATTGGTATGTGTTATGAGATTTTTGACACTATACAAATAATACCTTTAGCATTAACGTACAATTATCAGGGAAAAATGTAAAATATAAAATTATCAAAAAACGTGCTACTGCCCCTTTAAGCCATGTTTTAAATCTTTGTGCAGTACACATTTCAGATCTTATTGTCTATTTTCAAACGACGTAATCAGGTAAATTGCTTGAACCGTTATACATTAATACGATATAATGAACGTATTGGAAGTCACAGGGATTCCCTTGCACCTTGACTTATATGGTCAATATGGTCTGTTTTTGAAATCTAGGAACGTTAGATATAATTAAATGTTTTATAAATGCAAGAGGGTGAAAAGCAAAATGATGTGATTAGTGAAATTAGACTACACATGCCTGCCATAGGAACATCAGTTGTTACGTAGAACTTACAATTTCATTCATTAGAGCGTGATCTTTCATTTTATTGACTGATCAAATACAGGTAGGGTCCTAAAATTTTTGAGCCAGAACGTTTGAAATTCAATTTAGATAAATATCTAAAATGTAATCACAGGTTATCAATATGATTAACCAAACGAATATTTACTGTTGGACGCTAGTAAAGACGCTAAAAAGCCATTTTTCTTAATTTCTCTGGTTATGGGGATTTCAAAACAATATTTCTATGATAGCAAGATTTTTAAAATTCTGAACAAATATATTTAAAAAATCCTTAATAAGTTATATTGGCTGCTGAAGACATGAAGTAACCCTCTTTCAGTCGTATTTATGTATCATGGCTTAAACTATCCATGATTTTTGAACAATATAACCAAGACAGGAAATTTCTTCATGACCACATGGCATAACTCAACTCCAGTACCTGTCTTCAGATGCTACAGAAAACAGTGAATTATAAAATATGACGTATTCTCATTGGGAAATATGATTTATATTAATATAAATATTTCATGTTTCCATTGACAATCTCAATTTATCTAATCATTGGAAGAACTGGTCTGTTCATATGTACATGCATACTAAAGGGATTTTGTTCTGTTCTTAATGCAGAGAGATGATTTGTTTTAAAAATCAAACCGACATAGAAAACAATCGAAAGATCATGACATATTCCGGATTTCAATCTTGAAAGTCCGCATATAGATAATGTCATATATTGAAATTGTCTATTACTGTAAAAAAGTATATGATGGATTGATTATTTATGTAAGTTATTATTCGCAAATTATATTTCATGAAATATTTCAAGGTGTGCAAATAATACAAAATAAATCTCCAAACTAAACTCTGGTTTTCAGAAATTAATATGGGAAAACTGATAAAAGGTAATCTTTCAAATTAAATGAGTTTACAAGATGCTATAAACGAGCATGGAAGATGTCTCAATCTCATTAGGGAACAATATCTAATCAAATAAATTCTCAAACCAACCTTTCATCTAATCGGGAAGGATTATGTCACACCCTAGTCACTTCAAATTATCAGGGTAAAACAATTCGTGTTCATTAGATTTCCAAGCTAAATCAATTATTGTTATTGGCTTGTTTCCAAATCTATCTTTGTCAACATTGCTGTCATGTTAAGATCTAATTGACAAATGACAAATGTCGAATATGATCACTTTCACTAAGCGAGTTATTCTAAGGTTAACCTGAACTTTAATTCATTGAAATAACATGCAGTCGTAACATTTTCTAATAAGAAGGGGCAGATCGTAGACTCTAAATGTTATCTTCAAAATTATTCTCTACATGATACATGTACATGAAAATCATTATAATATTTCCTACAAAAAGTCCAATAGTCCATGTAAAATATGTTTAAGATGTTTCAATAACTATGTCATCCTCGATTATCCAGCGCTTTCGTTCCGATAAATATACACTACAAGCCCTGGAAAACTTTACAAGGTTTTACCTCAAACCAAAGACCACCCTTTGCATCCAAGTTTATCCAATCAGAAACGAAACGCAGACATTACTTGCGTAAACAACTCGACTAATCAAGTAAGCGTTTTGCTGAGTCATTGCAAAGGGAGAAAATTTGGTTCGAGGTAAAACCTCATAAAGTTTTCCAGGGCTTGTAGTGTAGATTTATCGGAACGAAAGCGCTGGATAATCGAGGATGTAACTATGTTCATCTTTCCCATTTTGTGAAACTTATAACGATTATGAACAAGTGTTTGTCACTGAGGTGACATAATCCCCCGCCGCAAATTATCAATCAATTATTGGCTGTGACCTCTTATTTGTTGTCAGAGGGTCACGAAATCTATAAACTGTGACCTTGAAAATAATTTGAAGGTCACCAAAATCAACTGGGCCCGGCGCCTTCCCAATAAGATGCTTTGTATAAATTATGAAGAGAATCCAGTTAATGGTTCTTGAGATATCCTGCTGACAAGCCTAAAATGCAGGTTTCAATGCTGAAATTTTCAAAGTCTCGCTGTGACCTTGAAAATAATGTGAAGGTCACCAAAATCGACTGGACCCGGCGCCTTCCAAATTAGATGCATTGTGTAAGCTATGAAGAGAATCCAGTGAATGGTTCTTAAGATATCCCGCTGACAAGGGTAAAATGTCAAAGTCTCGTAATGACCTTGAAATGAAGGTCAAGGTCTTCCCCAGGGGAAGCTATATGTAAGATATGAAGAGAATCAGGTCAACAGTTCTTGAGATATTGCGCTAACAAGGGTAAACATGCAAGTTCACATGTCCAAAAATTCAAAGTTCTGCTGTGACCTTGAGAATTATGTCAAGGTCACCAAAATCTAATCAGCCCAAGGTCTTCCCCAGGGGAAGCTATATGTAAGATATGAAGAGAATCCAGTCAACAGTTCTTGAGATATCGCGCCAACAAGGGTAAACATGCAAGTTCACATGTCCAAAAATTCAAAGTTCCTCTGTGACCTTGAGAATTATGTCAAGGTCACCAACATCTAATCAGCCCAAGGTCTTCCCCAGGGGAAGCTATATGTAAGATATGAAGAGAATCCAGTAAACAGTTCTTGAGATATCGCGCCAACAAGGGTAAACATGCAAGTTCACATGTCCAAAAATTCAAAGTCCTCCTGTGACCTTGAGAATAATGTCAAGGTCACCAAAATCTAATCAGCCCAAGGTCTTCCCCAGGGGAAGCTATATGTAAGATATGAAGAGAATCCAGTAAACAGTTCTTGAGATATCGCGCCAACAAAGGTAAACATGCAAGTTCACATGTCCAAAAATTCAAAGTCCTCCTGTGACCTTGAGAATAATGACAAGGTCACCAAAATCTAATCAGCCCAAGGTCTTCCCCAGGGGAAGCTATATGTAAGATATGAAGAGAATCCAGTCAACAGTTCTTGAGATATCGCGCCAACAAGGGTAAACATGCAAGTTCACATGTCCAAAAATTCAAAGTTCCTCTGTGACCTTGAGAATTATGTCAAGGTCACCAACATCTAATCAGCCCAAGGTCTTCCCCAGGGGAAGCTATATGTAAGATATGAAGAGAATCCAGTAAACAGTTCTTGAGATATCGCGCCAACAAAGGTAAACATGCAAGTTCACATGTCCATAAATTCAAAGTCCTCCTGTGACCTTGAGAATAATGTCAAGGTCACCAAAATCTAATCAACCGAAGGTCTTCATCAGGAGAAGCTATATGTAATATATGAAGAGAATTCAGTAAACAGTTCTTGAGATATCGCGCCAACAAGGGTAAAATCACAAAGTGTCCTTGTGACCTTGAAATGAAGGTCAAGGTCACGACACCCATTTGGACAATTACTCTCACTGAGGTTAACCTATATGCAAAATATGAGAAGGATGTAGAGAATAGTACTTATGTTATTCCATTTCGTACGTACGGACGTACGGACGGACGCTGCCGAATACTATATCACCCGCTTCGCGCTAATCGTGCGGCGGGGGATAATAAAGTTAATTGAATATCAAAGGATTCTTTGGTGAGTAAAATTGAATAATTTGAATAGTCTTTTGTCTTTAAAACAGTAGGGACATATTGATTATTCAAGAGAAGATCCAATCAGTTTACAAATGAATTACATTTGGAAATGAACGAACATACAATCTTTTTATCACAAATAAACACATACTCAGAACATTTATGTTCGGATTGCGTTGTCCGTTTTGCATTTTGTTGAAAATTAAACAGACACATATATTTTACACAATCAGACTCTATTCGTTAATCCTGGTTGTTTTGGGCGTTTTGATAATTAAAACAACATTGAAGTCAGAAACCTTTTGTCATTGATAATGAATACTGAACAGTGTAACACATTTTTATAAAACAAAAAACATAACGGTCAATAGATATTATGGAAATGCAAAGATCTTCAGAATGCTTTGACTATGAAGTTCAAACACATGGCATAAGAGGGTTATATTATTTCTCAACATGAATATAAAAGGATAAAAACCACCTTGTGATACAATACAAATATTACTCTGACTGACTTCAAAGGTTGATGCTTACTGAAATATATGCTGTACGTCCTGTGCTGTAAGTGTTTTGATACACATATAGGATTATTGCTAAAAATCTATCTCATTGAAACATATACACACACATTATCACCATTTAGTTGACCTAAAATAAGCTAAGACACAGAAATAATTAGCAGAGGTGTTTCCTCAGGATATAAATAGATTGAGTTTATAACATTCTCGCGCAAAGCAGTGCATTCGTGCCTATAACAAAACGCCGAACACGTATCCACAGTCCATTTTATGTTTTATTAGTCATTAGTGATATGTTTATCATTTTAGTAATCTTTCTTTAACAATATGGCTATTTAGGCTAAATATTCCCTATACCATACATCCCACGTTCTGATTTTTAAATGTGTGAAAATACTCTTTATTTGCCCTCAATATAGTGTCAATAAATATTTAACTTCCAAATATAATTTTTTAGATATGAGATCAAAATTGAGCGAGTCAAAATCACGTAGATTACGGACCTCAAAAGGCTCGAAAGCTCGAGTTGTGCAGTCGCTTTACCGTTATCAGATGTGAACGAATATTCCTGATATCGTTCATAACCTTTCGAATTTTGAAAGAACAATTTGAAGTAATTTACATAAGTCGATTCCATTACCAACCAATGACGAATTCAGTGATAATAACCAAGTCCTTAACAAAATGAAAGAATTGCCTAATTTGCATAAAAATTTTGAATATGCCTAATATGATATCGACAAGAAAGCTATTTGCAGTTTTTTGTTCTCGTTTTATATTCTCTTGATTTCAACATAGTTGTGGTTACATATTTAGACAAAATTAATGCTGAATTATCGAAACTTATAAATAAAACTAGATTAGCGTTTGCGGGATACCGCAAAAGCAGAGCAGCCCCGAAACTTGGGGTTTGCCTTACCCTTTTACAGGCCTCACTAAATTGGGAATTTTCTCGTGACCTTGACCTTTGACACTAAAGGTCACACAATCAATGAACACATTTCATTGAGTATAACATTATTGTAATGAAATAAAATGTTAAAAATTAAATTAATCCACTTTCTCCATATATGTTAACCATGCTGTGACCTTGACCTTGACAGTTCATACCCAAAACTTTTTGAAAATGTTGTACTTCTCAAGAGATATTATATACAACATCTTAACTTCATAGCACAAAAAATTATTTAACAAAAACCAAGTTATTGTGTTTACAAGGAATTCCAATAACTCATGTCTCGTGACTTTGACCTTTGACCTTCAAGGTCACACAATAATTGAACACTTTGTATTGAGTATAACAATCATGTATTGATTAAAAGTGATCATAGTTAAAATTAAGCATTTTCGCTAAACCATGCTTAAGTCATGACTTTGCTGTGAGCTTGACCTTTGACGGATTGAAGCCGAAACCTATTCAAAAGTTTTTACTTTTCCAAGGACAATATATACCAAATGAGAGCTTCATAGCACAAAAACTTTTCAAGTTACCTTGTTTACAAGAAATTTTGTGGTGATTTGATAACTCGTGACCTTGACCTTTGAACTTGAAAGTGAACATGTCATAATGATTCCCTGGAAGTATTAACATTTTGACATGTTCATGAGTTCTGAAAAGCTAAATGGGATAAAGTTATACCCAAATTTAGTGCATTTTGTAATAACTCATATCTCATGACCTTGACCTTTGACCTTCAATGTCACACAATCATTGAACACTTTTTATTGAGTATAACAATCATGTATTGATTAAAAGTGTTCATAGTTAAAATAAAGCATTTTCGCTAAAACATGCTTAAGTCATGGCCTTGCTGTGACCTTGACCTTTGACGGATTGTAGCCAAAACCTTTTCAATTTTTTTTACTTTTCCAAGGATGATATATATACCAAGTAAGAGCTTCCTAGCACCAAACCTTTTCAAGTTATCGCGTTTACAAGGAATTCTTAGAGTGAATACATAGCTCGTGACCTTGACCTTTGACCTTAAAAGTGAACGTGTCAAAATCGTTCCCCCGAGGCATGAGTAGTAAGGTATGAATAAGACTTCTGGAAAGCTTAGTGGAAAAAAGTTATAGCTTGTAATACGAGTGCTGCGGCGGCGGCGGCGGCGACAATGGAAACTTCACAAAAAACTGATAGCAGCCCCGTCCTTAGACGGGGTTGCTAATGAGGAAACGTTTCCGGTACGAGTTCGTTTGGTTACGAATTTACTATATTCATGCCGTAGTCTGCTTACACACTGAATGTAAACACAGATGGCAACGTGTGAAAAGGAAAAGAAAAGCTACATTAAATGTTAAGAAGAATGTAATGTTAATTGGTTATTCAATATTAACATTATGTTTAAATAATTTATTGTTCCTTAGTTAACATAATGTTGGTATATGTTAGTAATTGATTGATATTGCGGATGATAATAGGCGAGCTGACGTAGTACGCAAAAATTGGAAATCTGCTCAATGACACCACAATTCACAAGCGCGCACTTCCGGTTACAATAAATGTCTTTTGAACATAATAACATCGACTGATCGTTATTTGTAAGCATACTCTCATATATCTAATTTTAGTTAAGCGGTTAATCTACCGATTGATATAATTTATAGGTGTTTTGAATACAATTCTGTATCGGAAACACTAAAACACTAAATGTCCCTTTACAATATTTAAAAATGTAAATGGTATATGGAATGGTCAAAAAGACAGATGGGGTTATTTTTCAGAAATTCTGAATTTCAAACTTTTACAAAATATTCTGTAAAGAGTCTCTGAGAAATAATCAGTACAATGACACGGACAGTGTAGAGGAAAACATATGATCCCTTGTGAAGGATTTTGCAGAGAAAATAAAGTAGTTTAAAGAATTACAAACGAATATCTTAACAAAAAAATAAATCTTAACTTTTGTATTGAAATTTCAACATTTTCTCTTTGCCTCAAACATATTACAAATTACGATATATTAATCATGAGAAATTAACAATAAGAAGTCCTAGAAAACTTGTCATAATGTTTTCGAGTGTTAGAATTTACCACATTCAAATGTTTGAAAAGTGGGAAATTCAATTAAATATTTTAAGTTACCTCTATTGAGATGGCCACACACAACAAGAAGCTTTGAACGAGAAAACATATTAAACACTGACAAGTTGGACAACTAGCATGATAATTCAATTTCAAGATCGTTTCAGATTCTTGTTGATGCATTGATATCCATGATCGTAGCAGTTGTGAGGGCTGAATCGATCGCAGTGTTGGATTTGTCTTGAATTGATGCAAGTAATTGTCTGCTTGATGTAACCTCATTCAGAAAATAAATGACTGATTAAAGAAAGAACCAATGCGAGTTTTACTGAGGACAGAAAGACATAGGAATTAAAACGCATTATTTCTTTCACTAGTGTAATACATTGAAACATTTAAGCCTATCTTTTGTTCGGTTATGACATTTAAAATGATGATTACAAGCCGACTTCTTCGATCAATTTCAGTAAATGATTCACTTCAGTACTTAATGTAAAAACAACAGCAATTGTGCACAATGATTATCATAAGAACTAAGTCATAGATAAATGCCTTTATCTTACCTTACAGTAAAATACTCGTTTTTGATCATCGAATCGTTTTATCTTATGTACCCCTCGAGTGTTACTTTTCACGGTGTACAAATTCAATGTACCCCGCTGCCATAGCAACAGCTCTTCTCCGAGAAGAGGTGTCGCATAACGTTAAGATGACGTTACCAAATGATGCACGCAATGTGCAGAGTTCACATAAGTTCGATTAGATGTTTTCGTGATTAATAACTATAAATTTGTTTTCTCGTCATTCTAAGTTTTATTTCGAAACAGATTCTCATTACATTACTTACACATGCTATAGAATTAAAAGCAAAAGGTTTTTAAGCATGTTTAGCCGAGTAGATTTACGTAACACGATTCATAACATTTCAGTCGGGTTGGCTGACGCCATTTTGTTCACATTAAATGTCAAGGCCGTCAATACGGTGATGGCTCATCAGTTAACGACAGTGAAACTAAAATTGATGTATTTTTTCTGTCATGACGGTAAGATAAATACGTTGTATGCTTCTCCCTCGGGTAATACGGTCTGATGTACCATCTTTGCAGAAATGTCAGCCCTCGCCTTGCAGCTTGGGCAACATTTCTACAAAGATGGTACATCAGACCGTATTACCCTCGTGAGAAGCAAAGAACTTATATTACGTTTTTAACGATCGAAAAATGAAAACAATTATCAGCAGACAAAAATAAATCTTTGATAGAAAGTGAAATACGTTTTATTGTTAGGAAAACAGATTCCTTCATTTTCATGTAATTTATAAGATAGAGTTCTGTGAATAAGGATTTACTCCGGCTGATATTGATTTCTTCTTTGTAAATAAGAACTTCTGAGTAAGATTTAGATAACAATTGTGGACTTACATAAATAAAACAGGGAGAAATCAGAAATCGGTTGTGAACTCGTTTAAAAAACTCTTGAAGAAAGGTAATTGAGATGAGATCACATCAAACGAGCCAGAGAAATTTAGGGTATAAAGTGATTTTTAAAGTGAAATTACCCTTTTATAATATTTGCTTTCAATATGATTAAAAAACATATATTTTATCCTCTTGTTAACATTTTGCTCTGATACGCTGTTGGTGACAGTCATACAAAGTTGAACCACCTGAAACGCAGGGTGAAATGTAATTGGTTACTTTGTCTAGGTACATGGTAATAAATCACAAATTGCTGTCATATATTTTTAAATATTTTCCTCGTGTTTAAACCAGACATTTGGATTTGTGAAAAGGAATTTTCAGTGACTTATTGTTTGATGCAATTGTTGTGGTTAATGTCTTTAGTTCTTTTGATCAATCATTCACAAGCAAATTACATATCCTAGTCGACTCGGGTAAGATTTGTGTCAACTAATTGCTAACATCAGTATAAAAGTAAGATAACACAAAACATTTGCAGAGAACAAATTTCATCCCGAGTTTGGTGACATAACACATAAGTCAGATTCAGTAATTCAATGAATTAGAACAGTGAAAATGATGTCTTTAGCTTACAGTAACATCCTTCTTTGCCATGACAAAATAAATTCAGGTTAAAAAAACATATGCTGCCCTTTTTGGTCATTATATGAAAGCTTTGACGACGCATATGTAATGCAAACGTACAGTAATTCCTTCCCTTTAATTTGGATATAGAAGACAACATCCTGGTTAAACTAACAAACGGTAAAGCTATTGTTTATTCTCGACTTGTAAAGATAGGAATACTAGAGTCTAATTTATTAATCAAAAAGGTATGTTTGTGCTGGCTCGTGTAATTATTTGCTTACAATATTTCAATATTGTAGAGAAGAAAACAATCACTGATATTATGAGACATAAATCTTGATAAACTGAGTAATGAAAACAAATATTTTATCACCTATAGTACTCTTACAATACCCTCTTATATGGATCTACAGCGAAATTAATAAAAGCATTGAAAAAGATACAATTTCGTAAACTTTTGAATGAAATATTTTTCATGAAGATATGCCTCATCGTTGTTAAAGTTTGAAGGACTTACCAAAGCTGATAAGAATATGTAGTCAAGGACTTGCTTAAATTTAAACACATACTTCTTAAGCTCATTTAGCAGGATACAAATCATATCTGTATCACATTTGTCAAGATCAGTGCTGATTGAAATCAAGAAAAAGCCATATGTTGAAAAACTTATAACACAGCAAGTTAATAACACATTTTGAAGACTCAGTAATTCTGTGTTTGTAAAAGCAGCAACGTATACTTCATTTGTATAACTTAACAACATAGATTCATCCCAATGTACGAATCTGTAGAAATTTCTTTTAATAAGTCATTGACAAATACTCTTTTGTCTTGGACGAAGATATGTAGCTCCTTGTACCCAATGCAAAATAAAATGGCGATCTTTGTATAATGTGTGTATGTGTCGATATAATGTAGCTTATTTAAAAACTGTAGTATTTAGACAATCACTTATGAATGACTGGGAATGACAGATTATCTTACCCGTGTTATATTGATTTCGTAATTTTCGAGCCTTGGCGAGATTTACACAATTGTTATAACGAGGGAAAGATAATCTGTCATTCCCCGTCACGAGTTGGTTATTGTTTATGTTAACAATATATTTTTAAAACTTAAGATTCTTATTTTTTTTTATCTATTTAAGGATGTCACAAGGATTCAATCTCAATATTCATACTTGCGTGCCGTCTCTTTACTCCCGATCTGCCTACACACGGACACATATCCCTTGCAAAGTGTTTTACACAATTGAATGTAAATGTAGTTGGTGTTTAAAGTTTCGTTGTTCTTTGTTATCTAGCCGTCATTTCAAGTTGTGTATTGGATTGAAGTGATTGGCGACGTCCTACGGTAACCAATTACAAATTGGCGCAAACGGAAATTCATATGACGTCGTCGTTTGCACTGTGATGTCATAGCCGCTCGTGTCGATGACGTCATTACATTCGAACGAAACCAGTCACATTCTACGTAACTGAAAGCTTGTCGAGACGACAAAGGTATGTTCTGATCGATAATTTCTCTACTGTCGGACAATTTCACTGAATTATCAAACATCATTTGCATCAGCACATGTGAAAATTGTCTGATACCATAAATGGCATATATTTTCGTTTAGATTCAGGATCAGGGAAAACAACTTGCCAGTCGAATACAAATATGAAAGTTGAAAGTCTCGGCATACCCTTGAATTTGATTGGTTCACAACAACCAATCAAAAGACAGGAAAATGTGTAATTATAACTCCCTTCCATATGGGTAACAATACACAGTAGGCCAAAGGTTTAATTGGACTTACACAGATACAAAAGAGTTCAAGAAAATAAACTGTCAGTGTAGCGATATTGTTACCATAGCAATTCTTTTTTTGAACTCGATAATCAATAGATCCTTGTTTTAATTTTTACACGAGGAAAGGATTTACATTCAACACAAAATTACAAAATGTTCTATTTTAAACGTCTAAACGTATCCCCAACGAACCATTGTAACATGACTTGAGTGGTCTGATCCTGCCAGACACCCTTAAGCACAAAAGTCTAACAATCTTGTAAATAATGAGAAAGACAATGCTTACCTTAGGGATCAAACCAAAGTTATGAATTTTTATACCAACGAAATTTATTTTGAAATTGTGGCTTGGCAGGTTAATGATGACACTAATGCTGCAACAATTTTCAGGCGAGTAACATGCAGAAAACTTTCTTCCATAAATTGGTGTTTCATAAAGATGATATAAAGATGATATAAAGATTTTGTGTTCTGGTTTTGCAGTACGTTTGGTTCAATTATCTAGAGATCAAGATATTGCATCTGCAATGGATCAAATCCACAATTCTCAAGAACGTAAATCCTATGGTGAAAGCACAGCATCATTAATCAATAGCTTGTGGATGATTTCTAATAATCTTACCAGAAATATCACCATAGCTTGAATTCAGCGTGATCAATCAGAAGAATAAATAAGACGTGTCTATGGTCAGAAAATACAACTTTTCACGTTAAGGTAAAACATATTGGACAAAGGTGATCTTTTAAGAAATGCGTTACGCTCCTAAGATACACAAACATGAACGTAAGTAGAAATGATACAAACTATCGAATATCATTCAGATATATGTCGCCCTAAAATGCGGATATCGTTGAAAAAAATAATACAAAATCATCTTAATGGCATAATTTTTTGACAACTGAAGTAACTTCTTGCAGCATTTGTCAGTCTTTTGGTCTTCATTATATAAGGTTTGATGTCGCTTTAGGCTATCATTTGCTGTTCAGGATCTTGTTCTGCTCGGTATGATTGCGTTTCCGATGGAAAAGAATTTGAACAACGAGCACGATGATTTGGCTTTCAAGATGATATAAACATGGGGCAAAGATATGTGTCATCAGAAATGCATTCGTAATGTTATCGATATCACATGTTAAACAAATATATCTCAATAAATTGATTTACAAATATGTCTGAATTGTAACTGAAGAAGGTATGGATACACTTGGATTGTACTATACTTGGCACACTTGTGATTGGGATATTCAATCAAAAATGATTTTTGATTTACTGCCTGGTTAAATAAAAATGGAGCATTGACAACTTTATCACTTTTGATAATTGTCTATGTGAAGGACATTAAGGAAATAAAACAATACTCAACTGCATATGTATACAGTTTGATCAAGTAACATCAACAGCAGCATTAGCAAAGTTCTATTCCTATTCTAAACTGATTATGTGATTGATTTGCAACGACGAGGGACACATTTTAAAACGTGCTTCGGGATCTTTGTTATTAGAACATATCTTTAGTAATATTTTTCAGGAACAGGATTCAGGGATACATCATTTACTGTCAACCAGTAGAAAAAAACAGAATTCACAAGCAAAAAGTGCAGTCAGGTTAACATAAAATGGTGTAGCATTAAGATGATGATCAAAGTTCTGATGTAGAAAAGGGTCCCGTCTCTAAACCACAGGTCTTATCATTAAAGCTTGTGAAACCACTTTTACCTTTAACTTGAGAGTTGTCCTATTACCAGACCGGTGCAGCCTTTGTAGACTAGAATTGTCTTCTAATAATATTATATACATTTTGTCAACATTGAAAAAAATACTTGGCGGTAGGTATTGGGTGCAGGTTTGACAATCAGTACCAACCTCAAGTATGACAAAAGTTGAAATTCTAGACATGTGAACAATATATTGTCTTGCATTCCGAAACAAACGTCTGAAGTCATCTAGAAAATCTAGTAATACACAATTATTCTTCTCACTGAATGTGTAAGTATCTAATCCTGAATAACAAGCATATGCAGCAGAATAGATTACAAGAATTTTCATTATTTTGGAATGCAAATGTAATTGCAATCACAAAAACAAAACTAATTTGTATTTGGTTATATAGGTTAGGGTATTAGACAAAGGTAACATTCTTGTTTCAGATTGATAGTTTTTCATTTCAGGGAAGACCCCACTTTGGGTCAATATTAATTGCCATTACTTGGATTGCAATTGACAACAAAATAACATCACCTGAGTGAAGCAAACACCCTGGACACTCTTAACGCATTTGCTGATACTGTCTAAAGAGCCAGATTAATTATCAATCTGTGGTGAATATGTGATGTTTCTTAAAAGTTTTGAAATCTCTGATAACATGATTACAAGATGGGTTTATTGCACCGATAACACTGCCCATTATATGATAGAGTCAAGTAACACATGACCAAAGAAAAAAGTCGAAAATAGTTCAAAAATGTTTAAGAATCAAAATATTTCATTTGCTAAAAAGTGTTATTATTCCGTTATTCTTGATATTGCCCATTTTGACAGCACAGAAGCAACTAATATATTAGATGCCAATATTCTTTGGACAATGTAATGCATTAGCAGATAACGTTCTGTTTTTCTGATGAAAATGTCAATTGTTCAGAAATTTGAAACCGTACATTCGACAAGATATTGTACAAGATAATGTCGCAATTTGAATGAAGATTATTTTTCAAAATAAAATATAATAAAAAAGCCTATATTTTTAGTGTTCTTTCCCATGACGTGGCTTGTAACTGAACCCTCACCTTCCGGATGATGAGCGGACGCCAACTAAGTGACATTCTAAGATAACCACTTCTCACCTGATGAATCAGATGTCGGAATAAAACTTTAGATCTACTCTAGAGAAAGCTCTATCGTTATCTTTAATATTAAACATGCGGTCAATAATATGTTATAAATGATTGCTATAAAAGAAATTTGCGCAAGTAACCACGCTCTTTCACACAGATTAGGGTAGTTGGATTTTCACGCCGCTTTGAAGAATAGTTCATTTATATTAGGCTGCTTGTATTATTGCAGGAACAAAGCCCGCAATACTATAGTGGCTATGCATGCTTGAAACCTGCAAGCATCGGCTGGAACTAACGAACCATGGGTAGTACTGTGTGGAATTCAGTGTGCCATTACACCCACACTTTATTGAGTGTAGAATAGCTCTTTACTGCAAAGTTCCCGAGCTCCCGGCGGGATTCGAACCACGGATCCGAATTCGAACGTGCTTACCTCTGCGCTATCTCGCCTCCTGTTTCACACAGAGTGTCCCGTATATTTTGGTTGCGTGGTCCTTTCACTTGTGCAATGCGATCATATCTTTAGTAAGACAGGATTTATACATAAATAAGTTATGATAGTTATACATTGATAAGGTCGTTAAATTACGTTGATTATTTTACCGTAAACGTATTAAGCTAAAGCATAATTATTATCAGTTTGTAACAGGAGCTACAGAAAATACTTCATCTCATTAATGTGTTGGAAAGAGTCAGAGATTATTTTAAAATGTCTTAACTAAAAGCTTAGATGTATTGCTTCGTATCATCCTTTAATATTGTGAGACGTTGATGCTGTTGGTTTCCTGACAAAGAAATCGTTCCCCTTGCCTACAAATGGGAGGAATGGGACAGGAATTCCGCTAAATGTACTTCACTTGTCAGTATTATTTCTGGCCTTGTTTTCTTTATTCATCTACGAATTTCTTCAGTCTCTTTTTTGATTCCAAATTGACAGCTTTATTTTATTGGTAAAATGGACAAAATAAAAATGTGTATATGCCTTTGCATTGGAACTACTCTAAATGAACATGAGAAAAGATTATGTCAGGTGAAATCTAAGTTCGATATAGATAGATTTCAAAGTCATATTATTGGCATGCTTTTTAATTCTCAGTAGACAAATTTGTAGAAAGTTGTATTAAAGAATTTGGCAAATGTGTCAATCCAAATATGGTATGCTGTATTTGTGAAGAATTGCCCAAGCTTAAATAAAACTTAATAATAAAAACAGGAATGTAAAGGGTGATCCATATAATATGAACTTATCTAAACAAAAATCAATTCTGACTTTTTAGATATTTATTTATTTTTACAGTGTGTGTTATTCATCATTTTATACACTTTTCATAAGTGAATGTTGCAAGATAATAATACCAACTGTGGATTGGTCCCATCTCGTCCCAAATTGGAATCCTAAGTTATGTTATTTAAACATGAATTGTGATTAAAGGGTTCATCATTATTACATACCGTATATACATTTGACACATAGAAGGGTAAGGTAGTTTGATGTTTATTCATCGGATTCATCTGCCAACTTCTACAAGCGAGAGAACACAACATGATGTCAACATTCATTTAAGGATAATTGTTATTTGAAAGTATACTATATAGCATAATCGATGATTTATAATTACTCCTTTTCTTTTCTTATGTATTATTGGAGAACAAAAGCGATTTCCCCCCTTCTTTTAAACGAATATTTGTATTACAAAACTTTATTACAAAAAGTACACATTGCTAAATAGAAGTTACACATTTACACTTGACCGAATCCGATGCACTTTATTTGTCAACAATAGGTGAAAAATGCTTTTAGAGCATTTCGAAACTTTTGAAAGCAACTTTTCATTCAACACCTATTTATGGAAAATAATAGTGAGCTCACCCTTTAGGTCCGGGAAAAAATAAACTGAAGTTATAAGTATTTTCTGCTGTAATACAATATCTGAGTCATATTGACACACACGTTGCATATTTGATATTGTGAAGTGCTGCTATACTATTTGAAAAGGTATTGGGATTTAAAATTAATGTAAGATATGAGACAAATAGTATTAAATTGCCATGCAAGCCAATGACACAGTCTGAAAGTTATCATCGGCTATATGTTGTATAACTTGTTGCAATGTTTGCCTTTTCGCAATCTTTGTCATAAAATTCCCCTTATCTCTCAGAATCAACTAATTTTATCTTCAACTCAAAGAAGAACCTCTTGGTTTGATAGAACGTCTTGCAATGATCAAATCACAGTGGTCAGGATTTGAACTATACAAAGGAATATGTGAAACTGAAACGATGAAAATGTTCGGTATTCCATATTTTGTTCAGTTTATTTGCGTATATAACCTGAGTATATCTTTAGATAGCTATACCATTGAAGGATGTGCCTGCAACAAACCCTTTTGTGTAAAGCTTTTTCTTGTTTTAAATTGTTTCACACTAATATTTGTTTTCTCCTAGAGTTTCCACTGGTTTTTAAAGTATAATGCATCAAGCAATACTCGTTAAATCAATATCTAACTGACAGTGCACAAACTGTTATATAAGCTTAATAAGTCAACCCTTTGGTTTTTTTATCATCGATAGGTCTGCCATAATGTTATACTCAATTCAATCATATAGATGATGACAAGTATAAAACATTTTGGCCACAGGGAAAGGGAAATACGTGTTACTTATTTCACAGATTTTGAAGGTAGACTACCCTCAATGAAACAATATTCTAAAATTGCCATATAAAAAGTACAGGGTTCGTTTGGGGGTTCATCATTCAGATATAAACATTGGATAATTATTGACAATCGAAGTGAGAATGTATGTGCAATGTGATCTTGAAAGAATTGGATAACATCATTAGGGCAATAAGTAACGAGAATATTACATTACATTTACAAGGTTAGGATTCCAGACATAATTGAAGTTAAGCCGAGTTTTAGGTAACTTACTTCTATCTTAAGTGGAGGAATGATGTGATAATTTGACAGTAAGTGACAGTTAGAGTTACAGAAATTGAGGTGACAAACCATTCATAATAAAATAACCTACAGAAACTAAAATATACAGTTGAATAAAGGGGATACATAATGCAATTACAATGGAGCAATGGAACACAGTGTCATCCAAATTTTTCTTCCTATTCCCATCCGAGGTTTGAGCGCCATCAAGCTTCTTGTTGCAATCTTAATTCTGATAAAACAGAAACATCTACAAACATGAACTTCTAAGAAGCTCGTTATACACTCAGGGGCAAAATAAACGGTACCAACTTTTCAAAAGAATACAAAGCAAAATCCTGTTGTAAATGAAATGCGACTACTAACCCTTGTGATAGGCATATCAATTGTGAAGCAGTACTCACAATTTCAAGCACTAAAGTGTGATATTTATAACTGAAAGACTGTTCAAATACACGATGGGTCCAAAAGCAGTTTTTTCAATGTTATTTCTGGTCATAATCTTTGGAATTGGAATAAAAATCATATGAATTGAAAAATCTAATAAATCCAAGATGTTATCAAAAGTTAATTTGTCCACGCATTTTGCCTTTATGTTTGTTTAAAAGCAAGCAAAAGGGCAATTTTCACTATCTATCTCGTCTAGTTAAGGAGATTTTAAACGGCGTTTTCTGATTGGCCTCCATTTCAAACGCTTTAACAGTTATAGCTTTGAACTTCAAAACTGAGTCCAGTAAGCTCTTGAAGACATGGAATAACCCTGTTTCAGTCGTAACTATCACTCACAGCTTAACCTATCATGTATTTTATATGGTATCGTTTCCTTTGCCCCTGAGTGTAGTATTTCTGTTTATAGGAGGGTTTATCCAATCCTTCAAGATCACTCTCTAACGTTTTCTATTGTTCATTTCATAACGTGTAAATGCTGTCTTTATGTAACCAGCCTCAAAATCACACACACCCAAATCGTTGCTTCATTGTTAAACATGTTTCACCGTTGTATGATGATGCTTAAGAATAATGATTTCCTGTTAATAAGCAAAAAACGTAAGTGTCACTCAAGAATCGGAGATAACAAGGTGTTTACACGTTATTAGCCACCACTACTAACTATTTCTAATTTCATTTGTTTTCGCAAAATATAACATTGTTGCAAGTACTTTATTGTGTGAGTCATATAATAAGAAGAATTCAAAACAATGAACATTTTACCTATACAATCCTTTGCCATTGATATGCCGTCGTCTTAGCACACATATGTCAGCTTTAACCTTTCAAGCTTCTCAAACAGACAGTTAAGTATATTTTCCGCTTCCTTTTACATGCAGAATCAAGCAGCATCTGCAATAAAGACAAGTTACTTGATTGATTAAGAAGCAACTGACATTTGTTGGTGTTTAATTAAGTCCTTAAGCAGAACAGTGTTGATAGGTAACACTCAGTTGATATATTTTATCTTTCATGGAAAGGAACCAGTAACAGCTCAAGCATTGATGTAAGAGTAGGGAATAACATCTTAATGAGCAAGTGTACTGATGGCCACGCCAACCTTTTCACAGGGTACACGTCTTTGTTATATACAAACATCAATGTAACAGCACCATGGCAATCAATCAATAATTTACATAATGTCTTAAAAATTAATTCGACACTTTTGCTTGGCAGTATATTGATTTAGATACTTTTGTTGTTTTCAATCAAATTTATACCAGTGCCTTCACCATTCTACAATATTGTGTTCTTGCTGCAGAATTATTCCAACTAGAAAATAAACTTGAAACATCTTAGGCCATGCTTTATTTCTTTGCACAGTATATTTTATAAGCTACATGCATTTTGTTCAAATACACATTTCAATTCCTATTGTCTTCCTAAGTTCAAAATGCAGTATTTATTATTTGATAGTGTTGTTTCATATCTATCTTGTTATATCAAATTATTTTGCGTCATATTTATTGATGATCACATAGACTTAGGAGCAAAAGAAAAGGTACCAGCGTTTCAAGAGGATCTAAAACAAAAACCTGTTGTTAGTGAAAAGGGACAAAGAATCCTTGCGATAGGCATTTTAGTTCAGACGAAATACCGTACTACCTCGCCAGTTGCGTCTTATTTACTAAATCAAGCAGTAATAAATCAATTATATAACGTAAGTTCAGTTATGCCATTCCCTTTTCTTACACAAAATGACTTAAAGGTGTTCACATTAAAGGGGCAGTAGCACGTGTTTATGGGGAATAAAAGGTGATGTCAGGAAAAGGAAAAGTAATGGTTCCAATTGAAAGACAGTGTATTTAAACTAGATGAAGCAGTACCAATTCAAATATTTAGCCATGCGATTCCCTCTTCTTACACAAAATGACTTAAAGGTGTTCACACACAATGGCCGCCAATAGATTTCGTGTGAATCTCCTTTGGCTATGGATGATTGCCTTGTGAAATGTGATTTTTGACACTGTCAAATTAATACATTAAGCATTAACTTACAATTATCAGTGCAATATTTGAAAAATAAAATTATCCAAAAACGTGCTACTGCTTCTTTAAAAAAAAAATATTACGTCAAAGAAAACTGTCCCTTTATTACATTTATGTTATTAAAGAGAATCTTGTTATTAATGATTATTTCCAAAATACTTTTGCTATGAAAATTGACAAATTATCAATAAAACACAGATTGTATGTGTAGAACAATAAATGGGTCAGTTTTTGTCAATTTAAAATTAACTTATCACCCGGCGTCTATTCGAAACCCGACTTGTATTTACTAAACAACAACAATACCCCTGGCCTGTATTCGAGAACCGGCGTCTATTCGAGGAATCACAGTACTCACATTTTCGGTTTATAAGAGCGTGTCTGTCCTACAACAGTTTTTTAGTTTAAATGTATAGATATGTTAAATGTAGAAATTTAAATAATCACATGTTAACAGATAAATAACCTACAGGAAAAGTAATTTGTTCACGCATATTTACTGTAAGGCGCTAGAAAACTAGTGTTTAAGCAATTTTTCTCGTTGAATCATTTAGTTAAGGATATTTCAGAATGATTTTTAAATGGTTTTCGAAAAACGAGAACAGATATAGTTTCAAAATTCCAGTGAGCTGCTGAAGATTGTTTTATTCGTGCATATCATTCGTTGTTAACTTTATCCTGCATTTATATGGTATCGTTTCCTTTTTCCCATGAGTGTACATCGACTCTCTGTCCTATGTTTGATTATGTCCATCAACGGATCAATTCTCAAGATTGCCATAACTATTTAGTTTCTAAATGTTGCATATTTCGTTAGTGTAGTATCTATACTTTACAATGATTTCACTAAGTCTAAATAAACAAACTTGATGTGGCACCATATACATTCTGTTATCTGTTAAACAAGTTTGTTCTCAACATTGAAAATTAATTTGTGACCACGCAGCATAAGTTCACTATCTGTCCACAGAAACAACAGGACACAGTCATCATATCTTCATTTAATGTGTTCTGATCTGACAAATATAATTCAAAGTAGTTAAAATATTTTGCGTTGATCATTGACATTTAAAATATGTCTAATCAAAACTGTCATGAAAACTATTAAGTAGTGTGATACACGTGTATACATTAATTTTTTCAGTTTAAAATGCAGAAAGTCGGTTTGTTTTGAAAATCAAAACTGCATGGAAAATAAAAACTAAATTGTTATGGCTTATTCCTAATTTCAAAATTCAAAGTCCGCATACAGATAATGTAATAAAACAATGTTTCATATTGAGGGATAAAACAAAGGCAGATGTATGATGGATTGATTTTTATGGAAATAATCTTACTTTTATAAAATCATATACAAATTGCATTTAATTAAATATTTCAATGTGTACAAATAATACAATCGCGCAAACGAAACGAAACTAATCAAAATGAGGAAAATGATTGAAAGTAATCTTTCAAATCAAATCGGTTTACAAGACGCAACATTGTATAAACGAGCTACCTGAAAAGGGAAGATGTCTCAATCTCGTTAGGGAACAGTATCTAATCAAATTAATTCTCCATCCAAACTTTCATCTAATCAGGAAGGATTATGTCACACCCTAGTCACTTCAAATTACCAGCGTAAAACAATTCGAGTTCATTAGATTTCCAAACTAAATCAATTATTGTTTTTGGGCTGTTTCTAATTCTGCCTTTGTCGATATTGCCGTCATATTAAGATCTAATTTTGACAAATGTCGAATACGATCGCTCTCACAAAGTGAGTTATTCTAAGGTTAACCTGAACTTCAAATCAATGAAATGACATTTTGTCATACCATTTTCTAATTGGAAAAAGGCAGCTCGTAAACTCTTACTGTCATTTTCAAAAATAATTCTCTACATTTCATAGGATAAATTATGATATATCTCCAATACAAAAATACCAATAACCCATGTAATATATGTTTAAGATGTGTCCATAAATATGACCATCTTTCCCTTTTTGTGATACTTACAACGATTATGAATAAAGTTAATAAAAAACAAGGGATTTTGGTGAGTAAAACTGAAAATGTGTAATTTGTCTTTAACACAATAGGGATTAATGGATAATGATTAATGAAGATACAATCAGTTACAAAGGACATACATTTAGATTTGAACATACACTGTTAAGCCATTATGTGTTTCCTCTTTAAATCACAAATAAACATATACCCAAAATACATTTATGTTCGGACTGTGCTAATGTTTTGCGTTTTGCGTTGTGTTGAATATTAAACAGACACATATATTTTAGCAATCAGACTTTTTTGGTTAAACCTGGTTGTTTTGGATGATTTTTTAATAATATTACAACAAATAAGTCAGAATTTTTTTTTCATAGAAAATGTACTCTGAACAATAGCAAACGTCAGCAACTTATAGTGTTATTTAAAAAGATAAATAAAATAAAAACCGAAAAGACTTTTGCATCAGATAAAAAGAAGATAATAAGCTCAAATAAAAAAAATCATTATTAAAAATATGATAAAAAATCTACCTGACAATCAAGGAAGTTTCCCGAAATACAGCGTAAGACGTATTAAAAAAACGACCATCGCTATTATAAGAAATAATAAAAATGTAAAGGTCTTCAGAATGCTTTCATCTATGAAATTCAAACACATGGAATTAGAGGGATACCGTCTTTCGCAACGTGAATATAAGGATAAAAACCACTGCTTTACAAAATAAATATTTCTTTCACTTACTTCAAAGGGTGATTCTTACTGAAATATATGTGGTAGGTTCTGCTATAAAATAGATGTTTATTATATTTAAAAATGTTTATTGAAGATTGACATTGATGAAAAGTGATAAGTTATAGATCTTTTTTCAACCAAACTGAATGGCCTTGAATAGAGGTCAAAGTTGTTAACATTTTTGAAAAATAAATTAAATGTCAATACTTTGTAATTGTGACATTTAAACAAATATTGCAACAGCACTATAAGCTTTACATACATACATACATTCATACATACATACATACATACATAAAAACACTTATATAGCGCTGTTTTCTGGAAAACCACTCAAATGCGCTTGGACATGAGCCTGGAAATGATTGAGTGAAATTATAAGGGGCTGTATGCAATACTGAACAAATAAGTTTTCAACTGAGATTTAAATTGTGGCAGTTCCTCCAGCGATCGTATTTCCATAGGTAGACTGCTCTACAATGATGGACCAACTTTGGCAAATGAATGGTCACCAAATGACTGGGATCTGGTGGTTGGCACTTCCAGGAGCAACTTGGAACCTGATCGTAGGTGTCTAGATGAATGATATTGTTTCAGTGTATCAGTAAGGTAGGTAGGAGCAAGTCCATTGACACATTTGAAGACAAGCAGGTGAATCTTGTATTCTATCCTGTATTTGATGGGAAGCCAGTGTAGATTCTGGAGCACAGGGGTGATGTGATCATATTTTCTACTTCGTGAAATCACTCGAGCTGCGGTATTTTGAGTTCAATTACAATTCGAGTTCATTAGATTTCCAAACTAAATCAATTATTGTTTTTGGGCTGTTTCTAATTCTGCCTTTGTCGATATTGCCGTCATATTAAGATCTAATTTTGACAAATGACAAATACGATCGCTCTCACAAAGTGAGTTATTCTAAGGTTAACCTGAACTTCAAATCATTGAAATGAAATTTTGTCATAACATTTTCTAATGGAAAAAGGCAGCTCGTAAACTCTTACTGTCATTTTCAAAAATATTTCTCTACATTTCATAGGATAAATTATGATATATCTCCAATACAAAAATACGAATAGTCCATGTAATATATGTTTAACATGTTTCCATAAATATGACCATCTTTCCTTTTTTGTGATACTTACAATGATTATGTTAATAAAAAACAAGGGATTTTGGTTAGTAAAACTGAAAATATGTTTTTTGTCTTTAACACAATAGGGATTTATGATAAAGATTAATGAAGATACAATCAGTTTCAAAGGAAATACATTTAGATTTGAACATCCAATGTTTAGCCATTATGTGTTTCCTCTTTAAATCACAAATAAACACATACCCAAAAGACATTTATGTTCGGACTGTGTTAATATTTTGCGTTTTGCGTTGTGTTGGATATTAAACAGACACATATATTTTAGCAATCAGACTTTTTTTTGTTAAACCTGGTTGTTTTGGTTGATTTGTAAAATAATATTACAACATAGAAGTCAGAATCTTTTTGTCATAGAAAATGTACTCTGAACAACAGCCAACGTCGGTACTGATAGTGTTGTTTTTAAAACATAAATAAGATAAAAACCGAAAAGACTTTTGCATCAGATAAAAAGAAGATAATAAGCTCAAATAAAAAAAATATGATACAAAATCTACCTGACAATCAAGGAAGTTTCCAGAAATACAGCATAAGACGTATTAAAAAAACGACCATCGCTATTATAAGAAATATTGGAAATGTAAAGGTCTTCAGAATGCTTTCATCTATGAAATTCAAACACATGGAATTACCGTCTTTCGCAACATGAATATAAGGATAAACACCACTGCTTTACAAAATAAATATTTCTTTCACTAACTTCAAAGGGTGATTCTTACTGAAATATTTGCGGTAGGTTCTGCTATACAATAGATGTTTATTATATTTAAAAATGTTTTTTGAAGATTGACATTGATGAAAAGTGATAAGTTATAGATCTTATATGTTTCCATATTAAATTAGACACTTTAGAAAGAAACTTTTTTCAGCCAAACTGAATGGCCTTGAATAGAGGTCAAAGATGTTAATATTTTTGAAAAATAAATAAAATGTCATTACTTCTTTGTAATTGTTACATTTGAACAAACATATTCACAGCACTATAAGCTTTACAACTGTGTTCCTCACGTTGGTTCACTTGCCATTGTATCTTAATGCAAATATATGTAATTTTGGTTTCGTGTGGACAGCAATCAAATAACTACATGTATGGCACCAATGACAAAGGATCATTCATTGTTCATGTGTAAAATAATCAATCTAAAACAATATTTTGGGAACGCCAGGTCACTCGGTAGACTTGGAATGGCAAAAAAGAAAGATTGGTTATTTTTTTAGAAATTCGGACTTCTCAAACTTTGATTAAAATATTCCGTATAGAGTAATAAACAGTACAATTAGATTGACAGTTTAGAGAAAAATATATGACTAAAGTTTAAAACTTTTGATCCCGCGTGAAGGATGTTGCAGGGAAAAGAAAGTAGTTTCAGAATTGACATACGAATATGTTCAAACAAAATAAACTTTTATAGTGAAATTTCAACATTTTCCGTTGTGTTTTCGCAATCTTAAGATGCCTCAAATATATTACAAATTACGAGATATTTGCACTTGTAAACACAAAAACATGAATAAATCAACTGACATTGATTTTACATTGATATCCACGATCGTAGCAGTTGTGAGAGCTGAATCGATTGCAGTGTTTTGGTTTGTCTTGAATTGATGTAAGTAGTTGTCTGCTTGATGTAACCTCACTCAGAAAATAAATGGCTAATTAAAGAAACAACCAATGCGAGTTTAAGAAAGAACCAATGCGAGTTTCACTGAGGAAAAGAAACACATAGGTATGAAACCTCATTTATTGTTTCACTAATGTAACACATTGAAACATTAAAGAGGCAGTAGCACGTTTTTTTAATAACTTTATATTTTAAAAATTTCACTAATAATTGTTAGTTAATGCTAAATGTATTATTTGGACAGTGTCAAAAATCTCATTACAAAAGCCAATCATCCATAGTCAGAGGACAAAGTATGAAGATTCACATAAAATCCATTGGCGGCCATATTGTGTGAACACCTTTAATTCATTTTGTGTAAGAAAAAGGAATAGCATGGCTAAACTTTACGTTATATATTTGAATCATTACTGCTCTATTTAGTTTAAATACACTGTCTTTCAATTGAAACCATTAATTTTCATTTTCCTGACATCCCCTTATAAACCCCCTAAAAACGTGCTACTGCCCCTTTAAAGGCTATCTTTTGTTTGGTTAAGACATTTATAGTGATGATTACAAATCCACTAAGTCCATTCCAATTTCAGTAGATGTTTCATATCATTACTAAGTGTAACAACATCAACAATTGTTCATGGTAATTATCATTAGAACTATTTCAAAGATTAATACATTCACGTTTTTTCACTATAAAAAATAATAAGGTTTATCAGGAGAAAAATATCAAAAATAATAAAATAATAAAGTATCAGAATAAAAGTTTACTTTTGGTAAAATTTTGGTATAACGTGAACTTTTTCTTTTACAATCTTTGCTTTCTACATGATTACAAAACATCTTTGATCCTCTTGTTAACATTTTGCTTTGATTTTTGTGACAGCCATAACAAGTTGAATCCCTGAAGAGCAGGGTAAAATGTTATTGGTTTCTTTTCCTTGGTGCACGGTATTAAAGCACAAATTGCTGGAATATATTAACAAACACTTCCATTATGTTTAAATCAGATTTTTGAATTCGTGAAAGGGACTTCTCAGTGAGTTATAGTTTGATGCAATTATTTTGGTTAATCATTTATGTCTTTTGTTCATTTAATCAATCATTCACAAGTATGTTACATGTATGTTTAAGAAATTCTTTGAAGATAAAAAATTGGCATATTCTATTCGGGTTAGATTTGTCAACTAATTGCTAATGAATTCGTAGCATCCGTATACAAGTAAGATCACACAAAACATTTGCAGAGAACGCATTTCTTCCCCTGTGTGCGTGACATAACACATAAGTCAGATTTAGAACAATGTAAATGATGTTTTCAAACTACAGTAACATCCTTGTTCGCCAAGATAAAGTAAAGTCAGCATAAAAGCTTTGATGCATATTTAATGCAAACGTACAGTAATTCCGTCCCGTCAATTTGGATGTAGGAGACAACATCCTGGTTAAACTAACAAATGGTAATGTAAAAGCTGTGTTTTTTTTCATCTTAATACGGACTTGTAAGGACAGGGATAACAGAGTATAATGTATTAATCAAGAAGATGTCTTTGTGCTGGCTCATTTAATTATTTGCTTACAATATTTCAGTATTGTAGAATACAAAACAATCCTATCAGACACAAAACTTGATCATTGAGTCAAAAAACTATGTTTTGTCACCTATCGCATAATCTTACACAAATAACATTTCTTAAACTTATAAATGAAAATGTTTTTTGAAGATCTGCATCATACCTGTCGTTAAGTTTTTAAGGAATTAATAAGGCTGATAAGAATATGTAATATTCTTCCAAGTAAACATACCTATCTGAAGCTCATTTAGCAGGATAAAAAAGAGATTTATTCACATTTGTCAAGATCAGTAGTGATTGAAATCAAGAGAAAAACAAATACTATACTCCGTCATCCTGTGTCTGTTAAAGCTGCAAAATATTCTTCATTGGTATTGCTTAGCAACATGAATTCATTCAAATGTAAGAATCTATAGAAAGTTATTTTTAAAAACCAATGACAAATCTTTTTTTTGTCTTGGACAAAAATATGTAGCTCATTGTACCCAATTCAAATGAAATGGAGTAATTTTATATTATCTGTATATCATCAAGCTTATTTATAAACCCTATTAGTAGTATTATACAGTAAGCTGAAAGTTTATTAAGACTTACACGCAAACAAGAGAGTGCCAGACTTTAACTGTTAGTTTGGCGATGTTGCTAAGATAGGGATGTATTGGTTGAACTCGAATACCCTTGTTTTCATTTTTAAAAGAGGATAGGATTTACATTCAACTAAAATATTGCAACAATGTCCTATACTGTAATAATGTCTTAATGTATTAAAAAAACTATGTAACGTGACTCGAGTCTTTGGATTCCAACTACCACTTGTATGCAGCAAAGTCTTACAATCTTGTAAATAAGGAGGGATATACCTTAGGGGACATACCGAAGTAATGAATTTTATGCATACTAAAAGTGATGTTGAAATTGTGGTTTGACAGGTTAATGACAGTTATGCTGAAATCCTTTTAGGTGCATAATAACTTCAGAAACTAATCTTTCTTTACATTGTTGTTTCATATTGTTGATATATAGATTTTGTATTCGTGGATAACGCATCTGAAATGGATAAGATCCAAAATTCTCAAGAACGTAAGTTTTATGTAGACAACGCGACATCAATCATTCAATAACTTATCACCATGTGGAAAATCACCAAAGCTGAAACTTAGGGTATCCAATCAGCAGAATAAATAGAAGATGTTTGAGGTCAGAAAACAAAAAAATTATTGTTAAGGTTAACATATTGAACAAAGATCATCTTTTTAGAAATGTGTTCCGCTCCTAAGATATATAAACATGAGATTAAGAAGGATTTTTGTGTTAAAATACAAACTAGCGAATATCATTCAGTTATCTGTCCCCCTGCACGTTGAAAAAAGTATAAAGAATGTGTATGATTACTTATAATCTCACCAGGAAAATCGCCATAGCATCTTTTGGCAACTTGAACTACTTCTTGCAGTATTTGTCTTTTGGTCCTCATTATACCCCCGCTACGACGTAGTCGGGGGTATATAGCGCTCCGCGTGTCCGTCCGTCCGTCCGTCCGTCCGTGCGTGCGTCCGTCCGTCCGTCCGTCCGAAATCGTTTCCAGAGCATTACTCAAAAACTATTCCACTTAGAAACTTAAAATTTGGTATGGAAGTAGCCTATATGGTGCTGTGGTGCCTTTTAGGGGTTTCAGCTCAATGGTCCAAATAATTTTTGAAATTTTGACCAAAAACGGTCCGATTTTTGGACTTTGTCTCGTTTCCGGAGCATAACTGAAAAACTATACCACTTAGAAACTTCAAATTTGGTATGGAAGTAGCCTATATGGTGCTGTGGTGCCTTTTAGGGGTTTCAGCTCAATGGTCCAAATAATTTTTGAAATTTTGACCAAAAACGTTCCGATTTTTGGACTTTGTCTCGTTTCCGGAGCATAACTGAAAATCTATACCACTTAGAAACTTCAAATTTGGTATGGAAGTAGCCTCTATGGTGCTGTTGTGCCTTTTCAATGGTCCAAATCATTTTTGAAATTTTGACCAAAAACGGTCAAAAAAATTTACTTTGTCTTGTTTCCGGAGCATATATAAATACCAAATGACTTGCACACTTCAACCCAGACTCCGTATATCCATAAATCTCACCTTACGGACAAAGATTTTTCAAACAATGTGTCTATATTTCTTAAGAAAAATGACCCAGTTAACCGGACGATTTGCTATCCGGACGATTTTCACCTGTAACCAAAACAAGGTTCGACTGTATAGTGCTGTTGTGCCCTTTAGGGGTAATTCCAGGGTTCCCAGAATTTTATTCAAAAACTACATGGCCGGGGATGTTTTGAAGTGAAATAGTTTTTAGGGTTGCAAGATCATTGTGTTCTAAGTCATAATCATAAATTTTCAAATTAATGTTACGTGAAGGCGGTCAAACTCAAGCGGGGGTATGTGAGCCGCGCTCACTTTTGCCTTGTTATATAAGGTCTACTGTCGCTTTAGGCTATCATTTGCTGTTCAGGATCTTGTTACGCTCTTTATGATTGAGTTTCCGTGGAAAGAATTTGAACAACGAGCGTAATGATGTTGCATTCAAGATGATATTCAACATGGGGCAAAGATATGTGTCACCAGAAATAAATGTTTTTATGTTAAAGATATTGCATGTAGATGTTACAGAAAATATCTAATATAAATTGATTTACAAATATGTCTCAATTGTAACTGAATAAGGTTTGAATACATTTTTGGAGGGAAACATGACCCTTACCCTATTTCCATCATTACTAGTTTTTATGAAAATCAGAAATAATATGATAACGTAACATACGTTTTTTAAAATAACTAAAATTTATAGAACACAATAACTGCTACAAACGAAGATCCAAAGCAACTGTATAAAATAAAAAAATAGTTCCTGCAACTGTAAACCATAATGTTAAGAAGCATCTGACTTCCCCTCTCAATGATGAGGTGTCCTAGTTCAAGAATCAATTTCAATAAAAGAGATAACGCTGATTTCCCAGTGGGCATAATCTCTGTAAGACACATTACATAGCAGACAAAAGTAGACAGTCATTAAGGGAGGAGATCATTTGGTGTCTCTCTAATCACATGGACAGTTGAGATGCTGGGAGTAATTTCCGTTTGGTTATACCTGTTGTCCTGAAATGAGTTCGTATATTATGACACAGCTGACAAGTCATTATCAAGCTATATTATACTCGTGGGAAATAAACACCGCTAGTGATGAAAGTAGTACAAAAAATACACTATTATCAATCTGAATTAAAACAATCTTTGAAACATGTTATAGACTTTATGTATGGACTCATTTGAATTTTTTAATATTCGCTATGTTTTTTTTAGCTTGAATAGACATTGATGTAAAATTTTAAAAAATCAATTAACGTGATTATTATATAATATTGATGATTCAATTTGAGCAACAACAAGTTTCTTTTGTTGATTGATAAATTAATTGGTATTGATAGAAAAGAGCCTGGGAAATATTTCACATGATTATAAAGAATGTGTCGTAAAAAGTGCACACTTAAACTGTTTCCTTATATCATTAAAATGTGTAATTTGTTGCTCATTTGTATCACTTTGTTTATTATTTTTCGAATTATTCATGTTTTCTATTCTCAGAAAGAATTCAGGCAAACATTACGTGAAACGTCAATGTAACATTGTAGCTTAGATAGATTCTAATAATCCTTTACATAAACAATACAAGGACACGTATCATACTTAAATAACAAATCTTACAAATATGGAACTGGAAATTTAACGGATTAAGCATGTTTTAGCCATGGACTCACCCGGGCTTGAGAGGTAACTATTAGTATGTCCCTTCTGATACTGATGTACTGATGGTACTTTAATGTACCTCTTGCAATGTCATCAAATACAGCAGTGCAGTTGAATGCAGTTGTTGAACAATTCGCTGAATTATATTTGTAAAATCGCTTCTGTTACTGACACATGAGATAGAGGTTTAGATATTAGAATTAAAGTTTTATTACCAATTCTTTACCAATAAATATGTTACAATATTCAATTTTTTGGAATATTGAAAGACATTTAAAATGTCATGAATGGTTACTAGATTAAGGCCAAACTCTGAATTGCAGTAATAAAATCAGCTATTCCATAATTCACCATTCTACAAAGTTTTGAAGGATCATAAATGCGATCCATAATATGCGGCAACAGATTGCAAATATAAAGATAAAAGACAGTATTACACAATCAGCTTTTCTTGAATACAGCATTACAACAAATTGGTGCTTCATATTAATAGTATATATATCATCAATTCTATGGCTTGATTTAACTGTGCTCGACGTGTTTACACCTCAGCTAAACGCAAATGTCACATGTCAATGGTCAGAATGAAATGAGGCCAATGATTCCGATAAGGAGTCAAAAGTTAGCAGATGGATAAATCGAACTGTACTGTCATCATGGTATCCCTATATTATAACAGAAGTCACAAACAGAGAGCCTGCTTTGATTGGTTTTGATGGTGCCAATGACAATCCGAAATGTAATTTATGGCGAAATGAATGTAACTAAAGCATACATGTATTATTTTGTGATTTTGTGCATTCTCTGAGCATAGGGGATTCACGGAACGAAAACGAGTTTTATATTGAAAAATATTGCTGTATGTATATTGATATTAGCTCATTTTTTATTTGTTACACAAACTTTTTTCATCTTTCAGATCTATTCCATTAGACATAGAATGCAGTTGACTTTGTTGGACTTGTTTTTAAGTTTTGCTTTCTCACCATGTTGCTTTGACCTTTCTTCTTACCACGACGTTGATTGGGCTTCTTTCTGTGTTATTGGGAAAGCTAATTAAGTGGGAAACCCTAAAAGAAATCACCAGTCATCAATGCAGCTAATGACAAAAGACCAACGACCACTGTGGTGATAGTTTTACCTAGTTAAACAAATATTTCTAATCATGTCACATTTAGCGCAATAATGTGTTATTTTGAAGAGCATGCAAAAGTTCTATCTCGAATGTTAACATGTATTAAAACAATAAGTAAGTTTGTCTGTTGGATCATTACACACAGATTGGAATTTGTTTAGATATTTCAAAGGAGTTTAAAGACATGTAACCACCATTGTTAAGCTTTGGAATTGACATAAAGTACTATTAATGTGTTGTCTCTACGATCTATGTTTTGTATAAACATGCTTCCTATCTGCAACCAAATTAATTAGCCAAAGACACATCAACATTTGATAGCATGTACAATGAAAGCCGTGAAAAGAGCAATGATAACTTTAGGTAATTAACTTTCTTAAGTGTGATATACTATATACTTTTAACCAACATCGCAGTACAACTTTCACATGCACATATGAACTAACTAAATCGCGTTTAGATGTAATGTAAAATCTGAAATCGTTTCCATCAACCTCATTTGAAGTTTTCGAACATAGCGTAAAACCCGCTTTAGAAAATGTATTTGCAATTATGATTTTGTCCTCGAGTAACGGTTTCTCATTAAATGTAAACGTGTATATTGTCATATTCTTGAGAATGGGAAATCGTTACGCTGTACATTGAGAGCTTGGGATATTTCATTAAACAACTGCCAGGCCCTGTGTCAAGTTACTTAAATTATTTCGTTTTACCACACTTAAATATTAGATTGAAAGGTATTCAATGACTGTTAAGGTTATTTCAACTAGACAGAGCTAAATGGGACATTGTGTGTGTCACACATGTACAACATCATCATGCTGTTCATTCATTAAAAAGTATTGACTTGTGCTGAAATATTTTGTGTAAATTCCTTTGTCTTTGCATTTGTGATGACTTCACTTTGAAACATTAACAATCTGTAGCAGAAAGAAACTGGTATTGTTCCATTGTATATGGAAATTCTATATATGTAAATGGTGCTTGCATCTTCGGCTTAAAACCTTTGTCGATGTCCATCACCAATATACCACAGATTCGTTATAATGATGATGGACAATGCTGCTATCAATGGACAAGGTTTCTTGAATGAGTGGGTCACTTGCTGATTGCTGAATACGCCGAGAGTCTGAAGGGTTGTTTCCTGGCCCAAACTAAAACACGAGTTAAGAGATCACTGATGTCATCTTGGATAGGAGACTTTATTTGAACCGTTAAATACAATGTGATATCTGCTTTTGAATAATGATCAGTACAACAGCTCGGATAAGAATAAAAACGTAACAATGCTGTCCTTGACAATAATTTGTTAATTTTATGTCGAGTGTTGATCATGTCCCTCTATGTATACATGATTAGATGTCAGCACATATTTATCAAAATGTAAATTGATAAACGCTTTTCAAGTTGATTAGCATGTAAAGTTATTGATTACGTTCCCTTTTTGTCAGTTTTGGTCAATTCTATATCAAACATAAATAATAACAAGCTTCGTTTTTACCTAGAGTTTTATGGGTGGCCAAATTCATCTCGGAACCAGTTATGATGTCGCTAGCTGAAAATTTGCCATTGAAGCGCTCAAGGATAAAAGATCATCTGATTGTAGCAGTCAACTCTGGCGTTTTCACCATGACACCTGATTCTGAGAATAGATTTAAGATGAGTTCTTTGCGTGAGTTACATTTAAACCGAAAATGTTCCACTATGTCATACTGACTTTAAACATAAGATCAATCGCTTTTGTATAATGGATTGAAAATAAACACGCAATAAAAGCATTGACTTTCCGAAATAACTGATTGCCTTGTCTAAACGACCCGTCACGTGTATTCTTGAAAGTGGATTAATGACTGAGTTTGAAGGTTTCATAACTGTTGGTGGTGTATTACATGATGACACCTGACATACTATGTAATGATGTTGTACCTTTAGAGCGTGTATCTTGATTTTTAGAAATCAGTGTTGGATTGCATTTGAGAAGCAAAGGTATTGTTCAATTACAGTATTATAAAGTAAAACTACATCTGCCATAAGTATACCATGGTAACTTTATTTTTAACTGACTAACTAACGACCTTACCCTGATCAAATCAGTAGCACTAAAACGTGAAAAGGAAATAGACATGTGCGTGACGTTTGATATTGTTTTTCCTCCTAAAAGTAAATTATTTGGTCATGCTTAAAGAAATAGAAAGCGATCTTAATGGTAGATAAAGGAGAAATATGTGCGAAACTACCACAAAGTATTTACTGGCAATAGTTAGTGGCGAATTATCATGGAAAGTTCATACATTTCTACAAAATCAGATTTCTGCAATTATTGAATGTTCTCAGAGGTTTGTCAGCTAGCAAGATTCTCAATCAGAAATTTGAATGTTAATGTGAGTGAATAAAACCGCCAGAAGCTTTTGTGAAAAAGAGATACGCGAGGCTTTAACAAAAGAAAACAAGCCTCATAATTATCGTGAAGCACGCACTATCAATTTAACTTTAGAAATAAGAAGGACATGCTTAGAAAAAACATCTTCGTTGTGCCAATGTTAATGTTCATGTATGACATAGATCAAAAGAACTGTTCTGAAGGAGATAATCACATTTTCAAGACAAATTGATTAGACTAACTATAGTCATGAGTTATTTATACAAAAATGCATGGGAGTTGACCTTCCCTTTTTTTCTGAACAAGACTCAACGTCGTGTGTTAGACCGATAAGGTCATTCATTTCTCAGAAGATCAAACAGAGAATCCTGTTTATGTCCTGGTTGTGTTGAACGACAATAGAAGAAATCAAGAAAATCACTTGTGTTGCTAAACTTTATAAAATGCATATACGCATGTGCTATATCTGAAGGCATAGTTCAAGGTAAGACAACTGTGATAATAGGTCCGACTTTGTTACCGATTATAAATTTTTTCCCAGGGTTCATTGAAGGACATGCACCCTGTGTTGTTGGAAAGTTTGCTCAGATGAATCATTAAATTTAAGATTGTATTCTCAATTTGATCCTTTGATACAATTTGAACATATAATCCTTTGTAACTTTGACAAATATCACTATCCCTTGTGTGCATTAAGGAATAGATAAACATATTCCAAAAATAACTAAACAAATAAAACTTGATGCGTAGAGGGGATATTTAAAGTCCTTATTTTCAGTTTTCAACCTTTTCCTTCCATTTCTAGCATTTTCGTCAAAGTGTTTTGTCTGTGCGTCCGAAGTCGTTTCAGGGGCATAATTTAAAACCACGTGATATAGAAACTAAAAATTTGATATGGATGTTACTTACGTATTGTGTGCTTATAAGAGTATACCAATTAAAGGTAACAAATATGTTGAAAACTGACCAAAAAAGATAATATACTGATAAGGTTTTGTTCCCGGTGTCTTAAATGAAACCTTGATTCAGATTTGGTAATCCTTTTGTCCTAAAGCGGACAATGTTCTGACTTGTTTAATGGAAAAAACACAACTAACATGTACATGTATATGTATACGGCTATGAAACTTTTGCATTTAGTTTGTTATGTGTTCAACGGCTTATATATCAATTGTGTCAATTCTAAGAAAACATACTCAATTGAATAAGAATGAAACATGACGTCAGCCGTTTCATGTAGTAGATAACTTATTTATGTTTCTGATGTGCTTTTAGTTTGCTTCCTGTATGCTTCTTGTTTTGCACATTAATCCATGTGAGTATCTCATATGATTTACTACATGGGGTTCCATAATATCACTGTTACGTTGACACGATAAAAATAAAGTCGAGGATTTGTGAACGGAGCAGATGTTGTTTTAATTTAAAAGATTGTTAAAAAAACATCTGCATGAATGAAAATATTTGGTCTGATAATAGCAATTAAACAAAGCTGATTAGTATTTTAATATTAATGCTTAACTTTGCTTATCCCATATAACTCTTGAACCATTTGTCATCCTGAGAATTTCTGCTTCAGGGCTGAGATCAGAGATCAGGAACATATTTTCGTTATTGTCAAAGCTCGTGTTGAAGTTCCATTTTAGTTGGATGTAAAAGGCTGACATGTGACATTGTGTGTAGGATAAAGGATAGTTTGCACATACAAGAACTCAGAATTTATTTATTTTGGATTTAGTAATGTCTCTGTTGAAAATACTATTATGAATCAACTACAATAATTACGTATATATATTCTAACAAAGAATAAATCCACCCCACCCTCAAAATTCAACTGCCTTTGAAAAGTTGTAGAAATACTCACATGATGAAAACTTGGTATTGTTTGTATGAGTAGGCAACTTGCGATGTTCTAATACAGAAACTACACAATTTCCAAGTCGACTGTGAAGACAAGAATCAATTACTACAGGAAAAAGACACTCCCGTGGAAATCGTCTCAGTTTAATTTTCCAAACCGGACATAAATAGACAGTCATTAAGAAGTTTGGTCAGTTCGTGTTGGCTATGATTTCTGTTTCTGTGTTCTTATACTGCTGAAATGGGTTCTCAATGCCATGTGACAGCCAATGTGTCATTTCCCTTCCTTTCACTCTGTATATGTTTACAACTTCTTATTTACAAATGATCTGAATAAATGATAGTTGCTGTAGGTGATTACTATGTTTTGTAGGACGTTTTACGACAACAGGAAGTACAGATAAAACGTTTCAATAAGGTTTAATTTATATTATATTTGTGACTTTGTACAATGATAATAATCAACGTATTACCAACGTATGATCAAACTTGCTCTTACGATTGGAATCAGTATCACATAATCTCGTGACTACATGTTGAAAACTGAAACAAAATTCACTTTAAGAAACATGCATGATTTTTTATTTTTAAGATTTTCTATTGAGTTAATTTCATGACAAAGGCTTGAATAATACCTTGTTACATAAGTGTAATAATATTGCTAAAAACTAAAATATGATAATGCGATAACAATAGCAGTAACAACAGAATAATCTAAAAACAAAGGTTACAAAGAAGTTGTTTATCCATAAAACATCCTTTGTCTTCCTTATACACTCAGGGGCAAAAAAACGATAAAACTTCTCAAAAGAGTACAAAATCCTGGTGTGAATGAAATGCGACTACAAAATCTTGTGAAAGGCACATAAGTTGTTAAGAATTACTCTCAATTTCAAACATCAAAGCATGACACGTTAACAGCTAGTTAAGGAGAATTTTAAACGACGTTTTTTGAAAGGCTTCTTTTTCAAAATCGTAAACAGATATAGCTTTGAAATTAAAAACTTTGAATATACAAAATAACCCTGTCTCAGTCATTACTTTCACTCACAGCCTAATCTTATCATGCACTTAATATGGTATCGTTTCTTTTGTCCCTGAGTTTACTACCAACTTCTAAATGCCACTTAAGCAGTAAAAAATATTATATATTGAAAATAGTTTACCTTGATGACTCTGATTGCCAATTCTGTTTTCTCAGCAAGTGGTCTTGATGTTTTTACCCACTTTGAAGCCATTCTCTTAATGGTTTGGGAAAATGAATGTGGAATCCTTTCAAGATAGCCAAAGACGAAAACCTTATCGAGTCTTTGGTAATTGCTTCAGACCATAGCCTGAAAATGATCTGTCATTCATTGCCAGCACTATCTTTGCGTGACTTCTGTCATTTTCGAATACTTTAATGATTGTGTATTATTAATAAGTGTTATTATTACTATTGACATAAACGGTAATATAATAGTACTCAAATATTCACAGGACGTTAAAACGTGAAGAATAGCACAATGTATTCCATGTTCCATTAACTCCATTTCACTTCTAACACTAATAAATCAATGTTAAAGACCATATCAATATTTCTTTCACGATCTTGATACTTACATATCATTCTTTTTTAGTTGTTTCTATAGCTTTACAGAACAAAACCGTGGCTCTTATCCCACTGTCAATGTGATCACCACTATTGATTTGAAGACCCACCTGCATGTCGCCGGACAAGCTCATGTCGTTGTTGATAAATAGAGAGATATGTATTTCAAAATATGACATTTTCAAAATGTTGGTTAAATATAATGAAAAGATACTGTATGGAGCAAATCATTAGAGTAAGTAGATATGTATTGTCGTATTTAAGTTTTATGATTCATATTTTGAAATAATTTTAGCTACTTGCTCCAATTGCAGGTGTACTGTTGTTTTCGTTCATAAAGAAATGTAGTTCGGAGGTTAATAAATGCAACTGTAAACACAAAGAGACAATTATTACGTTTACATATTAAAAGGAAATATGAAGTTTTCCCACAAGTAAGTAATAACATAAATCCTCTTTTTAAAATTTGCAAATATCTATCTAAAAATCATATAATGAATAACACATTAGTTTTTAGGTTAATGTATGTTTTCCATTTTCATGACCCTTTCAGTCGATCGTGATTACATATTATTTACTTACTGTTGATAAGCAACAGAGTTGATTGTAAAAAGCAGTTTACATTTACAAAAGTAAGTACCTTATCGACATTTAAAAGCAACTACTTAAATTCTTGGTGGTTTTCCTCTTCACCGTTGTTGATATAAGACTATTGTTTTGAAGCCTGAGCTGCATTTCGTGTCACAAACTCGTTTAACTGTTGATAATCACATGTGCAAGACACATGAAAAGTATTATTTACACATCAACGTTTCTAAAAATGATCCAAAAGGCGTTAAGGCGTAATGTTATGTATGTTGGAGTAGGTTGAAGTAACATTCAACTCTGTTTTCTTCGATTAAACAATTAGAAGGTATGTTGTATGAGATTGTACCTATTATTAATGCATTGAAAGGTCATATATTTGACATGAATCAATTTATGGCCCTCCTGCAGCCTTAGTCTCTAGTATTTAATCGAAACTGATGTATGCTCAATATAGAATTTATATCAGAACAGTAAATATCCAACTCTTTTAATGTATTGTTGTTGTTTTACACAAAATTGGTACACTGTTGCAGAAATTTCCACATCCCATAAAACGTGGAAAAAAAATTCCTTTAAAATGCAGCTTTCATAAGAGAATGATGTATTTACTGAACTTTCACCTCTGGCAAATGGTCAAGTTGTATAAAATTGATGATAGATTTCGCCAAGGATACAAAATATGGCATTTATTTTGTCATATAATACTGTCCTTTACAAGTTCTTTAAATGGAGTCTTGGCATTCTCAATTCACTTTTTATTGTAAAAATGTTCAACTAGCTTTACAGGAAAGGTCGATTTTGTAAAATCGAGCAGTAAGAAACCAGAGGGAAAACAGTACATGTTTTTTTAGCACTCTAAAGTTGAAATTTGAATGCGCAAGTTTCTACATATATTTCAGATTACACATGTACTATGCATATATGAGGAAGAATATTTTCTGAAGGGCCCTGTTAAAAAGGACATTTTATGCAAACAAATCTTGCTTTACTCACGGATGTTCCTGCCGTTTAAATTCCCATGTTCAAGATAGATTGGTTTGACCTCTTCGCTGTTAAAATCGATATCACGTAATATTTTCCCCATAAATACCAAAAAGCACCAATTCAAAATAACTGCTTTTGTTTAAAAGTATTTAACTTTCAAAAACCAAAAGATTAATATAAAATCCGGATTATTAAAATTGTAACTTTCAAGTATCCCTAAAACTTTCTTTGATTTATAAGAAACCATGCAACCTTAAATGTGCCATTGCCAATGCTACACAAAGGAATGTAATGTCTTGTTTAAAACAGAAAATAAGACAAATGATTGATTAAGCTCGAGATAGGACTTTCCAACAAAAAGTCAGGGATTGTGAAAAACGTATGAAATTGTTTACCATTGTCTGAATCAATGTTTACAATCTAACTTAAACCGTAAAAAGATAAACGTACGTGCAACTTGTCTATAAGATGGTTCATGACTAACTTATAAAACATGATTGAGAACAAAGAAGATTGGAACTTCATTTTTCAGGTACGCCATGTCCTCAGGAAATGGGAGTTTATTTAAGTCATGTTCTTACAGAAACTGAAAAAACTAAAAATCATTAATGTTAAATTGTAAATATGCAATATACTCAGTAGAAAGTACGAATAGCACAGACTCAAGATGGCCATTTTCAGAGACACATTGCTCCATGACACGTGAAGACGATTAAGTTGCGTGAGGGTCGTTTTAAGGAAACGCTCTTCCAAGATTAAATTATCTCAAGCAACAGAATTTTCACTTTCTAAACTCAATTAGGATTAACACGCAAAAGGAACGTTTAGCTTCTCAGACATTGTATCTTAGCAAAATGATTCGCCACATTCATTCTCAAAAATGGAAATTTTTTAAAGAAATTTAGATTGTTAATGCATTGCTTTTGTAAAAATCACATATTTGCTAAAATGTACCACATCTATTTGATTATGTTGATTTTGATGATTCTGATGAGTCTAAATAAAACATTTTGTATCACGCAGTTTCATTATGTTGATTACATGCAGTTTATGACTAATTGTATATACAGGGAATAAAGCAAACCTCCTGACAAACGTGGAAGGAATCGGCGCTAAAGTAAATCGAATAATATCCAAAACTCGATAAAACAGAAACAGAAAAAATGAAATGTATTCCCCACAGACTATCAATGTACCGGGTAATGTACGTATTGTACGATAGATGTGCTTTTCCGATATATGAAATCGCTACTTAAATGGTATGTGCATGTAGCAAATGTCTAATATATTTGTTTCGTGAAAGTATAATTGTAACGTTGGAAAAGTTTGCTTATGTTCATTCTGTTTCGTGTTAGTGAACTTGACGGACTGGAGCACAGCCGGACCAACATACTACGCACTAACCGTGAGTATACTTGGTATATGGATTGCTGTATATGTTGTTTATCTTTCAAGGGACATAAAATTATTTATCACCAGTGTGACATTTTACTTGTATACATATTATCAATCATTGTCCTAGTCATGTCAAATTTGAGCCAAAGATGGTACTATATATTTAACTTTGACATTAACACATATATTATCACAGTTAGTGCTTCTGTACACATATAAATAGTAAGTTTAATAATTATTAACAATATAAAAACAGATTATTTTAATTGAAATGATATTGATTTCTTCGCAAGACTTTCAACAGTTATTTAAGTGAATTATTGTGTTGTATTGTTGTATGCTTCGAAGGTAATTAATGGTTTTTAAAGACATTGTTGAAACCAGATTTCCATGTCATTTTCAATGTTACAAATATCAAAAGATCTGCTAAGAGGATTATTGATATTTGCGGCAAACGAATTCATCTCATCAAAAATCCTTTATATAAGAATGCTTTTAAGATGAAACCGATTGACGGTGTATTGCCTGAAGCAAAGAACCTCAAGAGAGGATGACATAACCTAGTTGTGATACACTCCAGCTTAAACGACAACATATTATGAATTGTTAAAAAAGCCTGTAAATTCCCTTTCAATCGTAGTATAATTTAGAACGTCTTAAAATCATACGTGTTTATTATTGTGTATTATGACATAATTTCAAGATTTGCAAAAGGAAAGATATGTCTTTGTTAAATGGCATGCTTGACTTAGTAATGTTATAGTTCGTTTTAAATATATATTCCAATTTACAATCTTCTAAGCACGTAAACCAATTGTTAGTTTAAGGTCTACTAATTGTCGAATGTTTAAAAGTTCAATTTTATGGACTTAATATTCTAACCAGTTAAAAAGATCGGGAAAATCCGATTATTCAAATGATAAAAATGCATTGTAAAAATAGGCAGTTTCACTTCAGAAGAGTAGGTCAGGCTCTCCACACATCTGTTAGGAAACAACCAAAAGCAAGACTCAACTACGGTGGACAGAAAATACCTCTATCACTTTTCAATAACAATCATTTTAAACGAGATTTCAGTTAACAGTCATTTAGTCAAAATATGTCATTTGTATTCGTTGTACGTGTTTGGAATATGTTCCTATATTTGCCTAGGTTACCAATGAATCAAGAGGATACATTCAAAAATAAGAATTATGAAAACCCCTTAAAGTACATGTACATAATATATAGACTTCATTGTTGCCAACATACTGAAGCGTGTTAGAAAAATGTCAAACTCTCTCTCAAACAGAATTCAATAATATAGTTGTATAGTAAATTAGTTAGTTGTAAGTTCGCTGTGTTTGTCAAAGAACGTGATAACAAAATGATATGTGTTCTTGCACGCTGTCATCAAAATTAAAGTAGGAGGGCGGAGGTACACCATAAATCTTCATCATTGTATTAATTATGTATGCGACCTAAAACTAGCTTTTCAGAGAAACAAAGGCGTATTGCAAATGTTGCAACACAATCCGATGTCAGTGAAGGCGTCAAATAATTTCCGTTATATGAGTAGAAATGTGTGTCAAACCTTCCAGTGAGGTCAAATGTGAAGTTCAATGATTATGAAATAGGTTTCTTAATTACAAAGTCACGAATGCAGAGCTTGCAATAATTGTTTTTGAAGAAGTCAAGAACAGTTCCCATTCTTATGTTAGATACTGGCTGATGCATTTTTTAAATTGTGATTGTAGGTATTGTCCGATTTAAAAAAAACAAGAATTGTAAATTGTATTCATTCTAGAAGATGAAAAAGACAATATTGATTAAAATATGACAAGAGGCGTTACATTTCGGAGATTGTTTGCAATTGGAAATTTATTAAACAATTATTAATCTCAGGAACTTATGAATTAACAAACATTGGGAACATGTCATTAAATAAAATATGAATGAAGTAGGACATAAAATAGGGCATGCGCCAGCACTATTATGCAGAGCAATTTTTGAGTAAATTTTCAAAGATTTAATATTATTAAATTAAAATAAAAGACACATAATTAATTAATTCTTACCCAAGCAATTAGGATATAAAAGTTTTCCTTTGGCCATGGGAGTTACAGGTTCTAAAAATAACTCGCATTTTGATTAGTCGACGGAACTTTGTTTTACCCTCACGCACGATAAGCTAAGATCTTCTATATCAGTTCAGAGATAAAGTTGGACAATGTTAAAACTTAATAATGAGATTCACTCGTAACTGATTTTAAATACTTAATCAAGCACTCATGTTATCAAATCTTCAAGGCGGCGCACTGTGGGGGCTAAACTGTTCTTACGTCATAGTTATGCGACAGGAAGTTCAACAAAAACGATTTCTCATTATATAATTTTGGCGATTAAATGCAACAATAAACTAATTAAAATTTAAGCGTATGTTGCGAACTACTTAAAGTCGCCCATCCAGAAGAATTGAGGAAAAACATGAATTGTCTATGAGTACAATTGAACTATATATCAGCTGAGAGTGTTTGTTTAATGTTACCATACCGTACGTATAAGTAGTTTTCCTCACCTTAACATATGGTTCAACTATTTGTCCTCCAACATTTTTATCAAATCTCTAGACAAATGCCTGCTTTGATTACTTTGAAGAACCTTTAGAATTAAAGTATTTTAATTGTAGCATTTCACAGTAGAGCACTAAAGGGGCAGTAGCACGTTTTTAAAAAATCTTATGTTTCAAACTGTTCACTGATAATTGTACGTTAATGCTAAATGTATTATTTTGATAGTGTCAAAAATCTCATAACACAAATCAATCATTCAGAGTCAAAAGACAAAGTATAAAGATTCACATACAATCCATTTGCAGCCATTTTGTGTGAACACCTTTTATTCAATTTGTGTTTGAAGAAGGAATCGCATGGCTAAACTTTACATTATATTGTTTAATTATTACTGCTTCATTTAGTTTGAATACATTGTCTTTCAATTGGTACCATTAAT
The DNA here is from genome assembly GCA_916613615.1 of Steromphala cineraria. Classification (NCBI taxonomy): domain Eukaryota; kingdom Metazoa; phylum Mollusca; class Gastropoda; order Trochida; family Trochidae; genus Steromphala; species Steromphala cineraria. The sequence goes on from OU744729.1 coordinate 57,872,374, forward strand.
TTTCATTTTCCTGACATCACCTTATATTCCCACTAAACACGAACTAATGCCCTTTTTACCAATAAATACGAGAGTTAATTATAAAACTAGCACAGGTGCTTGACACGTTTTAAAACATGGCTGATCAACTTTAGGAAAAACTCATTTGTGAACATAACATATGAGGGTGTATGGCTTGAGTATCGAAAGCATTTGCGTGGTGCTCTGTGTGGATAAAACTGAAAACTAAAAGTTTCTTTTTATTAACCTATATCAAATAACTTTTAAGAGCTGATTATTACATCAGCTATTTTCGATAATTTAAAAACATATTTTCCAACAGAAATAATATCCAGTTCAGAAAACGTTTCTCACGATCGTTTATCATTCATTTCCAGTTTTGTTTTCTACAGAACATTACAAGCTTACTGCTGTCAGTCATATCTCATGGTCAACTTGTCTGAAACTTTTAAAGACCACAAATTATTAATTTTCAAGTAAGTTTGTATGGTAATTTTAAATACGTTTAATTCATTGTCAATTATTTTACAATTGGGATAGTCGCATGTTAGAAGCTTAATGTAAACCATGCTTAGTAGTGAGGTTCATTGATATGTGCTAAGTCGTGTGATGGCCATCGATACCTCAGCGTCAATGATCATCACGTCACAACCATAATCTTGAAACTAATTCATCATTACTAATATCGTTGAAGACAATTAAGAGGTTATTCACGCCCGAAGAGCGTCTTTAACGACTCGTCTTAACTATTATCATGACTAAGACATGGATATGCGAATGACATTAATCAAGTTTCTGTAGGTTACAATGGTTTGCCCCGTGTTCTGAGGTTCCATGTAATTGTTCATGCACATCCAGCATGACAGGTTTCCATTATTATCGATTTGAAGCAACACCTGCATATTGTGATATAAGCTAATTAAAGTGTTGTTGTATCGAGAGCTGTGGCTCAAGGAATAGATACATGTTGTATCACCAATTCAAAAATTTAAGTTAAATTAATCAATTTAAATACTTTTGTATTAAAAATAATTCTGTTGATCATAAGTAGATCAATGTAAATCAGGTATAGTGGTCGACTCGTTTGCTTTTGAGCAAGGTTATAATTTGGAGAAAATAAAAACCATGCGCTGAAAACTTTCATTAAGCATCACTAAATATCAGATTGGTATTTTGTCTAATATTTTGTTGTAATTACTGTTATGGTGGACTGTTATCTTGAATATATGTACCTTGGAATATATGACATAATGCATAGACGATATGACTGTTCAAAGCAGATAAAAATCATCATAATTTGAAGAACCGCCTAACGATTTTAAAACACATTCCTCTTCCTTAAATTGTGCTTTCCTTCCTCAACAGTGTTGTTTACAACTATTGATTTGAAGCCCCAGCTGTACCTCGAGTCACAACCTATTGATTTCCTATTAAGACTTCAGTCAGCAAGAATTTACCTAGTATTGATGGTCATTATTCCAGTTTTAAGATGCCATTGATATAACAGTATGGATATTTTTCACTCGACATCAATTTAATTATACTGTAAGTGGCAATAGTCTTATTTCAACAGATTAGGTTAATTCTTTGCTAGTTAAATTAAAGCTTTAACCTTCGCTTGTTAAAGACTATAAGCGTGACAACTCATGTTGTGTTAACTCCTTACTGTGATAAGATCCCGGCAATATTCTGTTACAAACATGTACCTACAGATGCCCTTGAGTGCTGAAAATGGAAACTTATCTAAAGACTTTCTTTGATTGTTTTCAGATTACAGTTATCAGGTTAAAGGGTGCGTTACCACAAAATATGGTACACCAGAGGGTATTGTCATAACAATTCTTGGGTATTGTAAATGTTGTCAGAAACTCATTCAATGAACTAATGATAACTCAAACTAGTTGACATTAATTCATATTTCATAACAAGGTATTGAAAAGCATGAAATAATGATTAAATTTAATATAACCTTTATTTAAATCTTAATCTACAAATTAACTTGTAAACGTGTTACAGTTTATATAAAAAGAAACAGTGCAGCAAAAAAAACTGAAGCTTTGTATAACCTACATATGTTCAATCTAACACCTTCACACTACCTTGAAATTTTCATAAATATCAAAGCATCAACAAAGTAAAGTAAAGCAGGTGTTTCTTGAAATGCTGACACTTGGCATTAGAGATCCATTCTTCAGGTTGACCATGGAACGTCATTACAAGACCATTGATCATTGTCGTGACAGTCGCTTACAAATGTGACTTCAGAGCGGCACAGATGGCATGAAAAGGCCACATGGAGCTGCATGACACTAATTAAAGCCTGCGTGAATGTTGCTTGAAGTTAGTGAAACTCTGACTTTGACAGAGTAGGGAAGTAGAACTTTTACCTCTAGGTCACGAGGGCATAACAAGAAAAGGAGCAAAGAGCTTTTATCTGCATTTGTATAATAAAGGTAGATCGAATGTTGATGTTTCGTTAACAAAAAATTCCTGTTTACCTTTGAAAACAAAATAATGCAGTATTTGTATTGACAGACTGCAATGGAGGGAGCATTACCGCTATATCAACTTACTTTATCAGTATAACATTTTTCTATTAGTGAGGCAATGAAAACTCTAATTATGGCAATGATGAAAGTTTTAATAAGATTTCAATCATGTGAGAAAAGTCATGTTTTGCGAGTAGATTCATGATCCATACAGATCATCTCAGACAAGTGACATTTAACTGTGAGAAAGTCAGAATGCAATTGCCCGTTATAAGGAAGGTGTACACAACACAGATTATGACATGATTGTTAATATTACGTTTGTCTTTTTTAAATTTGTTTAGCATTACTAGGGACAATATTAATAATCTCTTATCGCAACATATTTATTTCAACACATAAATGTTAGAAAGTGATAGTTGTTTATGCAGCAGTAATTCAGACCTCGGACCCGTTTAAATAAATAAAACACTAAGATACAATATATGGAACACCAGCAGATGATATGGACAAACGTTTAATTTTCTGAAAGTAGTAAAACTGTGTAAAGAATGTATCGTATTCAAATGACACAATCTTCTTCTGTACTGCTGAACACGAAAACCTGGTACAGGAACATACCTGGAGTAATATAAGATGTTTAAAAAAATTGATTGCTTATATTTGAATGTCAAAAATCAAGTGCAAACATTTGAGTAAAATATTAAAAAGGTCTGTTCTCAGAATATTAAAAAACATTTTAAGTAAGCAAAATTATCATTGAAAATCTGATCCTCGAATTAATACATTTGATATAGGATATATAAAGACATTTAAAGATCTAATTGCCATGTCCAGTTAAATTGAAAGTGTTATTTATTCACAAAATACCAAATAATAATTTACCTTTGCCTCACCGCCATTTGATTATATATCAATTTGTGGTGTGGTTTGGTGATTCAGTGACTCAAAGAGCTATGTCAGCAGAGCCTCGACCAAACCAGAACCAAAGTCGTCCTAAAAACCTTTATTTCTTGCTGTTCTTCAACCTGTGGACCCCCGTAAGATGTCCATGTTCTCTATTGTAGCTGTCATCCATATAGAACCTCTATGACTTGGATTACAAAAATCATATCATATAATTTTCAACAGTTTTGATAACTGAAGTAGCATATCTAGCCTTCATGTCTAGTATGCTTACATGGATTAACTTAACACTACTTCTCCATAAGACAGCCAACTTATGTTTTTATCACATTGATCATTACTATTGCTGGGATATGAACATCTTTATGTTCTCCAAATTAGAAATATTGCATTTTAAGAATAAACTCAATTTTGTAGATGAAATGACATTAGCGTGCTTACTCAGAATTGTACTACTATGTAGTTGAAGTCACAGCTGCAATTTTCCAGATAAATTACTAAGAAGCTAATGACACACTGTTCAAGATGTGGACAAACGAAAAATCTGCTTAGAAAATACTCAAGTAATAAATTTGTTTCTATCTTTAGGTGTCGCACTTGGATCTTTTTGAGTCTGACACTTATCGAAATTGAAATAAGTATCAGTATATGGTTTTGATTCATATTACCTTTCAACTTTAGAACTTGCTAGTCTTTCCAAAACATACTTTCGTTTTTTAAAGCCCATTCTATCTCTCCCCATACAGGCGTATCAAGTCATGCAATGTTGATACAGCCTCTCTTCTTATTCGCCGAGTTTGCAGGGCGGAATTGGCGATGCCTGATTGGAGGCAGTCAAAGTTAGCTGTGCAATCAGCGAGGCTGTGCTAAAATCTTCATTGTGGCTTCTGAATAATGGCGAAAGCATTGTGATATGAAGGGGAAACTCTCGGAACCCACGGATTTGGTCTAATAAAACATGATGTTCGATCAACATTTCATGACTTGATCTGCCTCTGCGGGGAGAGAATGTCAAACCCTAGTTTCATGTCTATTAAAACAGTCATTCTTTTTTGCCATCCGTTGGGATTTATATCTATGGCAGCATTGTCACTTATGTCAGTAATTAGATTAAGTTCTTTATAAAGTTATGAAGATATGATGTCAAATCCTACATTTGAAGAAGTACGTAAAGGTAAAAAATATCACTTGCATGAATGTCTTCAAAGGTACATCATGAAAGTGAAAACGCAGACAAAACTCTTCAGGGAAAATTGGAAATTATTCAAGTATACCTTGTTGACATGTGACTTCATGTTGTCTGACATTTATCTCTTTTTGTTGTTTAGGTTAATGTGTAAAGAGATGTTCCTGTTACATCTAATACGTAAGGCAATCAAATAGAAGCATTCACGTGTCATTTCTTAAAACTTAAATTTAGAAAAGTCCAAATGTATATGCACAAATAAAGGTCAGACATAATACGAAATATTTAAATTATTTTCCATCATAAGTATCGCACCTCTTATTTGCAATTGAACCTAGGAACACAGTTCTGCAAGTGTTAGAATTACAAGTACATTTTCAATATGCCACATCATTGGTTAACACGACATCACAAACACACCTTGTTCCAAGCTGCAATACATACATAGTTGGGCATCCATGTCCCATGGGTCGGTTTTCCAAACATGTTGTATGCAAATAACAATTGTTGATATATTTTGTTATTTAGATTATTATGTCATGTATGCAGCTTAAATTTAATAGTAGACTTAATTTTATCGAAACAACTAATTGTCAAAGTGTCAAGCGCGCCTTAACCAAAGAAGGCAAATTCTGGGTATGCACCATAATGGTATGCTGTGCCGTTGCTTTTGGTACACAGTTGAACATTTATCACACTGTTATTATCAGACTAATAGGCAAACTTGCTTTTTCTGGTTAAGTGAAGGAGGCACCGTGCCGAGGACGTCCACGAAAAAACAGCCAGGGAAGATCAGGCGAAACCAAATGACTACTGTGTACAATTGTGACATGATATACCAAATAGTGTTTCTCAGCACAATAGAAGACGCCTAAGGAGTGAAAGCTTGCGACTTATCAGACGTTCACTACTCAACGATCAGCACCTCAATGCTCGTTGAAATCTTAAGACTTGGAGAAGAATCCATTGGTCCATACATGCACCCCATTAAGCATGTATTGGAAATGTTGGGACGTAGAGTTATAGCAAGGGATCCTCAGTAAAACAGCCTTGAGGAGTTGACCCAGGCTTTGCATGCTGTGTGGCAACAGAGATTCAGACGTCTCGTTGCTAGCGAGGTGGTTACATCAGATATTGAGTTTACCAGTCATTTTTGACCTTGACAGTATGGTTAACATTGCTGTAATTTGAATGTTCTTGTTTTTGTTGTATCGATCTCAGCAGCCATACTCATACACCTTACTTTTCCATCGATTTTAGTGGACTTTCATTTCCTGCATTAGACCTTCAATGATAGTCCAAAATCGGCCTTGCGTGGTCACTTATGTAACTGAATCTTTATATGAAATCATCTTAGCAGTTTATAGGTGGTGTTTTTCGAGGTACAGTGTACCATTTGTATGGGGTTGAGATCTAGTTTGCTTTCATGAATAACGAACGGATTACTCGGTAAGATGTGTGTAGTAGGGGTGGAACAATACTACATATTTATGAATTGTTGAACTTTCATGGTATATATGAAAAGAATAGTAGATGCGTTTTGCTTAGCATGTCTTATCAGTACAGCAGTCATAAATCGGGAAAGGTGATTGACGTAGATTTCAAACTCATAACATTGTTAATGTAATATACATTTGTACGCATACATGATATTTTGAAATAAAGCCATGAAGAAGTTGTATCTGTGATAACCGCATTATACTTGTTTTGTACCTTGTATCAGTTTTCACTTAGCTTGAGTTTCATAATGTACTCAAAACTTTTTTATATGATAGTTTCAAGGAGTATAAATACCTTTTCATTTCAGGACTAAAAGCATTTTAAAATTACGTGTAGTATTAAATGTAAATAGATTTATTTAAACTATTTGATATAGTTTTCAGCCTTCGATGAATAATTACACACATTCTGAGACATTCAACTTGTTGAGATTTCTTATTATTATCAGATTTATTGTCAATTCTAGGTATTCAAATGTCGCAAGTGATATGAAATGCATTTCGCTTTTTAGCTAAATTAAAGTTTTGAACATACCTCATATAATATCCATTTAGAAACTTTTTAAATGGAAAACTAGTTTAAAATGTTAAGTAACCAGAGCAATTATCATTTGTCAATTAGATGATTTTACAGCATCTTGTTATCAGACTTCATCTGATAAACCTTGGAGTGACTAGTGGTTTTGTCTCTCGGGAAATAAAATTTTTTCCTATCTTGTATCAAACGTCGTCTTTCAAATTCTAAATCATCTTATTTACCTTTAGTTTCTGAAAATAGCAGAAAGTAGACAACTTGATAAGATCATTTTTTTCAGGGATATCAATCATTGAATAGTGCTCTATTTGATAGCAAATACTAATCATTTTAAGTAGACAGTAATCCATTTTTGAAACTATCAATAGATTAAATCAGTGCCTACTTTGTCGTCCTTAACATATACATGTCTTATCAGATACCTCACTAATCTGAGACACAATCAATGTTGTTTGAGAATGCTTGGTGTTTTGTGCCTAAACACTGCCATGTCTATCCTACAACATAATGCAATATATTGGTAGCTGCTTATTGAAATAAATCATGAAAACGTTATCGTGATACTAACCGGGTGATTTGTAAAATTCGTGATATAAGATACTGATCGCCGATATGATCTGGAGTAGGTTCAAGGAAATCAGCAACAAATGTATATTTCAACCCTATTTGCTTTTCCATTCTCTTTTTTACATTCTCGTAAAATACATTATAAAACTCGTTCATGAGCATTTATCTGTGGTGAAAGTATAAAACACTTATCCCAGGTAAATTTAAGATACAATCGCAGAACCTAAGTTTATACATTGGAAATATTTTTTCAATGACAAAACATACGAACAAGAGTAAATATACCTATACCAGTTGTCCGAATCTAGTATTATTGAGATGGTAGGTTTCACATATACCAAGTTTAGTCGATCAATTGTGTTGATGATAACATTTTTGGAATTTTTTAACACAGTATTTTGTTTAACACAACTTGGCATCATCATGTGTCGCTTGAAATGTCTAGATAAGAAAGGATGTTGGTCCTACAAGTTCTCTGCAGTCAGTCTACAGTGTTGTCTTACTAGACAATGCTCATTGCAGGAGGACTTCACAGAGTTTCATGTTGGAAAGGTTTGTAGAATTCATCATTTAAGATCAAGTAAACTTTTCAAATGGTAGCTTTTTCATTTTATACCTAATTTGTGTAATAGAGTACATGACTATACACACATGGTTTGTCAATGTACATTACTATGACTAAATTGATTTGTTTATGTTGAATAGACATTAATTTTGATTCATGATTAAAAGTGAATTATATTGGTAATTGCAATTAATGGTGATATCATGAACCTTTTTAAAATATAAATGCAAAAGACACCAGAGTCCTATTATGGCTGTGCATGTCTTTAATATTATTTAGAGTACATATTAAATATGATGCTTATTTTAATGTTTTTGATTTAAAATCTAAAGCCCTTTCCCTTTCCTGATGTGAATGGACATATACTAATGGAACAGAATATGCATAAAGTAGCATGTAAACGCAATTATTCACACGATTAAATCAACTCTTGAAGTAAAATTATTTAAGTTAAAGAACATCAAGTAGACCATATAGTATAAGTATATTTCAATTTAACTGTATATGAATACTCCGGTAAGGTTCATCAGGTAATGTGGACATATTTTAAGCATGCAAAGGTGAGTATTCATTGTGCGCAGCCAATATGTACATATACTCTGTCTGACGTGTACAATGTACTGGTATAAATATTGCTACTTACCTGGTAGCATTATTTCTTATTAATTATTTATTATTTATTAAATAATTCTTCCTAGATTTCTCTTATAAGTTGTTAAGGCAATGCACGTCAAAATGACCTCTCAGCAAATGTTTGCTCCAATTTCATAGAAATCTTAACACAAGTAATGCTGTTACACATTTTACACTCAAAATATCCCAGTAAAGAAGACAAAAGAGCGGTAAATGTATAAACATTATTTCTAAAACATTAAAAGGTATCGATCTAGGATCCGACTTAGACCATTATTTGGGTGATTGAGAGCCAAGAACCTAACCAATTATGCAAAATATTACGATTTTACAAAAGAAAATGACGACCTAGAACCTAGTTGAGTTTAGTCTGGCTTTCTCTGGAGAAGAATTCACATTTGTCACTAGGTTGTCCAAAACAGGAGGCGAGTTTGTGCCCTGTAAAATAAAACTGATTAAGATATGATGAGCTTTGTAGTACTGAATATTAGAGGCGCTAATTCGTTTACTTTACTTGTATGTGTTACCAACTTATGTCATAGAGAGAATCATTCGTAATAGGGAAAGGGCGCTTATTATGTTGAATACGGTACCTCATTTAAATATGTCACTACATTTAAACCTAAATTAATCATCAATAGTCGTATATTCTTCATTGCTACTCATAAATATTTTGGTCTCAGTCGTCAATATTTGAAAATTACTCGTCAATATGACCAAATATCTAAGTCTAATGATTGGTCATTCCGAGCGGGAACTCACACTCAAGACGAACAGTCTCAGTCCCCTGTAGCCAAAGTGAAGAACAACGTTACAGTAAATATTTTTATGGACAATTTGGACTGCGTGGATGATCGTGATCGTTGTTAAACGATATTATGAAAATATCGACAGTTTAGTTCACACAACTGTCAACAGATGACTTAAAAAGTCTCGAAAAACGAAAGTAGCCGCCCCTCGAAACCAATATTATGCAACCAAACGTAGCCTTTTTGATATCAAAAGACTTTCAAACGATATAAAGAGCATTTCTACTTGTGTTGAAAATATTACATGTTGCAAATAAACATCGTCTATCTAGATAATGTCATACCACCGAAACAAGATAGTTAATCACGTTTCTGAACTCAGTTTGGCAATGTATTAAAGGGACAGTCCTATCGGGGTATTTTTTGTGGAAAAAAATCAAGAGTAATTCACCATTTATACTTATAAATGAACATTTTACATCTGGTTGTCAAGGAACGTTTACTTGTTCTAGATTTAACAATTTGACAAGAAGTGAATACATCACTGCATCTTCTTTAATTTCATTTTCAAAAATAAATAGCCTGATAGTACTGACTCTTTAAACACTCGGACACTAATCCTATGCCTCCAGTTATAAGAATAACTTTGAATTATACATATGAAATGACACATGTTATAATCAATCGTTTAAGCGCACAAGAGAGGTAAATGCTATTCAAATAATCACAAAACATTGATCGGCCTCAAAATTTTATTGATTTACATTTTGAAAGTAATTGTCGCGCCGTCCCTTTCCACGACGAATTGCAGCGTTTTGTCTGATGAAACAGTAGACGACTGTGCTTTGGTGTCGGAAGTAACCAGCTGAGTGACCGGCACTGAACGGTAGCAGACGCCCTGGGCAGACGAAGACGAGGAGGCAACGGGGAACTGCATGAGTGAGGGAGGAAGGGTGCCAAGCGTGGCACTCTCTGTCTGCGGGCGGGTGACAGTGGCCGTAGGCTGGTGTCGGACTAGTTGCTTCCTCTGCACCAGACTGTCTACTTTCTCCAGCATCTCTTCACTTGTTCTATTGTACCTACAGAAAGCAGAACTCATTGTTAAATAAAGTATCAAAGGATATTGCGTTTTTTTAGCAGTACCCCACATGTCAAACAATGAATGACATTTAAAAGCCAGACTCTGAATTATATTCGATACTTCCATATCTACATTTACTTGAATCATAAAACACAGATAACACTTATGCTAATTGTGTTAGGATGATAAGGACAATATGATATATGTTCTAAGATTTAAAACCAAAGCTGTATTGCACAGATTATATCACACATGTGAGAATAGATAAGATATTGATCATAAAATGCAATTTAAGAAATATTGCGTAACGATCTGTTAGTGATATGAGTCAAAGTGCCTCTACAGTTTAAATATCAAGTATTAACATCCCAATGTCAAGTGATGAATTCACAATGCTATGATTTTATTAAATACAATGTTTATGGCAGTGCTGTGTAACCTTTTCATTAACGATGAATATAATCCTTCTAGCGTCTCTCCTGATAGAATAACTTTATGTAAGGAAAATATACATGTATCTCTTAAAAAGGGTATTGCAAATTTACCCATCTTGTGTTGATATGTATTGTAAGTCCAATGTTAAAAAGACTTATTTATTTAATGGATGATGACCGGTGTACAGTGGGTTTGGCAATAAGTTGTTCAGCGATGCCGCTCTCATATAGCCTAGTAGCGACGGTGGGCCTGAGTGAGTGGTTAGTGTAACCCCTGTATTCCCGCCGTCTCACAGAGTCTCTTGAGCACCCCACCTAATGGCTGTCTTCCTGGGTGAGGCACAGTACCAGACATAGGACTTTGGGTATCGGAGAGGACTGAGGTAGAATGTGTCACATGGCACAGGCAAAAAACAAATACAAGAACGTTTTAAACACTGTAAGCATACTGCCCTCATATTCGTACACAAAACAAAGCTTTGTTCAGTATTTGTACTATTTGATAGGTCAGTTAGTCAATACTATTATAAATATTGTCAATTAACTTCAAGAAAGTTACAGGTTGATAATTTAATTATACTATGACATATTGAGCAAATGATAAAAAACATATGATAAAAAAAATTATATTAGTCATTCGATTATGATGTCAACGTAAATGATTACTTTCAGACAAATGATGAAGAGACTATCGTAGATTTATTCAGCTTATATATTGTTTAAGTTTCTTCCCTTATCTTAACGACATATATTTCTCGTGTAGGCGAACTGGACATCGGTCTGACTTTTCTAAGTTGGGGCCAACACCGAGCGTCTTCATCTGTATAGATTTGTGCTTTAACCCCCCACTGTTAGTTTTGGTTACCCCTTCCGAATAATTTAAGTGTTTGATGCCGTTCTTGTTCACAAATGAGAAGTTACCATTTTCGCCCATTATTTAGATTGCATTTTCGCCAACTTCAGAGAATGACGCTCTTCCCCTCTCCTTAGGCAGAAATAAATTCCATTTAGGTAGAAAACAGTGTCCAATTATATCTGTGGGTGGTATCATGACCTAAAATTTCCTTTTCCCACAAAAACTCCTCTTGATCTAAACTTGATACGTCTGCTCTCCGTCTGTGAATATCAATCCAACTTTTAGCTAAAGTTTTCATTCTAGCGTACACAATTCTCCTCCGTCCAGAAAATTCAAAATCGTTCAGATTTATATCTTTTGCCTGTTGTCTCAAATGGTACTGTAATGATATGAGTATTTCATGCAGCGTGTTTCCGTGATAAGGTGCCGGAAAGTACTTGCCTTTCTCTATACCAAGATTCGAATGTTCTTAGTGCCCACTGGCTCTTTTTAACTGTGTTTTTGTTTCTAGCCGAATTTTCCAAATCATTCAATTCTTGTTCTTTCAGTGGTTTACCAAACCATAGATTAGATGTTTGTTCTTGAGGAATTTCAATAGTTTCATTTGTGAGGAGTTTAGATGGTTTATCAGTGTCAAAATTTTGACTGCAACGAGTTAAATCTTCATCCGATGAGTTAATCTTTTGATCAAAATCAGTCTCATTAGTCACTGGGTCCAATGCTTCCGTTTGAGGATAATCATCATCACTGCAACAATCGTCAACACTATCTTCCTCTTGAATGGAAAAATCAACATTTGGGAAATCTGATTCTGAAATGGATTCAAAATCTGAATTTATATCATCACTGCCAAAGGATATCTGAGAATATTTACTTTGAGTTAAGAATATTTCCTCATTACTGTCCATATTTGTTGCTTTTTGGAGTCTATTCTTAAATTAATCTTACCGCGTGAAGGAGAGTGCAGTCAACGTTGCCGAGGCCCTTAAGGCACATTTCACCTTCCAAAAAACAATTCAATTATAAATACTCCTTGGAAATGAATCACCTTGTGAACGCAGATGAAATGCAATAATTCGCTTTTAGAAGGACAGTTACCTGTATATCAAATATGAAAATATACTGATAAATTGTAATAGGCAAGGGACTAACATAGCAATGTATATCCGAGTTCTACTGTAGTTATTTAAAAAAGAAAGACATCAGAATGTTTACAAATATGTATGCATTTAGAAGTCATAAACTATTGCTGACTTACATGTACAGGCTATCTGATTCCAAATCTTTGTCAATACCATTCATTTTATTGAACATAAACTTTTGCACTGGAATGCTCACGTTTTTGATACTTTTGGGGCATTAAAGTCTCAATTGAGTTATCTGCCTGAAGAAAGACATGTCAATCATTTTCGTCTCTTTCTGGTAACATAAAATCACCTTGGAAAAATTCTTACTAAAAATAAAATACAAATAAACATCATCAAACGTTTATTTGCAGGAAAAGACAGATTCAACACAGGTTCTCAGATGTCCAAATATGAGGCAAAAGATTATGACAAAGAGAATGAAGATGCGATGTGTTTCAGGTAATCATAAATAAGAAATAATGATAATTTTAATAATGCATTTCTATAACATTTCTTTTAGGTTCTGACGAATGAATAAATGAATGAATAGGTTCGTGCGTACGACTTGTTTACCACTGAACTTAGGACATAGGATATATGATAAAGAAAACAAACATCTTGACCCCGCATTTATATTTAACCTAAAGATTTAGTGGAATATCTGTAAGTTTTCAGATAGTAACAGTAACAGATAGACAGATATTCATTTATATTTAATTTCTCTTTGAGTTGCCAAGAGTTCGAAGTTGTCAGTTGTAATTGCATGCCATCTTAAATATTTAACATAAGATTAACATTTCATTTCTTTTCATTCAAGCACTATTCTAAAAAGGTCATATTTAACATAATCAAAACTCATCAATACTATTCAGTTGCATTCATTTAAACTGATTGAAAAATATTCTTTCTTCACTTATGTCACCAAATGTCATACATGTAGCACCACTTTTGTTTGAGAATAGGTGAATAAGGTTTCAAAGAGTGAACGTTTTGCATAACAAAACTGTTTTCTGACATAAAGCAACTTTCAGTAACATCTGATCGTTCGGACTGGATCAATTTTCTTTAATACGATGAATTCATTTCGACCATTATGTGGGTCTTCGCAAGTATTATTTCAAATGGAAGGTATTCATACAGTTACAAGACGCTAAATTCGTATTATCAACACTGCTGTGTGCTTAAATCGACAGTTAAAATCAGTCATGTGTTGTCAATCACGTAACGATTGTCCCAATTACAGGGTGCAGTTTGAACACAATAGTGTTAGTCAGCATTGGTAAATTTGATGACAATTGATTTGAATTAATGTCATATTTAGGGGATAAATCCATTCTGTTTTTTATTTTTGGGTTGTATGTCGTGCATTCTTTACCCCTAAATATAATTTCAAACCGAGCTTGCGAGGTTTGAAATGTTTATTTAGGGGTAAAGAATGCACGACATACAACCCCAAAATAAAAAACAGAATGGATTTATCACCATTCTAAAAGGTGGAACTATTTTGACTTGCGCAAAAGCAATGTCATTAGGTCAAACCGGTGCAGACCTGTTCCACTCACTTGTAAAACAACGGTACAGTCCACTTTCATAAATAACACATAACAATTAAAATGTCATTACATACAGAAATCACGTTTTTAAATAGACTCATCTGTAATCTATTGAGCATATTATCAATAGAAAACAGTTTTCAATGTCGTCAAAGTTACGAATTTTTACCTAAATCCATGGGTCGACCCATCACCCCTACAAGAGCGACAAGGACTGACCAAATCAAGGGACGTTACTCTGAAAATAGTTGTTCCCTACGTGTCGGTAAACTGTTTCAAACTTAGTGGAAGCTGTCAAGAAATTTATATTTTGTGTCATGGTTGGGGAGACTGTGACAGGAAAAGTGGTCACTTGTACATTAGAGGTAGGGGCAGTGACAGCATTCAGTGAAATTAAAGAATAAAGTCGCTTCCGTTCATTTGACGAATCGCTGTATGAGAGGTGTTGCGATCGTTGATTTTGTTTTTAGATCTGTGGACTATGATTAATTTACATCGCGAAGCAGTAAGAAACACTTCAAACAGGAACAAAAAACCTGGTTATTCGATTAAAGTTTGTAGGTGTTTCAAAATGTCGACAAGTTTCTGATATTGAAATTTAAAGTGTCGTCGCCAACATGTCATGTGTAAACAGAAAGTCGCTGAGTGCAGATTGTTTTCTCGTGCGCGGAGGAATGTGAAGCGGTCGTAAATATTTAGAGGTGATTATCGGCGAAATAATTACTCCAAAATGTTTATGAGTAACCAATCAGAACTCAGTATTTTCAAACTAGTTTTCGTGTCATGTTAGAATAATCATTTGATGGACAGAGAAGTATAATCAAACAAGCATGCTAATATATCACAATGGTATCACTTCGTTATGTGAGCTTCCTGTTTAGGTAACACTGTTAAATGTAGGACAATATTTGTTGATAAAAATATTTCTTTTGTTTCAAGAATCATCGTTTTATTTTCTGATTTTGCATAAAACTTGTAAGAAGGGAAATATAAAAATTACCATTGCTTCATTCTGTGATATGCTTGCTTATCTTGAGATGGCAGAGATTAGGGTCATTAATTTGTTGTTTGTGTACCCGTATTCGCGCTTGTTTATTACTTGTTTGTCCTATGTAAGTGAGATTGCATGTAAATATTCATATTTGCTAATTATTTCCTTGCAGCTGCTTTGAGACAACCAGCCATCAAATACAGCACAATGCTGATTACATCGCTTACAAGAAAAAATACAATTGAACGATTGGACTTGAACACTTTGAATGTGCAACAATTCAACTTGAACACTTTGAATGTGCAACAATTCAAGATAAAGAATAGCAAGATTACAGCAATGGCATACTCAGCACTATCCAAAATCGTCTATGCTGCGAACTTAGGCAAACAACTTTTTTCTGTACAACTTGCCGACCACCGGAATATCATCTTGTACAAATGTACACGAGTACATGCTATGGATATTGATCAGAAAAGAGACGTTTTATATCTCTCAACGGGAAAACGTAACCGATATATCGTATGCATATATCATAGGATGAAATGTCAATTAATAACTACTGTGTTCCATTCGATTAAAACTATGGCTGTTGCTTGGAGACAAGAAATAATATTCGTAAAGGATTTGGTACATGTCACTGGTGTAACAAAAAATTTTACAAAGTTTTATGTAGCAAAGCTAAAAGGACGCTTTTCACCTAGCCTAGAAATAGATCCAGAGTCCAAGTTTCTGTTTTTTAACAATCACAATGATGTCATGAAATATGATATCAAAAGTAAGAAAAGCCTGTCAGTAAAACATTTTGATAAGCATGTTACGGTTCTTCTGCATGATCTTCAGACCTTGTATGTGATTCAAAGAGGCTCTGTCGTGTCATGTTTAGATAAAAACAGCTACTCAGAGAAGAGAAAGTTCATGGTGGACTCGATAGTGAAACTATCCATGGCCTGCTTATTAGAGTAACGAGAGTTATGAGAGGGTTTCACTAAATTGGATTACTTGTACCCAATCCTGTCACTTGAATAACTATGTTTAAATCAAACGTTTGTCTGCATTCAAAATATCATATTTTATCGAATAAGAGAATAAAGATAAAAGGCAATATTGATTTTTGAGAGCATATTTCTCTTTTTACTTATGTTACATGGACATGATCATAGCAAATGAACGTTATGGTTAAGAAATAAACAAAATTGATACCCTTTTATTATCTTTCTTTCATTTAATATAGATGCATTTTAAATACAGTAAGTGCATGGCGCATTTTTACAAGGAATAGGGGAGATAAATCATCTTAAGGACATACCCTACGCATCAAACGTTGCTTCTGCACAGAACCGTGCGCATCGCAAATCGATACGATAAGAAATTTGCGACAATTCTGAATGCTAATTAACTATATCAAAACCTTACTGAGAACTATGATCTGTCTAAGTTGATAGAACTACACAATATGTGTTTCTCCTGTGTAAAATGATGACAAACAAGAAGACCTTTAGTTCTGCAGGGGATTTTTTCAGAAGTTTTACATACAATATGGCGTCCACAGGCGAGAGCAGTCGGGAAATATGTCATGCCGTAGCTGGACTCCGACCCTATCGCCAGTTAGGGAACAAGCACGAGTATTTAAAGATTGCATAGATGGACACTGAGGGTCAAATTACGGAAAGTGTACATAAGGGATGTCAGGGAATGTCCAGATAAGGAATGGCAGATGTTCTCAACATGGGGCGGCCTAGTGCTTTGATATGCATTGCGAGGGATGCTGAGAAGACCATCCTTTGATGATATTTCACTATGAGAGAGTCAGTTTTGAAACAATAATTACTTTGATAAATGTCAAATGTTGGCACTATCACAAAGCTCTTTCTGGGGGATTACTTTAATCTGTTTTTCTTTACCTTATTACATTTACTGCATTGAGTAAAAAATTCAGTGAAACATAATGAAGTATGAAATTGTATAGTTTGAAAACCTTTTCCTTTTGATACAGCGTGTGATTAAACATGGATGTCACATGAATTGAAACATAGATCTATACATGTATATAAATATCAAACTTGGTTTTCTTCAGCCTGAACCTGAGAAGAAAATATCAAGTATTTCAATGTTTTACGGCTTTGATTTATTAGAATGTCTCACGTGACAAAGAAACCAAGAAAAAGCATGACATTAATTGTCACTTAAGTTAGGGAAACTGACATTGTGACAGAAAAGAAAAGTAGAACCTAGGTGTTGGTGACTGTATAAATACAAGATTTAGTAGAATAAAGTTTAAAAAACAGGATCTTATTTATTAACAATGCAACTACATAATGGACAAGGTGATTGAATACAGGCTGAGATATTTCACATTGATAAGTTTACATGTATCTGTATATCTAACCAATGTAACATTGTGTCTATTGACTCCTATCGTATCAGAGAGTCGTATCGATTTAAATTAAGCCCATAGTGACCTTCAAACTATGTTTCTACAATGTGAAACTGGTTTCAGAAAAATGAGGCAAGTACATTGATATAGAGGCATGGATATCACTGAATCGCCAAGCAAATCAAATCGTAGTGTCAAGTCAGTTGGGTTGCCATCTCCTTAAGACTGACATGGACTGGACTAAAAACAGGGTAGGTAGTCCATAACTTGCTAGGGTATTAGCAAGGACGAGTTTTAGAATGCGAGTCCTTTGGTCACTGTGGATGAACGTTTCCCATCAACGTTTACTTCTTTGGATTATAAAACAAAGAAATTATGTGTGTTGAGCTGATTTGGGGTTTATCTCCGCTTTCAATAGTATTTCAGTTATATCACGGCTGCTGGAATAATTGCGGGGAGAAAGTCTGTGACAATATTTAGGGTATACATTGCGGTGAAACATACGAGCACCGGCTTTATAGACCTTGAGTGACGTCACTCCATTGATCTCTGAGGTCTTTATATATCTTAAAGGGGCAGTAGCACGTTTTTTGATAAATTTATATTTAGACAGATGAGAAATGATAGCCAAGGGATGTCAATGAACTGGGTCACAGATACCATCTCTAGCTCTAGATATCACATTATCAGACTTAAGCAAAGTGCCAGCAGCACGACATCGGAGAGATAAAGGGACTTCATAGTTCATGGTAATTATCATTAGAACTATTTGAAAGATTAATACATTAACGATTTTTCACTATAAAAAATAATAAGATTTATCAGGAGAAAAGTATCCAAAATAATAAAGTAATAAAGTATCAGAATAAAAGTTTACTTTTGGTAAAATTTTGGTAAAACGTGAACTCATTCTTTTACAATGTTTGCTTTCTACATGATTACAAAACATCTCTGATCCTCTTGTTAACATTTTGCTTTGACTTTTGTGACAGCCATGAATCCCTGAAGTTGAATCCCTGAAGAGCAGGGTAAAATGTTTTTGGTTTCTTTTCCTTGGTGCACGGTATTAAAACACAAATTGCTGGAATATATTAAAACACACTTCCATTATGTTTAAATCAGATTTTTTGATTCGTGAAAAGGACTTTTCAGTGAGTTATAGTTTGATGCAATTATTTTGGTTAACCATTTATATCTTTTGTTCTTTTAATCAATCATTCACAAGCATGTTACATGTATGTTTAAGAAATTCTTTGAAGATCAAAAATTGGCATATTCTATTCGGGTAAGATTTGTCAACTAATTGCTAATGAATTCGTAGCATCCGTATACAAGTAAGATCACACAAAACATTTGCAGAGAACGCATTTCTTCCCGTGTTTGCGTGACATAACACATAAGTCAGATTTAGAACAATGTAAATGATGTTTTAAACTACAGTAACATCCTTGTTCGCCAAGATAAAGTAAAGTCAGCATAAAAGCTTTGATGCATATTTAATGCAAACGTACAGTAATTCCTTCCCTTCAATTTGGATGTAGGAGACACCATCCTGGTTAAACTAACAAATGGTAATGTAAAAGCTGTGGTTTTTCTCATCTTGAAACAGACTTGTAAGGACAGGGATAACAGAGTATAATGTATTAATCAAGAAGATGTCTTTGTGCTGGCTCATTTAATTACTTGCTTACAATATTTCAGTATTGTAGAGAACAAAACAATCCTATCAGACACAAAATTTGATCATTGAGTCAAAAACTATGTTTTGTCACCTATCGCATAATCTTACACAAACAACATTTCTTAAACTTACAAATGAAAATGTTTTTTGAAGATCTGAATCATACCTGTCGTTAAGTTTTTAAGGAATTAATAGAGCTGATGAGAATGTGTAGTCAAGGACTTTCTTCCAAGTCAACATACCCATCTGAAGCTCATTTAGCAGGATAAAAAAGAGATTTATTCACATTTGTCAAGATCAGTGGTGATTGAAATCAAGAGAAAGACAAATACTATACTCCGTCATCCTGTGTTTCTTAAAGCTGCAAACTATTCTTCATTTGTAATACTTAGCAACATGGATTCATTCAAATGTCAGAATCTAAAGAAATTTATTTTAAAAATCAATGAAAAATCTTCTTGTGTCTTGAACAAAAACATGTAGCTCATTGTACCCAATTCAAATGAAATGGATTAATTTATATTATCTGTATATCATCAAGCTTATTTTTAAACCCTATTAGTAGTATTATACAGTAAACTGAAAGTTTATTAAGACTTACACGCAAACAAAAGAGTGCCAGACTTTAACTGCTAGTTTGGCGATGTTGCTAAGATAGGGATGTCTTGGTTGAACTTGATAATCAACTCACCCTTGTTTTCATTTTTAAAAGAGGATAAAATTTACAGTCAACTGAAATATTGCAACTATGTCCTATAATGTAATAATGCCTTAATGTATTAAAAGAACTATGTAACGGACTCGAGTCTTTGGATTCCAACTACCACTTGTATGCAGCAAAGTCTTACAATCTTGTAAATACGGAGGAATAAAACGTATACCTTAGGGGACATACCGAAGTAATGAATTTTATGCATACTAAAAATGACGTCGAAATTGTGGTTTGACAGATTAATGACAGTTATGCCGAAATCCTTTTAGGTGCGTAATAACTTCAGAAGCTAATCTTTCTTTACATTGTTGTTTCATATGGATGATTTTGTATTTGTGGATAACGCATCTGAAATGGATAAGATCCAATATTCTCAAGAACGTAAGTTTTATGTAGACAGCGCGACATCAATCATTCAATAACTTATCACCATGTGGAAAATAACCAAAGCTTAAACTAAGGGTATCCAATCAGCAGAATAAATAGAATGTGTTTGAGGTCAGAATTTTTTTTTGTTAAGGTTAACATATTTGACAAAGATGTTCTTTTTAGAAATGTGTTCCGCTCCTAAGATATATAAACATGAGATTAAGAAGGAATTTTTGTGTGTAAATACAATCTAGCGATTATCATTCATGATCAGTTATCTGTCACCCTGGACGTTGAAAAAAGAATAAAGAATTTGTATGATTACTTTTAATCTCACCAGGAAAATCGCCATGGCATCGTTCGGCAACTTGAGCTACTTCTTGCAGTATTTGTCAGTCCTTTGGTCCTCATTATATAAGGTCTGCTGTCGCTTTAGGCTATCATTTGCTGTTCAGTATCTTGTTACGCTCTTTAAGATTGAGTTTCCGTGGAAAAGAATTAAAACAACGAGCGTAATGATGTTGCATTCAAGATGATATTCAACATGGGCCAAAGATATGTGTCACCAGAAATAAATGTTTTTATGTGAAAGATATTGCAAGTAGATGTTAAAGAAAATATCTAATATAAATTGATTTACAAATATGTCTCAATTGTAACTGAAGAAGGTTTGAATACATTTTGGAGGGAAACATGAACCAACCTCAAACATTTCTAACAGACGTAACAATAATTAAACTCTTATTGTAGTGTTTTTTTGTTGTAACATGAATTTTTGAAAATGAATAGATGTTGGCTTCAATGTGCAATATAACTCCTACACTCCTATATCTTTGTAACTTGTTACCCATAAATGAATAACAGAAAGGAGTCATATGCTGTACATGTTCTGGTTAGTTCAGCACTATTTAATCATATAGAGATGTTTGTAAATGATATATTTGGCACACTAGGATAGGATTGTTTTAATAGAAATTGAAATTATTGTTAAAAATATGAAAGTTCGTAAACTTTACCAACCACTTATTAATACAATTCACCTAACAATTTCCATCATTACCCGTTTTTTTTATGAAAATCAGTAAATATATGATAACGTAACATACGTTTTTAAAAATACCTAAAATTTATAGAACACAATAAATGATACAAACGAAGATCCAAAGCAACTATAAAAAGTAAAAAAAAAAATTCTGCAACTGTAAAACATTATGTTAAGAAGCATCTGACTTCCCCTCTCAATGATGAGGTGTCCTAGTTCAAGAATCAATTTCAATAAAAGAGATAACGCTGATTTCCCAGTGGGCATTCTCTCTGTAAGACACATTACATAGCAGACAAAAGTAGACAGTCATTAATAGACAGTCAGAATAAAATGAGGCAAACGATTCCGATAAGGAGTCAAAAGTTAGCAGATGGATAAATCGAACAGTACTGTCATCATGGTATCCCTATATTATAACAGAAGTCACAAACAGAGAGCCTGCTTTGATTGGTTTTGATGGTGCCAATGACAATCCGAAAAGTAATTTATGGCAAAAATAATGTAACTTAAAGTTATACATGTATCATTTTATGCATTCTCTGATTATATCAAGCATAGGGGATTCACGGAACGAAAACAAGTTTTATATTGAAATATATTGCTGTATGTATATTAGGGCTGAAACGGTTAACCGGGTACTCGAGTACGAGTCGGGTAGAGTCATTACTCGAGTAACGACTTGGTACTCGAGTACTCGGGAGATAGAGTTATCTCCCTTGTAAGACCTTGCACGCAAAATGGCTGACAATTCGCGCTCATCAGTATGGGCATTTTTTTACTTAGATAAGGAAAAGACAAAAACAACATGTAAACTCTGTGCAGTACAGCTCTCATTCAAGGGTGGTACAACTTCATCAATGAGGAATCACCTGAAATTAAAACATGCAAAGACGTTGGACGCCTCGGAACTATCTTCACGATCCAAGCAATCCACGCTATCATCGTTTGCTAAGAAGGTATATAAACTATTGTAAAAAGTATTGTCTGATAAATGGGTTCGAATTCATTGCTTATGCCTATGTAACTTAGTATTTTCTTTTGATAAAAATCATTTTGAAAACCTAACTGACAGAGGCCAAGCTGCTTATCAGCGGGAATTACGCTAGGCTAGGATCTCTGTTACAAATAAATAGGCGTTAAAGGGGCTGTAGCACGTTTTTTGATAATTGTTTTTCTTCAAATTTTCCATTTATAATAAAAGTTTATTCAATTTAGAATTACTTTAGAGGATAAAACGTCTAATTACACCAACCATTTATCCGTAGTCGCAAAGGATTGTATCGCTGTTATAGTGAAAACTACTGGCGGCCATTTTAATGTGAACACCTTAAAATGGCCGCCAAGCACAAACATGACTCCCATAGCTTTCAAAAAGTATGTGAACAAGTTTTCCAAACTTAATATTTTGAATAAAGAGGGTGTTCTTTGATTTGCAACTTTATTTTAAAAATTTAAAAACAAATTTTATGGCAAATAAATTTTTGAGAGAGATGAAAGTGTCGTTTATTTGGAGAGAAAAATATGTTTAAAATCCACTAAAAATGAAGGAAATAGCGTTTTAGAGCGTTTAATATTTGAAAATTTTCCGGGGGGGCATGCCCCCGAACCCCCCTAGGACACTCCGTTGCTACGCAACCTCGGGCAAGTCACTTCGTGACTTGCGTTCGAGTACTCGAGTACGAGTCGAGTAATGAGGAGTGAGTACTCGAGTATCATTTTTTGTACCCGTTTCAGCCCTAATGTATATAGATATTGGCTTCATTTTTATTTGTAACACAAACTTTTTTTTTATATCTTTTAGTTCTATTTCATTAGACATAGAATGCGGTTGACTTTGTTGGACTTGTTTTTAAGTTTTGTTTTCTCACCATGTTGCTTTGACCTTTCTTCTTACCACGACGTTTATTGGGCTTCTTTCTGTAATGTAACCAACATGTAACCAACATTGTTAAGCTTTGGAATTGACATAAAGTACTATTAATGTGTTGTCTCTACGATCTATGTTTTGTATAAACATGCTTCCTATCTGCAACCAAATTAATTAGCCAAAGACACATCAACATTTGATAGCATGTACAATGAAAGCCGTGAAAAGAACAATTATAACTTTAGGTTATTAACTTTCTTAAGTGTGATATGCTATATACTTTCAACCAACATTGTAGTACAACTTTCACATGCACATATGAAACAACTAAATCGCGTTCAGATGTAATGTAAAATCTGAAATCGTTTCCATAAACCCCATCAACCCAATTCGAAGTTTTCGAACATAGCTTACAACCCACTTTAGAAAATGTATTTGCAATTATGATTTTGTCCTCGAGTAATGGTTACTCATTAAATGTAAAAGTGTATATGGTCATATTCCTGAGAATGGGAAATCGTTACGCTGTACATTGAGAGCTGGGGATATTTCGTTAAACAACTGTCAGGCCCTGTGTCAAGTTACTTAAATTATTTCATTTTACCACACTTAAATTTGGGATTGAAAGGTCTTCAATGACTGTTAAGGTCAACTAGACAGCCAAAAGGGACATTGAGTAAATTGTGTGTGTCACACATTTATGCTGTTACTTCATCGAAAAGTATTGACTTATGCTGAATATTTTTTAAAATTCCTTTGTCTTTGCATTTGTGATGACTTCATTTAGAAACATTAAACATCTGTAGCAGAAAGAAACTAGTATTGTTTCATTGTATATGAAAATTCTATATATGTAAATGGTGCTTGCATCTTCGGCTTAAACTCTTTGTCGATGTTCATCACCAATATACCACAGATTTGTTATAATGATGATGGACAATGCTGCT
The DNA here is from genome assembly GCA_916613615.1 of Steromphala cineraria. Lineage (NCBI taxonomy): Eukaryota > Metazoa > Mollusca > Gastropoda > Trochida > Trochidae > Steromphala > Steromphala cineraria. Next base: position 57,896,543 of record OU744729.1, read on the forward strand.
ATCAATGGACCTCAGCAACAATGGACAAGGTTTCTTGAATGAGTGGGTCACTTGCTGATTGCTGAATACGCCGAGAGTCTGAAGGGTTGTTTCCTGCCCCAAACTAAAACACGAGTTAAGAGATCACTGGTGTCACCTTGGTTAGGAGACTTTATTTGAACCGTTAAGTACAATGTGACATCTGCTTTTGAATTATGATTATTACAGCAGCTGGATTAAGAATAAAAACGTAACAATGCTGTCCTTGACAATAATTTGTTAATTTTATGTCGAGTTTTGATCATGTCCCTCTATGTATACATGATTAGATGTCAGCACATATTTATCAACATGTAAATTGATAAACGCCTTTCAAGTTGATTAGCATGTAGAGGGTGATTGATAACGATCTCGATTTGTCAGTTTTGGTTAATTTTATATCAAACATAAATAATAACCAGCTTCGTTTTAACCTAGAGTTTTAAGGGTGGCCAAATTCATCTTGGAACAATTTATGATGTCGATAGCTGAAATTTTGGCATTGAAGCGCTCAACGATAAAGTACCATCTGATTGTAGCAGTCAACTCTGGCGTTCTCACCATGACACCTGATTCTGAGAATAGATTTAAGATGAGTTCTTTGCGTGAGTTACATTTAAACCGAAAATGTTCCACTATGTCATACTGATTTTTACCTAAAATCAATCACTTTCGTATAATGGATTGAACATAAACATGCAATAAAAACATTGACTTTCCGAAATAACTGATTGCCTTGTCTAAACGACCCGTCACGTGTATTCTTGAAAGTGGATAAATGACTCAGTTTGAAGGTTTCATAAATGTTGGTGGTGTATGACATGATGACACCTGACATACTATGTAATGATGTTGTAGCTTTAGAGCGTGTATCTTGATTTTTAGAAATCAGTGTTGGATTGCATTTGAGAAGCAACAGTATTGTTCAATTACAGTATTATTAAGTAAAAATACATCTGCCATAAGTATACCATGGTAACTTTGTTTTTAACTGACTAACTAACGACCTTACCCTAATCAAATCAGTAGCACTAAAATGTGAACAGGAAATAAACATGTGCGTGACGTTTGATATTGTTTTTCCTCCTAAAAGTAAATTATTTGGTCATGCTTGTAGAAATAGAGAGCTATCTTAATGGTAGATAAAGGTGAAATCTTATGAGCGAAACTACCACGAAGTATTCACTGCCGATATTTAGTGGTAAATCATCATGGAAAGTTCATACATTTCTACAAAATCAGATTTCTGCATTTATTGAATGTTCTCAGAGGTTTGTCAGCTAGCAAGATTCTCAATCAGAAATTTGAATGTTAATGTGAGTGAATAAAACCGCCAGAAGCTTTTGTGAAGAAGAGATACGCGAGGCTTTAACAAAAGAAAACAAGCCTCAAAATTATCGTGAAGCACGCACTATCAATTCAACTTTTGAAATAAGAAGGACATACTTAGAAAAACATCTTCGTTGTGCCAGTGTTAATTTTCATGTATAACATAGATCATAGGACCTGTTCTGAAGGAGATAATCAAATTTTCAAGACAAATAGATTAGACCATTATAGTCATGAGTTATTTATACAAAAATGCATTGGAGTTGACGTTCCCTTTTTTTCTGAACAAGACTCAACGTCGTCAGATCAAAGATCAGAAGATCAAAAAGAGAATCCTGATTATGTCCTGGTTGTGTTGAAAGACAATAGAAGAAATCACGAAAATCACTTGTGTTGCTAAACTTTATAAAATGCATATACGCATGTGCTATATCTGAAGGCATAGTTCAAGGTAAGACAAGTAAAAGTTACTAGCATTGGAAGGTTATCGGAAATTGAAATTTTATCTAAAACTATTAATTTTGTGGTTGATTGGACTCGGAATAAGTGAGATGTAAGTCAGTTACTAGCATAGTAAATTGTATGCATCGGATAATGGCAGGGACACTTTGTCCGAGAGGCCAGTACTTACATCTCACTTATTCCGAGTCCAATCAACCACAAAATTAATAGTTTTAGATAAAATTTCAATTTCCGATAACCTTCCAAGGGCCCCTTCACTGTTTTATGAATGAAGTTTGTAGTACTTTAAATGGTGTACGAGCACGTGCTTCTTGCTTGTCAAAGCGCGAGGCACGTGCTTCTTACGTGTCAAAGCGCAAGGCACGAAGTAAATGTTTTGGGCTTGCAGACTTCGTGCACTCTATGAATATGAGCCTGTTTCAAGACAAAATTTCACAGGTTGTCCATTTATTTTTCGATTTTGAAGGTAGAAGTCACGATACTAGAGTCCTCATAGACAGCTAAATTTTGACAGTGGTTTCTACTTATGAAACGTTTCTCTTGGATTTCTAATAAAAAGGTACTTTAACCATTTCCATAACAAATTTGGCCAAAAAAAATATTTTCTTATCTATGAAATAAATAAATTAGGTATCATTATCAAATTATTTTGGATATTTCTAGTCTTATTTTAGCGTTAAATTCCTAACAAAAAGTTTTGGCGCAACACAAATCATATGATGTTTATTTCTTACCGTTTTTATCAAGTGCAAACAAAAATTACAGTGTTATTAAGTGATTTTAATATTTTGATTCACGCTAAATGTGTAAGTATATTATGATTGTTTTCCAGCTTGTTTTATTTGATTTTTTTATACTTTCAGTTCACTTCTATGTCTATGTTGTTGATTGATTGTTTTAAACCTTCTGTAGGAAAGGTTTACAAAAGTGTCCTTGCATCAGATGGCAGGACTCTTTGGTCTAAGAGTTCCCGATATCGATAATGAAGAGCAGACTTTTATGAATGGTTGCCATGGACGACGAGGTCTAAGTGGGATGTAACTGATATAATAGGTCCCACTTTGTTACCAATTATAATATATACCAAATATCATTTTTCCAGGGTTCATTAAAGGACATGCACCCTAGCCTGGGTCGTTGGAAAGTTTACTCGGATGAATCATTAATTTAAGATTGTATTCTCAATTTGATTCTTTGATACAATTTGAACATATAATCCTTTGTAACTTTGACAAATATCACTATCCCTCGTGTGCATTAAGGAATCGATAAACATATTCCAAAAATAACTAAGCAAATAAAACTTGATGCGTAGAGAGGATATTTAAAATCTTTATTTTCAGTTTTCAACCTTTTCCTTCAATTTCTAGCATTTTCGTCAAAGTGTTTTGTCTGTGCGTCCGAAGTCGTTTCAGGGGCATAATTTAAAACCACGTGATATAGAAACTAAAAATTTGATATGGATGTTACTTACGTATTGTGTGCTTATAAGAGTATACCAATTAAAGGTATCAAATATGTTGGAAACTGACCAAAAAAGATAATATCCTGATAAGGTTTTGTTCCCAATGCCTTAAGTGAAAACATTGATTCAGATTTGGTAATCCTTTTGTCCTAAAGCGGACAATGGTCTGACTTGTTTAATGGAAAAAACACAACTAACATGTATATGTATACGACTATGAAACCTTTGCATTGAGTTTGTTATGTGTGTTCAACGGCTTATATATTAATGGTGTAAATTCTAAGAAAACATACTCAATTGAATGAGAATGAAACATGACGTCAACTGTTTCACGTAGTAGATAACTTATTTATGTTGCTGATGTGCTTTTAGTTTGCTTCCTGTATGCTTCTTGTTTTGCACATTAATCCATGTGGGTATCTGCTATGATTTACTACATGGGGTTCCATAGTATCACTGTTACGCTGACACGATGAAACCACAGTCGAGGATATGTGAACGAGCTAGCGTTTGTGTTGTTTTAATTTAAAAGATTTTTAAAAAACATCTGCATGAATGAAAATATTTGGTCTGATAATAGCAATAAAACAAAGCTGAATAGTATTTTAATATTAATGCTTCACTTTGCTTATCCCATATAACTCTTAAACCATTTGTCATCCTGAGAAATTCGGCTTCAGGGCTGAGATCAGAGATCAGGAACATATTTTAATTATTGTCAAAACTCGTGTTGAAGTTCCATTTTAGTTGGATATAAGAAGCTGACATTTGACATTGTGTGCAGGATAAAGGATAGTTTGCACATACAAGAACTCAGAATTTATTTATTTTTGATTTAATAATGTTTCTTTTGAAAATACTAGTAGGAATCAACTTACATGAATACGTATGTATACCGGTATTCTAATAAGGGATAAATCCATCCCAACCTCAAAACTCAATTGCCAGTGAAAAGTTGTAGACATACTCACATGATGAATACTTGGTATTGTTTGTATGAGAAGGAGACTTGCGATGTTCTAATACAGAAACTTCACAATTTCCAAGTCGACTGTGAAACATCAAAATACAAGAATCAATTACTACAGGAAAAAGACACTCCCGTGGAAATTGTCTCAGTTTAATTTTCCAAACCGGACATAAATAGACAGTCATTAAGAAGTTTGGTCAGTTCGTGTTGGGTATGATATCGGTTTCTGTGTAATTATACTGCTGATATGGGTTCTCAATGCCGTGTCACAGCCAATGTGTCATTTTCCTTCCTTTCACTCTGTATATGTTTACAACTTCTTATTTATAAAAGATCTGAATATGATAGTTGCTGTAGCTGATTACTTTGTTTTGTAGGACGTTTTACGAAAACAGGAAGTACAGATAAAACGTTTCAATAAGGCCTAATTTAAATTATATTTGTGACTTTGTACAATGATAATAATCAACGTATTACCAACGTATGATCAAACTTGCTCTTACGATTGGAATCAATATCACATAATCTCGTGACTACATGTTGAAAACTGAAACAAAATTCACTTCAAGAAACATGCATGATTTTTATATTTAAGATTTTCTATTGAGTTAATTTCATGACAAAGGCTTGAATAATACCTTGTTATCTAAGTGTAATAATATTGCTAAAAAACTCAAATATGATAATGCGATAAGAATAGCAGTAACAACAGAATAATCTAAAAACAAAGGTTACAAAGAAGTTACACTTATACACTCAGGGGCAAAAAAACGATAAAACTTCTCAAAAGAGTACAAAACAAAATCCTGGTGTAAATGAAATGCGACTACAAAACCTTGTGAAAGGCACATAAGTTGTTAAGAATTACTCTCAATTTCAAACATCAAAGCATGACACGTTAACAGCTAGTTAAGGAGAATTTTAAACGACGTTTTTTGAAAGGCTTCTTTTTCAAAATCGTAAACAGATATAGCTTTGAGATTAAAAACTTTGAATATACAAAATAACCCTGTTTCAGTCATAACTTTCACTCACAGCCTAATCTATCATGCACTTAATATGGTATCGTTTCTTTTGTCCCTGAGTTTACTACCAACTTCTAAATGTCACTTAAGCAGTAAAAAATACTATATATTGAAAATAGTTTACCTTGATGACTCTGATTGCCAATTCTGTTTTCTCAGCAAGTGGTCTTGATGTTTTTACCCACTTTGAAGCCATTCTCTTAATGGTGTGGGAAAATGAATGTGGAATCCTTTCAAGATAGCCAAAGACGAAAACCTTATCGAGTCTTTGGTAATTGCTTCAGACCATACTCTGAAAATGATCTGTCATTCATTGCCAGCACTATCTTTGCGTGACTTCTGTCATTTTCGAATACTTTGTTGATTGTTTATTATTAATAAGTGTTATTATTACTATTGACATAAACGGTAATATAATAGTACTCAAATATAAAAACGTGAAGAGTAGCACAATGTATTCCATGTTCCATTAACTCCATTTCACTTCTAACACTAATAAATCAATGTTAAAGACCATATCAATATTTCTTTCACGATCTTGATACTCACATATCATTCTTTTTTAGTTGTTTCTATAGCTTTACAGAACAAAACCGTGGCTCTTATCCCACTGTCAATGTGATCAACACTATTGATTTGAAGACCCACCTGCATGTCGCCGGACAAGCTCATGTCGTTGTTGATAAATAGAGAAATGTGTATTTCAAAATATTAGATTTTCAAAATGGTGGTTAAATATAATGAAAAGATACTGTATGAAGCAGATCATTATAGTAAGTAGACATGTATTGTCGTATTTAAGTTTTATGATTCATAGTTTGAAATAATTTTAGCTACTTGCTCCAATTGCAGGTGTACTGTTGTTTTCGTTCATAAAGAAATGTAGTTCGGAGGTTAATAAATGCAACTGTAAACACAAAGAGACAATTATTACGTTTACATATTAAAAGGAAATATGAAGTTTTCCCACAAGTAAGTAATAACATAAATCCTCTTTTTAAAATTTGCCAATATCTATCTAAACATCATATAATGAATAACACATAAGTTTCAGGTTAATGTCTGTTTTCCATTTTCATGACCCTTTCAGTCGATCGTGATTACATGCCATTTACTTACTGTTGATAGGCAACAGAGTTGATTGTAAAAAGCAGTTTATATTTGCAAAAGTAAGTACCTTATCGACATTTAAAAGCAACTACTTAAATTCATGGTAGTTTTCCTCTTCAACGTTGTTGATATAAGACTATTGTTTTGAAGCCTCAGCTGCATTTCGTGTCACAAACTCGTTTAACTATTGATGTTCACATGTGCAAGACACATGAAAAGTATTGTTTACATATCAACGTTTCTCAAAATGATACATAAGACGTTAACGGGGTAGTAGCACGTTTTTTGAAAATTTTATTTTTCAATTTATCATTGATAATTGTATGTTGATGCTAAATGTATTATTTTGATTGTGTCAAAAATCTCATAACATAAACCAGTCATCAATAGTCAGAGAACAAATGATAAAGATTCACATAAAGTCCATTGGCAGCCATTTTTGTGTGAACACCTTTAATTCATTTTGTGTAAGAAAAAGGAATCGCATGGCTGAACTTTACATTATATATTTTATTTATTACTCATTGTCTTTCCATTGGCACCATTTATTTTCATTTTCCTGACATCACCTTATATTCCCCTTAAAACGTGCTACTGCCCCTTTAAGGCGTAATGTTATGTATGTTGAAGTATGTTGAAGTAACATTCAACTCTGTTTTCTTCGATGAAACAATTAGAAGGTATGTTTGTTTGAGATTGTACCTATTATTAATGCATTGAAAGGTCATATATTTGACATGAATCAATTTATGTCCTTCCTGCAACCTTAGTCTCTAGTATTTAATCGAAGCTGATGTATGCTCAATATAGAATCTATATACGAACAGTAAATATCCAACTCTTTTAATGTAATGTTCTTGTTTTACACAAAATTGGTACACTGTTGCAGAAATTTCCACGTCACATCACATAAAATATTCAAAAATATTAAAAAATGCAGCTTTCATAAGAGAATGATGTTTACTGATTGACCTTTCACCTCTGGCAAATGGTCAAGCTGTATGAAATTGATGTTAGATTTCGCCAAGGATACAAAATATGGCATTTATTTTGTCATATAATACCGTCTTTTACAAGTTCTTTAAATGGAGTCTTGACATTCTCAATTCACTACTTATTGTAAAATTGTTCAACTAGCTTTACAGGAAAGGTCGATTCTGTAAAATCTCGCAGTTAGAAACCAGAGGGACAATAGACAACAATATATGTTTTTCTTAGCACTGACAAGCTGAAATTTAAATGCTGCAAGTTTCAGCATATATTTCAGATTACACATGTAATATATTCTGAAGGACGCTGTTAAAAAGGACATTTTATGCAAAAAAATCTTGCTTTACTCACGGATGTTCCTGCCGTTGAAATCCCCATGTTCAAGATAGATTGGTTTGACCTCCTCGCTGTTAAAATCGATATCACGTCACATTAGCGAGTTGTAAGAATGACTTCAAGTTCCTGTTTTATAGATGTTTAAGACACTGGAGATATGACATATGATTCCAGCAGTTCCTCTACATAATATCACATATCTTTATAATATCCTGTCCATAACAATTGCATTAGAATTGAAATCAAACTGAGCTGAACATCAAAATATAATTTTGCCACAGATTCCTATAACACCTTAGAAAGTAATTTTAGAGAATTTGACTGGACAACCCAAGTAACGGGAATATGTAAACAGTTAGAAACAAATTCGAAAATTCAAATACTCATTTTTATTCACGAAACTGTGCTAACAATCGTAACAAAGATCACGTAGAAACGGTGTCGGTTTCACAGATTTGTTTCATATTCAGAAATATATCAAATCTAGTTTAAAAGTATATATTTTGTCCTTGTTACACCAATACCTAGGCCACATTTTTTTAGGATATTTTCATATGTTCTTCTTAACAAGATGATACTGATTTCAAACAAGAAAAATTGTTTTCGAAATATGAAAAATTATCCATCAGTGTAATTGGTTTCTACATCGTTCCACTAACAGGAAAATTGTGTTAACATTTAATTTGTTCACTTAAATCAACTGAAATAACCTAGAAGGGGCAGTAGCACCTTTTTGGAATTTCATATTTTCACTGATAATTGTACATTGATACTTAATATATTATTTTGATAGTGCCAAAAATCTAATTACACAAGCCAATCATCCATAGTCAGAGACCAAATAATAAGGATTCACATACATCCATTGGCGGCCATTTTCTTGTGAACACATTGAATTCATTTTGCGTAGGAAAAAGGAATCGCATGGCTAGACTCTACATTACATATTTGATTTATTACTGCTTCGTTTATTTTAAATACATTGTCTTCAATTTGTACCATTTATTTTCAATTTCCTGACATCACTTTATATTTCCCCTAAAACGTGCTACTGCCCCTAAAATATCGTTTATTATTTTACAATATACGAATATAATATTATAATTTAAAGACAACTGAAGAAGCAACCTTATGAATTCATGACATGCGGTACATGAACCGAGTCCTATTTCCCTATAAATACCAAAAAGCACTAATTCAAAATAACTGCTTTTGTTTAAAAGTATTAACATTTCAAAAACCAAAAGATTATTAGAAAATCTGGATTTTTTATATGGTTAACTTTCAAGTATCCTTAAAACTTTCTTTGATTTATAAGAAAACATGCAACCTTGAATATGCCATTGCCAATGCTACACAAAGGAATGTAATGTCTTGTTTAAAACAGAAAATAAGACAAATGATTGATTAAGCTCGAGATGGGACTTTCCAACAAAAAGTCAGGGATTGTGAAAAACGTATGAAATTGTTTACCATTGTCTGAATCAATGTTTACAATCTTACTTAAACCGTAAAAAGATAAACGTACGTGCAACTTGTTTATAAGATGGTTCATGACTAACTTATAAAACATGATTGAGAACAAAGAAGATTGGAACTTCATTTTTCAGGTACGCCATGTCCTCAGGAAATGGGAGTTTATTTAAGTCATGTTCTTACAGAAACTGAAAAAACTAAAAATCATTAATGTTAAATTGTTAATATGCAATATACTCAGTAGAAAGTACGAATAGCAGAGACTCAAGATGGCCATTTTCAGAGACACATTGCTCCATGACACGTGAAGACGATTAAGTTGCGTGAGGGTCGTTTTAAAGAAACGCTCTTCCAAGATTAAATTATCTCAAGCAACAGAATTTTCACTTTCTAAACTCAATTAAGATTAACACGCAAAAGGAACGTTAAGCTTCTCAGACATTGTATCTTAGCAAAATGATTCGCCACATTGATTCTTAAAACTGGAAATTTTTTAAAAGAAATTTAGATTGTTAATGCATTGCTTTTGTAAAAAATCTTATATTTGCTAAATATTTACCACATATTTGATTATGTTGATTTTGATGATTCTGATGAGTCTAAATAAAATATTTTGTATCATGCAGTTTCATTCTGTTGATTACATGCACTTAATGACTGAAGGGAATAAAGCAAACCTCCTGACAAACGTGGAAGGAATCGGCGCTAAAATAAATCGAATAATATCCAAAACTCGATAAAACATAAACAGAAAAAATGAAAAGTATTCCCCACAGAAATAAATGTACCGGGTTAGGTACGTATTGTTAGATAGATGTGCTTTTCCGATATATGAAAGCGCTACTTAAATGGTATGTGCATGTAGTAAATGTCTGATTTTTTTCGTGAAAGTATAATTGTAACGTTGGAAAAATTTGCTTATGTTCATTTTGTTCGTTTTAGTGAACTTGACGGACTAGAGTACAACCGGACCAACATACTACATAACTAACCGTGAGTATACATGGTATATGGATTGCTGTATATGATATTTATCTTTTAAGGGACATAACATAATTTATCACCAGTGTGATATTTTACTTGTATACATATTTTCAATCATTGTCCTAGTCATGTCAAATTTGAGCCAAAAATGGTACTCTATATTAAACTTTGACATTAATACATATATTATCACAGTTAATGCTTCTGTTCAAATATAAATAGTAAGTTTAATAATTATTAACAATATAAAAACAGATTATTTTATTGAAATAATACTGATTTCTTCGCAAGACTTTCAACAGTTATTTAAGTGAATTTTGTTGTTGTATTGTTGTATGCTTCGAGGGTAATTAATGGTTTTTAAAGTAGAGGACATTGTTGAAACCAGATCTCCATGTCATTTTCAATGTTACAAATATCAAAAGATCTGCTAAGAGAGGATTATTGAAATTGGCATGGCGACAGACGAATTCATCCCATCAAAAATCCTTTATTTAAGAATGCTTTAAAGATGAAACCGATTGTCGTTGTATTGCCTGAAGCAAAGAACTTTAAGAGAGTATGACATAACCTTTTTACGACCACATATTTATGAATTGTTAAAAAAGCCTGTAAATTCCCTTTCAATCGTAGTATACATTTTTTGCAAGTTACTAGTTCGTTTTAAATATAATTATATTCTCATTTACAATATTCTCAGCACGTACACCAATTGTTAGTTTAAGGTCTAATAATTGTCGAGAGTTTAAAAGTTCAATCTTATGGACTTAGTATTGTAACCAGTTAAAAAAATAGGGAAAATCCGATTATTCAAATGATAAAAATGCATTGTAAAAGTAGGCTGTTTCACTTAAGAAGAGTAGGTCAGACTTTCCACACATCTGCTATGAAACCACAAAAGGCACGACTCAACTACGTTTTTAATAATTTTAAACGAGATTTCAGTGAACAGTCATTTAGTCAAAAGATGTCATTTGTATTCGTTGTACGTGTTTGGAATATTTTCCTATACTTTATCTTATGAAATGCGCAGCCTACATGATTTGTGCCATTCATGAAATCCTTACAAATCGTTCCTAGTAAAAAATTACCAAATGATTTTGAAAGGAAATTGTATATGGTATATTAACGAAAACGAAATGCACATAATTTCTTGGACTTTATGATAAAGATCTGCTCTGTTTTGCACGACTTTATATTTTTCTTCATGAATACGACAGTTTCGTCTGGTGTAAAGTAGCCTACATGTCAATTGGAATTGTGATTTTCATTATATAATTACAATCCAATTACAGATTTATTGAAACGAGGTAATGCATGAGTACAGAAGGCATATTCATGAAGATTCATACAAAGCTTCTTTTATATAAAGCTTTGTTTGTTTCCTAATTTGGTGATGTTTGATTTTCTTTTGTTAGTTTGAACTCTTTGGTGTATCACAACATTCAGCTTGGGCCCTAAGTTAACACCATTTTAGGGATTGCCTAGTTTACCAATGAATCAAGAGGATACATTCATAAATAAGAATTATGAAAATCCCTTAAAGTACATGTACATAATATATAGACTTCATTGTTACCAACATACTGAAGTGTGTTAGAAAAATGTCAAACTCAGAATTCAAGATACACATGTAATGTAAATATAGTTGTATTGTAAATTAGTTAGTTGTAAGTTCGCTGTGTTTGTCAAAGAACGTGATAACAAAATGATATGTGTTCTTGCACGCTGTCATCAAAATTAAAGTAGGAGGGCGGATGTACTCCATAAATCTTCATCATTGTATTAATTATGTATGCGACCTAAAACTAGCTTTTCAGAGAAACAAAGGCGTATTGCAAATGTTGCAACACAATCCGATGTCAGTGAAGGCGTCAAATAATTTCCGTTATACGAGTAGAAATGTGTGTCAAACCTTCCAGTGAGGTCAAATGTGAAGTTCAATGATTATGAAATCGGTTTCTTAATTACAAAGTCACGAATGCAGAGCTTGCAATAATTGTTTTTGAAGAAGCTGGCTGGCTGATGCATTTTTAAAATTGTGATTGTAGGTATTGTCCGATTTTAAAAAAACAAGAATTGTAAATTGTATTCATTCTAGAAGATGAAAAAGACAATATTGATTAAAATATGACAAGAGGCGTTACATTTCGGAGATTGTTTGCAATTGGAAATTTATTAAACAATTATTAATCTCAGGAACTTATGAATTAACAAACATTGGGAACATGTCATTAAATAAAATATGAATGAAGTAGGACATAAAATAGGGCATGCGCCAGCACTATTATGCAGAGCAATTTTTGAGTAAATTTTCAAAGATTTAATATTATTAAATTAAAATAAAAGACACATAATTAATTAATTCTTACCCAAGCAATTAGGATATAAAAGTTTTCCTTTGGCCATGGGAGTTACAGGTTCTAAAAATAACTCGCATTTTGATTAGTCGACGGAACTTTGTTTTACCCTCACGCACGATAAGCTAAGATCTTCTATATCAGTTCAGAGATAAAGTTGGACAATGTTAAAACTTAATAATGAGATTCACTCGTAACTGATTTTAAATACTAAATCAAGCACTCATGTTATCAAATCTTCAAGGCGGCGCACTGTGGGGGCTAAACTGTTCTTACGTCATAGTAATGCGACAGGAAGTTCAACAAAAACGATTTCTCATTATATAATTTTGGCGATTAAATGCAACAATAAACTAATTAAAATTTAAGCGTATGCTGCGAACTACTTAAAGTCGCCCATCCAGAAGAATTGAGGAAAAACATGAATTGTCTATGAGTACAATTGAACTATATATCAGCTGAGAGTGTTTGTTTAATGTTACCATACCGTATGTGTAAGTAGTTTTCCTCACCTTAACATATGGTTCAACTGTTTGTCCTCCAACATTTTTATCAAATCTCTAGACAAATGCCTGCTTTGATTACTTTGAAGAACCTTTAGAATTAAAGTATTTTAATTGTAGCATCTCACAGTAGATCACTAAAGGGGCAGTAGCACGTTTTTAAAATATCTTATGTTTCAAACTGTTCACTGATAATTGTACGTTAATGCTTAATGTATTATTTTGATAGTGTCAACAATCTCATAACACAAATCAATCATTCAGAGTCAAAAGACAAAGTATAAAGATTCACATACAATCCATTTGCAGCCATTTTGTGTGACTACCTTTTATTCAATTTGTGTTTGAAGAAGGAATCGCATGGCTAAACTTTACATTATATTGTTTAATTATTACTGCTTCATTTAGTTTGAATACATTGTCTTTCAATTGGTACCATTAATTTTCATTTTCCTGACATCACCTTATATTCCCACTAAACACGAACTAATGCCCCTTTTACCAATAAATACGAGAGTTAATTATAAAACTAGCACAGGTGCTTGACACGTTTTAAAACATGGCTGATCAACTTTAGGAAAAACTCATTTGTGAACATAACATATGAGGGTGTATGGCTTGAGTATCGAAAGCATTTGCGTGGTGCTCTGTGTGGATAAAACTGAAAACTAAAAGTTTCTTTTTATTAACCTATATCAAATAACTTTTAAGAGCTGATTATTACATCAGCTATTTTCGATAATTTAAAAACATATTTTCCAACAGAAATAATATACAGTTCAGAAAACGTTTCTCACGATCGTTTATCATTCATTTCCAGTTTTGTTTTCTACAGAACATTACAAGCTTACTGCTGTCAGTCATATCTCATGGTCAACTTGTCTGAAACTTTTAAAGACCACAAATTATTAATTTTCAAGTAATTTTGTATGGTAATCTTAAATACGTTTTTTTCATTGTCAATCATTTTACAATTGGGATAGTCTCGTATGTTAGAAGCTTAATGTAAAGTATGCTTAGTAGTGAGTTTCATTGATATGTGCTTAGTCGTGTGATGGCCATCGTTAACTCAGCGTCAATGATCATCACGTCACAACAAAAATCTTGAAACTAATTCATCATTACTAACATCGTTGAAGACAATTAAGAGCTTTACTATTATCATCACTAAGACATGGATATGCGAATGACACAAATCACGTTTCTGCAGGTTACAATGGTTTGCCCCGTGTTCAGAGGTTCCATGTAATTGTTTATGCACATCCAGCATGACAGGTTTCCATTATTATCGATTTGAAGCAACAGCTGCATATTGTGATACAAGCTAATTAAAGTGTTGTTGTATCGAGAGCTGTGGCTCAAGGAATAGATACATGTTGTATCACCAATTCAAAAAGTTAAGTTAAATTAATCAATTTAAATACTTTTGTATTAAAAATAATTCTGTTGATCATAAGTAGATCAATGTAAATCAGGTATAGTGGTCGACTCGTTTGCTTTTGAGCAAGGTTATAATTTGGAGACAATAAAAACCATGCGCTGAAAACTTTCATTAAGCATCACTAAATATCAGATTGGTATTCTGTCTAATATTTTGTTGTAATTACTGTTATGGTGGACTGTTATCTTAGATATATGTACCTTGGAATATATGACATAATGCATAGACGATATGACTGTTCAAAGCAGATAAAAAACATCATAATTTGAAGAACCGCCTAACGATTTTAAAACACATTCCTCTTCCTTAAATTGTGCTTTCCTTCCTCAACAGTGTTGTTTACAACTATTGATTTGAAGCCCCAGCTGTACCTCGAGTCACAACCTATTGATTTCCTATTAAGACTTCAGTCAGCAAGAATTTACCTAGTATTGATGGGCATTAGTCCAGCTTTAAGATGCCATTGATATAACAGTATGGTTATTTTTCACTCGACATCAATTTAATTATACTTTAAGTGGCAATAGTCTTATTTCAACAGATTAGGTTATTTCTTTGCTAGTTAAATTAAAGCTTTAACCTTCGCTTGTTAAAGACTATAAGCGTGACAACTCATGTTGTGTTAACTCCTTACTGTGATAAGATCCCGGCAGTATTCTGTTACAAACATGTACCTACAGATGCCCTTGAGTGCTGAAAATGGAAACTTATCTAAAGACTTTCTTTGATTGTTTTCAGATTACAGTTATCAGGTTAAAGGGTGCGTTACCACAAAATATGGTACACCAGAGGGTATTGTCATAACAATTCTTGGGTATTGTAAATGTTGTCAGAAACTCATTCAATGAACTAATGATAACTCAAACTAGTTGACATTAATTCATATTTCATAACAAGGTATTGAAAAGCATGAAATAATGATTAAATTTAATATAACCTTTATTTAAATCTTAATCTACAAATTAACTTGTAAACGTGCTACAGTTTACATACAAAGAAACAGTGCAGCAAAAGAAACTGAAGCTTTGTATAACCTACATATGTTCAATCTAACACCTTCACAATACCTTGAAATTTTCATAAATATCAAAGCATCAACAAAGTAGAGTAAAGCAGGTGTTTCTTGAAATGCTGACACTTGGCATTAGAGATCCATTCTTCAGGTTGACCATGGAACGTCATTACAAGACCATTGATCATTGTCGTGACAGTCGCTTACAAATGTGACTTCAGAGCGGCACAGATGGCATGAAAAGGCCACATGGAGCTGCATGACACTAATTAAAGCCTGCGTGAATGTTGCTTGGAGTTAGTGAAACTCTGACTTTGACAGAGTAGGGAAGTAGAACTTTTGTGCCGTCATGGGAGAGTGGGATAGATTAGATAACGTCACAAATACCTCTAGGTCACGAGGGCATAACAAGAAAAGGAGCAAAGAGCTTTTATCTGCATTTGTATAATGAAGGTAGATCGAATGTTGATGTTTCGTTAACAAAAAATTCCTGTTTACCTTTGAAAACAAAATAATGCAGTATTTGTATTGACAGACTGCAATGGAGGGAGCATTACCGCTATATCAACTTACTTTATCAGTATAACATTTTTCTATTAGTGAGGCAATGAAAACTCTAATTATGGCAATGATGAAAGTTTTAATAAGATTTCAATAATGAGAGAAAAGTCATGTTTTGCGAGTAGATTCATGATCCATACAGATCATCTCAGACAAGTGACATTTAACTGTGAGAAAGTCAGAATGCAATTGCCCGTTATAAGGAAGGTGTACACAACACAGATTATGACATGATTGTTAATATTACGTTTGTCTTTTTTAATTTTTTTTAGCATTACTAGGGACAATATTAATAATCTCTTATCGCAACATATTTATTTCAACACATAAATGTTAGAGAGTGATAGTTGTGTGCAGCAGTAATTCAGACCTCGGACCCGTTAAATAAATAAAACACTAAGATACAATATATGGAACACCAGCAGATGATATGGACAAATGTTTAATTTTCTGAAAGTAGTAAAACTGAAAAGAATGTATCGTATTCAAATGACACAATCTTCTTCTGTACTGCTGAACACGAAAACCTGGTACAGGAACATACCTGGCGTAATATAAGATGTTTAAAAAAATTGATTGCTTATATTTGAATGTCAAAAATCAAGTGCAAACATTTGAGTAAAATATTAAAAAGGTCTGTTCTCAGAATATTAAAATACATTTTAAGTAAGCAAAATTATCATTGAAAATCTGATCCTCGAAATAATACATTTGATATAGGATATATAAAGACATTTAAAGATCTAATTGCCATGTCCAGTTAAATTGAAAGTGTTATTTATTCACAAAATACCAAATGATAATTTACCTTTGCCTTACCGCCATTTGATTATGTATCAATTCGTGGTGTGGTTTGATGATTCAGTGACTCGAAGAGCTATGTCAGCAGAGCCTCGACCAAACCAGAACCAAAGTCGTCCTAAAAACCTTTATTTCTTGCTGTTCTTCAACCTGTGGACCCCCGTAAGATGTCCATGTTCTCTATTGTAGCTTTCATCCATATAGAACCTCTATGACTTGGATTACAAAAATCATATCATATAATTTTCAACAGTTTTGATAACTGAAGTAGCATATCTAGCCTTCATGTCTAGTATGCATACATGGATTAACTTAACACTACTTCTCCATAAGACAGCCAACTTATGTTTTTATCACATTGATCATTACTATTGCTGGGATATGAACATCTATATGTTCTCCAAATTAGAAATATTGCATTTTAAGAATAAACTCAATTTGGTAGATGAAATGACATTAGCGTGCTTACTCAGAATTGTACTACTATGTAGTTGAAGTCACAGCTGCAATTTTCCAGATAAATTACTAAAAAGCTAATGACACACTGTTCAAGATGTGGACAAACGAAAAATCGCCTTAGAAAATACTCAAGTAATAAATTTGTTTCTATCTTTAGATGTCGCACTTGGATCTTTTTGAGTCTGACACTTATCGAAATTGAAATAAGTATCAGTATATGGTTTTGATTCATATTACCTTTCAACTTTAGAAGTTGCTAGTCTTTCAAAACATACGTTCGTTTCCTCATACAGGCATATCAAGTCATGCAATGTTGATACAGCCTCTCTTCTTATTCGCCGAGTTTGCAGGGCGGAATTGGCGATGCCTGATTGGAGGCAGTCAAAGTTAGCTGTGCAATCAGCGAGGCTGTGCTAAAATCTTCATTGTGGCTTCCGAATAATGGCGAAAGCATTGTGATATGAAGGGGAAACTCTCGGAACCCACGGATTTGGTCTAATAAAACATGATGTTCGATCAACATTTCATGACTTGATCTGCCTCTGCGGGGAGAGAATGTCAAACCCTAGTTTCATGTCTATTAAAACAGTCATTCTTTTTTGCCATCCGTTGGGATTTATATCTATGGCAGCAGTGTCACTTATGTCAGTAATTAGATTAAGTTCTTTATAAAGTTATGAAGATATGATGTCAAATCCTACATTTGAAGAAGTACGTAAAGGTAAAAAATATCACTTGCATGAATGTCTTCAAAGGTACATCATGAAAGTGAAAACACAGACAAAACTCTTCAGGGAAAATTGGAAATTATTCAAGTATACCTTGTTGATTTGTGACTTCATGTTGTCTGACATTTATCTATTTTTGTTGTTTAGGTTAATGTGTAAAGAGATGTTCCTGTTACATCTAATACGTAAGGCAATCAAATAGAAGCATTCACGTGTCATTTCTTAAAACTTAAATTTAGAAAAGTCCAAATGTATATGCACAAATAAAGGTCAGACATAATACGAAATATTCAAATTATTTTCCATCATCAGTATCGCACCTCTTATTTGCAATTGAACCTAGAAACACAGTTCTGCAAGTGTTAGAATTACAAGTACATTTTCAATATGCCACATCATTGGTTAACACGACATCACAAACACACCTTGTTCCGAGCTGCAATACATGCATAGTTGGGCATCCATGTCCCATGGGTCGGTTTTCCAAACATGTTTTATGCAAATAAAAATTGTTGATATATTTTGTTATTTAGATTATTATGTCATGTATGCAGCTTAAATTTAATAGTAGACTTAATTTTATCGAAACAACTAATTGTCAAAGTGTCAAGCGCGCCTTAACCAAAGAAGGCAAATTCTGGGTATGCACCATAATGGTATGCTGTGCCGTTGCTTTTGGTACACAGTTGAACATTTATCACACTGTTATTATCAGACTAATAGGCAAACTTGCTTTTTCTGGTTAAGTGAAGGAGGCACCGTGCCGTGGACGTCCACGAAAAAACAGCCAGGGAAGATCAGGCGAAACCAAATGACTACTGTGTACAGCTGTGACATGATATACAAAATAGTGTTTCTCAGCACAATAGAAGAGGCCTAAGGAGTGAAAGCTTGCGACTAATCAGACGTTCACTACTCAACGATCAGCACCTCAATGCTCGTTGAAATCTTAAGACTTGGAGAAGAATCCATTGGTCCATACATGCACCCCATTAAGCATGTATTGGAAATGTTGGGACGTAGAGTTATAGCACGGGATCCTCAGTAAAACAGCCTTGAGGAGTTGACCCAAGCTTTGCATGCTGTTTGGCAACAGAGATTCAGACGTCTCGTTGCTAGCGAGGTGGTTACATCAGATATTGAGTTTACCAGTCATTATTGACCTTGACAGTATGGTTAACATTGCTGTAATTTGAATGTTCTTGTTTTTGTTGTATCAATCTCAGCAGCCATACTCATACACCTTACTTTTCCATCGATTTAAGTGGACTTTCATTTCCTGCATTTGACCTTCAATGATAGTCCAAAATCGGCCTTGCGTGGTCACTTATGTAACTGAATCTTTATATGAAATCATCTTAGCAGTTTATAGGTGGTGTTTTTCACGGTACAGTGTACCATTTGTGTGGGGTTGAGATCTAGTTTGCTTTCATGAATAACGAACGGATTACTCGGTAAGATGTGTGTAGTAGGGGTGGAACAATACTACATATTTATGAATTGTTGAACTATCATGGTATATATGAAAAGAATAGTAGATGCGTTTTGCTTAGCATGTCTTATCAGTACAGCAGTCATAAATCGGGAAAGGTGATTGACGTAGATTTCAAACTCATAACATTGTTAATGTAATATACATTTGTACGCATACATGATATTTTGAAATAAAGCCATGAAGAAGTTGTATCTGTGATAACCGCATTATATTTTTATATGATAGTTTCAAGGAGTATAAATACCTTTTCATTTCAGGACTAAAAGCATTTTAAAATTACGTGTAGTATTAAATGTAAATAGATTTATTTAAACTATTTGATATAGTCTTCAGCCTTCGATGAATAATTACACACATTCTGAGACATTCAACTTGTTGAGATTTCTTATTATTATCAGATTTATTGTAAATTCTAGGTATAGTCCAGTGGAAAAAGCCACCAAAATAATTTAACCCGGACATTTAACCTAACAACCAAATTAGTGCTTTAAATCAACAAACTACCATAGGGGATGCATCATAAAAAACCCAGACAAAATCCGCCTTGGGGAAACTTTTTTACAGCGAGTCAAAGTTTGAGGTTGAAGTCCTAGCAGAGAATTGACTTCTATAATGAGTTGTAGAGAAAGTACTATCTGGTTGCTGTCAACAACAATATGGCAGCCTCCATGTCGTCTGCTAGACCTGCTGAATTTTGTGTCATCATGTCTTTAAAACTTTTCCCAAAGATGGAAAACCTTGGAAAACAGTGAGTAAAGATTATTTGCCTTATTATGAAGAATGTAAACTGTTTAATTGTTGTAAATTTTCATGAAATTGTTAAAGACTTGAATGACAGTTTGCTGCTTACATACACAGTAACATTTTTGATCATATCTTATGATTATGTCAATACAATTTTGTTTATACTGATTGATAAGTACTTTTTGAGATATGATATACATTCTGAATAAATGGAATAAGTCATTTTTCACTGAGAAAAAGATTTTCTCTAAGGGACTATTTTGTGTTGAGTGAAGCGACGATGCTGTTTTCCTACAACATATTTTCATTTTTTTATGAACCTCTGTTGGAGTAGATTATTATATAGTTAATATAATTAAACAAGGCAAATCATTAAATGAAATTAACATTTAATGATACCTTTGCATTGAAATAATTAACTTATGACTATAAATTCCATCAGTGTCTGTAATTCCTGTGAATATCTGTACAATATGAATGATGAATGTTTCATAAGGCTAAATTTGATTTGTGTGCAGGCATTAACATTTGAAAAATTACATTTTATGATTAAATGTTAGTGGATAAACAAATTATTTGATAAATAAAGTGTTTACCTAAATATGTTAACTTTTTACAGTTATCCATGCAAGTGTTGATCCTCCTATGGCATATGAAAAAGCGCATATATTCAAAGTCTCTTCAAAAGTGAGTATTAAAATTTGTGTGTGTGCTCTATTTACCATTTAATATTAAAATTGGAAAAGATTTGTGTCACTGATAGTAATTTCATTTTACTAAAATAATGTTTTAGCTCAGCTTTTGAATATTCATTAATGTAATCAAGATATCTTTTTCATGTGTTTGAATATTTTTTCAGGTTTTGATTGCCCAACCTGGACTGATTGCTAATAAATATCTCAAACTCATGACAGCCAAGGGAAAACAGTAAGCAAAAATATTATACCAATAATGTTATTGAATTCTAATGTGTATTCACCTGATCTCATAATCATGAATATTTTCCTTGATAAAAGATAATACTCTTAATTCAATTCTTTTAGTCAATTTATGTATGAAGTAATCACTCTTTACATACATTATTTGACATTTATTTTAGGTATGGATGATTCAGGCCCCATTGCACCTTGGAAGATTTGAGCTATGAACATATGACCTGAATACAATGGAAGACTGTGAGTATTAATGACCTTTCAATATCACAACACTAATTTTTTTCAATAGCAAAATTAGTTTTAATTTTAATTAACAATGAATTTCAAATGAAATTATTATTCCTAATTGCCTGTGAGTTATTTTATCAGTTATTATATCTTCAAGTGAGCTTGAGATGATAATATAATATTTTCTCAAATTTCTATGCTCCTGTCTGATTTTCTGAATCACTTTAAACAACATTTATTGGTTGACTGGTTACTAACAATGATTCATGCACTTTTTTCAGGTTCGGATTGCCTCATCTGCAACAGTAAAGGCGCTGATGTCAACATTACACCTAAGGGCCTCGATTCTATATTGGCTGCATCACAGAAAAGAGGAGACGAGAAGTTTAAAACTTTCAGTGTATCAAGATCACAGGTGTTCAAAGTTCATGAAGGATGTAGGAAGGCATATACTTCTAGTAAGAACATCTTAGCATCATGTAGAAAGAGTGCAAATGGACCCGAACAAAGCTGCAGAATTCTTCGAAAACCAGATAATTCTTTCAGTTACAGAACAAACTGCTTGATCTGTGGTGGACACATTGACACAGATGATATCAAAAGACATCCTAATCGTCAGGCAGTAAGTAATGTTGAAATTGTTGACAACTCTGAGAAATCTAGTACACTTCAATCTACACTTCTTGAGGTATGCTCTAAGAGAACAGATGCAAAAGCTGCAAGTGTCCATTCTAGAATTGTATGTGCAGGTGACATCAGAGCTGTGGAGGCTGTTTATCATCGTCCTTGTATGCAACTGTTTTTGCTTGGTGATGGAAAGAGCAAAGATAATTCTCGGAATCTAGACTCGAGCAATGCTGAAGCATTCCAGAAATTATGCCAGTTTCTTCAGACTCAAACAGGAACACAGTATACCATGAATGACCTCAGTCGGATACTTGCTTCTTTCCTTCCAGAAGACACGGATCCATACAGTGATAAACATCTCAAGCGGAAACTACAGGATCATTTTGGTTCAAATCTGACAATTACTGAGATTGATGGAAAGAAAAATATCTACACTTTCTCCAGTACAGCAGCTTCAATCTTAAATGAAAATTACAGCGATGTTGATCCTTCCGATGATGAGCTCGACAAAGAAGCAAGGCATTTGGGGAAGACATTGAGAAGTTCACTGATCAACCTGAAGCCCAATGATGACTGCTATCCTTCTCCAGAAGATATCGACATTGATCAGCTGGAGAGTCAAATACCAAAACTGCTCTTGACTTTGATACAGAGTCTTTTTGGAAAATCAAACTCAAGTGATATCAACAGGCGATTGAAACTTCAAATAGTATCCATTTGTCATACGATCATGCATGCATGTGCCCCGAACACATATCAGTCCCCACTGTTACTTGCCTCTGGCCTGTTTGTCCACCAAACGACACGATCAAAAGTACTCCTGAATACGCTGTCTGCTCTTGGAATGACAATATCTTATGATCAAGTCTTAGACTTTCAAAGATCTGCTGTTACCAGTGAGTCTGTAGCAGACCTTCATCCTGGAATTGATACAAGTGATCAAAGGGGGTACTGCCAATGGGTAGCTGACAATTTTGATTACAACGAGGATACAACAAGCGGTCATGACTCTACACATGTAATGGGTATCATTGCTTGTCAAACACCACCATCACAAACTAAGACAGCTGTACAGAAAAAAAACTACTTGCAAGTGACATTTTACCAGCTGGAGACTTCAGTAACATACAGCCCTATCTGACCCCTCAAACAAACCAAATGTCTAAGTACAAGTTTTCAACAATACCTGCAGTTGATGTTCCAAAACTACAAGATTTCAAACTTCAAGACACCCTTTGGATGTTGTCCAATTTTAGAAGACAGATTACACCTGGTTGGCAAGGTTTCATGGCAGACATTGTAATGGGCGACTTCCATCAGTCCAAGATATTATATCATCCGATGATACCTTTGAATCCCCAAACATCTGAAGCTGTGTATTCGACCATGTTGTATGTGAATAACCAGAGGCAGAAAGTTGGACAGTGTTGCGCCCTACTTACCTTTGACCAGCCTCTGTATGCCAAAGCATTCAAGATCAAGACAGACAATCCAACAGAATTTGCTCATGTGAAGCTACGCCTTGGTGGTTTCCATCAGTTGATGTCCTTTCTAGGAGCAGGGTGTAAAAGTATGCAGTTTTCAGGCCTAGAGGAGCTATGGTCATGTGTGTATGCACCAAATTCGATTCCGAAGATGTTTGAAGGGAAGTCCTACAGCAAGGCACTGAGGGCATGTCTGTTGACATCTGCTGCATTGCACATTTTGCTCTTTGACAATCAATCCAATATGGACAGTGACACACCTGATGACTCCAACAATTTAACTAAATCAGATGAGGATATGCTCCTTAAGGTTGAGAAGATTGTCCAAGAATTGTCAGACCACACTGTCAACGTTGATGACATTAGTTCCACAACCCTCACCTGCATCCTGGAAACAGTTGAAAAGAAAAAGATGGCATTACATAAATCAAGAACTGCAAAATTATGGCTTCAGTTTATGGACTTTGTTTCCATCATTTGTACATTCATCAGAGCAGAACGAACAGGAAACTGGTTACTTCACCTGAAGTCGTGTCAAGACATGCTCCCATGGTTTTCTGCAACGGGACACAATAACTATGCCAAGTACTGCAGGCTGTACATCCAAGATTTCATCAACCCTTGTCCCTGTCTAATCAAACCACTGTCAGACGGTTTTTTCACTGTACACCGAAACAAAGAGCTTTTCTGGAGTGGCACTTGGTCCGACATGACGATTGAGCAGTCCCTGATGAGGTCTGGCAAAACACAAGGTGGACTCATCAACATAACACACAAGGACAGTGCAAGGACAAGATGGCTGCTTTCTCCTCATGTTGTAGCCCAGTGTACAGAAGAGTTGCGACAATTAAGCAATGCATCCAAATACTTGGCAGATCATCATCGGGAAGTGAATCCAGGACGAGTGAGACAGGACTACAAGGACATGATGAAATTCCATGACTATCTCAAGATGCATAATCCATTCAGGCTTGATGTATGTGACCTCCGCAACATATCCACAGGTGTCATTGCAGATGAAAGAGTGACTGTTGACTCACTGATTGAGATTGGATCCAGAATTCAGGATGGACTCACAAATTGCACTTTTGGTGACGTCTCTTTTAAGAAGAGCAATCAAGTGGTGACGTTAGAGGTAATGAAGAAAGCTATTACTCTCACAAATGGGGACAAGGTCGTCATCTCTTCATCAGAGCTCTATCAACGCCTCCTCTCCATCGCATACTCATCTGGCCCACCACCTCCCTCAGTCTTCTCGTATGAGCTGGCATCGGTCTCGCCTTCTTTGTTCCATGATGATGGTACTATGAGAAAATCCACAAAGTCACAACTAGTCAACTGTATCACAGATTTGTATCCAGAAATTGTGAAGGAAGATAGATCTCAGCCACAATGTGTGGTTATTGATGGATGTGCTCTGCTTCAACAGCTAAAGTGGCCAAAAGTAGGAACTATGGCGGATGTTTGTTCATCATATGTCAATGCTGTGTCCTATAGATGCAACAAAGCATGCAAAGTGACTGTTGTATTTGATAGTTACCAAGTTCAAACTACCAAAGACCAGGAACAAATGAGAAGGAAGCACTTCAGGTCAGCAATGCCAGATATTGCTGTATCAGCCACAACACCTGTTCCAGGAGATTCAGCAAGCTTTCTTTCAAACAAGAAAAACAAGCAGCAAATCATAAACCTTATTTCCTCCCGACTTCAGGACTCGGGAATCGACGTACACCATGCTGGTGTTGAAGGTGATGCTGACATTGTAATAGTGAGGAAAGCTGTGGAGTTGGCACAAGAACATGATACAGTACATGTCTTCTCTGATGATACAGATGTCTTTGTTGTACTTCTCTACCATGTTGATCCAGACAGCACAGTGTACATGAAGACCAGATCTCGGACGCTATCTGTACACACTGCGAAGCAGTCTCTTGGGACTCACATGTGTCAGCTGATGCCCTTTGTCCATGCCATGTCAGGATGTGACACAACTTCGGCCCTATTTGGTTTTGGGAAAACCAAACATTACAAGTATGTCAATGTCAACATGACAAATGAATTTTACAACAGGTACATCATGTTTGGTGAAGCAGCCGTTCCGAAAGAAGTTATTTGGGAAATTGGAGAAATGTATATCTCAGGGCTATACAGCAGTAGGAATGACTTGAAACTTGATGAACTGCGTTTCATGAACATAAAATCATCAAGATATGTCAGCATTGAAAGGATGCCCCCTACAAGCAGAGCTGCATTCTTTCACTCACAGAGAGTGCATTTACAGGTCAGCACTTGGAAGAATCTGGCAACAGTGCTGGACAAGTCAGACTTTGGGTTCAAGTGTGACAATGGACATGTCATCCCTGTTGTCACAGATCGAGCTCCAGCTCCTGCAGATTTGTTGAAAGAGGTGCGGTGCTGTTGCAAGTCAATGAACAAACTCTGTCGGTCATGCAGTTGTGTGAAGAGAGGTCTCCAATGTAGCATCCATTGTAAATGTGGCGGCACTTGTGAAAATGGATCTGTTCGTGATGATGACGATGACAGTCATTAAGATTGGTAGGATATGATAAATGACTTGTAAATATGAATGACCTTTTATGAAAGTAAGGTAATCAGTGTATTATACCCTGTTTCTTAACTTAAACTCTGTAAAATGTAAATGATATTATTTCTTATAAAACTCATTCCAAACTGATTTTCTAACTTAGCAAATGACAACAACATTTTACCCTGTATGACCTTGAAACCTTGGTTCAAGGTCACAATGCTTTTTTGACAGTTGTAAATAAATTTGAAACTTGTATAGTATCCAAGTTAAGAAAAATTGTTTATTTCATCTAAGGGAAACTTAATCATGTATTCACTACTTTGCCTAGCAGCAGTTATATGCCTTGCGTACAGCGCTCATTTATGACCTGTCTTTGAAGTCTCATAAAAAAATTTCCCCATGTCTGATTTTGTCTGGGTTTTCACCAGAACCTACCCATAGCCAGGGGAAATGAATCCACATAAAATTTGGTTGTTAGTTAAAATGTCCGGGTTTTCAGGCTTTTCCACTGGACTAGTATTCAAATGTCGCAAGTGATATGAAATGCATTTCGCTTTTTAGCTAAATTAAAGTTTTGAACATACCTCATATAATATCCATTTAGAAACTTTTTAAATGGAAAACTAGTTTAAAATGTTAAGTAACCAGAGCAATTATCATTTGTCAATTAGATGATTTTACAGCATCTTGTTATCAGACTTCATCTGATAAACCTTGGAGTGACTAGTGGTTTTGTCTCTCGGGAAATAAAAATGTTTTCCTATCTTGTATCAAATGTCGTCTTTCAAATTCTAAATCATCTTATTTACCTTTAGTTTCTGAAAATAGCAGAAAGTAGACAACTTGATAAGATCATTTTTTTCAGGGATATCAATCATTGAATAGTGCTCTATTTGATAGCAAATACTAATCATTTTAAGTAGACAGTAATCCACTTTTGAAACTATCAATAGATTAAATCAGTGCCTACTTTGTCGTCCTTAACATATACATGTCTTATCAGATACCTCACTAATCTGAGACACAATCAATGTTGTTTGAGATTGCTTGGTGTTTTGTGCCTAAACACTGCCATGTCTATCCTACAACATAATGCAATATATTGGTAGCTGCTTATTGAAATAAATCATGAAAACGTTATCGTGATACTAACCGGGTGATTTGTAAAATTCGTGATATAAGATACTGATCGCCGATATGATCTGGAGTAGGTTCAAGGAAATCAGCAACAAATGTATATTTCAACCCTATTTGCTTTTCCATTCTCTTTTTTACATTCTCGTAAAATACATTATAAAACTCGTTCATGAGCATTTATCTGTGGTGAAAGTATAAAACACTTATCCCAGGTAAATTTAAGATACAATCGCAGAACCTAAGTTTATACATTGGAAATCTTTTCTCTTTGACAAAACATACGAACAAGAGTAAATATACCTATACCAGTTGTCCAAATCTAGTATTATTGAGATGGTAGGTTTCAAATATACCAAGTTTAGTCGATCAATTGTGTTGATGATAACATTTTTGGAATTTAACACAGTATTTTGTTTAACACAACTTGGCATCATCATGTGTCGCTTGAAATGTCTAGATAAGAAAGGATGTTGGTCCTACAAGTTCTCTCCAATCAATCTACAGTGTTGTCTTACTAGACAATGCTCATTGCAGGAGGACTTCACAGAGTTTCATATTGGAAAGGTTTGTAGAATTCATCATTTAAGATCAAGTAAACTTTTCAAATGGTAGCTTTTTCATTTTATACCTAATTTGTGTAATAGAGTACATGACTATACACACATGGTTTGTCAATGTACATTACTATGACTAAATTGATTTGTTTATGTTGAATAGACATTAATTTTGATTCATGATTAAAAGTGAATTATATTGGTAATTGCAATTAATGGTGATATCATGAACCTTTTTCAAATATAAATGCAAAAGACACCAGAGTCCTATTATGGCTGTGCATGTCTTTAATATTATTTAGAGTACATATTAAAAATGATGCTTATTTTAATGTTTTTGATTTAAAATCTAAAGCCCTTTCCCTTTCCTGATGTGAATGGACATATACTAATGGAACAGAATATGCATAAAGTAGCATGTAAACGCAATTATTCACACAATTAAATCAACTCTTGAAGTAAAATTATTTAAGTTAAAGAACATCAAGTAGACCATATAGTATAAGTATATTTCAATTTAACTGTATATGAATACTCCCGGTAAGGTTCATCAGGTAATGTGGACATATTTTAAGTATGCAAAGGTGAGTAGTCATTGTGCGCAGCCAATATGTACATATACTCTGTCTGACGTGTACAATGTACTGGTATAAATATTGCTACTTACCTGGTAGCATTATTTCTTATTAATTATTTCTTATTTATTAAAGAATTCTTCCTAGATTTCTCTTATAAGTTGTTAAGGCAATGCACGTCAAAATGACCTCTCAGCAAATGTTTGCTCCAATTTCAAAGAAATCTTAACACAAGTAATGCTGTTACACATTTTACACTCAAAATATCCCAGTAAAGAAGACAAAAGAGCGGTAAATGTATAAACATTATTTCTAAAACATTAAAAGGTATCGATCTAGGATCCGACTTAGACCATTATTTGGGTGATTGAGAGCCAAGAACCTAACCAATTTTGCAAAATATTACGAGTCGATTTTACGAATGAAAATGACGACCTAGAACCTAGTTGAGTTTAGTCTGGCTTTCTCTGGAGAAGAATTCACATTTGTCACTAGGTTGTCCAAAACAGGAGGCGAGTTTGTGCCCTGTAAAATAAAACTGATTAAGATATGATGAGCTTTGTAGTACTGAATATTAGAGGCGCTAATTCGTTTACTTTACTTGTATGTGTTACCAACTTATGTCATAGAGAGAATCATTCGTAATAGGGAAAGGGCGCTTATTATATTGAATACGGTACCTCATTTATATATGTCACTACATTTAAACCTAAATTAACCATCAATAGTCGTATATTCTTCATTGCTACTCATAAATATTTTGGTCTCAGTCGTCAATATTTGAAAATTACTCGTCAATATGACCAAATATCTAAGTCTAATGATTGGTCATTCCGAGCGGGAACTCACACTCAAGACGAACAGTCTCAGTCCCCTGTAGCCAAAGTGAAGAACAACGTTACAGTAAATATTTTTGTGGACAATTTTGACTGCGTGGATGATCGTGATCGTTGTTAAACGATATTATGAAAATATCGACAGTTTAGTTAACACAACCGTCAACAGATTGCTTAAAAAGTCTCGAAAAACGATAGTAGCCGCCCCTCGAAACCAATATTATGCAACCAAACGTAGCTTTTTTTATATCAAAAGACTTTCAAACGATATAAAGAGCATTTCTACTTGTGTTGCAAATATAACATGTTGCAAATAAACATCGTCTATCTAGATAATGTCATACCACCGAAACAAGATAGTTAATCACGTTTCTGAACTCAGTTTGGCAATGTATTAAAGGGACAGTCCTATCGGGGTATTTTTGGTGGAAAAAAAATCAAGAGAAATTCACCATTTATACTTATATATGAACATTTTACATCTGTTTGTCAAGGAACGTTTACTTGTTCTAGATTTAACAATTTGACTAAGAAGTGAATACAATATTGCATCTTCTTTAATTCCATTTTCAAAAATAAATAGCCTGATAGTACTGACTCTTTAAACATTTGGACACTAATCCGATGCCTCCAGTTATAAGAATAACTTTGAATTATACATATGAAAGGAAACATGTTATAATCAATCGTTTAACCGCACAAGAGAGGTAAATGCTATTCAAATAATCACAAAACATGGATCGACTTCAAAATTTTACATTTTGAAAGTAATTTTCGCGCCGTCCCTTTCCACGACGAATTGCAGTGTTTTGTCTGATGAAACAGTAGACGACTCTGCTTTGGTGTCGGAAGTAACCTGCTGAGTGACCGGCACTGAAAGGTAGCAGACGCCCTGGGCAGACGAAGACGAGGAGGCAACGGGGAACTGCATGAGTGAGGGAGGAAGGGTGCCAAGCGCGGCACTCTCTGTCTGCGGGCGGGTGACAGTGGCCGAAGGCTGGTGACGGACTAGTTGCTTCCTCTGGACCAGGCTGTCCACTTTCTCAGCATCTCTTCACTTGTTCTCTTGTACCTACAGAAAGCAGAACTCATTGTTAAATAAAGTATCAAAGGATATTGCGTTTTTTTAGCAGTACCCCACAAGTCAAACAATGAATGACATTTAAAAGCCAGACTCTGAATTATATTCGATACTTCCATATCTACATTTACTTGAATCATACAACACAGATAACACTTATGCTAATTGTGTTAGGATGATAAGGACAATATGATATATGTTCTAAGATTTAAAACCAAAGCTGTATTGCACAGATTATATCACACATGTGAGAATAGATAAGATATTGAACATAAAATGCAATTTAAGAAATATTGCGCAACGATCTGTAAGTGATATGAGTCAAAGTGCCTCTACAGTTTAAATATCAAGTATTAACATCCTATTGTCAAGTGATGAATTCACAATGCTATGATTTTACATAGTTTACAAAGTTTATGGCAGTGCTGTGTAACCTTTTCATTGACGATGAATATAATCCTTCTAGCGTCTCTCCTGGTAGAATAACTTAATGTAAGGAAAATATATCTCTTAAAAGGGTATTGCAAATTTCCCCATCTTGTGTCGATATGTATTGTAAGTCCAATGTTAAAAAGAGTTATTTATTTAATGGCTGATGACCGGTGTCCAGTGGGTTTGGCAATAAGTTGTTCATCGATACCGCTCCCTAGCCTAGTAGCGACGGTGGGCCTGAGTGAGTGGTTAGTGTAACGCTGTATTCCCGCGGTCTCACAGAGTCTCTTGACCACCCCACCTAATGGCTGTCTTCCTGGGTGAGGCACAGTACCAGACATAGGACTTCGGGTATCGGAGAGGACGGAGGTAGAATGTGTCACACGGCAGAGGCCTAAAACAAATACAAGAACGTTTTAAACACTGTAAGCATCCTGCCCTCATATTCGTACACAAAACAAAGCTTTGTTCAGTATGTGTACTACACTGGGCAAAAAAAGAAACGCATCACAGAAATTATCAGATTTATTTTTACATTCTTTAACATAAAATTACCGAAAAACGAATGCCTGTAAATGGACAAAATTTGGCACAGTGTTTAACATGTGAATTCTGAAGACACTGGTGTAATCGACTGCCGTCGTCCGTGATAGTAGTAGTCAAAGTCAGTACCTAGTGTTACCCCCTCGAGCATGGAGCACTGCTCTGCATCTCCGTGGCATAGACTGAATGAGGCAGCGAATCTGATGTTGAGGAATCCTTCGCCACTCATACTACAATGCGTACATCATCTGCTGTCGTGTACGTGGTTGCTGCTGACGCCGTCGTAGACGTCGGTCCAACAGATCCCACATATGCTCAATTGGATTGAGATCTGGGCATTTTGATCGCCATGGGAGAACAATCACATTGGTGTTTGCGCAATAGTCCATATTAAGACGTGCTGCGTGTGGTCTCGCGCTGCCTTGCTGAAATATTTCCCTTTTAACGTCGGTGGCGAATGAGGATTTCATTTCTGTTCTCGTAGGCGATTTCTAATCTTCTCCGCCGAGTCTCTGCAAAGTCCAAGAACGTTGTCGGCGGTGTGAGTAGCACTTACAGTTCTATAACGCAGATGGAAGATCCTGATGTAGTGGTCCTGCGCATGAGTGGTCACGCTTAGTCGTCCTGATTTTGGTCGGTCTCGGGCGGAGTTGTACAGTCTATAGCGCTGCCCTAGACTTGAAATCGTGCTATGACTCACGTTGAAGTGTCTTGAAACTGAACGATGGCTTTCTCTGCGTTCCAAACGACCAATTGCTCGGTTTCGGATTTCCTCGTTAAGTTGTGGCATTTTGCAGGTCGCATGAAGGAAAAAGCTGAGTTTGAATCGCAATGGGACTGATGTGCTTTTATACCCACTATTACCAGGGTGTAATATCCGAAGTTTTGCGTGCAACATGCTTACAGATTTTTTTGCATGCAATTTTCGGCGCTTTTTTTCTCAAGGTGCATAATTTCGGTGACAAAACATCATAAGATGTGTTCGAGCGCATCACATTGATGTATTGACTAGAACTGATGATAATGAATCAAATTTAATCGACTTAAAAAATAAATTGCTAAATTATTGCAATTTGAAAAGTTGATTTTAGTGATGCGTTTCTTTTTTTGCCCAGTGTATTTGATAGGTCTATTATAAATATTGTCAATTAACTTCAAGTAAGTTACAGGTTGATAATTTAATTATACTATGACATATTGAGCATGGATTCTATTCATATGATAAAAAAATATATTAGTCGTTCGATTATGATGTCAACGTAAATGATTACTTTCAGACAAATGATGAAGAGACTATCATAGATTTATTCAGCTTATATATTGTTTAAGTTTCTTCCCTTACCTTAACGACATATATTTCTCGTGTAGGCGAACTGGACATCGGTCTGGCTTTTCTAAGTTGGGGCCAACAACGACTGTCTTCATCTGTATAGATTAATTTTGCTTTAAACCCCCACTGTTAGCTTTGGTTATTCTGAATACTTTAAGTGTTTGATGCCGTTCTTGTTCACAAATGAGAAGTTACCATTTTCGCAGTTGATCTAAATTTATTTAGATTGCATTTTCGCCAAACTTCAGAGAATGACGCTGTGTGGGTGGTATCATCACCTAAAATTTCCTTTTCCCACAAAAACTCCTCTTGATCTTAACGTAATACGTCTGCTCTCCATCTGTGAAAACCAATCCAACTTTTAGCTTAAGTTTTCATTCTAGCGTACAAAATTCTCCTCCATCCAGAAAATTCAAAATCGTTCAGATTGATATCTTTCCTCTGTTGTCTCAAATGGTACTGTAATGATATGAGTATTTCAAGCAGCGTGTTTCCGTGATAAGGTGCCGGAAAGTACGTGCCTCTCTCTATACCAAGATTCGAATGTTCTTTGTGCCCACTGGCTCTTTTTAACTGTGTTTTTGTTTCTAGCCGAATTTTCCAAATCATTCAATTCTTGTTCTGTCAGTGGCTTACCAAAACGTAGATTAGATGTTTGTTCTTGGGGAATAGTTTCATTTGTGAGAAGTTTAGATGGTTTATCAGGGTCGAAATTTTGACTGCAACGAGTTAAATCTTCATCCGATGAGTCAATCTTTTGATCAAAATCAGTCTCATAAGTCACTGGGTCCAATGCTTCCGTTTGAGGATAATCATCATCACTGGAACAATCGTCAACACTATCTTTCTCTTGAATGGAAAAATCAACATTTGGGAAATCTGACTCCAAAATTGATTCAAAATCTGAATTTATATTATCACTGCCAAAGGATATCTGAGAATATTTACTTTGAGTTAAGAATGTTCCTCATTACTGTCCATATTTGTGCTTGGTACCAACCTTTTACAGTTCAGATGACAATGTATTAACAAAAACACGTGCTCGTCTTTTATACATCATCAATATGTAAAAGTCGTCAATATTACCACGAAATGCACGTGTTTCTTAAGATGTAACAGGTAAAACTAAAACCAGTTTCGAATTCAGGTGTGCACAGTAAAAGTCATCTATATTTCAACAGAATGCACGTGCGAGACAGGTAAAAAACTGAAACCGGTTTCGAATTTAGGTTTTAAGTAGAAAAGACTCCTCAAACACTGCAATACTAACTAATGCAGTGTTTTCGGAGGCTATTCTTAAATTAATCTTACTGCGTGAAGGAGAGTGCAGTCAACGCTGCCGAGGCCCTTAAGGCACATTTCACCTTCCAAAAGAACAATTCAATTATAAAACTCCTTGGAAATGAATCACCTTGTGAACGCAGATGAAATGCAAAAATTCGCTTTTAGAAGGACAGTTGCCTGTATATCAAATATGAAAATATACTGATAAATTGTAATAGGCAAGGGACTAACATAGCAATGTATATCCGAGTTCTACTGTAGTTTTTTAAAAAAGAAAGACATCAGAATGTTTACAATTATGTATGCATTTAGAAGTCATAAACTATTGCTGACTTACAGGCTATCTGATTCGAAATCTTTGTCAATACCATTCATTTTTATTGAACATAAACTTTTGCACTGGAATTCTCACGTTTTTTTTTAAACTTTTGGGGCATTAAAGTCTCAATTGAGGTATCTGCCTGAAGAAAGACATGTCAATCATTTTGGTCTCTTTCTGGTAACATAAAATCACCTTGGAAAAACTCTAACTAAAAATAAAATACAAATAAACATCATCAAACGTTTATTTGCAGGAAAACACAGATTCAACACAGCTTCTCAGATGTCCAAATATGAGGCAAAAGATTATGACAAAGAGAATGAAGATGCGATGTGTTTCAGGTAATAAGAAAAAAGAAACAATGATAATTTTAATAATGCATTTCTATAACATTTCTATTAGGTTCTGACGAATGAATAAATGAATGAATAGGTTCGTGCGTACGACTTGTTTACCAGGGGACATAGGATATACCATAAAGAAAACAAACATCTTGACCCCGCATTTATATTTACCCTAAAGATTTAGTAACAGTAACAGATAGACAGATATTCATTTATATTTAATTTCTCTTTGAGTTGCCAATAGTTCGAAGTTGTTAGTTGTAATTGCATGCCATCTTAACTATTTAAGATAAGATTAACATTTCATTCCTTTTCATTCAAGCACTCTCGTAACTATTCTAAAAAGGTCATATTCAACCTAATCAAAATTCATCAATTCTATTCAGTTGCATTCATATAAACTGATTGAAAAATATTCTTTCTTCACTATGTCAGCAAATATCATAGCCCCACTTTTGTTTGAGATTAGGTGAAACAGATTTCAAAGAGTGAACGTTTTGCATAACAAAACTGTTTTCTGACATAAAGCAACTTTCAGTAACACCTATCGAAGAAAGAGTAAACATCTGATCGTTCGGACTGGATCAATTTTCTTTAATACGATGAATTCATTTCGACCATTATGTGGGTCTTCGCAAGTATTATTTCAAATGGAAGATATTCATACAGTTACAAGACGCTAAATTTGTATTATCAACACTGCTGTGTGCTTAAATCGACAGTTAAAATCAGTCATGTGTTGTCAATCACGTAACGATTGTCCCAATTACAGGGTGCAGTTTGAACACAATAGTGTTAGTCAGCATTTGCAAATTTTATGACAATTGATTTGAATTAATGTCATATTAATCATTTGATGGACAGAGAAGTATAATCAAACAAGCATGCTAATATATCACAATGGTATCACTTCGTTGTGTGAGCTTCCTGTTTAGGTAACACTCTTAAATGTAGGACAATATTTTTTGATAAACATGTTTCTTTTGTTTCAAGAATCATCGTTTTATTTTCTGATTTTGCATTAAACTTGTAATAAGGGAAATATAAAAATGACCATTGCTACATTCTGTGATATGCTTGCTTATCTTTAGGTGGCGGAGATTTGGGTCATTAATTTGTTGTTTGTGTACCCGTATTCATGCTTGTTTATTACTTGTTTGTCCTATGTAAGTGAGATTGCATGTAAATATTCATATTTGCTAATTATTTCCTTGCAGCTGCTTTGAGACAACCAGCCATCACATACAGCACAATGCTGATTACATCGCTTACAAGAAAAAATACAATTGAACGATTGGACTTGAACACTTTGAATGTGCAACAATTCAAGATAAAGAATAGCAAGATTACAGCAATGGCATACTCAGCACTATCCAAAATCGTCTATGCTGCGAACTTGAGCAAACAACTTTTTTCTGTACAACTTGCCGACCACCGGAATACCGTCTTGTACAAATTAACACAAGTACATGCTATG
The DNA here is from genome assembly GCA_916613615.1 of Steromphala cineraria. NCBI lineage: Eukaryota > Metazoa > Mollusca > Gastropoda > Trochida > Trochidae > Steromphala > Steromphala cineraria. The sequence goes on from OU744729.1 coordinate 57,932,549, forward strand.
GATATAGATCAGAAAAGAGACGTTTTATATCTCTCAACGGGAAAACGTAAACGATATACCGTATGCATATATCATAGGAGGAAATGTCAATTAATAACTACTGTGTTCCATTCGATTAAAACTATGGCTGTTGCTTGGAGACAAGAAATAATATTCGTAAAGGATTCGGTACATGTCACTGGTATAACAAAAAATGTTACAAAGTTTTATGTAGCAAAGCTAAAAGGAAGCTTTTCACCTAGCCTAGAGATAGATCCAGAGTCCAAGTTTCTGTTTTTTAACAATAACAATGATGTCATGAAATATGATATCAAAAGTAAGAAAAGCCTGTCAATAAAACATTTTGATAAGCATGTTACGGTTCTTCTGCATGATCTTCAGACCTTGTATGTGATTCAAAGAGGCTCTGTCGTGTCATGTTTAGATAAAAACAGCTACTCAGAGAAGAGAAAGTTCACGGTGGAGTCGATAGTAAAACTATCCATGGCCTGCTTATTAGAGTAACGAGAGTTATGAGAGGGTTTCACTAAATTGGATTACTTGTACCCAATCCTTTCACTTGAATAACTATGTTTAAATCAAACGTTTGTCTGCATTCAAAATATCATATTTTATTGAATAAGAGAATAAAGATAAAAGGCAATATTGATTTTTGAGAGCATATTTCTCTTGTTACTTATGTTACATGGACATGATCACAGCAAATGAACGTTATGGTTAAGAAATAAACAAAATTGATACCCTTTTATTATCTTTCTTTCATTTAATATAGATGCATTTTAAATACATTAAGTGCATGGCGTATTTATACAAGGAATAGGGGAGATAAATCATCTTAAAATCACTTCACTGTAATTCTTTATCTTTACAAAGTTTTTGGATTTCTTCACGTAAGTGTTAAAGGGACATTAATTGTTTTGATGCAAATTTAAGAATATTGCTAAAAGATCTATCTCATTGAAACATATACACACAAATTATCATCATTTAGATTGACCTTAAATAAGCTAAGAAACTGCATAACGTGCATAATTAGTAGAGGTGTTTCCTCAGGCTATAAATAGATCGAGTTTATAACTTTCTCGCGCATAGCATTGTGGTCATAGTTGCTGCGAGTGATTTCGTTCCCAAAATGAAGCCTTTCACATCGGGAATTCGTACCTGAAAGAAACTCGTGCCTTCCACAAAGCAAGGAACACGTATCCGCAGTCCATTTAATGTTTATTAGGCATTAGTGATATGTTTATCATTTTAGTATTTTCTCTTAAACAATAATGGCCAATTAGGCTAAATATTCCCTATAGCATCTGTAGCAGGAAATGTTCGCATCTTCTGATTTTGAAATCATTTTAATGTGTAAAATTCTTCTTTATTTTCCCTCAATATATTGTCAATAAATATTTAGCTTCCAAACATAATTTTATAGATATGAGATCACGTGGATTACAACCTCAAAAGGTTCGATAACTGGAATCGTGCAGTCGCTCTTCCATATATGGCCTACTGTAGATTCACATTTTACGACGTGAACATATTTCTGATATCGTTTATAATCTTCGAATTTTGAAAGAACAAGTTAAAGTAATTCACATTAGTCGATCATATTACCAACCAATGACGAATTTGATTATATTAACTCGGTTCTTAACGGAATAAGGAAATGCCTAATTTGCATAGAAATTTTGAATATGCCTGAATATGAAACACGTATCGACGAGAAAGCTATTAGCTGTTTTTGTTCACGTTTAGTATACTTTTGGTGTCAAGATAGTTGTTGTCACCTATTTAGACGAAATGAATGTTGAATTAACCAAACTTATAAATAAAATGAGGAAATGTTTCCGGTACGTTGGTTACGAATTTACTATATCCATGTCGTAGTCTGCTTACACACTTAATGTAAACACAGATTGCAACGAATGAAAAGGAAATGAAAAGCTACATGGATAGTTTTGAAGAATGTAATGTTAAATGGTTATTAAATATTAACATTATGTTTAAATAACTCATTGTTGTCTGATTTACATACTGTTGGTATTTGTTAGTAATTGATTGATATTGCGGATGATAACAGGCGAGCTGACGTAGTACGCACAAATTGGAAATCTGCTCAATGACATCAAAATGCACTAGCGCGCGCTTTCGGTTACAATAAATATCTTTTGAACATAATAACATCGACTTATTTTGATTTGTAAGCATACTCTCATATAACTAATTGTAGTTAAAAGATTTTTCTACCGACCGATAACACTTTTCTAACACTTTATAGGTGTTTTGAATAAAATGTTGTATCAGAAACATTAAAACACTTAAAGGGGCAGTAGCACGTTTTTTTATAATTTTATAATTTTAAATATTTCACTTATAATTGTAAGTTAATGCTTAATGTATTATATTGACAGTGTTGATCTCATTACACCTGCTAATCACCCATAGTCAGAGAAAAAAGTATGAGGATTTAACTAAAATCCATTGGCGGCCATTTTTTGTGAACACCTTTTATTCATTTTGTGTAACAAAAAAGGAATCGCATGGTTAAACTTTACGTTATATATTTGAATTATTACTGCTTCATTTAGTTCAAACACATTGTCTTTCAATTGGAACCATTAATTTCCATTTTCCTGACATCACCTTATATTTCCCATAAAACGTGCTACTGCACCTTTAATGTCCCTTTAAGTGTTTGTCTATAGAGTATAATCATTCACTTGTTTATGGATTGTCCTGAGCAATTGCGGACTCACGTGATCCTGGTGAACAATTTTGGCAAGAGATGATGGTGGATAAAAGATACAACTGTTGTACACAAGAAATGACGTTTGTAGTTTTTACATGTACAAATATGTACAGGTATTAACATGCATAGTTACAAAGTGGTATGCATCATATAAGTTACAATATAGATGGTTATACCTGTGCATGTTATAACTTGTACAACACCAAATACATTCCTTCTCAGCAGTATTTCATCCTCATTTGCACTACATCACGATACTGTGAGTCTCGTTGTTCAGAATGGGCATTTCTCCAATTCAACTTTGGCCGTTTATGGAGTCAACACATGTACATAGAAATACATCGATGTTGGCATTTTGGGAGAATGGTTACTTCAACTGACAACAATAAGTCGTATTTCTTTGCACGACCGGCAAGCTTGAATTATAATCATCAATGATTCGAGGGTTGTTGATGCCAAATTAATTCAAGAAGGACACATATTAATTTGAGATGTCTCAACAATGACGTCTGTTAAATCTGTATACAGTTGATCACGAGATTTAACGAAGACAAGCTGTTTAACACAATCTTTGTAGTTCAGTAAACAGGTTACAAAGCCAAACACGGGCACATGTGGTCTGTCCAAATAAGGTCCAGACCATTATTCAGAAATAGAAATCCTGTAACGTAAGTAATGAGGCATCAGGGTTCAATAGTAGGTAGGAGTCTCTAAAGTTCGCAATTTGTATCGAAACTTGATAAGTTATAACCAACATGAAATCGAATTTGATAAGTATCCTCTCACTCTCCATCAACATGATAGTTTGACAGTATTATTGATTTATCTCTAGTTCTATTCTTCCAATTGACAAGAGATCATTGATTTCATATATTATCTATACATATTGAAATAGAACTAAATGGATTCAACCAACATTAATCGATCACTGTTTATTTGTATTGCTTAACAATGTGCACAGATGTATACAAATAATGAAAAAGCCCTTACCCAGAAATATCAATCCTGTTACCTGAGAAATGAGGCATCGAGGTTCATGATTCTGTCACAGTCTCAATGTGTATCCATACCTGATATGTACATGTACAGATCAACAGGCAAATACAATTTGACACTCTTCACAAAAATGATAATTGACAGTATGCTTACTAATTTCTATTCTTCAAAATGACAAGATAACATTGATTTCATATATGATCTATACATATTGAAATACGACTATATAGATTCCATTAACATTAATCGATCAAGGTTAATTTTCATTGCTTTAGAACATGCAAATAATTATACAACTTCGCACTAGCTCGTTTAGTTGAAAGGAAGATATAATAAATGCACAGCATCGATCGGTTATTTATAACATATATCAATTAACAATTCACCAGAGATAATAAATGCGTCGTTTTACGTGTCGGAGATATGTAGTGACTGTTCTTATAGATAGTCATCGAAAAGAAATTGTCTGATATATTCACGCAGAAATGAAAGCTACGTTGTAAAGTGCCTGTAGTTTTGTTACTGCATTTTTGGATCTGCCGATACATAATAATCATTCTATTATTTCTCAGAATTCATTTAATCAAGTAACTTCGTGTCCCAGCTTCTTTTTTGAAACAACGACCTCATCTTAAACTGCAGGATTGAATTTCTGTCACCTGCTTTGTGCACTCTTATTCCCAGAAGTCAACTTGAGACCTTATTCTACTTTTAATTTAATTACCATAAAGTTGGTACCACTATTAAATCTTACGTAAGGAATGATTAGTAAAAAGAATGACCCACTTGTAAGATAGGATAGATTGTCTTGAAAATGAATAATAAAAACCTACAGAACATTAAATGTCACGTTAGAATAAAACTTGTGGAATTTTGATGTAGTATACGAGTTCACTACGCGGTCAATGGCTCCTATGCAGTCCACGCAGATCATCAGGAGACCACACAATGACCAGTGACAAGCACAGATCCTGTATGGATTCCTTGTAATAAGATTGGTGGCCAATGTATGCTTTGTTTCTTGAAAACCTACAAGAAAATCTCAGACTTCAAATGACAAACATGAAATAAAATAATTCATTGAACTGATTTACATCTAAAATTGACGCAATCACAAATTTTAACAGAATTGCATTTTGATTTTAGTGTTTTTAATATAACTTTGAAGTTTTCCCTAGCAGATGTTTAATTCATATTCGAAAATTATCACTTGTAGGAACTGTCAAGCTGTAAAATCCTAACTATAACTATAGATATGTCAGCACCTTATGGAGTCATTTATTGTCACTTAAGTGGTCAGATTCAAAAGTAGTTAAAATAGCAGAAAAATTAAATAAAACACATTTGTTGTTAGATTTCCATTTGAAACTAAACTGGTTGCATATTTTGCAATTTGGGATAAAAATGTGATGTTTCTCAAAAATTGTGTTCGTGATATTGTTTTGTTTTGACCCCTGAAATACAAAACAAATACCATGAAAACCTATATGCCAACAAATGAAATCCAAACATTTATCAGTAGTGGAAATGATATGAAATGAACTAAATTTGTTAAGTGTTCCTTTTCACGTTCACAAACTTAGGATAAAGCTAACATCGCTTGAACTACACAACATGTTTTTTTCCGTTTTTCCGTGGCAACCCTGTGTAAAATGATGACAAACAAGAAGACTTTAGGTTTTCTTTTATATTTTCTGCGGGGGATTTCACCAGAAGTTTTACATACAATATGGCGTCCACAGGCGAGAGCAGTCGGGAAGTATGTCCTACCGTAGCTGGACTCCGAGCCTGTCTGCCAGTTAGGGAACAAGCACGAGTATTTAAAGATTGTATAGATGGACACTGAGGGACAAATTACGGAAAGTGTACATAATGGATGTCAGGGAATGTCCAGATACGGAATGGCAGATGTTCTCAACATGGGGCGGCCTAGTGCTTTGATATGCATTGCGAGGAATGCTGAGAAGGCCGTCCTTTGATGATATTTCACTATGAGAGAGTCAGTTGTGAAACAATAATTACTTTGATAAATGTCAAATGCTGGCACTGACACAAAGCTCTTTCTGAAGGATTACTTTAATCTGTTTTTCTTTACCTTATTATATTTACTGCATTGAGTCAAAAATTCAGTGAAACATAATGAAGTATGAAACTGTATATTTTGAAAACTATTTCCTTATGATGCAGCGTGTGATTAAACATGGATGTCACATGAATTGAAACAGAGATCTATACATGTATAAACATATCAAACTTGGTTTTCTTAAGCCTGAACCTGAGAAGAAAATATCGAGTATTTCAATGTTGTACGGCTTTGATTTATTGGAATGTCTCAAGTGACAAAGAAACCAAGAAAAAACATGACATTAATTGTCACTTAAGTTAGGAAAACTGACATTGTGACGGAAAAGTAGAACCTAGGTGTTGATGACTGAAACTTTAAAAAACAGGATCTTATTTATTAACAATGCAACTACATAATGGACAAGGTGATTGAATACAGGCTGAGATATTTCACATTGATAAGTTTACATGTATCTGTCTATCTAACTTTGTGTTTACTGATTCCTATCGTATCAGAGAGTCGTATCGATTTAAAGTAAGCCCATGGTGAACTACAAACTCAGTCTAATTAAAATCGACTGTGATTCGAGGACAAAAGTGTAAAAATATTGTCTCTAGTGGGGTTTGAACTTCAACCAGCCCGGCTTTCCTCTCATTTACAGTCTAAAGGCACCCCTATTACCCGCATGTTCTGACGCAAGCTCATCTAGCCAATCGCAAGGGGCGCTGTAACAGCTTCGGTATCATGCAGGGGCAGGTAACTCCAGTGTACAATTCGATATACATAATCGCCGCTAAACGCTATTTAAAAACGAGGATGTGATTGGATAGCTTATGACTGGGTTTGTCTGCGCTAAACTGGTCATAGAAACATGCGATAGAGGTGGGTGCATTCAGACCGAGACGGAGGGGATGTTCTGGTTGGTTCGAGCCCCAATAGAGACAACATTTTTCATATTTTATTCCTCGGAGTACGGTCGATTTTAATCAGACTGACTACAAACTCACTATGTTTCTACAATGTGAAACTGGTTTCAGAAGAAATGAGGCAAGTACGTTGATATAGAGGCATGTATATAACTGAATCGCCAAGCAAATCAAATGGTAGTGTCAAGTCAGTTGGGTTTGCCGTCTCCTTAAGACTGACATGGACTGGACTAAATACAGGGTAGGTAGTCCATCACTTGACGAGTTTTAGAATGCGAGTCCTTTGGTCACTGTGGATAAACGTTTCCCATCAACATTTACTCCTTTGGTTTATAAAACAAAGAAATTATGTGTGTTGAGCTGATTTGGGGTTTATCTCCACTTTCAATAGTATTTCACTTATATCACGGCTGCTAGAATAATTGCGGGGAGAAAGTCCGTGACAATATTTAGGGTATACATTGCGGTGAAACATACGAGCATCAGCTTTATAAACCTTCAGTGACGTCACTCCATTGATCTCTGAGGTTTTTATATATCTTTATTTCCTTCTGTATTACACGGCAAGGGAAGTATTCGAGTAATGTTCCTCGGATGCAGGTTATTATCAACATACATGTAATCGCCCTGCAAGGCAAGATATTATTATGATGAATTCCTCATCACATAATTATTTTCCAACTATGTATTTGGTGTATTTTTAAAGTCAAAGTGTCAACTGACTATCACTTTTGAAAAATAACACAAACCACAATAACAAAAATTAATAACATATGTTTGTGGCGATATGCCGACTCGTACCCGCAGAGTTCACACTCCCGACCCCATTATGACAGCGGTGTTTCTGGATGTCCCACTGTTTCAACTTATAGTACTGGCGTTTGCTCGAACATTGACTCCGCCAGCTTTGAAGACATCGAAAATTAAAAAAAAACAATTATTTATCACACAGCAGAACACATTGCACGAAGGTAATCTGAGTTCAAAGACCGCTTCCTCCCAGGACACCAGCAAATCATTCCAGAAAGACTAATTGAGTTCACAGGCAAGTCGCATAAATAAACACAGATCTTATAAATTGCTTAGGGTGACTAACACAGAACACATTATGAGGACAGAACAAGGCCGGATAAGATTAGCTCACAGCTTGCATATAGTGTCTTTTAGTACAATAGAAAACCCAAACTTCAATAGAAATGTCTATTATTATATACTTTAAAACAAAAAATCAGTATGTTTCTTGGCTAGGAAAAGGAAAGCTGATTGTACAATCAGAGACGCTTCTTTAACTGTGACACATGGTCTGGTTTGACGTGACTACCTCTCAAACATGGATGCAACTCAGTCATACCTGAATTAGCCGTTGTTCTATTTCGGCTAATACATGGGATAGAAAGGTAGAAATCTGATTGGAGGCAATCAAAGTTAGTTGTGCAATCAGCGACGCCGTTTCAAAAGTGGTCATTCGCAAAACCTCGGCCATCTCCGTGTGGTTCGTCAAAGCTTTCGTTGAAATTTAACATCCAGGGGAGGTAATTCTTTCTTTTACACACCATCGCTTTTTACCTTCTCAGTAGTTATTATATGGTTGATTAGTAAAATACTCAATTATAAAACCGTTTCTATCCAATAATACACCCTATCCATATCTGATTATCAAATAGTGTCCCTCTAACACTGTTATTGAAAAATAAGGTAAAGACATAATATTTCCCATGTCTCTATACGACCGTTAAGAACTCTCCGAGTCATGGATATCCAAAAGGTGTTTTCATTGGCTGCAAATAAGGGAGATATTTTAAGTTACAACTTTTTGACGCTAGGGTAATCTACCGGAAACCCAGGATTTTGACGTAATAGAACAGAGGCTAACTAAGCTAGACTGAACTGCCTCTGTGGGGAGAGAATGGGATATTTTCTGTATTGACCTCTTAAAACCTACATACAATTTCATTTAGACAGATGAGAAGTGATAAGCCAAGGGTTTTCAATGAACTATTGGAAGATATGGGTCGCAGATACCATTACTAGCTTAAGCAAGGTGCCAACAGCACGACATCGGAGAGATAAAGGGACTGTCAAGCTTTTATATCTCCTTTGTGATCAATGTTAGATATTCACAGAGGTGTAAATGGTTCAATGGTGTGATCAGTCTCTCACATAACGCACCCAGTTACAACGACTCACATATTTAGATCAGACAATACTCATCGTGCCAACGTCCTTCAGTTTAGTTAATATCTGATACGATTTCTGGACTTTCAAATCAATATCTATTCTCTTGACCATATCTTGTCATGAACCTCTTGAGGCTCAGTTTGCAATAAGTACCACATTGTATTTTACTTATTGCACTAGTGTTAGATGATGGCGCTTTTAAGCTCTTTTCTGATCACAAAACTTATATTGTTTTGTATTAATCTCACTCAAAAATAAAAGAAGAAAATATTTGATTATTTATAATATGGATATATTATAGCGTGCATATCCAACCAGTTGTGGTTGCACAAGGCGCTTACATTTCCCCCCTGGTCAATGGCATTCTTTCACCGTCCAATCATTTTTTTCCATTTCATACTTAATGGTATTCATGATTGTATTTCAATCTTTTTGATAATAATTAGGTACACCAATATAAACTTACAAAATAGTGTTATATGACCAAGGATAGATAAAAATATACACAAAGTAAAACGCCGCCTACATCACCGTGACTTCACGGCTTGGAGAAAGTCTTAAAACACGTTTTCTTGTGCTATATACAAGGTGCATATATGTGGTATGATTGACAACACTGCTACTACTTAAATGAGGCATTTCTTGAAAATCTAAATATTATGTTATCAAAATATTTTGAAATGAAAACTTTATAGAAAAAATTATTTAAAATATTGCGTCTTCGATGTTTGACTCAAATGTTCCACAAGCCTTGCCAAATGTGTTATAGCATGATTATGAGATTTAATTCAAGTAAGTGATCCGATAATCATATCTTATCCTTTTTAAATTCCATAATGAGTTTGTTAACAAGCTTATTATATGATATCTGCATTTATATATATATATGCACTTTATGTAGCAAACTTTTGTAAGCAGCTGTATGAGATACATGTAAGAAATATCAGCTCTCCAAAGTTTGTTAACAGTGACCTTAACGTATTTGTGCAGTAATCTATCACACGTTCCCCTGACAGTACCAAAGTATATCTATCTATTCCGTCAATGTCTAAGTTTCCCAACTTCAAGTAAAATTAACGATGTCCTCGATTAGTGCCAGTGGACTTTTTCGTATTTGGAGCTTGATGATCAACTCGTGAAAATAAAGTCATGGCAGTGATCAATTGTACATGGATTTCAATGGATAATGAGAAAAGGGATAAGAAGAGACAATTCACTCGCCTTGTCGTAGTTTGTGTGGTTTTGTTCAACAAAATATATCATAAAAGTCGTATATGAAATATCTGGGTTAATTATTATCGTTATCACGACGTTATGTTAAATTAGTCAAAGCCACCGTACGACATGATACTGTATGCTGGGCAGCACCCACAACATCCGTCATTGTTTTCACTCTGGTGATAGACCAATTCTAAACCATAGATCAATTTCAAACCATCACATATCTGAGAGTGACGGTGCCTTTGGTAACTAGGAAACATTTTCGGGACATGTAACCAACCGTATCGATATAAGAAAGGCTTAACATTGAAAACACTATTATCTGAATAGAGTCTATTGTGAAAATGGTTTGATAAGTCAACACTCTTTATTTTTTTATACTGTACACCTTTGCGCCTTAACCACAAACTATGGCTTCAGGTACAGAATGTAAAGGAAACAGATAACTTCAAAACACGACTACACTTCCTTCTGACAGCTGTGTACCTTTTGTTGAGGGGTCTGTTACTGTCGGAAAGTATCAAGGATGATAACTGTTATAAACAAGATGAACATCTGTGTGGTCACATCAGTGAACCTTTGCCAAGTTGTTTGCTGTAGCATGTATCACGTGTTTAGATAAATGCAATATTGCCAAATCATCGTGATGGAACGTTTTACAGATTTCAACGTATAATAGAGTAATTACTAGTTTTTAAAGATAAAAAACAAATTCCAAATTGTGGTAAAAAAAAGAATTCCGTCGCGCAAGAACTGTTTTCGTCGTAAATGATATGAAGATCATAGACTTTAATTTACAATACAGGATCCTTAACTTTCTGGAAAAAAGTAACTCATGAGCGATATTTCTTGTTATCGTTGTTGTCGATAAACAAATATAATTTCTAAATCTTTAATGATAAACAAAATCTAATATTGTGTGAGGGTTGTATTTAATCTAAAATTCTACTGAGTATGCACTATTCTTTCATAAAAATGACAGACTTTGTGCGCTTTGAACACTACGTGTGTATTGCGCAAATATACACTTGGAAAATTTATATCTGCTTTTGATTCAATGAATAACAATTTTTACTAAAAAACACTGACACCGATTATTTGAGAAGTGATAATAGATAAATCGTTCTCTAGACAACATCACATCTAACCTTTAAGTATCACAAAGCAGAACAAATTGCCAGACGGTCACTATAGTTCAAAGACTGCACCCTCCTAGGAGACCAGCAATTCGATTCCAGAAGAGATAATTGAGTTCACAGGCAAGTCACATAAATAGGCGTCAGATCGTATAGTCGACAGTCACCAAGTGAAATCACATCTGCGAACACCTATATTGAACAAAGATTTCCTCAATTAAACACAATCTCCAAACGTTTTTATCAAACGCACAAAATATTATGAAAATGGTATTGTTTATTTAAGACCTATTTATCAAAGACACGAAGGTAAAAAATAATGTTCAATTAATATGAATCTGAAAAGATTCATGAAAGATTGTCGTAAAGATACTTCAACATGTTACATGGATTTGTTAATATTCCAATAAAAGAACATCAATCAATCCTCTCCACAGAGGTAAATTATACGTGTCCTTCCTATTTAAACAATCTTACATTTGAAGTAATTTCTCAACTATAAATAGGGTATTTGTTGATTTTGGTTTGCAATCAGCAGTCTTGTTTATAGAGAATATTAGTTGTTTTGACATACTCGTACCAGCTCCCGACCGCACATTCAATAGTATGTGTAGTATTGATCTCCCAACTCTTTTATAGTAATTAAGTTCCATTGACTAACTAATCGAAACGAATCGAAAGACTCGAATCTATAAATGTATCGATAATGAACATAGTTATCTAACTCTAGCTCTCTACTGAAAATATCACCACCCCATCCACTCATCATTTTTGTATCTAAATCGTCTGTTGATACTTAAGTCCTTGATATTTATATTTCCATGTCTTCCTTATTTTCCAACGAAAGTTCAGGTTTAATTTCCCATTCATCTGTGTCAATAAAAATGCACCAGTGATCTTAATTAATACCACGATAACTAGGCACTCGAATATAAAACCAGGAAACAAAACAGCTATGTCTATACCTGTGAATTGAATGCTAGAATGCATGCTCTTCTTATATTTCTAATGATATAATCTAAATGAATTCAAATCAATAGGGTTTTAGATGAGTTCATATATACTGTGACAGTATTAACAAATATTGAACAGTCGATCTAGATATGTTATTTATATACATGTGCATTGGAATACTAACATAAATGCTCTTCTCATTTAATATGTTCTGTTCGTGCAGCAATCCAACACCCCTGATAGTACCTAAGTATATCGTCCTACTCAGTCCTTGTTTCCCAACCTGAAAGTACCTAAGTATGGTTGAGATAATGACCTACAGCCGAGTGGTTATCGGAAAATAACCTTCAAGCGACAGCGAGAAGGTTATTTTCCGATAGCCACGAGGATGTGGTCACTATATCACATACACCACATGGCTTAACCAATTTGTATTTTAACAAAAGTAAAACAACAACCAAATATTTAGTTATTTGATAGTCGTGTTATGAGGTAAAACTTAAATACACTAAACTCCTTAACATGCCATTTTCACAATACGCGAATTTCACGTGCAGATTGAGCATGTCATGGCGATGTTGTCAATCAGACAAATCTGAGCAAGAAGCAATCAGTTTTAGTTGTTTCGACTTACAAACACCAAAATTCTTTATTGTACTGAAATTAAATAATGTGAATACAATTTGTCAAAAACGTCATAGAAGTTGTGATTTATGGCAAATGATATTCTTTGTTTAATACACTATTCAGTCCATCAAATATTTTCCTCTTTTTGAAGAAAAGGTTGTTGCTACACGGACGTTGTCAATTTCATCTTGCGATGCACGGATGCACGGATTTTACGTAAATATCATATCGCACGAGCTTTACACAATCGAAAGCACATGGTATGAAGGTGGAGACGAAAATGAAGTGGTCTCTTGTTTTGAACAAATTTATGACCGCTTTTCAATGCCTTTTCAGGAGGAAATAAAGGTAAGTTGAACTTTTAAGTATATTCATGTATTTGCTGTTGAATTTTATTTTTTGCGTGGATCTACGAAAATGCTGAAGTATGTTACAGAGGATTTACATTGTATAAACAAGCTGTCAACAACCAAGTTATATTTAAGCATTTTGCTGTTGAAAAATGATTGTTAATGTAATTATTATTTTCAATAACATTTAGTAATAAATGAATGAATGAATGAATGAATGTCTTTATTTCCTCCAAATGCATTTAAAGATTACAAGGCAAAAGCAATATCAATCAAATATGTACATGAGAAATATTTACAATTAATCACATTATTCGACATTCATCTTTAAAATATGAATGGTCCATTAAAAAGTATACTCTAACATTACTCAAAAGTCAGATTCAAATGTTTTGAAATGGTATTAGAAAAAAATATTCATACCTAGAGAGAGATCCACATTAAGCAATTAAATCAAACATCAATAGGCAATTTACAAAGATCATCGGTGATAAATTTCAACAACTGACGTTACACTTTTGTTTCAGGGACTACATACGGACATTTGATTGACTATCCAAACAACATTAAAGTCGACCTTATTACGGATAATTCAACAAAGACCATATGAATGGAACATTAGCTTGCCACAGGATTGGAAACATTGTTCACTGTGATTCTGTGTCTTACTTGCTGAAGCTTTTCAGCTAACCAAGAACGACGTGAAATGGTGTAGGAGTGTTAAGAAGAAAATACTAGAAGATCTTGAGGTCTGCATTCATCTGGATCAGCACAAACAACAAAATGATATCACCATGTGGTGCATTTTAAGTAAAATAATCTTTAAATCTGTAAATAAACTACGTTTCAAAAATTGTTTTGATATTATGTATATTTTCGTAAGTATATCGTCCTACTCAGTCCTTGTTTCCTGACCTGATAGAACCTAAGTATATCGTCCTACTCAGTCCTTGCTTCCTGATCTGATAGTGCCTAAGTATATCGTCCTACTCAGTCCTTGCTTCCTGACCTGATAGTACCTAAGTATATCGTCCTACTCAGTCCTTGTTTCCTGACCTGATAGTACCTAACTATATCGTCCTACTCAGTCCTTGCTTCCTGACCTGATAGTACCTAAGTATATCGTCCTACTCAGTCCTTGCTTCCTGACCTGATAGTACCTAAGTATATCGTCCTACTCAGTCCTTGTTTCCTGACCTGATAGAACCTAAGTATATCGTCCTACTCAGTCCTTGCTTCCTGATCTGATAGTGCCTAAGTATATCGTCCTACTCAGTCCTTGCTTCCTGACCTGATAGTACCTAAGTATATCGTCCTACTCAGTCCTTGCTTCCTGACCTGATAGTACCTAAGTATATCGTCCTACTCAGTCCTTGTTTCCTGACCTGATAGTACCTAACTATATCGTCCTACTCAGTCCTTGTTTCCTGACCTGATAGTACCTTAGTATATCGTCCTACTCAGTCCTTGTTTCCTCATATTCACAATACGGGCTTTGCTGATCCAAGGTCTTAGTTTGTCCATTACAGGACTCGCTAAAGCCAATCTAAAAGATATCTGTCATGTGAAAATTGGTTTAAGGGATAATGAGAAGAAAGGAAAAGCAGTGCAAGGGACGGTTCAGATTCAGATTCATTTATTAGTCATCTATACAGAGAATTAGCAATAACATAGAAATATCATCGTATTGATACACGTGACGCGAGGGCGGGGCAGCACAGTGGTTAGCGCTTTCTGCTACCAATCAAAAGATCCATGGTTCGAATCCCGAATCACTTAACTTTAAACACACAATTATAAATAATGATTGTCATGATATATAGAAATAATATTAATATCAGCATATATCGTTGTAAATATCTTAAGTAACTATGAATCGTTTACACTGTTTACCTTTGTGTGCATCTTTACCGAAAAACACTATCAGTTACATCACAAAGGTTACTTCAAAACATTCCGTCAAGTCCTCTCAAGAGTTGTTTACCTTTTGTTGAGGGAATGAACAACTGTTGATAAACTTCAGGTTTGCTTAAGTGGAAGAAGAGTTTGTATATACAAGGTAAGTATGTAGCTATGTACTCATATCAGGGGAAATCTGCCCTTTCTATATAAAGACAACATCTGGAGGGTTCTAAAACGTTATTTTAACTATGGTAGATACGTAAATAAAATTATATAAAAACTGATTCATACATTTATATAATTGATTGATATGAAGGTTTCGTTACTTACAGTAATAGGTGCTCTCGACTGCAAGAGATTTAGAAGAATGTTTCTCGAATTTATCGAAACACACTTTGCCATTGCAATATCCGCAACATACACATTCTAATAGCTAAAATAAAGATTAAATATGTTAAAACAAAATACATGTATGCTCTGTTGAGCTGAGGACTAAAAGTTCGTGTTATATAACTACCAATTGCTTTAACAAAACGTAGAATAACGATTCAATTTCTAAAGTAAACCAGTGTCCAAAAGAAACGCTACCAACAACATCGAAAAATAATTTAACACACGGGAGATTGATATTCTGAAACATAATTACATTGCTTCCCCGGAAGCAACATAACTTTAATTCATACTATTCAAACACTTTCTTTTCATGTATATAAAAAACACGCTTCGTTGATTTGGAATCTCCTTTACTAGGCGAATTAGCAGAGGGAAAATAACACTTCTTTAAAAACGTCCTACAGCAATGACATCTCGACGAATGAATGCCAAGTAAAGTATATGTATTGACAACATCATTTTCTCAACTTCTATGATATATCCCTCAAACTTACACAAATATTTTAGATTGCGATTTTACAATATTATTTGATTTCAACAGCCACACATCAAAAGAATCTGTTCTTAAAACATTTAATTATATATCATTCTTCAAAAGTAAGATATTAGCTTATTAAACATATATTTAGTAATAACTCTATCCTGTAATGATAAAATTGGTTTTTGATGATTGTGAAACTCAGTAGCCATTTTTTTAGGCATTAGTTTAGGTCCATATCTCCACAAGGATCATCCTGTATAATCGAGATATGGGCATGATCGAAATTAGTAGACATCAAATAATTCAATCACAGATAATATAACCCAACAGAGGAAAATGATATTTGTTTTCAACTAAAAGTGTTAAAGGTTTCGACATGTAAGAGTTGCAATGCGTAGAACTTGCTTAACATAAGACAATATTGTCGTTATAACCACAATATAATAGTTTGGTGGATGGTTTTTGATTAAAATTGAAGATTACATGAATAAAAACAGATCCTGTTTGTCGAGTATTAAAATAAAAGATGACACATTTGATATACGTTACATGCACTGAAGTTAAATATACAAATGTCTGTCACACGAAAGGCCTGAGTCAATCCTTGCTGCTTGTTTAATTACCATAATATTTTTTGTAAAAGTTTTGATATTCGATAATCTCAGTGTAATCTAGTTTCCTTTGATCAAAATGACCTGGCGCCAATGATACAGTAACCTTTCCAAGAAGCAAAATTTTAAATGAAATTAAATTGATGAATTTGTCATCTTATGTATTTCTAATCTAATGAGGTAATACAAAAAACTGTTTGTGAGGACGGCCGGCACCTGCATTGAAATATCTTTAAAAATATAACATTTTGTTAATACTTCCACTCTTAGGTAATTTGTAGATATAGGAATCGTTACACTGTCATTTGCTTCTATATTTAATGTATTTTCATATATGTATAAATTAATCAATACGGTATAATAAGTAACGAATGCTTCTCTTTCTTCTTGTTTATTGCGAAATGAGTTATATACATATATATGAGTAAACTATAGTAAGACATTAGAGGAACTTTGAACACCAACTACATAATGTATACGGTTCTCCTGATATAGGATGAAATAGTTTACAACAAGGAAACCACCATGTGAAAATCCTACGATTAACAATAGCAGATATCTAAAGGATTTTCTTTCAAATTCGACCTTGAACATTACCTACGGAAACATTGTTCATGTTGGAACCGCAACACTACCCATTTTTTCTGATTGTTGATTGATTTCAGGAAAACAGGCTATAATCTTGCTGCTTATTAGGGAGGCACATAAGTGATGGAAACACCAATATTTATTGTTACGCCCAAAGCACAGAAGACAACACATCTATCGTATCTAGTAAACCATGATTATCTAACTATCGCCGAGGTCTACCCCTTCACCTCCAATGTCACAACTCTACCGACTCTAAGCGGTATCTTAGATTTATGCTGCTCCAGTAGCGTTTCCGTGTTTAAAGCGTTATGCCTATAATTTTCTGTTAAAAGAAGACTACCAAATGACAAATGCATATCCGAGGAGATACTTACAGTGAAAGTTCCTGTCCAACAAGTAAAGAATGTTCATCACAGCAGTTTGTGTATAAAATATAATCACTCTGCCTGTAACATATGTTTTAATGAACCGATTATGCTTACTTACATTCTGAATATTAACATGGACATGAACGCTTCTTAAATCAACGGTCAATCTATGTTAGTTTGACGAAACGCCTTATGACTATCTAGACTGTTTTGTTCCTTTTTAAATGTTATATACGAGTCAAGCATTGTGATTATTAACCCATTTATGTTGCTTTCCACCAACTTGGTGGAATTGTCAAAATTTAACCAATGAAAGTACGACTTATATCAAATAATATAATGATTTTGTTCTTTAAGTATGGCTCAAGTGACATTCCAAATTGGGGAAAGTAATTGTAATTGACTACCTGAAAACAACAGACTGTCGAGCGAATTTGCTTTTATGAAAACTAATCACTTATGCAAAATCGTGATGGCGACAATATATCATTTTGTAAGTTATTTTCATTTAAAGTCGAAGGTTATATGCCACAGGAGCTTTTACATGTTTGCGCCGATTTGTTATAACCACAGAAAGCTGTGTTTTCCGATAGATTTTATTTTGAGGCAATCTCAACTGATGTTTATTTCTGGTAGCTATGGTTAGATTTTAGAAATGTAATGAAATATACTTTGCACCGAGGTTAATGTTGTTAAGTCAACATCTTAAAATTCATAACAAAGTTCTGATGACAAGGGATCAGTTCAAAGGTTTAAGATTTCAAGAACAAGTACATCGTTCACTCCTATCTATCGATTCGATATGAAATTTAAGGTTTCATTAGTTTTGCTTAGACAGCAATTAAACAGAATATTTCGCTTAATTTCAATCATACAGAAAAAAATGCAGGTTCTTTGGAAATCGAAGCTTCCACTACATCTGTTCATATGAAAATACGTAAATGTTGCTCATAAACAGCGTGCAAAAAAAGTACACACCACAGTTTATTTCGATTTTCTAATTATTATATATAAGATATTAAATCAAAGGAACAAATATTTGCAGGAGTCAAAAATATTATTTGTGTCTTGAAAATTGTCTGTTGAGAAATCTTCGTTGAATGTTGGCTTTTGATAGAAATATAATTTGCACTATAATAACCCCTACCATTTTTTAATCTATTGATGAACATTTGTATTATATCAAAATTTGACTCATGTTCCTATCAGTTGGATATTTATTCAAAAATGTTGACGATTTCCTTTTAATGTAAAATCGAATATACAAAGCATTTACTATTGACTCGTTGGCTGATTCATGACATAATGGCAGTTTGCGACGAGAATGTTGAAGATTTTCTTTTAATGTAAAATCGAAAATACAAGATATTTACTTTTGACTGTTTGACAGATTCATGACGTAAAAATGAAAATGAAAATGGGCGAGTGAGGTTCTTAAGTTTCATTTATAACACATCATTATAGAGCTTAATGTCTGTCATAAAGCTCTTACAAACATATACCATGTCAGTAGAAGTTCTTTAAAGGGGCAGTAGCACGTTTTTGGGGGAATATAAGGTGATGTCAGAAAAATGAAAATTAATGGTTCCAATTGAAAGACAATATATTTAAACTGAATGGAACAGTAATAATTCAAATATTTAACGTAAAGTTTAGCCATGCGATTCCTTTTTCTTACAAAAAATGAATTAAAGGTGTTCACAAAAAAATGGCCGCCAATGGACTTTATATGAATCTTCTTATTTTGTCCTCTGACTCTGGGTGATTGGCTTGTGTAATGAGTTTTTTGACACTGTCAAAATAATACATTTAACATTAACTTATAATTATCAGTGAAAATTTTAGAATATAAAATTATCAAAAAACATGCTACTGCTCCTTTAAGGTATTGATGGCTTTGTTTATTGTTTTAGGGTGTTGACAGGCTCTATAACACTTAAAGTGATAGAATAGACCTTGGAAGTTAATGTGTCAATATATGCCTTGTAACGATTTTAACCTAAGATTTAATATACATATGTTGTATTTTCTCTTCTGACGATGACGACTTGAATCGGATATCTACCCCACATTTAGGAGCAACGGATATCTTAATATCAGTTTAATGAGTGAATCGATTTTCACTACATTTCAAAATGGAAATGATTAAATGTGTTTATCTTTTTTAAAACGTAACAAGAAAACAGAACCTTAATGATATTTACGACCCAAGTTGAAATGTTGAATGTTAATGTCAATGTGTCCAATTAGATTCAACTTTATAAGATCAATCAAAATAGTAAATTTTCATTAATTCCACCAAGGAGAACTTGAACCATTGATGCTATGGTAAAATCATTGATCGAAGTTTTTGTGTTGACATATTCCTTAATTATAATTTATAATTCTATAATAAATCGTTTATATTTTAAGATTTTATAACTTTGACGATTTTAAAGGTAATCTGATTAAATTTTGTTGATGGAAAACAGCCTTTGAATTTGGTAAGACCATCAGAAAAAGAAAAATTCGTTCCTTGGAAAACAAATCCAACATTTAGAGATTTCCAAACAAAATTAAGATTACTAGTGATTTTCTGTCATCAGAAGTATGAGCTATTGTATGAGACTGGAAAAACATTATACATGAAAATCAAATTTTCTCGTGTTAGCAAGATTTAGTGTTATTTACAGTCTAACAAGCTCTCTGTTACAGTCCATGTAATTTTATTGAACAACTATGGTCCTAACTATCTGACAATCGATGTGAGTGCATTATACTCAGATATACTTTTTGTCTGTATTCGTTATAAAAAAGCAATGACACACAAATATTTATCTCTTCTTACTCTGATAAATTAATCCAATTATCAAACAATGAAGCACTCAAACTAAGCATCTTTATATTAGATTCCATGCAATGTGTTAAATTATATGTTATAATACACACCTACCGATGTACCGAGAAGGCAATATGACAAAAGTGTTTATTTTGGCAGTCATATACTTGTATGTTGGTGATATCGAACTGTATTTAATTCGCAAGCGAATTAAACGAAACGTTGTAAAATGATATCTGAAACTCCTACGAATAAGTCAAATGTCTTAAAGCAAAACCAAGGAGGCAACGTTTCCGTAGGCTAGAAAGAAGATTCTTAAATTGTATCTGCTAAAGCAAAAACAATGAAACAAAAGTTACGTAAATTATAATAATTACTAAAGTTTTGAATAAGATTCTACCAATTGTTTATGCATGACTTATCATACACTAGTCATCTTGGAATTTTTGTAAATGTGATGATAAAGGTGGGGAGGTTTGACGAATTCAAAAGTGGATTTGTTATCATGGATTGTCTTCTTATAATGGTATATGGTTGCTTAAGGCAGGGGACCGGTAGACGTACTCAAAGGAAGTGAGGTCACAATTTATTCACATACAACATTGAAACCACAATGCATTAGCAGATTGTGAAGACATCATACAAAAAATCAATATAGATAATTGATGAGAAAACAAACCCCCAGCGATTTGTGAGGACAATAAGTACCGGTGTAGCATCCTTTTTCTGCAGTTAAAAAGAATGAATCTTGGAAGTTGGATATTGTCGTTCCCGAAACCTCACTTGCACGACAGTACTTTTTATTTTCTTTAGACACTCCTACTCAAATTGTAAAATATAGATTTGACATAACACTCAAAACTTGTATGATACAACCCGTATTATTGTAAACGTCAATTCCAAATTATTTTGGTGAAATGATCCTTACAAATTTTGTGACGAATCGGGTCAAAGTAGGCAAAAAAAGAAAAGAAATAATTTGAAAATCGTATTCATTAAAGTAAGTTTAAGATTAGTATTAATGCTAATTAAGTTAAAGGGGCTCCCTTGCCTCACCTACAAACAAATAATAACATGCAGTTATGAATTTGATTCATCGTGATTCATCAATGTTTCAATACAAATGTTTTCAAATGACAAAGAACCAAGAGTGCAATACAATATCAAAATAATCGAGCTCTGTATTAATCCACCTTTATGTTTATAAACATGTATTTTTACGTAAATGTCTGTTTCATACCTTTATGTCTGAAATTTAAGTGCTGCTTAATTGTCTGTATGTGAAATCATTAAACATCCACTAACCTCGACTATACCACTTCTCGATTTTCGTTCAAATATTTTTCAAAAAAATAAAAACTGGACTTGATTTCTGTTAATTTGTCCAATAAACACCTTTGATAAGCCTTTCATTAAGACAGCGTAATTATCGGATGTGAAAAACCCACCTGGGTTAGGGGCCATAAAACTCACGCGGTGTGACGTAATAAACAGACTATACAGAGTAACGCATCGTTATTTCAACTGAAATACCGACTAAATAATTGTTTAATTACCATTGATGTGGATATCTTTTTTACACCAAATGCTCAGTAGTGCTACATCGTCAAATGATTTATCTAACTGAGTGGAAAACATTTTCTGAAAATCGATAATTATTGTTCTTTTTCTGTGGTTATTGTTGCGATAGATGTATAGATAACGAGGCCGATTCTGTTTATGACGTCACAAAAAGGGGGCAGACCGGTCATGCATTCACTGGTTTGTGGCCAGAAAGGTCTAAGCGGCCCATCAAAAGTAGCTTTCAAAAACGGCTTTCATTACCAAACTGAACATATTTGAGTAGCGACCTTTGACGCACTATACACTATTTTAATCAGATTTTGATATATTCCAAGGAAAATAGTGAAATATGTTTGTGGTTATGTGAACGTTAAGAGGTGCTGTGGAATGAGCACTTCCACTGGTCTAAAAGTTTTACACAGGCTTTTACCATAAATTATTTACAGCCCAGACAGTGTTTACACTGGTGCAAATGTGTTTCAGTGATAACCAAAGCCAAGCTGTTGTAGTATATGTAGAACTTAGTGATATAAGCCAAATTTACTATGGCATAAAGGTTGTCATGTTATTATCTTCAATTACATTAGGTTTAAGATACAAATATTTACCTTTTTGTAAGTTTGTAAGAAGTGACATAGTGCATGTTCCATTGAAGGTTTTTTGGTTTTCTCATTTGGTCAACCTCAGTTTCCAAGTACCAAGTGGTTCGATTTAAGGAGAGATTTTCAATCAAGAAAGTTACGATACGTTTTGTAATAGTTAAAAAAATGTTGAATTTCTTAGAAATGCAAATGTTATTTCAAAGAATAACAAAAACATTTTCTTGCCGTTGTTCGGAGTTGTAATGTGAATCCTTCGAGTTAGAAGTTTGCTTTTTCGAGCGCGACAGCGTTTACTGATTGCACGCGCAGTGTTAGAGCTTTTCCACTCGGAAAGCATCTGATGGCAGCGATAATACTAGTGACGTCACGCTGTCTGTAGCTAGGTCTTTGAGAGACATGAAAGTCCAATGTACCCAGCAACTGTATTGGTCTTATCCAACCACGGGCGTGTATATATTATCCTGATGAAAAGTCAAGGAGTGATGTAGTGTTTGATATAGGAATTGGATATAGGATATAGGATATTGATAACCAAGGATTCCATCAGTCTTTTCAATGGTCATTTCTTTTTGCTAACGTAAATATCGAACATAAAACATTGAGGCAAGGTGATTTTCTGTACTCACTTTCTGCTTAATGTAAAGCTGCAGCCTAAAATATGAGTCTAGTGATCAAACCCGATTTTTAGTTGAATAGTAGGTTAATTTGGGTAAATCTCAATCCAATTGACGACGGACATTTTTTACTCGTTATAATGAAATTTTCTCGTGGAGTTGAATCTCAAATAGTCAGCAATAAATAGAAATCATGACTAAAATGTCAAACAGTTGTTGATTGCATTTTAGCATCGATTTATTCAACTACCGTCTGTAGGTAAATTGAATAGTGTTTGGTCTGTTTGACAGCGTCTCATTTCAGGAGAAATAATTGAAATCTCTGGACTAGAGTTTGAATTTTTGGGTTTAGGTTTTTGTCTTAAGTACTTCATTAGGGAACTCGTTTTTTCTCCTTCATTTGTTTGTCATGTAAAGAGTTTCGAGCGTGTTGTTAACATATCCCATAGATATATGTATTTCTTGATAGTTTATAAGTATTTACGTTTCATTTTTTACCGTATGTATGCATCATCATCATCCGTTGATTACATACGCGTAATTATTTATTCATTTTTAAATTTGGCTCGAACAAACCGTAATAGCTTTGATGCACATATTGAAAATGTGTAACATACTTGTTAAGCCAAGCATTATCGATACGATCAAGTCCATATATATATTGGTGTTACGCGTGAACTGGGTTAAATGCAGTCCTTTTACACTGATTAAAAATGAATTTGTTGCTCTTATTTCATAAACCAGTATTATAAATTTCTTATACGATTTTGTTGCAAGTTGATCGATTTTATCATTTTAAACGATATCATCAAACGTGCGTATAAGGTAATAAGCTAATTAAGTGCAGAGGATTCCGAATATTGACAACCATAATGAAGTGAACAAGTAATTCCGGAACTGCGTTATGCGAGTGATTAGTTGATACAAAATAATTTGCCAGCACATGACTTAATTATTCTATTTCGAGATATCTTCAATTTTAAACGCCATTTCATGATCCAAGGACTTGCTTTAAAAAAAACCAATATTGTTTAGACGCGCTTTGTTTTGCTACAAACGTAAACCCATATACATCTGTATGATCTTAAATGAGTTTTATTGTGGACTTCTTTTCATGCAATTCTTGATCATGATTTAAATGACTAATAACTTACATTCACAGATATTGTACTGAAGTTCTTGTCGAGACACATACATTCAATGAGGCCTTGTACATGTTGGCGTCCTGTCTCGCGAGAACGGATGTAATTACAACAGAGTCGGTGCAGAGAGTTCAATTCATTGGATATACAAAACTCTGGGGGCCTGGTTTAATTTCAGATGATGCTATATCTTTTAGGAATATATTCTCTATGAGCCGAAGTCCAAGAATTCATAAGCAATTCATTTTAAAAACCCTACTCTCTCTGTTTAACCTGTACCAAATTTATAATAATTTCCCGACCCAACTCCTTACATATTTATTATGTGTGTTCTGTACATGTTTCCTAGCATTGAGAAATATAATGATGCACCAGTAAGCGTTATTACTACTGTTCAGTGAATTGTAGATGTTTTATAACTCGTTTAATGATTGGACCAGGACGTGTCAATGGTGTTTATGTTGATTTGATTAAAATACGATTAGATTGAATGATATCACTATCATCAAGACTCTGGCATACATGTCATGATAGGAGCACAGTTCACTGGGTGAGACAGATGTTAGCCCAAAGTATACCAAGTCTGTGCCATACAAACTCTGCGAAGAGTGTGGTGAAACTCCGAGATCAATGGTCTTTAAGTACCATCAAAAAAATTAAATCTCGCTTAATATAGGTTGGAACTTACCTCCTTTTCAAATGAACAAAAACCTGTACTACGTCATATTACCAATTACTCAAAATGTTTTTGCCTTAGATTATGATCGAATTCAGCTAATTGGACAGCTAAATAAATTGTTTTCCTATTCAAACCATATCTACTGTCAAAGTCGGTAAGGGGTTTATATGTACATGTAAGTGACAAAACCAATAAAAAGATTTTGCTCACAGATACAGGATATGCAGTGAATTCATCAACAGAAATAAATGCTCATTTATGTATTATGGCCGTGAGAGGCCATTTGATTTCGTGATTAGGGAAATAGTGAAAAATGCAAATCGAAATTGAGAAATTAGGAAACAAGGGAGACATAAAATTGCGAATTGTGTTGTATATAAGACAGCCTAAGCAGGGAGGTTGATATATTGGCAGGGTTGCGGACAAGAAATAATGAATTCTTCAAAAAGTAAATAACTTAATTCCGAGAATGGCTTAAAAACAACGATTAAGAACTGTCCAAGCGCATTGACGTACATTTATATGCAAATTTAATTCATTTTTAGCAAAAAATAATAGATAACATAATCATATACTACAAAATCGTTGCATTGGTATTATTGCATTTGACTTCATTATTGAAGACCATTGTTTATCTGAACTAAAAACGCAAAATTTGAAACGCAAAAGTACGAAACCGCGAAATAGTGAAGAAAAGAAATAAAATTTTTGCCAAAAAGGGTTGAAACGAAAGGGCGAAAACACGTAACTTATATATTTGCGCAATTTTAGTTTTAGTTTTTTTAACTTTTCTTCGCAATTTCACTTTCGATGTTATTATTCTGGTGAAATAAACGCTATCAATCACGTAAGTAGATTCAATTGATAATTCGTAGCAGTACGGTCGAATCATAATATAATCATAATTCAACCGTTTGTAATGTGAGTTGGGCTTTACGGTTTTTAAATGGAAAGGTCCATGCCCTCTTCTCGCACTTAAAACATCCACTATCATAAATATTTCTGGTGGTGTATAACACAATTTTAATCAATTCCGATTGTCAGTCCCACAACATTGACTTGTATTACAGTTAGTCCCAGTGACCGACAGGTCATATTGCAGGATACAGAAATAGAGGATATTATATGAGTGTCCATGACATACTATGTTTACAACATGTACACGAGTGGCTCAATACGATAGCGAGTGAAATACTGACATCAAGGCACGAGTGTCGTAAACATAGTATGCCATGAGCACGAAAATTATATTCTGTTTATTACCGTCATCCCAAAATTAAAGAAAATACTCAAAGCTTATGTCTCAGCATAGGCGAACTAGCCACTAACGGCCCGTATAGATTGTGACGTCATAGGTGAACCGTGAACCAGTTTCCCGCTTATTCAAGATTTCAATGGATAAAACGTTTAACAAAGGAAATGCTTTCAATTTCTGCCAATAACCGTTACAATCACGTAAGCAACTGAAGGCTTGGTTTCCACTTCCACCTGAACATAGCACTCCCAGTAGCACTCTACGAAAGTTCTGAAAAGGATGCGAAAGATTTATTTGAACAAGTGTCGTCGTTAGTTCAATTGTTTCTACACATAAGTGAACACGCATATTGTCGTAAACTTGTTCTATATTTGAAATCAATCAGAATAAAGAAATGATTGGATAAGTTGTAGAGAAGAATCACCTGTTGACTTATAATGTGTGTCTATTCTTGTTAGAATATATGCATGCACCACATATACAACGTGCAAACTGTGATAATACGTTTAAGCTAACATTTATTTGAAGTGCTGCTTTCTACAAGTTCAATTATGAAAAAGTGTTTTTATGGTATATATTCATCTGATTAGTTACACGTTAAGAACTCTTACGAACAGACCTAATCAACATCCAGTAATATATCATCGTATCGACCATGATGGATGTTGAGTAGCATAAAATATTGCACTGTCTATAAGGAAATTGCAATTTACGAGGATTACGAATGATCGGAAGAGCACATCCATTTTGTTATGTTATGAGACCATGATGGAATATGATTGAGTAACTGGAATACAACTTCTCTAATTCACGTTGTAAAGACAATCAATAAACAGTGTGTACAAGCAGGGCAAACTGATTTAATGGATTTATTTTACAGAAGCAACATTTCGGATATGACAATGGTATAAGGATTTATAATGAAACGTCGCTACTGTCAAATAAAGAAGTCGTATATAAAAAGAATATCCTTTGTCGTCCTTAAACAATCAATATTTATGATTCTCAAACATTTCACAGGAAATAGTGTTTTTCAGTTTACAATGAAATTTTGGTACTGCATACAAATCAATTGCGATTTCCCAAAATTTTATATTTGCAAAACATAATCTATTTATTTGAAGTAGTATCAGTGGTTGTATGTGTTCCTGTGGAGCACGGTAGTGTAGTGAATAGAGTGCTGGTCTGTCACTACAAAGACCCCAGTTCGAATCCAGGTGGTGTCACCAAACATTTGCCACCTGGGCAATGCACTTCATCTTCATTGCACTCGGTCGACCGAGCTGTACAATTTATTACCTGAATACGGGATTTACGGACTTTTGCTCGCACCAAGCGCTTAGTAGCTGCTTTAAAAGTTCAATTCCTTCAGGATAATAACTGGGCTTGCTCTGGATACTAGGCTTAAAATTTGGCACAATTTTCATTTTGTAAGAAATCGAATGCTTGAACGATTAGATCGTTTAATATATTTCGGCAGATAGAAGTGACAATTTGATAGGCCACATGACATAAATAAATCACAATAATTACTGCTCACGTGAACCATAAAGCATGATAGCGAGATTTCCGTTCAGGTCCTATGGCGTAATTGCAAATTTTAACTGTCCCATAAAACATTATTTGCATAACGATAACAAAGTTTTATTAGGTAGAAAAGCACATGTATCTTTGAAGTGATATTTAATCCATAATGCTAAAAAGTATTTAAAACTTCTAAGGGAGAACATAGTTTTAGCTTTCTAACTTAATAAAATCATCATGATTTTTTTTAAACTGATTTAATAATAACCTTGAGATTCAATTACAGAGGATGTTACTTCAACCCTATCAAGGTACCGAGTTGACATCTAAACTGTAAATAATAGTGTTGTCGTAAAGTTCAATTGGTAATATCTTAAAGGGGCAGTAGCACGTTTTTAGGGGGAATATAAGGTGATGTCAGGAAAATGAAAATAAATGGTTCCAAATGAAAGACAATGTATTTAAACTAAATGGAGCAGTAATAATTCAAATATATAACGTAAGGTTCTGCCATGCGATTCTTTTTTCTTACAAAAATGAATTAAAGGTGTTCACACAAAAATGGCCGCCAATGTATTTTATGTTAATCCTCATACTTTGTCCTCTGATTATGGTTGATTGGCTTGTGTAATGTGATTGTTGACACTGTCAATATAATACATTAGGCATTTACTTATCATTATACCACCACTGGACTCATTACCTTACCGTGGTGTGGTGGTTTGTGTGCTTCGACAACCCCGAGAGCTATGCCAGCTGGAGCTTACATGCTCCTGGTATGGTCACCCAAGCTGGACAGGTCGACGGGTAGAAGCCATACCAAACTTGAGTCCTTCTAAAAGCTGCTTTTCTATCTCTCACTATGCCTTTCTTTCCGTCTTTTCTCTCATCCTTTCGATCCCTTTCTCCCTGATCTATCTACTCTCTTTTGGATGGCAACATCCACGTGTTTAATAACTGAAATATTGTTCAAAACACGTTAAACACCAACTCACTCACTCACTCACTACTTACCATTATAAGTGCAATTTTTAAAATATAAAATTATCAAAAAACGTGCTACTGCCCCTTTAAGCTCCTTCTCATCGAAAAGAAACGAATGTTCTGTGCTAACGACACATTGCAACTTAAAGCAAACCAAAAGAAATCAATGTTCAGATAAAGAAATGTAACAACAATCTCAATTGAGTGAACAATACCCATAAAGCTTGACAAGGTGTGAAGAACATGATCGGATGTTCTAAACATAGATCCACTATCAATACAACAGACGACCTGAGACATGCTGAAGATTTGAACAACTTCTACGCTAGATTTGATACTCGTGACTTCAGTAGTAGGAGCTGTGGTTAACAGATTAAGCGTAAAGTCTGAGAATAAAATCGTTTTTAATAAGGCACGTGCTTTAGTGTTCATCAACTATGAATCCCGGGCCGAGGTCGGTAAATTATTTACACTCTGGCAAAATGAATGAAGAAGGTAATGATACAGATGAAGCAACAATTAGATATTGGACATCATGGATGATTATGAAAGCCAGGAGCTGTCGTTAACTCAAACGTTTTAAAAAAATGCCAACAAAGATTGCACTTCTTTAGCAAGCTGCGATCTTTTAATGTAAATGAACGTGTGCTATCCCTAGTTTATCATTGTTTTATTGAAAACATTTTAACCTTTTCCTTCCATGGTCTGTATGGTTCCTTGTCTTTAAACAAATCAGAAAAAGTGGTTCTTATCGCTGGTAAAATTGCCGGAGTTGCATAAGTCTGTAATTGTAAATCTATCTTATCTTTACGAAAAAAAAAGAGTTTTGACATTATCTATTGAAATTTTTTCCGGATCCATCATGTATTGCACTGTAAATATGTTAAACTTCTTTCCGGAAGAAGATACTCACTGCCATGTTTTAAAACCAAAAGGGATAAAAAAATGATTTAATTCCTTGCAGCGTTTGCCTTTAAAATGCTCCATATTTTACAAGAATGATTGTGGTTGTCCTATGTATTCCTTCCGATCATCATCATCATCATCATCATCATCATTATTATTATTGTTGTTTGCGGTTCCATAAAAATCAATATGACGGTGTTTGTTGTTTATTTATCCAATGGGCGGCATATTGTCCTTTGATCTTTTCGCAATGGTAAATCATGTACCAAGAAAACTCGAGCTGATATCTATTACGTCACGGAAATATTACCACAGTTATTTCCGACATGCTGATTCGACAATCATGAAGGAGAGAGGCAGCTTGAGGGCGGAGCTAGCAATATCGGGCCGACGACCTTGAGAAAGTTCAACATTGTTGCAAATTCAAACATGTAGGCCAAGATCAAAGAAATGAAAACCGATAAGTGCAGAAATTCGGTGGCTGAACTTTTCGTTCATTAAAAGTTAACCCTTATCACAAATAATTTACGAAAAAGACCAAAATAATTCGGTGAAAACAAACAATTCATGAAATTTAGAGCACTGGTTGTAAAACTTACATTTCTCAATTTAATGAAATACATCTTCAGAAAAAATAGTGTTACCTTATTTTAGTAAATATAAGTTGCATATGCCTGCTTAGATGAGAGAAGGCCAGGTCATCCAAAAACCATCTATTTATCATTTCAAACTTAAGAAGGAAAAAGGATCATTCCGACATTCGTCGCTGGACGATTTCTTCAGACTGATCTAAAAGATGATCATGCACGGAGTGTTGATGTCGGATGAAAGGTCGCAAGACGTTTCCCATTGGATAAAACAGATACATGATTGTCACACGGGGCGTATACGAAATATCAGCTTGCTATCACTCACTCGGGGGCTCCGCCCCCTCGTGAGATGATAGCTCGCTGATATTTCGTATACACCCCTTGTGTCATCATGTATCTATTACATATAACTGGTTATCTTAATGATTGTCATAGACGGTCATCGGTTTTGTAAAACTTATATGCATAAACCAACATATATAACCAAGGTCGGTAAATATCTATGAAAGGGAAGTGCAGGGCGTTCTTTAGTTCAGACCACTTAATATAGGTTATGTACACATTCTTAGTGCACAAATCAGGCTTTGAATATACTTTTCAATTGTTATGCATAATTCTGTTTAAACTATTTGGTAGAATATCAACAGGATCTGTAGTATTCACTGGTTTATGTTTATGGATGTATTGCCGAAACTTGGCAAAGTTTGAATTTGATGATTAGGAAAAACCTTGTTAATGGAATACCGGTATATATTGTAACTAAATAATAAAGGATTACGTAAGCTAAATACAAATATAGATTATTTCATTATATATTCCTTAAATAACAGAGTGTGAGAAATCGTTCCCCACTAAAAAGTCTTTCGGGATACGATGATAATTTTATTACCGAAATACAAGTATTGAGTAAAAAAAAAACAGAATTTGAATCATGAGTAAATGAACAGTAGGGGTCTACTTCTTTTAGCATCTTCTGAAGTAGATATTTGGATATTTTACTATATTGCCCTCATTTACTCATATTTTATACTCATTGCTAATCACTCTTACAATGTTTCCTACTCTCACTTTAGATATACATTCTTTTTGTCAAGGATAACATCCATTCTCTATGTGTAATTTCCATCAAATTTTCAATTCCTTCGTTGTGAAAGTTAAATGTAAGTGACTTATGCAATGCATGGATCAAGTGAAGCAAATGACTTCCTGGTTGTGTCCAAATACAAGCGGATCGATGTTCCTCCTGTACACTTGCACCAAGTAGAAGGCAGAATAGAGTCATGATATTTTACTGCATTTGTTTACCAACTATAATCTGACATTAACAGAAGAAGTTGGTTTTAGAATTTCTTAAATATCGGACCTAAACCGGTCTTGGACTATTGGTTCTACTAGATTTAAAACGATGAATTGCATTTGATTTGTCTCTCGAAAAGAACTAAACATTCGTTTATCAACTATACAAGAAGACTTAGTTCATAAAATGTTGAATGATATATTGATGAATGATAACATGATCGTGAAATGATAAATGCAAATATATTCAACTGAATACTCCTTTGGTACCTCAGGAATGGACTACGTTTATTTGTATCTCATCCGATCAATAACCGAGAGAAAAAATATATTATATACAACAAATAGAGTTAAATAACCCTTTGAAAAATTCACACCCGCCAGTAACCTTCCAGCCTTATGTTTGAATGCTAACCTTTAATTACAAGATTATGCTCTTCCTGTCATGGTATGATGAATAAAAACATTTGTTGAAGCGATAATTTTTTAAAGACTTTTCTAATCCGTGAGTTAAAATGATTTAAATCAAAAATACTTTTTACTCTGTGTGCTAATAAAAAGACATAAGTTTGTCCGACTATTAAGGTTGTTGACAATCATTGTTATGAAGTTTAGAAAGGATTCTAGATGATGTTTAGAGTGTAACTGTTAAGAAGATAGTTGCACTTTTGCACTGTTCTCTATATATTATGTTTAAGTTAATGTCAAATGTAAGATCTTTGAAGAATCAATCATCCTATTATCAAACAATATCCGTAGTTGTTGAAGATTTCCAATATCAAGCTTAAACTGCTGACAACCATTTCAGTGGTAAACCTTAATGTTTGTGTGCAGGAAATAGTTTTGAGAAGCTAAAGCTAACCGAATTAGGATTTTGTTCCTGCTTGTTGTCATAAGTTAACAGACAAAAAGCCCGATACAGTACAATTGGTCGTCTGCAAAAACATACCAAAGGGCCAGGAAACATTATTACTGTTCAACAACTATTTTTACATTGATAAAATGTTCATATTTTATGTGTCTCTAATGCCAGAATTGAGTTTAAAACTTGAAACCTTGTAAATTTTATCAAAAAAAGTAATTATGTTCACAATAGGAATTTATGAAAGTCGGTGTGAATAAGGATACTAAGATTCATCATTCGCTAGCGATGTAGCAAAAAATACAATTATAGGGATGGTGACGTAACCATGCCCCTACGTTTATGGTCGAAATTTTGTCAGGAGTATTCCACTTTAAAAATCAGAATAGAAATGTAGTGTAAATTAGGATATTTGATAAGTTCACAAAGACGCCAAAGCCAATTGTAAGTTTTAATGTATTTCAGTACCTTAGAATGCACATAAAAGGCACCTGAAAAGAGTAACATGAAGGTATGTAAAAGGAAATTCTTTAAATCCGTCGAATTTCTGGAGAAGCTATGAAAACAAATGAGACAACCTTATCCTCCCTCCCCCTCTGGATTACAGATCAAAGGACTCTCCAACACTTTATTTTTAAGGTCTGTTTCTATCCATCAAACAATAAATAACACTCCCTTAATACAAACTGTTTCCCATCTGTGAATAATGTAAAATGTCTATGATGACATCAGCATACCATGAAAAAAGAGAGTAATTAATCAAGTGTAAGCCGCTCATTAATTACTGCTTACTTAAATCTTTGAGGTGTCCCTTTATAGGAACAGGAAAGGCTTTATACAGTAAACATCCTGTTTGTATCCGTACTTGCTGACATGATACTAATGCAAATCCGATATATCTCGGTTAATCTGATGTCTTGTGAATACAGATAACAATCAATCCATTCAATATAACCACTGAATCTTTGGCCTAAACAGATTATTTTAGGAAATATTTGTTATCTGTGATATTTTCATAACGTCCATGCAGCTTGCGTTGTTAGGAAATCAGGCTGTTCCCTTTCGATTGAAACTGTATATTGAACGTTGAGAATGTGACATATGACTCTAACGAAACTCGTCCACAAATTTGTACAACCTTCGCTCTTGCTTTGGAAATAAACAAAAACTCTCTCATTGAGTCACATGACACTTCCTTATCAATATCTTTATTTATATTTTTAAGGTTTTGTTGAAAATCAGTAACACCAAATAGAGATTCTCAATCAGTTTCGTCAGACAAGAGATAATTGTGTTTAATGTTATGTCTTCAATAAGAATATAGAAACCTTTCGAAAACACTGAATAAATGTCTATAAGTGTTCATTTCCCTAGATAAAAGAACGCCTAGATCTGAGCTTGAAAGCGTATAAGCGACTGGACATAGTATGGAAATATCCCACCTTGGGATACAAATTGCTACAAATTCGCCAGCATCTGCAGTTATTTCGATAAATTATTGTGTTGTATGTTGTTTCCGCTTGTGTGAATATTGTGTGAGTTTTATTGTCTTTTTAAATAAATAAATAAAATTTAAAAAAAAATTATGTACTGATGTCAACATATACAAACATGAAAAATAGATTAATGCCAAAATAATGGAAAATTGTGACTTGTGTGCGAATAATCTATAGTATCAATGTATCTCATACGCCTGTCAGAGAACATACAATATGCACCAAATAAAACATAGCCGATGATTGTACAACTAAAGCTACAATTACATGCATTCAAGAATCTCATTATATTCCAATAAAAAACTGTTTCATTTGTAACATTTGTTTTAAGAGACAAGTTGCAAAGTACAATATGCTTTCACAAATTTCAACAAATGTCTTTTTGAAGTACGGTGATCACAAGATTTACGCCTAAGCTTTATCAATACAAATATAGATTATAACTTATAAGCCCTTAAAAATATGGTAATTCGTGTTTTTTTCAAACTGTTCAACTTGAAGTGTTTGCATGAGATAATCCAAGTTCAACCTTATTTCATCCGCATAATCAATTTTATTTTGGTGACTGTCATCAATTCAAGAGAGCAGTCGTATATTTATGTGACTTGCCTGTGAGCTCAATCAGCATCCCTGGAAGTGACTCGCAGCTCTCCTAGGAGGGTTCATTTAGCTCCGGAGACCGTCTGGCATATTGTTCTTCTTTGTGATATATAATCGGTGTCGAAAGTCTGGAAAACAGTTATATTCAAGTTGGTGCAATGTTCAACTGAAGAAGTAGGACACTTAAAATTATGAAATTCGGTTAAGTTAAAATAATCTTGTTGTTCCTTATATCAGGATCACCAGTGTTGTGGTTTGCTTAAAACTGGTTTGCAATATTTGGAAAACATTTGCAATGATAAAAAAGTGCCACATTCGACGATTCTGAGCAAAAATAAATCATAACGAGTAGAGGGTAAGGTAGAAAATAATTGTTATAAATAGTCAAACGTCTAAGTTAAAAACATTAAGCATGGCGTTCAATGCTAGTTTGTTCAAAGGAAACATTAAGAGCTCATAGCGATAGCGAAACTATTGATGTTTCTGATGCTACCCTGAAGGTATTAATATATTATATAATGTTAATGATGATAGTTTCAATAATGGGCTATGCCAAAAAATCTACCGTACTAATTGGTGATCTTATGATTGGGTATGTATATTAATTCTCAAATAAAGTAGAGCTTTTAGTAAAACTGTTTACGCCCTAAAACAAAGACAATTATCAGATTTTAGAATGGATAGATAGATCCACAAAACAGCCACATTTATGACTTTGATTTGCCAATTGTACATCTCCTCTTTCTCAAGTATAAGCTAACACACAATGTCTTTACGTTTTCAATCCCTGCTATGATATGTCAATACAGCAAGGTTCATTAACAATGTTAAGAATAATTTACAAAAGGAAAATATCCCCAGTCAAACAAGCAAAATATAACAAACAATAAACAATTTAATTAATCAAACATAAATCAAAGTGTTTAGGCTTTCGATATAAAGCTAATATGATATAATTATAAAGCAATATCAAATGAGTCACATAATTAGCTAGTTATATTTATATTTATTCACCAGTCAGTTATCACACAGTTTATGAATGAAGAAATGGTCAGTAGGTCTTGAAGGTAAATAGATGAATCCGACGTGTAAAGGTATCCACAAACAGTGGCACGGCAGAAAGTCAATTGTAAGAAGCAAGATGCTATAGATTTCTAAAGCTGATGGTCAGATATGTTCGATACTTTCTGGACTGTTCTTCTAACACCAAATTTAAATCAGAAGTGTCCATCTCAGGTTTTCAAGAAATAGATAGAACATCCAGACTAAGTGTTTAATGTTGAACTAGTGAATGGTAACATACTCTTAACAACAAATAAACATTTATGGTCTTCATTTGATATTACAGAATACATTCTATAAGTAACCAGTTGCATGGTTTCGGTGTCGGCAGTGTTCATCATAGCTTTCTTTAAAATTGAAATAGATGTCAGATAATAAGGTTCTTCAATTCATTGGGTCCTGTACTGATCTAGTACTCTTGTAGCACGTGATATTGTCATCACAAATCATTGAAATCACTTGTCAAATGACATTATTAGAGAATAAGTTAGTCATAAGTAACATTAAAACGCATTTAACCTTTTAACATAATTATATAAAATAAACACACATTTTTATAAGAGAATATAATATAATACAACAAAAGATAAATTAGATATGCAGAAATGACAGAAATTTTTCTGCAGAAATTGCAGAATTTTTTCTCACTAATTATGATTTGAATCATTAATTCACCTAATTTTTTCGCAGAATGATGTCAATATGATAATCTCCTTTGTTCAAAGCAATAACATCTGGGAATACGTGGGAGGTTCTTGCACAAGAGATTATGATTAATAAGCAATATACATAATTTGTATTTCATGATCAATACGCCATCTCATAACATAACGCATAACAGACTTTGTTATGTTACTATGTAAGGATAACTTGCGTAGGAAGCGAAATAGTGTTAAGAGAGACGATTACTTGTACATGAATATTTATGACATCCCTTACGTATTCGAAATGTGTTTGATATTATAGTTTGTCTATTCATAGAAAACGCGGGCTTTATTTAAATACTCAACATCAGTAAGAAATGATGTAATTTTGCTGACAGCAGTATTATTATAAACGTCCATAACTAAAACAATATTTCGGTGACCCAAACATTTTCTTAAAGTTTTGAAAAAGACCTTATAAATTTGATATTTTGAAAAATGAAGATATTCTAAAATATCGTATTTGTTCGCCCAATCTCCCCTTAGTGGGGGTAGGAGGAGCACAGTCAATGACATCAATATACCAGTTTTACGTGGATCTGAAAAGAAAATATTATAGTGTTAATGTGATAAATAAAGTTATTTATTATCTATATGGTTAAAAATAAGTAGTGACATATTCCCAATATGAGCACATGAGCACTAGTGCACATATCACTCTTGCCTAGCAACGATAGTTGTAGCGCGAGTTCCCGAATTATTTCGCCTATGACGTCAAAGCACCATTGTTCGTGACATCACTGTAGCCGGCCGTCGCAAGGGAAGCGGCTCGTGTCTTGCATAATTCTACGATGGTAAAATGGGATAGAATGGATAATAAAGAAAGTATTACCCTCGTGTAATGCAAAAATTCACTCTCGTAAAAGTCATATGACACACTTCCTCGGGTAATAATCTCTATACATAATTAACATTTACTGTTTTAAAACCTAACTTTGTATTATACTTGCATTTTAGATTTTATTTCATATCTACCTAACGCTTTGTCTTAGAAAACTGAAGAAAATAATTATCATAACCGATAAACATAAATTCATGCTTACATCAACGATAAACAATACGTTGATGTGATGTTCCACTAAGCTTCCTGCAAACACTCCATGTCTATATTTGGACCAAACTTTGCTCAAATGTACACATAAAGAAGTGCTATCTGCTGGTGTCAACCAATGTTCTCCCAGATGTTTTGTTTTTGTAGATTTTGCTTTAGATGCTACCTTTGTGTACAAGTTGAGCGGTTATTGTCATTTTGATCCCACGATGAAATTTTCTTAATATGACTTGGATTTGGACCAAACTTTGCTCAAATGTACACAAAAACAAGTGCTATCTGCTGGTGTCAACCAGTGTTCTCCCAGATGTTTAGTTTTTGTAGAATATGAAGAAATGAATCCGTACACGACCTTGGTTTGTCGTATATATACGTAGTTCCTTTGTTTGGACTCTTGTTGATGTTAAAGAGTCCACAGGAGCCAGTGACTGCGTATTTGAAACTTTTGATACTTATGCAAGAGGCAACAGATTGTAAGTTACTATTTTAGAAATTACGAAGGTTTACAATATAATTTCATTTAACATTGAGTTTAAAGTATTTCAAAATTAAATAAAGCAATTATGAATTTTGCCGGATGAAGTATAATTCCATTGCTGTTATTTAAATGTTATAATGAAATATGCCATTTTCATAAAAAATTAGAAGAAGATAAGGCTTAGAATTAAGCTGGTTCTTTTTGAAACATTAATTCTGTTTATTTGGTTACAAAATTCTGTAACGATTATTTAAGATATATAGTTTTTTCTTTTTTACTTTTTAATGTATCTGAAATTATGTAACATGAAAACATAAAATAACATTTTTAGACGGAAAAGGTTCTTGATTTTATATCATGGGTTTATTACTGTGAATGTCATATGGTAGAAACCTTAAAGAGTCGTGTCATTGATTTTAGAAAGTGTTTTCCAAAATATATCAATGTTGAATACAAAAATCTTTATTATTTTGTACAGCGTGTTAAGTAAATAAAAAGAACTTAACACATCTTTATTCCAATGAGTGACATACAAACGAAGTCAATATAAGTTTGATGCTAATTAACTCTCTGGTGACAAGACAACAATGTCAAATCAATTCCTTTAGTTTTGTGGACATGATGTCAAGAGAGAACATTTTGTTCGGGTTCAATCAGAATTGATTAAATGAAAGAGTGAAGAAACAACTCGAATGAAATCCAAAATCTCCATCTTAAGTAATCCTGTAGTCAACAAGTCAAAGCAAATGAATATACGGATCGAGAATTGATAATTTACCAATAGTAGCGATTCTAATACTAATTGATGTGTCATTTCTATGTTCATTTTTAATAGTCATCACACGATTCAAAGTCAATGCATTTATAGATAAATAAATGTAAACATGTCTTAGTCTTTAGAGAGATGTATCTTATGAACCATAAAAAGTACCAAAACGCATAAGGTTTTATTTTCATAACACATTTTGCATCTTACAAAAAATAAAGATAAACATAAATGACGTGCTAGACATCCTAAATTTGCATAAATTAAGATAATGTAAATTAAAAATATCTACATGAATTATAACAATTGATTGCTGTCTTTAATCTGCGTGGTGAGTCAAAGCCAGTAACATATTTTTTAACTTTGCACATGTGCATATATCAGTTTTTACAATGGTGTTGTTGTTAACTGTGCATTGTTGAATAATGTAATATCGCACTTCTTTTAATGGGAAACATTGATGATGTGGCTGCATATGTGATCGCGTGCATATGAGGAATCTTGCATACGAAATGACAGTTCATGTATGAATCGTATGAAGGTGTTTTGCATATGTGAATGTTATGTAAAACATGGGGGTTGGGGTAATGTTGTGTTGTGTATTTTTTGTTTTAGCTCGAAATGTTTGATTGTAAAACATTTCAAACATTACACAACGGGTTTTAGTAGCTTGTATGTCCCTCTTAGGCATCGGCGACGGCAGTAATACGTCTCCTCATGATCATCTATGCCGTCATACGTCTGATGGCGTGAGTTGAAATATTGGCAATTATTCCCTTAGAGACATGTCCATCTCATTTATCGTCACAGGCGATCGCTGACGGTTCTTTTTCTGTCTGTCAAAAGGATCCCATACTTGTTCTATTGGGCTCATGTCAAGAGAACAGGCACGCCATGGCAGAACGTGAACATTATGACGCCCATTGTAGTCTCTCACGTCGAAGGTTGTCGATGAAGAACATTCCTCTGAAGGGGCAGTACGGCCTGATATGTGAGTATCGTAGTAGTCCTAGATTTGTTGCTGCCATTGACGCTGCAGTTGAGAATCGGTTGTGCAGGCGAATGCGTCGTATGTGTAGAACTTTATTTACACATTAAGCATGCTCAAAGCGCTTACAGGTTGTTACGGAAGAGGTAACTTTTAAGGCTGGGTTTAAATGCGGGGAGAGATTCAGAGTTCTTTTGAGAGTCTGGAAGCTCGTTCCATTTGGCAGCAGTTGTGACCGTAAACGATCTGCCACCGAATATCTTCAACTAAAGTCTAGGAACTTCGATTAGATTCTGAGAACTGGAACGAAGACATCCAACTGGTTCATACGGTGTCAGGAGTTCAAAAAGATACAAAGGAGCAGATTCATGTACCCACTGGTAAGCGAGGCAGAGAAGTTTAAACTCAACACGATCAGGAATGGGTAACCAGTGCAGTGTTCTAAGATTTGGTTGATGTCAGTAGATTTGGGCGATCTTGTTACCATTCGAGCTGATTTATTTTGGATTATTTGAAGGCAGTTGATGTTTGCTTGGGTGGTGTCGACAAAGAGGCTATTGCAATAGTCCAATCGAGACAGGATGAATGATCTTGCAAGTGTTGCA
This sequence comes from Steromphala cineraria, assembly GCA_916613615.1. Taxonomy (NCBI): domain Eukaryota; kingdom Metazoa; phylum Mollusca; class Gastropoda; order Trochida; family Trochidae; genus Steromphala; species Steromphala cineraria. Next base: position 57,972,676 of record OU744729.1, read on the forward strand.
GCTGTATCCTGAGTAAGGAGATGCCGTATACTGCCGATGTTTCTCAGATGGTAGTTGCAGACTCTACATAGTTCAGAGACTTGTCTCTCAATAGAGAGATCAGATTGAAGGTACATATACCCAAAGTCTTCACTTATTTGGCATGTGGGATTGAGATGTCACATATTGGGATATCTGTCACAGCTTACTTCTGTAGTCTTTGCCTTGGTCCAATGAATATGGCTTCTGTTTTACTCTCGTTCAGCTTCATTTATGAAAGATTTTCAAAAATATTCATTTTACGAACCTTTACTTTCTTTTGCGTGCTTATTTCACAAGCGGCGAAACACAATAATTCACTCACTTATGCCATGCTCATCAGAAATAGTATTCTACTATTGTTTGTGAATCTAAAAGATTGTCTCTCTTTTAACTGACAAAGTACTTTTTGAGCGAATTGGATATTTAGGAATATATCCATTATCCTCATACCATTATTAAACAAAACACACATCAACAATTTCAATCACAAGTGCATTATGAAAAAGTAATGTTTAACGCTATTGCAACTCGGTACCTGAGAGCTTCCTAATTACCTTTGGTCAAAATAATTACCGTTGATGTGAATATGAAGAAGGTAATGCCGTTAAGAATGCACTTTAAAAGGACATTGACAGAATGTGTTAGTGCTGTCTGACCTACATATGTGAGTGAATAGATCTGGGCTCGGGGTCTCAACACACCATGGATATCACACCTCCGCAAGTATTCAACACTCAACCTAACTAACTGTAAAGCAGACATGAAAGCTTGATGGTCCGTTTCCAACCAATTGTCACTTTGGTCATGTTGGCATAAGATTTTCGTATTGGGCTTGACATGGTATCCGTCAATAATATGTTAATAATCTGCATTCTCAACCAATGGCTAATTATTTGGCAACAGTTTTACAATGTGCCTTCGAAATGATCACAAAGGTGATCTAAATATGAAGATTGACATTGCTTGAAGTATGTGGGACTACTGCTCGGGACTCAAGTTGAAACCTCGATCCAGTTTCACTTACATTATGTTCTTCTGCAGTGATTCCTATTAACTTTCATTTGAAGTTCATCTGTGTAATTCCTGTACTATTTTGTTAAATGACCATGGAATCAAATAATTATACAACTAATGGTGTATGCTTCTATTAAAATTATATGATATTGATGTTGTTTTATATTTGTTATCATATATAGTCATATAAATGTTTAAATAATCAATATATTATTTAAGAAATAAATAACTTTTCGAAATGTAAGTATTGTACGCAAATGAATATTCTGTTTTATTATTATTGGGAAAATTAAAAAAACGCAAAAAGAAGATTGTAAACCAAATATACTTGCCCAAACAAGAAACTATTAACAGAAAAGTCAATATATATTTATATTTTTTATGAATTGAGATAACACAATGACAAATGAATGCACAACTGCCAAAGTTCGCACACGTAAAGAAACATATTTCCCCCACCGAATTCAATCCTTTTCGGCTTACGCTGATGTCTACAGGTGTGACTACCACTTCGATAAAGTCAATACCGATGCCACTTCGAGCATAATCACTGCTCAGCATCGCCTGAGCTTAGACTGGATAAAACGTCGAATCTGGCGTTTTGGTATCCTTCCCAAATCATCAATGCGAAACTCGACTGTTTTCTGGTTGAGGCTGTCGACGTCTTAAACGGCTGTCAAGTAAGATCCTCTAATGCTCGATCGGGTTGAATTCCGTCAATGTAAATGGCCATGGTAGGACGGTGACGTTGTTGTTGTTGGCAAGATAGTCCATTGGTGACTATCAGCAATTCCAGAGCTTTCGTATATTTATGTGACTTGCCTGTGAACTCATTTAGCGCTTTGAATCGAATTGCTGGTCTCCTAGGAGGCTGTCCTTCCTGAACTCTAGTGATCGTCTGGCAATGTGTACTACTTGTGATAAATACTCCGTCAATATTATATTTTACTTCCGAATATGCTTCATGCTTTTACGTTAACATTGTGCAGTCAGTATCCCAGTTAGATGAATGTGCCACTAACTGAAGCAGAAGGACATTTATAGTAATGAAGTTTATGTAAAGATGTAAACTGGACATTGCTGGGTGTGATGTATTGGGATAACAAATACAAGTGTAAAGCTAAAGACTAAAGGGATAGCTAACACAATAGTTAAGTAATTTAGAACCTTTTTACCTGTTATCAAAGCAAAACAGACTGACAACTGAAAACAAATGTATTTACTATTAAATCGACAGTGTGGTTTATTAAAGACATATAATGTATTGACATGTTCTTCTAAACAGTGACAACCATGAAATAAAAAACGCCTACATGCTTCAAAACTAAACTCTAATTCATCAACCTAGTGCTTTTCAGTCCACAGTTACAGCTATTCTAATTCGGTCATCGATTGCTTTTACGAAACATAATTTACAATAATATCATTTTGTTTAATGACAGTAATCGATTTAAATAATCCTTAGAGCTGTTCTACCCTTAATCATGAAATGTAAATGAAGAATTACAATATACTTCTCTAAAGAAGTTAAATGTCTAACCTATACTACTTCATGAAATTTTAAGAGATAGCCATTGCGCGACTGCTGTGTAGTTCTACATAAAAATATGTTGCGAGGAGACTATGTTGCACCCAAAAAGCTTAGAACAGTTTTCGTTTATACACCTTGTATTCACGCAAACATTTCTCTATGAAGGTAGTTTTGCTTACATCTGACCAAAACGATATTTCAATAAAATGCAGAATCATCATGAAATGATTATCGTGCTCGAAATGTTCATAGAAAATATATTTAGCACGTTTAAAAAAATAACAATCTGAAAAATTCAAACACAATGCTTTTGGGCGATGCTTACAGTTGTAGTATGAGTTGATGATTTCGCACGAGAGTTTTTTACAGGGTATACTGAAACTTAATTCAACAAGAATTTTTCTTGAAACTCTCATTCATTCATTTTATATACATAAAATGATGCCAGGTAAGTACTAGCTTTAACTCTAAACTTCTTGTGAGTAGTTTAATAAATACAAATGTTGATCTTCTTTAATAGTAAGCAATAACGAATGATTAGGACTTTTCTTGCAAAAACAAACTTTAAACAAATCCTAAAAGTTTTATTTTGTGTGATAAATAGAGAATCTCACCCAAGACACGAGGGTGAGATTCTATTTATCACCCAAAATCATTTTTCATCACATTAACATGAAAAAATGTACATCTTTGAACACTGCATAGTCCTCCAACTCCTAAACCAGTGATGTCATAGCATTGTGACGTCATCATGTTAATGACGTCATAGCATTGTGACGTCGTTGTGTTTATGACTTCATAGCATTGTGACGTCATTACTGATGATATCAAACGTTAGTGATGTCATGTATTTTCTGATTACAGGGCATTGTTCCAAATCTGCTGTCAAAGCGATATCTCCTAGGATATATCGCTTAATCTTTCACGAGCAATATCTCCTGTGGAACACAGTTTTGAATGATAAACACTATTTTATCGCTGATCACACGATCCAAAAAATTTGGATCTTATGGCATTATGCGTCTCTAATAATTGTTTTAATAAGATAAATAACACACAAAAAAATGACAAATCAGCTGAAAATATTCATATTGTGTATTTTCTGAAAGATTACATTCAGGTTCTACAGGGAGAAAGATACCACCTTCTCATATTTTCAGTTTTCGGCTGAAAAAAATGATATTCGTCAACAATCAGGAACAGGAGAGATACTTTTTAGGTACATGTTCTCGAAAAAGATAATCTTTTATCAACAGAAATAAATAACTTGTAGAAATAATAGTCATTTGTCACAACGAATTTTATCTGAGATTTAAACATAATACTTGCTTAAAGGGGCAGTAGCACGTTTTTTGATAATTTTATATTTTAAAATTGTCACTGACAATTGAAAGTTAATACTTAATGTATTATTTTGACATTGTCAAAATCTCTTTACACAAGCCAATCATCCATAGTCAGATGACAAAGTATCCATTTATCAAAAAAAATCCATTGGTGGCCATTTTGTGTGAACACCTTTAATTCAGTTGGTGTAAGAAAAAAGGAATCGCAAGGCTTAACTTTACGTTATATATTTGAAATATCACTGCACCATTTAGTTTATATACATTGTCTTTCAATTGGAACCATTAATTTCCATTCCCCCTAAAAACGTGCTACTGCCCCTTTAAGAGGTAGTGTAATCACTACAATGCATCTTAAAATCATCAAATCCAAACCCCTCAAGTGAAGTCATTGAAGATGAGACGTTACTAAAACGTTGATGGTCTATGTTAATTTTGAAGAGCTGCAAGGAGATCTCGAACATCTACAGATACTGAGATAATATTAAAAGGTTTTTTTCTGTTCATGCCCTAACACTTTATCATTGATATACATGTATGTATTCTAAATTTCATTTGTAAATAATACCTGATTACTGATTAAGAAAGGATACAAAAACAGCTAACTACAACTGATGTTGGCGTAATTTCCAAATATTGAAATATTCTAAAAAAAATGTTTAAGCTGAGACACTCAGAAAAGTAAACAATGATACGGTCATACAGCGATCTAATTTCTTTTATAAATTACTGCACATATCTTTCTTTTTTTCAATTTTTGCACAGCCCTTTATTTGTTCAAAATAATCTGAAATGATAGTTGTTTCATTATGAAAATAGATTTATTTTAATATTTGATTTTAGTAATTCGAAGCAAGCAGAATACAGCCTAAATCAAAGCAAAATAGAGCTTCAATCTTTCCTTTCTGATTTGCTTATTCAAATCCATGTGGTTATTCAAATCCATGTGGACTTTACGACAGTAAGCAGGCCTTGTCTATGTTTATCAAGAAGCCCAATGTGAACTTTTTCCTCACTGTGAAGCTGTCTTTATCTAAACATGACACGACGGAGCCTCTTTGAATCACATATAAGGTCTGAAGGTCATGCAGAAGAACAATAGGATTCTTATCAACCTTTTTTACTAACTGTATTTTCTTTTTATCAATATCATATTTCATTAGATCTATTGTAAACCGTGCTACTGGCGTATTACGTCGCCGAGTATCACGCTGTGATGGTGTGACACTCGTGGAATATGGACATATTCCACGAATATGTAACACGAGTTACAATGGGTGACTTCTCAGTTCTCTGTCATATTTGTCGCTCTCCGGAAGTTGTTCAATCATGGCGGAAGCCACCGATGATTGCTGGAGATCGCCGATGTTACGACATCGACAATCACTACACCTCCCCTTGTTTAATAGAGCCCTAAATATATTAAAATTGATATGAAGGGTGCCACACCGTTTCCTTAAGTAAAATATTAAGCCCTAAAATTAATACCTAAGCCCTATAATAATGTTGTTACCTATGGAATAATTAAGAAATATTTATATAAGCTGCAAATTACACAAAACAGATAATTACTTTGACATACAGACAATTACCGGCAGAGGGTAACACACTGCTCCCGGTCATAGTACAAACATTTTCGGCAGAGGGTACAACTCACTGCTCCCGAAATTACAAGAACTACTTAACATTCCACATCTTGGCAGAGGGCATGACACTGCTCCCAAGATCTCATACTATGAGTACATTGTGTCCTCCACCTCACAACTATACTCCATCTCTCCCCTTCTCCTGTAGAAATTTGACTTGTCTTTTGGGGGAAATGCAATGTCCGCAATCTGGTGGTTTTGAGCATATTGCAATATAGTTTGAAAATTACACTCCTGAGGAGAATTTGATCACTGGAGTAAGTTTGATGTCATTCATCACTGACACAATGATTCTTTTTCAGGTCCCTGGATACATCACAACAGCTTCTACCACGGTCCCAGGGCTTGTACACCAGTCCTGAGCAAGAGTGTCCATGAATGTCATTGTTGAATGAACAACATTGACTAGGGGTCTTCACCGACATCCCTGCATAATGTACATTGTCAATGGTCTGTCCCTGAATATGATGCAACAAAGTGTTGTGTCCATTTACTCCATTAGCAATGATGTTCTGTGTTTCAGACTTTTCAATGGCAACAATGGATTGCAAGTCTACATTGACAGGTTTACTGTCAGACAGGCTGATGACCGGCTGCAGCGAGACATTCCTTTTGGGATTCTTATCTGGAATTGTAGAGCAAGTGACAGACAGTGCACCGTCCACTTTAGGGTGTTGATACTGAATTTTAGAGGAGGTGACCAAACGCAGTGCACCGTCCCTTCGCGGATACTTGAAATGGTACATGGAGGGAGACCGGGTGACCGACCACAGTGCACCACTAATCCCTTGATCCTGAGTTGGTGGCAAGGAGGTGACTAATCCCTGTGCACCGTCCTTGACTTCTGAAGTATCTGTGTTGTCCACAACGACAGAAACTGACTTCATTTTTGGCTTTCGAAACAATTGTCTCATGTTGTCAACGAGGGTGATGTCACCAGTAGGAGACTTGCTCTTGACTGGTAAATGTGAGAGGCCTATTGTTGATGACTGGACCAGACTAAGGCCTGATTGTCTGGTCCCTTGCCGTTTAAATCCTTCTCGATGACAGGCTCTGTATCTTGTATTTGCTTGCCTAAACTCTCAGCTGTGAAATAATCTGGGTCATATGGAGGATGTCTCCCCGTTTCTTGTTGGTCTCGATGATGCATCCATGCAGTCATGGTACTGGACAATGTTGTCATGGCTATGGCGAGAGAGTCCACCTTGTCTGTTAGGTTACCCATCTTCTCTGTCAGAGGATCTATTTTCTTTGTCAAGGAGACCATGTTCTCAGAGAGAGGTTGCATCCTCTCTGTGAGGGCATCCATCTTATTTTCAATATCTGAATAAAGGCTTGAAGATGGTTGACTGTTGGTACTGTCAGCTTCCTCAGCATGATGTTTTGGCCAATAGGCTGCTTGACTGTTAAGCCTTGGAGACTGTTTGAAATCTCTTTGGTTTACATCACGACCTGTTCTGCAACTTGTTTTTATAGCAGTGAAAAGATTGTCCGTGACCGCTTTATGGTTTTGAGGACTATTTCTGGCTGCACCCTCACTCTTGTACTGTCTTAGATATTGGACAGCATCCTCTATAGTATCTGGCTGTAAATCCTTTACCTTGACACCAGAATCATAGTCATTGCATCCACAGCATATTTTCAATACACACTGTCTTGTAATATGTTCATCACTGAAGCCATCAAATGCATATTTGGCCATCTCCTGAACTCGCTTGGCCCAACCTTTTAATGACTCTTCTGGGTACTGGTACAGATTGGTGAACTGTGACCGTACTGTGTCTAAAAACTCAAAATGACTTTCCATCTTCCACACAAGGTCGTTGAAGGATAGATTGTCTCTTGCCTTGAAACTGAGGTTGAAGTATTCCTTGGCCTCCCCAGTCAAACATTGATAGAGATGGTCTATCTTCTCTGCCTCTGTGAGTCTTTCCCTTATGGCTAGACGGCAAAACTTGTCGATGAAATGTTTCCAGATCCCATTTCCATCAAAAGTGATATCATGAGGGAAAGTGATCCAACACTGTTCCCTATGTTGCCCCCTCTCCTGTCGTACTCGGCGGGCATGGTGGTGATGACTGTTATCCTGTGAGTCGCTGTCTCTTTCATCCTCTCCAAAGTATTCGCTGTCTTCTAGAGATGAAAGTGTCCTGCCAGTCCTGGTAGTCTTATGATTCTCGTCTGACCAGGCCTTCAGCATCTTGTTGATGGCAGTTAACTTGTCTTGGTCCATTGGAGTATGCATCTGGTATCCATACTGTTGAGGGGGATATCCATATCCATACCCTGGTGGCGAATATGCTCCGTACTGAAGAGGCGGGTATCCAGTCGATGATGGGGACATGTTTGGGGATGTTACTGGGAATTGATTATTATAAATGGGAGGTGTCTGAATGAACCTGGTTGTTGTTAATGTGTTGTACATTGCCAGTGTCTGTGCTTGTGATTGGGTGTTCAAAGCAGATGACTGTACAGTTGACTCCCATTCCCCTCTTCCTTCTCCTCCCTTGCTGCTGTCAACCTCGTATGCCACATAGCCATGTTCATTGCTTGACATTTTTCAGCAAATAAATCTAGATGCTGAAATAGATATGTTACCCTATCCCAGGTGTAACAAAGTCTAATTGATTTAGGCAGTATGCAATGACCTATGTTACCCTATTCCAGGTGTAACAACACTTTATTGATATTGGTAGTATAGATATACTGACCACAGTGTTACCCTTCCCAGGTGTAACTAAAATGTTATTAATGTAGGTAGCACACACAGGAACTGACCACTGTTACCCTTCCCAGGTGTAACAAGAAGTGTTATTAAGGTTGGTAGCACTTGCACGTACTGACCACTGTTACCCTTCCCAGGTGTAACAAAAATGTTTTAAGTTGAGAAGAGTAATAATGTTACACTGTTACAGGTGTAACAATTGAAGAAGCCAGAAGTTGGAAGTTATTAAAACAACAATTTAGAAAATATTTCCAAAAAGCTTTACATGAAGATCTTGTTATAAAATTTAGCGATTAAAAATATTGCAAGTTTAAATTTCTTACCAGAAATGTGTGCCAAAGTTTGGAAAAAACTCTACAAGAAATTTGAAATAGAAATTTCCTACATATGTTAATAAAAAATGAAGGTTGGAAAAATAAATATATACACTACTGCCACTAGTGTATGAAAAGAGATAAGATAAACTACACTGCTGCCACCAGTGCAAAATAATCCTATCAATTTAATGCATGTATAATATATTACAAAGCTACAAAGTAATCCTAACCTAAAACCTACCAATAAATATAATTTAATGTAATATTATAAATATACCCTACACTACTACAAGCAGTGTAAAATATAAACCTAACAATAAATACTTTACAAGAAATGTGATAAAATACCTTACATTACTGCCACTAATGCAAAATATCTAAAACTGAAGAAAATAATAACCTACAGTTGTGTAAGCTATTAAAATAAATGCCCAATGCTATGGTAGCCTTATTGATAAAAATGTTAGAAATGAAAATGTAAACAAACGACAGTAGCTAAAAATAGATCACATGGGCCAAGGAAGATCGACTTGTACCCACGTGGTCGCTAAACACAAGCAAACACAGCGCAACTGACAATGTCAGGTGCAGAAACTCGCGTCAGACGTTTATTAGTAAACGCGAAAAATTCAATACGAGTGAATTATCACTCGCAGTGAACAATAATCTCGTCTGGCACGCTTTGATCGCGGTGCAGACGAACAAAAATGGCGGACAGTGCAGACGACAATGTGGTCGGCTGCCCGCACAGAAAATTGAAATTTCCGCGAAAGTCGCGAAAACTGTCACAGCGCCAATATTGTAAACCGTGCTACTGGCGTATTACGTCGCCGAGTATCACGCTGTGATGGTGTGACACTCGTGGAATATGGACATATTCCACGAATATGTAACACGAGTTACAATGGGTGACTTCTCAGTTCTCTGTCATATTTGTCGCTCTCCGGAAGTTGTTCAATCATGGCGGAAGCCACCGATGATTGCCGGAGATCGCCGATGTTACGACATCGACAATCACTACTGATCACTGTCGTCGTCAAAAAAAAGAAACTTTGATCCTGGGTCTATTTCAAGGCATCGTGCATAGCGTTGCTTTTGCGTTCCGACATCAAACTTTGTAACATTTTTTGTTATTCCAGTGATATGAAACGAGTCCCTTATGAATATAACTTCTTGTTTCCAAGCTATGGCCATTGTTTTAATGGCATGGGCCAAATCAGTTAAAAAATGACATCCCGACATTTGAAGAAAGCAAATTATAGGTCTTCTAATTTTCAACAAGGACAGATATAGAGTATTTCTTTTCTTGTCTATGTCCATTGCAATTACACGTGCCTTGAGCAGAATAATTTTCTTTTGATTTTCTAGTTGTATTGAAAACAGCTGCTTTTTAAAGTTTGTAGCATAGATGACATTAGATACAGCTGAGTATCCCAGTGCTCTGATTTTCATGATATGTTTCATTTTATATCTTTGCACATTTAAATTGTTTAGGTCAATTCGTGCTAATGATTTTGTTCTCGAACTCGATGATGTCATTATGCTACTGTATTGGATTCTCCGTTTTCTTAAAGCAGCTGCAAAGAGAAAAGGTACTTTTTCATGAGGAGATGACATGTATTGTTTTTCAGTTCGATGATAACATTTCGTACCAGCAAATTGCAAAATATATTCAATCTACGTTTATCAAAAGAATCTGGTAATAAAGGGTGTAAAATCTGAGAAAAGGGTGATTTTAATGTCAATTGGTACAATGTAAACAAACTGTTAAATGTATTTTAAATTTCTTAAATAAGCTGAGATGACAGTGTGAGCTCTGAATCATATTTCTGCATGCATTTAAGTGTGTTTGGTTTTCGTGTATTACATGTATGTCTTAAAAACACTGCCCTGCTACGTAATATTGATAAAAGTAAACAATCATGTATCTATAATTACCATTTTTGGACATACCTGAAACACAGAGCAACTTCCCTCCTTTTGTGACAACATTTTCCATATTTTGTGGACATCTAAGCTGCTGTAACAGATGCCTGTTTTCCTGCAAATGAAATGGTTTTGACTTTACTGGTCACCAGAGGTTAGTTTTATCTTTACTTTCGCTCGATATATTACTGTCACCATGACGTCAGCCTTTGTTTGACATTTCTTTAAAACGTGAAATAGGTAACAGAGTTAATAACTTCTTTGAGAGGAATTTTTAGAAGTTGGAATGACAACAAGATGTGTTTGTGAAACACGAATGCCCCCGGATGCATCCTGCTCGCTGTGTCAAGGTCAAGGTCACAAGGTCAAATGTCATGGTGTCATCTGAAAGGTCTCATCACAAGGGATCCATATGTCAAGTATCAAAGACCTAGCTCTGACCAATCAAAAGTTATGACCAAGATTAAAGTTTTTGTGGACAAACGGACATACGGACGGACGGACAGCCGGACAGGTGAAAAACAATATACCCCCGGAATCTCCGATTCGGGGGCATAATAAAGCTGAGAACAATATGGATGACAACTTCTTTGTTCATTGTATGCGACGTTTTGACAGATTCTTGTGTTGTTCTCAAGCAACAGAGGGAAATGATGTAGGGGCAGAATATATATATGAATAATACAATGCACAGTGACAACTACCTAATGAAGAGAGCAATTGCAATAAAACAGATATAAGTGGTAGGAGCCAGTAATGTACGATACAAGAGATTTTTACATTTAATTGATAGAGGCCAGTGATGTGCATGAGTGATTACAGTTAGTGTATCAGAGTTTATGTTGACAAAAAAAACATAATAGAAAGAAGATCATTTTATATAATGTATTTTATTAGTAAATTAAGAAAAAATTCTTTCTTTGAAAAATTATGCATATTGAACAGTGAGTACAACCTATATTTACAACCGAAATACAATAACGGGAAGAACATCATACAGATATGTAAACACAAAATAGTTTAACACTTTTTTTATTATGCATTTTTATGTTCAATAAGAATAAATAAAGTTAACGAATTTTTAAAATTGAATTGCATAATGTTATCTGAAATCCAGTATCATTCACCTGTGACCAAAAAAAATTAATCTTCTCATCACCAACAAGAGCCTAATATGTGGAACAAATTTAGCTAATCATGCCCATGAGAGCCGCATTTGTTGGTTGCTTCAAATCACTTAGGTGCGTCGTCTTTATTTATGTTACAATGAAGTATTTTTGGACATGATTTGGCATTTTTCAAAAGTGAATAATATCTGCTATGTTATATGTGGAATTAGTGTTATTTACAGGTTGTAATTACTATGCTTTAATCGCGATAAATTTTGTTGATTCAAAAGCTTCTCCAAGGTATGTTAGATAAACACCATTAAAGACAACTGGTTGTTGGTTGCTGTTTACGCTTAGTTTCCACCTTATACAATATTGGTCAAATTTAGAGAATTATGCAACCTTTCTCTTTCTTTCTTCTTTCTTCAGCTTATATGACGTTATCCTCAGTCTACACTAAAATTAACAATTTCATAAGAATACCTTGCTGGTTCTATATGAGCTTATTTACATTTTCGAGGCAAGTAACATCATGATCATGAACAAAACATCTCATATTATGTATGTACAAAGCAAAAAGGAAGGGGAGAGGTAAGGTTTTGCACTATCTAACTCCAATCTTACATTGAAACACATTAGTTATCACATTACCATGTACAACTCTAGATTTGGTATATTAATTCGTATTCTTTTGATTGATAATTTTTTACAAACAATATACCCTTGAATTCATGAATACCAAATACCAAATGGTGTCAAAAACTTTTCTTAATCTTCAAAGACACCAAAGATTTTGATAATTGTCAAGTAATGATTTTATGGACGTAGATTTAGTACTCAAACAAGTTTGTGCATTATTGATTAACCATCTTATCTGAATACTTTTGTTGCAGTTCACTTGAAATTAACGTGAAAAGCTTCAATAAACGGCTTAATAAAGTATTCCAATGTTGTAACTCCAGAGTCCCGTTTGTGCTTATAGATTCAGGCATTATACAGAAGGTCGTTTTGACACAAATTCTTTTGTCATTCTCAAGCAGAAGGTCGTTCATTCTGCTTGAGAACAACACAAGAATCTGTGTCGAAACGTCGCATACAATAAACAAAGAAGTTGTCATCCAATATTCCTCAGCATTATTGTCATTCCAACTTCTAAACTGCCTTTTAGAGATGAATTCGAATTAACTGCAGAAGTATTCTTCATTGGTCCATGCCCCTGTATGTTGCTAAAAGGATACACCTAGCAATTCATGATCTTTGTTAATGTTTGTTTAGTTTATATTTTTTCTTTGCTCTTCCACGTCACGGATTATGCATTTAACAACTTCATCTAAAAAGTTAAACAGTTAGACTACAAGACCTTGCATTGGAAAAAAGATTTGATACACAACTGATAATTGTTATTCGTTGTATGGATTTTTTAGGGGATATTGCATGCACGTAACTACAATTTCGAAGTGATGTTAATAGAATTTGAAATGATACAGGTATTGAAAATGAAACTTTCTGTCAAGGACTTCGGTGTGGAGAGATGTAAGTATGATTTTATATGAAACCAGTATATTAAAATCAAACCTTTTTCAAGCTGAATTCAGTAAAATCCTCCTGAGAAGAACAATTTCTTGTCAGACAACAGTCTAGACTGATTGTAGAGAACTTGTAGGACCAACATCCTTTCTTATCTAAACATTTTGATCGACACATTATGATGCCCACTAGATTTAAACAAAATACTGTGTTCAAAAGTTTCATAAGCAGGATGGTCAACATGAAAGATCGATAGAACATGTTAGGTGCCATCTCAAGTACATGTATTCTTACTCTTCTGGTTTGTTTTGTTAGTGAGATCCAAAGCAAACGAAAAACTAAAAGTAAATGGTATCTTTAAAGATAACGAAAGGAATAAGTGTTCTTTTCAATATACAAAGATATCCATCAACTTGTGAATGATCAACATGTATTTTGATAATAAACCAATTGATAGAGAATAAAAGATTAGAGTACTATACATATTGAAGATTACATTGTCAGATTATTTGCTTGTTTCTCCCATAGCTTTTAGCGGTAACCAAGGTCTCTTAATTGAATCCCTTTTCAAAAAGTAGTAAGAGCAGATATAGATCCAATGATCTAAATGTATCAATGTTATAAGCAATTTATCATTCGAATGTTGAAGAGTATAGAAAAGCTAATGAATAACTTTGTTGATAGAATCGAAACTTAACATTATACTTTCTCCAGTATTACTGAAGCAATAATACCATCGATTCATTCATTGATAACACAAGTAATTTGATTCTTAAAAATTTTCCACTCAAACAATTTTACACTTATCACACAGTAATTTCGAAGGAACATGATACCATCTTAAGAAAGCCCAGGGCTTATCAGATGAATATGGAAAATGAAATGTGTAATGTTACGTATCTATGTTAAAATATAACGAAAGTACCACTGTTGATTAAAAAAAAACTTGAATTGCACAATTTCAATATTCCCCTTCATAACAGCCATGTCAGATAGCGATGAAAGGGGAAAATGAACATCTATAACATCATCCTTTTCAAACTCTGACTAAATGCCATAAATGTCTCATCGTTTATAATGAGTATGAGCCTCTTGTTCTGTTACGTCACAGTCTGGCAATGCGAAAAAAATCCTATGATGATCAGTTAATTGTATGAAACGGGTTTGGATTCAAATCATTTCCAGACTTTTTAAAATAATCTTTTCATGATTCAAAACATCATGGGTAAGAAGGTGGCTCAACTCCTAAAAATTTAAGTGTTAAAGCATAAAATGCGGAACAAGAGTTTGAAAGGATACATTCTTACAGTTAACCGTTTTCAAAACATTTGGTTATGCACCTTCACCTTTTTCATTTTTTTTCAATTATGGTTTGCTCCTTTAGTCGTTCAATACAATCTTAAAATAAAAACATAAAGATGTCAATTTTGTTTCTCCCAGAAGAAAAAGGAAAAATTCCAATTGAATTAAAAACTTATTTATTGCAATAATTGATTTTTGTCATTTCGCAATCAAAACAAAATAGAGCTTCAATCTTTCCTTACTGATTTGGTTATTCAAATCCATGCGGACGTTACCATAATAAGCAGGCCTTGCCTATTTTTATCAAGAAGTTCACGGTGAACTTTACCCTCACTGTGAAGCTGTCTTTATCTAAACATGACACGACAGAGCCTCTTTGAATCACATATAAGGTGTGAAGGTCATGCAGAAGAACAATAGGATTCTTATCAACCTGTTTTACTAACTGTATTTTCTTTTTATCAATGTCATATTTCATTAGATCACTGTCCTCTTCAAAAAAAAGAAACTTTGATCCTGGGTCTATTTCAAGGCATTGTGCATAGCGTTGTTTTTGCTTTCTGACAACAAACTTTGTAACATTTTCTGTTATTCCAGTGATTTGAAACGAGTCCCTTATGAATATAACTTCTTGTTTCCAAGCTATGGCAAGTTTTTTAATGGCATGGGTCAACTCAGTTAAAAAATGACATCCCCCCATTTGATAAAAGCAAATTATATATCTTCCTATTTTCAACAAAGACAGATATAGAGTATTTCTTTTCTTGTCTATGTCCATTGCAATTACACGTGCCTTGAGCAGAATAATTTTCTTCTGATTTTCTAGTTGTATTGAAAACAGCTGCTTTTTAAAGTTTGTAGCATAGATGACATTAGATACAGCTGAGTATACCAGTGCTCTGATTTTCATGATATGTTTCATTTTATATCTTTGCACATTTAAATTGGTTAGGTCAATTCGTGCTAATGATTTTGTTCTCGAACCCGATGTCGTCATCATGCTACTGTATTGGATTCTCCGTTTTCTTAAAGCAGCTGCAAAGAGAAAAGGGAAATTTTCATAAGGAAATGATTGTTGATATATTGTTTTTAAGTTCAATGATAACATTTCTTACCAGCAAATTGCAACATATATTCAACGAACGCTTGGCAAAAGAATCTGGTAATATAGGGTGTAAAATCTGAGAAAAGGGTGATTTTAATGTCAATTGGTACAATGTAAACAAACTGTTAAATGTATTTTAAATTTCTTAAATAAGCTGAGATGACAGTGTCAGCTCTGAATCATATTTCTGCATGCATTTAAGTGTGTATGGTTTTCATGTAATACCTACATGCCTTAAAAACACTGCCCCGCTACGTAATATTGATAATAGTAAACAATCATGTATCTATAATTACCATTTTTGGACATACCTGAAACACAGAGCAACTTCCTGCCTTTGGTGACAACATTTTTCATATTTTGTGGACATCTAAGCTGCTGTAACAGATCCCTGTTGTCCTGCAAATTAAATGTTTTATGACTTTACTGGTCACCATATTTCAAACCTTCAATGCAAAGGATATTTTGTTCTATACTTTTGCCGGATATATTGATGTCACCATGACGTCAGCCTATGTTTGACATTTCTTTAAAATGCGAAATTGGTAACAGAGTTTATGTTGATCAAAAAGTCCATAATAAAAAGAAGACGATTTTATATAATATATACACAAAGAACTTAGTTAAGCACCACCAATGTTTTCAGAAAATAAGCTTCTGCTAATAAACCATACAAGGTTCCAGAAAAACAATTAGGGTTTTTCGATAGAACGATCATTTAGAAGTGTAGAAATGAAAACTTCACTCAATTTACGATTCACTGTCTCTGGATAACTTATTTCAAAAATTCAAGTTTACATATAACTGAAAATGAAAGTAAATATTTTTTGCTGCAATATGGTAATGATAATTCTCTTGACTGAATTGATGATTTTAAGTAAGGACCTCTTAGGAAATGTTAGTTAGAGCAGTATGAGCCTTCAAAATCACAAAATTATCACATATCAAATTTGAAAAAAGCTTCCCTAAGAAAAAACTGGCGACTCTTTAAGATAATGGCTTATTTAAGGGGAGAAGAAGTGTTTGACCCACAAGTCCAACTCAAAGAATCTTAAATTCACTCACAGATTTGAACAATTTTGAAATTTTCTCAATTATGGTTGAAAAAAGTACTGAAAATTCAATGTTCTGCTTTGCTTTTATCGTGCATGATAAAAAAGGTTTCTCTAATTGAATGTCAACTAGGGATCAAAAAGGTTATTTAGATTGAAAAAATCCAAAGTTTCATGCGTGGTTTCTCACCAAAGACAATAGTTATATTTTGCCAAATTTCAGTGGTCTCACATTTTTTCTCATATTTTCAATTATTTCGTGTTATAAGGATTTTAACGTCAATTAAATAATAAATAAAACGGCAATTGTTATACCTAGAGGGGTCAATACTTCAAACATATCACAATATTCAAAGAGCTCCCAATTTCATTTTACAAAATGGGCGGTGCTTAATTAAGTTCTTTGTGTATATTTCATTAGTAAATTGAGAAAATCTTCTTTCAAATAATTATGCATATTGAACATTGAGTACAAGCTATATTTACAAGAGAAATACAATAACGGGAAGGACATTATACAGATATGTAAACACATTATAGTTTAACATTTTGTTTAAAGTCTGTATTTTTATGTTCGATAAGAATCAATGGCAAATTAATGTTAAGTGGGTATTAACCATTTCTTAAAATTGAATAGAATAATGTTATTTGAAATCCAGTATCATTCACTTGTGACCAAACATCTTCTCACTTGTCGAAGTGTTATTGAACATACTTTGGCAATTGTTAATAGTGAATCATATTTGCTATATAATGTGTCCCTTAGTGTTATTGACAGTTTGTAATTACTATGCTTTGATAGCGATTAAATTTGTCAGTTTCAAATGCTTATCCAAAGTTTGGTAGATAAACACCTTTAAAGATAACTGGTTGTTTGATGTTTACACTAAGAACTTTCTCTAAGAAGCATGTTTATGTAATAACATACATCTCAGAACACAAAATCACAAATAGTGCACAGAGAACATACAGCAATTAATTACAAACTAAAATATTGTATAAAGTCTGGATTTGGCCACTTTATAATTTTTAGGTAGGTAATAATTAGTGTTCATCAGATATAAACAAATGTCAATATTTGGTAGTTTACAGAAATATTTGGGAAGAAATTGGTGTCTTAGGACATTTAATGGTGGACAGTATAATAGTAAGTTGAGTAAGTTGCAGACATGATGTACACAATTGGCAGGTTCTATTACATCTTTCAACGCCAGACCATTCAAACTATATTTACAAAATTTAATATGAACTCATTCAATGACAATAACATTTTCTAAACCTGAAACTTCAGCTCCGTAAAGGAAGATTGGTGTAACAAGGTTATTTCAAATGACAATCTATTGAATCATCAAGTTGGCGTATGCCAGCACCGGGTTCGAGATTGGAATGGCGAATAACGAATAACGAATAACGAACCCAATGCCAATGCAAGCACCCCGTTCGAGATTCGAATAACGAACCTGGTGCCAGCACCGCATTCGAGATTCGAATGACGAATAACGAACCCTGTGCTAACTTCTGGTCGCTGTACAATGAGGTGTTTGATTGCCTTAGCAAAACGACCATTTCCATCGAAAAGGACACCAAGGTACAGATATTCATTTACAGTATAAATAGGTGAATTGTGAAATGTAAAGTTATCCTTTTAAGAATATAACAAACTTTTTTTCTTCTAAGTTTACACTAAGTTTCCACTTTTACAATGTTGGTCAAATTCAGAGTATTTTGCAACCTATCTCTAAGTTCAGCTTATATGACGGTATCCTCAGCGTAAAGTAAAATTAACAATTTCATAAAACTACCAAGCTAGTCCTATATGAGCTTATTTACATTTTTAATGTCATGTTCATGAACAAAACACTTCAGGTTATTTATGTGTAAAGCAAAGAGGAAGGGGGATAAGTTTTTGCTCTGTCTAACTCCAATCTTACATTGAAATACATTACTTATCACATCATCATGTACAACTCTAGATTTGCTTTATTAATACGTATTCTTTTGATTGATATTTTTTTAAACCGATATCACTTTGAATTCATTTATACCAAAGACCAAATTGAATAAAACTGTTCAAGGGAATAAAAAATACCTATGTAGCCCACTATGCAATGTTATAACAAATATATCTTAAAAATGATCAAACACAACGCATATTTGAAAATGGTTTAAACTGCTGAGGCACATGACAAAGGTCAGGGTCACAAATCGGAAGTGTTGTTATGAAAACTACATCATCAATGGTGTCAGTGCCTCGCTTAGTCAAGAGGAATTTCTTTTTATGAAAACAGTTCTTGAAGCATAATTTCGATGTTAAACAACTTCCCTTGCATGACACAAAAGGAAACAGTGAGTGAATACTGATATTTCAAATAAATGTGAACCGATTCTCATATGCAATGATTAAGAAAGCAGCGACACCAATATTGACATTTTTTCGATGAGTAACAATTTATACACCAAATCTTATATTAATAAGGTAATTATGGCAATATACATGTTTGTTTTTGTTTTTTTATATAGCTTGCAATTACTTTTTAGTTTTAATAAAGCTACATATTATTTGAGCAAAGGTTACATTAATATATTCCACGAAACTTTTCAAGGAGCTCAATCTGCACGCTTTTTTCATGGCAGGGTATAAATAAGTTCATTTTGCACGCTTTTTTCGTGATTGGTTCATGGCGGGGTATAACTAATTTATCCTCCCGCTCAAGAGGGTGATATCAGTAGTTATCCAGGGTCACGTGAACCAATCAGAGATCAAGATTCTTACACGAGGTAGGATAATAATTCTTATTTGTTTGTGGAACATTTTATGGATATTGTGATGAATCTCTTCAATGAGTACAACTATTTTACTGTGATATCACTTGCGTTTTTTTAAAGTTAAACTAAATTAACTATCTAGCATTATCATTTCAATACTCAAACAAGTATTTAAAATCTATTTTAGTAGTGACAAGTTTTGCATATATGTCAATTAACTTAACATGGGCAGACCTTAAAGTATAAACATCATTGATGCAAATTACCAGATGACGTATTTGTATACTTTCCCTATCTTTTTACTGATTTATCTTCATGAAACAATAAAACACCAAGAACTTTATGCTACTTTATAATACTAGACTAGTGTTTAGCACTTATGAGTATCGCATTAGCAGGCAGGTACGCCTACAAGTGGTCCAGGCTTTGAGCTGTATCCAGGGGTTCATAGACAATTTTCATTAATATTTAATTAACAATGCTCAAAAAGTTTTAAGTATTTATTCCATAACTGACATTTGCTACGAATGAATATGGAATAAGAAAATGTCCCCAGTCAAACCAGCAAAACATAACAAACAATTGTATTTGATAATTACAATTTACAATGGCACGGTAGATGATCACAAAGTCAAATCATAGGAAGCAAGATGATCTAGAGTTCTTAAGCCGACCCTTGTATATATAAGATACCTTCCAGAATGTTCCTCAAAGTTCCATGACAAACTCCAATCAGAAGAGTCCACATCAGATATTCAAGAAATAGATGAAACATTCTAGAGTAGAAGGTTCTAGAAATAACTAGCTTACATAATCAAAACAAGTTAAAGTGTGACCCACTAAACAATACAACAATGTTATACAATTTTAAACAAGTGAACAATCACACACTCTTAACACATTGTACGGCGCTTATGGCTGAAATATTGTCTTAGCTGCGTAATTCAATAACTCACTCACTCCCTCATAACTGAACTTGCAATCACGTAACTACCATATCGTAGAACTATAAATAGGATTTAAAATGATACAAGTATTCGAAAATGAAACTTTCTTTCCAGAACTTCAGTGTGGAGAGATTTAAGTATGATCTTAATGATATAAGTATTTGATAAACAAACCTTTTTCAAGCCGAATTCTGTATAGTCCTCCTGAGATGAACATTTTCTGGTCAGACAACAGTCTAGACTGATTGCAGAGAGCTTGTAGGACAAACATCCTTTCTTATCTAGACATTTTGATCGACACATTTTGATGCCAACTGGATTAAAACTAAATACTGTGGTCAAAAGTTTCAAAAACAGATGAAAAAACATGAAAGATCGATAGAAATTGTTAAGTGCCATCTCAAAAACACTCTACAAACAAGGACTAGAAACAAGTACATGTATTCTCACTCTAGTGGTTTGTTTTGTTAGTGAGATCCAAGCAAACGAGAGACAATAAGTACACGATGGTATCTTTCAACATAATGAAAGAAATAAGTGCTCTTTACTATCAACATAGATATCCATCAGCTTATATTTGGTCAAAATGTGTTTTGATAATAAACCAATAGATGGAGAATATAAGGTAAGAGTATTGAACATATTGAAGAGTATATTAACCAAATATTGTCAGAATATTTGCTTTTTTCTCCCATAGATTGTAGAGGTGATAAACGTCTCTTAATTGAATCTCTCTCAAAAAGTAGAAAGAGCATATATAGATCCAATGATCTAAATGTATCAATGGTATAAACAATTCATCATTCGAATTATGAAGGAGATAGAAAAGCTAATGATTAACTCTGTTGATAGTATCGAAATTTGACTTTATACTTTCTCCAGTATTACTTAAGCAATAATACCATCGATTCTTTCATTGATAACACAAGTAATTTGATCCTTTAAACGTTCCACATCAAGCTATTTTACACAAATCAAACAGTCATTTCGAAGAAACATGATACCATCTTAAGAACGCCGAGGGTTTATCAGCTGAATATGGAAAATTATATTTGCAATGTTGTGCTTCTATGTTAAAATATTAATAAAAATTTAGAGTATCACTGTTGAAAGTCACCTTAATGAAAAGGGGACATGAACATCATCAATATCAATCTTTTCAAACCCCAATTAAATACCACAGATGTCACCTAACTATGTCAATTTACATATATACCAACTGCTTATATTATATATGTGATTAATGTAAAGAAATGACGTCACCTATCTGTTATCTGGTATGCGTCGATTGTAATGAGTATGAGCCCCTTGTTCTGTTACGTCACAGCGTGGCAACGTGATAAAATTCCATGATGATCAGTGGATAGTGTGAAATTGTTCGGGATTCAAATCATTTCCAGTCTTTTTAAAACAATCGAATCATATTTCTAAACATCGTGGGTAAGAAGGTGGTTTAGCTCCTAACAATTAAAGTGTTCTAGCATACAATGCGGAATAAGAGTTTGACAGGATACATTCTTACAGTTAAGCGATGTCAAAACTGTTGGTTATGCCCCTTTACCTTTTTCATTCTTTTTCAATTATGGCATGCTCCTATAGTCGTTCAAAATAATTTTGAAATTAAAACACGAACCACTATAAGGATGTCAATATTTTTATTCCAGAGGTAAAATGAATTAATAGCAATTTAATTTCAAAATAAAGCAATGAAAGAAAAATCAAGCTTCAATCTTTCCTTTCTGATTTGATTATTCATTTCACATCAATGCAAAAACATCAATTATTGATTTTGGGTAATTCCAACTCCAAGCAGAAAAAAGCCTAAATCCCCTGTTTTTGTTATTCAAATCCATGCGGACGTTACCACAATAAGCAGGCCTTGTCTATGTTTATCAAGAAGTCCACGTTGACCTTCCTCCTCACTGTGAAGCTGTCTTTATCTTAACATAACACGACGGAGCCTCTTTGAATCACATATAAGGTGTGAAGATCATGCAGAAAAACAATAGGATTTTTAGCAACCTTTTTTACTAACTGTATTTTCTTTTTATCAATATCAGATTTCATTAAATGACTGTCATTGTCAAAAAAAAGAAATGTTGATCCTGGATCTACTACAAGGCACCGTGCATAGGTTGGTTTCAGTTTGCCGACTTCAAACTTAGTTTCATGTTTTGTTATTCCAGTGACACGTGACGAGTCCCTTATGAATATAACTTCTTGTCTCCATGCAACAGCTATTTGATTAATGACATGGGTCAAATCAGTTACAAAATGACATTTCCACATTTGATAGAAGCAAATTATATATCTACTCTTTTTCCACAATGAGAGATATAGAATATTTCTTTTCTTATCTATATCCATTGCAATTACAGGTGACTTGAACAAGACAGTTTTCTTCTGATTTTCTAGTTGTATTGAAAACAGCTGGTTTTTTAAGTTCACAGCATAGACAATATTAGACACAGCTGAGTATACCATGGCTTTTATTTTCGTGGTATGCTTGATTTCATATTTTTGCGCATTCAAATTGTTTAGGTCAATTCGTGATAATGATTTTTTTCTGGAATTTGATGTAATCATCATGCTGCTGTATAGAACATTTAGTTTTCGCAAAACAACTGCAAAATAAAAAAAGATTGTTTATGAAGAAACGATTGTTTATATAATATGTTTTAGTTTGCATAAAAAGACGATATTGTATGAGTGTCCATGACACAAATGGCTAAATATTAGTATTTCCCGAGCCAATTTCCCGAGGGATATACTGATATTAAGACACAGGTGTCGTAAACATAGTATGTCATGGGCACAAATATACTATTCTGTTCATTACCGTAGACCCAAAATTAAAGAAAATACTCAAAACATACTTCTCGGCATAATTGGACTAGCCACCGCCAAACCGTATTGATTGTCACCTCATAGGTAAATTTAACTTTAAATCATTATTTATAACTTGACGTCGCAATAAAAAAGTGATATTTTGCCTTAGGGCAACATATGAAAAACAGTGAACGTCGATATGACTGCCCTCGTAGGTGATAACAACAATTTCTACTAGCTAATTGCTCTATGTCAAATGGAACATTCTTTTAAAGCACATTACATTCAAGTCTATGTCTGTCAACATGATCTGGTAATGAAGGTTGGATAATGTAAGAAAATGTGATTTTGATGTCTATTTGAAAAATTTAAACAAACTTTGAAATGGTGTTTACAATTTCCTAAATAAGCTGTGTTGATAATCACAACTCTGAATAATATTCTGCATGCTTTTAGATTTGTTTTCAAGACATGTATGTCTTGAGACACTGCCCCATTAAACATGCACTCCGTTACTGTTTATGATCCTATTTCGTTTCTGGTAATTTCTGATTCATTTTTATTCTCACAGGAAGCTTATCCTGTTTTGGTATCAACCTATACTGTGTAGTTAACAGTTATGGCTACCGACATTCGTTTTAGTCAGTCACTCTGAAGTCCATATCTAAAAGATAGGGCCTTGTTATAAACACGCTATCAACAGTAACCTTATATTGATAATAATAAATAATCATGTATCTGATCAATATCAAGTAGTGACTCACCTGAAACACAGTGCCTCTTCTTTTCTTTTGTGACAACATTTTTCATGTTTTCTGGACATCTTAGATGCTGCAACAGATCTCCGCTGTCCTGAAAATTTAATTTTTTATGACATTACTGGTCACCACGTTTTGTAATTTTACGACCAAAAATAGTTTTAGCTTCACTTTCCCAGGATATAGTGATATCACCAAGGAAACAATCTTTGTTTGACATATCCTTTTCTTTATCCACGTCTGAATGTAAACATGTTAAAAATACATAAAAATATTATCAGGCTTTTGTTCTGGAAAAGGGAAGCTCTTAGCTCATGATATACTATAAATAAATTGAGAAAAGCTCTTTTTGGATAATTATGCATCTCAGACAGTGAGTACAAGTTGTATTTACAAGAGAAAACCAGAATTTGAAATAATATACGGATATATATTAACAATTCAATTGGCCATTTATTCAACAGTGCTTATAAAGTTACAATAAATTTATTCCATAACGAACAAAAACATGCACGTAGCTAGTTATTAAAGAGTTGTTATCATGATCATGGTCAGACAACAGTGTAGACTTATTGGGGAATACTTGAAGGACCAACATCCTTTCTTATCCAGACATTTTGATCGACATAATATTATGATGCCAACTGGAATAATACTGAACACTGTGTTCAAAACTTTCAAGAACATGATCATCAAAATGAAAGATCGATTGAAGTTGTGAAATGTCATCTCAAAAAGATATTTTAATCTACGTGCACTTGTAACAAGTACATGTGTTATCTTTCTTCTATTTTGTTTTGTTAATGAGAACCAAGGAAACGATAACCGAGTGAACAGTTTCTTTTTACTATTACATATATATCCATCAAAATATGAGATTTCAATATAGGTTTTGATCATGAACAAGATGATAGTGAATAAAAGATAAGAATGTCTTATATGAAAATTGAAAATTGCAGCAGTGATTAATCTTTTTTCCTTTCCGTAAAATACTATAACTGCTAGATTCGTGTTCCTATATTAATATACAAATATAATGATCTAAATACTAGAGTGAGTGAGTATTTAGGTTTGATATACACATCAGAATGGGCAATATTTCAGCCATTAGCTTCGGTAAATACTATAAAATCTTTTAATAAAATGTCGAAGAAGATAGAGAAATCAATGATAAAATCTGTTGATAGTATCGAAAGTGGACTTTATACCATCTTCAAAATACTTAAGCAATAAAACAACGATTCTTTCTTTGATAACGCTAGCTACTTGATCCTTTAAAAGGTTTCTTCATCAAGCTTTTATACACCAATGACGCAGATAATTCGAAGGAGAAAGTTAATATTTTTAAAAAGTTCAAGGTTTATCAGTTAAATATGAAAAATGAAATTAGTAATGAAATGTTTCTAAGTGTCATTAAGGAAAAACGTTCAGTATCATTGTTTATTTAAGAAATAAATGTTATAATGTGTTTTCCACGTGTTTAACCTTTTTAACTAGAACATTTCATTTATAACATAAAGTTGTACCTCTCTTGTATAGGTATATATTGTGTTTGATAAAAATAAGAGTTACGTTTATTTAGTTTTCAAATCATTAGATAGTTACAGTTCTATAATATCTAAAGATCTCGTTATTCAAGTTTCTTGTTATGGCAGCGACATTGAATTCAAAGGCCACGATGCCATATAAATGTTGACGTACTGTCTTGCGAGAACAGATGTAACTAGATTAGCGTTTGCGGGATACCGCAAAAGCAGAGCAGCCCCGGAACTTGAGGTTTCGCCTTACCCTGTTGCGCCTTTTACAGGCCTCACCAAATTGGGAATTTTCTCGTGACCTTGACCTTTGACACTCAAGGTCAAACACATTTCATTGAGTATAACATTATTGTAATGAAATAAAGTGTTAAAAATTAAATTAATCCATTTTCTCCATATATGTTGACCTTGCTGTGACCTTGACCTTCGACAGCTCGTACCCAAAACTTTTTGAAAATGTTGTACTTCTCAAGAGATAATATATACAAAATCTAAACTTCATAGCACAAAAACTTTTCAAGTTATTGTGTTTACAAGGTATAGCAATAACTCATATCTTATGACCTTGACCTTTTGACCTTCAAGGTCACACAATAATTGAACACTTTTTATTGAGTATAACAATCATGTATTGATTAAAAGTGATCATAGTTAAAATAAAGCATTTTCGCTAAACCATGCTTAAGTCATGACCTTGCTGTGACCTTGACCTTTGACAGATTGTAGCCGAAACCTTTTCAAATTTTTTTACTTTTCCAAGGATGATATATACCAAGTTAGAGCTTCATAGCACAAAAACTTTTCAAGTTATCGCGTTTACAAGGAATTTTGCGGTGATTTTATAACTCGTGACCTTGACCTTTGAACTTGAAAGTGAACATGTCATAATGATTCCCTGGAAGTATTAACATTAAGACATGTTCATGAGTTCTGAAAAGCTAAATGGGATAAAATTATACCCAAATTTAGTGCATTTTGTAATAACTCATATCTCATGACCTTGACCTTTGACCTTCAAGGTCACACGATCATTGAACACTTTTTATTGAGCATAACAATCATGTATTGATTAAAAGTGTTCATAGTTAAAATAAAGCATTTTCGCTTAAACATGCTTACGTCATGACCTTGCTGTGACCTTGACCTTTGACGGATTGTAGCCAAAACCTTTTCAAAATTTTTTACTTTTCCAAGGATGATATATACCAAGTTAGAGCTTCATAGCACAAAAACTTTTCAAGTTATCGCGTTTACAAGGAATTCTTAGAGTGAATACATAGCTCGTGACCTTGACCTTTGACCTTGAAAGTGAACGTGTCAAAATCATTCCCCCGAGGTATGAGTAATAAGGTATGAATAAGAGTTCTGGAAAGCTTAGTGGAAAAAAGTTATAGCTAGTAGTACGAGTGCGGCGGCGGCGGCGGCGGCGGCGGCGGCGGCGATGGAAACTTCACAAAACCTGATAGCAGCCCCGTCCTTAGACGGGGCTGCTAATAACTACGTCCAATTACCAATGGGTCAAAATGTGCTCGTTTTAAGAGAGCAGTTAGATTTATTATGATGCAGTGAACTGGCAAATCGTTTATGCTTCATATTCACGCTATTCCTAAATTTATTGAGGGAATTAGTTATAAATCCAATAGGCATATTTTTGTTCCCATAGAATTAGGCAAGACAACTAAAGAATCATTATACTTGCTTTAATATTGAAAAAAAAATTAAGTTTGAATTTTTTCTTTGACGAAAACATGCTTGCTCTTTCAAAATTGTTATTGCAAAAAGATAATTAACTGTTAATCGAACAAGGTAAAAGGAAATTGACAGCTCCTTTCTACAGATTGTTATAACCCTTATGCAATAAATTTGAAATTCGGTGCTCAATTTACTTATCATCAATATGGTGTTTTAATGTTTATATTATATTAAATACTGTCTTTAGATTACCTAAATTCGTTAAAATGCTTCAGAAAATCATAAATAATAAGTATTTCATTACCTCATTTTAAACCAAATTGCTCTTTTTTATTTGTCATAAAATGAGGGTAAGTCTAGTATGCAAAATATGCACATACTAGATAAGAAATAAAGTAGCCCCAACCATTATGTGTTTTGCAATAAAGTATAGTTTTGCCCTGAAATATTATAGTTAAAGCATGACACTAACACTATACTTTATTTCAAACCTCATGATGGTAAGGGATACTCTATTTCTTTTCTAGTATGTCGATGTTTACTCAATTAATGTATTTCTACTCCAAATATATGAATATTTTGTAAATCACGTCCGACCGCAAATTGAAAATCCGCTATCAGGGCCACACCTATTGACGTCATCGTAATTGTTATTGACGTCATGGACCATTGTTTCGTGACGTCACTCAAAAATTATACTTTATTGTAGAATAAGGGTGGGCGACGCCTTTGATCTTTACCGGAGCAACACTAGAATATATAATAATACGAGCCCTGGTCTTCCTGATTTATTCATAACTGTTAAATTAGTACAGAAAGTATAGAATGCTCAGATATATGCAGTTTGTGTCTAACAATGTTATTTCTCATTTCTTGTGCTATGTGAAATGGTTAGGCTTTAGGGTTCTTCACAATAATTGCGGCAAACTCTGAAGAGCTACAACTGGCTATCATATGACACTGACCGTCCTTCATGAGGATATCACAGTCTATGTAAACCTAGCCGCAATATTATCCGTTTCACTTCTATACGGAGTCAAAAAGGTCTAATAGAGGGTCGCGTCAGCCGACCTTTCTTCGACCTATGACCTTCCAACGTTATACGTGCGAAGGCAGACTATCTAGACTCAGTATAGAAGTGAAACGGATAATATTGAGGCTAGGTTTACTTAGACTGGAGAAATCAAAATGGTTCTGTTTTTGACTTCTCATGATGGTCAATAACCGGTTACAATATGTAAGCGATGTTCCCGCAAGAGTGAAATATCCCCTGAGACCTAACCTAGAGTTCGGTAATGGAATCGAGGGATGTTATCTAATTGTTATTGCTTGTTAGAGGTTGAGTGTAACAACCTGTTTGTGTTAGGAATTCTTCCATGATACATTTCTTTGTAATTGGTCACAATACCGTCTTTATGAACATATATTTCAATCACAATAAACGTGAAAATCGGTATATTCGGTTTTATTTGTTTTAGATATAATGTTTTGTTAAATGTTATTTCATGACTTTCTGGTCCATTATTGTTTTAAAAAGGCAGAAGATGAAACGGAAATAAATGTTTAACGTCCAAGTGGACAACATTATACCATCAGTATCCACGGTAAGTATACATGTTCCCTTCACAAATACGATATTTACTTCAAGAAATATGAGCATTTCAAACAATCAAACAAATAAAATATAGATTATTTGAGTGTACATGAAAATGTACAGTTATTATCTATCTTATCTCAGTAACATACAGGTCATTCAAAACGCATTCCTGAAAAGTCAGTAACCAACCGGTCTTTTAAAATGTTTCAATGTGTTTAAGTTCATGTATACAAGTTGCACCAATGCTTTGCATTATTCAATTTAAGATATTTTCAGTTACTTTCCCAGAACTACAATTGTTAAAGTCTTTCTAATAGAGACGACATACTCATGCCTTTCTCTATAAACGTGTAATTTCCTTTCAATATTATGATACTCTCATCAGACCCGAAAATATATATCAAAACATATTTGAACACTCTAGTATGGTAAAGTAGGTGTTTCAGTGCCTTCTTGTCAAGACTGTAAAGCGGAACCGAAGAACAATAGTGGTCAATTGATACATTTTATTGATGACGGCAACCTTGCTGAAGTTACTGAAGCGTTATCACTAGGAATGAGACAAAGAGAGTATCTCTCTGTGGGTTAATTTCTCTCCTGTTGCGCTGCATTGGTGCTTGACTAACAACTCAACTTACCTACTATGAGAGACACCTCTAAAAGCAACGCAATCGTCGCCTTCATGAAAGATAAGATAATTCCTTAACTGTGCAGCATAACAGTAATGTCCCTGGTTTTCGTTTCTTATGGGAATACTTTAAAATACTAAACAGTTTCTTCCACATTTATGTTAAATACTAATATTAGTAATTGATAAAGTGCAACTTACAAATAAAACAATTAATAGTGCCCTCTATTGTATAAATAGAGGATATTATATGAGTGTCGATGCATACTATATTTACGACACCAGTGCCTAAATATTAGTGTCTCCAGAGTGAGAGCGAAGGATATACTGATATTTAGGCACGAGTGTCGTGAACATAGTATGTCATTGGCAGTAATATGATATTCTGTTTATTACCGTTGTCCCAAAATAAGTAGATAATATTGAATGATAAAAGATGTTTCAATCAACATAACAATATCCATCTCTTCTCTTTGTAATGATTTCTCTATGTACAAGTCTACTTTCGTAGATTTAGAGTCATATATCACTGCTGTTCATTCACCGCTGTCACTTGATATTATGAAAGTCATTGATGGGTTTTCCAATAACAAAATGATAGCTCAAAAGATCAAAATTGCATTTGCAATTTTTGTTTCATTCTAAATTGCTAATGCTTTTATCAAAACGTATGTTTTCAAAACTTGAAATAAACTTATATTGCATGCGTCTGCGGTAGATTTAAACGTACTTTTAGGCGGATTTCAGACAAAGAATCTTCTGACAGGAAGATGTTTACGAATCGGTAACATGGTGATTTACTGTTGACAACTTAACAAAACTATGTTATGAGAAATGTTTGATACCATCACTGTAAATGAATTAGCCAAAATTGCATCGTAAAACAGAAAATAATCAGTTCCCCTTTATTGCTTAAAGCGGATGATTGTAATCATGTTATGAGAACACACAAATACAATAAGGTGAATGCCGCCAGGACCTCAAGCACACTATATTTCTTTGTTTGTCAAGCAATCAATAACCGGGTCAAAATATTGTAAACAAGACGTAAAAGGTGATTGAACCCCAGAACAGTTAACATCAGCAAATACATGTACAAGTATTTGTCACAAAGGTGACAAGATCCCCCGCCGCAAATTGATGTTAACAAAAAACATAATGTATACATAGAAACACTTGTCTACACTTGTCATGCTACTAGATGTCCTTTGACCATAACAAATCGACTGGTCCCTGGGTCTTCCAAATAAGAAGCCTTGTGCAAAAAAAAGTGAATATAGAGAACAGTTCTTAACAAACAGCCTCAAAAATGGATGTTGCCTTCCCTAAAAGATGCTGAAATTTCCAAAGCCTCGTCGTGACCTTGAAAATAATGTGAAGGTCACCAAAATCAACTGGGCCCGGCGCCTTCCCAGTAAGATGATTGGTGTAAGTTATAAAGAGAATCCAGTGAATGATTCTTGAGGTATCCCGCTGACAAGGGTAATATTTCAAAATTTCGTTGTGACCCTGAAATAAATAAGCAAAATACAAAAAATGAAAAGAATCCAGTCAATTGTTTTTGAGTTATATACAATTTCATACGTATGGACGTACGTACGGAAGGACGGAAGCTGTCCAATACTATATCCCCTAAACGCGCGGCGGGGGATAAAAATTGATGGTTGAGATATAAAGATTCAGCTTCAAGTTGACTACGTCTTATAGGCCTTCCATGTCCAAACTAATGAAATGTGAATAAGAATATTTATTTGAAAGTTCCTTGAAAGAGGAATGCTTTCTTTACAAATAAAGTTAATAAGGAATTAGAAACATGTTCACTGAATTTACTTTTAATCTCATATATATCTTTAAGTCAAAGATCTTCAGAATTTACCATACTGCAGATAACGTAACTATGTGCTATGTTTAGGACAGTTAACGTAAATAAACGTTTCCTCGTAATTTCTTATATTCGATATATCATCTTAAAATTCGTTATGTTTTGTAGCCATAAATATATTGGCACCAAAACATACCCACCAGGCCTGACTTGGAAATAATTTGTTTAGTTGATATCAACACAAATTAGAAGTACTTATGCGATTAAGAAAGAATGTTCTGTCAAACATAGTTTTGCGTTATCTGACCTTGAAAATGTTTGTATTAATTAAACGCTTTGAAAGGTTGCTTTAATTTACAAATTATGAAGCAAAAGTGTCATAGGCTATGTCCCTGCTATAGTATGTGTAAGTTGAAGCCCTTTAGTAAAAGTAGTTACCAGTAGAGCAGTGTTTTCTTATATGTGGATCGGGTGGGCTCTTTTTTAAAAGTGTCAACACTTAAGATGGAGCCGAAACCACTTGACCTTAGACTTTCTGATGGTACACTTTTTGCAGCATTTGTAATTGCGCATCTTGTTAGATTTTCCAACGTTTAGCAATTAGGGGACATTGATGGCTGGCTGGCCCGAACGTACCCAAAAGCTTCATGTCGCAATTCCAGATTAAGAGCTACCAGACAGTAAATGTTGGTTTAATTTAGATCAGCGACTTTGGCTGAAACGAGGTAACTAAATGGTGAAAAACACACTAATAACAATAATGATGCAGTGATAATGATAAGTTTCGAAAATATCTAGAATTAAAACGATCAAGTTGAACATTTATTGGAAGCTATCTGAATGCATCCTTTCAAAACTGTATTCATTTGGGGTAGCAAACGTATCAACAACGGTGTCTACATTCTTGAAACTGAACCATATAAAGACGGAAACGTCTATTCGGGAACATTCATCGAACTGTTACGTTTCACAGTTACTTTCATAGTTTATTACCTTTAACATGGTATTTGTAGAACGCAATTGATGACTGCAGACTTCAGAGAACCGGGGAAGCACTTACCAACTATAAACATCAATAAGTTGGGAGGGATTTGGCTCCCTGACATTGATGTGTTGAAGGATCTACAAGAATACATGGAATGTAGATGTTCTCAATCCAAAACAACAATTTCTACTTAATGTTCAAGTTGTTACAGGGTCTCCGAGGATGCAGGACATCGGGAGGCTTAATGTCCATCCGTCATATGCAGTGTATGTCTACATTTTCAACAGCTTACATCACCCTGTAGTCTTTAAGAGAAATTCATTCATACTGTTTTACAAAGTCGTTTTGTCTTCTCACTTAAAAAGAGAGCTTTGGGCCAACATATTCAACTATATCAGTTTATAATTGATCACTATCCAACACCAACTAGATCCATTAAATCGTAAATAAATCAAATCTAGTACAATGCCATTGAGAAGCATCAGTAGAACCTTTGCGCTTTGGCTACAATTCAAACTTTCCATAACAACATTAACTGTTAACAATTTGGCTAAATCCATTATCTCCCCACAGAGGCAGATATAATCATGTTGATTTAGCCTCTGTTATATTACGCCGACTTTGTGGGGTAGAATGGGAGATGCCTGATTGGAGGAAATCAATGTTTGTTGTGCAATCAGCGACGCTGTTCTCAAATCATCGTTTTGGCTACTGAATGAAGGCAAAAACATTGTGATATGAACCACCCTTTCGATCCGAAAAGTGTGTCATTTGATAAAGAAATTCAAACGGATTGTGATGCGGGGTTTTTCCGCCAGGGGAAACTGCCGGAACCCACGGATTTCGGCGTAATAGAATAGAAGCTAAATCAACATGACTTGATCTGCCTCTGTAAAGAGAGAAAGGGCTAAATGTGAAATAACTAAATTTTACTTCTGTTGATGTAATCGTAAAAGTGCAAGCAGGGGTCGCAAATGAGAGTCACATGATGTCAGCTGGCCAAGGTTCAACACATTGTAGTTTTAGCTTAGGTATCTTTATCGCTTTGAAAATGATATCCCTGACAATGAAATGCTTGATGAAGTCATTCCCCTGGAAAATGTGATTTAAAATTTTAAAATTCAAAATTGTATCAAATTTTCAAATAATATTTTACAGTAAAGAAATGAGTAGCTCAATGTCAGATATGCAGATATAAACAAAACTCCCAACAAAATATTTCCCTTTGTGCGCCTGACATTTATAGTTAGTACAAATTATAGTACATCTTTAGTGTTCTTTAACTTCTTTTGAGAAGTATATAATAAAACTCGTTGGAACCATTTTGTGTATGTTCAAGAGCTTTGCAAAATATGCAAACTTTCAGCTGATTATTTGTCAGACAAAGTATATGAAACGAGATTAACCTGAACTTCTTAAAACTATATCTACTAAAATCCATTGCATGGATATTGTTTGCCAAATCCAAATAGTACATCTAAATGGACCAACGACAAGCTGATCCAATAAGTCAATAAACAGACGTTTTACAAACAAAGTACATTAGGATTACATGTCTGAGAACCTCAAAATACTCCCAAAGAGCACTATTCAGGATTAGCATTAATATCAAGGACCATTGTGAGCATTAGCATACTTAGGGTAAATACTTAAGCATGTCTTACGAAACCTGGAAATCATGTTCTGTGCTACATTGTCTTGACTGTCAAATAGACACGTTAATATACAACTGTTATGGTCTATTCTACATATAACAACAATTTCTGACTCTGACTGGCAATAAGTGTCCTAAATAAACGATAGTCTTCTTTTCATTGTCAGACACAATATACTTTCTACTTTTAGATGTGTATGTTTTTCAAAATAGATCATTTTGAAGCTATCTATCTTGCTGTTTCTTACTCATAAAACACAATCATTGAAATGGTGCTAGTTAATACGAGTTTCTTGTATTTTGTTGTAACAGGACGATTCAAGATAGGGATTTTGAAAATATCTTGATGAACATTTTTGTGTTGTTCGATTCCAACTGTCTTTAGTGATCGTCTGGGAAGTGATGTTGCTCTGGGTGATGCTTTTGCAAACCATCAAATATGAGCAATTGAAAACGTAAAATGACTTTTCAATTAAACAAATTCCTTCATCAAGAAAACAAGGTATATATTTGTGACCTATCAAACAGAAATCATTTTGGAAGTGTTAAAATTTAGTCAGTATGTTCTGGGTAATATGGAGAGTGTATCTCAACACACATCCTTATACCATTTTTAAAATCTTCTATTTAAGTTGATACATGTATGATTTTTGACTAATATCAATTATTAAAATGTTATTATACATAAAGGTTATTATATATTGAGATTCATTTCTTGTCAATGTCTGAGTACAACAAGTTATTATTATACAGAACTTATGTCTTTATTGACTAGTTGTGTAATATTACCAAATTCAGTTTAAAACTAAAAATTAAATTGCTAAAATGCCAGATCCAATATAATGATTTAATATCTTGATATTCCGACAGGATCAGGAATAAGGAGAACTTGAAACTAAAATTTAGGTTGAAAAGGAAACAAAATCGTTGTTGATTTTATTTAACATCTAAACCCGTATACAAACAAATGTGATCATCCGTATTTATTGTTTTACACATCTTCTCAGTGACCGACAAAAGCGATTTCCTGACAGGATTATTGAGAAGCAGATTTCAAGATAGGAAAATTATATAAAAATTCCAACTCTATATTAAAGTAGAGTTAAGAAACAAAAATGGAGTATAATTCTGGAATGAATTTGAAAAACCTTAAAATTAAACTTGATTCTTACTAGTCTGACAAAATGTAAAAATAACCGTCATTCGTTGCATCGCAGTCATTAGTCAATCTGTGGTATTCCAAAGTTAATCCATACCCTGCAATTTTCATTTCCTCTTGTTTTTCCTCAAGGCATTTATGGATTGTTTCAAATTCTGCATTCATATTACTGTTTTTGATCTGTACTTCCTGATATTACACTAATGGGAATTTTATATATCTCTTACGTCTAATAAATACTGATAAAAATCCGTCCAGTCAAGCCATTCGTTGTACCGAATGACCTGATTCTTGAGAAATCAGTAATGCTTTTGGCTAATTTGTCAAAATATATTGACATTTGCTGCAAACATCAATTCAATGAGGATGTTATAGTTTTGATAAGGACACCACATTGATAAAGTTCTTGAAATGCACACAAAGGTTGTGCAGACTAATACACATTCTAGTGTCTATGGAAAAGACATAGTAACTTAGCATATGAGCTGATCATATAAAGTGATTAATATTTGCATTTTCGAATGTACTTTAATACTTCAATTATAATGTTTCACTTCACTTATAATATGTAGTACTTCCATGTTTAAAGATATAATCAATTTGACATTGGGTTTCATTCTTCCAATGTACCAGAGGGTGATCCATTAAGTCTTTCACTAAATACAAGATTAATCAATTCCTTGCTAGAAATGTTCAATAAGCAGACAGAGGTAATTTCTACATTTACATGCTGATTTATACATTCAACTGATAACATACATATTTTGACTCAAGAACATACTAAGATTTTCTTAGGAATGCTGGTGATGTAGTGTTATTTTCATTCCCCCATTACATTTGGTCATTATACTATAGCATAAAATCAAAATGTTTTCCCGCATGTCAACGTTAGGATTCCTTAGTTACACATGTCAATCTCAATGCCTAAATTTGTCATTTAAAGAGAAGGTTGTTTTATACTATTTCACGAAATAAGGCTGTTTATTTCAAAATTTCGGTGTGGGCCAGTTACATGATCCACATGTAAGGACATTTGAAATAGTTTAAATGTACATGTATGACACATTTATATTTAATCGAAATACACTTTGCCAATATAACTCTTCCTACATTAATGTTTAATACGCATCACAGTTTATAAAAATAACCATAATCATTACAATCCACCTGGAACTAAAGTAAGTAGACGGGAAAATGATAAGATATCAAGACATATTGGTGCATGTAATGTGCTTGTTTAAGTAGGTGTGTCGAATGTGTTCATGTCTGGTGTTTATATCAGAACCTTTTAACTATGGAAAGTCGATTAAACCATGTTACTGCTTTAGGCACCATGACTCAAGTTACTCAGGCGTTAATACTAGGTGTTGGCCAAGGCTCTTATGTGTCTGTCGATTATTGCCTGCCTTGCTGTTCTGCGATACTCTACTTTCAGCCGATTCCTACCACTGTGCACATTCGCTTCAATACCTCTCTGAAAATGTGCTTAAGACATATTTGACGTCTCTACGGATATGCTTTGAAAAAGCAAGTTATGGAGAAACAACTCGCCATATGTTCTGTTTTTTCATCAAAGCCCATGCTAATAGAAGGACAAGTTCTAAAGAGTTTATAGCAGAAGGAGTTGATTTAGGCAACAAACACAACAAAACAGTGCATTTAATTTTGAATTGAATTTCTAATATAATTTCCGAATCGAAAACTAGCCAGCTGCATTTGTATTTTGCGAGCGTAGGTGAGCTAAACAAATTGTGTGTTTTCCTCATGAAGGATATTTACCATCCCGAGCATGACATTTCCATTACACAACGTCATTTTAGATTTTTCATTTAAGAATACCTAAAAATGTAGATGATATGATTCATATTTGTTGTTTTCCTTCACCGCAATATCAAATGGCAACGGGAAGCTAAACAAGAAGATGACATTCATAAGGAGTAATACATGGATGACTGATTTTTTATTCATGGTATGCAACGTTCGTTCTACTGCAGAGGTATCAATATATTCCTCTTCATGTTGTCATGATAACATGTTGAAGCTCCAATCTGAGGAACACTGTAGACAGTTTAATAAATGTATGAACATATGAATGAAACGACCTTTGGTACCTATAATTGAATTGGTTGTTTGGTCTGTTTCCGATTTAAATAGTTTCACAGATCAAGAATTGAGAAATATAAATGAAATTCCGTTTCGATCTACTGATAGTGTACAATTACGTTGGCTTCAATATAGAATTATCAATCAAATCTTACCTGTTGGTAAATATTTATATAAGATAGGATACAAAGATTCCCCCTTATGTACACACTGTAATAAGTTCACTGCTGATATTTCTCATGTATTATGGAATTGTGAACATGTTCACTCTCTCTGGACCAAGCTTGAAAATTGGATAAATATCCAGGCGGAAATAAATATTAAATTCACTAAACAAAATGTTCTCTTCGGGTTCCCTTCCAAAAGAAATGATCCATTAAATGCATTATGTCTAGTCATACAAGATTCAATTTTCAAATGCTACCTAAAAAAAGGTACTTTATCTGTTACGCATATCCAGAGAGAGTTAGCAAACTACTACAACATAACGAAAACTATAGCATATTCAAATTGTAACTATAATAAATTTGTAAAATTCTGGTCCAGCTGCCACAACTTGTTTCAATAGCGACAGCTAATCAACTGTACTGTGCATTATATATTGTCAATTATACTTTGCTGACTTGAATGATTCCTCATGATGTGCTGTAATACAAAAAAAGTGGAATAAAAAAAAAAAAAAAAAAAATGATAACATGTTGAATCTCCAATCTGAGGAACACTGTACACTGTTTAATAAAATGTATGAACATATGAATAAAAACGACACTTGGTACCTGTAATTGGTTGTTTGGTCTGTTTCATTCAAATTGCAATGACATTGTTGTGATACATGCATTTCGTTTAGGATGTAGGTATTCACAATGTAACATTATATGGAAATCATAATCGCTTGTATGGTAATTGCATTCCTTAAAAAGATTTTCTCGTGATGATATTTTATTGCATAATTGTAGAGCAGACTCTCTCTCTCTCTATATTAGAAATATTTAAAAATAAAAACAAATTATTTGTGGTTTAAACATATTTATTTCTTTAGATTGGATTGGTAAACAAGCAATAGCTTATCTGAATACCGCTCCAGAATACATGTATGACAAACGTGACATGGTGAATTTACAGTTGATAAGAGTTATTTTACACAAGCCATTAATAGTACAGTCAAGATTGAAATTACAAAATAGCATGCGTACAATGATAAGAACAATATTCTAAAAAAGATGGACAAATGCCAATATGATTTATAAATAGATACAACATCCATCATATCAATGGTCAATGATCAAATTTGCCTGTTAAATCTATAAAAGAGTGTACTGAGATTAAAAGTTCCTTATTTCTGCATGGGGAACAATTTGAGTTTCCAAATAAAACAGACTTTAGATCATATCTATTTTTGTAGAAGAACATGTTTTCCCTTATATCACTGTAAAGAGGACATAAAAAGAAGTAGTGGTATGAATCTTCATAATTGAAGCCGCACGAGCAGTCGGGTGTTTGAGAAATAAATCTGTCGTATTTATGAAGATTTAGGTCACTGCATTCAAGCCTGAGTCGAGAGTGTGAAATTTGACAAGATCCTGTACCGTAATTTAAATCAAAATGGCTGTATGTGTCGGTATCCTTTAGAAGTTCATTTTTAAAGCTTGATAATGATGGCGAGTCTCTGACTTCGGGCGTTAAGGAGTTCCATAATTTGATTGTGTCCGGTAAGAACGATCTGGCATAATTTGTAGGTTTACAGTTGATGGTCCGAAGTTTTGTGATATCACGAAGATTGTAAGTAACAACATCGGACAATTTTGGAGGTACAAGATTGCTTAGATAGTTTGGTGTAAGGTTGTTGATCATTTTGTAAAAGAAAGTCAATTTATGAATGAATCTTCTGTGGCATAATGATTTACAATTGGTTTCCTTGTATATCGAACGGCGCCACATATGGTTCTCAGAGCATCAAGATTAAGCTTTTCAAGTGCATCTGCTTGCTGTTTTGAGCAATTATCCAAAATGTGACTACAATAGTCAAAAAGAGGGAGAATGAACTGTTTGTACATGGTTTCCAATGTTTTTCGATTTAAACGGTATTTAAGACTTCTAAGACAGTTTACCATTGGTGCAACTTTGTTTATAGTGTCGTTTATTTGTTCATTCCAAGAGCAGTCATGCTGAAGAGTTAACGTTAGACCCAAATGTTTGTGACTTTGTACTGAATCTATGATGTTATCGTGCATAATTAAGTCAGGCATAGGAAGTGGGTGTATCTTTCGGGTAAAGCGAATAGATTCGGTCTTATTCGGGTTAAATGCCACTTGCCATTTATCTGCCCATTCAGCAATTCGCTTTAAATCTGAATTTATGTCGGTCGCCGTTTCTACGGGGTCACCGATTATCGCGTATAACAATGTATCATCAGCGAAAAGGTGTATGTTACAGTTTATACCTTCGACAATATCATTTATGTATAAAATGAATAGAAGCGGCCCCAGTACAGAGCCCTGGGGCACACCGGCAAAAACAGCCCTTTTATCTGAACAGAATCCATTAATAACAACACACTGATTTCTTTGACATATTCATTTAAAAACAAATATGACCTCTTCGTCAGGTATAATCTAATATACTACATTAGATATTTAATAGTCTACTTAATAGTGAGTGATTGAACAATTTCGACACTACCTTTTTTTGATAAATCTCCACGCAATAACTATATATGGATATTAGAAAAAGATGCTGACTTATCAGATGTGGAGAGCTGAAATGAGATCTTACAGTCATACCGTATTGACAGAACATACGAATCATTCATATTTTATGTCCATAAGTCACAGACTTGTATATCGACCTGTCTGGCAATGCACGATTTATTGGAATTATTCTAAACAGTGTTGTTAAATTGATTAATAGCCGTAAGTGCAACTAGGTCATTTAATTTGTCATTTGTCAGATTAGTAATGATTGACGTCATATTAGCGAAACTAAACATTAGAAATTGAATTACCATAGTCTTGAGACTTCGATTCTCCACAAGGATTTATTTTCATTTCATTAATGAATTTCAACAAATATTGTTAAAGTTTGAAACAATAACAATTTCTTTATTCGACTGATTTTGATATCTAAGCAGTGTCACTTAATGGTATGAACTCATGAAATACAAACTTAATGCGCTCTTAAACTGTAAAATTCTATAATAATTTATCAAAGGAAAAAGAGATGTATGAGTGATGTGATGCGAATATCAATATAATAACTATTTGATGACATATGGTATGCCCGCAGTTTAGCTCTTTGGCTATGAATACCATGCACACACAAAATGTAGAATTAAAATCAAAACGATAAAGTTACTGAGGTCAAAACATCAAAGCATACATCTGACACGCGCAGAGCACTTTCTAGGTTCGAAAGAGAATCCTTCTTGAAATGTAATTGATTTGTGAAATCGGTGATGAATTTAAAGTTGAGTATTGAAACTGTTCCTGTAACATTTAAGAAGAATGTAATTAAAACATCTTTGTGATGTTTGTTTTTTACATATAGCAACGAAAAGTTACTTGTCATTGCAAGTCTCTGGAAATTGGAATTGTATTTAAGATTTAATCTCAAGGAATCAAACTTCTAAGGATCATAGTGGTTGTTGTTGTAAACATCTCAACAATCCAACAGTGATAGAAAACCATTAGTCACCTATAAGGTCCTAATTTGGCAGTGCACCAATCGGTAAAAAAGATCATATGTCCCAGATACTAAAACCAGGAGTTAATCAGGCAATTATGTGTGCGTTTGACTAGACAAATGCCACTAAATGACTAAAAGTTCCTGATTACAGATCGATAAAAGAGATTTAGGCAAAACTTGTTGGAATGTCTGAAAGGAAAATTACTTTTGTATTATCCTGCAGTCAATACACATACGTTTTACAAGGGATTACATGTCTGAGTATCTTCCAATCCTTCTGGGCACATTATTATCCCCCGCCACGAAGTGAAAGGGGGATATAGGTTTGACCTCCGTGCGTCCGTGCGTGCGTCCGTGCGTCCGTCCGAGTTAAAGGAGCCAATTTTTTTCAGAAACCGTTAAAGATAGGATTATCAAATTTTGTGTGTGCCTCCAGGGTATCAATACCTTGATGGAGTTAGAAAATCAGAACCGCGCAATTATTTTTTCCGGAGTTATTGCCCTTGTTCCGGAGGCGGGGGATGTTGATGACTATGTCTGCTTGTTCATTCTAATAGGAACAGTATTAAGCTCAAATACATTTCAGGTATTAGCATACATAGTCTAAATACTATAAGTATATATTAGAGTACCTGGAAATCAGATCCTTTGATGAATGGACATTGCTAGGAAATCGTGGTGCAATATAAAATTGTGTACATTTTTGTTGTTTTCCTTGACCTGAAGCTCAAAGAATCTACAATCCTAAATAGCCCACTAGCTGAGAACATTAAACCAGTTTTATTCGTTACTGAGCTCTTGCATAAATACGTATTGTAGACAATATCTCTAAGGGAATGGAGTGATCATCCACGTCCTTTTTGTCATATCGTTAACCAATCAGAAGTAATTTTCATTATCATTATCATTTATTGTGATATTAATATTACCAATATATTTATAAATGACATGAACAGTTCATAAAGAGGAAGGAAAATAAATGATATCTTGCTTATTGATGTTTTTTTTGACTTCTTTATATATCGAAACTGACAGTAGTGAAGTATAAAATCATGTATCTGGAACAGCATACGTGTTTAAATCATTCCTAAAGACGACAGCTGTAGTCACCTCAAAGAAACATTTCATTCAGTAAAAACTTAGCACTGAATGCCAAAAAACAGCTACATTAGTAGCATACTCTTTTCAAACAGAACCACGATGAGTCATCTTTCAGCTTCTGAAAATTGTATTAGTTATCATTGTCAACAATAGTTTGTAATGATGCATTCTCCCATTCACAGTTGTGAATGCCATATTATTCTTTAAAATATGATATAATTGCATAATTGAAAGCCCGACCCGTTTGTAATAGAAATAGCAATATATTACGTCATGTTGTATTAATGCATCACAATGTGTGTTTCTCTGGGAAGACAGTTTGATACATTATGATTGAGTACGGGCTATTGGACATGCATTTCTTCGTTGTATCCACGCTATGTACTAATACATTAAGTGACGTTTTACACACAAAATACGTCATTTGTTGAGCAAAAAAGGAACTCGCGCTTTTTTAACTGATTAATTTACCCATTGTTAATGAAAATCATCCATCATTTGTCTCCCGTTTTACAAACCAGGTTAATGCATATAGTTATATTATTTTCAGCAGGAAGAAAAAATTCCTTTTTGAGGAAGTACTAATATGTGTTTCACTTTATCTTCCAATGCTAACAACACAATGCATATTTTCAAACAACACTTAGACTATCCTTATTCACCATTAGTGTGAACTCAAATGATACAAAATATTTATAAGATCATTTTTTAATTACAGGTGCATACCTTTACTAAGGTCATTAACCACGTATTCTAGTGCAAATATCATGTAATTTGGAAGCCTATGTCCAAAAAGATATCAATCTTCGCTCCCCATTAATTATATTGTTGTGAACGAATTCAATATCTACTTCCTGACATTACACTAATGTGAATTCAATAAACCTCGGTGAATCT
This sequence comes from Steromphala cineraria, assembly GCA_916613615.1. Classification (NCBI taxonomy): domain Eukaryota; kingdom Metazoa; phylum Mollusca; class Gastropoda; order Trochida; family Trochidae; genus Steromphala; species Steromphala cineraria. The sequence continues at coordinate 58,015,454 of OU744729.1, forward strand.
GATAAATCTAGCAAATCGGATGCAGAGAGTAATCGGTTCCATCAAGCTATCCAGCAAGCTCAATACTCCGAGGATTATGGGAGCAGGAAGCTCACAAGTCATTGGGTTCAAAATCATAAAGATTCTGCATGCTGACAATAAATCAATAAAGGTCATTGTTATCAGATAAACAAAGTAAAGGTAAGTCTCCTAAGGATAAAACTGCATTCTTATTTATATTAAAACTATAATTTCTTGATGCCATCATTATTAAAATTGAATATATTTGCAATGTTAACATGCTTTCCAAGAGATTTTATTTTTTTAGATAATGTCTTACAAAAGTGATATAAGGGTGTACAGACATTTTAAAGTTAAATGTGGTTGAAACTAAACTTTGCGTATAAACTAAGTGTGTTTCATTCAATACGTTGAATGGCCGAAATGTTATATGGAATCGTTAAAAGTTGGATATTGAGTCTAAAAGGTTCAACAGAAGATTGAGATATCATGTAGTTCTTAATATCCTAATTTAATGTACTCAATAGGGATCTCAAATTTTATTCCTAACGCCTTTGCACTTGGCACTGTACCTGTATCATTCGGACTAAATGTGATGTAAACTGTGAACAGCAAACTGGTACAAAACCCAATACATTCATTTGTTATGACCATTGGAAAGCTACATTTAACTGACTGCATCATTGTGATGTTAAACAATATTTCTTGCATCTCTTTCACTTTTATATGACATTCATAATTCATTCAAATAAAATCGGTAGTTTAAAAACAATGAAATTGGGTCCAGTGTTATTCCATTTGTTAACTAGTTTTGGATAAGTACAAATAGAAAGTCAATAAACTGAATGAATCGGATGTTCATAGATGTCGAAAATTATATTAATATTCGACATTTCTATTTTAAAAGTTTTAATTACAGTACATTAATTATGTCAAAATTATCAATATGATTTATTTCTTATTTGTTTCTTAATGGATAATGAATCTGGGAAAAAACCCGATCAGGCTTTTGCAGTAGACAGCACAATAAATACTTTTTGAGATAGCGTAGGATGTTGAGCGACCTTTGGTATCATTGTGTCAGCCATGTGTAACCCTTTAACGAAATTGGACTACAATCCTTTTTGCAGTCCTTTGAATACATAATTATGATTTTGATTTGAAAATATATAACAACCATGCAGGACCACCTACAAAGCATTTAACAAAGGATGTTTGTTTCATTTAATGTATTTGTTTGTCGTCCGTTTAAATGATTATCTGCTTTTAACATACTTTGTACTTTAGGTTACAATTAAAACACTAAATTAAGATATTACATTAAATCAATGTACTGTTACCAATACTCGAGGCGTTTGGTTACAAATATACCGTCATTTTGGGGAACTAAAGGTAAAATAAACAAAAATCAATAATGACATAAGCAATAAAAATGTCTGGGTCATACTCGTATTATTAGATGATATAAAAATGGACGAAAATGGATTTTGTATTCACAAAGACAAAATCAAGGCACTGTCATCTCAGGACATAACATACAGCAAACCTACGTTATCTGTGTCCGGACCTTGCCTAATAATAATGATAAATCTAGAAAAAAGAAAATAGAGTACGGACACTACTCTTATAATAAGAAAAAGTTAGTAAAGCTCATGTAACCCCACAATCAGATTATGCCATAGATCATAAATGAAGTATATATGATTTCTAAACAAGACTTCACGAAATAGAAATAGGGTATTGCCAAAACAGGTATATTCATTTCCTGATTGGAACCCTAATTTGCATCATTCCGTTTACAGATTCAACTTCCATAACTCTGTCAAAACCATTTTGGAAATGGAGTTTGAAATCGATAAAGGGTCTCATCATGTGTACCCTTTACCAAAATTACACTCATCTAAGTTTCATAATTGACGAACACATTTTTTCCCAATTGTACACAATTCAACTCAAATAAACAGGTCACATCACCGTGGATACAAAAACATATTTTCATAAAAGCGAAAAAATAGCATTAACTCATAAAGGTTTTGGTTAACATATGTGTAAAATCTGGTTGATCAAGACCTAAAAGCTTTTCAGAAGGTGGAAGGACGGAAGAGCGGACGGAGGACTGACGGATGGAGAACAACCCCTATCTACCTATCTATCTTACGAAACCTGGAAATCATGTTCTGTGCTACATTGTCTTGACTGTCAAATAGACAAGTTAATATACAACTGTTATGGTCTATTCTACATATAACAACAATTTCTGACTGTGACTGGCAATAAGTGTCCTAAATAGACGATAGTCTTCTTTTCATTGTCAGACACAATATACTTCCTACTTTTAGACGTGTATGTTTATCAAAAGAGATCATTTTGAATCTATCTATTCTACTGTGTCTTACTCATAAAACACAAACATTGAAATGGTGCTAGTTAGTACGAGTTTCTTGTATTTTGTTGTAACAGTACGATTCAAGATAGGGATTTTGAAAATATCTTGATTAACACTTTTGTGTTGTTCGATTCCAACTGTCTGTAGTGATCGTCTGGGAAGTGATGTTGCTCTGTGTGATGCTTTTAATTGTGGCACTTCAAACCATCAAATATGAGCAATTGAAAACGTAAAATGACTTTTCAATTAAACAAATTCCTGTATCAAGATAACAAGGTATATATTTGTGACCTATCAAACAGAAATCATTTTGGAAGTGTTAAAATTGAGTCAGTATGTTCTGGGTAATATGGAGAGTGTATCTCAACACACATCCTTATACCATTTTTAAAATCTTCTATTTAAGATGATACATGTATGATTTTTTTACTAATATCAATTATTAAAATGTTATTATCATATATTGAGATTCATTTTTTGTCAATGTCTGAGTACAACAAGTTATTAATCCTGTCTAAATAAACGCAAACATTAGACCATACATAATACGTTTATGGAACAAAAGGCATACAACTAATAAGTATAACTTATACAGAACTTATGTCTTTATTGACTAGTTGTGTAATATATCCAAATTCAGTTTAAAACTAAAAATTAAATTGCTAAAATGCCAGATCCAATATAATGATTTTATATCTTGATATTCAGACAGGGTCAGGAATAAGGAGAACTTGAAACTAAAATTTAGGTTGAAAAGGAAACAAAATCGTTGTTGATTTTATTTAACATCTAAACCCGTATACAAACAAATGTGTTCATCCATATTTATTGTTTTACACATCCTCTCAGTGACCGACAAAAGCAATTTCCTGACAGGATTATTGAGAAGCAGATTTCAAGATAGGAAAAAAGGTTCAGTTCAATAATTGTCAATGGTTTTAACATTAATATAATACAATATTATATACACTTATTTAATTATTAATTCCAACTCTATATTAAAGTAGAGTTAAGAAACAAAAATGGAGTATAATTCTGGAATGAATTTGAAAAACCTTAAAATTAAACTTGATTCTTACTGGTCTGAAAAAATGTAAAAATAACCGTCAATCGTTGCATCTCAGTCATTAGTCAATCTGTGGTATTCCGAAGTTAATCCATACCCTGCAATTTTCATTTCCTCTTGTTTTTCCTCAAGGCATTTATGGATTGTTTCAAATTCTGCATTCATATTACTGTTTTTGATCTGTACTTCCTGATATTACACTAATGGGAATTTTATATATCTCTTACGTCTAATAAATACTGATAAAAATCCGTCCAGTCAAGCCATTCGTTGTACCGAATGACCTGATTCTTGAGAAATCAGTAATCCTTTTGGCTAATTTGTCAAAATATATTGACATTTGCTGCAAACATCAATTCAATGAGGATGTTATTGTTTTGATAAGGACACCACATTGATAAAGTTCTTGAAATGCCCACAAAGGTTGTGCAGACTAATACACAATCTAGTGTCTATGGAAAAGAAATAGTAACTTAGCATATGAGTTGATCATATAAAGTGATTAATATTTGCATTTTCGAATGTACTTTAATACTTCAATTATAATGTTTCACTTCACTTATAATATGTAGTACTTCCATGTTTAAAGATATAATCAATTTGACACTGGGTTTCATTCTTCCAATGTACCAGAGGGTGATCCATTAAGTCTTTCACTAAATACAAGATAAATCAATTCCTTGCTAGAAATGTTCAATAAGCAGACAGAGGTTATTTCTACATTTACATGCTGATTTATACATTCAACTGATAACATACATATTTTGACTCAAGAACATACTAAGATTTTCTTAGGAATGCGGGTGATGTGGTGTTATTTCCATTCCCCATTACATTTGGTCATCATTTGGCATAAAATCAAAATGTTTTCCCGCATATCAACGTTAGGATTCCTTAGTTACACATGTCAATCTCAATGCCTAAATTTGTCATTTAAAGAGAAGGTTGTTTTATACTATTTCACGAAATTAGGCTGTATATTTCAAAATTTCGGTGTGGACCAGTTACATGTTCCACATGTAAGGACATTTGAAATAGTTTAAATGTACATGTATGACACATTTATATTTAATCGAAATACACTTTGCCAATATAACTCTTCCTACATTAATGTTTAATACGCATCACAGTTTATAAAAATAACCATAATCATTACAATCCACCTGGAACTAAAGTAAGTAGACGGGAAAATGATAAGATATCAAGACATATTGGTGCATGTAATGTGCTTGTTTAAGTAGGTGTGTCGAATGTGTTCATGTCTGGTGTTTATATCAATACCTTTTAACTATGGAAAGTCGATTAAACCATGTTACTGCTGTAGGCACCATGACTCAAGTTACTCAGGCGTTAATACTAGGTGTTGGCCAAGGCACTTATGTGTCTGTCGATTATTGCCTGCCCTGCTGTTCTGCGATACTCTACTTTCAGCCGATTCTTACCACTGTGCACATTCGCTTCAATACCTCTCTGAAAATGTGCTTAAGACATATTTGACGTCTCTACGGATATGCTTTGAAAAAGCAAGTTATGGGGAAACAACTCGCAATATGTTCTGTTTTTTTTCATCAAAGCCCATGGTTCTAAAGATATGAAGGATATTTACCATCCCGAGCTTGACATATCCATTACACAACGTCATTTTAGATTTTTCATTTAAGAATACCTAAAAATGTACATGATATGATTAAAATTTGTTGTTTTCCTTCACCGCAATATCAAATTGCAACGGGAAGCTAAACAAGAAGATGACATTCAGAAGGAGCAATATATGGATGACTGCTTCTTTATTCATGGTATGCAACGTTCGTTCTACTGCAGAGGTATCAATATATTCCTCTTCATGTTGTCATGATAACATGTTGAAGCTCCAATCTGAGGAACACTGTAGACAGTTTAATAAATGTATGAACATATGAATGAAACGACCTTTGGTACCTATAATTGAATTGGTTGTTTGGTCTGTTTCATTCAAATTGCAATGACATTGTTTTGATACATGCATTTCGTTTAGGATGTAGGTGTTCACAATGTAACAGTATATGGAAATCATAATCGCTGGTATGGTAATTGCATTCCTTAAAAAGATTTTCTCGTGATGATATTTTATTGCATAATTGTAGAGCAGACTTAAAGTTTGGATGCAAAAAAGCTAAATGCCAAGGAATATGAGAATTATGTAATCAAAGGAATAATTCTAACATGACACGAAAACTAGTTTGAAAATACTGCGTTCTGATACTCATAAACATTTTGGAGTAATTATTTCGCCGATAATCACCTCTAAATATTTACGACCGCTTCACATTCCTCCGCGCACGAGAAAACAATCTGCACTCAGCGACTTTCTGTTTACACATGACATGTTGCCGACGACACTTTAAATTTCAATATCAGAAACTTGTCGACATTTTGAAACACCTACAAATTTTAATCGAATAACCAGTTTTTTTGTTCCTGTTTGAAGTGTTTCTTACTGCTTCGCGATGTAAATTAATCACAGTCCACAGATTTAAAAACAAAATCAACGATCGCAACACCTCTCGTACAGCGATTCGTCAAATGAACGGAAGCGACTTTATTCTTTAATTTCGCTGAATGCTGTCACTGCCCCTACCTCTAATGTACAAGTGACCACTTTTCCTGTCACAGTCTCCCCAACAATGACACAAAATATAAATTTCTTGACAGCTTCCACTAACACTGAAACAGTTCACCGACACGTAGTGAACAACTATTTTCAGAGTTACGTCCCTTGATTTGGTCAGTCCTTGTCGCTCTTGTAGGGGTGATGGGTCGACCCATGGATTTAGGTAAGAATTCGTAACTTTGACGGCATTGAAAACTGTTTTCTATTGATAATATGCTCAATAGATTACAGATGAGTCTATATAAAAACGTGTTTTCTGTATGTAATGACATTTTAATTGTTATGTGTTCTTTATGAAAGTGGACTGTACCGTTGTTTTGCAAGTGAGTGGAACCGGTCTGCACCGGTTTGACCTAATGACATTGCTTTTGCGCAAGTCAAAATAGTTCCACCTTTTTTTACTTATTAGTCATGTTAGAATGGTGATAAATCCATTCTGTTTTTTATTTTGGGGTTGTATGTCGTGCATTCTTTACCCCTAAATATAATTTCAAACCGAGCTTGCGAAATATTCAAAAATAAAAACAAATTAATTGACATATTCATTTAAAAAAAATATGACTCTTCGTCAGGTATAATCTAATATATTACATTAGATATTTAATAGTCTACTTAATAGTGAGTGATTGAACAATTTCGACACTATCTTTTTTCGATAAATCTCCACGTAATCACTATATATGGATATGAGAAAAGGATGCTGAATTATCAGATGTGGAGAGCTGAAATGAGATCTTGCAGTCATTCCGTATTGACAGAACATACGAATCATTCTTATTTTATGTCCATAAGTCACAGACTTGTATATCGACCTGTCTGTCAATGCACGATTTATTGGAATTATTCTAAACAGTGTTGTTAAATTGATTAATAGCCGTAAGTGCAACTAGGTCATTTAATTTGTCATTTGTCAGATTAGTAATGATTGACGTCATATTAGCGAAACTAAACATTAGAAATTGAATTACCATTGTCTTGAGACTTCGATTCTCCACAAGGATTTTTTTTCATTTCATTAATGAATTTAAACAAATATTTTTAAAGTTTGAAACAATAACAATATTCTTTATTCGACTGATTTTAATATCTAAGCAGTGTCACTTAATGGTATGAACTCATGAAGTACAGATTTAATGCGCTCTTAAACTGTAAAAATCTGTAATAATTTATCAAAGTAAAAAGAGATGTATGAGTGACGTGATGCGAATATCAATATAAGAACTATTTAATGACATATGATATGCCCGCAGTTTAGCTCTTTGGCTTTGAATACCATGCACAAAAATTATTTAGAATTAAAATCAAAACGATAAAGTTACTGAGGTCAAAACATCAAAGCATACATCTGACACGCGCAGAGCACGTTCTAATTTCGAAACAGAATCCTTCTTGAAATGTAAGTGATTTGTGAAATCGGTGATGAATTTAAAGTTGAGTATTGAAACTGTTCCTGTAACATGTAAGAATAATGTAATTAAAACATCTTTGTGATACGTAGTTTTTTACATATAGCAACGAAAAAGTTACTTGTTATTGCAAGTCTCTGGCAATTGGAATTGTATTTAAGATTTAATCTCAAGGAATCAAACTTCTAAGGATCATAGTGGTTGTTGTCTGGATAATGTAGTAGTTATTAGAAATTCATTCTCATTGACAACTTTTAAAAAATAACTACGTCACATTAACAATAGATCAAAATGTGCCCGTTTAAGAGATTGTTAATTGATTATGATGGAGTGAACTGGCAAATCGTCGTCATATTCACGCTATTCCTAAATTTATTGAGGGAATTAGTTATAAATCCAATAGGCATATTTTTGTTCCCATAGAATTAAGCAACACAACTAAAGAATCAGTATACTTGCTTTAATATTGAAAACAAATTAAGTTTGAATTTTTTCTTTGACGAAAACATGCTTGCGCTTTCAAAATTGTTATTTCAAAAAGATTGTTATAACCCTTATGCAATAAATGTGAAATTCGGTGCTCAATTTACTTTTCATCAATAGGGTGTTTTAATGTTTATTTATATCAAATACTGTCTTTAGATTGCCTAAATTCGTTTACATGCTTCAGAAAAACATACATAATAAGTATTTCATTACCTCATTTGTCATAAAATGAGGGTAAGTCTAGTATGCAATATATGCAGATACTAGATAAGAAATAAAGAAGCCCCAACCATTATGTGTTTTGCAATAAAGTATAGTTTTGCCCTTAACAATTTTAGTTAAAGCATGAGGCCGAAGGCCGAATGGTTTTACATTATAATAGTTCAGGGCAACACTATACTTTATTGCAAAACACTTGATGGTAACTAAGGGATACTCTATTTCTTTTCTAGTATGTCGATGTTTACTCAAGTAAGTTATTTCTACTCCAAATATAAGAATATTTTGTAAATCACGTCCGGTCCCAAATTGAAAAACCGCGATCAGGGCCACACCTAGTGACGTCATCGCAATTGTTATTGACGTCATGGACCATTGGTTCGTGACGTCACTAAAAAAATGTACTTTATTGCAGAATAAAGGGTGGGCGGCGCCTTTGATCTTTACCGGAGCAATACTAGAATATATAATAATACGAGCCGTGGATACTGTTCCGGTCTTCCTGATTTATTCATAATTGTTAAGTTAGTACAGGAAGTATATGCAGTTTGTGTCTAACAGTGTTATTTCTCATTTCTTGTGCTATGTGAAATGGTTAGGCTTTATGGTTCTTCACAATAATGGCGTCAAATCTGAAGAGCTAGAACTGGCTATCATATAACACTGACCGTCCTTCACTGAAACTACCTCATGAGAAATCAAAATGGTTCTGTAGTTGACTTCTCATGATGGTCAATAACCGGTTACAATATGTAAGCAATATTCCCGCATGAGTGAAATATCCCATGAGACCTAACCTAGAGTTCGGTAATGGGATCGAGGGATGTTATCTAATTGCTATTGCTTGTTAGAGGTGGAGTGTAACAACCTGTTTGTGTTAGGAATTCTTCCATGATACATTTCTTTGTAATTGGTCACAATACAGTCTTTATGAACATATATTTTAATCACAATAAACGTGAAAATCGGTATATTCGTTTTTATTTGTTTTAGATATAATGTTTTGTTAAATGTTATTTCTTGACTTTCTGGTCAAGTAGATAAAAAACAATAATTTTGATTCCCTCTCAAACATGAATCTGACTGACTTCAATATTTTTGCGGTCATATTATTTTTTTAAAGGCAGAAGATGAAACGGAAAGAAATGATTAACGTCCAAGAGGACAACATTATACCATCAGTATCCACGGTAAGTATACATGTTCCGTAAAAAAATTCCCCTTCACAAATACGATGTTTACTTCAAGAAATATGAGCATTACAAACTATCAAACAAATAAAATATAAACAATGAGAGTGGACATGAAAATGTACAGTTATTATCTATCTTATCTCAGTAACATAGAAGTTATTCAAAACACATTCCTGAGAAGTCAGTAACCAACCTGTCTTTTAAAATGTGTTAAAGTACATGTATAGAAGTTGCACAAATGCTTTGCATTATTCAATTTAAGATATTTTCAGTTACTTTTCCAGAACTACAATTGTTGAAGTCATTCTAATAGAGTTGACATACTCATGCTTTTCTCTATTAACGTGTTTTTTCCTTTCAATATTATGATACTCTCATCAGACTCGAAAATATATGTCAAAACATATTTGAACACTCTAGTATGGTAAAGTAGGTGTTTCAGTCAATTGATTTTATTGATGACGGCAACCTTGCTGAAGTTACTGAAGCGTTATCACTAGGAATGAGACAAAGAGAGTATCCCTCTGTGGGTTAATTCCTCTCCTGTTGCGCTGCATTGATGCTTGATTAACAACTCAACTTACCTACTATGAGAGACACCTCTAAAAACAACGCAATCGTCTACTTCATGAAAGATAAAATATTTCTTTAACTGTGCAGCATAACAGTAATGTCTCTGGTCCTCGTTACTGATGGAAATACTTTAAAATACTAAAAGGTTTCTTCCACATTTATGTTAAATACTAATATTAGTAATGGATAAAGTGCAGCTTACAAATAAAAAAATTAAGACATGTGCCCTGTATTGTATAAATAGAGGATATTATATGAGTGTCGATGCATACTATGTTTACGACACCAGTGCCTAAATATTAGTGTTTCCAGAGTGAGAGCGAAGGATATACTGATATTTAGGCACGAGTGTCGTGAACATAGTATGTCATTGGCAGTAATATGATATTCTGTTTATTACCGTTGTCCCTGTCCCAAAATTAATAGATAATATTGAATGATAAAAGATGTATTAATCAACATAACAATATCCATCTCTTCTCTGTGTAATGATCTCTCTATGTCTACTTTCGTAGATTTAGAGTCATATATCACTGCTGTTCATTCAACGCTGTCACTTGATATTATGAAAGACATTGATGGGTTTTCCAAGAACAAAATCATAGCTCAAAAGATCAAAAATTGCATTTGCAATTTTTGTTTCATTCTAAATTGCTAATGCTTTTATCAAAACGTATGTTTGCAAAACTTGAAATAAACTTATATTGCATGCGTCTGCGGTAGACTGAAACGTACTTTTATGCGGATTTCAGACAAAGAATTTTCTGACAGGAAGATGTTTACGAATCAGTAACATGATGATTTACTGTTGACAACTTAACACAACTATGTTGTGAGAAATGTTTAATACCATCACTTTAAATGAATTAGCCAAAATTGCATCGTAAAACAGAAATAATAAGTTCCCCTTTATTGCTTAAAGTAGATGATTGTAATCATGTTATGAGAACACACAAATACAATAAGGACCTCAAGCACACTATATTTCTTTCTTTGTCAAGCAATCAATAACCGGGTCAAACTTTTGTAAACAAGACGTAAAAGGTGATTGAACCCCAGAACAAATACATCAGGAAATAAAAATGATGGTTGAGATATAAAGATTAAGCTTCACGTTGACTACGTTTTAGGCCTTCCATGTCCAACCTAATGAATTGTGAATAAGAACATTTATTTGAAAGTTCCTTGAAAGAGGAATGTTTTTGAATCAATAAGGAATTAGAAACATGTTCACTGAATTTACTTGTAATCACATATATATCTTTAAGTCAAAGATCTTCAGAATTTACCATACTGCAGATAACGTAAGCATGAACTATTTGCTATTTCTAGGACAGTAAACGCAATTAAACGTTTCCTTTTATTTTCTAATATTCGATATATCATCTTAAAATTTGTTATGTTTTGTAGCCATAAATATATTGGCACCACAAAATACCCACCAGGTCTGACATGGAAATAATTTGTTTAGTTGATATCAACACAAATTAGAAGTACTTATGCGATTAAGAAAGAATCATGTTCTGTCAAATATATGTTTGCGTTATCTGACCTTGAAAATGTTTTCATTAATTAAGCGCTTTGAAAGGTTGCTGAAAGGTTTCTTATGGTACACTTTTTGCAGCATTTGTAATTGCGCATCTTGTAAAACAAGTTTCAGTTCTGGTTATTGAAAATCTTCCCGTATGATTTTCTAACTTTGGGCAAGCTGGCTGGCCAGAACGTGCCCAAAAGCTTCATGTCGCAATTCCAGAGTAAGAGCTACCAGACAGTAAATGTTGGTTTCATTTAGATCAGCTGCTTTGGCTGAAACGAGGTAACTAAATGATGAAAAGCACACTAATAACAATAATGATGCAGTGATAATGATAATGTAATATATAGAATTAAAACGATCAAGTTGAACATTTATCGGAAGCTATCTGAATGCATCCTTTCAAAACTGGATTCATTTGGGGTAGCAAACGTATCAACAACGGTGTCTACATTCTTAAAACTGAACCATGTAATGACGGAAACGTCTATTCGCAAACATTCATCGAACTGTTACGGCTTATAACCTTAAACATGGTATTTGTAGAACGCAATTGATGACTGCTGGCTTCAGAGAACCGGGGAAGAAATTACCAACTATAAACATCAATAAATTGGAAGGGATTTGTCTCCCTGACATTGATGTGTTGAAGGATCTACAAGAATACATGGAATTAAGATGTTCTCAATCCAAAACAACAATTTCTACTTAATGTTCAAGTGGTTACAGGGCCTCACAGGATGCAGGACATCGGGAGGCTTACTGTTCATCCGTCATATGCAGTGTATGTCTGCATTTTCAACAGCGTACATCACCCCGTAGTCTTTAAGAGAAACTCATTCATGCTGTTTTATAAAGTCGTTGTGTCTTCTCACTTAAAACGAGAGCTTTGGGCAAAAATATTCAACTATATCAGTTTATAATTGATAACTATCCAACACCAACTAAATCATTTCAATCATAAATAAATCGAATCTAGTACAATACCATTGAGAAGCATCAGTAGAACCTTTGCACTTTGGCTACAATTCAAACTTTCCATAACAACATTAACTGTTAACTATTTGGCTAAATGCATTCTCTCCCCACAGAGGCAGATCAAATCATGTTGATTTAGCCTCTGTTATATTACGCCGACTTTGTGGGGTAGAATGGGAGATGCCTGATTGGAGGAAATCAAAGTTTATTGTGCAATCAGCGACGCTGTTCTCAAATCATCGTTTTGGCTACTGAATGAAGGCAAAAGCATTGTGATATGAACCACCCTTTCGATCCGAAAAGTGTGTCATTTGATAAAGAAATTCAAACGGATTGTGATGCAGGTTTTTTCCGCCAGGGGAAACTGCCGGAACCCACGGATTTCGGCGTAATAGAACAGAGGCTAAATCAACATGACTTGATCTGCCTCTGTAAAGAGAGAAAGGGCTTAATGTGAAATAACTCAGTTTTACTTCTGTTGATATAATCGTAAAAGTGCAAGCAGGGGTCGCAAATGAGAGTCACATGATGTCAGCTGGCCCAGGTTCAACACATTGCAGTTTTGGCTTAGGTATCTTTATCGCTTTGAAAATGATATCCCTGACAATGAAAAGCTCGATGAACATGTTATCCTGGAAAATGTGATTTAAAATTCTAAAATTCAAAATTTAACCTAATTTTCAAAAAATATTTTAAAGTTAAGAAATGAGTAGCTCAATGTCAGATATGCAGATATTAACAGAACTCCCAACAAAATATTTCCCTTTGAGCGCCTGACATTTATAGTTAGTGCAAATGATAGTACAACTTGAGTGTTCTTTAACTTCTTTTCAGAAGTATATAATAAAAGTCGTTAGAACCATTTTGTGTATGTTCAAGAGCTATGCAAAATATGCAAACTTTCAGCTGATTATTTGTCAGACAAAGTATATGAAACGAGATTAACCTGAACTTCTTAAAACTATATCTACTAAAATCCATTGCATGGATATTGTTTGCCAAAACCAAATAGTACATCTAAATGGACCAACGACAAGCTGATCCAATAAGTCAATAAACAGACGTTTTACAAACAAAGTACATTAGGATTACATGTCTGAGAACCTCAAAATACTCCCAAAGAGCACTATTCAGGATTAGCATTAATATCAAGGACCATTGTGAGCATTAGCATACTTAGGGTAAATACTTAAATACTTAAGCATGTCTTAAGAAACCTGGAAATCATGTTCTGTGCTACATTGTCTTGACTGTCAAATAGACAAGTTAATATACAACTGTTATGGTCTATTCTACATATAACAACAATTTCTGACTGTGACTGGCAATAAGTGTCCTAAATAGACGATAGTCTTCTTTTCATTGTCAGACACAATATACTTTCGACTTTTAGATGTGTATGTTTATCAAAATAGATCATTTTGAATCTATCTATTCTACTGTGTCTTACTCATAAAAACACAAACATTGAAATGGTGCTAGTTAATACGAGTTTCTTGTATTTTGTTGTAACAGGACGATTCAAGATAGGGATTTTGAAAATATCTTGATGAACATTTTTGTGTTGTTCGATTCAAACTGTCTTTGGTGATCGTCTGGGAAGTGATGTTGCTCTGTGTGATGCTTTTAATTGTGGCACTTCAAACCATCAAATATGAGCAATTGAAAACGTAAAATGACTTTTCAATTAAACAAATTCCTGTATCAAGATAACAAGGTATATATTTGTGACCTATCAAACAGAAATCGTTTTGGAAGCGTTAAAATTGAGTTAGTATGTTACGGGTAATATGGAGAGTGTATCTCAACACACATCCTTATACCATTTTTATAATATTCTATTTAAATTGACATAAATAAAACTAATATCAATTATTAAAAAGTTATTATACAGAAAGGTTATCATATATTGAGATTCATTTCTTGTCAATGTCTGAGTATAACAAGTTATTAATCCTGTCTAAAAAAACGCAAAAATTAGACTATACATAATACGTTTATGTATAGGAATACAACTAATAAGTATTACTTATACAGAACTTATGTCTTTATTGACTAGTTGTGTAATATTACCAAATTCAGTTTAAAACTAAAATTTAATTGCTAAAATGCCAGATCCAATATAATGATTTAATATCTTGATATCCCGACAGGATAAGGAATAAAGAGAACTTGAGACTAAAATTTAGGTTTAAAAGGGGGGAAAGTCGTTGTTGATTTTACTTTAATCGAAACCCTAATACAAACAAATGTGTTCATCCATATTTATTGTTCTACATATCCTCTCAGTGACCCACAAAAGCAGATTTAAAGATAGGAAAAAAGGTTCAGTTTAATAAACGTCAATGGTTTTAACATTAATATGATACAATATTTCATACACTTATTTAATTATTAATTCCAACTGTATATTAAAGGAGATTTAGGAAACAAAAATGGAGTAAAATTCTGAAATGAATTTGAAAAACAATAAAATTAAACTTTATTCTTTTTAGTCTGACGAAATGTAAAAATAACCGCCATTCGTTGTATCGCAGTCATTAGTCAATCTGTGGTATTCCGAAGTTAATCCATACCCTGCAATTTTCATTTCCTCTTGTTTTTCCTCAAGGCATTTATGGATTGTTTCAAATTCTGCATTCATATTACTGTTTTTGCTCTGTACTTCCTGATATTACACTAATCGGAATTTTATATATCTCTTACGTCTAATAAATACTGATAAAAATCCGTCCAGTCAAGCCATTCGTTGTACCGAATGACCTGATTCTTGAGAAATCAGTAATCCTTTTGGCTAATTTGTCAAAATATATTGACATTTGCTGCAAACATCATATCAATGAGGAAGTTATAGTTTTGATTAGGACACCACATTGATAAAGTTCTTGAAATGCACACAAAGGTTGTGCAGAATAATACACATTCTAGTGTCTATGGAAAAGACATACCGGTTGTAACTTAGCATATGAGCTGATCATATAAAGTGATTAATATTTGCATTTTCGAATGTACTTTAATACTTCAATTATAATGTTTCACTTCACTTATAATATGTAGTACTTCAGTGTTAAAAGATATAATCAATTTGACACTGGGTTTCATTCTTCCAATGTACCAGAGGGTGATCCATTAAGTCTTTCACGAAAGACAAGATTAATCATTTCCTTGCTAGAATTGTTCAATAAGCAGACAGAGGTAATTTCTACATTTACATGCTGATTTATACATCCAACTGATAACATACATATTTTGAATCAAGAACATACTAAGATTTTCTTAGGAAATGCGGGTGATGTGATGTTATTTCTTTTCCCCATTACCTTTGGTCATTATACTATGGCATATAATCAAAATGTTTTCCCGCATATCAACGCTAGGATTCGTTAGTTACACATGTCAATCTCAATGCCTAAATATGTCATTTAAAGAGAAGTTTGTTTTATACTATTTCACGAAATTAGGCTGTTTATTTCAAAATTTCAGTGTGGACCAGTTACATGTTCGACATCTAAGGACTTTTGAAATAGTTTAAATGTACATGTATAAAACATTTAGATGTAATCGAAATATACTTTGCCAATATAACTCTTCCTATATTAATGTTTAATACGCATCACCGTTTATGAAAATAACCATAATCATTACAATCCACATGGAACTCAAGTAAGTAGACGGGAAAATGATAAGATAGCAAGACATATTGGTGCATGTAATGTGCTTGTTTAAGTAGGTGTGTCAAATGTGTTCATGTCTGGTGTTTATATCAGAACCTTTTAACTATGGAAAGTCGATTAAACCTTGATACTGCTGTAGGCACCATGACTCAAGTTACTCAGGCGTTAATACTAGGTGTTGGCCAAGGCTCTTATGTGTCTGTCGATTATTGCCTGCCCTGCTGTTCTGCGATACTCTACTTTCAGTCGATTCCTACCACTGTGAATATTCGCTTCAATACCTCTCTGAAATGTGCTTAAGACATATTTGACGTCTCTACGGATATGCTTGGAAAAAGCAAGTTATGGGGAAACAACTCGCAATATGTTCTGTTTTTTCATCAAAGCCCATGCTAATAGAAAAAGAAGGACAAGTTCTAAAGAGTTTATAGCAGAAGGAGTTGATTTAGGCAACAAACACAACAAAACAGTGCATTTAATTTTGAATTGAATTTCTAATATAATTTCCGAATCGAAAACTAGCCAGCTGCATTTGTATTTTGCGAGCGTAGGTGAGCTTAACAAATTGTGTGTTTTCCTCATGAAGGATATTTACCATCCCGAGCATGACATTTCCATTACACAACGTCATTTTTGGATTTTTCATTTAAGAATACTTAAAAATGTACATGATATGATTAAAATTTGTTTTCCTTCACCGCAATATCAAATGGCAACGGGAAGCTAAACAAGAAGATTACATTCATAAGGAGCAATATATGGATGACTGCTTCTTTATTCATGGTATGCAACGTTCGTTCTAATGCAGAGGTATCAATATATTCCTCTTCATGTTGTCATGATGCCATGTTGAAGCTCCAATCTGAGAAACACTGTAGACTGTTTAATAAAATGTATGAACATATGAATGAAACGACCCTTGGTACCTATAATTGAATTGGTTGTTTGGTCTGTTTCATTCAAATTGCAATGACATTGTTTTGATACATGCATTTCGTTTAGGATGAAGGTGTTCACAATGTAACAGTATATGGAAATCATAATCGCTGGTATTGTAATTGCATTCCTTAAAAAGATTTTCTCGTGATGATATTTTATTGCATAATTGTAGAGCAGACTTAAAGTTTGGATGCAAATAAGCTAAATGCCAAGGAATATAAGAATTAAGTAATGAAAGAAATAAGTATATATTAGAAATATTCAAAAATAAAAACCAATTATTTGACATATTCATTTAAAAACAAAAATGACCTCTTCGTCAGGTATAATGTAATATACTACATTAGATATTTATTAGTCTACTTAATAGTGAGTGATTGAACAATTTCGACACTACCTTTTTTTGATAAATCTCCACGCAATAACTATATATGGATATCAGAATGATGAATTATCAGATGTGGAGAGCTGAAATGAGATCTTGCAGTCTTTCCTTATTGACAGAACATACGAATCATTCTTATTTTATGTCCATAAGTCACAGACTTGTATATCGACCTGTCTGGCAATGCACGATTTATTTGAATTATTCTAAACAGTGTTGTTAAATTGATTAATAGCCGTTAGTGCAACTAAGTCATTTAATTTGTCATTTGTCAGATTTGTAATGATTGACGTCATATTAGCAAAACTAAACATTAGAAATTGAATTACCATAGTCTTGAGACTTCGATTCTATACAAGGATTTATTTTCATTTCATTAATGAATTTTAACAAATATTTTTAAAGTTTGAAACAATAACTATATTCTTTATTCGACTGATTTTAATATCTAAGCAGTGTCACTTAATGGTATAAACTCATGAAATACAAACTTAATGCGCTCTTAAACTGTAAAAATCTGTAATAATTTATCAAAGTAAAAAGATATGTATGAGTGATGTGATGCGAATATCAATATAAAAACTATTTGATGACATATGATATGCCCGTAGTTTAGCTCATTGGCTTTGAATACCATGCACAAAAAAGATTTAGAATTAAAATCAAAACGATAAAGTTACTGAGATCAAAACATCAAAGCATACATCTGACACGCGCAGAGAACTTTCTAGGTTCGAAACAGATTCCTTCTTGAAATGTAAGTGATTTGTGAAATCGGTGATGAATTTTAAGTTGAGTATTGAAACTGTTGCTGTAACATTTTAGAAGAATGTAATTAAAACATCTTTGTGATACGTAGTTTATTTCATACAGCAACGAAAAAGTAACTTATCATTGCAAGTCTCTGGAAATTGATTGTATTTAAGATTTAATCTCAAGGAAGCAAACTTCTAAGGATCATAGTGGTTGTTGTTGTAAACATCTCAACAATCCAACAGTGATAGAAAACCATTAGTCACTTATAAGGTCCTAATTTGGCAGTGCACCAATCGGGAAAAAAGATCATATGTCCTAGATACTAAAACCAGGAGTTAATCAGGCAATTATGTGTGCGTTTGACTAGACATATGCCACTAAATGACTAACAGTTCCTGATTACAGATCGATAAAAGAGATTTAGGCAAAACTTGTTGGAATGTCTGAAAGGAAAATTACTTTTGTATTATCCTGCAGTCAATACACATAAGTTTTACAAGGGATTACATGTCTGAGTATTTTCCAATCCTTCTGGGCACATTATTCATTCTAATAGGAACAGTATTAAGCTCAAATACATTTCAGGTATTAGCATACTTAGTCTTAATACTATAAGTATATATTAGAATACCTGGAAATCAGATCCTTTGATGAATGGACATTGCTAGGTAATCGTGGTGCAATATCACATTTTGTAACATTGTTGTTGTTTTCCTTGACCTGAAGCTCAAAGAATCTACAATCATAAATAGCCAACTAGCTGATAACATTAAAATAGTTGTATTAGTTACTGAGCTCTTGAAGAAATAAGTTTTGTAGACAATGATATAATTGCGTAATTGAAAGCCCGACCCGTTTGTAATAGAAATAGCAATATATTACGTCATGTTGTATTAATGCATCACAATGTGTGTTTCTCTGGGAAGACAGTTTGATACATTATGATTGAGTACAGGCTATTGGACATGCATTTCTTCGTTGTATCCACGCTATGTACTAATACATTAAGTGACGTTTTACATACAAAATACGTCATTTGTTGAGCAAAAAAGGAACTCGCGCTTTTATAATTGATTAATTTGCCTATTGTTAATGAAAATCATCCATCATGTGTCTCCCGTTTTACAAACCAGGTTAATGCATATAGTTATATTATTCTCAGCAGGAAGAAAAAATTCCTTTTAGAGGAAGTACTAATATTTGTTTCACTTTATCTTCCAATGCTAACAACACAATGCATATTTTCAAACAACACTTAGACTATCCTTATTCACCATTAATGTGAACTCAAATGATACAAATATTTATAAGATAATTTTTTAATTACAGGAGCGTACCTTTACTAAGGTCATTAACCGCGTATTCTAGTGCAAATACATGTAATTTGGAAGCCTATGTCCAAAAAGATATCAATTGTTGCTCCCCATTAATTATATTGTTGTGAACGAATTCAATACCTACTTCCTGACATTACACTAATGTGAATTCAATATAGCTCGGTGAATCTGATAAATCTAGCAAATCGGATGCAGAGAGTAATCTGTTCCATCAAGCTATCCAGCAAGCTCAATACTCTGAGGATTATGGGAGCAGGAAGCTCACAAGTCATTGGGTTCAAAATCATAAAGATTCTGCATGCTGACAATAAATCAATAAAGGTCATTGTTATCAGTTAAACAAAGTAAAGCTAAATCTCCTAAGGATAAAACTGCAGTCTTATGTATGTTAAAACTATAATTTCTTTATGCCATCATCATTAAAATTGAATATATTTGCAATGTTAACATGCTTTCCAATAGGTTTTATTTTTGTAGATAAGGTCTAACAAAAATGATGTAATGTGAAGGGTGTACAGACATTTTAAAGTTAAATGTGGTTGAAACGTTAACTTAACTTTGCGAATAATGTTAGTGTGTTTCATTCAATACGTTGAATGGCCGAAATGTATTATGGAGTCGTTAAAAGTTTGATATTGAGTCTAAAAGGTTAAACAGAAGATTGACATATCAAGTAGTCCTTAAAATCCTAATTTAGTGTACTATAAGGACCTCAAATTTTAATCCTAACACCTTTGCACTTGGCACTGTACCTGTATCATTCGGACTAAATGTGATGTAAACTGTGAACAGCAAACTGATACAAAACCCAATACATTCATTTGTTATGACCATTGGAAAGCTACATTTAACTGACTGCATCATTGTGATGTTAAACAATATTTCTTGCATCTCTTTTACTTTTATAATGACATTCATAATTCATTCAAATAAAATCGGTAGTTTAAAAACAATGACATTGGATCCAATGTTATTCCATTTGTTAACTAGTTTTGGATAAGTACAAATAGAAAGTCAATAAACTGAATGAATCGGATGTTCATAGATGTCGAAAATTATATTAATATTCGACATTTCTATTTTAAAAGTTGTAATTACAGTACATTAATTATGTCAAAATTATCAATATGATTTATTTCTTATTTGTTTCTTAATGGATAATGAATCTGGGAAAAAACCCCGATCAGGCTTTTGCAGTAGACAGCACAATAAATACTTTTTGAGATAGCGTAGGATGTTGAGCGACCTTTGGTATCATTGTGTCAGCCATGTGTAACCCTTTAATGAAATCTACAGTCCTTTTTGCAGTCCTTTGAAATACATAATTATGATTTTGATTTGAAAATATATAACAACAATGCAGGACCACCTACAAAGCATTTAACAAGGATGTTTGTTTCATTTAATGTATTTGTTTGTCGTCCGTTCAAATGATTATCTGCTTTTAACATACTTTGTACTTTAAGATTAAAATTAAAACACTAAATTAAGATATTACATTAGATCAATGTACTGTTACCAATACCTGAGGCGTTTGGTTACAAACATACCGTCATTTTGGGGAACTAAAGGTAAAATAAACAAAAATCAATAATGACATAAGCAATAAAAATGTCTGGGTCATACTCGTATTATTAGATGATATAAAAATGGACGAAAATGGATTTTGTATTCACAAAGACAAAATCAAGGCACTGTCATCTCAGGACATAACATACAGCAAACCTACGTTATCTGTGTCCGGACCTTGCCTAATAATAATGATAAATCTAGAAAAAAGAAAATAGAGTACGGACACTACTCTTATAATAAGAAAAAGTTAGTAAAGCTCATGTAACCCCACAATCTGATTATGCCATGGATCATAAATGAAGTATATATGATTTCTAAACAAGACTTCACGAAATAGAAATAGGGTATTGCCAAAACAGTTATATTCATTTCCTGATTGGAACCCTAATTTGCATCATTCCGTTTACAGATTCAACTTCCATAACTCTGTCAAAACCATTTTGGAAATGGAGTTTGAAATCGATAAAGGGTCTCATCATGTGTACCCTTTACCAAAATTACACTCATCTAAGTTTCATAATTGACGAACACATTTTTTCCCAATTGTACACAATTCAACTCAAATAAACAGGTCACATCACCGTGGATACAAAAACATATTTTCATAAAAGCGAAAAAATAGCATTAACTCATAAAGGTTTTGGTTAACATATGTGTAAAATCTGGTTGATCAAGACCTAAAAGCTTTTCAGAAGGTGGAAGGACAGAAGAGCGGACGGAGGACTGACGGATGGAGAACAACCCCTATCTACCCCTGCCAACTTCGAAATGGGCATTTGAAAATAAGATAAATAAAAAACTTAAAAGACAAAAATAAGTTTAAGAAATATACACTTCTTTCAGGTAAATCTACAAGTGCCCCAGTTTGTAATAGAAAACAGCCCCTAAATATGCCATTTTTTTCATTGATAACAAGTATTTGTCCTTTCAAAAAAGTATAAGAGGGTCGTTATTTCATTTTCATCAGGAATGTATCTATGATATGAACACGGTAGCTTTTAATCTTCGAAAAAAAATGTAAAACCTATAACAACGGTCGCAATAATGTCATCCATTTAATTACGTTCTGAAGCTATTGATATAGTCAAAATAAACTTTTTACCTAACATCTTGTGTTATGATATCTGCCGAGTGACCTCTTTATTTTCTACATCAGTTGATATATCAACAATAAGTTACACCGGACACTGGACACATTGTTAAAGGTGATAATTACCTGGTCATAATGTGCACACTCAAAAACAATTTTACACCTAAAGCAATTATAGCGATATGTCATTGTATAACACCTAGTGATAATTGACGTGATATGAAAGTGAAATCTAGATAGTTACAATTAATGTACAATGTTATGTAACTGGTTATAAATCGTGTATCTTTGGAAATTTCAATATTCAAAATGCAACTGTATCAGCATACTTGTATGATAATTATAAATGTTAATTAACTTAATAGTTCGATTAAGACTTTATTCGACTTTTTTTCTTTTATGAATTTAAAATATATACGTTGAATCCAATAAAATCCTTATCAAAATACTTACATGTATCAAATAACACAAATGAAGTTGTATTGTTAAATCAGACTTCAATCAAAGAGAGAAACGCACATAAAATAAGATAAATGTTTTAAACAAAATAAATTGGCGATGAAATTAAAAATCAATATCAAATATATATTCAATTATGGAACAGACCTTCCAAATTGTTATAAGTATATATAATAAACATTAAAGGGGCAGTAGCACGTTTTTTGATAATTTTATTTTCTAAATTTTTCACTGATAATTGTAAGTTAAAGCTAACTGTATTATTTTGACAGAGTCAGAAATATCATTTTACAAGCCAATCATCCACACTCAGAGGACAAATTATGAAGATTCACATAACATCCATTTTTGTGAACACCTTTAAATCATTTTGTGTGACATTAAGGAATCGCATGGCTAAACTTTACGTTATATACTTGAATTATTACTGCTCCATTTAGTTTAAATACGTTGTCTTTCAATTTTCATTTTCCTGACATCAACTTATATTCCCCCTAAAACGTGCTACTGCCCCTTTAATACTTGATATTTTGAATGACAGACAAAACATATTACCTCCTATATTAGAATATATACCTTTTATGGGGAAAATGTCTGTCTGGAGAGGATTTATATCATATCAATCAGGTACTCACACAATCATAAAGCATAGACATAAATCTATAACGTACGATAACGTACGTTCTGCACGACTTTCAGTATAAAAACTAAACATATCAAAAACTTTCATATTACCATGAACCACGTGGCATATAAGATAACTCAGACTGAGATAAAAGTCAACTGACTTCCCTTTTTAAAATATTTCTATTGAACATGGAAATGATTTAAGATGACACGAGAGAAAGCGAGTTGATGCAAAATTAATCGCGAATTTGAGTTAGCAAGTAATAAATGATGGAACGTTAAGTATTTTGCAACCAAAAATCCAAGGCACTATTGCTGATTTGTATTGCACCTTATCTTAAAACATGGCTGCCATTGTGACGTCATAAGTTCTGTAGAATTACACTAGTTAAATATTGCTGTATGAATATTTAAGTGTTTTTTTCACAGACGAGAAATGAGAACACAGTACTTGATCACACTTAATTTGTGAGATACTAAGTGCACCAGACATTTTATGGAACAGTATAATCGTCCTGTGGATCATAACCTAGATGTAGAAACACCATATCCATAATATAAATAAACTCGTCATTAATAGGAGAGTCAAGCAATAAATGGAATAAACCTATTATCAGTTCCAATCAAGAGGCAATATAAGTGTCTGGATCATATGATTATCATTGCATGATACCGACGAATGCGATTGAATTTAGTAAACATAGATAAAACACAATCATGGCAACGTGCAAAAGTATTATTTCTATCACATAAACATAAAATTATTGTTCCTTTGTCCTGCAACTATAAGCTAGAAAATTGTATTCATATGTAGAGTTGAGTAAAATGAACTATATATGTATACATGTACATTGAATAAGTGGATTTGAATCTAATGAGGAATTATATGGTCCTACAATGACTTAAGTATACCCAATGAATATCAAATGAAGCTAAAATATGGATTAAGAATTATAATGAATAGACATAAATCAGATTGGTTCGTGGTATCAAATTCAAATGTTGTTGTATGATAATCAAAGGTTTAGAAACTAGGGTACGAATTAAAAAATGGATAAAGGATCTTTCATACTTTCAGTGTGACTTTACCAGTGATTTATGCAAAAGAGTAGCTAAGTTTTAAAAATGCTATGTTATTACACTATCTAAAATACGTACTTATACATTGTTTACTGTCTTTCGAATTGAATTAATCAACATCTTGATGCTTTTGTTATGTAAAAATCATTCTCCACCCACAGAGACAGATCAAGTCATGGATTGTTGAAACAGCCTCTGTTCTCAGTATTACGTCGAAATCCACGGGTTAAGGGTGTTTCCCCTGACGGAAAAAAAGGCACCACAAACCATTTGAATATCTGTATCAAAATGACAGGGGTTCTCGCATCGAAAGGGTGGTTCATATCACAATGTTATGCCATGATTCAGTAGCCAAAATGATGATAAAATGATGCCTCCAATCAGGCATCTCCCATTCTATCCCAGACAGTCGGCGTATTAGAACAGAGGCTGTATCAACATTTCATGACTCACCACTTGTTCACATAATCAATCGTTTGCCTATTGTCCATTGAAAATAGATTCTAAAAGACTATGCTCAATTCTAATTGTACCCTAAATCAACCATCCAATATGTAACTATGAATGGACTATGTGTATGTATATGTGCACAAAACAATGTTGTATAATAAAAAAAAAAGTTCATGACCTGATCTGCCTCTGTGGGGAGAGAATGTGTATAAATAAGTTACAAAAAACGCTGATCTTGAACATGATATTAAACGAAGGATGCCTCTTTAGGTAACTTTGTACGAAACATTATTTACAGTGATTTAAATTGTAGATACAAATGCAAAATACCAGAAATGTATTCTTATTGGAAAGCTAAAGGTAACAAACCTAATGTTAACCCCTTTTCTAAAAAGTCAAATCTACTTCAAATAATGCTCAAGGACATTGAATAATGCAGTATATTGCAAATTAGTACACATTTTTAGAAGTGATTACAAATGAAATTATTAACTCAATAAACTTGGTGCACTTTTAAAAATTAATCAAGTTAACAGGCTTTTGCTATTTTTGAGGTTATTCAAGTATTTGAATTCTTCTGTATAAGTCCATTTCTTCAATTGGATTATGATTTTTTTGGCCACACACTTTAAGCATTGACTTTATGAATAATAAGTAAAATAGCTATTTGTTAGATTTGAAAGTTTTAAAGTCCAGCATATGTGTCTAACTCAACAGATCTGCCCTGAATCCCCTGCCGATAGACAGCTATATATATATGTATAAATATGTTCCTAATAGACAGGGATTCGGAGATTGGCAGTATTTTTAGCAAACTATCATTGAGTAATGATATTTCCATTGAATTTGTGGAAAATCGGTCATTTCATAGCACTAAATAGAAATGTCAACACATGAAGGAATATGTTTAGTCAGACATACGGCAGCATTGGCTATAAACGTTATGACCACATATACAATGTACACCATAAAGATGTTACAACTATTGTAAGACCAATAACGCTCAGGATAGAACTAATGTTTGTAGTATCGGATGTATCAATATATAGAACTTTAATTGATCCTCAAGTTTTCCAATTTTACTCTTTCACCAAAATTAGAGTTAGATAGATCACCGACACTCTTTGAACCTAATATAATTAGACAACAACTCATTGGAAATGAAGGCACACACAGATAACATAATAACGATTTTCCTAATAAAGAAGAGATAACAATGTCTGGCTCATAATAATTGTATTATAAGTTATGATAAAGATCAACGAAAATGGACTTCGTATGTAAAGAGACAGAACCCGGGCACTGTAATCTCAGGATATTACAAACTTGATACGTACGATCCATGTGTCTTGACCTTGCCTATCGATAAAGTAATAAGATTATAAATTAGAAAATTAGATACAGAATAGAGAAGGATATATTATGTATACTTATCGTTTTAGACAACGACGTAAGTGGTATCGACAAAATCATTCTTATCATACAAGCATAAGCGTTACAAAATCAACACATAAACGGCTTGAAGAAATCTTGTGAACAATAATGAGAAAGTGAATAATCCGTACAAATCTAAAGACATACGAAGTAAAATCAAATATCCAATTAGAATTGAAAAAATGCAAAAACTACAAATGCTTATATCATTTTATCAAACACAACCTTACATCTCTTTCTTGTTATATAACCCTTATTCTATCTACGAATGTTTCAGAAATGAATGAAAATGAAAAAAAGTTTTATCATTGTGATTTCTCAGAAAATTCTATCATAAAAACACAATGCGTGCAAAAACAAATATGGACACATTTCAAATCTCCAATATGAGGCTTACGATTGGCAATACGCTAACATGATGTGAGGCTGTCAACTAGGATCAAATGAACTGCTGACCTGGCATCTGGTGTCTGGCAACTGCCGATTAACCTCATAACTCTCTCTAAAAGTTTATATAATAACAATAAGATACAGTATGATTCCCGCTTGCTGGACACATTGTTAAAAGTGACAATGACCTTGTCATAACTTGTATGCCAAATACCACTTCTACACATATCGTTATCGTAAAAACTCATTAGTGATAAGTATAAGTGGACCTAAAGTCATTTTGGGTAGTATCACAATTCAAGCTTTAGAGCAAGGAAAGGGTATCACTGGATTGTACATTTCCGGAATTTAAGAATACTTTTAATTAAATTTTATTGATAAAGCTGACGATTGTACATTTAAGAAAGATTTCAATAAAGAAAAAAACAAAACAATTATATAGTTTCAAAGGGTACGTATTACCGATGATTCCCTTTCCAAAAGTCGAAATGAAGACATTCCATGGAATGAATATGTAAATATATGTGACAAATATTATCCATTTCATTGTACATAAACTCAATTTGATAGATAAAAGCTGTATAGTTAATTGATAATACAAAGGAATATACTACTGAGATTTAGATTGCAAAAATCATTCGTTAATTGATTCTTTTTATTATATTGAATTAAACATGTTATTGTTATATTCTAATATTTTGTTGATGCTTAGTTGAAATTAAAATGGATCAGAAAGTTGCTTTGTTTTGATTATTGAAGAATAGTATTTGTCCATAGGACTGTAGCAGTGAATTTTCATCAAACTTAGAGATCACTACAAAAACGCTTCTAGAAAGATTCAACGAATGCTGTAGACAGATATAGCTACCACACTAAACCAGGACCCCCTTCGCGAAATGCTCTTGTATAGCAGAAATAACACTTTAGATGACAAATGTTTATAGACAAAAACTTCCATGAATTCAATAGTTATAATCGGCCTGTAAAAAGATAATTGTCACATTTTGTCGCTTGAAAACTACTCTGGAACCGGATGAAGTTTTCACAATGTCCCCTTTAATTGTTATTAAAATCTGCAAAAAGAAACACAAATAATAACTAACGTATACTTGCGCTCATAAAAAAGCAGTCATTATTTTCTAAACACAAAAGTATGTCCAATAGTGAAGGATGGTAGGCGTTTGTTGGTTATGCTAACTATCCTTATCTCGCTCACATAACATGTAAAGGGGATATCTACCAACAACATAAAGCCGCAAGGCCGATCTGGTTAAGGGAAGTAATGACTACTATAGTTTGATACTGTTTATCAATTTCGGAAGAAATGCGTGTATATTATACATGATTTCTGGAAAACTTTAAATCCATCACTGATGCATTATGTCATATCAACTTATCAGAAGACGTAATGGAATGAATATTATAGAAGTATTTGCCGATGTGTGATTTGTTTAAAACCAGGTTATTGTTACTTTTTTTCATTATAGGATCAACTTCCAAGTTATTGCTATATTGGCATATCTTTGTATTAAGCTGTGAAACTTAAATACAGGCCAAAACTATTGAAATGAACTTTTTATTCTGACTCAATGCATAATGACTTTTAAAGAAATATCTCATTTCAAAACATTTTATTGGAAATTTGGTCAAACAAATATGAATCATAGTTGGAACACTTCTGTTATAATTCAGTTATCCATAGTATGAAATCACTTCATTTCTTTTTTAGGTTTAATCAATTTTGTATGCGGCTTAAGTGTATTAATACCTTGATGGAGTTTTCCCCTAAGAGTTATTGCCTTTGATCGATGTTGTAACTGTTAAATCCTAAATAAATCCAGAGTTTTCAGAAACCTTTTTCATTCAGATAAACGAAATTGGTGTATGGTTTGACGTTAGAAATACTTTGGTGGTGTCCGCAAATAAGCGTGCAATTAATTTTCAGGAGTTACTAGCCTTTTATTAGTTCCGTTTTGTTCGAGAAATATCAAATGTGGTCAGCGTCTCACATATATACTTTGTAAGGGTATATATACTGTGATAGAAAAATAGATGTTTTTATGAAAGAAAAACAGCTTTTTCACATTTTTATTTCTTGGTCACAATTCAATTCCCAATGCGTAGTTTGAATATTAAACATATTTGTCATTATGTTTTATGGGGGAAAAACGGATACCCTTACTTGCTTCATTATCTGCAAGTGCCTAGGCATCAAATGACACCTGAATACCTCTAAATCCTTTTGAAACTGCTTTTATCTACTTAAACTATTCTGCTTTGGGAGAATTTAACTACAGATCCGCAACGCATCCATCACAGTCAAACCAGCCAATCCCTTTACTTTGTTCTACATGGCCATCTAATTCGTAAGTTGTACACTGATACGATTTGTCTATACAGAATTAAGAG
Organism: Steromphala cineraria; assembly: GCA_916613615.1. Taxonomy (NCBI): domain Eukaryota; kingdom Metazoa; phylum Mollusca; class Gastropoda; order Trochida; family Trochidae; genus Steromphala; species Steromphala cineraria. The sequence continues at coordinate 58,044,547 of OU744729.1, forward strand.
CAAGACAGATTGGATTTGTCTTCAATCACTGGTCGTACGTTCATGCTGAATTCAAATAAAATGACTATTTATAGTGTTGAATAGCAGAGAAAACCCATCGTATGAATATTATCCTCTAATTGATAAACATAAATCTTTATAAGTATTTGCAAGGCACGAACATCAGTTAAGTCATATGGTTAATGATTTTAATTCATTTTAAATTTGCAATGTTTGCATTGATTTGATGAGGTTCATAAATAGCAATATTTCAAGTACATCTCAAAGCTTTATTTCGAAAAAAATCAACTGATTTATTTTGATTTGATTTATTTTGAAATATATCAACTACTATTGAGTAAAATGCAGCCAGGTTACAGGTCCCTTTCCCCGATAGGAAACAACTGGCCTTATCCCTATCAAAATGAGCGCTGGGCAGCTTTGACCTTTTTCATTATATTGTTCAATTTATCATCTAATATACTTCATTCAGCTAAACCAACATGTGGATATTTTTACCTGATTATGAGCGATAAAGCAAACTAAGAACATTCCATTTAATCAGTCATTATGAAAGTGTTTATATAGAGTAAAGACGAAGTAGTATTAGACGTCGGATATCAATCATGTCAGTAATAGAACGTCACAATCCAGTAATGTCCGTCCGTGTATTCGACTTGTGTGATTAAACGTCAGACCACAAGTAGTCATTCAGAATGATTTGCAATCAGGTTCATGAAAGAAATCAGTGACAGAAAAATTGAATGCATCTAAATTGATGGGGAAATGTTTTCATATAGAATTGAAAGATGATGTGTGAAAGCAGCAATATCAACGACATGTATCATCCTTCCTGAATAATAATTGTTATCCGGAACTAAATCTGAATGCAGTATTCAATTGAATTGAATTCATGAGTTATATATTATGAATTTTCAAAGCTTTTTGAATAGCACTTCAAAAGTGGAAAACAAGGAAGGGAAGACTTACATCATGCACGTATCAGTTATTATAGTAACAGATTCCCTTTTCGAAAATGAAAGAGGATGAAAAGATGTGCTTTTTAAACATAACGTACGTAACTCTAGGATAAACGAGTGTGTGTTAAAAGGGGTATTCTCATCTAATTAGCATAAGGAAGTTAAATGCTGCTACATCGAAACTGAGCATAAAATCGAATCACAAAAAAAGTCATCTATTGTAGTCACGATGTTGAATTGAACATTAATACATGAATAGTTACTCACTGTGCTCACCTTCATTTAGAAGATAAATAATTTCGTTTATAAAATTTCCAACGGCGTTAGCCGGAGGTTTTAAACGCTTACATTTGCGGGTGTTGAATAACAATAAATCCCGGAAATTATACAAACGCAACTATTTATCGATATTGTAACATGACCGTTAGTTATAATCATTTTAAGACCGAACTTATGTTTGCGTAGGGAACTCTGGGTTGAAAGGATTTAATGACTGATCCATTATTGTTATAGGTGGATCGCAGCTATAAAGTAGAAGGAATTCCCAGTGTTAAAAACATTAAAATTGTGTTCTTATATTGCAAACCAGTTGCACTCATAACGATGAGATCTTATAGTTTTCACTGTGAAATTTATGAGAGAAAAAACAGTTATATAATTCATAAACCAACAGGAACAAACCCGTCTGAACAAATATCTTAAACTCGCCCAGACCATTACGACGGTGACGCGATCATTATGACGTCATAACCGTTGGCCTTTTTGACGCCGTGCCATGGGAACGGCATTCAAAAGAAACCGGCCGCATGGCACAAGGCGGCAAATTAGGAGAAACTTAGCCAATTAAGAAAGTTTAGTTACATAAAACTAAAGCAAATAGAAACGGATTTTTGGCATCTACGGGAATGCGCAAGTTAGAAAATGACAACAACGAACAGTAAAATGTGAATCGGGCACGAATATTGGGAGAATCAAAACATTTCAATGTTGAGGCGGACCAAATAATGTATCCTTTCGCGGTGATTCGCCTCAGCCAATTTGCGGGTGTTCATTGCCATTTAACTATGGGAAATCCTTCACATCAACCAATCAGAAACGAGTATTTACCGAAGTCTTGTTACAGTTTGCTTTATATGAAATATTGAAGATCAGATATATAATGCTGAATTTTAGACCTATTTCCTCATATTTTCCGTTTAAGAAAACAATAGAAGTTACATTTATAGAAGAATAGCTATGAACACATAGCTATGAACACAGATTTAAAGCGAAACGAAGGTTTTAAGCTTGATGGATATCTGGGGTTAGGCTTGAAGATAACTCATAGACATTAGCGTACAATTCTAATTTACACGATTCTTTCAAATCTTCCTTAATAAATGTGTTTTCATGACAATTCACATATCATTCCACTCATATTTCAACTTACTATGCAAGATAGTGTGATCCCAAATATAACATTGTTTTATTTAAACTTAGTTTAAGATCAGTTTATTTGAGAGTAGTAATATCATATCCGATAATAAGATGAAACGTGAATGGATTATTATGACTATTATATTATTACAACAGTTATCACTAATCGAAAGTAATAATAATTATTAACAAACACTTGTTAAATGAATCAGTGTTTGAGGTTACAGAATTGAAAGTTATTTCGAACTGTCACCTAGCAATGCCTCTTTTGTTAATCTGCTTGCAAGCTTTGAGGAACCGTGTAGCGTGAAATAAGAAATATCATCTTATAACATACAAATAGCGATCTATATCCACTGAAAATATAGACCAATTATGATAGGTGTTCAGATTGAAGTCAATCCAACGTGGTCGGATAACCAGAAAAACATAACCTCGTTAAAACTATGATTGTCACACTTACCTTAACATATCTAACTTTTGAATTACATGTTCATGTATGTTTTACTCCATAAGATTCATAATTATGTAGTTATTTCCGTAAACCATAAATGGGACTGTAAAAACGTATACGTTTCTTTAATATGCAAACCACATGTAATCTCTTCAAATTAAAACTAGGAGGGAAGAAGAAGAGGTCTTGTATTAAAATGAAGTTAGCCTCAGAATAAAACGTAAAAGACAATACAAAAATACTTCATCCTAATTCCTTTATTTAAATGTACTCATTATTATAACGTGATGTGTTGACGATTTCAATGATAGTATGTGTAAAGAGCATTTAAACAGTTCCAAGGAAGCACATTTTGAAGGACAAGAGGGCCATCTAATTTACTTATCTGTAATCTTTCTATAATGTTTTCTATTTCTTATCGATAACCACCATAAGATCTTTTTTCTAGAGCTCATTTATCTTAACCGACATGCGGACATAATTTCCCGAGTTACAAGCTATAAAGGCAACACAGAAACATTCCTTTGAACCGGTTATCATAAAGGATTTATTAAGGTTGCTCAGTGATAGTATTATTAGTCTGGGATTGATCTTATCATTTCTAGAGAGAAAGTCCTAATTCAGTATGTTTTCTTCAGAGTGCCCTTCTTTGAGAATAAGACTGTCAGACAAAAGGTTATCTATCACACTGATTTGCAATCATGTTTATGGTAAGAAAACATCGACCTAGTTATTAAAAGTATATAACTTGGAAAGCTTTTGCATGTAGTAATGTTATTAATACAAACTAAAAAACATCAATAATGACACAACAATGTACATGTAATACCCTTAAGAAGGGTTAGAGTAAACGTAAGGAATTGTTTATTCTTGCAGCATTCATGTTGACCAAGTTATAAATCCCTAGCTTATCACGGATTAAACTAACAAACATTTAGAATTTGATGGACAAAAGTAGCAAACAGTACTAGTAGATGCAAATGTTTATTAATTTCATCAGCAAGTCATTTGGATGTTGTCTATATAAGAAAATTAACACAAAATAGTGAATGTAGACATATTTTGCGTATTTTTCTAACTTCATTAGTATGTGAGAGGAAATAACAGGATGTGTGGTACCTTAATGAATCTGCATGTCAAATTCTGTTACATGGAGACAGAATATAAAATCGTGCTCAATCACATGTAATGAGAACAAAATAGGTAAAACAATACGGGTACCTATACTGGTAGGAGTGTCATTGTGCCCAGTCTGTTATACAGCCGCTCAATGAGGAAGGGTTTGTACGAGAGAAGTGTTCACTCAAACATCACTCGAAATAAAATCTTCATGACGCCATTATATGTTAAACGCGCAGCCTATTGAAACACAATTGTTTACAGTGATGCAAGCAGTGAGCTCTCTAACAAGAACTTGTGCAAATTTGGTTAGTTACGGAAATTGCAGTGTTTGTTGAGAATTTTAACTAGTTATCATACTTCATAATGGTTATAACATTTCTAATCTTCCATTGACAAATTTGATATAATACACACATCTTATAACTGAAACGTCTTCAATATATGCTTCCATAATTTGTGTATTCATTTGTTGGAAATTGCCACAAAACTAAATCGGCACTGGAGGCCCAATGGTTTTGCCAACATAGTAAGGTTACTTCGATAATAGGTTCAACTATCCACATATATAAAATAAGTTTGATACATATCTAACCAACCATTTGTTTGTGTGATTCGATCGTCTCTCTCCCATGGGCTGCAATAAAGAAATCAAGATATCATCTTTATTGAGATATGAAATCTTCTGTAGGCCTACTTTAAAACGGAGAGCTGACGGAACAAGTTCGGTTCTCTTTAAAGTGAGTAATTTTGAAACTTTCACGCCTTGAAAGTATGCCGGTTTAATCAGACTAATGTTTCCTGCGATATCATTGGAAGGACCTATTGACTGCTCGCCTTTGTATAAACTCACTTCCATCCTACAATACTGTGCATTTGACGCCATTCTATCCAATCTATTTTAGACATTTAACACGCTTTGACGTATGTGGTTGTATTTTTTTTATTCATGATTTGAAAAAATAAAAAATAAACTATTCAAGCTCTTCGTAGGTTTTGCGACTATTGGTTATTTTTCTTATAGACTTACATAATAATAATAATTTTAATGCCTAGTATCCAGACCAGGACTGCTCAACGGCGATACAATGGCGATACAATGTACTTTTTACCCTGAAAGAATTGTACTATCGAGTCACCTACTTAGCTCCTCGCGCGACCATATAGATGCGTACTCTCCCCATGTTCAAGTACCGATTTGTACAGCTGGGTAAACTGAGTGCAATGCGGATGAAGTGCCTTTCCCAAGGACACAACACACTGTCAAGGTTAAATTTGTTTGTGTCCCCACCGGGATTCGAAACGGGGGCTTTAGCGTGATAGGCCAGCACGCTAACCACTACACCACCGTGCCCCAGAGTGCCTTGTATATATAAATCTGTAGATAAGATATCATGTGCAGATACCATCGACATCAACAAGCAAATTAAAAATGAATCATTTATATCTTGCTATTTACAAACGTGATTTGGGTAGTCATCTTTTCCTAATGACAGAACAAATTTCATTAGCATTTGAGATTATCTCATATTTTCACAGATTTGTACAGAAGCACAAAAGCCACCTTTTCAACATCTATGTATCTCCGTTTTATTAGTTTTTGAATTTATTCCTTGATTTCAGATCAAATATTAGTTTTCAGTAGAGTGAGAAATACGGTTGCTATCACCTGAAATGTTTGGACATCAGTATGTGACCTTTTAGACACGCATGCAGTATTGACTACTAATGGACAATTCTATCAATGGTTAAACCACGTAGGGGTCTTTATTTGTCTTGAATGTCTGTTGAAGTAGCCGGTAAATACTGATACTGGTCTATTTAAACCATTCCCATTAAGAGGTAACAAGCATAGACCTCTGAAATCCAAGAATAACACGGCTTTTTTGATGGCTATGATTTCAACACTTGGAACTAGTTTGGGTTAATATGAGAAACATAGTTTGATATACAAAGATCATATATGTTTTTGAAATTGTTTTGGTTTAATCAGTGTAGTCGTGTTCATAACCACTTAAATTAACCAAAAATCTAGAATATACACGTCTTCCCCAATTGAAAAAAAATCAAAAATTGATGCGGATAAAACAACCATTTCCATTTTTAGTTTTCCAATAGCACCATGACAATGATAGCATTATGATAATGTCTTAATGAGTTAGTAATTCATAAATATTTGCTTCAGTCCAAAGGGCGTTGTCAATCCAATTCTAACCTTATATTGCAAACTCTGTAGTAAAGAAGAAGATGTACTGACTCATGGTGGCAAGTATGGAAATTACGATTAATGCAAATCGGTTGAGTTACTTTAGTGACTAAAGTTTAAGGTTGCGATTTTGTTAACAGTAGGAACAATAAATATCCGTCGTGTCTCTTAATTAAGTCAAAGATAAAACGTCATCATTAACATAATGCATTCCCATTATTGCAAATATAATAAATGCAGTAAAGAGTGTGGCATATAGCATATTTAAATGCAAACCGGATATTTTGGTGCCTATAAAATGCAAAATATAAAGATATAGATAACCTGCTTCTGTGAATGAAAGTCAAATGCAAGTACTTACCATTCCTCAACAATGAATATTTCCTTTCTCCATATTTTGATAGAGAATTAAAGTGACACAGAGTATCTTTCTTAAATTTTTATTTGGTTTTGATAAGCTACAACATATCCAATATGCTGATTGAAGTTCATATCTCATCACTGGAATTGCAAATATATCCATTTATGCATAATATCTCTAAAATGCTTGTTTTATTGAAAAATCAAGAAAACATCTCAAATACGTTTAATATTCGAAATTATGCATCCAATTATTCTACCTATTAGTTACAATACCTAATAAACACTATCGAATCGAATATATCTTCCTGTCAGCTTATGACAAGGTTTCACAATTACGTTTGGCGAATTTGCGCGCGCCACTCGATCAAAATCCCGACTTTGAATGGCCGTATTTTCGCTCTTATGTACTGATTGATCTTTAACTTGTTATTTTTAGTAACAGTTAGTGGTTCCCGATGTAATAACATCGATTTCGAAGTTTGACATATGTGATCCTATTAACATACTCTGTGTCTCTTTAAGCTCTTTACATCATTTTAAAGGTTACGTTACACACGTTATGTATAAAAAAAAGTGACCAGTGATTAAAATAATACTGTCTTCTGTCTCGCAGACATTATTATTTAATTTAAGTGGTGAGATAACACGTACCTGAAAATGAAAGAACATAGAACATCTAATAGCAAAGTGCGCTTTAATGGAATAATGGAAACGTTTCTTATTGCTTTAGCAACACATATCATGTATCTTTTATCGAAGGGAATGTCAATGCGTAACCTAGCAACTCATGATCATATTTTGCAACATCCCATGTTTGTTATCTGCACACAATGTTATCAATTATGTCACTATGTCAATTTGTAGAAGGACAGGGCAACCTTGGTATTTGCCCAAAAGTGCTGAGTTAACATTTTTAGTTTAAAATCATGAAGCTACGCTATCATATTAGGCGTCTATCTAAATAAGAATGATGCTCAAGCTTAAATCGGAACATTACCATGTAGATCGAAGCATGAAACTTTTCAAGGTATTACCTCGTCCTACCGTTGTTTTAATTCGATGAAATGTCATCATAAACGTCTGAGTTCAAATAAATAACTCGCCTTTAACTATGTTACATTTTTGACGCTATCACAATAATACATTTAGCATTAAGGTACAATTATCAGTGAAAACATTAAAATATAAAACTGTCAAAAAATGTGCTACTGCCCCTGTAAAGGGTAACACAATGTTAAGTTTAAAGAGTGAAAGATTTGGATCCAAGAACACAAAATAAGCTTCGTAACATTATCATTGTTGCTCTACCTCCGGATGTTCAGAAAATTAATGACACGAACATGATATTCTTTCATGTCATCAATACATAAATTAAAAAAGAGTCTGAAATAGAGAGATATTTTGATAGTTTGTAGACATATTATTTTTGACAAATTATAAACCAAACTAAAAGATTTGTTTAAGCATAATCAATATTGCACTAAGATATATAAGTGTCAAAGGTTTTGTTCTTAGATTTTACTAGTTACTCATGTTTACATGTTCCTCCTTTGTAAACAAACATAAAGATGATATATTTGATAGTTGCATCTACTAATTTGTATATCGGCGATAATGTGTTCCTAACGAAACATGCTTATGGACTACAAATTCGAAGATGTGTCAAAATCATACAGATAGCAATGTACAGTTGTCTAAACAGCAAAGTCTGTTTACTAATATACATGATCCAAACTCGAAATTCAGTTATGGCTATTAAAATCTAGATGCAAATCCCTTAATGGATTCGCCCAGTAAAAGAGAATAAATTCTATATGATAGTGCAGATAACACAATAAGAGAAATGACACTGTAAGAAGAAGAGTAAATATAGCCGCTAAGCGGTAATAACAGGATTCAGCCATACATGAGCTCCTGTGACCTATTTGAGCATGTTTTTGCGTTGTTCTTCACGAAAAACAAACGTTTTCTGGCGATGCAGACACTATTCTGAGCATAAACTACGTTTGGGGTACATTTTCAGTCAGCCTAAGGGATTTGTAAAAAAAAAATGAGAAAAGTCTAATTTTCATGACATATCGCATAGTGTGCAAGAAAACAACAATTTCACAAAGTTAAAAACATCGAGTTGGAGGGAAAGGTATATTTCAAAGTTCCACAGAGGTGATAGGGCGTTTTAAAACAAAGTTAATTCAATACGTTCACACCCAGCTGAGTGGAATCTGCTACAATGTATAAGTCAAAATCAGGACTCTAACCTCTATGATTACATTAGTCGGTCGGTCGGGGTCGGGGTCTTTATTGCTAGACCTCCAGCCTTTCTTCTGATCTGACTTCGACACCTTTCATGGTCGGGTTCGGGGTCAGGTCTGGTCTTTAGTGCTAGACCTCCTGCCTTTCTTCTGATCTGACTTCGATACCTTTCATGTACGTGTAGGTGCATGTACATGAATTTGGTCTTCGAATATGTCTTGGCCATATCTTTCATTTACGACATCGTCCTGATTGCCTTTTTTGCGTAGAATTTTATTGCGCATCTTTTAAACAGAAATTCAAGTCTCTAGCTGCATTTTGAAAAGAAAGCCCATGTTAAATTTTCGATTTTGGATTCGAACTGGACCTTTAATGCGACCTCTGATTTAAAAAACCAAACGTCAGGGCTAGCAACATGCAAAGTTTTGTTGTAAAAGCTTCAGCCGTTTTCACTAAAAGCTGCTGCAAAAATCGGTCGAATAAAATAATGATAATAAAACACGCCAATGACAATAAGGATTCAGCCTGAAAAGGCTGAATCCTTAATTAAAAGACATACATTGTATTTGCTTGAATATTGGCCTTAGCTGCAGAATTTTCTCAATTTAGCCCTACCTGTTTCGGAAGTTGATGTTCATGATTTGATTAGGGTTACTCTAGTATTCTGTACCGTCCTTGTGTATTATGCATAGGCATGTATGGAATGCTATTCCTGTGTAGAGTCACACTGTGTATCATTATCGTCGCCATCCTAGTCTGCCTACTCTGTCAACGTCAATTAGTGTTGTATATTTCCATCGACTCAAATGGAAGATGTTTCATTACCTTGTAGACACTTAGGCAAGAACTGTTAGCAGTGAATAATATGAATATATAAGAGCTTCTAATGACTAGGTAAAAAGTGACAATGTCATAGGAGAAAAAAACCCATTTGATATTGGAATGATTCTCTGTCTGTAAACTTATCTGGTGTATCCAAATTAAACAGGGCTTAGAAGAACATTTTAAAACCTGTTTTCGCAAATGTTTTTGCTATATCCCCATGGCGATGATATGTGTTGAATAAATTTTCATATCTTCAAAATGGTGATAGTTCAACTTTCAAGGTGGCTAATTTCTAATATAAATAGCATAGTCATTATATTGTTTCAATTTTAGGAATATTATAGCATTCAATCATGTCATAGGAAAATAATGTTTGTAATACATGAAATGTAGCGTGAGAGATTTGGAGAGAACAAATATAAGCCTTTGAAGCATGATGTCATTCAGCCTTGACACAAATAGGAAGAATATTCCGATAAAATAGATAGTCACCATAAGACTTCAAATCAGTAAATATAAATCACAAATATAAACAAAGAATAGGATCAATATTCATCCTATTGGTAAATATTCCCGAATCGTAATGGTCTAAGGTGAGTAAAATTGGTCACTTTGATTCACTTCCCGTGGTCTAAGCCTCATGGATGTTAAGAAGATAAGTAGCAGGAGACCCTGCGTAATGGGCAAATCAGCCAAATATAGAGATTGTTTTATTGACTAAACAAAAAATCAACCATCATATGTTTTTTTGAATAGTTCTGCATATTTACAGGTACCATTGTTAATATATCATGACAATGTACATTACTTTGAGTTCGAGGTCACAAGACGATCTTGCAATTTATTAAGTTACTGGTTTCACGAACATTGATCACTTTGTGAATAATGACTTTTTGTGATTGTTGTAAAGTATTCATTCATTAAGTACTTTCTAGGGCATGAATAATCGTACTTTCCTTTCCTGAAGGATAATGTCATATCACTGATAATAATGACCTTGATCAGAAATCAGAAACCATTTGGTAAAAACTATATCTGTAAAAATATGTTGGTCAATAATTTATTTGTTGTCATACTTGTATTGTAATGTACTACATATTTCTAAGATGATTTTAGGAAACCAAAATATACTGAATTCCACAGTAATCGAATTGAATTTTCCTTGGTCTCAATTAACAACATTTACCTCAAAAGTATTTTAAAAGGTCATCACGCAATGCTCATTTACTATTAAGGTCTTAAGATGGTACGCTGAAACTGTAGATATTTAAGTTCATAAAGATCATAATTATAATCTTCCATCAAGTCAAGAATATTCAAATAACTAATAAAAATGGAATGATGACACAACCGTAAATATAAAAAATTGTATATTCTATAAATGATCTATTCAAAGCAGTCTCTTACATCCACTTGAACTGCTGAGGAGATTTACTTTATCATGATTGATGGCACTCAAGCTCTGCAAGTATACAGTCTCAAGTAGGATTGTCTGCGTTAATACACTTGTCCTTGTTAGAATCAAATAACATTTGAGCCATCTGTTTAAAGAAAGTTCTGCTTGCTAGACTCACTATATTGGCATTAGTTAAACCATAAATACATTAATTTCTGTCAATCGTTAAAATGTCATATACCCAGATACTCATATACAGTACCATGTTTAAGAATCTGGAGACATTTAAACACTGTGTCGCAGATCAACTTCATATTAGTAGTTTTAACATACCCTTGAAATATTTGGCTTTACCAAATTTCATGTTCTGTTTCAATTGTGAACAGTAAGTTTAAAGGGGAAGTAGCACGTTTTCTAAAAAAATTATATTTTAAAATTTCCACTGATACATGTACGTTAATGCTAAATGTATTATTTTGAAAGCGTCATTAAACTCATTACACAAGCCAATCAGCCATAATCAGAGGACAAAGTATGAAGATTTACATAAAATCCATGGGCAGCCATTTTTTGTGAACCCCTTAAATTCACTTTGTGTAAGAACAAGGAATCGCATGGCTAAACATTACATTATGTATTTGTATTATTACTGCTCAATTTAGTTTAGTAATTAGTTCTGTAATTGAAGACTATAACTAACAACATTTCTAATAATCAAGTACTCTATGTCTTAAAGTTTTTAGCGTGATACAACCAATTGATACAACAAAACATAACTCTGTCTGCCTGACCCAGAATTAAATAAAAGCTTAAGCAAGTATATAAGACTTGAGAGCTCAATTTATATTCATTTCATTTGATTTTTTTGTTTTCAAATTTTAGATTTATAAACCATTCATTTCAGAGTCTAAATGAAAGACAACCAAAACATGTTCATCGGCTCTATGCGCTGTCATGAGCTGTCAAAGTGTTGTTAGGCCAGGGTCTGTCTTCTACCAAAAGATGGATAATCGCCGAAATGTTAGCCAGATTTGAGGTTGATTGATTCTCTAACCCTGAATTGCCACTCGAAATGGATTCTCCATTACATTTCCTTCAATGCATCGTCTACGGCTCCTTTTGGCTTTATAATTTGACATCGGAGCTTAATCAAAAGATAACACATTGCACTATCATACCCAAATAATCAGTGCCAGACAATTGTTTTTTTTTGGTCAGGTAAAGATCGCATGTGTAAAATATGTGACTGATTGCATAGTTTCACTTTAGGAGATTGGTTTCCCTTGTCACTTGTGGAGACAGGACTAACTTCTTTGAAACAAAACAGCCTCCTATTTGCATATAGCTGTCCTTTTATAGATGCAGAATGCGTTTTTAAGCATGGACACTTGCCACGAAATGAATAAATAGCAACATCGTGTTTAAGCATAGAATCTACGTATTTTTGTTGAATAAAATGACAATTACCTCTATTTTATTTCAAACCTGAGCAAAACATTGCAAAACTATATTGCTGCAATACACAGTTCATTTTTATAAGCAAACATTCCCAAACAATAAACACTCAGTATCTGTATTTTTTATCGTTGTAATACTTGACTGATTGTGTAAAGTAGAATATGTATATAAAACAGTGAAACCCTTTAACGTCATTGCATTTTGTCATCAGTTGAACAAAAACACACGAAATTAAAAATTCAGATTCCCTTCTTTACAATTGTATTGTAGTTTAAATGATTTAATGTACCAATGCATTAAACAGGAGGAAACCTACTCATTTTATGAATATATCGACGATAAACATTCTTAACATTCTTACAACAATTACAACATGTCTGCATTAAAGTGAACATTAAAGACAATGTCAAGTTTTAATAAATTTTTTTTAAATCGTTCATTAAAGTAATATTCTCCAGTGAGATACCCTGTCATCATCAGCTAAACATTGTAGATTTGCTTTCTTTGCCTGTGGTACGGATGCGTATTAGTGTCAAGGTGAAAACATATTTTAGAACTATCTCCTACGTAGGAGATACTATCTCCTACGTAGGACTTAATAACCTAATACTTACGTAGGACTTATATCTCCTACGTAGGCCATAGTAACTCCTACGTAGGAGATAGTATCTCCTACGTAGGACATAGTATCTCCTACGTAGGACTTAGTATCTCCTACATAGGACATAGTGTCTCCTACGTAGGACATAGTATCTCCTACGTAGGACTTAGTATCTCCTACGTAGGCCATAGTATCTCCTACGTAGGACATAGTATCTCCTACGTAGGAGATATTATCTCCTACGTAGGACTTAGTATCTCCTACGTAGGACTTAATTCGTATAAGACAATGCTCAATTTACAGTGTTTTTGTGTTTATTCTGCTGGTTTTTTCATTATTTCTATTTGATATGTTGATGTTAATATTACATAATATCGAATAATGAATGAAGTTATTGAAAGTTTTGTTAAACGTTTGATGGTCATAAATGGGATATGTATAGTTTTGTTCTTACTGAATTGGGTCATTTAACAAATTATACCATATAATGTTGTATTGATATTTGTTGTTATTAACAGACAATTCGATTTGGAACGATTTGGTTACTTTTGCTTATAATCTAAGATTTAAGGATATTGTTGTCTGTTGCTTTGTAATACTGTCTAATGCGTTGCTTTGAAAAGGATTGAGATATTTGTCGATTATATATAAAACTTTAGCTGCATTTAAATCAATCAGATCAGATTGAGGCGACAATGGTTATCTTGACAAAAGCGAGTCTGTAACCTTTGAGACACAGCTTGAATTGTCATATTTTAAAAAAATTGTTATTTCGACGAGTGAGTGGTCCTATGAAAAAGGAACTTGAATAACTAGTTTAGTTTTCGATCAGATTTGAAACGGTCTCCCTTTTGCTGATATATAAAAAACTTAAGTTTGAAACACTACCAAAATTCCAACTAAAATAATATATTAATATCAACATACGGTATATTCATATAATATTACATGGAATAATTGTTTAACGCCCCCTCTCGGTAAATAAGACGTGACATGGACAGTTTAACATTATATATTTCTTTGTTAGATCCATCCCTTTTTAAAATTGGGTTTTAAAATGAACACACTTAAGTCACAGTTATTGAACTTATTGTAATGACAAGATCGAGTAAAATAAAGGCAAATGTTCTCTAGACAATATAACATAACGTTAACTGTTAGATATATAATCCATTTGTGACCAACAAACTTTAATACAGATGTTAACGATGATTCTTTCGACATTTAAACTTTGAACATCATGTAATATTAACATCAACATACAAACAAGAAATAATAAAAACACAGGCAAACACACAAAAAAACCACTTAAATGATCAATTCCTGAAACAAATTATCTCCTACGTAGGAGATACTATGTCCTACGTAGGAGATACTAAGTCCTACGTAGGAGATACTATGTCCTACGTAGGAGATACTATGTCCTACGTAGGAGATACTATATGTGTCCTACGTAGGAGTTACTATGTCCTACGTAGGAGATACTAAGTTCTACGTAGGAGATACTATCTCCTACTAAGTCCTACGTAGGAGATACTAAGTCCTACGTAGGAATATCTCCTACCTAGGAGAAACCATCTCCTACGTAGGAGATACTAAGTCCTACGTAGGAGATAGTTCTAAAAAAAGGACACTTATACGCTTCCGTAATAATCTCTGTTCGTTATAATCAAAGGTTTAGTAAAACAACTTTTGTACAAAAAGGGACGGGTGATCATATTCATGTGGTTTCTATCTCCCATAATTATTTTTTGCTTTAAATAGAGTGATATGCTTACCTGAAAATGATAGAAATTAGAGCATCTATAATCTGAATGCCCTGTGATGGAATAATGGAAAGGCTTCATATAATTTTAGAAAAACATATCTTTTATCAGAAGGCATATCAATGTGTAACCTAGCAACACTACATGTTTGTTATCTGCACCCAATGTTATCAATTATGTCACTATGTCAAGATGTAGAAGTGCGAGGTAACCTTGGTGTTTGCCCAGAAATGCTGAGTAAACAATTTTAAGTTTAGAGCGTCGATCTAAATAAGAATGATGCTCCAGCGTACTCAGCAAAATATAACTATACTATGCTGATCCAAGCATAAAACCAGTTTTCAAAGTTAAAAAGTCGTCCTACTCTTGTTTTATTCAAATCAATGACACTATAAACATGTAACTTCAAATAGTAAATCGTATCTGATATTGAATTTATCACACACATTTTTCCTAAAATTTGCAAAAGTAAAAATGTGTTAAAACAGAGTTAAAAAGTGAATTATTTGCTAGATTAGAATCTAAGCAAGCGAAATAAAGATTATCATTGTTGGTCCATCTTGGTTGTTCAGAACTTTAATGACATGAACATGATATAGTATCCAAAGTTATGTAAAGTCATAAATATGTTGTTTCAAACAAGAGTCTGAAATAAAGAGTTATTTTGATAGTTTTGAGAGCATATTGTTTTTGACCATTAAGAGACCAAACCAAAACGCGTGTTTTAGCATAATCGATATTGCATTAAGGATATGGTATATTAGTTAACTGTAAAATGACTATGTGTTCCACACATGTTATCCTTAATTTTCTCGTTTTGATATTTTCCGCCTTTGTAAATAAACTTATAGAGAAAGAATTTTGATGTGATATATAGAGAATACTAAACGACGTCCCGTTTCATAACATATTTATGAAACGAGTGAATGGGTTGGTATTTAACGAGCGAAAGCGAGTTAAATACCTATACCATTCACGAGTTCATAAAAATGTTATGAAACGGGACCGAGTTTAGTATTTTATTTATTACTTGCTTAATAACATCGTAAAAATACAAAGAAAGTTGCCAATATAACTGTCGCAGCCGGCCCGCTGACATTATGACGTCATACTTAACAATTGTGATGTCATCATTACGTCACGTCATTCGGTCAGCGCGCGATGTTATGACACATAGTGTAATAACATGGTTGATTTATTAAACAGCAATATCTTCAACGGGAGAGTAATAAATGATAATTGCATCTACTAACTTTTATATTAGTGATACCGTGTTCCTAAATAACCATGCTAATGGATTACAAATTGGAAGGTGTGTGATTAACCACAGAGATAGCAATGTACAGTTGTACAAACAGCAATGTCTGGTTACTAAATAGTCAAGCGAACTTGACATTAAGGTATGGTGCTTTTAGTCCGATTTCAAATCCCTTTAGGGGTTTGACCAGAAAAATAAAACCATACAATAGTATATATAACATAAAACGAGAAATAACATTGTAAGAACAGCATTAATGAAAAGAATATACTTTGTGTTTGCTTAAATTATGGCCTTGGCAGCAGAATCTAAAAAAATACTTTCAAACGTTTATAATTATAAACCAAACCAAAAGATTTGTTTAAGCATAATCAATATTGCACTAAGATATATAAGAGGTGTTAAGTGTCAAAGGTTTTGTTCTTAGATTGTACTAGTTACTCCTGTTTACATGTTCCTCCTTTGTAAACAAACATTTAGATGATATATTTGATAGTTGCATCTACTAATTTGTATATCGGCGATACTGTGTTCCTCAGGAAACATGCTTATGGACTACAAATTCGAAGATGTGTCAAAATCATACAGATAGCAATGTACAGTTGTCTAAACAGCAAAGTCTGTTTACTATTATAAATGATCCAAACTCGAAATTCAGTTATGGCTATTAAAATCTAGATTCAAATCCCTTAATGAATTCGCCCAGTAAAAGAGAATACATTCTATATGATAGTGCAGATAACACAATAAGAGAAATGACACTGTAAGAAGAAGAGTAATAAAAACGACATACATTGTATTTGCTTGAATAATGGCCTTAGCGGCAGAATTTTCTCAATTCAGCCCTACCTGTTTCGAACGTTGATGTTAATGATTTGATTAGAGTTACTTTAGTATTCTGTACTGTCCTTGTATATTATTCATAGGCATGTATGGGATCCTATTCCTGGTTAGAATCACACGCTGTATCATTATCGTCCCCATCCCAGTCTCCCTACTCTGTCAACGTCAATTAGTGTTGTATATTTTCATTGGCCTAAAGGGAATATGTTTTATTACCTTCTAGACACTTGGGCAAGAACTATTAACAGTGAATGATATGTTTATAAGATATTTTAATGACTAGGTAAAAAATGACATTGTCAGTAAAACTGTTGAGAAAGAAGAATATTTGATATTAGAATGATTTTCTGATTGCCAAAGTACCTGGCGTATCCCAAATAAAAGAAAGCTTTCACAAGAACATTCTTTATTGCGCTTGGATGTCAGAAACAAGGCAAGGCTCGCCTTTGGTGACTTTTTAACTATGAGTGTGATTTTTTAAAATGTGATTAAAAATCCAAAATTCAAAATTCAAACAAATCTTCACAAAATCCTTGAAAGTTTGTCAAGAATGCATCTGGATATAAACATTACTTTACACCAAAAAACCTCTCTTGGAGCTGCTGATATTTAAATTTGGTGCAAATAATAATACTACTTCAATGTTCGTTATCTTCCTTTAAGTAGTGATATATTACGGTTTTAACATGGTAAACTGTATCTAAGATTTAGTTTATCATGATTGATGTCACTCAAGATCTGCAAATATACAGTCTCAACTAGGATGGTCTACGTTGATACAATTTGTCAATGCTTGAATTGAACAACATTTTGATCATCTGTTTAAAAAAGGCTATGTTTGCTAGACTTACGTTATTGCCATTCGTAGCCAATTGTTAAGATTTCAAACAGTTTTGTTTGGTTTAATATTTTTGACATTTAAATACTGAGTTGCATATCAACTTCATATTAGTAGTTTTAACAAACCCTTACAAATTGGCTTAAAAAATCAGCTAATGTTTCAATTGTAAACTTGAAGCTTTAAGCATTTCATCCAGAATGTGACGTCGCTCTGCTGTGTAAACAAGGTTTCTCTTCAACTGCTAAATGCTGGTCTCAGTTAAAGGGAGTGTCAAAGTTTAAGGTTTCCAATAATACTAACTTTATATAAAAGCATGAAATAAATGAAGTATTTTAACTGAAAATAGAAATAATTACTTCAGCCAGCATGTAATTGCAACAACATTTCGAATGATCAAGTACTTTGAAGCATTGTTTAACTCAATGTCTTGTCTTGACATATGCAACGAAGATTTATATCTCGCCTCTATGCAAATACATTATTATTCTATGAGCTGTCCATGTGTTGCAAGGGTGTTTAGCCAAAACAATATCGCAGATAACACATTGCACTATCATCATCAAATATTCAGACATGCCAGACAATTGTTTTTTGCGTCAGGTTAAGATTGCATGTGTAACATATGTGAATGATTGCAAAGTTTAAAGTGTAGGAGCTGATTTCCCTTGTCACTTATAGAGACACGACTGTGAAACAAAACAGCCTCCTATTTGCATTTAGCTATCCTTTGATAGATGAAGAATACATTTTTAAGCATGGACACGTGGCGAGAAATCAATAAATACATGTAGCATCGTTGTATGAAATGACAATTGCCTCTATTGTATTTCAAACCTGAGCAAAACATTACCAAGCAGTGTCATTCCTCTGTATTTGTGATCGTTGTTATGCTTGACATTTTGTGTAAAATAGAATGTCAAGTTTGAATAATAATTTTTAAAATCCTTCATTTAAGCAATATTCTTTTTTGTTGATATCCTGTCATAATAAAAAAAAAATGTAGATTCTCTTCCTCGTCGATGTGCGAGCAATACAAATAAGATATTTAAGGAGGTTATGTTATGTCAATAGTCCAATCAAGATGGATTAGCGATGCATAACAATCCTCTTACTGATATGCTTGAACCTAACGTGATTACATTTCGTGATATCTATTTTGACATACAAGCTATATTCCTGTAATATAGTCACGCAATAAATCATGTAGAACTACTTACAGTTATGATCCCGAGACAAGATAAACAAGACCTAGTTTACACATTGCAAAATTATCATATGGATGATATTTTCACATCATAATCTTTTTAATGGCTTTGGCAATTGTCGAATAAAAAGATGTGTTATTCAAAGTCAAATAAAGGCATCTTCTCTCAATTTATCGTATCAGTTTGACATTTTTCCAAAGGTGATCTCTCATAGCAGCATCTAGATATCTTTCTACATGTATATTTATATAACCAATGAATAATTCTGACAATGTAATTTACATGTTATCTACAAAAATATTCACACCATGTATTACACATGCCAAGCGGAAAAAAAGATAAACATGATTTATATTTGCACCAGAATTTCGTTATTCTAGTCTTTCGAATGCAGCTCGCACCAATGACTATTTACCAACTGACAATCATTTTATCTTTGTCTTTCGAAAACATTTTTCAAGTTATATATCGTGTAATTAAATATTCCAAATCCATAAAATACCGTAAGCAATATTGCAAAGTTATAATAGTGCATATCATAGATCAAACATCGTTACTCCCCATCCAGAAACGATGATTTAGGTTTCATGTGTTCTATAAAATAATAATCATAAGCAGACTGTGTCGCTTGAAAATTAACAGATATTATTGGTTTGTTTTTGCACTTCTGGCAAACATCAATATTTGTTACAATAGCATAATAGGGGAATAATCGAATGCAATATGTTATGCTCACAAACATTCATCTTGATGACTTCCAGGTCTATAAATGCTAATGGAGAAAGCTAAAGCTAAAAGCTAATTTCATATATGCCAATGACTGTATTGATTGTAATTACTTTCTGCTAATATTTATGATAGAGTATTGTTATGAATACATCAGCACTAGTATAATAGAGAATGCGATATGACGAATTCAGAAACTACATGTAGATGTAGTCGTATTGCGGTTCTATTTCTTCAACAAATCGTGATATGTACTTTTTCCTTCTTGTGTACTTTCCGCGTCAGTAAATTATAAATTAAAAATAAAGTTATGATTGATAAGGTATGCAATTTGGATATTTGTTGCGAAATCATTTGGAAAAAAAGATTAATAACATGTATATGCAACTTAGTTTAGTTGTACATTGTTTGTCACAGTAGCTTATATCAATTAATTGATGTTGATGCAAATGTTATTTCTTCATTTCTTTATGCACTTTTCTTAAAACAAAATCCTGACAGGATTTTAGTATGAAATGTGAAACTAGTCCTACATTATACACAGCGTTTTACCTGATCATACTGAGATTACAGCTCATTTACATTCTATGGCCTGCATCAGGAAGATTTATGTTGATTTCGAAATAATTTGTTTGAAACAAAAGTTGGCTAAAAAACATTGTGAATGGATATATAGAAGTATGAAAAGTTTGTTCAAAATAACGATACACTCGTCAAAAAGCGTTTACTTCTTTTCCCGTGGGTACTGTAAACCAATGGTATTAACTTCCCGAGGGGTGTTAATATCAATATCCTGTATGCCATTTAAATCATTACAGTGATGTTGACAGGGAGTCGTTTACTTGGTCATTTCTAGTTCAAATTCTATTGCTTTGAGTTGAAGGCAACAAGAAGGTCATGCGTTTTATGTCAATCAAAACTTTTTGATTATGTTAGACATTTAAATGATGAATCAGAATCTAAACATACACTAGTAAAGCAAGGTTAAATCTAAAAAATACAAAAATCTATAACTGCTATTTGAGCTTTAGCTTAAAGCTAATTTCATATAATACCAATGACTGTAATGACTGTAATGATTGTAATTACTTTATGCTAATATGTATAATAGACGATTGCTATGAATAAATCAGCACTAGTATGGTAGAGACCGCGATATGATGAATTCAGAAACCAGATGTAGTCGTATTGCTGTTCTTTTTCTTCAACAAGTCTTGATATGTATTTGTTCCTCCTTGTGTACTTTCCTTGTCAGTAAATTACAATTTAGCAAGTTATGATTGATAAACTAAGCAATTTAGACTATTGTTGCTAAAAACCTATAAGTCGTGTTCTATGCACATTTCAATGGCGTTCATGTTTGAGCCAAAATCAATAATAGTTTAAGAAATACATTAAATCAGTATCAAAATTCAAAGGAGCCTCTTCACTTCCCCTTGAGCAAATGCAGATGAGAATTGCTTTATCAGATCATGATTGATGGCACTCAGGATTTAAAGTTATAAGTCTATAATAATATAATATAGAATTACAAAAGGCATGAATTATCATAACAACTCCAATAGAGCATGAATCTATATACATCGGTACGCTGCACCGTCAAGCTGAAGAAAGACACTGATCTAACACTAAGCAATACAGTGAAAACCTGTAATACGTGGTTTGTATTATATTTGAGCTGGACTTTGCCATTTGCAGATATGAACAATTGAAAAGCTTATCAACAAAAGTTAATTCCTCTTATTTCAAACATACTTTTTTGCGTTAATGGTTTCGGTTTTTAAAATATTTGTTATAAACAAGCTTGAATAGTAATTGGTTCATGAGGATAATCTTGATGTTCCTGTGTCATCGAAAATATAGACTGAGTACTGCTTCATACAACATATAATACGCATAGCATTAATAGCAATATGTGTAGACAATACATCCGAATGAATAGGACCTTTATAGATGTGCTTTAATTCAACAAATACTCAATACATCAAATGAGAGTCAACCCTATAGATTTCATAGTGTGCATCAATTACAAAGGATTCCAAGTGATCTGTAGTATATTGACTTAAATAAAGCAAAAGTTTAAGACATACTTAATGAAATGATAAGTTTCTATGTAATATCATCATATCTATCTCTGTAAACATAATCCCATTATTAACAGAATGCTTTAAAACGTTATTTGGACCAATTTGTTAGTGAAATCTTCACTTCATATAAGAAACATATAGGTTGTATGCTGTATCCTTTAACGGGCATTTAGATTTGAGTCCAAACAAAAAGTAAAGATTTTCAAATATCTCCCAAATGATTCATTAAAACATTTACGAAACCAAATTGACAAAAATGGTTCATTACCATTTAGAAAAACATTAATCTATAAAAGAAATGTTCTAGTAAAAATCTGAATATCAAATTAAAGTATCTTAACGGAACATGATTTCACTCAACCTCCAAATCATTCTGTTTAATTGAAAACAGTTTGAATAAGTTTGCAAGTAATGTAACAAAGGGATGTATTTTTTACTTACTATCATGTAGACAGAAACACATATCTCAAGTGGTAGACAACCCTACTCCGATTCCATTAGTGATGACAGTTAAGTTTTGCTCTTTGCTCTATCATTAGACCTCTCAAACAGGTGTCTGTCATAACAAGGTGTTATTCCTGGTTTGTTTTGCATTCTAGCATGTCGTTATTGTTCTGTAATTGAATAGCACGCTTTTGTTCCTACATCATCTAAAATATTTATATGTGATTACAATTAATATTGAGCCTGCATACTATGTGTATTGGTGATTGAAGCGGTTTCCATAACTTCATCGTATGCTGCTTATTTTCCTTCTCTGTGTTTGTTTTGACAGCAATGCATATCTCAATTTGGTAAGCATGAGGGTCTCTGGCGCCATCATTTTGACAATGACAGACCATCTTTCTTCTTTTGGACTCAAAATAAAACATTGATACATGTCATAACATTTCCCTATTCCTGGGTTGTTAAGTATCCTGGTCTACTTGGGTGATTGGGAGTATCTCTGGTATCTTCTAAAGGCTAAATGGCACTTACACACTTTTGAAATCGTTAAAAACATTCATGTCAATGTTTTCATTTTCATACATTGTTGTTATTATTCATCAATGTTCTTGTAAGCACAGTTCATTTTCTAATAAGGTGTCAGTTAGCCAGAACATAAATTACTTTGTAGCAGGAGTTATTGTAATGCATATACTATATGCAACAAAATTAGTGTTGTTACTAGGGCCTTTATAATCAAACTCAAATGAATACATCCGAAGCTCTTGAATGTGAAAATCATAAATATAAAGTATCAAAAGAGCACAAATATAAAGTGATTTATTATTCACATTAAATTAGAATCATCAGGATTTCAGGAAAAGTGTTATCTAGCCTCTTTCTAAATTAAAGCGTGAAAACAAAACTACCTTGTTTTCCTATTACCAACATTTCAAAGTTCAAAGCCAATCGTATGATCTTCGATCAATGAAAAATAATGATCCTCTCCAAACCACTTTGTATCCACTTCAGATTTCTCTCATTAAAGATATAAAGGAGATAAGTACATATAGACCAAGTTTTGATTTGGGTATTTGTCATGTTTATAACATTTAGTTTAGGTGAAACGATGGCACAATAAGTAAAAGGTTTTTGAGTTTCTACATCCTTCCAACCATTTTATCAGTGACATGATCTTTTTTCGAAGATTACGAAGCCTAACAAAAATGTTAAGTTTGATACAATACTTAAGTTGATGAATAAAAACTAAACTGACAAAAAATAAAAATCTTGTTAGTCAGCAGATCTTTTTTTACGGGAGCATTAATATCAAAATCAAAAAGAGGTATTAACGAAATAGTATTTATTAATAGTTATGATTTATAATGAAATTGCTAAATACTTTGTCTGGTTTAATGAATTGCATAACCAACTGCACATTTTTGACAATTTTAATGTACTTATGTACTTATGTACATGCACTTATTTTTAGTCTATTCTCTATTCTCAACAGCTAACAAATCTAATTATTAAAAAGCCATTTTATATGGATTTTTAACCTTGTGAGTGAGTGAGGTGGTGTTTAACGTGTTTTGAACAATATTTCAGTTATTAAACACGTGGATGTTGCCATCCAAAAGAGAGTAGATAGATAAGGGAGAATTTGTATTTTGAATTTAAAATGAAAGTCAAAGAGTAACAACCAAGCTTGACTTTTCTAAAATTTTAAATCATTGGTAATGTTATCGGATGTCTCATACATCACAATATTTCTTTTATTGTCTTTATGTCTGCTTCGATGCAATGAAATTAGAAATGAATATAAATAAGGATTGATTGTTTCAAAAGATTACTTACAGCAATGCATGATTGTCATCAGAATGATTTCACTTTATCATATGTCATGTCAGTATAATGTAGTTATACAAACAAGAGAGAAATCGCTTACAGCTACTATAGAACTTTTTTAGCGAGGGTAGGAGAATGATCTAAGAAACATTGACTGCCATTTCAAATAAGCGCTTCATATAAATATTTGGTGTCCTCGGTAGGTATATGGGACGCAATGAATAATGACGAGAATTTTTTTTATCTAGAGCGTACCAACAGAATTTATGCAGTAATAGAAAATTTGTCCTACATTTTTTATCATTTTATTTCGTCAAAGGTTACCATT
This sequence comes from Steromphala cineraria, assembly GCA_916613615.1. Taxonomy (NCBI): domain Eukaryota; kingdom Metazoa; phylum Mollusca; class Gastropoda; order Trochida; family Trochidae; genus Steromphala; species Steromphala cineraria. The sequence continues at coordinate 58,068,925 of OU744729.1, forward strand.
TTATGTTTCCACCACTGGACTCATTACCTTATCGTGGTGTGGTGTTTGTGTGCTTCTGTGACCCCGAGAGCTATGCCAGCTGGAGCTTCCATGCTCCTGGTAGGGTCACCCAAGCTAGACAGGTCGACGGGTAGAAGCCAGACCAAATGCGAGTCCTTCTAAAACCTGCTTTCTATCTCTTACTATGCCTTTCTTTCCGTCTTTTCCCTCATCCTGTCGATCCCTTTCTCTCTGATCTGTCTACTCTCTTTTGGATGGCAACATCCACGTGTTTAATAACTGAAATATTGTTCAAAACACGTAAAACACCAACTCACTCACTCACTCACTCACCATTTTATGTTTAATAACCGTGCCTATATCCCAGTTCAATAAGGGTTGTTGTCTCCCCTGATAATTATCTCCCTTTGTGACCTCTTACGTCAAGTGGAAACAACGAAAGTTACTGCCGGTGAGCAAGTCACGCCATTTTGCAATGCCAGTGGAATAGTGAATAGTGTAGTGGAATAATAGAAAAGCCAAAAAGAAGTATCCATCTTCAACAAGACATTATTGTTGTGTTTGCAGTAACTATAGGGGATTAATTATTGAAGGAAATCGAATTTCTCTACACCGATTTCCAGCAGACAAGAAGTTAGAAGCGAAATGGCTGCGACGTATCAGACTGGTCAGTCCAAACTTCAGACAACTCGGCAACGACAGAGTTTGTTGACAGCATTTTACAAACATGACTTTCATCCAAGGGAAAAGCATTCCTTCAATCTTCGTGCTTAGCAATGGAAAAACAAAAGTATTTCTTACAGATGGGTAACTAGCGAGTCATCATTTCATAACGCACACGTGACCCAGTGACATATTTTCCATAGACCTCCATGTTAATTATCCATTGGGATAGTAATTTTCATAAATTATTAGATTGTCGATTGATTCTGAAATCTTTACTTACATATTGCAAACTATCTCAGCAACAGGCACATTACTTCCATTAAATTTTCTAAAAATTATTTGGAAAACTACAACATTTGCCTGTGGGGGAACAGTTGTGGAAGCATCCATACTCCTTCATGATTACTGTGGGGCTGTAGATGAATCAACCATCAGTGATGTTTTGGATAAGAATGAACAGACATGTGTATCATATGTGACAGCAAACAGCAATACACAGACCATCCTGCTACATCAGCGTATATGTCTCCGCTAATGCTACCACCTATCCCCTGATATCCACCTGTAGTCTTCTGTCATATCGCTATATATAGCAAGCCAATCAAATAATGCCCTTTCAGCGATAGCGGCAAACTAGTTTCTTGGCTTCGTTCCGCGTGCTCACCTCATGATTCAAATTAACCAATAGGAGTGCTATTAGATAATAAATCTGATTCTCATTGCAGTCTCCCGCTAAGCTCCAAATTGCGCGCTCTTAGATTTCCACGTGCGACATCACTAGACAACAGTGTATGGAGTTCGAAATAGTTTAACTGAAAACAGACAGGCTATAAATAGCGCTGAGCAACCACCCGTCAGCGATAAGAAAGAAGACTATAGGAGGATATCAGGGGATAGGTTGTAGCATTAGCGGAGACATATACGCTGATGTAGCAGGATGTACACAGACAGATTTCACACCAGTCTGCAGAAGTATGTCCATACAGACTGAGGAGGAAGAAAAGTCGACATACAGGACAGTTGGGGTACAGATGAAGAAGCCTGAGGGTGTGAGCCTATGAGGGTGTCACGGTGTCAGATGAAAAATGGATGTTCTACACTGGTATTCCAAACAGGAAAACACTTGATAGTTTATTTGAGGAAATGCATGATGCAGAGCAACATACACATAGATCTGGTAGGGGTGTCAATAGTGGAAGACCAAGAAGTTTGAGAATTGCTGACGAATTTGTTCTTGTTCTCATGCGTTTAAGATTAGGCTTGTTGGTAGAAGATTTAGCAGACAGGTTTCATATTTCCAAAGCAACCTGCAGCAATATCATAAATGTTTGGATTTCTTACCTCCATGTAAATCTCGCATGTTTGGTTCCTTGGCCATCTTTTGAGATAATTCGTGATACAATGCAAAATAAATGTAAAGTTAAGTATCCGAAGTGCAGAGTTATCATTGACTGTACTGAAATTTTCAGCCAGAACCCACAATCACAGTGCAATAAGACATTGCTGTACTCTCATTACAAGTCTCACACAACATGGAAAAGTTTAGTTGGTATCAGCCCCTCAGGTGTGATTACATTTGTGTCTGACCTGTGGTCTGGGAATGTCAGTGATAAGGAATTAACCCAACGGTGCAAGATACTAGATTTATGTCAAAGAGATGATTCAATCATGGCTGATAAGGGATTCTTGATCGCTGACCCGACGACACCAAGAGGCATAAATTTGATAATACCACCTTTGAAGAGACAACGATTCACAAGGCGACAGGTTGAGGAAACCAGAAAAATCGCAAATCTGAGGATATAATGTTGAAAGGGCTATCGAGCGTATCAAGACCTTTAGAATATTGCAAGGTTTGATGCCAATCACTAGTTCACACCAAGTCACCAAAATATGGAAAATATGTGCATATTTATCTAAACTGCAGCCTCCTCTTACTCATGATGAAGACTATTGAGGTAATTGAAGCAACCAGACTTTGTACTAGTATTGTAGCAGAGACCCTTATGAGACCCCTCCAAGAAATGACATAGTGTCTAGACAATAGGCATTCAGGAATTGTCCACCTTATTGCCAGCTGAATTATTGCTAATGCCAATCGGTGATTACAACTCACCAATCATGATGTAAACATGAACTCAGCAAATGTACAACATACAGTGACTGGTCAATTATTTCCATAATCATTGTGCAAATACATTATGGCATCCAGTATCTTGTTTCAAGATTGGAAATAGTTCTTTGATCACTATTCAAGTACCAAGTCTTGCTGATAATCACATTAAATGTATGTACTTGTAATGACAAAAGATAGGAAAATTCTGAGTATAAAGAATTTTATTTCAATGAATGTGTTTTACGTTTATACAATCTTCATAATCAGTATAATTGTATAACAATTGTGGAACATGAATTGATTCTTTGTCAATATAAGATATTGGTCGTGATCACAGCTCTTATAATTATACAGTGATATGATATAATTGATAACATTCAACATTGAATTAACATTGATTGTGAAATCCATGTTGTTTTGAAATATACCTTTGTTGGCAATGAACCAGTGTAGCCTGGCTACACTTTATATATGTTTTATCTTACAGAAATCAATTGGGTAAAATTTAATGTCATAACAAATTACACACGGTATGAGAGATGGAAAGCAAATTTGAATGACTATTCTTGAAAATACAAAAGTTTTGAAACTCTTAAATACTTGTAGCTAAAATTTGGAAGTCACCTTTCCTTGTATTCGCCTTTAAAACCAGATGGTGATTTTTTAGATTTCACCTGGGGTGAGGACAGCATGAACCCCACAATGGTTAGTGCAATATAATCATTAATATAATAATTATAAAGATTTAGAGGAGTATATTCATAAAAACAAGTTCATATGATTAAATGTATACATATCTACAAAATTTGGCAGAATTATTTTCAAAAATAGAGTCATGGCTTCTGTAGCTCATCATATCGAAAAATGTAGGTTGAAATTTTACTACTCATCATCCAAATATGCTAAACCAAGGCATTTGCACAGGAGCTGTTACGGAAATAGTTTTAGCCCTCTCTTAACTCTTTCACAGTGGAGTTCCGGAATGATTATATCTTTGAAGAATGCTGTTATTTTCATGTACATTTTGTCCAAAAGCTGCTTATCAAAGTATATCCTTTTAACTGAATACCCTTTTAATGTCCAGACAAAAAAATCACACCAGTTCCTCTTGGTAACACCCATTTGACCTTGAATTTGAAAATAATAGTTGCGATTCTTCATCCTTAATTTCGTCTATGATTTTAATTTCAAAATTCTTATTAAATAAAATTGCTATTCCCCTAGAGTTACCTCTATAAGAACTGAATTTGCTAAACTTTGAGCCCCACTCCTCTTTAGTGTTATATTCCAAATCCGGTGTAAAATGGGGGTCTTGTAGACAATGTTAGAACTGTTTAAACCTTGACAGTTGTTACAGTATATTTGTCTATCATGATGCAAATTTGTTTATGCTAGCCAGATATTTCTCCAAAAGTGCATGAATTGATGAATGCTGGATAGTACCTAATTTTTTACAAAAACAACAAATTGGACTACACTTTTGAAAACAGAAAAACATTGTTAGCTTCCGAAAAAATGATACCGAAGACTCCAACCAAATGTAGTGAAATGAAACAATCTTAAAACGTTCTGGTAAATACAGTTCAGTAAGGAACAATTAGTGTATATACATGTACAAATTAAATCATTAATTTTATTACTTACGTTTTCGCATAGTGGACATATCCATACAGATATATATAAATATAAAATTAATATACAATCCACCTTCCAGTTTATCCATTTTCGCCACTAAACTCAAGTCTATGAAGAGGATTTGCACATCAGGACCTGGTTTTATTCTTAATAATAACTTTTCAATTAGTTGTTGGTTTCATTTTCTTCTAACAGTATGTAACCCGCTAAGACATGTACGTGTCTTAAGATCTGATATATTTATTTTGTGTACAAACGACAACAATATCAATTATAAAGCAGGGAACATATGAATCGTGTGCTTATTGGGTTTCATTCAAAACACTTTCAGTAAAAAAGGCAGGGAATGGAAGTGCAAGATTCATCACGTTGGTTATTGCTCAGAAGTTTATTTTTGGAGTCTTTTTTTTTGTAAAGAAGGAAATGCTCATTTGAATTTATCACGTACACAATTTCTCAATTCTAGATATATAGTGATGAAGAAAAAGAATATTAGAATAGTTTAAAAGAGGGCTATTCACATCAATTCAATAAGGGGCCATTTTACAGCAGGAATTAGAAAGGGTAGCACGTCTGAACAAATCAACCACAGAAACTAAAGTAGATTTTTTCACATACCAAAACATACTCTTCTATAGTGCTTTTAAGATTCCTCTCTTTTGAATACGATTATCTGCAGCAATAACGGTATTCACATCGGTCCACACTTCTGAAATTCACATACCACTAACTATCAATATGTTAGATTAAAAAGTTTTCTTATTTCATAAATTGACACTACCAATGCAATAATGTAAAACAAAATTCATCATAGAAACCCTCATAGAATTCTTACAAAGGAATACAGTATCTAATGGTTATTAAAGATATCCGTAAACATCTTGTCATCTGTAAACACAGTTATAAACATAGTCACCGTACGCATACCTTGTATATGTGGAAAATACATATTTAAGGTCGAGTTCAGTAGATTGGTTTGATCAAAAGTAACAAGGAATTGTATAATTCAATAACAGTAGCGGTTTGTTGCTGATTATGGTGGAGATATAGAGAATACAAAACGACGTCCTGTTTCATAACATATTTATGAAACGAGTGAATGGGTTGGTATTCAACGAGCGAAAGCGAGTTAAATACCTATACCATTCACGAGTTTCATAAATATGTTATGAAACGGGACCGAGTTTAGTATTTTATTTATTACTTGCTTAATAACATCGTAAAAAACAAAGAAAGTCGCCAACATGACTGTCGCGGCCGGCCCGCTGACATTATGATGTCATACTTAACAATTGTGACGTCATCATTACGTCACGTCATTCGGTCAGCGCGCGATGTTATTACACAATGTGTTATAACATTGTAGATTTATTAAACAGCGATATCTTCAACGGGAGAGTAATAAACAGCGTTACATATTCTGATTTTGATTGTGACATAAGGGTCACATAGAGGTTACAAAAATGAATTCTCAGTGTAGTGTACATTATTGTTTCTTTGATAAGCATTAACATATGCCTGTCAAATGAACATATTGACAGTTGCAAATGCATATGTTTTGCTTAATCTTTTATTTTTGTATCTAAAGATATTCAAAGACTTTCTAAACATGATCTGCCAACATCGTTTCTTTGTTTATAGTTTTTGAGAATAATCAACATATTTTCTGACAAAACCCTATTCTTTAATTTGTGATGATTTGTCCAAGGTTACCTGAATCGTGTTTATCTGTTTGTACACGCTTGAAATATTGAGTGTGGTCTTATTAGTGCTGTTCCTCAGTATTGCCTATGCAATTAAATGTCCATTTATTACCTATCCATTTTCCCATGTATTTGAAATTAGTGAACATGACAAGGATTTAGACTCACTATTACATTCCAGCTTCATCAATTGCCTTATGTAAACAACTGATTCAGGGGGGCATAACTGCTCTACACAGTAGAATTCATACTGTGTTATGTCTTCCTATTATTTCACCAACATCTCGTGACAGCACTCTTCCTATCACAGTTCTTATTGACACCTTCAACTAATTGGATTGATTAAAGCTTCTTTGAGGAATGTATATCGCCATACAGATTCGTCTGAAAACATAACCACTACACGCAATGTAGCTATCAAATCATATCATAGATTCGACACATTACCACCAAAAGCACAAATAGCTTTCCACGAATATCATATCGTGATAATTGACAACTTCAATATCCATTCAACTCTGAGTCGAGTTATATACTGTACGTATACATTATCTCTTTGAAAAACCTTGTGTAAATTCATTTGACTTCAAACGAGAACTTTTTTATATTAACATTTGATCCATTAGGTAAAATATGCCTGAAAACGAAAAACTTTTAAATATCAATCAAGGAAATACAGTTTTGATTAATGCTGCTTTAATAATTCTACTGAAAGTTTTGCAACTGCTGAACATTTTCATCATAAATAAAAAATCAATGTCACCAGTGAATGTTTTGTATGTTTCTTTTAATTACATTACATTAAAACCTCTTACAAATTTGGTCATGTCATGATATCATTGTATACCTTCACAAAAGCAGTTTCTGTGCTATGGGCGGTACGGTATGCAGATTGATAGTTTTCAGCTAAGTTATTTCTATTTAGGTGAAGCTTGAGCTGAGAGGCAACAATTTTTTCTAAACATTTTGAGATGAAAGAGAGAGTGGACACGTGATTAATTCTGCTTTAATAATACTACTGAAACTTATGCAACTGCTGAACATTTTCAACAAATGTAAATTCTGTAAAAAAATACAACAAATTCAACGTTGCCAGTGAATGTTTTTTTTATATTTCACTTAATTCCATTACATTAAAAACCTTTAAAAGTTTGGTCATCATAATGTACTGACCATAACTATTCTCATTGGTATTGTGTTTCGTCCCTGGATCATGATCCCTAGGGCATTAGGGTTTGATTCACATATCCAAATATTTTATGCAGAGATAAAGTTATTTTACAAATCATTATCAATATGGGAAATACAAATTTCATAATGTGTACATGTTGCAAACATACATGTTTGTTCCCCGCAATGACCATCACTGGACATGCAAAGACGTGATCAACGTGGTAAAGGAAATCAAGAGAATATAAAGCGTTTTTTAGTAAATTGTAAAAGAAAAGAGTCATTTGTTATTTGCAAAATTTCTTTCCATATTAATCTATTGTTTGTTCCAAATATATCATCCTTTATGTGTTATAAGATGCATGTGTTATAGACAAGCAATATTAATAAAAACATTTACAATGACACAAACATAAATCACAAAAGCCAATCCAGTTCAAAGGAGTTATTTGCACTAAAGCATTGCTACTTCTTATGTTCCCAAGAATTTGCGTCTGTGTCTTTGAATTGTTGAGTGTCTGGTTGATGACGATGATGTTTTGTTTGGAAACAAACAAGTGTTTAAACAACAAACACGACCAATCGGGCACAACATAATGAAACCATCCATAAAAGTTTGCTTATGTAGAAGCCAAAAACATATACAAATAAAATGTCTTTAGCATGAGTTTGTAACTTTGACTCTTGCTGTCAAAGTATGTGTTACTCATTAGCTGAAGCTCAAAGACTAACAAATTGCTTGAATTACAAAAATGATGAGATCATGGTTGACAGTTTGATTTGAGTATAGTATTCATGATCTATGCTTGAAGAAATAGTTCCCATTAGCTGGTCAACAAATTATTTAAAACCCTTTACCATGAGTTAATGTGTTTATACAGAGAATTACCTTATTATATTATTTAGATAATTAGTATAAAATACACCTTGTACACATGTATATTTCATACCACTGCCAATTATTCCTTGTTTTTAGATCACATATTTGTTTCCAGCAGGATTGGAAATATAGATACTTTCACCTCAAATGTGTATGAGTTTATGAACAGTATGAGATCTGTTAGCCACAAATGCAGTATTGACTCCTAATTGACAATTCTATCAGTAGTTAAACCACGTAGGGGTCTTTATTTGTCTTGAAAGTCTATTGAAGTAGCTGTTAAATGCTGAAACTGTTTTATTCAAATTATTTCTATTAAGAATTCATAAGCATAGACCTCTGAAATCCAGGAATAACAAGGCTTTTTTGATGGCTATGATTTCAACACTTGGAACTAGTTTGGGTTAATATATGAGAAACATAGTTTAATATACAAAGGCCATATTATAAGTTATACCATTCACAGGCGGGGTCCATGGGGAGATATCAGCCTCGAGCTTGGTGTTATGCAACTAGCCGAATTTATCTTGCCAAATGTTTAAACATAACGCATATAAAATGAAGATGAAGGAGAACATTAACTGCGTAAACCCTTTGACTATAGTTTGTTCAAAGCTACGAATCAGTTGATCAAAAGTTACCAGCTTGATCATGTGTACATTTCACTCTATTTTTTATGCATTTTACGTGCCGGGGTATAAATATTTTATCACTCGCTCAAGAGGGTGGTATTAGTATTAATCCATGGTATAAATGTTTTTGTATTTGTTTTGAAAATCAGTGAAACGGTGTTGATACCCATACAAATGAACCAAAAATCGAGAATATACACTTCTTTCCTCATTTAAAACAGCAAACAATAATTCATGCAGAAAAAACAACCATTTCTTCTTTTTAGGTTTATAATATCGCCATGACGATGATAGCTCTATGATAATGTCTTAATGCGTTAGTAAATAAAATAAATAAATATTTGCTTCAGCCCAATTCAAACCTAATATTGCAAACTCCGTAGTGAAGAATAAGTTGCGAATAATGCAAATTGGTTGTGTTACTTAAGTGACTAAAGTTTTAAGTTGCGATTGTGTTAACAGAAGGAACAATTAATATACTGTGTGTACCTTAATCGTCAAAGATAAAACGTCATCATAAACATAATGCATTCCCTTTAGTGCAATGTAATAAATGCAGTAAAGAGTGTGTCATATAACCTATTTAAATAGGTTATTTTGGTTTCTATAAAGTACAAAATATTAGAAAGATAGATTAGATAGAAAATGTATTGATAAATTGCTTCTTTGAATGAATGTCACATGCATGTACTTATCATTTTACAACAAGGATTTTTTTCTCTATATTTTGACAGGGAATTAAACTCTTTACGTCATTATTAATAGTTATGTTATACATGCTATGTACAAAAGAGGGACAAGTGATGAAAAATATTCTGTATTCTGTCTCACAGACATTATTATTTAGTTTAAATGGTGAGAGTACAGGTACCTAAACATGATGGAACATATCTTATCACATCTTCTAGCAAAATACCCTGTGATGGAATAATGGAAAAGTTTCTTATTGCTTTAGTTATAAATATCATGTATCTATTATATGTCTTGTATCTTAACACACATCAATGCGTAACCTAGCAACTCATGATCATATTTTGCAACATCCCATGTTTGTCATCTGCACACAATGTTATCAATTATGTCACTATGTCAATATGTAGAAGGACGAGGTAACCTTAAAATAGCTTGGTATTTGCCCAGAAGTGCTGAGTTAACAATTTATATTTTAAAATCATGAAGCTAGCTACATTATCACGTCAAGCGTCGATCTAAATAAGAATGATGCTCAAGTTTACTAAACAAACCGGAACTTGATCATGCATATCCAAGCATGAACCTTTTCAAAGATTTTACCACGCCCTACCAAACATGTTACTTCAAATAGATAATCAATTCTCCTATGTAATATCAAATTTATAATATAAACATATTTCCTTACATTTCTGAAAATAAACAAGTATCATAGAGTTATAACAAACACATATGTTAACAACATGACCATGATGTTCTTTTTCATGTTGTGTCATGTCATGAATATATTAAATTAAACAATATTATCATATTAAGCGTCTATCGAAATAGGAATCATGCTCAAGCTTACTAAGCAAATCAGAAACTTAGCATGCAGATCAAAGCATAAAACTTTTCAATGATATCACATCATCCTACTGTTGTTTTAATTCGATGAAATGGCATTGTAAACATGTAAGTTCAAATAAATAATTCGCTTTAAACCATGTAATATCAAATTTATCACACACACACACACATATGTTCTTACACTTGTGGAAATAAAGAAGTATCAAAGAGTAAAAATAAGTTTAAAGAATTTTAAAGACCATTTGGATCCAAGAAAGCAAAATGAAGATACTTTTTAATATTATCATTGTTGATCTACCTTCGGTTGTTCAGAAAGTTAGCGGCACGAACATGTTATTCTTTCCCATGTGATTTCATGTCTTGAACACATTCATTAAAAGAGTCTGACATAGAGATATATTTTGATACTTTGTGGGCTATTATTTTTTATCCAACCAAAAGGTTTGTTGAAACATAAGCAATATTGCGTAACGAAGATGTAAGAGATGTTAAGTGAAGAGTGTTTTGTTCTTAGATTTGTTATGAAACATATAGATAATGTTTGTTTTAATTTCATCTACTAATTCTAATATCGGCGATACTGAGGTCCTAAAGAAACATGCTTATGGATTACAAATTGGAAGATGTGTTGTAATGAAACAGATAGCAATGTACAGTTGTCAAAACAGCAATGTCTGGTTGTTCAGTTATGGTTATTATAGTTTGGATGCAAATCGCTTAATGGATTCGCCCAGTAAAGGAATAAAACTATATGGTAGTGGGATAACATTGTAAGAAGAGGAGTAATAAAAACGGCATTCTTTGCGGCAGAGTTAGTAAAGGCCTTTTCAGCGTTACTCACAATTAAGCCCTACCTGTTTTTGAAGTTGATGTTAATGATTTGATTAGGGTTACTCTAGTATTCTGTACCGTCCTTGTGTATTATTCATAGGCATGTATGGAATGCTATTCCTGTGTAGAGTCACACTGTGTATCATTATCGTCGCCAGCCTAGTCTGCCTACTCTGTCAACGTCAATTAGTAATGTATATTTCCATCGACTCAAAGGGAAGATGTTTCATTAGCTTGAGACACTTAGGCAATAACTGTTAGCAGTGAATATAATATGCATATAAGATGTTCTAATGGTTAGGTGAAAAGTAACAATGTAATAGGGGAAAGACGAATATTTGATATTTGAATGATTGTCTGGTGTGTCCAATCTAAATAGGACGAAGATTTAATAACTTATTTCCAAAAAGTGTTTTGCTTTGTACCAAAGGCGTTGATATATGTTGAAATAATCTTTTTAAAATAATGTACGTTCAACTTTCAAAGGCATTTAAACACTGTGTCGCAGATCATCTTCATAATAGTAGTTTTAACATACCCTTGAAAATTGGGCTTTACATTTTCCACTTATGTAAACATTAAGCTTAAAGCATTTTGATCCAAAATTTGACATCGCTCTGCTTTGTAAACATGGTTTCTTTTCAACTGCTAAATGCTGCTACCAGTAGAAAGGAGTGTCAAAGTTTGAGATATCCAATAGTATAGACTTTATAAAAACATGAAATAAATGAAGTATTTTAAAATGAAGACATATAAATAAATACTTCAGGCAGTTTGTTATTATATTTTTACTTTTCAACATTTCAAATGATGAAGTATTCCATGTCTTAACGTTTTCAATTTGATACAACCAAAACAAACAACAAAACATTAGTCTCTCAGCCTGATCCAAAATTAGATAAATGCCTAACAAGTATATAGAACACTTGAGAGCTCAATTTATCCTCTTTTTCATTTGATTTTGTTTTTGTTTTCAAGTTTTAAATTTAATGACCATTCATTTCAGAGTCGAAATTACGACTACCAAAACATGTGCATCGTCGTTTGATATCTCAGCTCTATGCATTATTATTTTATGAACTGTCAATGTGTTGTTAGGATGTGTATGCTGCTAAAGGATGAGTCATCACCTCAATGTGAGCAAGTGTTGGGCTTGGTTGATTCTCTAACCCTGAATTGCAACTCGAAAAGGATTCTCCATACCATTCCCCTTAATGCGGCGATTACGCCTTTTTAACTTTATACATTTGACATCGGAGGTTAATCAAACAAGAACAGATATCATCAAGTATTCAGGGCCAAACAATTGTTTTGTGGGTCAGGTAAATATTTCATGTGTAACATTTGTGAATGATTGCAAAGTTTCAGTTTAGAGGGTGGTTTCTCTTCTCACTTGTGGAGACAAGACTGTGCAACAAAAACAGGCTCCATTTGCATTTAGTTGTCCTGTTATAGATGCGGTATACGTTTTTAAGCATGAACACTTGCCACGAAATCCATTAATTGCAACATGATGTATACCCATAAATTCCATGTAGTGTCATTGAATGTGTTTCAAACCTGAGCAAAACATTGCGAAAATATATTACTGTAATACACAGTGCATGATTGTAGGTAAACATTCCCAAACAATCCCCTCTACAAACATATACATATATGTAAATTAGGATTACTTTCAATAGAATATATAGGAGATATTTGAACAGGAAAATGTTTTACAGTGTTTTAAATGCAGCTCGCACCAATGACTATTCACCAACTGACAATCATTTCATCCTGTAGTCTTTCAAAAACATGTTCCAAGTTAGATACTGTGTAGTAAAATATTCCAAATCTATAACATACCATAAGAAATATTGCAAAGTTGGAATTGAATAACGAAATTCCATGCTATACAATTGAGCATTACATCAACAACAGCAACAAATTTCTCTAAGATATATAACCTTGCCGATAAAGATAACAACTCTGCCATGTTCGCTAGGTTAGCAAATTCTGCTGTACAATACACTCAAAAGTTCAAAATATAAAATGAGCTATTCTTTTTTTCTCTCGTGTGTGTGGATGCCCCAAACCTCGTCGACGTTGGAATAATTATTCCTATAAACATATTAACAGCTTATTTATAATTATGAAATAATCAAATGCATTATGTTATGCTCTCAAACATTTATGTTAATGACTTCCTGATCTATAATAGCTATTGGAGAAAGCTATACCGAAACGCTAATCTCATATAATTCCAATGACTGTTTGACTGTAATGACTTTATGCTAATATTTATGATAGAGCATCGTTATGAGTACAGCAGCACTGTATAGCTAGTATGGTGCTAAATGATGTATTCAGAAACCGTTGTAATCGCATTGGTGTTGTATTTCTTCAAAAAAGCTTGTTATGTATTTTGTTCCTGCTTGTGTACTTTCCCTGTCAGTAAATTACAATTTATCAAGTTATGATTGATAAGATACGAAATGTGAACTATTGTTGCTAAATGATTTGAAAAAAAGATTAATAAAATGTGTGTGCAACTTAGTTTCGTTGTACATTTTCTTTCAAAGTAGTTAATATCAATTACGTGATGTTGATGTAAATGTTATTTCCAATTTCTTTATACACTGTTCTACAATAACACCTAACACAACAAACAAGTACATGGCAGGATTGTGGTGTGAAATGTGAAATTAGTCGATCATTAAACAAAGCTTTTACCTGACCAAACTGAGACTACGGCTTTTTTTTACATTCTATAGCCTGCATCAGAAACATTTATTTTGATTTCCACATAATTTTGAGGCGTGAAATGATCATATTTCAACGGGAAATGACACCTTTTTAATCGTTCGTTTAACATACAAATATTTACAAAAAACGCTCAATTTTTGTATATTCCGAAAGCTTAGATATCCGACGACTCAATAACGATGTATTCAAGCCAATGATTATTGTATAAACATTTAATATCGTTTATTTCAAAACCATATCTAATGACGCAAAAAGGCGACTGCCTTGTTAAATTGGCGCCGTTATGGCTAGACATGTCTGTTAAAGTGATAATCTGATTGTCTGTTGTTTGCTGAATCTTACACAACATACACTGACTATTATTTCCGACGGTGACAAATAACAAATCGTTTATGTTTTCAGTGAACAAACCGACTACTTTCTACAATCGAATACCTACAATGTTAATTTTTTGTGAGTTTATTACACTATAAAGATATATTTTAAAGAGGCCAATAGACGGTGAATAATTTTATCACGATGGTTTGAAGAAAAGGAAAAGTGTAAACGGTTTTCATGTTATTTATTATGATATTTTTTCTCTTATGAAAAGATAGACGCCACAGTGGATTATCTTTAGTACGTTATGATCAATGTCCGTATTTTTACAACACATATCAATAATACAATAATTAAACATTATTTAACAGTGGTTGATCTATTCAAGATATATAAGGTTTCAATTCGTATCGAAAATGAAACAATGTTATATTTGGGATCACACTGTTTTGCATATAACATTCCGAATATTAGTACAGTCACATCCATCAAAGCGATTCCGACAACAAAAGTAGTACAGAGTATTTTCTTAGATATTATCGTATTTGCTTCTTGCCTTTTTATTAATCAGAAATTAACATATAAATCTTTTGGTTTGAAGGAGGTTTTGCTCCAGACTTTATGGTAGACACGAAAATGGGTTTTCAAAGCGTTCGCCTGTTGATTTCGGCGGCATTCTAAAAACCGGGTATAAAATGCTGATTAAAAGTCTAATTTATGTGTGTATTGTCTCAATTATATGCTCATTGCATTCTCATAGATAATAGTACTGGAGATATTGATCTATCATTCTTAGAAAAAGTACATTGCATACCCTCTTTAAGCTGTCTGTGGAAGGAGTTTGAAGTTTCTGCACATCTAATTTAAGGGGGATAGAGTTCCATAGGTTTGGGGCGGATACAGAAAAGGCGTGACTTGCTTGTTTTGTCTTGGTCTTTGGGATGACAAGTTGGCTTTTGTTTTCTGACCGTAGGCTTCGTACTGGTGTGTAGTGACTGACCAGGTCCTTGAGATATGCTGGAGAGTTTGGATCATTCACAGCTGAAAATGCGAGAGAAAGTATTTTGGAAATTATCCTTTCATAAACAGGCAGCCAGTGAAGTTGTTTGAGGACAGGCGTGATATGATCCCTGTGATATGAGCTCTGTTCTGGACTTTCTGAAGATGGTTTATGTTTCCAGTTTCGCAGAGGAGTGAGTTGCAGTAGTCCAGTCTTGACTTTACATAGCAATGGACTGGCAGCTTTGTCACCTCTTTGTCGAGGTAGCGTCGGATCTTTCCAATGTTCCTGAGATGGATGTTGGCAGTTCTGCACATGTTCAGAGCTTGCTGATTTGGTGACATTGTTTCACTAAAAATGACTCCAAGATTCTTCACCTTGTTGGCAGGGTGAATGCTTGAGTCACCGATTGTTAGGGGGGATGTCTTCACTTTGTTTAGTTGTGCCCTTGATCATATACTAAGTCTTGTCGTACTTCATTCTCAAGAAGTTCACAGTCATCCATTTGCGAATGTCTTCAGGACATGCTTAGAATGCAAGTAATGTAAAAAAGGTCTGTATTTAATACTTACTATTATGTAGACAGAAATACACATCTCAATTGGTAGACACACCTTCTCTGATTCAATTAGCGATGACAGTTACGTTTTACTCTTTGGTCTATCATTAGACCTCTCAAACAGGTGTCTGTCATAACAAGGTGTTATTCCTGAATTGTTTTGCATTCTAGCATGTCGTAATTGTCATGTAATTTAATAGCACGCTATTTTCCCTACATCATCTAAATATATTTATATTCGATTACAATAAATAGTGAGCCTGCATACTATGTGTATTGGTGATTGAAGCGGTTTCCTTAACTTCATTCTTTGCTGCTTATTTTTCTTCATTGGGTTTGTTTTGACAGCAATGCATATCTCAATTCGGTAAACAGGAGGGTCTCTGGCGCCATCATTTTAACAAAGTCAGACCATCTTTCTTTGTTTGCACTCTGTTTACAATTTAAACATTGATATATGTCATAACATTTCCCTATTCCTGGGTTGTTTGATATCCTGGTCTACTTGAATGGCTTTGATGGTCTCCTTCTACCTTGTCCTTAGGTATATAAATGAATGGGAGTATCTCTGGTATCTTAGGCTAAATGGCACTAACACACTTTTGAAATCGTTAAGAACATTCATGTAGGTTTTTTTTCATTTTTAAAGATTGTTTTTTTCTCATCAATCTTCTTGTAAGTACAGTTACTTTTTTTGTTATGTGTCAGTAAGACAGAACTTAAATTGCGTTGTAGCAGGAGGTATTACTGAAATGTATGTACTATTTTGCAGACAACATTAGCATATTAATACTTGTCTTTATAATAAAACCCAGATGACTGAATCTGAAGATTTGAATGATAAAATCGTAAAACTAAAGTATCAAGAGAGCACACAAATGAAATGATTTATTATTGACATTTAATTAGAGCTTCAGGACCTCAAATTTTAACGTGAAAACAAAATTACTTATTACCAATATTTTCCCTCAAGACAATTTTGGACAAGTTCAAAGCCAATCGTATGATCTTCGATCAATGAAAAATAATGATCCTCTCCAAACCACTTTGTATCCACTTCGGATTTCTCTCAGTAAAGATGTAAAGGAGATAAGTAGATATAGAACAAGTTTTGATTTGGGCATTTGTTATGTTAATAACATTTATTTTAGTTGAACCGATGGCACAAAACGTCAAAGGTTTTTGAATTTTGTGAAAGGTTCCCATTTTATGTTTAATCACCGTGCCTATTATTGTTGAAAAATGTAGTATCAAAATGCTGCAGTATTTGTCATGAAATTTCAATGATGCATTACTGAGCATTGAGTTTCATTGCAAATAGAAATATATAAGTTACAAGAGAAAGACTACTATCATAATGCATCATATACAAATATCACATCAACATTGCAAGTAAAAGAAAAGGCTCTTCTAAAGCTCCAACAATCTTCTTTCACAATTATATAATTTATATTTACGTCATTCGATTGATCAAGATCTAACTTTATGAAAGTGTTAAAACTCTTTGTAAGGTAAAACCTTCGTGTAACAACCAACAATGCCTTTTGTTATAACCCAATTTTCATTTTACAATTAGATGATAATGCATGAGTGTCACCGCAATGATTGATGAGATGGATGTCGAAAAAAACTGTTATTTGATTTCAAACGAGCTGCCCTATATATTATATGGATAAAAAGTAATGCCTTTCCATGTCATTTTGCAGCGACAGGAGCCTTTTCACAATCAGTGCATTTAAAACCTCTTGTTTTTTTATAAATAAGCCAAGTACAAAAAACAGTTGCTCAATGCTCAAGGTAAAATTTATAGCTAAACTGCAGTTTGAAGAACTCAATAAATATTTATAACTGAAGCGAAGGACAAAACATAAAAGATGCTGCGCTCTGCAAAGCCACTTTGTTTTCGTTTTTTAAAGAAATTATTTAAAAGTTCTCGTCATAAAAAACCCAATGTAATGCGTCATAAATTAACCATCATGAAAGCAGCTCGATTTTAAAAAGTATGCTTTTGTCAATGACAAGGTTGATTCTCCATATATAAATCTGAACATTATCGTTTCTTTAGATAGAATGGTTCTTTAACGATTATTTCAGTGTGACTTAATCTGAACAACTACATTGCATTGTTGTTCTTTAATTAGTTTAACAACTTCCTCGTATTGAAATTGATGAAATTATCGTTCGATGTGTGAGCTCTGGGACTGTGGTACAATACCAATTCTATACTCATCCTCTGCTTCTGGGAGAATGTAGAAATAGCAAACCGGACGCAAAGGTTAATCAATAGAGAATGGTTTCCTAGGGTTGACTTTGATTGAGCGATCTAGAGTTAAATCCGTCCTGAGTAGGTTTGCTTTAGTAGATAAAAGCCTCTTTCAGTGATTATTGAAGCCTTATTCTAAAGTTACAGACTGCGTTTTTGGAAAGGGAAGATTGATTGTTTACTTTGTTTATGGGAAGAAATCTAAGTTGTAAATTGATTTAAAACATAAATTATCATATTTATTTGAAGCTCTGCATCCTCAAAATAATGAAAACAATATCGAATTGATCAACAATTTAAAAAGAAAAAAATTACACAAATGTATAGACATTTTATTGGTTTTAAAATTAAAGATTACAATTAAATGTTTCCCATTTTATTTCAATTAAATGTTTCCCATTTTATTTCAATTTAATATTTCAAACTTAATTCAAAAAGAAAAACTAGCCATTCAATTTTTCCTGAAGAACATGTTGGGTAAATGTGAACGCATTCAAACGGTGTTCAAAGCAAAGTTTATGACGAATGATAATGTTATAAAATACACCGTTTCTCTCATAAATGATACATTTGAGTTACCTGTCATGAAAAGCAGGGTAACGTGCTTCAGAAGGTAGATTAAAGTGACTCTACTTAATGTGTTTACTTTATGAAATACTATCATTTGAAATTCTTTATCACATGCAAGTTCATCAAGATCAGATCGTTAATTAACTTCTGTGCAAAAACCACTGTTCATTTCTCTCACCAATTGTTGTATGTTAAGGTTACAATTACATAATTAGAAATTTCTTTCAAACTTACTACAATATTGCTGTTACTTACAAAATTGCTAAAATGTCTCAGTATTTAAATTTCATAAAATGTTTCTTATGATGACAAATCTGCCAATACGCTATTAAAAACCGTGTTATTTAAGTCTACATGCTTTAAAGTGTTCCTCGATATTGATTTCTGAAAGACAGTGTTTACTGTTTTCATTTATTACTGACTACCTCGTATTCAATTATTTTATTAGGGTTCTTATACTTTGCCCAACCTTGGTGACTCTGAATATCAATTATACTGTCCACGTAAACAAGGTAATAAAGCGTATCTGCAGTTTCATTGCCCAACATGGGGGTAGATTGTGGATGCCAGTATGTATATATCAAGGAGGTATGTAATATTGATTTATTCAAAGACAAAAAGCACATACACTAGAGGTATCTGTGTGAAGATCTATAAGATATATTTGAAAGATTACTGTCCATGAAGATGAAGCTATAATAGCATTTATTATATACTCATGTAATCTTAGGATAGTAATACAAGGGTGCAATACGGAATGCGTCTTCAAAATCCGTATTGCACGATTGCCGGTTCTACTTTTTTCAAGCTTCGGCAATTCTCGCAACTTTCCGTACGTAACAATCATTTTCTTAATTAGAACACCGGATTTGACGTATCTCAATGCATTGGTAACAAACCTACTTTTTAATATGATATTGAAGAATAATTTAGTGAGAAACTAGTGTTATCGCTAGTAAAGAAACTGCAAAACACTATAAAAAAGGAATCCTAAACAAAACTCCGAGAACATCGCCAGCGACGCTTGGCCCTTATGACGTCATAGCCTACAACGATTATGACGCCATTTCCATAGTGACGTCGTTTGAAAGGATCTCGTCGCTCGGAATCCTGAACTTACGTTTATCATATTCAGAACTTTATAAATAATTACTAAGGATAAACTTTTATCACTGTATTTAGTTTTCACACTTGAGAAAATTGCCCCTTACGTTTAACTACGCAAAGTAATGAGAAAATATACAGATAATTGAGGTATCAAATCATCAGTCGAGCGTGTCATAGGTAATCGCCTTCTTTGAATTATGTATCAATGCGCAGTGCGACGTCTCGGATTATTTAAGCTATTCAAAATTACTTTTAAAACGGTTAAAAGGAGAGTATATAACAAATACAGAACGTCATACGTGTGCATTTGGGTCGTTTGTATTGAACTCGAAGATGCCTGTAAGGCCCGATGGGCTTATGGCATGGCATGGTGTCCGGCGTCCGTCCGTCCGTCCATCCGTCCGTAAACTTTATGGAATTTTGACTTCTTCTCCAGAACCATAAGGCCTAGAAAGCTGAAACTTTGTGTACAGACTCCTTGGCTAGTGAGGTTTATAAATTGTAGCTTTGGTGGCTCTGTGACTCTTAATAAGGGCCACAGGGGCCACGCCCTAAAAACCTATTTTCATCTTCTTCTCCAGAACCATGAGGCCTAGAAAGCTGAAACTGTGTGTACAGACTCCTTGGCTAGTGAGGATTATAAATTGTAGCTTTGGTGGCCCTGTAACCCCTAATAAGGGCCACAGGGGCCACGCCCTAAAAACCTATTTTCATCTTCTTCTCCAGAACCATGAGGCCTAGAAAGCTGAAGCTTTGTGTACAGACTACTTGACTAGTGAGGATTATAAATTGTAGCTTTGGTGGTCCTGTGACCCCTAATAAGGGCCACAGGGGCCACGCCCTAAAAAAAACTATTTTCATCTTCTTTTCCAGAACCATGAGGCCTAGAAAGCTGAAACTTTGTGTACAGACTCCTTGGCTAGTGAGGTTTATCAATTGTAGCTTTGGTGGCTCTGTGACCCCTAATAAGGGCCACAGGAGCCACGCCCTAAAAACCTATTTTCATCTTCTTCTCCAGAACCATAAGGCCTAGAAAGCTGAAACTTTGTGTACAGACTCCTTGGCTAGTGAGGATTATAAATTGTAGTATAAGGCCTAGAAAACTGAAACATGTCGCCTATATACTTAATTTTATGATTGGTGACCCTTTGGCCTCTACAAAGGGGGAATCACATTTGCCACACTCAACAGCATATATTGTAATTGACGATGAAGCCTGATGAGCTACAGAGCCAATGGCTCTATTTTTTAAATGTTTACTTCGGTCCTTTTGACGTTTTGACTTGGGCTTTTTTACTTATTTTTTCGGGCCTTTTGACCATCTCCCGGCGAACTATCTGTTTAAGAATATGCATCGTATTTGTTGACTCAGTCATAAATGTATTGTATGTATTGTAATGTATAAACGACAATCGGCAGCAAGAACTTTGTGCTTCAAAACATCAATCGATATTGCCTTCTGACAACAGTTCTGAAATGCACATACTACTTGATATCAATATATTGGCTTAAAAAGTTTTCTCATTTCGTAGTTTGACATTACCAATGCAGTTATGTCAAACAAAACTCATCATTGAAACACTCAAAGAATTCATTCGATGAAGTACCATTTCAACTAATAATAGATCTTTGAGTTTATCCGAGTTTTACTATTTTTTAGTTTTGTCATCTTATCTGTAAACACAGTTAAAACAAAGTTATGAACTATACGTTATATATGAAGAAGTTACATATTAAATTCGGGTTCACTAGATTAGTTTAATATAAAGTAACAGGGAAGTTTACTAATTCGATAACACTAGCAGTTATTGCCGCTTATGTTGGAGATACAACATTAGGTATTATAATTTTATTTTTGTGACATACTGGTCAATTATAGGTTAAACAAATGAATACACTGTGTTGTGTAAATTAATATTTCTTTTTTAATCATTTACATATGCCTTCCTATACTGAGTTTAGAAAGGCCTAGTAGAAGGTCGCGTCAGCCGAGCTTTCTGCGACCTATAACCCTCCAACGTTAGACGTACGATGGCAGACTATTGTGGCTTGGTAAAATGTTTTCTTATAGGTCAATTCGATACGTGGGCTGACGCGACCCTCTACTAGGCCCTTCTAGACTCAGTATAGGAGCTAAACGGGTAATATTGAAACTAGGTTTACTTAGACTGGTTTTGGAGGCTTCTTTTGTAAAAATTGCAATGCACGTACAAACGTTCTAGAATGATATAAAATGCTTTAGTCATCTCTAGTTTGTATTCATGATATCAAAGAACGTGTCAAGGAATGATATGCACACAGAACATTTCTACACCTAGATGATGTCAAACTCCATACCGCCTTCTTTGAATTATGTATCAATGCGCAGTGCGACGTCTCGGATTATTTAAGCTATTCAAAATTACTTTTAAAACGGTTAAAAGGAGAGTATATAACAAATACAGAACGTCATACGTGTGCATTTGGGTCGTTTGTATTGAACTCGAAGATGCCTGTAAGGCCCGATGGGCTTATGGCATGGCATGGTGTCCGGCGTCCGTCCGTCCGTCCATCCGTCCGTAAACTTTGTGGAATTTTGACTTCTTCTCCAGAACCATAAGGCCTAGAAAGCTGAAACTTTGTGTACAGACTCCTTGGCTAGTGAGGTTTATAAATTGTAGCTTTGGTGGCTCTGTGACTCTTAATAAGGGCCACAGGGGCCACGCCCTAAAAACCTATTTTCATCTTCTTCTCCAGAACCATGAGGCCTAGAAAGCTGAAACTTTGTGTACAGACTCCTTGGCTAGTGAGGATTATAAATTGTAGCTTTGGTGGCCCTGTAACCCCTAATAAGGGCCACAGGGGCCACGCCCTAAAAACCTATTTTCATCTTCTTCTCCAGAACCATGAGGCCTAGAAAGCTGAAGCTTTGTGTACAGACTACTTGACTAGTGAGGATTATAAATTGTAGCTTTGGTGGTCCTGTGACCCCTAATAAGGGCCACAGGGGCCACGCCCTAAAAAAACCTATTTTCATCTTCTTTTCCAGAACCATGAGGCCTAGAAAGCTGAAACTTTGTGTACAGACTCCTTGGCTAGTGAGGTTTATCAATTGTAGCTTTGGTGGCTCTGTGACCCCTAATAAGGGCCACAGGAGCCACGCCCTAAAAAACTATTTTCATCTTCTTCTCCAGAACCATAAGGCCTAGAAAGCTGAAACTTTGTGTACAGACTCCTTGGCTAGTGAGGTTTATAAATTGTAGCTTTGGTGGCTCTGTGACTCTTAATAAGGGCCACAGGAGCCACGCCCTAAAAACCTATTTTCATCTTCTTCTCCAGAACCATAAGGCCTAGAAAGCTGAAACTTTGTGTACAGACTCCTTGGCTAGTGAGGATTATAAATTGTAGTATAAGGCCTAGAAAACTGAAACATGTCGCCTATATACTTAATTTTATGATTGGTGACCCTTTGGCCTCTACAAAGGGGGAATCACATTTGCCACACTCAACAGCATATATTGTAATTGACGATGAAGCCTGATGAGCTACTGAGCCAATGGCTCTATTTTTTAAATGTTTACTTCGGTCCTTTTGACGTTTTGACTTGGGCTTTTTTACTTATTTTTTCGGGCCTTTTGACCATCTCCCGGCGAACTATCTGTTTAAGAATATGCATCGTATTTGTTGACTCAGTCATAAATGTATTGTTCGATGAGGTTTTTGATAACTTCAGCCTTAAGTTGAAAGAAAGACGGAATCCGTCATTAATCATATAAAATATATTTGTTAATATAACAGAAACATTGGATTTGAAAAATTGGAATATAGTGAGTTTTACTTAAATTGCCAACATTGTATATTGTAGGTAGTTTATTGAATAATTGACCAAACCCCGAGATTATAAAATGTTATTGAGTAAGATGTCATACTCTTAGCTTAAGAATGAAAACGTACTGGACCCATGTTAGGTTTCAGGCTTACTTACATTTAGTACGGTACTACCTCTGATGGGAGAGAATGACCAAAGTTAGCACCACTGATAATGACTTGGTTGTTAACATGACAATATGAACACATGAGACGCTTCTTTGTTTAACCATTTTCTCCACTAAACTAAAGTCTATGAAGGAGAGTTGCAAATCAAGACCTGGTGATATTCTTAATAACGACTCTTCAATTAGTTGTTGGTTTCAATTTTGACGCACAGTATGTACTCCGTTACAGGTCGTAAGATATGATAAACTGACGTCCAAAAGAAACTTTACACTTTTTAAACTGAAATTTTGAAAACAATGTTATTTCAATATTTTCAGTTAAGTTCTCAACAACAAAGTTGAAACCCAAACTTTTATGTTTAAAACTTTAAATTGAGCAATATTCATGCATTTTGCAAAAAATGGCCAAAAATGTCATAATCAGGTGACCTTTCCACCGGAGTTTAGTCACGTGACAAAAAGGTTTAATAAATGTCCATAATGAATGTTTGTCCTCCTGTTTGTGAAAAAAACACCTTAAAACCGGTAACGGCACAGCAAAAATATCACCAATCCCCATTGAAAATCAACAAAACTGATAAAAAAAATACCCTTGTTACAAGAATCGATAGTGTTCCTTCATTTGTTATGGTAACTTGATCAGGCTTTACAGAGAGGTTGTGAGGATTGCTGACAACCCTGAAACATGGAAAAAGAGTTGTTTTTGACTGCATGAGGGCCAATATCTAAAACGTTAGACCACCGATAACGTTGTCTCTTAGTGACGTCAAGGATAGCATACATCAAAGGTCGACATGTCATTATGTTCTCGTGCACTATATGAACTTGAACAGTTGTAATCAAAGCTCATTGACTGCTCAATTGATAGCCATTGGCCACTAATCAACCACACAAGGCAATGTCATTCATAAAGTCATAACGTCAGAATTGGCCTGCAATATTACGATTTAACTGCGATTGTTCAGCTCTCAAGGCTGATTACCAGTTGTACGACTAACAAATGTGTCAATCTGACATGTAGGACTTTATCCATAAATTCCCATTGATAGAAAAACATGGATTCAGATTTAATGTGAAGATTGAAACCGAAGTCAGGTGACGTAATTCAAATTTTGGCCTTTTTCGTTACACATGGCAGATTTTGAAGGGGTAACACTCGGCCTGCTCATACCTGGCGCAAAAGTTGCTAATTTCATAACCTTAACGAAATTATTGCGAAAAAAGCATTTCAATGAATGCCTGAACAATTAAATTTTTGACCCTGCCCACTTTAAATTGATTAATTGCTAAATCGGGATTTTCCCCTTCAATTTTAATTAGCTGGTTGTTGACTGAAATGGTTGATTGATAAAAGGCACTTTGTTTTAAAGTTCTATCGTTTTTCATTCTTTAATCAGAATGATTACAAAATGTTGTAAAGTTTCTTTTGGACGTCAGTTTACATCCATCTTGTGTACAAATGAAGGAAATCAATCGTAAAGCAGAGAACATATACATGGTATGTTTATTGGTTTCATTCAAAACACACACTTTCAATAAAAAGATAAGGGAATGGAAGTGCAAGATTCATCACGTTGGTTATTGATGAGAAGTTTATTTTCAGAGTTTGTGCTGTTTACGAAGCAAATGATCTTTTGAATTTATCACGTACACAATTTCTCAATTCTAAATATATAGTGATGAAGAAAATAGCCTTAAAGAGTACTATTCACATCAATTCAATGGGGGCCTTTTTACAGCAGGAATTAGAAAGGGTAGCACGTCTGAACAAATCAATCACCTGAAATGAAGTTGATCTTTTCACATAACAAAACATAAACTTCTACAGCGCTTTTCATATCCCTCTCTATTGCAAACGACAATCGGCAGCAAGAACGTTGTGCTTCAAAACATCAATCGATATTGCCTTCTGACAACAGTTCTGAAATGCACATACTACTTGATATCAATATATTGGCTTAAAAAGTTTTCTCATTTCGTAGTTTGACATTACCAATGCAGTTATGTCAAACAAAACTCATCATTGAAACACTCAAAGAATTCATTCGATGAAGTACCATTTCAACTAATAATAGATCTTTGAGTTTATCCGAGTTTTACTATTTTTTAGTTTTGTCATCTTATCTGTAAACACAGTTAAAACAAAGTTATGAACTATACGTTATATATGAAGAAGTTACATATTAAATTCGGGTTCACTAGATTAGTTTAATATAAAGTAACAGGGAAGTTTACTAATTCGATAACACTAGCAGTTATTGCCGCTTATGTTGGAGATACAACATTAGGTATTATAATTTTATTTTTGTGACATACTGGTCAATTATAGGTTAAACAAATGAATACACTGTGTTGTGTAAATTAATATTTCTTTTTTAATCATTTACATATGCCTTCCTATACTGAGTTTAGAAAGGCCTAGTAGAGGGTCGCGTCAGCCGAGCTTTCTGCGACCTATAACCCTCCAACGTTAGACGTACGATGGCAGACTATTGTGGCTTGGTAAAATGTTTTCTTATAGGTCAATTCGATACGTGGGCTGACGCGACCCTCTACTAGGCCCTTCTAGACTCAGTATAGGAGCTAAACGGGTAATATTGAAACTAGGTTTACTTAGACTGGTTTTGGAGACTTCTTTTGTAAAAATTGCAATGCACGTACAAACGTTCTAGAATGATATAAAATGCTTTAGTCATCTCTAGTTTGTATTCATGATATCAAAGAACGTGTCAAGGAATGATATGCACACAGAACATTTCTACACCTAGATGATGTCAAACTCCATACCGCCAGACCGACCGTGATATCCTTGTCCAGCAAAACGTGAAGTCAACGTCTAGCCGCGGCCAAAGAGTTCCCCTAAAAGGCGATATATGAGATTGACAAGAATATTCATGAAGAGGGGAGAGGATCCCTTCAATGTATAAGTGACCAAAACTAATTTTCGTAAACGATTGAAATATTGAAAACATTTTTTGCTTGAAATACCCTCTTGTTTAATTTTCTTGTGATGAGTTTTTCAAGGATACCTGAATTTTGTTTAACTTCTAGTACACGTTTTAAATCTTAAATGTGTACTTATTAGTGCTTTTCTCAAGTATCGCCTTTTGTAAAATGCTTATTTACTCTCTATCAATGTGCCAATGTATTCGAAATTTGTCAACATGACACAAATTTATACACACTATTACATTCCCACTTTGTCGATTGTCTCCCATGTGCGTTATGGAAACAATTGTTTCAGACGCATGACTGTTCTACATAGCAAAATGCATATAATGTTGTGTCTTTCCTTTTATTTCACCAACAACCCGTGAGAGCACTCTTCCTGTCACCGATCTTATTGACATCTTCAACAAATTTGATTTATTTAACCTTCTTTGAGGGATGTGTATCGTCTTTCACCATACAGATTCATCAGAAAAGATTACCACTACACGCACTGTAGCTACCGAATCATATCATACATTTGACACCAACCACAAAACGCAATATATCTATCCACGAATACCTACCATGATAATTGACATCATTCCCAGTATGTAAATGGACTTTGATTCATCCTCTATTGACGTAGTTGAGGTATATGGTTTTATGACCGATGTCCAAAAATGGATATTTTTTCTTGCCAATTGAATCATAAGCTAATTATCATTTCAACACAATGCATATTTAGATGGTGAAACATCAATCACAATTGAAACATGAATTGATTAATATGCAAAATATTAAGTTACTGTTAGTGATCGGCAATGTGAATCTGTAATGATATCAATTTTCCATCGTTTTTCCCACCTAAATAATTCTGATTCGTTTCTAAATTTATGCAACTTACTTGAAACAAAAACCCTTATGTGTTAGAGCCCAATCAGTAAATCAACTCCAAGGAACAATCGACATACACACTGAGACTGTAAAATTGTAACACTTAATCATTAGTGTTAAGTTAAACATGATTGAATCAGGCCTAGTATTGATACCAATGTGTCATGCATTTGACATAACTCAATAGTAATAGTAATAGTAGCCCCAAGGTCAAGGTCAAAAGTCATGACCTCATCTTTGAGGTCTTATCATGATAGATGAACATGTGAAATACCAAAGGTCTATTTCTATCCAATCACACGTTATGACCAAAGTTAAAGTTTTCGAGACATGCTTGTGAAAAAGAAAAGTTGTGAATTTTAGGTTAAAGTTTTTTGAGACAAACAGACTGACAGACAAACAGACGGACAGGGCAAAAACAATATTCCCCGAAATCTCCGATACGGGGACATAAACACCCTTAATGATATTTGGTCATCATAATGTACTCACCATAACTATTTTCATTTGTATAGTGCTTGGTTCCCTGGATCAAAATCCCTTGGTTATTAGGGTTTGATTCACATATCCAAATAAAGTTTGCTAAAAGGTTTGATTCACATATCCAAATATAGTTTGCTAAGAGAAATTTATTTTACGAATCATTGTCACTATTGGAACTATTCATAACGTGAACTTGTTTCACACGTTTGTTCCCCCACACTTACCATCACTGAACGTGCAAAGAGGTGATAAACCTTGTTACAGACCTCACGTGAATGTATAACGTTGTATGGTAAAATCTTAAAGAAAAGAGACATTTGTTATTTGAAAAATTCCTTTTCGTTTCTCATTTAAATCTTTCGTTTGAATTACGTTTCTAAAAAACTCGAACTCTTACTATCCTTAATTGTAATAACAGATAATTGATATCACCTAGGAATATTAATAGGAACATTGTTCAAATAACATTGAACAAGATCGAATAAAGATACACAAATAAAACACAAAATCCAAATCAGTTATAAGTTGTTTGAACTGAGGCATGGTTACTTCTTGTGTTCCCATGAATTTGCATCTGTGTCTTTGATTTGTTGAGGTGTCTGGGGCAACACATGATGATATATTATTTGAAAACAAACCAGTATTTAAACAACAAACACGAGCAATCGGGCACAAAATAATGAAGCCATCCATGAAAGTTTGCTAATGTAGAAACCAATGAACCACTCATATAGAAACCAAAATGACCTAACAATTCATCTTACCAAGGAGGTGTAAAATGTCTTTAGGAAAAGAGTTTGTAACTTTGAAGAGGGAACGTTGCCTTTTTTATCGACTCTTGCTGTCATGTAATTTAATACTCTTTAGCCGAAAGTGATCAACAACTGACTGACTAGCTGTTCGAATTGCGAAAATGCAAGTTGTTAGACAATCAAAAAGGGTAAGGTGATAGTTGAACATCTTATGTATTTATCATATTCAATATCTACGTTTGGAGAAATTGTTTTAATGATCTGATCATCAGCACATTTATCCAGACCCTTTACCCAAGGAATATATCTGTTTAGACAGCTAATCGTTCAGTTTATCACTACAATGATGCTTCATAATGCACCCAGGAAATACAACTTTTCACTGGTTTATTATTGTTTCAAAGTTTAAATAATCACATCTTGTCAACCTCACACTGGTCAACCTTATTCCATGTGATGGCGATTAGATATATATACATGTAATGTATAAACATCTAGATATCAAAACACACACGAAGTCTGCGTACCTTTTCAACATGATTATGAAGTATAGTTACGATGAGGTTGTTTTGTCCTCTGTGCCAAAGGTAACTAGTGCGAAACTATTTATTTCACGCTAAACTTGTGTTTTAGGGTAGTCAGTTAACCTATTTTGATTATACATTTGTAGCTACTTCAGACACATTTTTATTCAATTCCATTCTCACAATGCAATTAAGTTCCCCTTTAACTTCCATGTAATGATAACCAAAAGCGTAATAAAACCTTAAAATATTGTTTTAATCCTGAAACTAAATCTGTTGCTTTAACTGCAAACACCATGATACGTTTGCAAAAGTCTACAAATTCGGATCGTTGTGTAAATTGCGTTTGATGAGTTGAAAACAATCGGGAGGAAATGGTTATAAAGATAATCATCGCAAAATTGCAAAACGACTTTATACAAAAAGTAAAATGAAGAGTATGCATGGCATTTGGAAACTAGAATCTGGTCATTGTTTTAATACATGTTTACAGGACAAAGAAACTTTATTAAAAGACGTTTTCTATATTTTTCACACAATATCTATGTATTCATGTACGTGGTTTTGTAATAGATGTGGAAATGGCAAAATGGGCGTTTCAAGTATGTTCTATGGCCCTTCAAGAAAACATCACCCATCTATGTTAGAACAAGTCAGATATGACTATCGAACCTGTATAGATACACATACGAACTGTTACTCCCCTTTAATACTGCATCCTTAGCTTGGACTATCGTGAAGTACAGAATCAACTGGTCATCCGGCATGAAAGGTGTAATTAGTGTTTTCAAGAGATTCGTTGATGCAAATTGCCACTTCCATCTTGCGTATGACAGATGTTGAAGGGTAAGCTGAGTTAGCAACGCTATCAACACGGTAAAGCTGCAGATGAGATTCCGTACACAGAACCCTATTCAAGAAAAGTAATCGCTGTTGTTTACATGTAACTAGGTATACCAACTATACGAGCAAATATATCAATATCAAACATGTGTCTCAATACATCTGGTTCTTCTAGAATAATTTGTTCATATTGTTCACATTGGATTCACTATTTTGGTGTAAACATAAAGGCACCATAAAGGCATATTCACATTTTCTGTTGCTTGTTTCTAGTTTGATATTGATTCATGCAGAAATGATCAAATAAGGTAACAAAGCCAAGAATGCAATAATGTGGAATGTACATAAATGCAGGAATTATGTATAACTATCACTTTCTTAGAACAAGTTAATACAGTTATCATAAAATATAATATAGTTTCTTCTTTATCCACACCACAATCGAAGGTGATACTAAGGTGCCATTTTTTCTGTATTTTTCATGAGGGATTTATGTGGGGAAATGTTGAAAAAACTTATGTGCTGTTTAATTAATGTATTGGATATTTTAGACAAAAGCTGTACTAAGATTTTCTGTAAAATTCATAGTTATCAAAACATTTATGGCTTGTTGTCCCCTTAAATCCTTTTGCAGTTAAATGGCGTTCTGTTGAGGCTTTGTCCAAGTATTATATATGCTTTACTGATACCCTTTGCAAAAGAAATGCGTCTCGCCCAAAGAAAAAAATGATTCTTACAATACATTCTTGATTGACTCATATGTAAAATCTTTTCTAAACAAATAGATACATATTCCAACAATACAGACATAACACAACAACTTGTACATTACCTGGCTTGGATCCTAATGATCTCAAGTCGAAACGGGACAGGTCGACTTTATAAAAGTTCCGGTCTCGAATCACGTTTTACTTTCTAGAAATCGAAATGTTACCTTATTTTGTATTAAAAAAGACGAAAATTTGCAAGTCAAGTTATTTGCGTGAGTCGACAATATCATAACCGAGCAAGGTGATTACACAACCAACCTACATATATTTTGGTTATATCATAGAACCTTTAACGCAAACTATAACTTTCCAAAGGGTGTACAAAGAAGCAAATATCTCAAGTATACGGCAACTCCACTCCACCTCTATTAGTGATTATAGGTTAGTTGTACCAGTACTCTTTTGACAAGTGTGATACATAACAAATCTACTTCTATCTAAACAACCAGTAACTGTTATTCCTGGTTTGTTTTGCACATCAACATTTTTGTTTAAACTTTGTTTAAATCACCAGCCTGCTAATGTAGTGTTCAACGATTTAGTAAGGTTATTTATTTTCATCTGTAAAAGCATATTGATTCTTGTCCAAGAAACTTTAGACAGCGATGCATGTCTGAAATCAATTCCGGCGCCCTCTATTCGTCGCTGACATGACATCCTTCTGTTTCTGGACCATGTTTACAATAAACACATTATACATGTCATAACAGTCGCTTGTCTCTGGGGTGTTTATATCCTCGTTGCTGACATGCCGACGTTGGTCTCTTTATACTTTACCCTTGGCTGTATTATGGAGGCTACATTGTATCTCCAGAAACTTACATTAAATGGCACCTACCACATGTAGGTACAGTTAATTATGGAAATGTGTTGTAGAATAAAGTCGTGCATATAACATGATTCAGTTTATGAATACGTGATAGTGAAGTAAATAATATTTTAATGAAAGAGCTAAAACTAAATCCAAACCCTTCTACTGTATAAACCAGCAAAAAAATTTAAATACATTAAACTCATTATTAACATCACAATACAATCTTCAAACTTAAGAAATTGTGACATGTTGAAATCTGATAAATATTCTGTACAAATAAAAATGATTTAGATTCCATTTACCCTGTTATAGAATTATGTAGTAAATAATGACCCGGTACCGAGGGGTTATGGAAAATAACCTCGCGAGGGCGTAGCCCGAGCAGAGGTTATTTCCATAACCCGAGGCAAACGGGTCATTATTTGACTTACACTCCCGCGGAAGACTCCTGCAATAGTTTCAACTTAATTTGTTTATAAACAATTAATTTAAAAACGTTTTACTGATATCATTCGCGGGTTTTTCATTTCTTGATAAGGAAAAATATTTAAACTACCCCCATATTAGGCTTTTAGAAATAAACGCTTGATTTCTTCCAATAAAAACTATTTTATTACGGTGTTTCAACTAAATTGGTTTACATACAAATAATTGAAAAACGTTTTAGTTATCCATTTTGCGGGTTTGATATGTCTTGATAAGAATACTATCTTAGACTACTTACAATACCCCCTGCTAAGGGTTTTAGAACTAAAAACTTGATTTCTTACATTAAAAACTATTTTATTGCAATATTAATATACATTTATAGGGGAAAATAAAAAACCAAACATGACACACACAAATTTACATCAACTGGCATGGATCCACGGTAGCTCAACAGGTACGAGCGCTGCTTGACAACATAGAGGTCCCTGGTTCGAATCCCACTTCCGTTGTTCATAAATCTTAACTTTCTTGTTTGATTTAAAATCCAAATTTTACAAGTCCAATTGTTTGCAATTGTTTACAATCTTATAACCGACCAAGGTGGTTATGAGATAACCAACCTACGCGGATGGAGCTCACGGCATATAACATTCAACTAAAATAAAGGCAATAACTTCCCAAGGGATGTAAGGGGTAAACACCTATAAGAAGGTAGTTATGAGTTAAAATCAATACAAAAAAAGAAGGGATATAACCGCCCAAGGGGTGTAAGGACTTTTACCCTCAAGCATCTATCTCAATATACAGACTGGCGTATGATCTTCGATTCAAGAAAGATAACGAGCCTCTCCAAATCACTTGGTGTCCACTTCAGATTTACCTCTTCAAAGATGTACAGGAGATAAGTAGTTGTGAACCATGTGTTGATTGGAGTGTTTGTTATCTTAACAACTTTCAGTGAAGGCGAAGCAATGGAACACCCATGTATCAATGACAAGGGCTTCTGTGTCCATACGATCTACAAACCGACGTGTTAGTAATACAAGGGCTAATCGAATAGTTGTTTATCATCCCTTGCCACGTCGAAGGGGGATATAGTTTGGGGCACCGTCCGTCCGTGTGTCCATGTGTCCGTCCGAGTTAAAGTGGAAGAGCTAACACATGAAAGTTATGAAATACGTGTACCTAAACAAAAGAGAAATTTATCACAGGCATCTTGCAATTGATTTTTTATACAGAACCAGAATATAACAACTATTTCATTGTTGACAAAGTTACAGTATTTAATATGATCTATTCTGATCGTGTATTATTATGATCTTATACAGAAGAAAGATAAAAGTATTTTGGACAGTGCTCTCTTTAAGAAGCAGATGGTCATAGAATACATCACGTACATGATTGCTCTATTCCAAATATATGTTATAGAGGAAAAGTACTGAGGTTTAATAGAATAGCTTATAAAAATACTACCCACATCAAATCAACAAAGGCCCATTTTATAGAACAAAATAATAGCTGAACCAATCAAAAACCACCTTTAGACCTTTTAGACCACAAAGACACTATTCTTTAGCTTCCTCACTTTTGGATTTGAAGACCTGAGTATTAAACGATGTTTAAAAGATCATAGCTAATGCTCATGACATCCACTTACCTTAAATCCTATAAGGTATAGTCTTAAACATTCTCTGGCGAAAAGTACGATATCGTAGTTTTAATAGTACATAATGTAATTCTTACAGATAGTTTAGTATTAGATCACACACGTGGTACAACGATATCGGGCAGGCCTTGTTGATATATTGGATGTAGTGTGATACAACACGGACTTACATTTTGTGAGATGTCAAACCAAGATAATCGTCTTATAACGTACATGTCATTGTATTTTAAACAATCTTTCTCCTTGTGACATATGTCGTGAAAACAAATTAAGATACCACACGTTGAGTGAATTCATATCATTTCTGTGCTCATCATATCAATTTGCAATTAATTGACAATGTTTAATTGTATGACGATGTGGTACTAAAAATAAACTGTGAAGGATCATCGAATCTTGATTTAATCTTATATATTCATGATTATGCTTTTAACGATCGAAGGTTTTTATAGAAAATTACTTTTAATTATCTACATTTCCTTGTAAGTTGTTTGACCCATAGAGGAACAGGTTTTTGATTCGATGCTGTCACTGAGCATTAGAAAATGAGGATTGTTTAAAAACGATGTACAACATCAAACATGCACATACATTACAAGGGTTGATCCTATGAACTCTACAGTTTCACACTAAATGATAAATATATATGTATATTATTACTTTTGCAACATACTCGTTACTAATACATCATGCTTCTTAATATCATCTTCTGTATTCTTGTCAATGAGGGAGTTGTTGTCAGTCTTTTGCAAACATGTATTTACGGGATGGATATAACAGCCTTTCCGTCGTCTACAAGCAGTCCCCTTTTATTGCCGAGAATGTCAAATGCAGCAAAACAAGAAAAGTCTTTAAAAAAGGCATGGTTGATGCCACAGATGAAGGTTGTGATTAGTCGACCAATTTGAGTGATAAGTGAACAGTAACAACACTGGGTACCAGCACTAATATTAGCACGAGTATTGATCAATCAACCAAGTTAATTTCACAAAATTAATGTTTATCAACATGAGTTTATGACATTAGCGAAATTAAATCGCGTAGGTTATAAAAAAAAGTGATTTTTGCAATTATTGAATGCAAAAAAATTGCTCTTATCTAGAACAAATGTAGACTCTTCTTCATATAAAGTTGTTTTTGATTGACTCTTTTAACATTTATCAGCGTCTTAAATATGAAATATAATAACTCTTTTAATAAAACATTTAAAGTGAAATCATATTCCACAGTTTAATGTGCCAAATATTTCGTATTACCCACATGGTGACGTAATGCATTTTTTGCTACAACTCTGTTCATTGGTCATTTGATTTGGATACAGCACATGTGATTGGCGCGGCTTCCCTTTGAAAATATCAACAGTTATATAAGGTTGGTTTGGGCATCAACAAATAATTACAGACACTTCATGCTGTTTTGTAATGTATTTCTAACAAATGTACATAAATCAAGTTAACAGGGTTTCCGTTGAAAATGTATTACCTCTCATATATCGACACGTTTAAAATACGAGAAATGGTTATATAATTTCATGAACAAGTTTAATTTGAATAACTTACTTTCAACCCAAGATGGTTTTGATATTTTGTAGAAATCCTTTCACTTATTAATGTTGTAGTTGATTTATTGATATCACATATTTGAAGCGTGCAACGGTTCAACTGATAAACAGAGAAACTTATTTTCAATCAATATATATAGATTTTCCGCTGTTCGTGGCCTGAACTTTGCAACATCTTACAGTGAACATGATAAGCTATGATACTGATACCCAGGCAGAGAATACTTATATGTAGTCATTATCGTATAAGCAGTGTTATAAAATATTAGAAAAGAACATACTCTTTTTCAATATCAGAATCTTTCATTGGAAATTTGATTGAAATACAACAGCTGTGAAAATAGCAGTGATTGTTTCAGATTTAGAATGTTTTAAGATGTTTGATGATCAGTAATATTCCAGATAAGTTAAATTGAAAATATTGAATAGACAATCATATTTTTCAGTAAGTGAATTTTGTGATGTGTATTCAACGCTATATCATTTGAATATCCAACAAAACATTATTTTGCCTTGGATAAAATTACCAATTTAGAACACTTTCATTGTCTAAGTATTAATTTACTTTTGCTCTATTTGCTTATGTCTCGCTGAACGTGTATACATTATACCAGATTCCTCTCTTTATAGACTTTGTCACAACAAATTTTGTCATGTTTCCCCCATCCATTCAAAAAAGTGTTTCTTATAAGCAAATTGTGTTTACCTTTTTATGTGTCTTCAAAATTCCAAATAATAGAACATTGTTGAAATGATATCTTTTTTGTAACGTTGTTATACCTAAATTTATATTCTCCATTCTCGCCGATGATATATGAACACAAAAATGGTCGCAGCACAAGTATCTGATATTATAAGCCTGGTACATTGACATGTGTCAATCCAAGTAATAACTGTAACGTTGATTAGCATAGTACACAAAAGTGTGTTGGCTGAACAAATATATATGAATCGTCATTCTGTCCAACATATCAATTCAATATTCATATCGCCCTTTGAAAATAAAAATGTTGTTTTACTTTCCCTGATGTTGTTATGAATATATTATTAAAGCACACTGGTCGAAGTAACAAATTCAGCAAATTTGTCTTTTGTCAATAAATTTATGGATTTCTTTGAGTGTTGTCTATCAACGTTCATCATGCAAACGCGTTTGGTCAGATAAAACCTACAGTCTACACGCAGTGTAGATGTCATCGAGGTGTATCATAATTTCATAATTAATACTAAATGGAATATTTATTATGATACTACTGGCTCATGATTGTATTAACCAGAGATGGTATAAAGTATAACAGAAATCATGTCTACGTCTTCTTCTACACAAACATATAAAGCAGTTAAAATTATAAGTTCACGTACAAGCTAAATATGACTTGACAATTACTAGAAAATATCAGGATACACACGTAACAACGGTGCTCCAGAAAATGGAAATATGAAAAAAAAATCAAAGTACAACAATATGTTTTTAATTTTCAATGCAAATATTTTGCTTTTGAATTACAAGTTATTTAAATTTCAATATCTATGCAGATATTGGAAATGTTAATTATAACGTATTGTTTTGCTTTAATCATTTCCACACAAAAATACAAGTTTGCATGTATGTTAAAAAAGGACAGTCTCGGTTACTTTTCAATTGTGTATTTACAGTTCTTATTATTTGGTACTGTTCATTCAAGATCGTCTTATAAAATGAACTTTTCAAATATCATTCAAATCATATATATTCAAAACTGCTTTAAAACCTACAGTGTAATATTGAATCCTTTGAAAACAAACTCTACATATTGAAATATTGAGCGCCTCCCCGCATCTTGACGCAACGACGATATGATATTAGATAAATTTATCATAAGTCCTAGGCAGACTTGTAAGTCAGGGCTTTGATATATATCTAAAATTGCAATGTAAAAACTCGCAAATCTATTAATTACCAATTAGTCAGATCTCTAATTACGAAACAAATAAGATTATTATAGAGTTTCGCCATAATAATTCAGAAATTAACATTACTTTTTATTTAAGAAGTATTCCCCCTTATATAACACTATAGAAATATTATCAATTCTTCCTAAATTCACCAAAAAAAACCCCATTAGATTTTTAAACATTATTACTGTTTAAATCAATGTATGCATGCTGATAGTTTTTATACTGATCTCCATTTTGCATCGTTTTCCCCGTGGAGCACGAGTGTGGAATCTGTTTCATTTTATCAGATCAATCAGTCTGATGGAGCCAATGTATTCTCAGAATTGTGTCATCTGGGGAATAAGGTATCACAGTAATCGATATAAGCCAGGATGGCAATGATATTTATTGATATCTCCATTCCGTTAATGGATTCGATACTGTCAACAACTTTTCTATGCGTGGGTTTCATTTACGATATTCCAGGTTTGAGAAATTTATGTGAGTTAATTTAAGTAATTAAGGAATGTTATGACTGAACAATCAGTTTATTCAATAGCTACAGCATTCCTTATCACAATTGAAAATGCATTTGTTAATTCGATACGATAAATGATTTCAGAGCGACCTCGACGCTTCTGCCATGGAAATATTGGGTAGAAATTATTCACAGTCGTAGATTGTCTGTGTTGATCCAAAATCCCGAAAACAAAAACAGAGATACATAACAGGCCAAATAGTTTACTTTTGTACTCTCGGAAATACAAACTTTTGCGTTTTTTGTTTTGTTTTGACAAATATATCAAATTCTTATTAAAAAAAATCCCGAACTAGGCTAAAAAAATGGCATTGCCAAAACAATTTCTTACAGGTAGAATGTCCAAAATTTGCATATAAACAACATATTTGGAAACATGTTATAGCTTCCGTCACTATTTACAATGTAGGTGACAATGAAGATGTCCCGCTTTTTTCCACTGATATTTGCAGTTGCTCTTGCAATTGCGTTGTCACAGCAACTCTGCAAATTCAAGTATGAGTAATAGTTTGTTACAAGCGTTGAGGTCTGTAAAGATTAAGAACATGACGTACCTTTTTCAATTTTTATGAATTTTAATATGACATAAGCTATAGATTGTAGTGGAAATAAGATGTTAATATTGTTCATGTAACAAAGCGTTTTCCAGATCGCACCAAGATTATAGCTCATTTAGTGACAGGTTATTTATTACAGATGGGTCAGAAAAAATATAAAGCCTTCATGGGAGGATCATTAAAGAGGTTTGTTGAGGTTCATTTTAATATGGATAACATTAAACTATCTTAATTTAAAAGATATAAATTTTAATCAATGATGAAAAAAAAAAGGTTTATTATATTGTTTACTTTGAGACGTTCGAGATTTTGACTTCGAAATAAGACCCCATGAAAGTTGCTAGTATCTACGTGCGTTTAATTCCAAGCTCATAGAAAATCACATCCACTGAACTGATATATTTAGGTTACAGACAGCTATATAAGTATCCAAGGCTTTGTAACTGTTTGTTGAATTTTAATGCATCTTACCTCTAAGAAAAAATTATGTACTTGTCTGTACGAGTTTGGCCATGGTCATGAAAAATACACTTAAATTGGGAGGGTCACCAAAAACTTATGTTGAGTGGGGGGGGGGGGGGGGGGGGGGGGGGGGTCAGAGTATAAATGTACAAATCCAAATGAACCCCAGATTCCCCTCAGATTCAGATTAACCTCCCGTCCCTCCCTGTATTGACCTGTCCCTTACATACTATAGCTTGCATCAGAAACATACATTGCGTCATGGAAATAATGTAGAGGCGTAAAAATGACTAAGTTTTCACTCCTGTTAAGTCATATATTTCGGGGGGGTTTTTTAATAAAAAAAACTGTCCGGATCTAATATTCGGAATACCATTGTGAAATGATATTTAGAATTTAGATTTCAAAATTATTTGAAGTAAACAAATAATCGTCAAAATCGTTTTTGTGAGTTCTATTCCATGATCTATTGGTAGGGGTTTGATGATCAAAAAGCCCTCGATTGCTTTTGTGAAAAATCGATAAACATTCTTTTATGGGAATGCTGATTGCTTTAACTTCATTCTAAATTCTGTTCACTTTGACCTAAGAGTTATCAGTATTAAAACTGGCCATAGTTTAAATTGTTCAATTCGCATAAACCTGTTTGAAAAGATGTACGTTGAATTAAAATTAATCATTAGATACATTAAGAAAGTGTTAATAACGCCTGTCAAATATGAGAAAGCCACAAACAAATTTTTCAA
Organism: Steromphala cineraria; assembly: GCA_916613615.1. Classification (NCBI taxonomy): domain Eukaryota; kingdom Metazoa; phylum Mollusca; class Gastropoda; order Trochida; family Trochidae; genus Steromphala; species Steromphala cineraria. The sequence goes on from OU744729.1 coordinate 58,108,520, forward strand.
ATTGTAATGCGTTCAGTATGTCCCAATAAAATTACCTTCATCATATTGTATCGTATGTTTGTTCATACTCTCCCTTAAAACATTTGAAAAAAGGTATACTTTGTATCTTGTAATAGTTATACCATCACATATGTGTTATCGTAAGGAATTAGTTTCAACAAGGAATATCAAATAGGTACACTGTGACACTAATACACTTATAACATCAACATAATTTATTTTAAACCGAATCAGTGCGGATTAGTTGTTTCAACTAAAGCATCGCAGAGTCTTACAAGTCCCGAAAGTTTTCGTCTATAACTATGATATGCTAAAGTGTCTGGAGCAACAGACGAAGATATTTTCTGTGAAAACGAAACCGAAAGTATACAACAAACATATCGTTAGTTGTCAAATAAGAAGATAAATAGTTGCGTTTGTAAAATTTCCGGGATTCATTGTTATTCAACACCCGCGGTAGCCGTAGGATCTAAACGCCTAAATTTGCGGATGTTGAATAACAATGAAACCCGGAAATTCTACAAACGCAACTATTTATCGATATTGTAACATGACCGTTAGCCTTTGTGACTTTGTGAACGGCTTTCGAAAGAAACCGGCCGCATGGCACAAGGCGGCAAATTAGTAGAAACTTAGCCAAATAAGAAAGTTTAGTTTCATAAAACTAAAGGAAATTGAAAAGGATTCTTGGCATCGACGGGAATGCGCAAGTTAGAAAATGACAACAGCAACAGTAAAATGTGAATCGGGCACGAATATTGGGAGAATCAGAACATTTTAATGTTGAGGCGGACCAAATAATGTATCCTTTCGCGGTGATTCGCCTCAGCCAATTTGCGGGTGTTCATTGCCATTTAACACTGGGGAATCCTTCAAATCAACCATTCAGAAACGAGTATTACCGAAGTCATGTTACAATCATCCATGAATATCGGCTTATTTAGAAATCAATGAACCAATCATATAGACAGGAAAAAGAGCAGACAATAATGAAACCAAGGAAGTAAAAGAGAGTTGTTCATTTAGCAGATTGTTTGTAGCTCTGATCGGAGGAATGTTGTTCATTGGCATAGCCTTTGGATCTCATGGTGTGCTTATTGGCAGAAGAATGAACTAATTAGCCGAAGCAGGTAAGCTCGCCAGGAGAGTAAATATGAAACCATTTCGTTGCATAATGGTATCCATGAAATGGGAGAAATTGTTTTGATTAACAGGTCACTAAATTCCGTCAAATCTTAGAAAAAGGAACACATGTTTGTGTTTATACAGCAAACACTTACAGCCAGTCATAATATTCGTGACAAAAACCCAATGAAATGCATCTATCTGATTCAAAGGTTTGAGTAATGCCTCCCGAAAAAAATATTCTTACCTTATCAACTGGTATATTATTTATACACTTTCTATTTTGATTCATTGTTTATACATGAAACTAAAAAACGTCCACAGTAACACCATATGTAATAATTCATCGAAGACAGAACAGTTATTTGTTTCTATCATAATCGTTTGCGGGATAGCGCAGTGGTTAGCGCGTTCGGCGTTAAGCTACAGATCCGGAGGTCAGGAGTTCGAATCCCGCAAAAGTCTCGGCAGCTTCATCTGCAGTAGAGAACTGTTCCACCCACAGGAAGGTTTGGGTGCAACACACAGTATGGTTTGAATGCAATGCTACACTGATATCCGATGCTCGCAGGTTTCTATGCAATACATAGCCACACTAGCGTTTCGCTGCAATATTACTTGCAACCGTGATAGAGGTGAAATACTATTGAAAGCGGCGTTAAACCCAAAATCTCCTTATCAAACCTCTATTAAAATCACTTTACAAACTTGGTAAAGTTACATTGACCACTTCGGGTTGATATATTTTTGTTATTAACGCGTCGATTGCTTTGCACTTGTTCAAAGCATGGAAGGTTACCGGAGGAACAATTGAATATGTTTAATGCATGAAATGTAATATTTTCAGTAAATGTTATTCATGACCTTTTATCCATATGACGTTTTATCAATTCTATTTGTTTAACTATGCCAATTTATTATTATTTCTCCTATCTGTCAACCATATACTTTAGCAAAACGTTAGTATTTAATCATTGGATATCTGCACAACAAATCCCAACCAATAATGTTTTTAATTCGAATAACCCTATGATTGTACACGTGACACATCTCAGCTAAGTATACAACAATACTGTTTACTTAATTATGTGTAGTTGGTCGTCTTTTGGACATTCTTACACCGTTATCATTTACTAAAGAAACACAATTACCATGAGGTTAGAGGGTCCTTGACAGAGCAAGGCTGTGGTCGAAAATTAAAGATATGGGAATTAGAGGGAGGATTATCAACGCCATAACATCGCTATATTACTCTGTGAAATCAAGAGTTCGAATAAATAGACAATATTCATCCTGGTTTGACGTTAAAAGTGGGCTGCGACAAGGATGTATACTATCGCCACTGCTTTTTAATCTATATATTGACGACCTTATATCTACGTTAAAGGCACTGGACATTGGTATAAACATTGATGACACATGTGTGAGTTCATTCGCCTACGCCGACGACATAATTATTCTTGCTGAAAATGAAAACGACCTAAATATTCTTCTGGATTGTCTACATAATTGGTGCCTTAGAAAAAAAATGACAGTGAATGCAAGCAAGTCTAAAGTCATCCATTTCCGACCCCAGTCCCAGAACCGAACCGATAAATCTTTCAAGTGTGGAGATACCAGTTTAGAAGTGACAGACTGCTATAACTATTTAGGCCTCTTACTAACGGAACACTTGGACTACAATAGAATGGGGATGGCTGTAGCGAGTTCGGCCAGTAGAGCGCTAGGTCTTCTTATATCAAAGAGCAAGATCCTAGGTGGGATACAGTACGCGACCTTCACCAAACTCTACGACACCATGGTATGGGCGACAATAGACTACGGCGCTTCCATCTGGGGGACTCACCACATACCTGCTATCAACGCTGTTCATAACCGAGCCATGCGGTACTTCATGGGAGTCAAGAAGTGTACACCAACCAATGCTGTCTACGGGGATATGGGATGGGAGCCACCGGTGAGTCGGCAGTGGCGCAGCGTAGTGAGACTCTACAAACGAATCAGTTGCATGGATCCCACAAGACTAACATCAAGAATTTTTAGATGGGCTGATAAACTAGCTGAGAAGAAAACTACAAACTGGAACCTCCGAATTCACAACAAACTACGTAATCTTAATCTTAATCACTTCATCCCCATCGATAACAGTTTCCATATACAATTTATAGAAACTGAAGTTGCAGTCAAAACTCAGGAACTTTTTATAGAGGCATGGAAAAGTGCAATACAACAGCCCAGCAGTCGTCGAGGAAATGGTGGAAACAAACTACGACTATATCAGAAAATGAAGACGGCGTTTGGGGTCGAACCTTACGTGACAAACTATCTCCCCTGGACATACAGGAGCGCAATGGCACAGATTAGATGTGGGGTGGCGCCAATCCGATTAGAGACGGGAAGATATGAACAATTGCCCATTGAAGAACGAGTCTGTTTTAACTGTCACGTCGTCGAGGATGAAATACACTTTTTATTACACTGTCCGCTCTACGACAATATAAGGAAACCCCTGATAGAAACATGTGCTAAAAGCTGTGATACTTTTGAGATTTTTAATGATGAAACAAAAATATGTTTTATCCTGTCCAACCCTAATATGTATTTTATTTGTGCCAAAATCTGCAAGCTTTTACTTGACCAAAGAAGAAACATTTTATACCGGTGATATCTATTTTTATGTACTTTTTACGTATACTTTTTTCCTCATATGCTTTTTATCTACATTCTTACCATGCTATAGTTGCTGTTGTACAGTGTATTTTTATGTATCTTAACTGTGTATATAACAGTCTCTCGTAACCCGCAATGGGTGGCTCGTAATTGTGAGTTTTATTGTATTTTACCATGTATATATGCACGAGGTGAGACTTAAATAAACTATCTGTCTGTCTTCGTTATAGCAGGACACTTGAGGTAATCCCACGTAGCAGAGAGTTTCGCCAAGGTTGATTACATTTACCCAATCCTTTCTGTTGGATTCATAAACTAAAGTACGTACCAACGTCTTCGGTAATATGTTATCATTTATTTACAAATGAACATTATTTGTCTTAATAAATGAGAGTATCCACCTCATTAATTAATCAAGTAATAGATTTGGTTGATTGTACTTGGACCAAGTGAGATGTTAGGCAGTTACTAGCATAGTAAATGACATGCATCGGATAATATCAGGGACCCGGCCCTTTGTCGGCTCCGCCTCGTACTGGCCTCTCGGACAATGTGTCCCTGCCATTATCCGATGCATGTCATTTACTATGCTAGTAACTGCCTTAATTAACTTTCCCGTGAATGAGAATATTTAGGATTCTTGATGACGAAGTAGGATTTCCTGTTTGTCTTACAGCTCCTTAACAAACGTGCATATTTACTTTTTATCAAACAAATATTATTATCCTGCCCTATCATACACATATGAACTGTGACCTCTATAATACCTTTTCCGTGAACGTGGCTAGCATTGAGAACGGTGCACACTGGTCATCCGGGATGAAGGGTTTGTAATTGGACTCTTCAAGAAACATGTTGATGCTAATGTCCACTTCAACCTTGTATTGAGCAGATGTTGAAAGACAGCTCAGTGTTAGCAGACAGACCGACAAACAGACAGTCAGACAGATTGTATTCAGTAGTAGAGGCCCAGTGGCCAAAAGTACATATTTGAAATATTTTTGTCACTTTACATAAACAGATATTTCACACGGGATTTTAACATTGACATCATTTGTTTTGTTAAAATAACAAATTCATATCATCATCATTCTTAGAATTAGGAAGTTTGTAAATTGTTTGTGGATTAACAGCATCATATGTTAAATACTTATTACTGCAAGCAGAAAAGACATCGCAAGCTAACAGTATATGTTGAACTCGTCTTTATGACTGCGTTTCAAGAACTTGTGATGTCTGTATATTAACAGCAAAGTAAATATGATATGAAGTTAGTTCTTTAATTCGTCTAAATGTAAGTGTACCATTTCTAAAATCACAATTGACAATAGACAAAGGCCAAAAGATATTATAACGGTTTTGTTTCAAATGCTCATATATGTAAGCTTTTTAACTGAACTTTTATGGATCAAATATGACATTAACACTAAATTACTGCATTGATAATTTCCATCTTAATTTACAATACTCAGTTGCTATTTTTCAAGCTGACAGCCTCATCCACGTTGTTCTGAGGCTTTGTTGTAATATTGTTCATTTTCCTACTGTCAAGATGCGGTCATGTAGAGTTTAGATCAATAAAGAAGCCATACTCTACATGCTGAGTAATTTCATATTGATCCCCCCGACAATATAGACCAATACAAAGTGCCTGGTGACGTCGAAATCTTAGCAAATCCTTGATGTATAAAGCAACCAATAGACTAATCTGTCTGACAATGGCATTTTCCTTGACATCATATAAAAAAATCTACCAGCCACAAGTAAAACTTAAACAGTGCCAAAAGTTATTTATTTATGTTTGATTTATATCAGGTTACACATATGTTGTACTCAAAGGATAACTGACCAGCAGCAATGGACATATAAACATAAATCAATTTGGATCTTGTCAGCCTTGACCTCAGCAACTCAAGTCATATTACCTTGACAGTCCTTGGACGAGCTGAAATAACGTCTCCTTGACAGTGTGTGGTTGGCTAAACATTAATTCCTTTCTATACAGGAGGGGTTTATTGCCCATGTGGAAGACGAACTACTCGGCTAGCAATTTTATTTACATCCATCTGTGTATTTTTGATATATTAGTTGGAAACAATTCATGATGCCAATGAAGTATTGTTAGATTTGTAAGATTTAAGAGAAATCAATGCAATTTTCTCGATTTTTATGCTTACATATTGTTTATGTTTCATCTATCATATCTTTCGTACAATATGAAAACATCAAACCCAAACTATTAATTAATGTATATTTCAGATATTTTCTACTGAAAACAATTTTACATTCAACATGTCCCTTTATCTGGCCCTCGCGGCTCCAATAACAACATCCATGCTGTTGGAACAATGTCACATGTTGTGCACATGACAACAGGAACCAGGATATTTTAATGTTGAACAAGAGAGTTCAAAGCCTACTCTATAATGTATAGGGGAAGGGGTGTTGTTATCTATATTGTATATTCTTTAAAATAATGGTTATATCAATTTCATGTGATTCACAGAGATTCTTAACGGACAAGCAACGTTTTAATGTTCACCCTATTGCTGTATATTGTGAACAATTTCAAACGACTGACGCAAACATTAGGCCTCTTCTTTCAAGAAGTTTTGAATTGTTTCAAATTGAGATAACGTTAATCACATTTATTTTTAGTCTACATTTCAACATGATTTCACTCAATGGAATACCAAATAACTGTTCATGTTCCTTCTGACAGAAGTATTGTTGAACATCTGCTTGTAAGCTGTTAATAGTCTGTTCTATGTTTGAACACCTGTGGTTCAATGTAGTCGCCTATATAACTAAATATAAATCAACTTAAGAGAGATCTTATTACCAATATGTGATGGTAAGAACCGCAATTGAATCCTGAACATTAATAGAAGGCCTTAATTAAAACATTTGTTGGTAATGTCACAGATGGACTAAAATTGTCTGTGGCCACTTACAGGATACATGCCCCGTTTACCTTACTATGATCATTTTCCAACGTGACCTAGCACCTTTTTAACTGTCGACTTAACTGTTAACATAACAAACTTCACAAAAATAACGCAAATTTTCTATTATTCGATAGCTTACACATCTAAATTGTAAAAATTGTTCAAGTCTATAGTTATGTATAAACGTGTTAGTTTTATATTTTAACACCCTACCACAAGGTGTAACAAGGTTTCTCATTGATAGACTGTCTTGTGTAATTTGGCGCTGTTGTGGCCATTCCAGTTTTAAACTCATAGTTATTGGCATTAACGTTTAAGAGAAACGATAACATATTGTTACATTTGAAATATATATATAAATCAGGACCTGCAAAAATTAGTGACTTGTATATCGAACTTATGGTACATTTTCTTAGTCTCAATCTCATCTATTGAGCATTATTTACAATCATACTGCTTTAATACGATGTCATGCTCTCGAAAGACTCATCCTCGTAAATCTCCCGTTCACATAAATATTTCAAAACGGCTAATCTTATATCAGTGTACTTCACGTGTTATTAATAGTTAATCAATATATAAATAATGTAAAGTCTCCATTATCGTCTATATAATAATTCATACTTGCCACTTTATAGTCTTATATGATTACATGAGGTGCAACATTTACTTCATCAGTCGAACACCTGATTTATATTCGGCAGTTGATATAGTACTACATCAGACTATATTATCGATTAGCCCACTTTTCCTGATATAGTTTTGAGAGATTGATTGAGACTTGATATGACATTGTTAAGGTACACATACTTTCCATTTTGTAGCTTTGAAGCTTGTTCCCATATCATGGTAATAGTTTATTTTATTTTCTTAAACTATTTAATAAATTGGCCGCTTAAAACACCTCTTTTCATCATCTCTTCATAGGGCCAGAAAACTGAAATCTTGTTTGCAGACTCCTCAACTAGTCTGAATAAATTTGTAACCATGTGGCCTTGTGATTAATATTGGATAAATAGTCTGAAATTAACATGAGGGGAAAACTAAAATTGATTTCCTGAAATTTTCAGGGTCCTAATAACTATAAGAAAATAATGGACGTAAACTAGAATGGGGTTCATCAGAAAGAAGATTAAGTTTTGTTACTAATCAATCAAGTGGAGTGGCCATTTTGTTAAGAGACACCTTTGAGTTGGATATCTTGGAGGAAATTAATGGCAAAGAAAATGGAAATTACCTTATATTATGAATGAAAACAAGTAATTAGATATTTGGTCTGTCCGTCATGTATGGTCCTCATGCAGATACTCCAGAATTTATTGAAAACATCGAAAAAGTTATTAGGTTTTCTGGAAAATCAATAACAGCTTGCAAATGATATTATGTATTTTGGGTTGACAGATTATTGATGACACAGTTGAACAACATCGATCATACCAGAGATACAAATGGTGAGAACACATTTGACAAAAAAGCAGATTTTTGTTCAAGTATTAATTAATCTCAACAAAGAAAAAGAAGTAGATGTTTTTCAAACATTAAATATTCTCAACAAAGAAAAAGAAAGAGAAAAAGAAGCAAACTGAATTAATGAATTATAATTACGTGAGACAACAGAATAAGAATAAGACACATACCTCCATAGGAGGTTTAACTGTACTTAACGAAAATGGACGATATGAAATCTATAAAACTTGAATGGAATAAGGTTAAGACAGACGGCACTATATTACAATCAAAAGCAAAGTGCGTTGCAAAGAGAGGGAACCTACTATAGTAACTTCTTATCGTAAGAACAATCCACTGTTACTAAGGCAAGTGAGGAGGGCAAAATTGTAACAGAGACGAATAAAATAATTCAACATGATAAATTATACTACAATAACCTCTTTACTAGTACAGAAGCGAGGTATGAAAATCTTAAACTACTATTTGCAAATAAAAATATTCCTAGATTAACTAAAGAAGAATCAAATAGTCAAGAAGCGAGGTATGAAAATCTTAAACTGCTATTTGCAAATAAAAATATTCCTAGATTAACTAAAGAAGAATCAAATAGTCAAGAAGGGGAATTCAAGTACCAGGAGGTTCAAGAACATGAAAAACTGAATTTAATCAATTCAATTAATGAATTATGTTGTTCTGAAAGATATAAACTGATACCAAAAAGGTTTTTTGAAAGGGAGATATATTGGAGAATGTACATGCTATTATGAAATACATAGAGAATCTTACCAAAGTGTCGTCTGATATCAAATATATCAACACAAGTTGATAAAAGTAACAAAAAACCGTGCTTGCCGAGATTTTATTCTTCACCGAGGGTGAGATTCTATTTATCAGCCAAAATCAGTTTTAATCACCTTTGTATGAAAAATGTACAACTTTGGACAGTGCATAGCCCTAAAACTCCTAAACCAGTTATGTCATAGCATTGTGACGTCAAGGTGTTTATGATGTCATAACATTGGGACGTCATTGTGTTCATAATCATGTCATGTGTGTGATGTCATGTCCCTTCTGATGACAGGGTATCGTTCGAAATCTACTTCCACTTCCACTTCCACAAGCGATATCTCCTGTGGAACACGGTTTTGGAGGATAAAAGAGCATATGAACAAACCAGGTATTCTGATATTTATTGATTTTGAGAAAGCATTTGACTGGAATGGTAGAATGGAAATTTAGTGATAAATGTCTAGACTATTTCAACTTTGACAATCTCTTAAACAAAGGATTTAACAAATGTATTCAGACTTTACAAAAAAGTGTTCTGTAAACGGATTTGTATCAGATTTTTTTCAAATTTACAAGAGATTGTAAACAGGGCGATTCACTATCACCTTACACTTTCATTTTCTTTGCTGAAATACTTGCACAAATGCTCCGGACAAATAAGCCATCAAATGTATTAAAATGCTTGTCATTGAATTTCTTCTGACCCAACTTAATGACGATACAACAGTAATTCTTGATGGACATGAAAAATGTTTTAGAGGCAACCATAGACACGCTAATAAATATACATCTTTCTCTGGTCTCAAAATGAGCATTGATAAAAAACAAAGGTAAAATGGATTGGATCAAAGCGATATTCTTCTTCAACATACTGTAATTCACGACGCATGGACTGGACACACTGTCCGTTCACAATTTCCTCATAATGTGACATAAGTGGTTGAACGAAACTACAAATATAAGCTTTAAAAATAGACAACGGACAAAGGCTAATAAGAGGGGAGGGTGATAACTATACATTTTAATACTCTGTATTTTAAAAAGTCGTATGATTTTCGTCTGAAATATTAAATTGAAAAGAGTAAATTATAATTGTTCCCACGATTGTTTTCAAAAGAGAGAACTATTCGTTAAAGATCTAGACTGCTTATGATTGAAACAAAATCTAGAATTTGTGAATTATTTGATCAACATTTGCCTCATAAACATATCATTGGCATACATGCAATAATAACACATATTCATATAGACGGTTACACAATTATTTTTAAATACCTAAACTGTAGCCTAAAGTATCCTATGAAAGAATTTGCTTGAAATACTTTATCGCACAATTAAGTTCTTCGTACTGGCACGATGTATGTTTTCAAAATATGATCAAATGTAAATTGAGTATCATAATAAACTATGCTAGTTTTTATGTTTTTGTTGTTTAGATTGTTTATATTACCAAAGCTGGACTAAACAACAACTCCCTTCAACTAAATGTATTGAGGTGAAGGTACACAACAAGTATGATGTTACCGTGTATTAATGTATGATTCCGTCAGCTGACAAGATGTTTTAAACATCATCGTAAACTTCTTGTCATCTCGTATTATGCTAACTTGAAGCTTAGGCATCAGAATATGACTTCGTGAATCAAATGTTGGAATTTAATCAAATCACCGGGGTAAGGATTTGACGTGTGACTACTCAGAAGTCACGATTGTCCAGAGGTCATGTATTCTTATTATTTCGGAATATAGGTGATACCCTGCTGTGTCAATCTAGGTTTCATTTGCCTTGTCGTGACAGATGGGGTCAAATGGTGGTCAAACACGACTTTCAGAACTAACATACGGCTTTGATGTCGTCGTCTGTTGCAACAAGTTATAGAAGCGTCCTACTCATGTTTGATTTATGGGCTTTTTCAAGATACTTTTGAAATTCTCTTTTATATACCTTAGAAAAATATGTCTTTAATGTGTTAAGCATAGCATACAATAACACTGACTAGACTAATGACGCAAGGACGCCCCCTTGTAATGCTTGATCTCGAACTTTAGAACAGAATTATTTTTTTGAAAGGAAGCATACAAAAGATATAGCATACGATATAACCTCTACTTGTAATCCATCGCAACTCAAGGAGACTCAAATGTTTCAAATCTTAAAACAAAGCTAGATCATCGGTAGCGGAATACAGCAAAGGCAGAGCAGCCCTGAAACCGAATGTTTCCATATCTCTCCTTCCTCCTTCTACAAAGCATAACAGAAAATTTGTCATTTCTAAGAAATGTGTAACATATTAAATTTTGAGAAGTCGCGACCTTGATCTCTAAACATAATTGTGAATGAACATGTCAAAAGAATTCAAAGGTGACGCATTAGTTTGAGATCTCAATTTCTGATTTCAAGCTCAACTAAACTCTTATCTGATTAGCTTGAAGGTCAACTATCAATAGTCTTTTAACAATGGGAATGACAAGTTTTTAAGGATGAATGTGTAAATAATTTAAAATATGTTCATACCAAATTTCGACCTTGCTGGAACATAGTGCTAAAGCGGACGTCATAGTCCGTTCACTTTATTCATTCATAGGTGAAGGGGTCACAAAGAGTGTTTACATTTTAAAATCTTAAACATATGGGAAATGTTTAAACGGACCTACCGGAGTTTTCCGAAAGTAAGCCCAGGAAGATGTTTAATTTGATCAGTTCCTTAGTTCTACACTATTTTGTCTCCATGTCACATGATCATATGGACTCGTATGTTTGGGATGGGAAAATATAACACTTTGAAAACGTGAACATGTTGGAGATGGAACCAATAAAATATCGAGAAAAATACTTTCTAAGCTTTATCGTGCCTTAAACGTTTTGCTAAAAATAGAAAGACCCTCTGAAATATTGAAAACACATCAACAACATGTTTCCCATGGGACGAACTGTCTAAATGTTCTATAAAACCACGGGAAACACTTTCCAAAGCGCATATAGTTTTAATGGTACACATGGCAAAATATACTGGCGTTGAGATTGAATATTGATAATGTAGAAAGGGAAGGTCACTTTCGTTTGACACACTTTGAAGTATAATTGAAGCCCATGCGCTTCTAAACGAGAGGGCTTGCTTTCGGAAAACCCCGGTAGTTGAATAAAAGCTCCGTTGTTCCTGAGATGGTACATTCACTTTGTCAATTTATTTCCCACCTCTAAATGCAATTTTGTCAAGTAAGGTAAATAGAGACTAAATCATTGTTTTTGCCGAATATCATATCTATCTCTTTGAGTGATGTGAGGAATTGCAGCCACGAGTGAAAATTACACTTTCGCACTTTACGAAATGACATAGCAATGATTATCGGCAAAATCAATGAAATAGCCACTATTATACTGATACAGTGATTGAAGCTGTTATGTTTGATTGACAGATCTTTCGCTTCGAACAGTTTTTTTAGTTAAATGAAGTATTAATTGCAGCAACAAGATGTAAACTTATGATAGCTTTTTGATGTCAAAGGATACATTGGGATTGAAATATTAAAACATTTGCATACCGAAAACATCGCAAAGAGTCGTTTTTCATCAACCCTAACCAACGCCGTGACGCGAGGCCTGCGTTCGATTTCCGCAAAGGGGGGTAATCGCGTTTCAAAGGGAGGTACATGTAATAGGTTCGGTCATACTTTTCCCACTCCAGTGAAAATCTGGGTTGTATTTTCATTGCAGTGAAAACTAGACGTTCTTACTACTTTTTAAAAAATATGGTTTATATTTTCACTGTATAACACAATATTTAATTGCTCATTATATAATAAATATATGATATTACTTCTACAAATCGTATGTTACGTATTTTTCTATGGTCAATGTCACCAACCCAAAATACAAAACAGGTCTAGGATTGTACTGTAATACCTAATGTAAAGGTTACAAGTTATCAGATGTCTTTCAACACATTTGCAGTTATACGAGATAACTGCATTATCATTGAAGTGCTAAGTCATTGAATGCATTGCATGGAACGAGCTTTTATCTCGCTCACGCTCTTTGTATCAGCAAACTCAATTACCCTAGGGAACAAGCCTTGGACATATCAATATTATTCCGAGCAGTTGGTGTGATGGAGCTCATGTGCTCTGTCGTCATCTGGGAACAAAGTTATCAAACCAATTGTAAAATGTTTTGCTTGCAACAATATCTCTCTATTTGTATAATGATTTTCGATAATGTCAACAAGTTTCAATGCAGCCAATATTCATCCAATGCGTAGGTTGTAGTTTTTATATTATAGTGTTACTGCTATTCTTGGCACACGATATCAGTGGGCATATAACACTCTTCAGATATTTGTTCACGTTGATTATTCATTTGACAGTGATAACAAGATATTCCCCCCATTACACATCTAAAAGTCTGTAAGGGTACTATATTTCTTCATCAGGTTCACAGCTGGTTGCTTATAGCTGTAGGTACATCTGCAAGCCAAGGAAGCTGATATTTTTAAAAATCAACATTTCTCTCAGCCGACACTGTCAGCATTGCGATGTTATCTGAAAATCAATTGGTCAATTTCAGGGATATAGAATAACATGTCAGTCTGTCTGTCTGTCCTTCCGGTATTGCAGGACAAAATATAGAGCCAAGCGCATTGAAAGTTGGGATTTTGAAGAAGGGTCCTGTCAAATGTGCCTTTTGTCTTATTCATTGAAAGTCAACTTGGCATTTTTACATCGTTTTTCACCTTTTACATCGACCTCATTTATGTCTGTTGTAATGCGTGACTTGCAAGAGAAAAATAAACATGGACATTGATTTCGGCGATTTTTGTGATAGAGCTAAATAGACAATGTGAAACTTCTTTAGATAATTAGTCAATGCTTTTAATTTTTTGATTGTAAGACAAGCTACAATTATATATCAGGGCTGCAACCATTTCAACACAGTTCTATGAATAACTGTCAGCAGGAGCTTTCTGGTCAGTTTCAAATTCTGATTTAGTTTTATTGTTCCTGTGCATGTATTGTCACTTTTAGGCGCTGAAGCTAAATGGATGTCATAGCAAATCTTTTTTTCTGGTTTATATTACGAAATTGAGATTGTTTGAACTGATTTTTGAACTTTTTTAATCTTTGACATGTTTTGAAGATCTGACAGAATGCCAAAGATGATTTCTGCACTGATATTATTTTACGAATATATTTGTGAGATTGTTTATTAATGTTTAAACTACTTATACATTTATGGAGCCAAACGTGCAAAGATTAAGAGGGGAACTTTAAGGTTTCAAATACTTCCTATCTGGTTTGTAGCGTTTTCATCAACTATGATTAATTTCGTTCACGTGCCTGGCATACTAGAAAGAGTTTTAGTAAGAGATGACATCGAGGGACGACATCAATTGATAACATCAATTGTTATGCTGCAATACATATTGAAGCTCAGGCAAATTTAGAAACCATTTAATCAGATATTAAAAGTTTATGATTTATTAACTCTAATGTATCAGTTATGCAAAATATTAAAACTTAACAATTTCCCAAATACTTTGTTCAGTACACATCAAAACTGTTGTGTTGAAGTTGTTAATTTAAGTTTAAGAGTGTAATTTAAACAATGCGATAATGAAATTCATATTTTTTACCAACAGAGTTTTAATTAATCTTTCAAATGAATCAACTTATTTGCCATAATGTAATTGCCTGAAGCTGACAATAACTTTGTAAAATCATAGAGTGAAAAGGGAGATTAACAAATAAGTAGGGTATGTGGATTCAGTGTTTTGTCTTGAGTTGTAAATATGGTATTCATACAACAGGTTATCCTAAGGAACCAAATACTTTGGGTTAAAAAGCAGTTGAATTAGATTGCAAGTAAACTAAAATCCAAAAGGAACGTCCCCTTTTGTTTTTTCACACACATCAAACATCAAGAAAGAAAATGAAAAAAATGGGCCATTCTTATATATGGCAAGGCACTATCTTAAGGAACACATCGCTTAAAAGCACAAAACCTTTGGTACCTTAACCACATCGCTTAAAAGCAGTGGTTAAAGGTACCAAAATATCGTTTTGTTATATTTTTTGTTCTATTGAGAATTGACTTGACTTTTCAAATTAAGTTACTTTTGTGCAACAATAACATCGTGAAAATGTCTGTTTAAAAGTTAAATATTTCTTAAAGTATATTGTTCTTGCAAAACTGAAAATGGTACAAGAACTAATAGTTATACCATGACCCCTGTTTTCTCATCGTTTCAATGCTGAGTTAGACCACGAGTCGGGAGCTAGAGCGGTCCTGTCAGCATTTAAACGTAGGACAAAAAGGTCCGAATGGTCTGGCTTTCACAGACCATGACCACAAATGTACTTTCTCAAACCTTATGAAGTTGATATCACTTTTGTTGAAATGAATGCGAACTATTTGATGGCGACCATGCCTGACATGTAATATAAACAAGACATCATTACAAAACCATAGAGTTTGTGAATCATGTGTAAGGACTCACCCTCAGGAGAAGCACGTCATGTGATAATGCCATTTGGGCAAGGGAAATTGGAAGCTTCAGACGTAGATTCAGAGCTTTATCTTATACATGTCGAACCCTTGAAACGAACTGTCTGTGTACATGTAGATGGTAATTATCAAAACAAATGACAAGTAGTTGCAACATATCGTTTCAAGAAACTGTAGTCTATTCTGTGACATGAAAGGCTGCTAAGTCTATAAAGTCAATTCTATGTCGTTGTTGTGTCGTTATTTCAAATGTAATTTTATAATCACAGCATAGTTTTGCTCATTAAAAGTAGTTCCGGCCTCGGTTTAACTAATCAACAAGGTAGCCGTTGTCTAACATGAGTTAATCGATAAGGCCTTATCCAATGAACAATTTGGTTGCATGCACAATAACAGTGTTTCCCTCTATTTATTAAGAAAAGGGAGCTGATAAGTGTAACCAACGAGGGGACAATTCACTTAGTCCTTTAGATCGTTGACCTTTGTCAGGTTTGTCAATTTTACACCTACTGCAGCTAATGGTTTTATCTAACCACAGACTAATTATCCCTGTTTACTTTGAACTTACTTGCCTCTTAAGAGTCCATTGCATCAATTGTCATATTATTTGAAAGCATCCTAAGATTAATGGGAAAGTTGCGTCGGCGTAATCATTCAGTTAGATATTTATATCATTTACTTTACGGGAAATATGTATAGAGAGACTCGTACAAATAAACGTAACCTACAATTCAACACTTGTTTTATTTTATACTCGCTTGTGTTTAATGACAACATTTAAAGGATGCAACATCTAAAAACAGTTGTAGATCATTTCATCACGGATATCCCTTTTTGTCTTTTAATTCAATTAACAATTACATGTATCAAAGACAAATACCCTACCCCTAGAATGCTCACGATAATTGTATTAAAAAAAGACACTTTGAACAATAACCAACATCAGATTTGCATCATTTGTTCTGTATGATGGGAAGTGAATATTTCGATAATGGCCTCTAATTCGCAAGAAGAAAGAAAAATATTGCTGCGAATTAAATTATTTATACTAATGTCATTGTTTGATTTATGCTATTTGGAAAACTGTAAAATAACTAACAATTAAGTGAAAAACTCAGAACAATTACTGTTATCATGTGTAATGAATAACTCTGTTATTGTTATTCCACATAACCAATCTGTACTTATTATGTTGTCTCACGTCTATAATTTGATTTTCTCAAGTGAAAAGTGTATAATTTTATACAGTTTTGTAGGAAACCTCTAGACATACTATACCACCATTAGAGGATACTAAAAGACCTTCCATTTAATACTATTCATATTAAACGAGTTAATGATGTTGTATGAAACGAGCGAAAGCGAGTTTGATGCTAGATCCGTCACAAGTTTAATGAAAATTGTATTACATGGAAAATTAGTAATGTGTTTTTACCTGCCCTACAATTCATACAAACTTGCCAAAACTGTGCTGAAACTAACATTTCCTCGACTCGGCAGCCATTGTGACGGCGCGCTTACATTGTGACGTCACAATAACTCTCTACTGTGACGTCATACTTGCACTGTGATATTACACCAGTTTAATATTACGGTATAAATATTATACTGTGGTTTTCACACGGGCGAGTAATAATAATAATAATACATTTCTCTAAACATTCGATACTTTTGTGGTGTCTTTAATATAAAATTAATGTTGAAATATTATAGAATAGCATTTCATCGCTTGTGGAAGAATAACATTCATGTAAAAGTCAGAAGAATGAACCACTGTGATCATTATAATAATGCTTTGGAGAACGATACTAAACTAAAACATTAGATAAAACTACAAAATAAAAGTTACTTTTGTGATATGTGTAAACATTATATATATCCTTGGTCACTTTTAATGTATTCAAGTTACTCTAATCAATTAAACCTATCACATGACCTATTTCCCATTATTATTACAGCATAAATCAGAATTAATAGTGTTTGGCCGATTTAGGCTAATCTAGTAAACAGTATGAGATTGGGATAAGTTAAGGTCCGTTGTGATCTGAATAAGTTCATTCCCTTTTTTTCTCACATGATATATCACTTTGATGACTAAGTTTAGTTAGTAAATATCCCTTTTACCGTTTATCTATGACATTTCTGTCATATATGGCCATTGGTTTCTTTTAAATCCTTTTATGATTTGTCAATTTGTAGTTAACACAACGATCGTTAAAATTTCATATTCACTTGATAAACATTACAGTTTAAGTATTTGTGTGACGTGGAGTCATTTTGTTGGTTACACTGGAAAGATGACAGTCTATAGCTTAGACTTGAGAGGTCAACTTTATAAATAATGATTGACATTGTGACTACAGTTGTGCGAGTGACATATAGTACATCTGCGAATCTAATTGCTAATCTGCTGTCAGAATGATTATTGTGTTAAATCAATGAATGCATGCTCTGAGCTTTTATCCCGACCATCCCCTAAAGATTGTGGAATCCTGCGTGTATTCAGCCTTGTACAAATCAGATCAATCTGTCTGATGGAGCCAATGTATTCTCAGTAATCGTTATAAGGGTATCACAGTAATCGTTATAAGCTTGGATTGCAAAGATATCCCTTTGATTGTTTGACAAAGTAAACAATTTTTAGATTTCAAAGGGACGGGATATAAATTCATATGAAGGGGGAACAAGTGATGTATCGTTTTATTACGATATTTTTCATGTTTTATAACATTTTTGACATTTTTATTGTGCCATTAATGGGACTGTGCTGCGGAAAATTCAACGTTGTCGCAGCCTTCTAGTTGATAATGTACAACGTTAAATGATAACATTTCTAAATATAGTTCCATAGCTAAAGTGTCTCAAACGGAATTGTCTGTGTTGATCAAAGGAAGCATGTTTGTAAAAATCATTTAACACATACTAATAGTTATACACCAGACCATCTTCTTAATTGTCATGACCTGATATTTGCCTATGTTCTATACATGATCAAGAGACCTTATATCAATTATTTCACGTTCTTATATACTGTTAAAATTCCCTAAAAAGTTTAAATCAATTTTGCTATTCGGGCACGTCTTTGAACAGCTTAAGAAAATGGTATTGCCATCTGACAAATTTGTGAAACGTGCAAAATAAAGAGAAACAGGTCAATCAAATCCTGATTCCATTCAGTAATATTGTCATTGTAAGTAATTCTCGAGAATATGTATAATTTTTTTTTTCATCTATTCAATATAGGTTAATCAAATTAAATCTTTAACCCGATTCAATCAAATGATACAGATATTTATGAAAAGGCAAGTAATTTCATCGTTCTGTTTGTCTTTCTTGGAGGGAAGTTAGTATCAACAAAGAATACCATTTAGTTACATTGTGAAAGGGATGTTTTCGATTACATCTAACATTTTACAATTGCCCAATCAGTCGTAAGTCGTTGATTCTATCCAATCTTGGCATGGTGTTTAGGTTCCCGGAAGTTTTCGTCTATGACTTTGATTTGTTGAGCTATCTTGAGTAAAATACGATGGTGTTATATCTGTGAGAAGCAAATATTTATCATCAAGCAACAGCAGTAGACCACAACATCTGCGTCCTTTAATGAAATCATCCATAAATATTTGCTCGGGTAGAAACCAATGAACAGCTCATGCAGAAGTAAAAACAATAAGCATTCATCTTACCGAGGCTGTAGCTTTGAAGAGAGGGATGTTTCCCATTGCCGTACGTTTCGGCTAACATTGGAGTTGTCAAGGTACAACAATAAACTAATTAACTGAAAGAGACAACATCTCGCTATCCTGATGACGTAAACAAAAACGGATGTGTAAACAATATGATGGTGATGTGATCAAACATGTATGTACAATATCTACAGAAAATATTGTGATAATCAGGTCGAAATATACCACAAATATGTCAGAACTTATACAAAATGATACTGCGTGTGTATAACAAACAATTGCTGTAAGCCTTTACTTGCACATTATTGATAACAATATAGTTTTCTTGTATTATTAAAAAAGTCTAGACATACCCTATCCTTCCATGTGTCAATGAAGAACGATAACTTACGTACATGTATATCACAAAGTCAAGCAGTCGACATGTCTCAATTCGAGCGAGTGAGTGAGGTATTGTTTTGTGTGGGCAATATGTCCCCAAATTAGCAGCGTTGTCTCAATTCGACTGAATGTAAGTGTATCTGTTATATTGAAATATACAAGCCACATGTAGAATGGTTGTCATTCTGCATTGATCTAACCTGACAGACGTCCTTAGAAAATTAAGAGTTGGGTTTCTAAACGGTTCCAGGATTGATTGTCATTCAATCCCCCAAAATTTTAAAACCGACGGTGTTAGCATTGTAACATGACCCTTAATTTTTAGAAGTTTACAAGAGAGCTATTTTTCGAGTAGGAACTTTTGAGTTGATAGGATTTTACGACTGGTCCATTTTCGTAAGAGGTGTGGGCAGGTTAAATCAAATGCGAAACTCCCAGTCTTTTAACTTTAAAAAATAGCGTACTTATGTACGCACAAGTTGCAGCCGTAGTGCTGAGATCTTACAGTGTTCACTGTGAAATCTTTGAGGGAGAAAACAAAGTTATAATAGATCGATCAACAGCAAAATAGCCGAGTGATCAAATATCTTAAACTCACCAAGACCATTGTGACCGTGGTACGATAATTATGACGTCATATCCGTTGACCTATATGACATCGTGCTATAGGAACTGCCACATTAGACAAGGCGGGAAATTAGGATACAGTTAGCCAGTAAAACCGTTTAGTTTCATAAAACTAAAGCAAATATTAAATGATAAATATATTCTACGGGGAAAACGCCAGTTAGAAAATGACAACAACAAGCTTGAGTAGGGCACGGATTTTGAAGGAAACAGATCAGTTTAATGTTAAATCATACCGACTCTAGTGGACATGATGTATCATTTCGCGGGCCGGGGACCGGATTTGCCTTAGTCAATTTGTGGGTGTTCACTGTCATTCAACCTAGGGATTGTTTTGTCTTATCAGTCAATCAGTATCAAGTATTTACCGAAGTTATTGATTGATGCGTGTATCTTTAGCTTGTATTTAGCTCACAATTCAACATTTATATATTTCTCCTTGCTCAATGATCCAATGGAATGCTTGAACATGTTTTTTTTAATATATGTATACATGACCCACAATATAAAACTTCACGTATTTATAAGATACAAGCGGCGTTTTGATATATAAATATTTTTTACCTAATATCTGTATATTAATCTTGATCTGAAATGTGTGAATGACTCATCCAATTGAAACATTTGAACATTACTTAAGTAAACCTCTCTCTCTTCCCTTTCAAACACTTTTTTTCTTATTTTCAGCTGAACTGTTTCCTCCTATCATGCCTCCTCTTGAACTTGACCATCACTGAGAACAGGACACACTGGTCATCCGACATGAAAGGTTTGTAATTAGTCTCTTCAAGAGACTTGTTGATGCTAATATCCACTTCAACCTTGTATCGGGCAGATGTTGAAAGGGCAAGCAGTGTTAGCACCGCTTAAAATAAGGTAGAGAGTCACACATGATAGTCTCGACATAGAATGTGTTCATTTATGGTACTCAGTCCTGATGTACAGGCAATACGTACACCTTGAGATGAAACACGAATCAACAGTGGAAAGCTTGTTCATGTTCAGTTTCATTTCTTTGTCTAGTCGGACATACCAGATGTTTAATCCGGCTAACCACAATTATTCTGAAATCTGAAATTCTTGTCGGAACAATGTTTGACGCGATTTAAACATTTGTGTGACATTGTTAACAAATGTAGAGTAGGCTGATTATTTTCTTTAAGTTACATGGGTCGAAGTGCATAGCAACTGTACATTTAAAAAAGATTTTCGAAAATCTTATGGGAAAAACATGAAAGATGTGCAAACGTCATGTTTTTACGTGCTACCTTACTTTGACTAACTGTAGATCACCCCCTGTATAACCCTACCGGTGCAACGAGCAATGATAGTAATATCCGTAGCCTCAAATATCTGACCGAATATAATAATGATTATGGTGCCATGATTAAGAGGTCCGACATTCAAGAATATTAGCAGAAGTTTCTTAAACAGAAATTGACTCAAAATAAGAATTGAAAAAAATAAATAAATGTTTATTTTTCTCGGCAATCAGTCGGAAAACGTCTCATCTCACAGGATAAGTTTGTGCAATCAGCTCTGTACCTCGTTAGATAAGTTATGATAAATGTGCACAGTATTGAGGTATTTGGTTTAATATGTTTTTCAGCATTTAGTCGGACACATTGCCTAAGTTTAAAACATCGACATTTGTATATTCTTAAAAAGCATCTAGGTCGTTTGCAATTTGGTATTTCATAACGCCCTGAAGACATGACCTGATGAACAGTTTTACCGCAATCAGTCGAACAAAAATGCCTTCGTTGCATTTAGGCACTGTGTCGATTGTGTTTGTGATTATTTGAAACAAGCCTTGCAGCTATTATTTACTCAGAACAAATACTTAAACAAATCTAGTTACATAAGAAATTAAAACAAATCCATGCTGAAATAAGGTAAACCAAATATCACCTCAACGGAAGGTATTACTTGAGAGGTATTGATAATATATTTTCTTATTTCATTTACAGTATCATATATGTTTATATAAAGAATCTCACACAATTTGATAAAAGTAACAAATATCCGAGGCTTGCCGAGGATGTTACATTTATCGACGCATCACATTATCATCACATTTGCATGACAAATGTACATTTTTGAACAATGCATAGCCCATAAACTCCTAAACCAGTTATGTCATAACATTGTGGCATCATCATGTTTATGATGTCATAGCATTGTGACGTCATTTTGTTTTTTTGAATTGATATGATATGTCCTTACAATGTATTAAATCGTCACTCTTACACGCCGTGAAGTGTTGATTCAAATGGCGAATTTACTGCTTAACACATAATGGACACAATAGTTAAGGATAACGTAACCTTGTATGAACAAGACATGAAGAAATACATTTGTACAAGTATAACAAATCATATGATTTTTGTCTATGTATCTCATATATTTCGTCCACTATACAGCCCTAAAACGTGTGGTGCATTGCAATCTTCTTTTTATGAAACTTCACGCATATCTTTTGAATAGCAAGGATGGTCGATATCTCGTTCGTTTTATTTTCCGTCTCTATTTGTCATAATTATTTCGGCTTAAACAACGACTTAATGAAATGGCTTTTGCTAAGAGTAGTGAAAACTTACCCCTAATAATCATATGACATATTTTGTAAGTATTTATATGATATAATCGCGAAACCATTGGTGGTTTGAATGAGGAATTTAAAACATCTATAACAACCAGTAATGTTATTCAATATTGACGTCTGTCGAACCTTTTAGCTGACATTTCATTGACGATATCGAGAATCATTATGGTGCAATCTAGGTTTTAATTTTCCTTATTGTCGGATGCGGTCAATTAGAGGTAAGATCAATAAAGAAGCCACACAACATGTGCTGAGTAATTTCATATTGCTCTCCTTAAACTTTCTATGCCACTTTCGTGAGAACTTCAGTACAGAAGTAGGAAATAAGTCGACATGGGTAAAAATAATTTTACACACATGCTTTTATGATTCTAATTTTGTAATAGTCCAAAATGTCTACACGCATGACGATAAAGTGGTTACATTGGCAATTGGTATGAATTCTTTGTTGTTGGTAATGACGTCATCCTTTCCATCATATTCTAAATCCATCACAATTTCTACTACACATGTGCCTTACATGACCGACGCTTATTCACTATTTATTCACGACTATTTGATATCCTTCAGACAAAAATGACACGTTTGTGGTACTCGACGGATAATCAAACCAAGAGCGAGAGAGAAATATTTACATCAACCAATTTGGGTCTTGTCAGTCTTCCATTTATGACTTGACCTTGACGATTCAAATCCTTGATCTTGACCGTCCTTGGTGGAGCTAAGATCGCTTCTCCCTGACAGAGTGTGGCCGAGGGGACATTCATACTTGCCTTTCAGAAATGGTGTACAGGGATGCGGAAAACAACTAGCATTTTACTTCATTTGATCTGGTTTGCGAAATAACAACAAGTCTTATTCAATTCATTAGGCTTTTTGTTAGAATTTCCATCAGAAGTATAAAAAAATGCATCTGACAGCAAGTAATTCTTGTCGATATACAAATGAAATATATGTCCACAATGGTCTAACAATTAATGATAAGAACGTGAAACTAAGCTCTAGGCATTTCCCCTACTCTTCAATTCGATCCTTTGTCCCGTCGCACACCAGTATATTTTAAATTGAATGATGAATCAGAGTTTTTAGTGTTCATGTTCAACAACCATTTCAAACGACTGACGCCTCCATGGACAACGCTGACCAGCACAGTTAAACGGCTTTTATCAACAGATTCCAGACAGCTGATGCTGATACTAAATTGTGACCAATTCGGACACAATAGTCTCTTAATATTTAAAAAACAACCGGGGCCATATTGTATCATTATCATCATCATCACAACATGGTTATATGAATAAAAAATACATGGCTGGCTCCTCCTTATCCACCAGTCATTTAATGAATGTTGACGGTTTTGTTTTTAGCCTTTGTTATAGGTTTTACAAAGACGATGTACTGTTAAGCAAATATATTTGTTCGTCCGTTTTGCGTCGTTTACATTGTGTTTATTTATTTTAATAATAATAAGGGTCACAGGGGCCACACCCTCAAAACATATCTTGATCTTCTTCTCCAGAACCATAAGGAATTTGAACTTAGTACATTTGTGGACAGGGTAAGTTTTTCATTAAAAGTTGGGACGGGGGGCATCACAGTGCATCACATGCACATATTTCTAGTTATTGTGTTGTAAATTACACCATTTAAAACATTTCAAAATCAAGAAACAGTGATCTATTTGTCTCGAAAATCCTTCTTTCTTTACATTCATTATTCCTGTTATTTCGAATTGTCAAACATTCATTACTAACAATTATCAAAGTTTCAGAAAGTAAAAAAAAAAAAAAAAAAAACACTTTCTCTAACATTGTTATCATAGCGGAGACTTTTAACAACATACAGCAACCTCCTTTGGACCATTTAACAAACATGAAATAAAAGCTACAGCTAAAAATCCTTTTGCATGTTTTATAAATGTTCCATCTTTGAACATATGCGTTAATGTCTCGAATAAACAAAAAAGAAACATGTCTGAAAACTTAAAAGTTTAATGTGTGTTTTCTTTCGATCTATATCCTTTGACAATGTGCAGTATATTCATCTATTCAAAACAAGTGAGAAAGTAAAATACCATAAACATTCGCAAGGCGATGGAAGTTGAAAAAAATTAAAGAGGAATAAGAACAAAGAACATTTAAAATAAATTGATGGTCTAAGTAATATGTAAACACTGACTTTTTTATGAGTTCGAACACACACAATGTCAGAGTAACTCCGGCAGCTTTCTGCTACACATTTCCTTAAGAGTTAATGTCTGTTATGTTTATTTAAAGCTTCTTGATATCAGTAATAAGCCGTGAATGTATTATATAATCGTAAAACGTCATTCACACTTTTCAAGTCACAGGAACCGTTTACTGTAAAGGCCAGTCAGATGTCGTTGTTTCCAAATGAAGGTGTTATCAAATATCATCTACCTTGAATAGCGTATATATATGATGCCGAATGAAGATGTTTTAAATATTTTCAATAAATTTAATTCATAGAGAGGCTGTAAATGAATTGGAGAAATGACATCGATAACTCGTTTGATAATTTTTTTCAACTCTGCAGGCATTAAGTCCAACATACAAAATCGAGACATTAGATTTGTAACAGGCATGCTTCTCGTAATTGCAAAGATCAAACAATTGAAGTTGCCAATTGTTAAATGATATAAGGGGTAGATAAGAGTATACACCAAAACGATAAAAGAAATATTATATGCGAAATAATACGAATTACGACCATCCACCGCTCACAACATGGCTAACCATAAATATAATCAGAAGACCATATGAGACGCCACCCAGAACCCCAACCTGAGTCCACAACACCTTTTGTGTGCTGTCAACAATCTCTGGAGTGGGGAAATAGGGGTTTTTACCTGTTGTATTACCTGTGTGATTTGTAGGTATAAGTTTGGTTTTCACATATCGATTTCAACCTGTCGACCTCAATATCAAACTTGTCATGCACGATCAACATCTGATTTTATATTCTCAAAGAAGTTTTCTTTTAACCGTACCCGTTTGACGTGTAGGCTAAATCATTTATCTGTTTTGACGATATACCAACCATATAGCTCTAGCACAATAGGTAAATAGTTTCTCGTTTTTTATGATGTTTTGATGTTTAAAATATGGACAAATATAAAAAAATTATCTAAGGTACCGAGACTCTTTACGAGAGATGTCAGCGACAATGATGACTTTAAAATATATGAGACATTTTTTTAATTCTGCGGAACACGTTGCATATGATATGGTCATCAATTACATTTAATAATTAATTACAATTACAGAGTAGGTCAACCAATATCGGCTTGCAATTTAGCATGTGTACCTTTGTTCAAAGATATGTATGAAACAAAATAATACGAATTGACTGATATATATGGTTTATAAAGCTAACATCATGTATCTATTGATCATGGTCATTCATGCCTGCATTTTAAATTTATTTAGTTAGGTTTTACTGTCTCGATATAATATGGAAGTATCGATGTTAATTTATTTTAGGTTGTTGTACGCAAAGGATGTATAGGTGGAACTGAAATTATACTTAAAGAAGACAATTCATCAATTCATAAAAACGGAAGATTGTTTTCTATTTGCAAAATAACGTATTAGCAGTAAACTTTGAAAACTTGAAAATATTACTTTATTTGAATGCAATAGTTGAATGAGCAACATACGTTAACACACCTTATGTTATAATAAATTCATGCGGTCTGGTTATTTGTGTACCTTTATGTTCAGATAGCGTAAACGACGACATCAATCCCAGACGAACATACACAACTGACAGTCATTCAAGGCACTCCGTCATTGGCCGCAAACATTCAAGACGTTTGCATCTCTGTCGTTGAAAATGAATATCGAATATCTTCGTTTCTACATACTATCACTATTTGGCGTTGTTCCAGGTAAGATATGTAACTGTTTTTCAAAGATATTTACATTAGTACAGTAAATTACATTCTGCCAAATGTACCTTCTTCATTAATCATTTTAATTGAAAAAGTCCAGCTTTTAAACAACAACTATAACTACACTTTACATTATCAGCGTCTGTAAACTGAATCAAAATTATTCTACTCAAAAGTGTCAATTCTAGAAAATCAATTACCGCTTTTACAGTGTCAATTAAAAAAAGAGCGAAGATGTTGAAACGGAGGTCTTGAAAACAGAGGTATATAGTACCTCTCCATTCATTGTTGTCTGTTGTCTTCTTAGCCATCGATCTTTCTTTTTTATATTTTGTATAAAAAAACAATACTTATTCAGTAGTCATGTTTTCTCCAAACATTATATAAAAATTATCTTCAAAGTATCTATTTTATGAGCTTTATTAAGAAATTTATTCGGCAACTTCTAATAAAATATCTCCTCAAGTGTAACCATAAACGTATTTCTACATTCCAAAATGAGGCGGTTGCATGTTTCTTTGTGGTTTCAAAGCGGCGTCAGCAACAATTTCTTTTGGAAAGTCCTAAATGTTAATGTTTTTCGTATTGTCTCTATATTCCCTCAGTTCGATATCATAACAACATAAACATGTACGCCCTTATATAAAACTAAGTAAGGCGTATTACATTATGTTCATAGAATTGGTTTTGTTGAATATCGTTTAGTTCCAACAGAACGCTGAAAGTGCAGCGGTAGACCCAAGAAACATTTACAGAATACAATGAATTTAATATTGAAAAAAAGTGTCACTCAATTCAAGATCAAAGTGTTGAAGGACCCGAAAGCAAAGAATTTAGTATGAGTAGTGTTTGTAAAAGCATTCATTTTACAGGGGACTGCAATACATATTTTATCTTCATTCGAATTTCTGCTTCTTGTCGTGTGAACACATAGTCTTAATGTTTGCTTCATTATTCAACTTATTGAAACTTACATAGCCTGTTGACCGTGGGCCGAAACACGAAGTGCAGCTAAGTTTTTGGATTGCCTCATTTTTTCCGTGACTACATATATTACATATCGTAGGAATCAGTAGACATTCCTCTTTCTGAAAATGCAATGTTCTACTTTCAACACAATTTCATTTTCATATAAGGCATTGTTAAAGGTGACCACCGTCCGCACGACTGGTCATGAATCTTCGGAGACGTTCCGAGTCATTCATGTTTGTCTGTGTATGACACACGACCTGAACCCGTGATAATACATACATTAAACATCACAAGAATCAGTAGCCAGCTCTTTTTCGTAAACCAAATGTTCGACTGACAACACAATTTTATTTTCGAATTAGACATCATCTGAAATGACTACATTATATGTTTGTGAGAGATCTTAATCTCCTGCTAACTCAGACACTTTAGATGATGCCCAATTCAAAAATAAAATTGTGTTGTCAGTAGTGTAGTTCTTCCATAAATTGATCATTATTCATTCACCTTTTTAAAAAAACTATTTTGAAAAACGTTTATCTCAATAATTCGTTCCAAAATATGACGGTAGTGAACAAGTTGTTTTGGTGGCCGATAAAACAGTACACTATCTTTCAATTGAGAATTATGTTTAATGTCTGCTATCTATCTGCCAACATAATTATTTTTTCAAACTAGATTGAATAAAATATGTATAGAAAGAATGTCCCAGATAAAGAAAGTTATGCACTCTTTAATTGAAGATGAGTCACTTTCTTCCTCATAAATTTTCTTATTTTCGAGTGCAGGAACTATTTGTTGTCAAAGCAAGCAAGCTCGATTTTATACTTGTGTCATCATGTATTTGTTATGCATAGACTCAAAGGCCTGCTGCAGGTATTGTCAGGCAATCTGTTTTCAAATCAGCATGTATCATATTGATTTTCTTTTGTGGACAAATTCAACAAGGTTTTACTTCAGTTGGCAGCTTATTTTCAGCTCTGTGTTCATAGGTGCACACGGGAATAGTTAATTTTTCATATATCTTGCTTGCGAAAAAATACTGATTTTTAATGAGAAACAAAGTGTCATTATTCCAAAATCCATCCAGTTATTTTCCTTTTTTACTTTTCACGATACCATATCTTGAGATAATATTATCAATTGTCACGTATGTAATGTGTATTGAGAGGTTGATTTCTTTATTTTAGTTTAATTCATTTTTTAATAAGTAAAAATTATGTTAGTGGTTTTTAATGATTTGTACAGCGTAAAGATATGATCTATAACGATATATGAGAAAATCCTAAGGGAAGCATTTATATATATATATATATATATATATTAAAGCACATGAGACTATAAATTGATGATATTCCTGTGAGATATATGGTCAGGACACACTATATAAAACCATATCTGTGACATGTTTGCATTTTTTTTCAATCATGAAATGAGATGAGTTATTTTAATTTAAGGTGATAATTGCTAAAGGAAAACAGCTGAAATAGTTGAGTTTGACTTATGTAAACTTTCGGTGATATTATGGAAAACAATATTTTTTATATTACCCTGAATATTCTGAATTACAGAGGTTCAAGAAAGTAACTGAAAACACACAAAAGTATACTTCATATTCATGATTTTTAAGATTTATTTTTTAGATTTATGGAATGCTTTGTTGTACAAATGTTGAGTTTAATTAAATGATATTCAATGGTCTCAGCGATAATATTCCAACATGGGTACTTTCTCGTCAATGCATCAAGTTTTTTTAAAATATACAAGTTATTTCTTATCTGACTAAAAATTAACCCATTACACTAATAAAAGAAAAAGGCAGTTACAGTATTAGAATCGAATTATGCTTAATAAATCAAAGTCATTTTAGCAAATAATTTCGATAATGATGAATTTCGAGATGAGAATGAAGTGTCTATGTTTGTATGTAACTTGCAAACAAACATAATCGCCACTTATTTTGGTAGCATGTTGTACTCTGCCTCACATAAACTTTTTGATAGCAGCTAGGCGATCACGAGGTCAGAGCCGAACAATCTTAGGAAACTGTAGTTTTAACCTAGGATCTTAGACTTTCCTCTGATTGTAAAAATTGTTACCCTACCCCAAAACGTATTGTTGAGACAGCAAACATGATGACATCGACTAAATCTGCTGTGTGACATGCACGCCCACTTACGGGCGCGGCCATTTTTGTTACCGGACTGAAGGCTAAGGAGAGTTTTCGTCGCTATGCCAACCATAAACAAATAGCTGAACATTTAAAAGCAATTTACTAAAAAATTAAACTGGATCTTTAGTAGAACATTCATGTTTTAAGGTCTAGTATTGCCTATCTTTATTATCAATGTAAGTTATACTCTTCACGAACTTTATGAGGCACTTCCACACAATTTCTTACTTCGGCCCACGGTCTACTGAGATTTCCTGTAAGATCACATTAATAAGTGCCCTATATAATGTTTTCATTCAATGTGGATAAAACGTGGATAAGATTTTAAACGTCAACAATCTATATTTTAAAGATTACTTAAAAGCATACGATAATTACTGATAAAAACATTAAATTTTACACAGGAAGCTATTGATGATTTTTTTGCAGAGACACGTTGATGAAACCGTAAATATAACATATAAGAAATTTAGCTAAAATAGGTCTGTTGTTTTATACCCTTTTATAAATCATAATCAAAAACAAGATTAGGAGTAAAGTATTAGATTTCAATAATCTACTTAATAGGTTTTTAAATCTCTTATCCCATGTATAATATACATTACTTTAGATAAGTTATATCAGTATATACGAAAGAATATTGACAATTCCATGAAATGACCGACAACGTTTTACCATATGCTGAAGTAGTAGCTGTAGCTTGAAAGTGATTTTCAAGGATTTTGTGAATTTGACTCGAATAATATATTCAATTCATTCATACATGGCTTCAAAGATTAAACCTCCTAAATGTTCGATGTATATTTCTGAAAAGAGTTAAATATACTAAAAAGGATTTATTTGAAATGGATATTGTTAACAGTGAATGTTGTTGATGCAATCTTTTGGCATTTTTAACAATATACTTTAGAAAGAAACAATCAAATTTAACAATTCACCCGAAACCCTCATAACAAATTTTGAGTAATAATATAATTCTGTTTATGCAGTACTCGTTCAGACCAAATGTTTTTATGAACATCCTGGATGTGTATATCTTCTTGGGAACAAAACAAACAAGTATTTGTTACAAAGGTGACAAGATCCCCCGTCGATAAATCGATGTTAACATGTATACATAGAAAGCTATTAGAAACACTTGCCTACACTTGTCATGCTGCAAGATGCCATTTAGACCATAACAAATCGACTGGTCCATGCCTCTTCCAAATAAGAAGTCTTGTGCCAAAAAAGAAGAGAATATAGAGAACAGTTCTTAACATGTCAGCCTTATATAAGCTTTAAATGCATGTTGACTTCACTGTGACCTTGGAAATAATGTAAAAGTCACCAAAATCAAACTGGTCGGGTGTCTTCCTAAACTAGATTAAAAAAAGAATCCAGTTAATGACTCTCGAGATATCACACTAACAATCTTAACATGCAGGTAATATTGATGATGAATCAAAAGTTCTGTTGTGACCTTGAAAATAATGTGATGGTCACAAAAATCGACTGGGCCCGGCGCCTTCCCAATAACATGCTATTTGTAAATTATGAAAAGAAACCAGTGGATCGTTCTTAAGTTATCCCTCTGGCAAGCCTAAAATGCAGGTTTCAATGCTTAAAATTTCAAAGCCTCTCTGTAACCTTGAAAAGAATGTGAAGGTCACCAAATTCGACTGGGCCCGGCGCCTTGCCAATAAGAAGAGTTGTGTAAGTTATGAAGATAATCCAGTGAATGGTTCTTGATATATCCCGCTGACAACTGTAAAATTTCAAGGTTTCGTTGTAACCTTGAAATGAAGGTCAAGGTCATGAACCTCTATAGGGACCTTACTCTCATGGTGATGAAGCTATATACAAAACATGAAAAGAATCCGGTCAATAGTTTTTGAGTTAATCAATTTCGTACCCACGGACGTACGGACGCTTCCCAATACTATATCCTCCGCCGTGCGTTTAGCAGAATTTCGTTAATTGTAATTGGTCAATAGACTTAACAAACCTCATATGTGAAGTGCTGCAAAAAAATATTTCTTTGTTTAAAAATTAATGACAGTTCAACGGAAATGTCGAATTTCCCTAAAAATCAAGAGATGAAATGTGTTTCTTAGTTTGTACACTAATCTGTCAATCCATGTGCAATAATGGTATAATATGTTGTTCGAACACCGAAGCAAAAACAAAACGATGATTTTACTAAAGAAGGTTTGATTCATTGCAAAATAACACATACTGTATATTTATGTACAACTGAATGAAAAGAACATTTCAACTACAAAGTCCTTCATAAAGGTTTCATTTGGACCATAAAATTGTTTTTGTTCTGATTATTTTATTCTATACTATATATTATATTTGAATCAACATTTAGGAAAAAGGGAATTTTAAAGATATGACCCCTTTTGTCTACTTCCTACGTTAAAATTTTGCACAATGAGATAGATTCCTAGATAAGTAATAAAAATTGTTACTTTACAAATGGAGGATGTGTGATACTATGTCAGTTCTATTTGTTTTGTTGTAACTAGCAGTAATGATGTTTGTGACCCCTTACATTCATAGTTCATGGACCTGATTATCTCAATGAATAATGAATATTTGTATTGGTGTTTGTTATACAAAGTAAACCTTTGAACTTAAAAGAAAGGGTTCACGCCATTGGCAGTATTAACTTCGAATATCACAGTTCAACTGTACTCTTTGAAGATATATATAAGACATGTTTACGCTGTGATCAATCATTTACGATTATACAGTATACACGTGTGTGAGAGTGGGCTTTTATTGTGACATTCAGACCTATTTTTCAAATGAAAAAACGATTTGATTAGCTTTCAGTAATGTTCATTTCATTTCAGTAACATTGCGAAATATTTATTGAATAACTTTTGATTTGATGAGTTACGGAGAATAATTTGTCTTAGTTCGAGCGAACGGTAACACTACTTGAAAAGTTTCACACGAGTATCAACTATTGTTTTGAGTGCATGAGAAATGAACCTCTGAAACGTATATCACATGACCATGCTCACTAACAATCAACGTTTGGGAATTTGTGAAAATTTCAGAATGTGAAATTAAAATTTTTGTGTATTTGATGCAAGGCAGTAGTCGGCAATGACCATGGATGCAACGGTGTCGTCGACGGCATCTACTTAGGTTCTAGACAGCCTCGATAACTCTTCACTATCTTCTAGTTATTTACAACACATGTGGCACATGACCTTTGATCCTTAGTAAGCCGAGACGTCCTTCATGGAACCATGTCAGTTTAATCACATCTGTGTGATGTCGAGTTCTTTGGATAGACACAGGTCTCTTGCAGTTACGGACGGATACTCCAGAAAAGGAAAAAAGATACACCTCTATAGCCTAGCTGCAGACATCTCTTGAAGAGACTTCTCTTGTGAGACAAGAGATAAGTGGATGCCGATCACTAATTTAAGTGATCTTTCTAAAATACAAGACAAGTTAATGATGCCTACAGACCAATGCAAAACTTTAACATTCTGCGTTACTAACAAATCCTGTGTCAACCTGACTATAAGTGGCCTTGCATAATTATGCTGAAATATGAGTCGATGTTGGCGGCTGAGGACTACCTCGCGGAAGGATATGGGGACTCTGACGTCATAGGTTCGATGTTGTCTTGTCACTGTGAACATGCTGATCAGATAGTTTGATAACGTCACGGTCGATGACGTCACTGTTCCATACATAAAGCGTTCGGATGTGCCTATTGTCTGCAGCTGACGTGACACGTGGTCGTCCACTACGAGGCCTGTTGCCATTATGTCAACTATAATGGCACCTGCTTAAACGAATGCATTGAATTTTATACAGTTGATGAACCATTCTATCGGTATTGTTAAATAAATCATTATCCTTTGAACGTTGAATTAAAGTCAACATTTTCAAAAATTCATTCCTTTACGTGTCTTTGAGCAATTTTGATGTCATTTTCTGCATTTATTAATGACAATTCAGAAAATTACCAATGTATGCTTTCTTTTGTTCGTCAGTATAGATTATATCAGACAATATTGAAAACAAGCTTCGTAATCACTCAGTAGTTACGAAAGATACTGCTACACCAGTGTCAAGCTCCATTTCAAACGGTTTACCGTTCACTTTTGGCCTGAGATAGATCGTATCCAAGTCCGAAATAGAAAACGTAGCCTAAATCTAATTCTACATCTGAATCGTACTGATCGTTTGGATCCCTTACGTGAATAGATGTGCACTTGTTTTGTTCGGTGACTATTATTTATACTGATTCATAAACTGATGCAATTTACACATTCTCATGAAATGAGATATTTTGTGACCCTTATGACAAACACTGCCACGAATTTTGCATCTGTTAGGTATATGATCAGATTACATTGTTTCTGGTATATGATCAGAAAAAAGTGTTTTGAAGTTGACTATTCAAATTGTGACTTGTAGGCTTTAACCTATTTAGTTTGTGAACTTAAAGAAATTGAGCCTTGCAACTCGATAGTTTCACGTGCTGCTGTTTCATTAGCAATCGTAATTTCTAACCCCATTGTTGGATCAAGTTAGATTTCGAATGTAAGCCTTTCTGATTATTACTGTTTTTGGTATCCCATATAAGCCTATTATGTAAATGGGTACCAAATTCCTAATTTCTTGCAAGGTTTTGCAGGACTGCAATATAGTCACTGATATTCACATGTATGCAATCGAAAATCTTTCAGTGATAGTTCTTGGTTTGGGACACAAAGGCGAGCGTTGATTGAGGGTATTTGAGGATCAGC
The DNA here is from genome assembly GCA_916613615.1 of Steromphala cineraria. Taxonomy (NCBI): domain Eukaryota; kingdom Metazoa; phylum Mollusca; class Gastropoda; order Trochida; family Trochidae; genus Steromphala; species Steromphala cineraria. The sequence continues at coordinate 58,143,125 of OU744729.1, forward strand.
AATCTAAACTGTAGGCCTTATCTCCCATACAACCTTACGAGGAAGCTACTCTCTTATCATTTTCACTTCATTATTAATTACTTGTTAAATCTTTCAAAACACAACTGATTGATGAAGGCCATTAGGATCTGGGCCCATACTTTTAGATACGCCTGACTAAGTTCATCACGATTTGTCGGCCTTGGTCGGACTGTATTCAGTCTCCTTTGAATTTCGTCCCACAGGTGTTCGGTAGGATTTTAAACTGGAGTGAGGGCCGGCCACTGCAGTGTTTGGATGCCATTTTGTCTAAGGAAGTCCCCAGTTGCTCTGGCAGTGTTGGCAGGTGCATTATTATGCTTGAAGAGATTGTTTCTGTGACGTGCAAAGTGAGGTACGACGTGGGGTCTGATGTACCGAGATGCTCTTCCTGGGCCAATATTCTGGAAGACTACAGGACCAGCCTTGTAATTGAGGCCGATCGCACTTCACACCAAGATGCTAGCACCACCCCATGTATCTCTTTGCACGACACATGCATCTGAATGACGTTCGCAACGACTACGTCAGATTCGCACTATTCCATCAGCTGTAGAAATACAGTATCGACTTTCATCAGGGAAGACCACAGTTCTCCACTGTCTGTACCGCCAGTTCTGATGTTGCCTTGCCAACTGTAGTCGATGTTGTTGTGTGTGCCGAGCTGTGAGTATGGGTCCACGATATGGCCGTGGAAGTTAAGGTTTCTTCTGGCTAAATGGTGACGCACCGTGTCAGCACTTTTGGCCGTTGATTGGTCCTAATCGTCTGCCGGGCCGTTTCTGTAGCAGGGGCGAAGCGATTTTGAAGATGATGGCGGATTATACGGCGGTCCTGTCTGGGTGTTGTTATCGGCGGTCGGCCACTTCGCGGACGGTTGTTTATGTTGTTGGTAGCCTGGAAGTGTTGCTGCAGCCTGTAGATTGTTTGAAAATGAACGTTGAAATGAGTTGTGACCCGCCGTGCAGTCTGTCCAGCCTCCAGTCTTCCAATTGCCTGGCTCCTTTCATCCCTTGTCAATCTTGGCATTGTGCTGCTATCAAAACGTGAATGTCTGAGTGTTTGGGTGCCTCTAATCGCAGAGACCGAAACGATATGCACGCGCATTTCCATTTTCTTGAGCGTCAATTTAAACCCTATACCATTGTCAACAATAGAGTTGCGTTTTGGCGAATATTTTTGTGCTCACAAAATCACATTTTCATAGGGTTTTCAAGAAATCTTGATTCGAACAAAATTGAGATACAACTTAATTTTCGATTTTGTACTGACGAAAATATCATCTGTATATATATGTATGGTGACGTTTTTTTTGCGGTTCAGTATATATTGTTGTCGCAGGGGACAATTGAACTGTAGTTCGATTGAATTAACGTTTGAAGTATTTTGGTGTTTAAGCCACCTTTTCTCTGTGGAAAAAGGTGTTGCACCTCCAAAATAAAAGTTGTTATTTCATTGATCGCGCCGTTGGAGCCATTGTAACCCTGAATGTCGGGTGCTAGAATGTCAGAGGCAGATAACTGGTCTTCTGGGAGCGGGTCTCTCTTTCAAGAATATTTCAAGAGTAAGTGGACGTCCATACTCTACCATAAAACGTTTAGCCAGAAAACATGCATGAACCAATGGCGTGAAGAATCATATACCCTCAGACTGACTACTAATCACCTTCTAAGGAAGGATAGATCATTTCTAAGGCTCGTAAAAAGCTGTCCTTTCGCTTCCAGTACAAACCTAAAACGGCGGCCACACCATCTGTTCAGTCACCAAACTGTCAGAATTTGACTCAAGGCCGCTGCCTTTAAGTCCAGAAGAGTAATCAAGCGACCGAAACTCAATTATAACCACAAGCAGTTGGTAGAGGAAGACTAATTTAGCATTAAAGAGGAAGACGGTTCACTTGTCAGACGAAAGCAGGTCTTTTTGTACTCTGTGGGTGACAGGATCAGGGTTTGAAAGCGACGGGGAACAGCATATGCACCACGAAACGTCATGCCAACAGGACCTTATGACGAGAGATCTGTGATGGTAGGAGGTGCTTCTCGTTTGACTGCAAACTTGATCTTGTGACCTTAGGATGAAAGTAGACAGGATATCTCGACATCCGGGAAGTCCTTGAACCTGTTGTCGTGTCCAAAACCTGTTGTCGTGTCCAACCATGCACTTGCAACAAGACCTGTATTCATGGATGATAGCGGTATACCGCATAGTTTACGAGCTGTGAGGCTGGTTATCAAGACTAATGCCCTGACACACCTCTCGTGGCCTACAATGAGTCCGGATCTTAAACCACTTGAGCATGTTTGGGACCTTTAGGCTGACTGATCCTCTTCATAACTAGCATGACGTTGAAGCGGCATAACACGAGGAGTGGCAGCCATTGACACACGAGCGACACTTTTTCAACTCTGTATAATTGAAACTTCTTAGTTTCCTTGGTCATTATACAAGGGTTGTGTTTTCATTAAACACTTAAATACGTTACTAAGTGTATTTGTTCATTTGTCATATTACTACAATAAGTACAATTTTATTCTCATAATCAGTTCATTCCAAATATAATTTTAAAGAAAGTATGGGAAATGACTGTGTTTCTGGATAATCAATTGCTTTAGATAGGGTGCGGCATGCTACCCAATTCAATATGTACGTGATTAGTGGCCATTATACTTCACAGCCTAGCTGTTATATATGTTTTTGTCATACGATTTAAATAATCATTTATTTTCTTACAGTGTCGTCGCTTGAGATAGCTTCATCTGCGCCTTTGCTGTCTCTTTCCATGTATGGACTAGATCTGAAAAAATGCTCTAAAATTGTGTTTCAAATCAAATCATGTAAACATTTTAAATTCGGATTGTACGATATCCAAGACAACGAGTGGACGAAGTATTCCATTTCAAGGTACGGAGACATACGGGCTGATTTCTATCTGCCCTACATCGCCGCTGCTGAAAGTACGCTAGATCAAGACGTCGCCATCAGCTGTACCGAGTTCAGGTGAGTAACAACTGCGACAACCAAAATTGATTTCAAGATAAGAAACTTAAAGTAATTCGTGTTTGATTATGGCAAAAAGTGGCAATTTCATTTGCACACACACACAGTTCGTGTTCGCTGAGACATTTTGAAAAGGTTCATTTGTCGAAGCAGCAGCAGGGCGGGGAACATTCAACCAATCAAAATCAAACACCACACTACACGATACAGATAAAGCAACGATGGTTCCCTATCTAGGACTTATTAAATGGATTATGTCCAAATTCACAAATTTATTTGTTTTGACACTTTCACATCACATACAAATGAAAACTATTAAGCAGCTTGAACAATTCGGATGATCAAGTAACTGTAGCTTTATATTACGTCTTTCTTTTTCAGGTCGTATTACTTAACTTTTTTCAATGGAAAAACATCGTTTGGCATCGGGAACGTAACGAACGAGAACGTGTTATTTCAGCATTCCACCAACAAACCAGCATATATCTTGAAGCTTAAGAGTAATGGGGATACAAGAACGATGAAATTCGGTAAGTCGCATTGCTATTCATCCTCGATTATCCAGCGCTTTCGTTCCGATTAATCTACACTACAAGCCCTGGAAAACTTTACTGGGTTTTACCTCAAACCAAGGACCACCCTTTGCATCCGAGTTTATCCAATATAATCAGAAGCGAAACGCAGACACTACGTGCGTCAACAACTCGACTAATCAAGTAAGCGTCATTGCAAAGGAAGAAAATTTGGTTTGACGTAAAACCTCAAAGTTTTCCAGGGCTTGTAGTGTAGATTTATCGGAACTAAGCGCTTGATTATCGAGGATGATTGCTATTATATTAACCAAAGATTTGAGATATTTTATTTTTGTCCAACAATATGATTCAAGCATCTATCAACTTACAACATATTTTTATTCAATTGATGGTGACGTAGTGATCAATGTCGAAGTATATTTCCTAAAGTTTAAGTTTGCATAAGGTAGGACTATTTGTATCAAATAACTAACTAGATTGTTTTATGAGAATGATAATATTATTGTTATATAACAACAAACATTAACATGTACATTACAGATGGGACCGGTCGATTTGAGAAAGAATTAATTGAGGGAATCTTTGCTGATGATGAACTATCATATGATTATGGAACCTTCGCCAACTGCGCCAATCGTTGTCTTGAAGATGTCGACTGTGGACTGTTCAGCTACAACGTGAAGCTATCCGAGTGCAGGCTGTATGAAGTGCGCCTTACCATGTTCCCAGTCATGCCAGAAAATGGATGGCAGTCATGGAAACTTCTCTACTGTTATTGGTGAAATATGACAGTAAGAGGTACTTTTCCACACGATAGGGAGGACTGACATAAGACTAGTGATTAGCAAATACTTCGAGTTAAGAATGAGAATTAACAGCATAAATGAATTACTGGGATGTCTTAATCAAAAACGTGTTACAAAAAGTCTTGTTTATCATTTAAAATCCCTTACTTGTCAATGGAAATAATACCGTGCATTCCAAACTAGAAACGGCAAATTTACCTAGAAATCATTGCAAGAGTTCAATGATAACTGATACCTGAAATTATAATGTACCCTAAAAGTCATGGTGATGTTTCTAAATTATATGAAGTTGCATTTGAAATTGATGACAAAGACATCAACAGCTATCACTGAACAGTTGACTACCTTTCTGAATAGTACGAAATGTGAGGCGATTAACTATACACCCTCGACAGTGTTTTAACATATGTAAGTGTGAAGGAGTACCTTTTAGTCTCAACAAGCCCGCAACTCTCAAAGTGCTTGATCAATCTTTCTGAAATGCTTTTGCTGTATACAAGTGATACGAACATTCATTTTTCGGCTTGGCTATACATATATAAACAATGATGTGAATAGTTTAATGGTCATGTCTATTAAATACGAGCTTTTCACGTTCTCCCCATTAGGCCGACCGTCAACACTATCCGTTATGCTATAGTATTATGGGTCATTTATACTTGTTTCTTAAAGTGTGTGACTTTCACCTAAGATCAGATATCTTTTATGAAAACGTACTATGATAATAATCTTTGATTTCCAGTAATGGGACTTTTGATTTGCCCGATGGGCGTACAGCAAGGCATGTTGTCCGGCGTCCGTACGTCTGTCTATCAGTCTTTGTACATTTTCGATTTGTCTTCCAGGGACAAAAGGCGTAGACCATAAAAATCGTGTGTACAGGCTCCTTGACTAGTAAGGATTACACTTATAGCGTTGGTGACTTTGTGGCCCCTTTTAAACTGTAAGCTTGTATAAAGACTGACGAATGAGGAAGTCATTGATTTGGCCCCTAAAATGGCTTGGTGAACCTTTAGATCCATACTCTAAATTATCAATTGCAGTTTGCTAGCCTTCGCATTTAAGTAAGGGTCACTCAATAACAAATCACAATTTTCATTTCTGATAACCGGTATATGAAATGTCATTGCCTTCAAACTTTATTTTGAATTGGTGACCATGGGGACCCTACTTAAACCTAGATTTTATCATTTCAAATTGACCACATTTGAAGCCTGATGAGTAACAGAGTCAAAGGCTCTACTTAATTCTGGATTCCATGGAGACAATTCAAGCTTACATATACTTATTGGATTAGGGTCCTTTCCCGGCATCTATCTGAACATCTGTTACATAATTTTTAACAAAGTGTGGTTAGATCAAGTGGTGCAGTTGTGCTTTTTGCTACTTTGCTTATTCTGATTTTTTTTCATTTCCTGGTTTTCACATTCTCTCCCCACAGAGGCAGATCAAGTCATGTTGATTTAGCTTCTGTTATATTACGCCGAGTTTGTGGGATAGAATGGGAGATGCCTGATTGGAGGCAATGGAAATTAGTTGTGCAATCAGCGACGCTGTTCTTAAATCATCATTTTGGCTCCTGAAACAAGGCAAAGGCATTGTGATATGAACCGCCTTTTCCATGGGAGAAGCCTTATCGTTTGATAAAGAAATTCCAATGTATTGTGGTGAAAATATTTTCCGCCAGGGGGAAACTGCCGGAACCCACGGATTTCGTCGTAATAGAACAGAGGCTAAATCAACATGACTTGATCTGCCTCTGTAGGTGGAGAATGGGTTTTCATGGAAACAATTGAACTTAGTAGGTGATAGGGTCCTTTTCCGGCTCTATTGAGCATTAATGTACTAAACCTGGTATTTGTTTTTATATAGTGGTGAAGTTGTTCCTTTTACCACTTCTGAATTTTCATTTTTACCTCACATAGCCTTTAAGGTCCGATGGCCTATTGCATAGCATGGTGTCCGGCGTCTGTAAAAGTTGTGCAGGCCTACACATCTGAGACTTTGTGTACAGATCCTTGACTAGAGAGGATTATAATTCATAGCGTTTGTAGCCCTGTGGCTCCTAATGAAGACTATGGGGCCACACCATTAAAACCTATTTTCATCTTCTTTTCAAGAAGCATAAAGCAAAAAGGCCCACCCTTTGTGTACAAACGCCTTGACTAGTGAATATAATAATTTATCGCTCTTGCTACTTTGGTTATTTTGAATATTCATTTTTTCTAGTTTCCGTTGACACAATTTACACTTATTGCACCTAGAGTGTAAGACACCTTTTTTCTGTTCAAAATCGTTCAGTATACGTATGTGAGACTATGAATGTGGTTAGACTCGTAGAATGAGTGCCCTGTACTCTTTAGGTTACCTATGTTGTTTTGATACCTTTGCGGATTGCATATTGCGTACAAAATATTAATTAGCAATTAAGGCTGAGATAATGGGGTTTGATGAAATTCTGGGTCGGTGGACATAACAGTGCATATCATTTATTGATAGATTAAGAAGGTGAAGATATACATCAATGACATCTTACGGGGTTACTTTCGTTTCGTAAAGCTTGGCAGCCTGGCAATATTGCTAATTGATGTCTACATTGTTTCCCCAGGTACGCGTTAAGCCATAACAATCGTACACGTGTTACATGTAGGTTGTTCAGCGGAAAATTCGTACAATATTTTTTTGCAGATATTTTCGAAGTCAAGCTGAAATTTAATGATTTCGAGGCATTCGTTTGGTAGATTCACTTCAGGTTTGTGCACTTCAGTTGAAACCGAATATGTTTTTATCGTAGTTCGTCATTTTCAATTGAGAGAATACAAAAATACAGAAAAGTTGAATGTTACCAAATGTAAGTTATCAAAAATGCCACGGCACTAGCAAGCATACGAATTGTTTTTTCATATTTTACTTTAAACTTCATGACTAAATAGTAAAAGCACTTAGGCTTAACATTATTCTTGAGTGTGGTTTATGTTTTCTGCTAAGAGATTAGTATTCAATATCGCGGTGTTTTTATATTCCATTTGATGTTTTTTAATAGCATGTTGTTAAAATACAATGATCAATGTGTAGTTTCCATCGCATTCACGTGTATATAGCAGTGCATAATTTTTATATTTGCCCTTGTCTCTTGTTGCATGTTTTGACAAATAGTATATAGCAGTTGGGATAAAAACATGAATTGCAGTTTTGATAATTGAAATATTATGAACAGTTGCTTTATTATGTAGCAGCACGTCCCTTCGTGTTCAAATGTTATGAAACCTTGCATTATATATTGCACGTTTTGTTCATGTACCTTTATATAATTTAGACATAATGAACTTCTATTTTGTACCTCTGACTGCAAGCTCGTACAGTAGCATGTTTAAAATGTTAAGGATGGGGTTGAATCAATTATTGAAAACTCAGTTAGGGGTTGGGTGCAAGGAGATTTTTTTACTATAATTTACCTCAATATTCAGTAACAAAATTTTGCAACACCAAGTTGAAATTTCCAATAATCATATATAAGTCAAAACTATGACGCGCCGTCATGGCAATAAGGACAGTTGGTGCATCGCAGAGTGAGCTGGATGGGTCAATGTAAAAACAAGAATAAACCAGTATCCAGAATGTCAACCCTGAGCTCACAACGTTTTCCCATTCTTTTGAAGAGCTGCCGAATCTGATAAAGGGCATATTGAACCCATTGCAACTGAAGGGCATTGTCAAGGTCGTTGACATTCTGGATGTTAGGGGGGTCTCTTCGCAAGCATCCCCTAAGGTTATACCAGACATGTTCTATTGGAACAAGGTATGGGACCGGACTTGCCATACCAAGACGTCAATATTGTTGTACTGGCTTGGGTCAGCTGTATGTGAACGTGCATTGTCCTATTGGATAAGGTGCCAAGGACGTTATCTAAGAAAAAGTATGACCACTGGCGGCGACTTATCGCAATATTACTGACCTGTTAGGGTTAATCAGATCTGGTTTTCTGTCCAAGATGATCCCTCCCCGCACCATTATACTTCCTGCCCCGTATCGGTCACGCTTCATGACGTTATCAGGCGGAAAACGTTATCTTCGTTATCGTCAAATATGGCTCCTGCCATCTCCAAACTGCAGGCAAAAATGCTATTCATCAATAAAAATGACGTCCATCTACTTACCAAAACGCCATCGTTATCGAGGTGTGTTCATTTTAACTGTTCCCGTTCTTATCCTGGCCTTCAGCAACCCTATGGCTTCACGTCAGGCATTTTCTGGCATTAACCTGCGACGCCTTATTGTGTTCCAACCTTGTGCCATTGTCATAAAGTAGGGTCCATATTCTGTTAAATCATTTGCAGTTAAGACACGCGGTGCACGTGCGCTTTCGACAGTCACAATTTGAGTGTTTGTGCGATGTGACATGCCAGTTCTTACCAGACATTAGTTGTTTTATAATAGTAGTACTGTGTGTACAGTCCAAATTTAAAAAAAAAAGTTTAATATTTCTTTTTCAGTATCTGATTTTGACATGACGAGTCGATATATCAGTAGATTTATTACATAACCTTTTAGCATACAAATTGTGGAGGGCAAGGTTCCTCAATCCTCCACCACTTTGTACGGGTCTTTAACATCTGACACCAGTTTGCACTAATAGTAACCACTAGGAATTCCATCAATTTTATACTTTTTATACATTCTTGTACGTTTTTCTTTTTAAGATTAAAAACTTAAATCACACACTGTCTTTGAGGTAATATTTTCTTGTAAGTTTTATTTTCACAAACACATGTCATCAAGTATCCATTTTGCATCTATTGATAAAGTGCATTACTTAGTGTTTTCCACAGAACATTTTTCTAAAAGTAAGCCTTTGAGGAAGCGTTTTGGGCCATTGCACATTTTGGTTATGATTTTATAATTTGACAATTTAGAGGTTGTAACTCTTAAAAGGGGCAGTAGCACGTTTTCTGAAAATTTTATATTTCACATTTTCCCCTGTATTGTTCGTTCTTAATGTATTTTTTTGATACAAATTAACAACATTCACATAAAGTCCATTGGCTGCCATTTTTGTGTGAACACATTTAATTCATTTCGTGTAAGAAAGGGAATCCCACGGCTGAACTTTATATTACATGTATATAATCGATTTACCACTGCTTCATTTAGTTAAAATACATTGGCTTCCAAAACGTGCTACTGCCCCTTTAAATATAATCTTTAAGAAATTAAACAGTTCATATAGCTACAAGCATGGAACGCCTCAATATGACATGGCAAGGCATTGCTGAATAGATCTATCGTTAAAGGGGCAGTAGCACGTTTTTAGGGGGAATATAGGGTGATGTCAGGAAAATGAAAATTAATGGTTCCAATTGAAAGACAATGTATTTAAACTAAATGGAACAGTAATAATTCAAATATGTAATGTCAAGTTTAGACATGCGATTCCCTTTTCTTACACAAAATGAATTAAAGGTGTTCACATAAACTGGCCGCCAATGAATTTTATGTGAATCTTCATACTTTGTCCTCTGACTATGGATGATTGGCTTGTGTAATGAGATTTTTGACAATGTCAAAATAATACATTTAATATTAGCTTGCAATTATCAGTAAAAACTTTGAAATATAAAATTATCAAAAAACGTGCTACTGCCCTTTAATGGTTTGTACATTTGTAGATTTTCTATTAATATGTTAATAACGTTATCTTTATTGTATGAGGCATTAGTATAGTCAATTTGTGTTTATTATGTTTTCTTAGACATTTGTCTACATATTCTAACGACGTAATGATATACTTAGCTAACACTTTAGAATAATTTTTTAAAATATTCTATCATTTATTAAATATATGTGTTTTCATTACAAATTCAAAGTAAGTGAACATTGTTACTTTGTCAATTCAGAATCCTGTCCGTTTGCATCATTTAAAAGTTATTTTTTAGATGAAATCCCGTGATTAATGTGTGGATACACAACTTCGACGGGAACTGTCTTGACCTAATTCCATGAAACTGCGCTAGAAGAGCCTATTATTGTGAAGAAGTGAATTCATGTCTTTTTTTACAACATTAACTTGAGGTTTTGCTGTACTTCATTGACCTTCCTTATGAAATGACATCTAATTCTAATTTTAAGTGACTTTCAACTTGCTTTTGAAAATGAATGAAAACAATAAAAGTGAAAACTGTGATAGAGGTAATAATGCCATGCGATATTAAATAGACATTGACAACATTTAATGGAATTTATGTGAGGTCATATCGCATAATATATATTTCGTAATACATCATTGGCACCACCCCAAAGCAAAATTAAATATGAGGTCTGATGAGCTACTGAGCCCAAGGCTTGTGTTTTATTCATAATTCGAAATACACTTTTTATGTTTCAAACGCTTTATTCTTTAATCAAAACGTATTCAATAAGCTACAGATGATTATTTGCATGTACATGTCACGAGTTCAGCCGATTTATTCACAAGCTTGTTGTTAATGTTTTCAGTCAGTTCATAGTTATAGTAATTGGATTTTTACATAATTTGTCCTTGTTAATTGTGTTAATTCAACATTTTTATCGCATCTTACACATGTGTATACTGTGTCTGTGTTAAGCATTGTATTATTATCTTTTGTTATCGCTCTTAGTAATAAAAATCTTATTTGGAAACACGTATTTTGTCTCTTCATTAATATTTACATATGATATTAATCAATAATATAATTCCTCTCATACATGAAGAATACTCACTGCTAAAGATATGTGTTAGATCTTTGGGTTATAACTCTCTGAATTGCCTACCATTGACAAATGTTGATTTTGATTTGCCATCAAAACCCAAAATCTCTTCATCTGGGTTACATCTTTTCTTCATTCTCTTGCCACAAGGATACAGATTATTTACATCATAACTGATTTGGGTTTAAAAAGTCCACCAAATTTCAACTTTACGAAAGTGTTAAGGGTATTTGACCATGAAGGCCACTTATCGCCCCTGTGTTTGGTGGCTTCAAATAACTCAATCAATTGAACTGACGTTTTACGATCATGATCTTGACCCTTAAAACTTCAGGTTCAGGTTACCAAACACTCACAAATTCGTCAGTATAGTCAATGGATAGTTTGAAAAAGGAAAATGTTGCCCATAGTTTATGCCACAAGGCAACAGATTCGGTTGAGTTAGTGTGATTGGGTTGGATACAATATTTAGCACACAAAGATGTGGTAATTGATGGTTTTAAAGAAGTTGAGAGGCAAATCACAATTTCGATAACGTCCATGAACGTCACTTGCATCAGATAAATTGACAAACAAAATTGTAATGTAGTGCTACTATCGATATAACTTGGATTTACTTGCAGAACGTCAGATGGCTTATTACACTGCATTTTTAAGTAAAGAAGTTGTTAATGCCTTCTCAAACACTAGATTCAAAGTCAAATAAAACATAAACGGTATGAATAAAATAAACGTGTACGTCAACGCCACAATACGCCCGAGACACACCTAAAACTGGTCTTTGCATTGCAGAAATGAAGACTCCATTCATTTGCAAAGGGTCAAGCAAGAATTTTTGCAAATGCCATGAATTCATATATAAGACTGACTTCAACGCCATTTTGTGAAAACAGATAACGGAAACAAACTTAAAACTAGTGTTTTTGTTTTGGCGTACTCTTTTACTTTTGACATGTAAAGTTTCGCTTTGATATCATTGAAATAATGTGACATTTTTGTTGTTTAAGGCGAAGAAATAGATTCTCTGAAAAAGTACATATGCGTTTCAGTTTTGGGAGACTATATTATTTTTGCTATGTAAGCGTTTTCGGATTTTGGTTTATCTACCTCAGGAAGTAGTCTCAAGGGGTACTATTTATTTATTATTTGATTACGATTCTGTATATTTTGTACTGAAACAAGGGTTTACCCATGGCCCATTGAGGCCCGAGTTTACAACAAACGTATGTATTTTCTTAAAACGTCAATTAAAAAAGCAATATCGTGTCTACAGTTATGACGTCATACGTAGCCTTAGAAAACATACTAATGGAGGAGTACATGAAGTAAGAAGTCGCTTATTTCAAATGTGTTGATTCGGGGTAATGTCAAACATGTAACCGGGCCTCAAAGTCCCCACGATACTTCGTGAGGGTTAAATGCATTGTCTTTCAATTGGAACCACTTATATTCATTTTCCTGATGTAGCAGAAGTCATTCGGAAACCACCTCCACTGGGATTCGAACCCGGGACCTCAGGGTTGAGAGTCCTACACTCTACCTGTTCGGTCAAAGAGATTTCCCTCTCGCCAAAGCAAGTAGGAATGCTTATATCTCACCCTGTCACACTGACATCACCTTATATTCCCCCTAAAAACGTGTTACTGCCTCTTTAAAAGTATACATATGGTTAATTCAACTGAAGTCTTTCTTTTGCCTGTCAGTTTATGTTTATATAAAAAATAAGATTCTTCTCCCATAATTTTACATGATAGGTCTCTACACCTAAACATGACTTTATAACCTGTGTTATTCACAGCTTCTTCTTATTGTTTTATAACTCCTTCCTTATTAACAGTTCATTCCATTTTAACAACAGAGAGGCATTGTTTTACATATTTATCACTGATTTAGAAGTTTGATGTTCCAGTAGGCAAGTGTTTACAATTGATGCCAAAAGTTTATACAATTTTTAATAATAAATAAAAAAAATAAAAATGAACTCGATATTCATAATCCGATAAAATAAAGTGTTCATTGCTTGTTTAATACATTGAATACATAACTAAATGAATGTCCCAAATAAGGTATAATAATGTTACAAAAATATTCGTCAAACGGATCTAATACGAGAAGTTTCATTTCTAGTGCGGAGTATTTATAATCAATGATTTATTGACCAAAAGTAAACTTCAATAGGAAAAGTTCACCAAATGGTCTTCAAATGGTTATTGCCTGCCTTTGATATAGGGAAAATCCTGTTTGAACGCAACAGCAGTAGTCTTTCATGTGATCTTGATTGAATAAAAATGTTTAGAGGGAGAATAAATCTTCAGATATTCGCATCATCGAAATATTGAGAACACTTTACTTTGTGTGGAAAGTCTAATCTACTATAGTTAACAAACTTTCAAGTCGGAGATCTATAAAGGACTCCTAAACTAATAAGCACTGGTCAAACAAGGATAGCTCAAGGTCTGATGGAAAACGATTTAATTCATGCAATTGGTAGTAGAAATCGACTCTTTACATACTTGGAACACAAGAGCCGACATCAAATAACCATATTTGTCCAGAAACAAGTTTTTAAAACGTTTTGAATGAAAAAGAACTCCAGAGAAGTAAATAACATTGTAGATATAATGGAATGTACAGTTCTAGAAAACAAATTAAGAACATACATTCATTTGGTTATTGATTTTCACTATAGTTTAGTTATCGGGTATTATGCAAACGATTTCATCATGTAGGTCAGCTTAATTACTTTCATCACATAAGCAGTTTCTTACAAGGTGGACTAATATATAGATCAACATCTGTGGAATATCCTTATGACGTTTGGTGAGATCTGACTTTCGAAATGTAAAACATTTTAGGGAATCGTTTCTTTAATTTCTTGACCAATGGGGTCATATTCAGCTTGCTGTTGATTGAACTTTCTATAGCACCCAAGCTCCTGACTTGTTTGGACATAATGGATACACAAACACTTTGTTACACAATAGATGGCTTCAGGGTCTTGACAGCGCTTGTGGAGTGTAATAACGATCAAGAACAAAGCGCGACAAGCAAGCCTGCCAGAAACACAGGAGAAGAGTGAGCACAGAGGGGAGTTGACATCGAAACCTTCTTCTGGGACAGACAACACCGTGGTGCACAATGCAGTGAAAGTTTAAAATGTGTTACATAAACGCCCGTTCAGTGAAAAACAAAACTTCTGTGGTAAACACGTGAAGCAGTGAGCAAAGCTCACATACCCCCGCTTCCGACTTTGTTTAAAACATTCAAATAGTAACATTGATAAACATTGGGAAAAGTTGTATGATAGTTGACTAGACAGTTTAAAGATTAGTCATTGTGTGAGTCATGTTTCCACTGGAATTACAAAACTAAATTCAGTAATAGATTTTACCATTAAAAGGGTACATCTAGGGATAATTGTTGATCTACTGTAAAATCAGTTATTTTCGCTGGGCATTATTTTCGCGCACTTACCAAAAGTGACATATTCGCGAGGTGCATTTTTCCCGCAAATCATACATACTAAATATGATTTTAAATCTCATCCTCCGAAAGTCATGTCAAGAACATTTATCTCATTTTTAAAGTCCCTTGGTCAGATTTGTATATCCTTCCATAAAATTGTGGTAAGATTTTTGGCAAAAATTAATAAACAAATAACCAAATCAGTATTCACAGAAAATATTTAGATGAGTACTTCATTAATAATTTCTTGCAATTTGTCATTATGTAAAGGTTTACTATTCTTTTGTATGTTTCAAATTTGAGGTAGTTATAATCTATTTTCTATTAGATTTGCTGAGGACAAGATCGTTATTGTCAAACACTTTTTACGTCATGTTTCCTACGGAAACATCAGATATGAAATCAAACATATAGTTTTTACCCTCAAAATGCATCTAGGGATCATGAATGACATGTGTAGAATGTTTGGTTGAGCTGAGATGTATACAATGTACTTCAGGAGATACAATCCGGGCAAAGTATATTATCATATAATTAATTTTTTTTCATGTTTCCATGGAAATCGCTAAAATAAATATCACTTGTTAGTTTAATCATGAAGAGGCACATCCAGGGGTTGTTGTTGATAAGTGTATAGTTTAAGAGATGTGCTCCGGACAAAGGTTTGGTGACGGACGGACGGACAAAATGAATGCTATATTCCCCCGCTTACGCTGTAAGTCGGGGGTATAATGACCAAATAACAGAACATGATGTTAATATCCTGGGCCTTGATTTTCGAAGCTCTCTTAGTGCTAAGATAGTCGTAAGTACCATACTATAACATTGGCCTACGACTATCTTAGCACTTAGAGAGCTTCGAAAATCTAGGCCCAGGCTATCAAAAACGTTGTTTACAAACAGGAAAACCAACAAAGGGATACCAACAACTTATAACATAAATTAAGAGAAGGGTCGTCAGGGCGGTGGCATCGCCTTGGTCAACGAAAGAAGCTTATTTGCCTCACTTCAAAAGAAACAAACTACAAATCAATTAATCCTTACAGTGTCGGTTAAGTTAAAGTAAAATTGCAACCCTCATTCTGATTTTTGACCGGGAGCTTCAGATAAAAACATAGTTCCATTTTCGTTTTTTCTAACAGAACTTTCGGATTATGTGCAATTCATTGTTTGTTTGAACCACAGTATCGCCCTGTTTGGTGACTTCAAAGTGCATTTTTATCAGGACTGTGGTAACGAGGCATCACATTTACAAACCTCGGAAATTTGGATTTAAAACATCTTCATCGGCCAACCCATGAGTCACGTAATACTCCTGACTTACTGATTTCAAGGTCAGACAAAGACTGTTTTCTCAGTGGAAGAATTAGATCATCTTAATTCTGATCATATGTCAATATTCTGTACGCTGCAATTGCCAAAAGCACATCAGGAACATTATATGCAGAAAAACAAATAGCATACATTTGGATCAATTTAATTCTGACATTGTAGGTAGAAATGTTCTCAATTTACATTTAGTCTGTCCATCAGTTAAGAATCAGGTACACACATTGAACTCAAGTAGGATAATGTAGTAGATAAACATGCTCATTTCCAAGAGAAATCTGTAATCATTAGACCGGATACTACATGGTTCACTAAAGACTTCAGAAATTAAGGAACGGAATTGGAGAAGATTACAAGCACCTCTAGCCTACACACTGAACACTCAACAACAACAAGTAAAAGGATGCCAGGATTCTGCACATCAAGCAGAAGGTTTCTGAACGTGGGAACGACCCCAAGGCTGTGTACAAATTACTGGACAATGTGCATAAACCGAAAACCACTGAAAAGTTTCCAGCACACCCCAGCAAAGAAGAACTTGCTAAATATTTTGCTGATATTGTCATCAACAATATATAGTTGATTCGCCATTCTGGACGCTTCTAAGCAATCATGCGTTGTCCCTGTGATCACATCAGCTTGTCTTATCTCATTTACACCAGTGCAAAATGAGGATGTGTCTAATATAACCCGAAAATCTTGTGGTTTTGATCCATTGCTATCAAGCATCCCGGAATCTGTCTTAAACACAGTGAAAACAAAAACCAAACTAGGTTAGAAAGTATGTTTGTAAGGTTATGAATGTCTACCAAAACACACGCATGATTTGGTTAAATCGTTTAATCGTTTTTTAAAATATCTTGATTAAATTAGCATTTCATTTAATGATTTTTCTATCAGCAACATTACGTCATGCTTTGAACAAGTTTGTTATCATTTGCAACATCATCTGCATGCTCAATACTGTGAAAATGATGGGTGTGCCTTTTAATAAATGTATTTACAATTGTGGTGACTTGCAAATTATATTTCTGAATGCAAAAATTGTACCTTAGCTTTCCATCACCTTGTTCTGCAAACATGTATATCAAATTAAAACTTCTGTTTTACAGAAATCGTCATTATAACAAAGATTTACCATGAGTACTTTTCCAATCAAAAATTGCAGTTTAAGTGCATTTGTGCATAAAGTAAGGTCATTTTGCCATGACATAATACAATGCCGAGGAAATCGATTATACATGGGAAGTAGAACAAAATCAAAGTAAATTCTAAATATATTGGTTCGCAAAAAGATTTAACATAAAAAGGTTTTTACAGTAAACGAAGTTATATCAATTGCTAAAATTAGATTAACAATCATGACTCATTATCGAGACGCAGTACTATGAGAATCATGATTTTATCTGAACATGCAGCTGTTAGTTAATGACGATAATGGCATTTGTAAGAAGACACGAAAAAGTCTAAACAGGTTAAACACTCTTAAAATTTGAACTAGGGATATAATTTAAAGCGCAAAAGGTTTTTTGATACTTTTATATTTTATATTTTTCACTGATAATTGTAAGTTAATGTTAAATATATTATTTTGACAGTGTCTAAAATCTCATTACACAAGCCAATCATCCATAGTCAGAGAAGTATGAACATTCACATAAAATCCTTTCGCGGCCATTTTGTGTGAACACCTTTACGTTATATATTTGAATTACACCTGCTCCATTTAGTTTAAATAAATTATCTTTCAATTGAAACCGTTAATTATCATTTTCATATTTCTCATAAACACGTGCTACTGCCCCTTTAAAGTGTACGAAAATAATCCACAAATATTTAACGTGAACTACTCGCGCAAAGACAAGCATGTTACAAAATAACCCTTATGCAGAAATCTGCAAATCAAATTTTATTATGGCACAAATTAACTATTGAATAAATAGTTATATATATTCATTATGCAATGTATTGTGTTCCCTGCAAAAATAAAGCCAACGGATATTTTCGGTATGTGTTTGGGTCATATGCAGATACCGATGCAAACTTCAAAGGTCAAGGATGGAACTATATATGCATGATCCTCACGTTAGTAAGAATTGGAAAATAAACACGCTCTTTCCTAGTTCAGTTGTCCGTTAATGCTGTTGTTTTGAAAATCATCGTATTTTAAAACATGATACTATTTGTGTCAAAAGTAATTAAACGTTAATTGTTTAGCAATATGATTGAGGAATATCATTATGTCAATTCACCGTCCAAATCATTGCGCTGTTCATTTGCAGATATCACTGAACGCGTAGGAATAAACCGTCAACTATCACGTAGGAATAGCGTAGGAATAAACCGTCAACTATCACGGTTCTATTATCAGGCATCTTTCCGAATAAGAATTTTACAATTATTTTAGGAAATTATCATGCTCGTGTGTTTTGGATGGTAAATATTCTAAATTAGGAATAAACTTTTATGAACTTATCGGGAAAAATCAATGAAGTCATCATAAATTGATTGTGTTCAACGATATCTCCCCAGATATTACAATATCGATTGAGACAGATATAATCTGCTCTATTACCCCAAGTGATCACCCTCAGAGTCTCAATCTATAGGGTCAGGGAGTTTAAAGAGACATAGTTTTTGCCAGGGAGGAAAGCTCAGGCTTACAAACAACGATCCCTGATAGATTGCATAGATTGGCGTAACTTTAGCTGTAGAAGTATTGGTTCATAACGTGTTAGTTAACAGTATATCAACAAGCAGCTAGGAGTGAACATGTCAGCTGCAACTATTTCACGAATTTTGCGTAGATTAAATGAGGATTCGATCAAGGAATTGTATTATACAAAAATCGTTATTTTCCTTATTAAAAAGAACGAAATTTTGAATCAATAACTTTCTGACAACAGTGAAATTTTAAAATTAGAATTATTTGAATACAATATTTTACTCAAATCGATGCGATCAATAGATCAGCTGGACATTTTGCCACAAGGACAATCAATATGTTTAATCATGTCACCTAGAAAGTAGTTTCGGCTGATATTATGCTTGAATATGTGGTTTCCAAACTACTATACACATAAGAAGTAAAACTGAAAGTGTATCTTTTGATCTAACAAATAAAATAAAAATAAAGAAAACGTTAATGGTGCATCAATCTGTTTTGATTACAGTGGATTATTTCTAAAAATACACTGAGCACTGACAATCCCGGATATGGGGGTGTCAGGTTTTTAAACTTTTTTCTAACATTAGTCTCTTTAAAATATTTAAATGTGACAAATCTGAAACCTCTAGAATTTAAACTTATAGAAATAAACTTTTGGAAGGACGTAGGTCTACATTCGAAAATGAAACCCTCCTAGTTCAACTCGGCCTCGTTGTCTTCAAGACTATGAAGGGATAACAAATCCAGACAATGAGTTTGTCAGTATGAAAGCCGTGTGTTCATTTGACAGGTGAACACATTCCAAGCATGCGTACTTCACCCCGCATGAGTTGTCAATTGAATCTCTGTCGGGGGAAAAAAGGACAATACACGTGCACAGATTATACTCACGTTTAGCCTGACAGAAGGTTGTGTCCAATACCCTATGAGTGAGCACCGAACATTGCATTGTTTTGTAAGTACAATGTGGGAAATATATAATAATAATAATGTTAATATTATATATATATATCACATTTTCAAAAATAAAGGATATACCCGTCCCCCATCTCATACATTCACATTATCCATTACTTGAAGGAATCAGCAATCCCAGGTTAGTATTGATTTCAAACAATTGAACATGACTTATTTTTGCCAAGGTAATTGAACAAACTAGATTAGTGTTTGCGGGACACCGAAAAAAACAGAGCAGCCCCGAAACTTGGGGTCATATTTGTTGCGCTTTGCTGTGACCTTGACCTTTGACAATTCGTACCCAAAACCTTTCCAAAATTTTGTACTTCTCAAGAGATAATATTTACAAAATTTAAACTTCATAGCACAAAAACTGTTCAAGTTAACGCGTTTACAAGGAATTTTTTTGTGATTTTATAGCTCATGACCTTGACCTTTGACCTTGAAAGTGAACATGTCATTTTAAGTCCCCAGAGGTGTAAACAATTACACATGTTTATGAGTTCTGAAAAGCTTAACGGGATTAAGTTATATCCAAATTAGTTGCACATTGTAATAACACAAATGTCATGACCTTGACCTTTGACCTTCAAGGTTACACGATCAATGAACACTCTTTATTGAGTATAATTATCTTCTATTGATTAAAAGTGTTCATAGTTAAAATAAAGCATTTCCGCAAAATCATGCTAAAGTCATGACCTTGACCTTGGACAGATTGTAGCGAAAACCTTTTCAAAATGTTTTACTCTTCCAAGGATGATACATACCAAGTTAAAGCTTCATAGCACAAAAACTTTTCAAGTTATCGCGTTTACAAAGAATTGTTTAGTGATTTTATAGCTCGTGACCTTGACCTTTGATCTTGAAAGTGAACATGTCAAAATCGTTCCCCCGAGGTATAAGCAGTAAGTTATGAATACAAGTTCTGGAAAGCTTAGTAGACAAAAGTTATAGCCATTAGTATGTGCGCGGCGGACGCGGCGGCGGCGGCGGCGGCGGAAACTGCACAAAACCTGATAGCAGCCCCGTCCTTAGACGGGGCTGCTAATGATCAACAGACCAAATGAAATATAAGAATATGTCGGCATAGATATAATGCAGAATAAGAGAAACACAAAGCACAATAGTATCTGACTTTGCGGCATCACTAAAGATAGAACGTTGTAAGCTGAGACAATGAAAGGATTCCATTAGAGACAAAGGTGCTATCTGTATCACAGAATACCTTTTATGTTTTGTGTACCTATCAGTGATGTTTGGCTAAGGTGGTGTGACCCATAGATATACATAACTCAAGTGAAAGCCTAAGAACGAAATGTACATTTCTTCCATATATCAAAACCACTTACATTGAGAATCGCGAGATTCGTTGACACTTGTTTCCTGTTTGAATTTTGTACTTTCTAAAGAGATTGCCGATGTCTTTGTGTTAAAACTTTTGATTTGGCATTTGATTATTTTTTAAATGTTTGCCATCGGGTAAAACTGAAACCATTTGAGAACTGTTGACATTTGTAATTTTTGCATGCAATCAATGCCATTTATGGGATTGTTTCTTTGTTGAAACATACCTGGAGGATATATAGGTCAGACCTGTAATTTATATAGTACAGTACTACATATTGCGATGACTGGACAAAGCGGTCCATATTTTTTTGGCATCGGGAACGATTGGGGACTTTTCATGTAGATTTTCGAACTTTCTTATACCTGTGCTTGATACCCTATCCTTCAACCATGATTATGGGTAGTAAGATTTAGAAACACTATTCCGATAAATATTAATTCAGTCACCTTGGGACAATTGTAAAATACATGATTTGAATATGTTTCTTTCATTTGTTTATTCCGATAATCGCAACAAGTTTTCAGTGTGACAAAACCATCCTATTAAATGCTTTTAGAAAAGAGTGTGTTTAACATAACTTTTGACTTTGCAGTTATAATGATTGCATGGTATGTTAAGTCTATTAACTTGAACATTCAAATGTTTGATATGCAATGTGACTCTCACGGTCGTTTGACGTGCATCACGTCAACACATTTTCATGTACGTAAAAGTCGCCAAATGACTTTATAAAAATCATTACACTGATAACAATAGACGTTCTCAGATATTTGACCGAGTGCTAACCAGCACCAGCACTTTCCACCGCACCATTCCAGGCATAAGGCCTATTAGTGCCAAAACTGTTAAATATCTTCATTTGAGCATCAGGCCATTACGCCAGGCAACCAGCGCAGTTCTGTTTTCAGATGTGCATGTTTTATTTTCAGTGCTGTAGACAGCAGCAGGATAATGCTTTGTTCTTGGACGAGTCTCATTTACATCTTGGCGGTAGTGAAAGGTAGAACACCCGCTTGCCGACGCTCTGAGAAACGTTACGCTGACGCTTGCGTTCTTTAACGCAATCGGTCAGGTGGTTGAAGGATTATGGTTCGAGAGGCATATCGGCTATACAAAAGACAGGTCTAATTGTCCTTAATGGTTATCCTCCGTTTATTCGATCCATAAAATGGCGTTTTACTGCCTCAGGTGTCACCCTTTCATCAAAGACACGGGGTTGTGTACGCTCTCCCCTGGCCTTTCCTCCAGATCATAACCCTATTGAACATGTACGGGAAGAGATTAAGGAAAATTAAGACGACGTCACATTACCATGCGATTCAACAAGTTTTTATATTTGTCATATTGCTGATTAAACATTGACCGATAAGGCGGGCCGTCCCGCTGAACTCTGGCATTACGCCGCTAGCCAATCAGAAACGATGACCTATCTCGCCTCAAAATGAGCGGCTCAACGCACTGCGTTCGAGTTCACCGTCATTTGGACAACACTGAGCGACCTTCTCGAGGAATAATCCGATTGCTTGGATGTATTCATTGATTATGATTTTTGATTTTCAAAGGGTTAAGTGTATTTTCTACTTGTCCTTAACAAATAAGGACTGGACATCGAATAGAAACGTACGATGCGAATAGTAATCACTTAGTATTAACGCACGTTTTTGTCAAGTTTTATTAAAAACTCACGTGCAAATCGAGTTATCCAGCAAACCGAAAACGCTGGAACGTGACTATCTTTTTCAAGTTCTGATGAATTGTAAGAAAGCAGTCCTAGTTCGTGATGTTCGTGACTCTACACGTACGTCTCATTAGATCATGATTTAGAGTATTTGTAGTAATCATAACATCTTTTCAAAGAATCTGCCATCAGTTTTGAACGGTAGTTTGTAATATTGTTTTAAAGAAGACATTTACAGATGACACATCATTTCCTGGGCATTTACATATTTACATTTTCGTTCCTGCATTTACACAACGTAATTATTTCACAAAGCATTCTTTATCAAGTGCAAGGTACTACTGTATAGAAAATTGAATGAAGGTTCTCCCTCTTCGTGTATAAGCTTTATAGATAAACAACTATTCAGCAAAGGTCTTATGCTAACAATACATTTATGACTGCAAACTATACAATTAAGTGCCTTATGATTCCAATATTAGCTAATTACAAACTTCATTTACAATTTAAGAGAGATTTCCAAACTTCCAAACTAACAGCCATTTAGTCAATCAAATAAACTTGCTAAGTGTTACCAGACAATTATAATCGCATGATGTAACTTTATATATGAAGAGCTTCTTAAATGTTTTTAGTTTAGATAGTTTTAACCCAAAAATACGCTATATTGTATAGATCAATCAGGATTAATTTCAATCATATTTATTTCATCAATATATTAAAACAATAAAGTACACATTTATGCTATTTCAACAGCCTGAAATAATGACACCTAATTGTTCCCCTGCAGATACAATTGCGTCAAAAGAAGATTAATGCTGCTAATCTGTTGAACAGAGTGCATTGTTTCTAACACTGATGTTGTAGCAATGTCCCCGGCTTTTTGCTTAAGAGGCAGTTTCTTATTGAACTCTCTGACTTTGGTTTTATTCAAAAGAAGCAGTCTGACATGACTATCTTTAAAATCATTTGAACTCTTTCTTCTAGAGAAAATATGTACCAGAAAAGCCAGATTTAACTTAATTTGTTGCTATTATGGACCACAGTTTTTGGTGATATTTTCTCAAATTGAAGAATAGAAATAAATGACAATATACAGATGATACAATAGCCATTAAATATTAATGGATACAACTTATTTCTCTAAGTGGTTATGTATTGAGTGATACAAAGCCTTTGCCTTTATAGCTATCAGGCTAAAATAGGACCTTTGTTGATACAAATACGAGGATGAGGATGGATTTAAGTAGCATTATCTAAACACCACAGGTTTTCCTTGATACTACGCTCGATTTATACTATATCATTACACATGTTATAAGAAAAGTATCAAATCGAAGGTCGTATAGTATCTAATTTATATAAACTGACATATACAGAACAGAATAATTAGAAATACAATATACCGAATGTCACAAGAGTAAAACATATACTTTATATAGTTTAACGGCAACCTCTTCTGTGAATCACTTCTGCATGCGATCATAAGTGAATCTAGCAGACTAATGAGATATAAACCCATCTTGGTACAGCGATTTGAAGAAACAATCATTGATGTTAAATGTTTTGGGTAAAATTCAGTTTCTCACAATTAAGCATCTATTTCATCTAATCATATCATGTTAACATCAAACAAGACGTATTTAACCTAATGTAATAAACCAATTAAGCTGGTTATGTTTTTTTGTTCTGTAAAATGACAACTATAAATTCAGTTTAAATAGTCATGAAAGGTTCAAGATCTAATCATTGTTGAGCATATACTACATCAAATTATTCCACGTCAAGCAAATGATATACGCAAACTTTTTAATTAAATAAAAATCATGTTTGTGTAACATCTACGATAACTCTATAATAATAAATTTATCTTAAGCGGTCATTAAGCTAAATTATCACTTACAATACAAATAAAACGAACTTTAAATGTCTATTATGTGCAATATGATTGCAATCCAGGAAACACAATAATAGTTTACTGATAATCGTTCAACAAGACAGTGCTATGCAATGTATAAGTCATGATTGTGTCTAGTGATACTGTACATTCACATCCATAAGATATTTCATACACTCTTCAAAATAATTCAAATCAGAATCTGTTGGTTACAATTGTGAAAATTTTATTGAGAATGTATGCAAATTATTGTTTTAATTTAATATTAGGACAATAAATCAATAGCATTTTGAAGAGCTTGACGTTGAAAATCACAATTGTTTAGTATTTTTATGTTTACGCTAAGGAATTACCCTGTTCATAATCTATCGAAACAAGCCAAATCTGCGGGTTCATGTTATAGTGCAAATAACCATGAATGCAAAAACTTCTTTTCTAAGCAACGTTTGATGGACAGATCAATCACATGTTTGGCAGGATTCCCTGTCGACGTGAAAGCTTTGCCGTTAGGGTGATCTAGGAGTGTAATGCCATGCGCTACAATACTACATGTCTTTACTTTGTTGTTGACTATGACTGTTGTGAACAATGCAGTCGTCGCCGCCAATGATCATCAGGTAATCATCGTCATTACAGGGTCCGAATTGCAATCCCTTTAAATGTCTCTTCCGGAATGCACAAGAACATCGTTATTTCAGATCGGACAATCAGAAGCGTCGGGCTGAAATCAGCTGGTCGAGACGTTAAGTTGTATGTCCACCATACACAACACCATGTCAAACCTTTAAGATGACTAGACAACAATGAGTTTGCAGTTCAATGATAGCCGTATCCATGTCAGCAAAACATCCGGGCGATGGTCTCTGCATTCCATTTCACAAATCCTAATAAGTATGAATGCAAATGTATTTGGATGTCGTTTCCCAACCCCTCATTATTACAGCCCTAAGCGCCACGCACACAGCACCCATTTGGCAGAAATATAACGTATGACTTCACCGTAGGTATACCAATGACGTCGTGCAATAAGACAATGTTGACACCATGCAGTGACCAGACTTTAAACCGGATCCGTCTCTTATTCAACACTTATGGTACGTGTGAGGACCAACAAACATACACTATGTTATCTACTCCCAACACTTAGATGCAACGTCGTAGTACTCATTGACTTGAAACGAGACATTGAACAATGAAATCCCATTAGAAACATTTTGTCAAATATGTGATGCTTTAATTGGAGTCAAGGCTCATTTTATCTTGATTTGTCAAGCTATTTGCTTTGTAAGATATTCATTTCTTTCGGATAACAACCATCAACTCTTCCATTCAATCATGCAAGAACTTGACAATACTCTTGTCGTACCATGTGTTTTGTTAGGATCAATAAGAACCACTTATTGATTATCCGCTTTTAATTCGGATTTTTTAATCTGTATATCATACCAACAATTGCAAACGTTATATACTGTTATTGATATTGTGTTGTTAAATAGCCTCAAACAAAGAATATGACCTTTGTGTTTTGTTTGCATCACATTTACCGATTATATATTACAGACAAACAAAGTACTCGTGATAATAAAATTTATCATATAATGGGCAGTGTTATCGGTGCAATAAACCCATCTTGTAATCATGTTATCAGATACCTGATAACAATGCAAATGAGGTCAAAACCCGAACTATTTTCTCAAAACTCCATGCATGTCATGCGAGTCCTAAATCACATCTCTAAACATTGATAACGTCGTCGGGAGTTTTCAGGTTTTGTGGGGTTTTTATCGAATAAAATATCGTAAACAAAATCTGTCAATACTTATCACGCATTCGTATTTTAGAAATAGCTTGGTTATCGAAGCATTTCAAGTTGTTTTCATTGTGCGTTTAAAATAAAACGATATGCAGCTAACAATATCGGCTATCGAAAAAATAGGTGCTACAATTTTAGTGCATAACATAGGCCTAGATCGCTTTGGTCGTGTCGGTTACCAACTTATCAACATAAACAAATCATATTCTAGTGATAGTACAGATTATCTAGTAGCGTAGTTACAAACGCAACAACCTCACCTTCGCAAATAGTCGACGTATAGTCTAAGGATACCGTTACTGAACTGGCGTAACAACAATGACAATGCAGCTTTTCAAAATGCAGTAAGAGTTACTTCCCCTGTTGTAGCGACGTTGACAACTGGTTCTTACACATTTTGTGTTATTAAAAAATACAATGTTTACTCGTGCATTGGAAATCAGACTGAAAATGTTCATAGATTGAAGGAGACGTTTCTATCACTGTGAAAAAAATCATTTCATGAAGGAATATTTCTAGACTGTTCACAACTGTACATCGCCGACAATATGACCTTCACCTTGGTTTATTGTGAAAGCAATTACTCCGCGAAATCTAGGTCAAACATATTTTTAGAAGGTATCATATTTTCGTTTAAATCCTTTTATTTCAAAATGACATTATATGATAAAGAATTATTAACCTCGTGTGTTTCCGTATCATTAATATCATATAATAGGAATAAAAATATATGTATTATGCTCGCCAAAGGCTCGCATAATACAAATTTTATTCCTATTATATGATATTAATGATACGGAAACACACTTGGTTAATAATCTCTATATATCTGCCTGTTGATCCAACAATATCATAAACGTTGGAATTATCTCTTATGAACACAACTATGTTAATGCAATAGGAATTTATCAAAGATCAGTTACTGTCCACATCTGTAGTTAATAATGTCATTGTTGCATGCGTATCGAATATAACTTGCATGTTGTTTTCAATTTGTTTCCTTTATCTGTTCTCATGCAAGAGATATTCGACTCGTCTGGATATATGACTTTAGAGTACAAATGTTCTTGTCTTGTCAAATATATGCAGACACAGCTTTTCTCCGTTTGAAGTAGTTGATTTGTCTTCGCGACTTTCTAGCATGTGAACATTTATCGAATATGTTTGGTTCTTTTTATATCTAACAATATGTGTTTATATCTAACAATAACAGCAGTGAATGGTATATAATTCACTTCTTGTGCACTTACTTTAATTAAGCGAATGATAAATGTATAACGATGATAATATAAGAGTTAAACGCCATTTAGATAGTGGACAAATGTGACAATGTTATATTTGGGATCACACTATCTTGAACAGTAGAGATTCTTTTACTTTTTCGGGCCGAATCCACACCCTCAGAGTCAGGCAACACCGCCAACAGCTAACCAACGCGCCCGTTTCGCCATCCACAAAAATGAAGGTCCAACAAGCGCTAGTTAAGCTGTTGTTACATTCATTACCCATCTAATAGATGTTAATTGGCAGAGCTCCCAGAGCTGAATGTATTAGAGATAAATGCCATTTAGATAGTGAACAAATGTAATAAATAGCCCGTCATAAAAATCGTGTTCGAACGTAGGTTCGATTATAGATATAAACCAATGAAATTTGAAGATTTTGAAATGTCATGGTAGAATTGGGATTACACTATCTTGATGAGATAATATTGATATATATATATATATATTTATTATTTATCACTTGGTATGTGAAAATGCCTGTCAATAATTGTTTTGGTGTCAGTGACAAGATTATTCTGTGAAAAGACCTCATGGCCAAAAAAAAAAAAAATGAAAATACAACTCAAAACGACGTGTGCCAATTTTACTAAACATTATATTAACAGTCTCTTTTTAAATAAATGGACCGTGTTTTAAAGGGGCAGTATATATAAGGTGATGTTAGGAAAATTAAAATTAATGGTTCCAATTGAAAGATAATGCATTTAAACTGAATGGAGCAGTAATTATTCAAACATGTAATGTAAAGTTTAGCCATGTGATTCCTTTTTCTTCTACACAATGAATTAAAGGTGTTCACACAAAATGGCCGCCCATGGATTTTAAGTACATCTTCATACTTTGTCCTCTGATAATGGATAATTGGTTTGTGTTATGACATTTTTGACACTATCAAAATAATACATTTATCATTTTCGTACAATTATCAATAATAATTTAAAATATAGAATTATCAAAAAACGTGCTACTTCCCCTTTTAATATGCTCAACATTTGCTAGACGATAATAACTGAACCTTGTTTCCCTTGACGTGAATATGAAATAGTATTGAGGAATACGTTTTTCCCGTAGCTTGATAAAAAGTAATACTCATCTCTTTATACCTTCCTAGCACAATAAGTGCATAAAAGCTGATTATTATCAATAGCTTTGTCGTACCTTAATTTACTAATCTTAGAAAAACCGTGTCATAACAATCTTTTTATTGCTAAGATGGCTTTTGAATTTAACCATATATCTCAAGTGAAATCATTATTCGTACCTCTACAAATTGTTCTTGCTCAAAATGTGATGCATTCACGGTGTATTTCCATCTTTGGCTGGATTTAACTTGTGTTTGAATTATATAAGTACATGTACAGATAACCAATATGAGGAATGTCAATTGCTGTATAATGCTTCAGTCCACACATTCCAAATGTATATCTTAAGGTTGTTCCTTTGTTTTTGAGAAATGGAGTAACAGCATTTAGTATATCAAAATTTACCATGTTTTATCAATAATCATCGCTACTTTCAACATCAGACGCTTTCATCTTCAATTGACAATAGATGACCTGTTGGAAATATGGTACGATCGAAGATTACTCCGAATCCTGTTTCGCACATCAATGCAATCTATCTATCAGAGTACGCGATGTTTGTCCTCTGAGAAGTATTGTCTCTTTAAACCTTTAACCCTACGGATTGAGAACCAGGAAGTTGATTACTTGGTCTGAAACAGCTGATTTATTTCTGTCTCCATTATCGTATTATCTGTGCAACAAACGTGTGAACAGGATTACTTTATGCTTCTTCTGTTTCTTGATATATTTATCTAATGAGTAGTAAACAGGTTGTAGTTCCAACAACATGAAATCTTATTTGGAGTTTGTTTTCCATTCCTGTTTTTTTTCGATACCTATGATAAGATATTTTTTTAAATAAAAATATAAGATAGTAATACTACATGTATTCCCGATGACCAATATATAATACCTCCCCACTATACCCTTGGTATAAAAACAAATGTCTGTTTGTATAAACTAACTCTCCCAAAAAAAGAAACGAATATATTTCACAGGATTTATTGCTTCACCTTAAACCAAAAAGTGTCACATAATTCCAATGGATATAAAGCGAAACTGTACATGTACATATTTTTTTCTGAACGTTCTTATTTAACATAAACGTTTCATTTTAAAGGGGCAGTAGCCCGTTTTGAGGGGGATTTATAAGGTGATGTCAGGAACATAAAAATTAATGGTTCCAATTGAAAGACAATGTATTTAAACTAAATGGAGCAGTAATATTTCAAATATATAACGTAAAGTTTAGCCATGCGATTCCCTTTTCTTACACAAAATGAAATAAAGGTGTTCACACAAAATGGCCGCCCATGGAATTTATGTGAATCTTCATACTTTGTTCTCTGACAATTGATGATTGGCTTGTGTTATGAGATTTTTGACACTGTCACGATAATACATTTAGCATTAACTTACAATTATCAGTGAAAATTATAAAATATAAAATTATCAAAAAACGTGCTACTGCCCCTTTAAGGGGCTAGAAACCAATTGTTATCATGTATACAATGTACCTCATGATAAATAAACGCTCACAACACGAAGTTGTTTAACTAGAAAACAAACCAGTGAAAGAAATATATATGGAGAGAAAGGCTCCAAATACAGGTTTCTTGATTTCGTTGGAACACTTGTTTCATAACGGATTCCAGGATTATGGATGAGTAATAAAAAGTGTTTAGTAAAGTTTATGAATTTAATTTTTGTTAGTGATACTTGCTCTATATCAACAATGTCATAAGAATGAAAATACAAATTGAATATATCCATGTTTAAAAATAAGAATGATCTACAATTCAGTTTTCTTAACATATTCAACATTAAAAGCAGTGGTTCAGAAGTTGAGAAATGGCTTTGTTGCATGAGATTCACATTTCATATCACATTTAATGGTTATCTTTCTCCTTTGTAATACACTTTTAAAAATGAAAGATAGCCAGTCATAACGTTATTCCCTTTCAAAATATTTAATTTGTCTTTTGAAATTTGTGCTTAACATATTTTCCAATGACACCTATACATGTACTGATGTTACTGATGTATGTTTCCGCGTAAGGCTTCAGTATTGGTCAACAAGTAATTATATCACTGGAGATCTCCATAGGTATCACACATTCATCATACCATCAAATAACACATACCCAGTCCGGAAAACTTGAATAATGATAGATACCTATCAAAGTTGTCTGTCAAAAAGTATGACTCTTGTTTCTAAACTTTGCCTAAATTGTTATTAATCTTCTGGATAAAACGAAAGTATTGATAACAATTAATTATGATAGAAAAAATGTGTACACGAAAGAACCTTATGCTAGGATTTATTTCCATTTTTTAAATTCCCTTTCAATGAATCCTTCGGATAATGTTAACAACTTGTTTCATGCATAAGATCCTCCAAGAACTTTGTGTGTGATATTCCTTTGCATAATGTTCCTGATAAATGGTATGTATTTCAACCCTTTAACTGATCTAATCTGAGGTTGCTACTTATATCATCTTGTTGTTATGTCTTTTTCTGTGTCTTGTTTAAGTCAATACATTTACTATCCTATGTATATCATTAGTTTCTTTACATAAGCGACTT
Organism: Steromphala cineraria; assembly: GCA_916613615.1. Lineage (NCBI taxonomy): Eukaryota > Metazoa > Mollusca > Gastropoda > Trochida > Trochidae > Steromphala > Steromphala cineraria. The sequence continues at coordinate 58,174,301 of OU744729.1, forward strand.
TGTAACCAACTTACCATTGTCAAAAATAGATACTGTACATGTTCGCGGCTAATGGTTTTCTATCTTCGTTGTTCCCTCCCACAAAGAGGGTTTCTTGGCAGGTCATGTTATGGTATACTTGCTTATGCATCATTTATATTTGTAGATGATGTATCTGGTTTATCTGGTCTGGTACAACGGGGTATTTCTAGACCATTGGATGTCTTAGGTTGAAAGTATGTTAAATATTACCATTAAATTGTCCTTGGGGATGCAGTAACACGTTTTTTGAAATATACATTTTCAATTTTTAACTGATAATGCTACTTGTCAAAAATGTTTAGTGTAAAAACTCTAATTACACAAACCATTCCTCCATAGTCAATGAACAAATTTTAAAGATTCACATAAAGTCCATTGGCGGTTATTGTTGTGTGAACACTTTAAATTCAATTTGTGTAAGAAAAATTAATCGAATGGCTTAACTTGACATCATATATTTGATTTATTTCTGCTTAATTTGGTTTAAATACCTTGACTTTCCGTTGGAACCATTTTTTTCATTTTCCTGAGATCACCTTCCTCCTAACAGCGAGCTACCGTCCCTCTAAACTGTTCATTCCTCATATGATTTTCATGAAAAAAGTGTTTGTATGATTTTGATATTTTCATACATGGTGCCTTTTCAAATATAAATATTGATAATGTCACGTGACTAAACACATCTAATAAAAAGTTAGCAGATAGCAACATAGGTGAACCTTTTCACCAAACTCAGATCACTTTGCGCAATAATGTTTTCAAAAGTTTCGCTACATCTTCTTTTCAGCATCTCCAATTATCATTTTACTATTTTTATATTGCAGTCTGATGACCAATTTGCTAAAATGATTTGAAGCATTTTGATTCCTATAGCATACTTGAATTCATCATGATTGTGTCGTTTTACCTAATCAAGATAAAACCATATATCCATTCATTATCTGTTTTCAATACTCAATAATAGTATCACATACTTTGATTTTGAACTGATTCCAGATGTTTGAAAATATTGATATGATTGAAGATTACTGCTAATACTGTCAGCACATCGATGTAATCTATCAGAGAACGTTGCCTGTTTGCTTCAAGCTTTTATTCCCGCCACAAGCTATGTCTCTTTAAACCCCCTGACCCTAGAGATTGAGACTCGGAAGTTGATCACTTGGTCTGATAGTGCTGATTAATTCCGTCTCCATTTGCATCGTATTATCTGGGGAACAAACGCGTGAAAACAATCACTTTATGGTTGAGCTGTATAGCCGTGCTTGATATCTTTATTTAATGAATTGTCAACAGTTTTGTTATTGCGACTGTAAATATGTACTCTGGTCATAGTTTCTTCCCATACTGTTCTTTCCTCGAGTCTTTTATTTTCAATGGTTAATGTTCATATACTTTCCCCCTATACCTTTGATACAAGTCTTAGAACAATCATCCTCGATAATCCAGCGCTTACGTTCCGATAAATCTAAACTACAAGCCCTGGAAAACTTTATGAGGTTTTACCTCATACCAAATTTTCTCCCTTTGCAATGACTCAGCAAAACGCTTACTTGATTAGTCGAGTTGTTTACGCACGCAGTGTCTGCGTTTCGTTTCTGATTGGATAAACTTGGATGCAAAGGGTGGTCTTTGGTTTGAGGTAAAACCTCGTAAAGTTTTCCAGGGCTTGTAGTGTAGATTTATCGGAACGAAAGCGCTGGATTATCGAGGATGTAGAACAATAAGAATCTCCTCGATTGTCTCACTATTTAGAATATAACAGTAAAAGTTAGTAAAAGGTTTAATCGGATTAAGGTAATGGTAATGTATCTGATACAAGAAGCAAGGACTTTGAAATTCGATTTATCATACAAATTTTAAATTACACTGTTTTAGCATTGCGCCGTCATTAGATTCTAAATGCATAGAAGCCTAAAATTTTCACTTCCTGATAAAATAAGAGCAAAAATATTGCAGAGAATAGTGAAGAACTACTTAAAGTTGACGTAGACGTTATCACAGTTTCGGTTGATAAATCACTACAACTTGCACACATCTGCATCACTCATTATGATAATGTCACCTGTTAAAGGGGCAGTAGCACGTTTTTAGAGGGAATATAAGGTGATGTCAGGAAAATGAAAATAAATGGTTCCAATTGAAAGATAATGTATTTAAACTAAATAGAGCAGTAATAATTCAAATATATAACGTAAAGTTTAGCCATGCGATTGCTTTTTCTTACACAAAATGAATAAAAGGTGTTCACACAAAAATGGCCGCCAATGGATTTTATGTGAATCTTCATTCTTTGTCCTCTGACTATTGATCATTGGCTTGAGTAATGGGATTTTTGACACTGTAGAAATAATAGAATTAGCATTATATGTACATTATATATTATATTAACAATTATTACTGAAAAATTTAAAATATAAAATTGTCAAAAAACGTGCTACTGCCCCTTTAAACACAGTAGTCTGTCAACAAACGAACCAACATTTCAATTGTGCATCGATTGGTTTATTTTAGAATGTTATGCCAGAATACATCCTCTCCCCACAGAAGAAGCTCATACATGTTACTTTCATCTAGCCTCTGTTCCAATTAGCCAAGTACATGGGCAAGAAAGGTAGAATCCATTTGGATAAAATCAAGTTATTGGAGAAATCAGCGACGTCGTTTCGAATGTACAGTAAAACTCGGATATAACGAACTCCAAGGGTCCCAAAAATTTAGTTCGCTATATCCGGTGTTCGCTATACGCATATAATTTTAATGATATTATATAGGGAAGGGACTTGAAAATGTGTTCGCTATATCAGAGTGTTCGCTATATCGGTGTTCTACTGTATTTTTTCGCAAAGCCTCGGTCATATGCTTCGGACAAACTATACCAATGAATTTAACATTTACAAAGTCCAATCGCCCTGTTTGTCAACTGCTACGCTAACGTGATATGCAATCGATTAAAACTTTGTGTCAACATACACATGGATGATATATCTTTCGATCACCACTTACGGAACCTACTAATGCTTTGTAATTATTTCAGCAAGTGTCCTGCCTACTTTATACTATATTATATTAATGCGTTCTTTTTTTGCAGCGGGAACAATTTGGGATTATCAATGACCCAGCTGGGGCCTTTGGCTTTTATCTGTCACAATAATGAGTTTCATTGTGGTGTATGTTTCTTGTGTTTTATCTTTGACGTTATATACTTAAAATATACAAAAACATTATTCATTCGAACTTTATCCTTTCTTTTTTTTCAAAAAGTTGATTGTTTTGTGAAACAACTACTGTTTTTAAGGGGCCCATATTTTTCAAATATTCTGATGAGATTTTCATTTGCCTTTATTCAGTTGCGCATATTTATTTAATCAGCTATATTGTTAGCAGTAAACTGAGTATAAAATAGTCCCAAACAACCATAAATAAAAGTACTTATTTTATCAATACGTTTCATCATTTAAAGCATACATTGGGTATTATTGTTATTCTACACACTAAAAATTATTGCATGCAAGACTTTTCAATTGCAAATTAAGATATTGAATGTCGTTTAAACAACATCATCATTACAGTAAATTTGTAATGGTTTAGTCAAAAGTATTTAGGAATTTCATTGAACTTTTTCAAATATTTATATCATTAACATTGCGTGTATATTAATACGAATCATTAAAAAAAACTATAGATTTTATCAATTCACATTTACTGAGTGAAAGTTTTTTTTATAACAACATAAAATAGACATCAGATATTTTTTGTAGGCTTTCCTTGTACAAGAAGTCAATGGAATATACGAATAATACAGCTGTTGTCCCGATTAGAACCACCAAAGCTCTCGAGACACGGTGCCATGATTCCATATAACGTTCCTGATGAAATGCTCACAGCTTATCTATTCCCCCGTAGACACGTTTGCTATGATTGGAGATTACTAGAGCTACTCTGGTGAGCACATCGGTACAATGTGAAGAATACAATAGCGTTGCACGCGTGCTGCGGACTTTCATTCCTGTCCGCTCTTTGTATCATTAAACCATCTTACCTTTGGGAACAAGCCTGAAAACATTATTCCGAGCACTAGGTCTGATGGAGCCGATTACTTCTGTCTCCATCAGTATCAGGTTATCTTCAGGAACAAAGGTATCAAAACAATTGCTATATGCTTGAACTGAAATGGTATTTCCAGATATCTTTATGCGATTAACGGTCGATGTCAACAGGTTTACATTTCTAATGCTTTTGGACATCCTATGAAATATAAAAATTACCTCCCACTGATCCCTGCATATTAGCTATTTTGTACTAGGATCATTATTAATCAACACATAAAAAGGTAAACAATGTTACTGGTCATTTATAATTATTATAAGCTAGATATTTTCTTTCAGCGGTTTGGCCATATTTCTTCAATATACAATGTACAGTTGGTTTATAAATTGGGATTTGCTATTTATGTTATTCCAAAACAATAATACATTTTGCATTGATTGTTTACACAAGCATTGATCATGTCTCTCTCACAGTTACATCATATATAATTCAACCCTGCTCGTGCAGCTGCTCTCTGCAAACACACTTATCAATGAAACTGACGCCTCTTGAGTGAGCGTGATCATGACTACCTCCACATGACCTCATGTTGTGTAAGGTTGCAGTATTTTGTTCAAATGTTCATCAGTCTAAGTAAACCTAGCCTCACTATTATCCGTTACACTGCTATACTGAGTCTAGAAAGGTCTGGTTGAGGGTCGCGTCAGCCGACCTTTCTGCGACCTATGACCCTCCAACGTTATACGTGCGAAGGCAGACTATTGTGACTTGGTAAGATCAGTTCTGATTGGTCAACTTGGTCACGTGGGCTGACGCGACTATCAACCAAGCCTTTCTAGACTCAGTATAGCAGTGTAACGGATAATAGTGAGGCTAGGTTTACTTAGACTGAATGTTCACATCATTTCCCCTCCGTCTCTCTCAGGAGTAGGAGAGTCTTAACACATTTTTCGGAAATCACTTTAATTTTAAAAGTCAACACACAATATAAATTTCTACAAAGAGAAAACATCTCATGTCTTAATCAGAATATTTAGAGTGTTAAAAGAAATGCGTCACATATCACTGCATGTTGCCATGAAAGTGTGAACATTTTTAAATTTCAGATTGATTTGTAATTGATACAATGGTCATCGCAACGTAAAATGATCATCGTTTGGAAAGAGTAATGTTTGTTTGCTGATTTACATCAAATAAGCGAAATCGTTATTAGAGTCGTATACGATTTGATAGGAATACGAGTTTGCGGTAAGTTGACTTCATGGGAAGGCAAGGTAACTAAAAAATGCAAGCACAATTAACGCATGTGCAGTTGTCATATCGGAAGGGAGCCATTATAATGTCAGGTATCCTATTAGATTATTGGGGATGAAAAAAACTTTATTAATTAAACAATTCTTTATCCTGTTACTAGACGGGAAAGGAGAGTGAAATAGGGCTCTTTTGGTGCGTTTAGGACGCCCTACCTCTCAGATGCACCAGTGAATTAAAGTTCACTAAGGCACTTCATGTCGATAACATATTTACTTACTTTATATTCATATTTATAAATTGTTCATACATTCCAAAAATTCTTTAAAATACTCATATTTTAAAAGCGATTTGAACCATCGTGTCTAGACAAATTAAACAGGCAATATCCAAATGAGTACAATAATATTTACATATCATGGGAGTATAAATGACATTCAAAATCAACGTTATCTGGCAAAAGGTAGCTCACTTTTAGCTCGTAAAAAATATTCATTCTCTCTGATCAGTATTAACTCATTTCAAATATAACGTTTATATAAATCTATCTATTTTGAGCAAATAAAAATCAATTCTGCAGTTTTTACAAGATGGTTCATTTTTACCAGTACAGTTGGAAGACACTTATTAATCAAAAAAGGTTTAGAGTCGAGCGTCTTTATCTCATTACACTATTGGGTTGCAAGGTATTTCCAAACAAGAGGAATGATGCTGTAGCCAAAATGTCTTGAGCATGACTTCGGGATTTCTCTGAGACTGTCGTACTCATTGTTTTGTAATATGGCTTTGGTTTGTTAAACAGATTTTGTCGTGAGAATATTATGAATCCATTCTAACATTGCAAACGATCTTTGCGCCGAACAGTTAACATTAACAATTAGTATGGTAATGCACAGATGTCTAGCATCTGTATATTAATGTCATGCAAGATCACTTTTAATTTTGAAAATAATTGCCTTGCTTTTATATTACCATCACGGATCTAAAGTGTTTAATAATAATAATAATAAACACTTAATTATCCTCAGTACATGTACCTATTGGAAATTCGATTTGTGCCCATGGCACCCGGCAGCGTCAGTTAATGCGTTGGTCTGACTTTACAATGCTGAGTGTCAAGCAAGACAGCAACAACTCCCATCTTTTAACGTCTTTTGGTATGACGCGACCGGCAATCGAACCCCGGCCTTCCGGGTGACGAGCGGACACTCTACCATTGAGCTACGCCCCCTGTCCTCACCAAAGTCACAAAATAACATTCTTCATGTCCCCTTAGATGAAACAGAGTGGATTAAAGATGTACTCTATAAATAGTCAGAACATTGGAAATTACGCTTAATGCGGTATTGTCAATTATTGTCAAATGCTGAAACACCGATTATCAAATAAAAAGTGTTGTAATCGTGAAATTTGTTCGAATAATTTTATGTTTTCGCTGTAGAATCGTATTGATCGAAGTTTAAGTGGAATTTAATATGACAGACGCAAAATAATTTGATTTACTTTTATTGAGAAAAATGAACTTTTTTATGACATGTTTTTTCATTCGACGGAAGGAAAACAATTTGATTCCAATTTGAACGAGTACACGCTGTAAAACTAGCTTAATTCAGAAACTTCACTTCAAGCATGTATTTAAAATATGGTGATTGTCAACTATAGGGTGTGTGAAACATTTCAGCACTTATTTGCAATTATGAGTAACTCCAACGGATAAAAACTTTAAAATTGTATTACTCATTAAAAAGCTAACCAAGTGCTTTTCATAACAGAAATCTTTCTCAAGCATTACCAACTAACCTTTAAGCTATTTTCTAGAGATCAGAATTTCCCAATTTCTCTGTCAACCTGCTAATAAAATGTAAGCGTAAAACATGTGGGAAGTCGTGTTTATAATACAAACACTTTTGCTAATTAATCACGTCAGATTGTCGCCGTCAGCTGCATTCTCTGTGCCACGCGCGACGTGTGTGCAGTACCAATGATACCGTCAGCGCCATCTACTTGCGCTATCGCGAGGCCGCTTATCGATACTGCGCCGTCACATAGAGGCTGCTGCACGGAATTCACGAGATCGGCGACTCAGACGCTCTTGGTCCCGCACAGGACGCACGCTTATTCCGTGCAGCCGCCTCGCTTTCGCCTGGCTGCCTCTGTCTAGCGGTAACGCTCTCGTATCGGAACTGTGGAAAGTCATTTATTAGTAAAGGCTCTGTGATAAATGCTACATGCTTGGAATAATCCTGGGATTACTTCTGTGCTCGAACTTGGGACTTCCAGCTGAGTTCTTCATTTTGTAGAACAATTTGAAGTTTGCTTATTATTTTCGGAGTTGGAGGAAACTATTTACAATTTTAACACCGTGGTTTTAAGTGTTTGCAAATCCTCTGGGAATCTACTCGCACCTTTCTCAGCATAATTCGAATTTTCAAAGTGGATTGAAAACGGTATCTATTGGAGACAGCTGTCTACGCCATCAGAAAGTTGATGTTCCAAAACCTTCTAGGATACTTGTTTTTGTGATCAGCGAACATTAACAGTAGATTTGGAATCCGCAAACTCTGTTAGTGAAGTCCCGTGCGGTTTGCTTTCAATTCGCCGAGGAATGGGGGAATTGTTGTCTGGTATATGGAATGGACTGGGACTTGAGTCTGGGTGGTAATGATCCGAGGTGGGAGGTGGACCAGCCTAAACCTCACATGTTTACCTTGAGATGGCACCATACGGGAAAGGTGGATGCTTCCCAGGAACTATTTCTTCTTATTCTTAACAGGTGGGTTTGACATCAAACACAAGTACTCCTGTGTTTCTAAAACATCCCTCGAAAGTAATTTATATTGAATATACAATTCAACATACGTTGAAAGTTAGTTCCACGAATTATTGGTGTCTTCACCCTTTGAAACGTTAATTGCTTTGAACAGCTTTTGGAGAGGAGAAATATAATTATTTCTAGCAGTTTGAATTTATTCATGATTTCTTTAATAATCAATTCCACGACCCTGTCAAGATGATGTGGATTTATTTGTGTTCTCAACATAACCGGTTGTAAAAAAAATTTTAAAAGTTTAATTTGAACTAAAGTTAAATCAGTCAATAGTACAAACAGTTTACAGAAGAAAGTACTATAAGTAGATTCGATTATGTTTTATTCCTAAGATTGTTTATTTTCGTAATAATGTTTGACAATAATAAATTCTCTAGCGAATTTATGACAACGGCATGACTATACAAATGATAAACTGCTCTATTTGTAATTTCAAGTCATGTGAAACTATACATTATTTTGCATTTATAGATGTAGATAAGGGTTCATAAGCTTTTATAGAATGTTATGTATAAGAAAATAACGTTCGTTTTGCCGAATTGTGCAAGTTGTAAATTTCCGAAATGTTTTTGATTTTTAAAAGAAAATCCTCTAGTAAATCAACTCAAGAATATGTTACGTACTTTTATCATTTAAACATTATAATGACTGTGCTATTATCTTTAAACCGTAAAACACTTCTATGATTGGGAAGGTTTGTGCAATCGTACAATGCGATAATATTGTGAATATCCTATCTAGTTAATCTTTGTGTATAGAAAAAAATAACAAGTTATAATTTTTAGTTAACGAGGATCTAAAAAAGCTTTTTCACGAATAAACTAAATACACTTAACGTCAACTCCCAAGTAAGAAACCGAATGGCTCTAATTTGCACTAATATATTTTATCTGAAATAATTGATGTTACCCTTGCGAACTTGCGTGCTTTGAGCAACTTATTTTCGTATTTCTTCAGTTTATATCGTCGTTGATGGAATTGGGGATTTTGGGCCATTTTCAAATTCTCCTTAGATCTGCTTAATACTCTAAATTACTAAAGTGGTAATCTAACTGCGGATATAACTACTGATGGGGTTGAAGTAATCGTTGCCACTCTTATTCTATAAGACATCGTGTATCTCGTGTTCGATATCCCAGGGCCTGACAAATTCCCCACCATTAGTCGTGCCACAAATACTCACTTAAAGGAAGGAAAACAGACGTAATTGCTCAAGTAGCCTTTCACCTAACGGGCATCAAGGGCTCATTATCAGTCAAAGACTGTTTAACTACAGAAATTGGCCCATAGCTTGGGGCTGATTATTGACAGGCGTAATCCATACAGCATTCAGTTACAGTGCTTCTGCATTACAGATCAAACGTGTCCAAAAGAATTCATGCATTTTATATTGCGAAAATTCCAGAAGCAGTAATTGCTGTGATAATAGAAACAGAAATTGTGAAAGCAATTGTGATTTTTTGATTTTTTACGTCCTTTTTGATAGTGAAGCTTTGAACCATGTATCACTGCGGTTAGTTATGGATACTTTCTGTACCTAAATTACACCCATTTTCATTTCCAAAGAGCCAGATTTATCTGTCTTACATTTGCCACATGGCTAACGTGTAACACACTGGTTTGTTTTCAAGTGAGTTTTATGAATTGCTCTGAACTTGAAGATTTATAACATCAATTTGTACTCGTCAACAGAATAAATAAATCCTAATCAATTTATACTTCACACAAGATGGAAGCATGCGATATGGTGAATTGATAAGTGTCACTTTTATCCAGCCCGTTGATACCATTGGTGAAATGCTAAGAGCTCGTCCTTATTTCAAGACCTCCAAAGTCAATATCCAATTGTCCGAGATTTAATGGCCCTATCCTTTTCACATTTAGCTGTACATCTTGATCGATAAAAGATTAACTTGTTCTTTTCATTCCTCAATAATGCTCTCTCAACCATTCTAATACCATAAGCTACTTTGTCAATAGGTTTGCTATCCCTTAAAGTAAGGTAAATGCTGGCATTTATACAGATTAGTGGAACAACTAGGAACAAATGAATTTAGATAGTGTACGTCTGTATACAAGCATAACCAACTAACAGGATAACCAACATTATAGAATTTAGTCTGCGATTACATTTTCATTAAAAGTATGATGTATTGCGTAATTATATGGGATGATCAATCAATGCAATAACCTGCAGTCAATATATAAATTCCGTTTTGCGCTATCACCCTGGCGTGACGTGGTGCAAATTAATAAATTACTGAAAGTAATTCGATCAGAGTATTTTATGTTTGCATGCGTGCTGATAACAAGCGACCTTTGTATTGCATAATTATTATCTAATCTAGTCAAGTTTCCTTTAGTTGTTATCAAATAACTTTTGCATAAACATTTTCTAATGGAATGATCTATAGACAGAGATAAATGTAACCCAGGTGAAACTAGATTCTTGGTATCCATTTCTTCTTAACCTAGCCATAACCTTGGCAGTTATTTTAGGGCCCAACATGAACATCTGTTCTTAAGCAAAACCACATTCTTGTTTGTTCGGAATGGATATTGCACCAAATTTTGTAATGCTATATGATGCAATACCTTTATTTTTATCCAACAGCTTCCAAAAGATTTGTTGGTGAAAAACAGAACTAAACATAAAATTAAAATAGAAAATATATATTTTCATTTTCATTAATGGTAAATGAAAATCTAATGCATTCCACATTAATTTTTAATCATCAAATCATTTGTTGCATCACCAAACTGAAATCTTTTCTCAAAACATTTAATTTCTATCTGTTAATTTCAAGATAGATTTATATTCTTTAGATATAAAAGAGATGTATACGTGTGATACAATAAAAACTTGACTGCCATATTCTTTAAACTCATGATGAAATGAATAGCCGGGAAATATCATTTGGGTAGCGTTTGTCGAATTCATACCGACATCTTATAAGTTTTATCCTGAATATGCAGTTTTATCTTTACAATGTAATTAATCGATTTATCTAAATTGTATCGCGTGTCGTTCTACACTCAGGTGCAAAAGAAACGATACCTACTTTTAAAAAAAGAGAACAAAACAAAATCCTGTCGTTAATGAAATGCGACTACAAATCTTAGTGAAAAGCACATAACTAGTGAAGAAGTACTCACAATTTCAAACATTTAATATGATACTTTTAATTGTATGACTACTTAAATACACGAGGGGTCCAAAAACAGCTTTTTCAATGTCATTATTGGACATAAACTTTGAAATTGGAATAGAAAAATCATGAAATTTATAAATGTGATACATTCATTATGTTATCAATGTAAGTAACCTTGATAGAAATTAATTTGTTAGGTTGTAAGTCGGGTTTAAACCATCCTCGATAATCCAGCGCTTTCGTTCCGATAAATCTACACTACAAGCCCTGGAAAACTTTGCAAGGTTTTACCTCGAACCAAAGACCACCCTTTGCATCCAAGTTTATCCAATCAGAAACGAAACGCAGACACTACTTGCGTAAACAACTCGACTAATCAAGTAAGCGTTTTGCTGAGTCATTGCAAAGGGAGAAAATTTGGTTCGAGGTAAAACCTTGTAAAGTTTTCCAGGGCTTGAAGTGTAGATTTATCGGAACGAAAGCGCTGGATTATCGAGGATGGTTTTAAACAAGCAAAATGGTCATTTTCACCATCCTATCTCGTCTAGTTATGGCGATCTATAAACGTCGTTTCTTGAAAGGCGTGGTTTTCTAAACTTTAACAGATGTAAATTTGACATTATTAATTTAGTTCAGTTGGATATTGAAGATCTCAAATGACCCAGTTTCAGTCTTAACTAACACTCCTAGCTCTATCAAGCATGCATTTTGTATGGTATCGTTTCTTTTGCCCCTGAGTGTATGTTCCAAATGCCGTTTTGCTTTCTAACATTGTAGTGTCCCATTATCATATTGTTTCTCATTCTCTCCAAACAGATGCAGTAATGAAATGTTTGTCGAGCCTCTATTCTAATTAGCCGAGTTTGTGGGCTAGAATTGTAGATGCCTGATAGGAGGCAATCAATGTTAGTTGTGCAATCAGCGACGCTGTACTAATATCATCATTTTTGCTACTGAATCATGGCAAAGATATTGTGATATGGACCACCCTTTCCATGCGAGATGTTTAATCATTTTGCTAAATGTTTTGTCACGCATTATTTTTGCCGACAAGGGAAACTGCCGGTGTCACGAAAAAGAATCGCAACCAAGGATTTGGTCTAATTCGAACAGAGGTTGAATCAACATTTTGTGACTTGATCTACCTACATGTATGTTCAGAGAAAATGAATTTATCATACAATGGATAGTGTTCTCGGCATAATAAAGCCAACGGATATTTTCGATATCCGTTGGGCGTGGCTAAGGGTCATATACGGATACCGATGCAAATTTCAAAGGTCACGGTCGGAACTTCTTTCGAAAATTCCGATGACGTCACAAGCGTTAACATTTTGAACGCCTCTAGTAACAGAGAGAGGCATTACAATATGAAGGATACATTACATAATCATTAATCTAAGAAATAACAACAAAACTGTATGGGTCTTTAGCCATATGTATGACCATATGTGCTAAAACACTGTCCTCACGATTTGAATGAAACCAACCTAACAATTTTACTCACAGGTAACAAAAGCAGTTCAAGTCTCATGTTCAAACACGTCATTTACCCATCTTCGGTGTTCTTTACTTTAATATTGTTTAGTTTGGATTCGGATATCCACAGACTATCATCTAGTTTAGCTCTCCGGCCATCAATGTTCGTTCAATCGCTGTCTCAACGCAAGCTGCCATTGTCACGTAGGCGAAGGGAAGCAACTCTTGCCCCTTGGTGAGATTGACTCGTCCTCTCGATGACGTCGGATTAGAGAACGTCAGTTCGATCCCGCCAAAGACCATTTAAAATGTGTCTAATTTTTAAAATCATCGTATTTTATAGATTTTTAAAATTTATAAATTTTAGAGTCGTGACGAAATAACTCAAACGGCAATAAAAGGCATATATAAGGAGGAATTATATTTTGTCAATTCACCGTCAGAGTCATTGCTCTATTCATTTGCATATATCAATGCGCGAATCTTAAAACAACTTCAACTATTAAAATAGTATTATCAGGCATTTTTTCACATTAAATTTTAAAATGACATTGTATGATAAAGAAGTTATCATGCTCGTGTGTTTTAATGTTTATTCCTAATGCAGGATATTTACGATCCCAAAACACACTCGCATGATAACCTCTATATATCTCGGCAAACAAGGAAACAATTACCGAATAACATCGGTTTGTTTCTTTATGTTTTGAACAACCGACTCACAACTGTAAAGACCAATTCTAAACGTTTGTCTGCATTGTCATATTTAAAAGATATACATATATATATATATACATATGCATTTTGCATGAACTACATGTAGGGTACTGCATTCAAGTTTTTACCAAGTATCGATTTTGTAGTTGCATGTTTGGCATATAATAAAAAGGTATTACCTAAGAAGATGGTAAAGCTCAACGCTTTTACGGAATTAACTAGATTTCCCCACGGGTATTTTTTCAACCTTTATCAATTCGCACATGGTAGCTAAAGCTCATTTGTAGTCTAAATATGCTTCCATTAAGCCTCAAGAACAACATTTTACAACTCATTACGACTGAAACAAAAGCTTGCAAGAGTATTGGCGATAGACGTGCAGAATAAACGAAACTAAAATATGGAAGAGAGGGGAGTTTTGATCCTGCTGTCATCGTATTACTTGTCTTTTCAATCAAGCTGGTCTCAGATATATTTTATGTTTTAATTCTGGATAATTGTATTACGTATAAACATATATGATAACGATCGGAATTTCACAGACGTCAGATCCGTCAGTGGATATGTTGTCACAAATGAATATAACTTGATAGCATCCGTCCTTAAAGGGGCAGTAGCACGTTTTTTGATAATTTTATATTTTAAATATTTCATTGATAATTGTAAGTTAATGCTATATGTACTATTTTGACAGAGTCAAAAATCTCATTACACAAGTCAATCATCCATATTCAGAGGACAAAGTATGAAGATTAACATAAAATCCATTGGCGGCCATTTTTGTGTGAACACCTTTAATTCATTTTGTGTAAGAAAATGGAATCGCATGGCTAAACTTTACGTTATATTTTTGAATTATTACTGCTTCAATTAGTTTAAGGACATTGTCTTTCAATTGGAACCATTAGTTTTCATTTTCCTGACATCAACTTATTTTCCCCCTAAAAACGTGCTACTGCCCCTTTAACAATTGCCTTGACATATGGTCGAGGTTACTTCGGGGACTTGAGGCGGTTGAGAATAGAGATGGGAGATGATGAATATTTTGTTATTAGAGAAAAAATGTCAAATATTCGACAAACAAGGATTTTTTTATTTGTGTTTTTTAAAGAGGCTCCATTAATTTCAATGTAATACACAGCGATTGTAGAGTCAAATTAATACATTTCTGCTTCTCTGCTTGAAGTGTTGTCATTGAACGTTGAGCATTGTAACTTTGAAGTTAGTAAAATGATCTAGTACAATTATTGAAGACATTATTAACACATTGAAATCTGTCTATAACTACATATAATCTGCACAGAAAAGGATTTCAGTTTTACCAACAGCTCTTCAAAAAAAGATTTCAAAAAGTTATAAAACCAATGGGGACTAAGGGTCTTGTATTGTTTTGTGTAAATGTTTCTTCATATCATTTTTCAGTAGATTTCCCTTTGCGTTTGTACCTTGCGTTTGTTTCCGTTAAAATGTAGACATCCACGTAACGTAATCCAATATTGCTTTTACAAAATAACAAATTCTATTTGACTTTTCAATTTGACTCTTTTGCAAAGGTAAATTCACTAACTGTTTTCAAAATGATGGGTAATGTCTGTAATAACTTTGCTCATTATCAATATTCAGACATAATTTGACCTGAAATAAACAAAACTAAATCGAACTGTAGTCAATCGAATTTCATATCACTATACACACGTAAACTTTTGACATTTTTTGCAATGTTTATAATCATGCATGAATATTGCTCAATGAAAAAATTTGGGTTTCAACGATGTCATTTCGAATTTAACTGACAACATTCATATTAAATAATTTTCGATAATTTTTAAATGGTAAACTTAGCTTTGGACGTAAGTTTAGTTCACATTTGTAAAAATGAAAAGTATTGACAAATCATTGGTGCTGTGAGGTTAAAATAACACGGCTGGTTTGGTTGAGAAGAAGTAATTTGATAATATGTGAAAAATTCATGCAATCATATACCTTGATATTTGTTTGTTTGTCAAACCCAAAAATGTACAACGTTTTCTTTTGAGCGTAATTTTATAATGTCTTAAACCAAATGGTGACAATACTCTCTCTTTAATAACTTAAATAAATTTAACACCAAATTTATTTCTATCAATACAACTATGGTATGATGACATACGTTTTACGAAATAATTTCAATAGTATTTGGATTGAATTATCCTTTAGAGTGATTCATCTTGCGGAATTTGTTTTAATACAGAGTAAGCGTTTTGGTCCATTGCAAAGTATTGTTCGACTAAATTATCTTCTCCTTATCTTTCTGCGATAGAAACGACGTTTTCAGATCTTATTAATTCAACTTTATTCCTCCAATTTAGAGAATCAATTTAAATAAATGTTTCACATAAACACTGCGCAACATTATCGCCTTGAAAGCCGATGCTACGTATTTACATAATTCAATTGACTTGTGATGCAGGAAAATTATTCGCAAAGAAAAAAGCTCGAATACATCGAAAGTTGAATCACTTGACTCGATGAGATTCGGGGACAAGAGTGAATTATTCATTACACAATCCACTTTGCGTATCTGACTAGTGATGGGCCATTAGATTTCAACTGTTACTGCTGTAGATCAATCTCAATAATTGAATTAAAAAATTTGAATATGTGTCTGCTGCTTGTCAAATTATATATCAGATTTTGATAAATCAATTAGATAATTCACTGTTTGCCACGTGGTGAACAAATAGGATCTGTCGTTCATTTTATCAATAGCAAACTATGTCAAGCAGAATGTGATATTTCAGAAAATAAAATGTTGAGCTTGATTTTCGAAAAGAGGCTCTTATCTTTCATATGATATGAACATTCCAAAAATAATTTTCCCAAGGAGACATGTTGGATTTAAACAACTAAGTTATGATATGAACAACCGTGCAGTGTTATGATGTATATGACACATTGTTGAGAAGGGTATCATCTACTTTGCCTTAAATTTGCTTTTAATAATCTAGAAACCTTTTCAGTGTTTTGACCTAATCTTAATAAATCTAGACAATCAGTTTTTTTGTTATGGCATAATGTTATTAGCAGGTATCGAAATGTCAATCTCACGATATTGAGATTGTGTTTGACCATAACGATAAATTATTTCCATCTCTTTTCAATCCATTTTCTTTAACGAGAAACTTCATGAAAGAAGTTGAGTGGGAATTTCAATACAGAGGAGTAGTCTAGCGGGACTCAGTAGTATTGTTGTATACTTAATTATTCAAATTTTCATTGTATTCGCCTTGTGGGATCATTTTATTTATAGATACAACAAGTAAATCGGATTTGCAAAAGCTCTTATCGGAATTAAATCCTTACTTTCTCTCAAGAGAGCGGGAATAAGTGCTTTTATATCACCTTCTCCTTTTCTTCTTTGACAACAAAAACTAATCAACGAACTTTTGGTGAATCTAATTCAATTTCAAGAAAAAAAATGATGACAGGAGTATATAAAACACCTAAAGGAGATAAGTTTCTGGAACTGTAATAGAGTTTGGTTTGTACTGTTGAATAGTATACCGTTGGTGATCACTTAGCATAGAAATCACAATCATTCCTTGAATTGGGCACACAGGAACAAAGCTACTTTCAACCAACTTTGATCATTGAATAACGTTTGATTACATCATTCCAATAGAAACGAGATGATTGGTTGAAGAAGTGAATCCGGTGACTCATATGAAATAAGTTTGATTATTTGTATGGCCCTTTTTCGAGTGCAATCATTTATATATTATCATCTCCTTTTTCGTTTGAAACGTATTAAACTTTTCCCTAATGTTTGTCTTCTACAATAACGTTATGAAAAGTTGTCATTAACTGTTTACATTACACGGGAACTCAAGCTGAAATAACTGTGATATGTGAAAGTGATATGCACGCATGTGAAGTCCAATATGGTTAAAAATCTTTATTCATATTTAAAAAAGTAGTTCAACTCGTTTTAATCTTCGATTATCACTTGCGGATAAACTAGCTGTGGTTACTGCTGACTCATAATCAAACATATTTATAATCGAATCGAAATAAATAGCTATAGATCGTTTCAAATCAAAAGTTTTATAAAGACCGATGATGAACTTATTTTTAAACACTTTTAAGGATATATTCTTTACGATTTTGTTACATTGACATATTTTAATGTTCCTCAAATAAGTAAATGATATTTACAACTAAAACCTGCAGTGCGGTTGATGCCTTGTTGGATGCATTCTTTAGGTTACTAGATACATGGAAAATCGCTCCCATGGTTTTGTATGGCCAGGAGGCAAAGTTTACTTAATCAAATAGATTTGTCGACAGAAGTACGTGTGCGTTCAAGTTTCTGATACAGGTTGTCGCCGGAAGGCTGTTGACTCGCTTCTGGAACTGTTTGCTCGAACCTGGGCGTCTGGGGTTGATATTGCTTTCTGAAGTCCAAAGAAAACCAGCAGAAATCAAGTTACTAGACGCAATCATTAGACCGGTCAATAAAACATTGATACCATCCAGATCCCCGGTAATTAAGTTCAAAACGGTCTTTGCAGGAGGTCGATTTGGCAGATTGCATGAAGGTTATAGGTTTCGCGTCATATTTTTTAATGTTTCGGTGTTGATGTCCATATATTTAGTTTGAATGAAAATATAAACTGAAATTGGATATGTTATCAACTAGAGGAGTCCATATCAGACAATTAGTTTATACTGCATGTAGACCATATGCATATCAAATAATGTTAAAGTGTTTTAGAGAACAACTAATCAGTCGTATCATGTTTCAATCACTTTGAGAACATAACAATTACCATTCTTAATCGATTTAAAATTGAACAGAACGATTATTCTTGAGAATCCTGCGGTAAAAAGTATGTAGTACTTGGTCATCTATGGCAATGAGACTACAATGTATTTTTTAAACAGAAATATGTCATTGTTGTCGGTCAATGAGTTTTGTCAAGAGAGTCATATATACAGAAGGGTTCTATAGAGTAACATATATCATAATACTTAAAAAATAAGAAAACCATAAAAGAGATGTTAATGTTAAATCCGTAACTGTTATCATTTGCGTTCTGTATGTAAAGGTCATATACTATTATAGAACAATAGAATTTTATCATTAACGAATGAGATGGCTTCGTTACACCAATTCATTGACGTGTCGATTTTATAAGTCTATTATGGTGTAATCGTTTCTAAGTTGATAAATGACTTGCCAAGAGGTTTGAATGTTGCTTTTACTCAATTGAAATGAAGTTATCATTAGTGACAGAAGTATCGACAAATATCCTTAGCAGCCAGCTAAACCGGGAAAATCATTAGATATTGATAAAGTAATAAGGAATTCCTAAAGGATCAAAGAAATTGGAAATGTCATCTAATATTGGGGTCAGAGCCACTCTTATCATCAATGACAACCCGATAGCGTTTGTGTGCTGACCTTCAATGTATAAATGATGGAGTCATTTCTGAAGAATATTATTTCTCGAATGAGGGTCTTTTGATTAGTTTCCATCAATGGAGCTCTGAAGTCTCTGTGAGTGATACAAACTTTACTGAACGTCAAATGGTTTAAGATTGCCAATCACTTGTGAAAAGTTATTTTATTCAAAACCATTCGTACATGGTGTTACTTTTCTCTCCAATCTTGAAAGACGTGAACAGTTTTACAAACATAATTGCTTTAAGATCGCATTAAACTCTAAAAGTAGCGAATGAAACTTAAGTAATGGAACTTCAACGCGATTATTGAATTAGTATTTGAGTTTCTTGCGAGAAGTTAATGTAATGTCAAAGAAGAATAACCTTGGAAGAAATTTCAATTAACATTTGTTTTCACTTTGACGATAACTTGAATTAAAGGAAGGTACAGATTTGGCTTTGGTCTGTCTGTCATAGTTAACCGGCGGCAACATTTCTCAGAAACTATATAACATAAGATAACCAAATTTGATGTGTATCAATGCCTTAATAGAGTTCGAAAATCAGAAGCGTGAAATTATTTTTCAAAGAGTTATTACCCTCGTTCTGTGTTTTGTTGGAGGGTATTTTACAAAGGGGGAAACGTTTCTTAGAAACTTTTAAAACAGGATAGGCAAATTTAATGGATAAATGAAGTTTGAAACTAAAGGAACATGCAATTATTTGGTATTGAGTTATGGCCCTTTTCCCGTGATTTGATTCTTCGGAATTGTTAGCTATAGTGAGCCCAATTAGCGAGGGCTTTTGATGACATGTTGGTCTTGGTGTGTTTGTTATCGTGCTTCTTGTGTACTTGTTACGAGGAACCTTTACGTTGGCCGATTCATGGATTAATTCATGGCTACTGCTTGAAAGGCATTTATTCTTTTAATGTTCTTTCTCAGTAGTGCTAAGAATATATATGTTAAATATGTCCTCGTTTATCGTTAAGAAACTCTTATTTAGTTTGCTAAAAATGTGTAACGCCAATCACTCTGCTTACGTACAATTAATGCTTAGAGTCTTATGTAATTTTGCCGATAAAAGCGCTTAGAGAGAAAACCTTAGAGAGTTGTAACATCCGTTTACAAATGTAGGTCAAGGCATCGTCACTCCAAATACAAGTTATGATTGAAAAGAAAGTGAAATTGTACCTTACGGGTATTGTACCTTTCACGTTTTTTTAATAACTTTTTTGCTGATGAATCTACGGTAATGCTAAATGAATTATTTTAATCTCATTACTCAAACCAATCATCCATAGTCAAAAACCAAATTATATAGATTCACTTTAGGTCTTTTAGCGGCCAATTTTGTGTGAACACCCTTTATAAATGTTCTGTAAGGAAAAAGAATCGCATGGTTTAAAGGGGCAGTAGCACGTTTTTTGGTAATTTTATATTTTAAATATTTCACTTGTAATTTTAAGTAAATGTTAGATGTATTATATTGACAGTGTTAAAAATCTCATTCCACAAGCCGATCACCCATAGTAAGAGGACAAAGTATGAGGATTCACATAAAATCCATTGGCGGCCATTTTTGTGTGAACACCTTTAATTCATTTTTGTAAGAAAAAAGAATCGCATGGCTGAACTTTAAGTTATATGTTCAAATTATAACTGCTTCATTTAGTTTAAATACATTGTCTTTCAATTGGAACCATTTATTTTCATTTTCCTGATATCACCTTATATTCCCCATAAAAACGTGCTACTGCCCCTTTAACATTACATTATATATTTGATTTGTTTCTGCTCCATTTAGTTTAAATACATTTTCTTTCCATTGAAACCATTTATTTCACCTTTTATTCCCCCCAAAACGTGTTGCTGCCGCTCTAAAACGTAGAGAAAATTTAAACCCGTTTCTGTTTTGATGTGATTTTACCAATACGATGTGTCTCTTCCAGGAGTCTCGACACCTCAGACCCGATGACGGTTTCAAGGGAAGGATCTGAACTGTTCGGCTCAGAGATGCAACAGCTTAACAACCAAAGCGTTATTCCGAGCGGCCGAAGAGAAAGCGATGGATACGAGAAGTTCTACATGGACGCTCGGTTCTTTACCGGGCTTATATGCTACCCAATCGTGTGTGTCTTCGGTCTCATTGGGAACATACTCAGTATTATCGTCATGTGTCAGAAACAGATGACGTCATCAACTAATGTGTACCTTCTTGCCTTAGCTATATCCGATTGCATTAAACTCATAAGCGACTTCCTCTACTTCATGGTGATTCTCCTCCTAGAATTGGATTTTCCAACGGGAAACAAAGCATTTGGATTTCTCTATCCGTACGCGCATTACATCTTTAATTCATCGTTATGCATTTCAGCCTGGTTGACGGTTTCAGTAGCTGTAGAGCGCTATATCTATGTGTGTCATCCAACAAAAGTAAAAAACTATTGCAGTATATCAAGGGCCAGGAGTATATCGACGTCAGTGTTCTTGATAATGAGCCTTCTTGCCATTCCATATGCTATGAGATACCGCACCATTGAAAGGTTGAACAATACAACCGGCATCGTGTATTATGACCTACAGGTGTCAGATCTGTGGATGAATGATACCTTCTCCCGGACTTACACGTGGCTTCAGAACTTCCTTCGTTCAATCATACCTCTATGTATACTCATTGTTCTCAACACTTGTATCATTTATGGAATCAAACGATGCCGCATTGGGAGATCCAAGTCCAATAGGCGTCATCGGATAACCGTCATGTTGGTTGTCGTCATAATAGTGTTTCTCGTCTGCATCACTCCGGATGCTATCATGTCAACTTTCTTCGGCTTCGGGTACTACGAGGAGAAGTATCTGCAGAGAGGGGTGCGAGAAATAACAGATCTCTTACTGCTTGTGAACTCTGCTTGTAATTTTGTCATATACTGTATTTTCAATACTATATTCTGGAGGAACTTTGTATATTTGTTTTGCAGACCTTGTTGTGGCCCGCTTGTGCAGATGGAAGAATCTCAAATAAGACGCTTGTCTCTGGTGGGGAGGCCAAGGCCTTCGCTTCATGTAAGACTCGGCAGTCGAAAGTATCAGAATGGTCTTTTGTCAGAGGTCTGACGCCCTCCGATCTTTTCATGTGTGAATATCTTTGGAATAATCTCTCTCCTGAACCCTGCTCATATTAAGCAGATGTTCCTCTCAAATTTAAAACGAGCACAGTGCGTATTTTTATTACCAAGGAGCTGTGATAAATATTCTGATATGGATGTTTGCGATCTAATAATGCAAATGAAGTCTTATTAGAGACGATGGGCGGTTTCATATATTGGCACTTAATTACATTTGATTGAATACGTCGCTTTCAGGCGAGTGGCCGTGTTAATGTGAATATTAACAATGCTCAATTAATGACCTGCTACTGTAATGGATCCGGTTCCCTTGAACATTTGCCTCATTTAATGCCTGGTCATGACAGCGCGCATAAACAAACCCAGAAAGCAAATAAGCGTTTCCGTGAATACGTATTAGTAAAGGTCTCGCTAGGAATAAGTGTGATACTTTTCATCCACTGTGATAATGAACAATCAAATGGCTCGTTGATGTATATAGGACAAAACGTTTCTTCTGTTTATCGTCACCTTGAATGCCTATCGTTTTATATTACTTGAGGACAGAGGTTTATATATTCAATCAATGTTATTCAAGAAATATGACACATGTTTCAAAACTTCAAGGTTGAATTTTCGTAGACCTTTCTTGTCAAGAGGTATGTCGCAAAAACATTTTCTGACTTTTCATGAATGAACATTCCACAAAACCTTACCCCAGAATCATCTCAGTGCATTGAAGACCCCTAACAATGCAACACGCTAGATAGGTGATTCTGGTGGTAAGATCAGAGGATGTCAAGCATAAAAAGTTGGCACAGTTAATCTTCCTTTTGTATCATTATATGTGCAATCAGTTCATCAGAGCATCCTTTATGTGAGAATCTTTGGAAAATTAATATCATTTCCTGTCAATATGAAATACGTTAATGTTATTAAAGTTTCAAATGTTCCTTCGTTTCTTTGTTTTCGTTTATTAATTATTATCTGCATTGACCAATTGAAAGTAATTTACGATATCCTAGTAACATGTGTCATAAAAGACCGTTGGTGTCGTAATGAATTCCTGAAAAATAATGAAATCGTATGCATTAACAAATGAGAAAAAGTATATTAGATACATTCACAATATTATTGATATGCTTTGTATTTTTGTTCATGATCAGTATGATAAATCAGTGAATAGAAATAATACATTCAACTCTCTGAAACTTATCTTGCTATTTAATAATGAAAATATTAAATACATATTTAGTTTTAAAACAGTACACATGGTAAGAACAAATAAAGAAAATTGTCTATACTTCGGATTAATATCAAGTTCATTAGCTTCCGAAAGAACTAATATTTCGATTATTTGTGAGTTATAAAAAGTTATTTATAGTTTATTACCCTTATTGTTGAAAATAAGTAGTGACATATTTTCAATTTGAGCACTAGTGCACATATCGCTTTTACCTAGCTACGATTGTTGAAGCGTTAGTTCCCGTGTTTTCGCCTGTGACGTCATAACACCATTGTTCGTGACGTGACTGTTGCCGGTCGTCGCCTGTTTTCTGGATATGTTTAAGATTGTAAAATGGCATAGAATCGGTAATAAAGAAATTATAACCCTCGGCAGTGTGTCATATGACTTTAGCGAAACTCGTGCAGATTTGTGTATAACCCTCGTTCTCGCTCTGGTAAAACAAATTCACACTCGTTTCATATGACACACTTCCTCGGGAAATAAATAGAGATTATTACCTGAGGAAGTGTGTCATATGACTTTTACGAAACGAGTGTGAATTTTTGTATTACCCGAGCGAGAGCGAGGGTTATACACAAATTTGCACGAGTTTCGTAAAAGTCATATGACACACTTCCGAGAGTAATAATTTCTTTATTACCGATTCTATTCCATTTTACCATCTTAGAAATATCAAAGAAACCTGCCTCTTCCCTTGCGACGGCCGGCTACAGTGACGTCACGAACAATGATGTTATGACGTCACAGGCGAAAATATAGGGGAACTCGCGCTACAGCAATCGTTGGTAGGCAAAAGTGATATGTGCACTAGTGTTCATATTGAAAACATGTCACCACTTATTTTCAACCATATGGGTAATAATCTCTATTTATCAACTCCAACTATTCAGAACTTTTTAAAAGGAATGTATGTGACTACAGAAAGATATATTACTGATCACCCCCCGACGTCACTTTTCGTTAGATATCAGTAGTCATTATTGAAAATTAATGTTTCAACATGAAAGTCTTATGACCCGAGAAAGTGCGTCATATGACACTAAACAAGGTGATATGACACACGTCGTGAAAGGATTAGTGTGTTACCATAAATATTTCATGAATCATATAGTGATATCAAATGATACAATTTGCTTCATCAGCGACGGTCAAAAACTGTGAAGTCACCAAAAAGTTGCTATATGAGGTTACTCAAACGACGGAATACAACAACATTTAAATTTTGCTAAATGTGTTTCTTGGCTAAAGTGATATGGGGACTATTTTGAAATAGGTCACTTCATATATCTCATCCATGACCACATCGTTAGGGTTAGGCATACCTACCATACGGTGCCTTTTGCAAGATTCCATGAACACACATCTTCGACTCTCGTGCCGTTTTCGGCAACCAGTAATAGAGTCTTTGGTTCTGTAGCTCATAGTTCATATCAATTATCCTTAAGGATGTGGCACCTGCAGCCCTCATCAGGGGCCATAAGGCCACCAAAACTATAATTATAGGATATCTAACGAGCTTCCCCTTTCATATCGAGTTTATATCCCAAGCGAGTGACAAAACTAAATTATTTCACGAGGGATATAAACTTGATATGTAAGGGGAACGAGTTATGTATCCTATTTATTACCAACTTGCATTTCAAACGATTTATTGCTTTTTCAAAACAACTTATATTATGCCCATAATTAAGACGCGGACAACCACGCCACAGCCTCAAAGATTATAATATTATGACGTTAAATATTCACATTTCTAAACTCTATTCTACGTTAAGTAATAATGTGTGGTAAAAATGTCTTTATATCCTATAGATAACAAGCAATGCCTTTATGTGTCATTTTGGAGCGTCTAGGAGCAAATTCATGAAATTCAATGAGCAAATTGTACTGCATTTAAACCCATTTTTATAAATGAGCCATGAGATATTAGTAAGATGTCTTATTGTATTTCTTTTGTCCTCCGATTGATTCATTATCAATGCGATAGGTAAGATTCATAAGATAAATTTAAAGTTTGAAGAAAGATTCCGGCTCAGTGTCATTCGAAATGTGTGAATGAAAACGCGTTCGTTTTATGAATGAAGAAAGTAGTCCGGAAAATGTCAAAGTTCATCGCTATCCAATCAAATCACTTAAAGATGTTATGACCCACATGTGTTACATAATACAATTATTGACTTCAGTTGAGGTGAATCCAATGGTTTATTGACCTCGGAACAGTTATGTTCACCGAGGCGATTTATGAAAGTTTCAGTTATTTTGAAAACTATTTAATTATTTTAAGTTTTTTTGGAAGCAACTCTTAGTAGTGGCGATCTATGTTTAGCTCCAGGTCATTGGATTGTTATGTTGACCTCGCGTGACGTTTCCCGCGGTCAACATAAGGTTTGATCATTGTCGGTGACCACCTTCCCCGACCAATCAGAAGACAGATCACACGTCCACCATATAATAAAACAAATTGCTACAAAAACCCTTTACGAAGTACCACCAGCGTAATAAATTACAATCCTTACTAGTCAAGGAGCTTGTGCACAAAGTTTCAGCTATTTAGGCCTCGCGTTTGGCTCAGGGCTCTTGTTAGCCTTTAACCCATTTCAAAGGAACAGCAGCACGTTTAGATTAATCATTAGATATACAATTTTGTATTTTCCGTTAACATATCATCAATATGCACATGCATATTCGCTTTGTAAAAGTATGACACCTTAATGTACAAAAGAACTTTATTACCATACTACAGTAAATAAATAGTGCATAAGAACATGTAATGTTTGTATTGTTAACTTGCTCTTAAATCACCGACGGTGGTTTCGAATTAAGATTGATTGGTTGTTTGATTGATTGGAAAACGAAAATAAAAGTAAAAACTTGCAGAACAAGATACAATATATCAAAACAGTGCTTAAACGAAGTATTATGTCGGTTAAGCAGAGCGAATCGATTCTCCTACTGCAGGTGAATAAAAGAGGTTCACACAAATATGGTCACCAAGTATTTTCGATTAACATTTGATTCTATTTCTACAACTACATATATATAGGTACAGTAAAGAGATAATAGACCCTTCGAAGGTTTGAAATCTGTGATTAACTGACAACTTGAATATTTTTTCGAATTACACCTCTTGAAAATTTAAAACAAACCCTATTAAATAATTCCTTTAAATGAACATAAGGTGGTGAAATGTGCTTAGATGCTTCAGAAGCGTTTCCATATCGTAATTCGTCAAATCACACTAAGATATACCTTATTGAGTACACGATAGTATTGATGTCAAGCCTTATTGATTCAATTTTATTTCTTAATTAAAAAAGTGCAAATTGAATTGAGACAACAGAAATGGGATAACGATACATTTTCATTAACAATTGCAAAAATACCTCTTTATCATTTTTAATGATATGTGTAATGTGAGTTATCTTCCTAAGAAAATTAAAACGAGTATATTCAAAGTCCTATTCATTGAAACTAACGGAACATGTGAACTTGGTCTGCATGTAAAGAAACTATCACCAATACAAATGTAAATGCACATTTATGGTGCCAGGTGTTAACGTAAATTGCACGCATGTTTTTTTCTATATTGGTTGCACCCATGTTAATAGTAGTTAATGATGGAAGGCCGGGTCAGCCAGTGAAGTATCCTGAAATTATGATTTATTGTCATGAGTATTGTATGCTAAGCTTGGTACATATGTTCTTATTCTTCTAATAATTGTATTCAGAAAATGGAATCAGATCAATGTTCTATCATATGCGGGTTAGCCATTTAACAATTTATTGCAGGCAATATACCTAGATCGATCAGTGGAAATAAACCATGTATCAGTTGTAAGGTAAATAGAATTTTGAACGTGTTATCAATCAATGATAACAGCTTTTCTCTAACGTTCAAGAATAAAGATCCGACGTATTGACACATTAATTGTGTTATGTTGCCATGAAACGGGATTTTCTGGTCAAAAACCATCCTTAACATGCGCTTTGTTTGAGGTGAGAACTCGACGAAAGCCAAAAGAATGATGATATAACGTAACAAACGTAACGTAATGCTATTAATGTTCTAACTCTTCAGATGATGGTGTCTATCAATTCTGTATCTTCAAAAATCAATTGACACTTTATTTTAACGGAAGTCGTAAGTGACCAAACCAAACTACAATTCATTGTGGATCATTATCGAACACAGCAATAGCTAATTTTCTAACCATTAACCTGTGTCATATTGCTTTTTGCAACCGAGGACACCATTTTAGTAAGACCTATTTTTAACATTTATTTTATTATATAATATTTATGTAAACAATTTTTGAGTTTCATGTTAGTACCTTTCCCTCTAAAACTATGTCATTAGATTGCAAGATTTTTGTTTAAATTAGGTCGGCATTCCGTGTGTCCATATTTCGTAATGCGTAGTGCGAAATGCGTATTTAACACATTACACTAAAATAAGATCATTCCATGTATGCGTAATGCGGAATGCTCACGGGAGTGGTCAAATACGCAGACCAAATAAGAGCATCACGCGGACGTGGAATCAACTACTATTTTAATGCAAAGTGTTATATACTCATTACGCATTGAATGTCAAATTGGATACTCACGCAAAACTAGTACACATGCCCCTGGGTCACTGAATACCCCAATCATAGAGATGACCCATTGATGTCAACGCCTTCATAGTTACGAAGAATAAAGAAGGCTTGAAGCTTGTACCTATCCCCATCACCTTTGTTGTCGACAGCTACCTTTAAGTGCAATCGATAAAAACATTGTGTCAACGTATCCTTGATTTAACCTTCGATTACCACTCACTCAACATCGGACATTTCGCAGCACGTAACCGGCATTTCGCAACACGCAACACGCAACAAGCAACACGCAACACGCACGAATACGTACACATGAAATCCCGCATTAAATATCAATATTCAATAATCCATTCCTTAAACATTATCAATCAAAGATAGTTACCGGTAAGCGTTTTAAAATCTTCACCCGAAACTATTCAATTGCAATCAATGATTAAAAGAGCTCTTTAAAGGGGCAGTAGCACGTTTTTAGGGGAAATATAAGGTAATGTCAGGAAAATGAAAATAAATGGTTCCAATTGAAAGACAATGTAGTTAAACTAAATAAAGCAGTTAAAATTTAAATATATAACTTAAAGTTCAGCTATGCGATTCCCTTTTCTTACAAAAATGAATAAAAGGTGTTCACACAAAAATGGCCGCCAATGGATTTTATGTAAATCCTCATACTTTGTCCTCTGACTGTGGGTGATTGGCTTGTGTAATGAGATTGTTGACACTGACACTATAATACATTTAACATTTACTTACAATTATAAGTGAAAGATTTAAAATATAAAATTATCAAAAAACGTGCTACTGCCCCTTTAACTGCAAGATATGTGAGCAGAAATACAGTAAAAGGTACAAATCATCACAATCAAGTTAACAATTTTAATTTGCAGACCATTTATGAAGACGACGATAAGTTCGGTGACGTCACTCAGGTAACTGACGGTGACTCGGAATGTATCATAGAATACCCTGTGTGTTGCGATAAGCTGAAGCTGCGCTCGTCATGTTACAACCGCAAAACATTTCCCTTGCAAAACTTGGAAAGTTGTATTAGAATAATCTTACATAAACAATAAATAATAAACGATTGAAAAATATATGTAATACTAGTATAAAACAAGATGTGTTTGTGAAACACGAATGCCCCCGGATGCATATGTCAAGTATCAAAGACCTAGCTCCGACCAATCAAAAGTTATGACCAAGGTTAAAGTTTTTGTGGACAAACGGACAGACAGACAGACAGACGGACAGACAGACGGACAGACAGACGGACGGACAGACGGACAGGTGAAAAACAATATACCCCCGGAATCTCCGATTCGGGGGCATAAAAATTTAACGACGTGCATATTATGAAGTGAAGTCCCATTCTGTTGCCATACCTTGCAAAATGTTACTTTTTACTGAATTAGCTTATATATAAGGGAATAAAAACGGTTTAAAAAAAGGAATAAGACTTCTCCAAAAAGCAAATAATTCAATTCCGAAGAGATTGAAGATGAAAATCCGTATTTAAAATGTAAAAAAAATACCAAAGAGAAAAACAACACATATTGCAAATCTACAAGATGCTTAAACGCAGATCTGATGTATGAATTAATACGAAAAGGAATAAAAATGAAACGAACACTAAAATGACAGTTAAATGACAAGATAGGATATATGACATCTTACAGAATAACATATATTATACGTCTCAATTATCATTAACTATCATTGTTTTTGAAAATGAATCAGTAAAACTTTAAACTTCCTTAAAACGAATTCTGTATACCTTTCGAAGTAGATAACATTGATGCGTGTTACGTACATTATATAGCTATTTGGAATGATATATTTATCAGATTGTAATTGTAAAAGCAAAAGTCACTGGATAGAGACGATTTGTTTGAGTCAGTTGTACACTAAATGAGAGCATTTGACTTCTGAAAACAGCAAAGCTGAAAAGTGAAGATTTACTGTAGCCGTACCAGACAGCATGAGATGCAGGACAGCCATGTTGTTACTGTTGCATTGATCGTATCGACAGTTTTTTCTTAACTTTATGTTGTTTTGCAAATATCATAGTTAACGCCGATGGTAATTGATTTTTGGCTTTTATCAACTGTTTTATAACAGAAATGTATGCAAATTAAAACACAAATGACAGTTTTGGAATTCACCGTTCATGGATGATAACACTACTGCATAGAAACAACGAAAAATACAAACTTCAGATTTGTAAAAGCAGAGATTCCATAGTAGTCGTAATCGTCAATATTTAGATCACCAAACTGTTTGCTTAACTTAACTTTTGCGGATAGCATAATCCATGCGGATGTAATTCAACGCTGCATTATAATGTACTCTTTTTGAAACAAATCTAGAATTAAATCACATGCACATAAAATGATTGCCATGATGTTGGCAATATTCACTGTTCATATTACGAGAATTTGTTTTGAACAGTGCCTTGAAACCATTATGTTTCTTTTTTCAAACACACCTTCATAAATACATTCAAGAACAGAACCGCAGTCTTTGAAACCCAATTTGTAGAATATCCTTTCACAGCAGTCTACAAGGTAAAAACAGCAGTCTACAAGGTAAAAACAACAGCCACTAATGACTAGCCCCGGGACATCCAAGAGCGTTGATGTGAGCATTGCTAATTCCTACAGACCGCCTTGTGATTTGAACGTGACCAATTCGCTTTTATCGTCCAGGCGAATAGAGAAGTCTGTGCCACTCTTACTCTGAATAGCAATCCCTAATTACTTTAACAATATTTTGTATCTGTTGTTTTTCGACATTGGAAGTATTTCAAATGTGTAGTTGCCTTATTGAATAATTATAGATCGAAATAAAAGAATTGAATGGGGACATTTACAGATGTCCGGAAACCTACGGAATTTGCCAAGGAAATGCAATCGCCTGGAGAAACATAGCGCTATTATGCCAATCTATGGCCATGGTCATAGTTTCGTAACGTGAACAGTACATAATACACAATTAAGTGACAAGATTAAGAATAAATGAAAATGTCAAACTTGAAAAAGAGCGTAATTATAATCAATGTAGTTTTGGGATATACATGAAGGAAACCATTCTCGTACAATCAACTTGCAACACAAGTTTGAACATATAGTTTTCATTAAAAGACACTCCGTTAGTTGTCGGTGGTCATATATGCCATACTTCATCTGGTAGAGAAGTATCGACTCTTACAGGAAAGTATATAACTAGTAATCTTGTAAATTTGACGTCTTCCATGAATATGATTGGCTGATTCTCGATTTTCGTTGAAACCAATCATTTACCATAGAATTGTCACTTAATTGAATTAACATATGAGTTGTTTTCAATTTATATAATGATTTATGGCATATACCTTAATTATGCAGTGGCAGTTGACCAAATCAGAATTCGAGAAACTTATCTTAAGGGCAATAAGTTTTCTTATTTGAAAACTTCGTCTTCTTGAAATCGAGTTCAATGACATTCACTTTGACCAATAACAATGAAGGCCACATGGCATGAAATAACCTACTAACTCCTTTAACGACCATCATGTGGTGTCTGTATTTCCATCCCGCACTCATGCTACAGACGATTGGGTCTCCTTTATTGGGCAATTTGAAAGGTAATTTGTAGCATGATATTACGGGTCACATATGGCTATCTGCAATTATATATGCACGCATTGTTTATTAATGGTGGTAAATCTTTTAGGTACCAATTTACCAGCGAGATAAATATGAAACTGTCAATATGGCCCTCATTTGGGAACACTGTCTCAGTTTCATTGCTCCATTAATACTTCTATTCACAATAGCTCAATTGTATGCATATTAAAACAATCCATGTCATCAACATGACTATATGTTTTTCTTAGTTACGGGATATCATTTGTTTCGTTGTTGAAATCAGAAAAATCGAAACATATTTGTAAGACAATAGACATTGTAAGACATTTCTTTACTGCAGATGTTAGATCAAAGCCAATAAGATACTGTTAAGTGAACATTTCCGCAAATACAATTTTATGGAACCTTGTTAATTTAACATCTGATATAATATAGTCACATGTTGTGTCACACAGTCTCTCCCCAAGGAGGCAGATCAAGTCATGAAATATTTATCGAGACTCTGTTCTTATTAGCCAAGTTTGTGGGGTTGAATGGGAGATGCCTGATTGGAGGCAATAAGAGTTAGTTTTATTTGAATCACAATTATTGTGGAATTTATAATTCAAATAAAAAATATGTGCAATTCAGCATCAGGTCTGAAAGGCGCGATGGGCTTACAGCACAGCATGGTGTTTTGCGTCATCAGTCCAAACACGTTGTGCAGTTTTGATTTCTTCTTCTGAACCATTGTCTTAAAACGCTTCAATCTTGTGTCGGATACCTTGACTAGTGAGGATTCTAAAAAACAACATATTTTCATCTCATACTGCATAAGCACGTGGTTCAGAAAGCTGAAACCTTGTACATGTATCCAGACTCCTTGACTGGTGGGGATTGTTATTTATAGCTTTGGTGACGTTGATAGGAACATATTCTTACACACCCAGCGGAGGACACCACTTTGCTTAAAGTGGTATTTAAATGAGTTGTCGCGACGAGATTCTGCCAATGAATTGTTAGACTTTGTTTGACAAGTGCTCTCACATTTTCTTTCATTCCATTCAATGTTGTTCCAAAACTTAAATCTGTAAATATTCCTTCCTTTCTTCTTCAGTAAATCTTTTGCATTTGGTTATTGAGTTTGTGGTTTCTGACATGCGTTACCATTACATCCAGGACCTTGCACTCGTGGCTCACGAGTAACCTCTTGGACGTACCTGCCATCTTTGTTTCTTCTGCACCCTTGAACGACTGCCCCGATTTTCGTTTTAGCTTTTCATGATTTCGGAACCACATTGCTGGGTTAGCCTGTCCATTTTTTGCTTTTTTAGTTCATCAGGTCTGACTAACCCGATGGACTTATGGCATGGCATGACGTCCGGCGTCCGTCCATCCGTAAACATTTCACATTTTCGACTTCTTCTCCAGAACCAATGACTCTAGAAAGCTGTAATTTGATGTGCGGACTCCTTGGCAAATGGGGATTCTAAATTGTACATTTCATGACCTCATGACCCCAAATGGGGTCACAGGGGTCAAAACCTTAAAAACCTATTTCCCTCTTCTACTTCAGTTCCAAAAGGTCTAGAGAGCTGAAAATTTGTGTGTAGACTCCTTGGCCAATGGGGATTCTAAATTGTAGATTGTGTGACCCCTTGCTCCCAAATGAGGTCACAGGGGTCAAAACCTTATAAACCTATTTTCATCTTCTTCTCCAGTTCCAAAAGGTCTAGAAAATGGAAAGTTGTGTGTAGACTCCTTGACCAATGAGAATTCTAAATGTTAGGTCTGGTGACCCCTTGACCCCAAATGGGGTAACAGGGGTCAAAACCTTAAAAACCTATTTCCATCAATAGTCTGATGAGCTACAGAGTCCATGGCTCTATTCTTTTCCTTTGGAACCGCCTCTGCCCCAATCTGCCTCTGATGTGTGTTCTGAGTCTGTGTCTGAGTCGTGTGTTCATTGATCTGGTCATTCACCTCAGTAAATGTTTCATCTGCCTCTTTGTTATTTTCAAGTGGTTGTTCATTTTGTTCAATGGAGTTTAGATCAATTTGCATTTCTTGAATTATTCTTGAATTTCAATTATTTCTCCATTTTCCCCATTTGTCTCTTCACTTAATGTCATTAAATTGAACTATTCTGTTGCCTTAGTCTCTTTATCCTGTCCTTTTGAATTTTTGATCGTTTTGTCTTTTAGGTGATTTGCTTCTTTCCTTGAACCCTTCTGTGTTTACTGATGATTTCATTGTCGCTCTTTTGGTCTCTTGTTCTGATTTCTCTGTTTCGTGTTGATTGATTTCCAATGTTTCTGGACTTTTTAATATCATCTTCCTTTGTGTTTCTTTCTTTTTGGTGTTCTGTTTCTTCTTTTCCGTAGACTTCTTCTTCGTTTCGATTCTAACATTCGTTACTTTGTTTCTTTTGCGTTTTGATTTTTTTAATGACTTGTCTATCAGTATAACTGTTACTACTATCACTTTTCTCTTGTCGCTTTCTCTAAGGTTGGTGCACACTTTGCAAGCGCCATCTCCACCATTCGTCTTCCACGTTAAACATGATCAGGTATGTGTTCTTGAAAAATGCTCAACTAGCTAGGCCAAAAACAAACCACATTCACTGCAATAATAGTGGATATTCCAAATCCTCATCAGTTACATCATCTAGATTGTTGACACAGTGCAGGTGATAATGTCTGTCACAAGAACAGCATCTCAATCCATGTGTTTCATCTGCATCAGTCAAGACTGTAACTTCGTTGGACTCTGTTTCAAGTTTGTACGAGTTAACTGCCTCCATCAAACAAACAAATGATATCTTCAAGAGAATCTGAACTGCCAAAAGGTGTGGGAGTTTCAATGAGTGTTCTGAAAGATCGATTAAGCATTATGTCAACAAAAATCAAAACCTTCCTTTCTGTTATTGAGGTCTTTTTCGTCACATCAAATCCTCATAACTTTATCTTTCAACAAAATAATCTACACTAGATAACACTTTTTTCTTTAATCCATGTAATTATTTTCATGTTAACATATAAAGTTTATCATAATGTAAATGAATGTTGTTAAGGGCGATTAGTCCTCAAAAAGGGGAAAACAAGACCAAAATTTTGTGTGTGGGTATTTTATATTATCATACAATGGATAGTGTTCTCGGCATAATAAAGCCAAGAACTATTTTTTGTATCCGTTGGGCGTGACTAAGGGTCATATACGGATACCGATTCAAATTTCAAAGGTCAAGGTCGGAACTTCTTTCGAAAATTCCGATAACGTCACAAGCGTTAACATTTTGAACGCCTTTAGAAAGGGAGAGAGACATTACAATATGAATGATGTATTGCATAGACATTGATCTAAGAAATAACAACAACACTGCATGGATATTTAGCCATTTGCATGACTTAGTAATGCCAAAACACTGTCATCAGGGGTTGAATGAAACCGACGGAACAATTTTACTCACAGGTACCAAAGGCAGTTCAAGTCTCATGTTCAAACACTTCATTTACCCATCGTTATTCAATTTTAATATAGTTTAAATTCGGAAATCCACACATTATCATCTAGTTTAGCTCTCCGGCCATCTATATATGTTCGTTCAATCGCTGTTTCAACGCAAGCAGCCATTGTCACGTAGGCGAAGGGAAGCAACTCTTGCCCCTTGGTGAGACTGACTCGTCCTGTCGATGACGTCGGATTAAAGAACGTCAGTTCGATCTCGCCAATGACCATTTAAAATGTGTCTAATTTTTAAGATCATCGTATTTTATAGGTTTTTAAAATTTCAAAACTTTTGAGTCGTGACAAAATAACTCATACGGCAATAAAAGGCATATATAAGGGAGAATTATATTTTGTCAATTCACCGTCAGAGTCATTGCTCTATTCATTTGCATATATCAATACGCGAATCTTAAAACAACGTCAACTATTAAAATAGTTTTATCAGACATTTTTTTCGAATTAAATTTTAAAATGACATTGAATGATAAAGAAGTTATCATGCTCGTGTGTTTTGGGATCGTAAATATCCTGCATTAGGAATAAACACTTTGTATTCCTAATGCAGGATATTTACGATCCCAAAACACACTCGCATGATAACCTCTACAAAAGAAACAAGAAATTGCTGCAAAATACAAACTACAGTACCGCAATACAGGTACAAAACAATTCTAAATCATAATTGACGGTTATTATCTTCTAATTTGACTTACCGTAGCTAAACTGCATGTACAAGTTCAAAGCATGTCTTCAAATGTTGGCCGCTCAAAAACTTACGAGGTCTTGATTTTTCACTAAACATTAACCAATGAAATACGAGGTCACAAAAAACGTGTGACGAGGTTTTGATGGCAATGATAATTGACCAATAACATACAAGGTATTGAAACATGAATTTTATTTTGTTGTTTATTGGCTGAATTATACGAGGATTTTACAGAACATGTAGCAGGACAGTATGACTGTTGTTATCATAAAACATTTTCTGCAAAATTATGACCTACGAGGTTTTGAACCGACAGCGACGAATATATAAATTTGTCATTGGCTTGACCAGTCTTGAATGTTGTAGTTTGAGTGAATGTATAACAATAAATGTGACAATGACCTTTTCGTGGCTCATTAAATAATGTGCTGAATGGAGTGTAACCTTTTCAATATCGTACATATAATCCCCGGATAGTGAATTGAACGTAGATTTAATATCATTCAAATCGAACATGTTAGCAACTCGGTACGTACTCGACATGGATAGAACAATCAGAAATCTTTTATGTAGAATTCACAAATAATCACAAGTGCAATATGAAGGCTACACCAGATTGTTTTGACTATTTTCCGTTTATGTTCAACCTAAACAAAGTACTGTTGCTTTACTTCTCATCGTCGACAATTGTAGTTGATATATTCAAGCGTGGATAATTGTGTTTTAACGTTGATTCGTTGATGAAACAAACCAATCAAACATTGACTCATCTGTGTTGAAATGTTAGGGAATGTATTACCAGTTGAATTATTGACATGCTGATGGTTCATTTGTAGTGGTACAAATGTACTGAATGTTTAAATTAAGCCTTTTCGTGGCCCCGGATCGAAGATTCCGGGGGTGTATTGTTTTTTGTATTGTCTGTCTGTCTGTCAGTCTGTTTGTAAAAGATACTTTAATCTTACTCATAACTTTTGGCTTTGACCTTTGCACAGCAAACAGAAAACTTTCACCTTGGTCATAACTTGTGATTGGATAGACCTATGATATTATATACATGTGTATCTATCATGATTAGACCTTTCAGATGAAGTAATAATTCTTGACCTCGTGACCGTAACATTCGTGCAGCAAGCATTTTTCTAAAACTTTACCCTTGGTCATGACTTGTGATTAGAGATATATCTCTGATATGTGCATCTATCTTGAAAAGACCTTTCCGGTGAGGTTTTTTGACTTCATGACGTAGACCTTAGCGCAGCAAGCGTTTTTGAAAACCTTTATCCGTGGGCATCAGTATTTATCAAACACATCTTGTTTTCAAGAATGCGTTAATTTTAACCTTTCTCAGCCTTTGCTTACAAACATAATGAAAACTTCGCCCTCACATGCACACACTGAAACCGGTAGGATCTATTTTTGTACCTTCAAGCAAAAGAAAACTAAAAAAAATTTTTTTTAATATTGAAAATGTAATTAACAAAAAAAGATTATATCTTGAAATCTCTGTGTTAACTGCGTTTTAATAAGTTTAATGTTCCAAGGCAGAAAACTGATCATGATTTGGAGCTTTTACTGCTATATCGATGACCATTTACCATTAAGATGAGTTCACTCTCTTGTTACAGAGGATTGTGATCTTCATTGGACATTAGAATGGCGAATCATGGCGGAGGCCCTCTTATTTCGGGTTAAATATGGTTATTTGTAATTATATATGCATATAATTTATGCATGTATCGCTAAAACGGTCAAACCATTGGTTGCCGAGATAAACATAAACTAAAATCCAAAAGAAACGTCCCCTCTATATTTGATTCTCGATTCTCGATAGAACAAAATATATATAACAAAACGATATTTTTGTACCAACCACTGCATTTTGTGCGTTTAAGCGATGTGTTTCTTCAGATAGTACCTTGGCATATATAAGAATGGTGTCCTTTTTTAATGATCTTTCGTGATTGTTTATGTATGTGTGTCAAAAAACAAAAGGGGACGTTTTTTTTGGATTTTAGTTTATAACAGAAAAATTGGCTCTCTATTGCTAATCTTCCTTCATTTCACCATATTGTGCCGTCAGAAAGTAGTCTTGCATATTTTTATGCCATTGAGTCAGATCAAAACTCTGAATGGTTTTCGTAGCTGTGCGGGTATTCAGATATTTTGCTTATGTTTTCCAAACATATCTGAAGATGTTTCCTTCGTAACTTCGATCAGAGTAGATGTACGATTTGACAATAACACACTCTATTTGAAATTAAATATTTACAGTTATCGTTTCCATTGATAATTGTTTTAAACGTTTGTTCAGTTCAAGTTTAATTGGAATAATTCAACCAGCACAAATGCGTATCTGTTATACCACATTCTGGGTCTAAAGATCTAATTGATCTAGCATTATAGTATGTCACATACCTAGATATTAATAAATTTGAAACATATATTTGAACATATATGACGTATTTATAATGAAAATATATATTACCATTAGTACTGAATGTTATGGACATTTGAAATGGAACATGTTTAGTATTCGGTAACTGTTATCAGGCCCTCCCTGTATGGCTTCAAGGTGCAAATGGTCTCGAAATATGAAGCCACTATTTTATATAACTTCGACATTGGAGAGTTTTTATAATAAAACAAAATGTTCATGTATTCATCTATGGAATCCTGACCAAGATTAGTGTCAATATTATAACATATAATGTTGCTTGTCACTTCTAAAATTCTGTTTTTAAGATACCGTAGACATTTCAATGTAAAGCTTTTTATTTTGGAAAAAAAACTAGATTGTTCACATTGTTGCAAAACTATTAGGTTGTGTAAATGTCAAGAATTGTCTTTTACCTTCAAGCAAATAGGAACTGCTTATTAATATTTTCCAAATCTTGAAACACTTGATTTCCTGGAATCGAGTTTCAAATTGTATTATTTCTTTCAGTCAGGCCTAATGCTTTAGGGCTTGGAATAAGATAAGGATTACGAGCCGCTAATTAGTATCGATATTTAAAATTGATACCAAGAAACCATCATGTTACAGAATGTTGTGTACCTTCATAGGCTATAAGGATCGTAAATTATGACAAAGGGACAGCTTATTACTGGTGAATTATGGTTATGTTGTAACTCATATGTGCGGATGTATTATATAAAGAGGTTACTCCATTGGCTTTAGATGCATGACACAGATAAACAAGTAACCGCATAAGAGGCTCTAGTTATGTTATCTTTTTTTATCTGTTCATTGACAGGATCATATGTGAACACATTCCCTTTGAATTTTAACGTAACAACCAACTAAGATAAACAACTATATCGTCATCTGTGTCATCACAATGAATTTTTCCCTTTTAATAACTTGAATAATATGGATAGATACTGTGTTCTTAACTGAAAAGGTTTACATGTTGTATAAATCATTATCATTTGGTCATAGATATTTAAAACATTTTAAACGTTATTAACGACGTTTTGAAAAATGTATTTAAAGAATAATACAATTACCAAACGTCGTGTAACCCGTGATGTTGGTCTAGGGCAAGGTTTAGTGATCATCTCAGTTAGGTGGTATTCAGAGCAACAGTCATAAATGATATTATTGTTTAAATAAACCAAACCCATTACCAGACAATTGTAAGTGATGTGAAAGATAAGAGATGTCTCATGTTCAAATGTACGCAAGAGCGTTTTATCTTCTTCATAGGCAGCAACTAATTTAAAGAGATTTATGATATAAAAGAAACACAATTATGTTTTTTTTCTGGTTGTTGTATTTCAATTCAATGGTATATTTGTTTAATGGCGCATGACACTGTCAATTATTAACATGTATATCAGACAGACATGTACATAGGTGTCTGTCTGCAATAAGGATTGTAATAGAAACGTGTGCAAAAACAAGTATTTTTCCCGAAGTGCCAACTATTGACGCAGACTGTTAGGAATAAATCATTCATCAACTTGATTTCTCTGAAGCTTATCTCACCTATTGATTCTGATGCGTGTCATGCAAATGAATTTCCCAAAGGTGTCTTATTACTTTGAATGAGTCTGAGTTACATTTATATTTCTTGATATCATTTATTAAATCTTTAAATTGAAAAAAGGTAATTTAAAAAAATCACACGAAATTTGTAAAATTTTACCCTATTCCATCTTTGGAAAAAGAATATTTGGTGTGTAATTTAGACGTGAGAACAAAAATAAGGGGGTTGTTCAATTTTCAAATCATTTAATGACTATAGTTGTCATGTTGAAACTATAATTTACTTTTTATCTAATATACGTGTAAATGGTATGAGGAACGTATCAAAACAAACCAAAATGTGTTAAAAAATCGAGTAACCATTTACTATACGCATCATTGCTTCACCTTTGCAAGCCATCACTACACAATAAAAATGAAAAAAACTCCACAAAAGAAATGTCGTATTTCACCTTCCAAACTAGCAGAACTGTGTGTTTCCGATTACAACAGACCAACTCACCATCAAGGTTTTCAATCGATCTTGACTACGAAAAAAAGAAATAACATTTCTTTTCAATTAGCCCACATTTGTGACTGAAGTTTTTGCTGCCTGGAACTATGAGAACGCAACTACATTGTATGCTACTAAGCTTAGTCCCATTCATACCTTACACTAAGTAACATTAAGAGACTGATAAGCGCCATTAAAAACGTAATAAGACAGTATGTCAATACACACCTAGAGATGATATGGCCCATTGATCAGTTAACACGTTAAATCAAATACCAACCTGACGTGACGTCATTGAAGGTTGATATCAATTTATCGACCTAGGAAATTATGAGATCACCAGCTTTTGCAGTGATACATTTAGCTAAATCACATCTTTGTCCAGATACTGAAAATCCCGTCTTCGTCTCGACTTTTTAGTATCCTCCCTCGGTTAGAAACATGCCAATACTTTTTGTATTTCGCTTAGCTTCGCCTCAAGCCATAAATAAAAACATTCCGCATGAATGATATTGATATCTGATATCTCCTGTGTTCAATATAATACGTTTCCACTTTGATTACCATTTTATTAATGGTTTCGTGCAATTAACATGACATGGTTTTATTTTTTATTCTTGCATGAAAACTCATCTCAGCACATTTATTTCTTAATAGAAATGTTTATTTTAACAATGAGTAAACAATGAGTAAAAGCTCATGTCAACCATGTTTTTAGACTTTTACAGGTGAACAAATGTTTCATGTATTTCTAGTATTACATGCACTCAATCGTCTTTTTGTAAACATGAAAAACATATATGCAGGTCGACTAAAATATAAATTACTTTAATTCACCATGGATATTCCATGTGCACAAGCTGCAGATATCCTTCCGTCTGGTAAAATCTTGTCACACATTTTAGATTGGAAGTATCCAACTGCAAAGTAACACTAATATGACAATAAAATCCAGTAAATAACTAAATATGTGTTGATAATTGATAGTATTTACGTTGTCCGGACACACTTGACCACCAACAACAAAATCCAATTTCACTGACGTCAGTAGTTACTGTGACCATGAACTGAGCTGGACTCCCAATAATTATTTACCATAATGTTGATGATAATTTCCTCGACGTGTTTGCCAAATAGTAACATATTCCTCAGTTAATACTAGAAATAATATTATATTTCCTGTATCAACCAAATATTTACTACTTACAATAATTCATATTATTTCCACATAAGGTCCTTATTTGATCAACTGATCATGATTGTAAATGGTATGTAAACTTAAATGAGATGCATCGGAGACACATCAGTGATATAACACATTTTATCATACATGTATGAACAGTGATGAAATACTAGGTTTCATCAGAGAAATAAGAAATTGTCATTGTAACCAGTGACAGAATAACTTCAGCTATGTAAACATAGGGGGATATAACTTCCCAGTCATCTTAAGAACAAGTTTTAATTAAATCATGAAAAAGAGAATTCTTTATGTAAATTTACAAATACAAGGCTAATTTACTCTCGTGACATGGGTAAAACTGATCTTTGACCTATGGTTGCGCCGCTCGTGAAATATCAACTTTACCAATTCAACTCGATGAAATAAATCTGGTATTAGAAAACTACATTAAGTATCTTCTATTCAAATGTATAAGAGGCCTTGAGGTGTTTTATGACATCTTATATGTGATGGTTGTAATACATACCATGATGTCTTTCTGGTAATTCGTTTGATGTTGCAATTAATATAACTAACATATTTGTCTTGGTAAAATCTTTTAAAACAAGATTTATCATTTTGTGGTCATATGTTAACTTTTTTAATATAATTTAAACGGTTTCACAGTTAATTAAAACTTTTCCGTTATAAGGAATGAGAACACAGTTCATGTGACACGCACTGCATCTCGCATAGTTCCTAAAACAAAATCAAGTTTCAGGCAACTGTCTGGACGATCGATGATTTAAACAATAAAGATTTCAATTTAACAAGAGACAGGAAGATTATTTGGTTTAATGTTTTTCATGTTGCAGTTGTTCGTTAAGTACTGACGAGTGTACCTACCAAATTAGGCGGACAAGCCGACGCCGGCCCTTATCGAACCATGAAACCTGGCGTTAAACATTGTCTATAACATGACGTCACAAGTGATTTTTGCTCTGTTTTATCTCAGAATATGTAACGACTTGACATTCCAATGCGGCTTAATGGTTATGCGCCAGGCATTTGACGGTCGAACTGTTGGTGTCATTGTTAAACAAAACATCTATCAATACCAGAAGTGTTTGTAAAGTGCCAGGGCAATACAATGTCAGTGGCAGATAAGATATGTCTGCTATTGATCTCAGTCATTGCAAAGAAACATCAAAAGAAAGTTGGAAATCGATTACAATTGATTGATCCGAACTTAGATATCTTAAACTGAAACGAAGAAAACATTTCATGAAATAAGCATTCAACTTAACAATAACCACATGTTTTGCGGAATCGATTTTCTTATTGA
Organism: Steromphala cineraria; assembly: GCA_916613615.1. Lineage (NCBI taxonomy): Eukaryota > Metazoa > Mollusca > Gastropoda > Trochida > Trochidae > Steromphala > Steromphala cineraria. Next base: position 58,216,981 of record OU744729.1, read on the forward strand.
CAAAGTCAAGTAATGACAAAAAAGGAAAAACAGTCTTGCATGTTATATACACATAATCAATGCTTGAAAAGTAATATCAGATGGCTGATCATGAGCAACTACTATTGGACATGTTATAGCTTTAGATTATGATCATTGATAAATCATAAAGAATCATTGGTGAAGGAAAAGAGTTAAAATCAGGCACAACTTTAAGTTGAACCTGGAAACGAATTGCCATGAGTGATACCTCTCTGATAACTGAATCATATGTAGAGCTTCAGGCAAGAGAAATGCTCATAGATGGTTACTTATGATATAAAAAACATCTTTACAAAAGCAATTGTTAGTTTACCTTCTAGCGTAACGTGGAATTGCTAATGCCTCGAGGTGTTGATGTCAGTTACAAAATGGTGTTTAATCATAGCATAACCATGATGGTTGAACAATCAAGAGTTAAATGTAATTTCCTTTCACATCTCAAATAAACCATCAGCAACGTCTTACGCGTACACGTTCTTTGCTAATTGACGCACATTTGGTTTACCACATAGAAATCTCTGAAAATCCCATAAGAATAAAAATTCAGCATCATAATGTTGGGTTCTGTGGGCCTCAAGGCGCGAAATAAGATAAGAACAAGGTGATTTCCAGCATCTGTATGTAAGCATGTAATATACATACATGTATAGTCTTTAAATGGAAAATGTGTGAATTTAGTTTATCGTTATATATCAAGTACCAAGTGTAACCGTTAATTGCTACATAAATATGGTTCAAATATAATTTAGGTTTCTGTTCAATTATATAATTAATCAGAAATCTTGAATTATTCTTGATTTTCAGAATGCTTGATGTGATTTTTCGCTTTTAATTTAAGTTTTTGAGATAATGGGACATGTTTTATTCATGTTGTTGTATGTTAAATACAATTTTGAAAAACATATTGAACAATCAAATATCTGCTCTTCTTTTGTTAATATTTTGTCAAAATGGAATCAAACCGAGAAAATTTTTTTTCAATTGGTTCTAAAACTTAAATGATATGAAAATGCGTGTACTCCAGTTTCTTTGACATGACATACATTATTTTTAAGCAATACGGGATACTACTATTTTCTTTATTCTGTAAAGTCGTTCCTATTGAGCGTCTCTTCTCACGTGTCCATAGCTTTCTGGGGATGGCCTGGCTATTGCAATTCGAAATTATGGACAATTGGTTCTTTTGATAAAATCCTTCCTCAGGAATAAGGACCTTGTTAGTTTTACGATATTGTTCCACGTCTCATTTAAACAATATTTGAAATACCCGATTATGTCATCTATGTGATAAAACGAGTCAAATGGACATTTAGTCATTTTTTTGCAAATGAAGAACACGAGATTTTCCTCTTTAAAGTTCTCACACTTTCCTTTCCGCAAAATTGAGCGCGAAACATGTGCCATGTGCTACATGCAAAGGTATTGATAAAGTTGGACTGAACTTGCTCTTATTAGCACACGGCTTGGATTGAATTATTCAAAGGTATCCTATATCTGAATATCTAACTAGCCTTTGGAACCTGTCGCGTGTTCTGTTTACTGATTTTCAATTTATGTCTAAAAAAATGTTAGTTAGTTAAGCCAGGGGCGGGAGTTAGACAAATTCGTAAAAAATGATTTGGTAATTTCCTGTAGGAAAATTGCAAATAATTGTAATTTCAAATTGCAAAAATATTTTGTTTTGATTTAATCATGTACAATGTAAGTTAACATGTACTCGCTTATCCATTTGTTTAAAATCTGTGTTTCTATTAACCCTTGCTAAACTATAAAGAAATTATATCGGTTCAAGTTTTGGAATTGAATAACTGAAGGCATCCACATCTTTACTCATTATTTTATGTATTCCCCAATACCTTAACATTAGGTGTTACGCTTGCAACGCTCTGTCGCTATTATATAGGTTGAAGCTTCCTTTACATTTATCTAGTTCAGCCTTTGTAGTCCAATTGACAAACATGACACGTTGAAAATTCAACAAAACCATCCTCATCATCATTGCCACACTTCTTAACACAATTGAAGAGTTACCATAAGAAGAATAAGAAAGGAAAGGGTTGCTCCTCAAATTCGGATCCAACAGAGCACACTGTGGTTTCTCCCGGACTTGTAAACTGACAATCGCGGTTTTCGCTCGAAGCCACTGTCATGAAAAAAATGACAAGTATGAAATGTAATTATTTGCTACTACATATTTTATTTATTTTTTGTTCTCTAGGGACGATATAGGATGAAATGTGCTTCGTTACTTGTTTCCTAACATAAATGCATGACAAAATATCATAGGAAAATGAACGATGTACTATTAGTGACACATTATTGGTAATTCATCGGCAAAAGAAAGTTATCACTTTTGAACTGAAATCATGAAAACATATTTTATATAGATATTGACAGTAATCATCGCAATGAAATCACATTATCCCTATATTTATTTATTTTTACTTGTAAGGAACATATCTTGATGCATTATGGGAAAAAATGTGAAAATCACGTGACTTTGCCATTGGAGCCAAATCACGTGACACAAATGTCAAGCAAATGCTCATAATGGATCATGATCATCACCACGGTAGAAAGAACACATAAAAACCATTAAAAGTCAGACCATAAAACCATGAGAAACCTTTGAAGTTGAAAAATACTGTCCACGGATACCAACTTTTGAAGAATTGCCATAGTTCCTTGATTTGTGTTTACACTTTCTTTTCTCAATACAGATAAGATGTCAATATGCTGGACAATCTCAAAACAGAAAAAACAAGTGTATTTTTACCATATTAAGATTTACACTCGTTTGCATTTGACCATTGTCAACACTTTCTATAAGTGTGTATTGCATTTTGGACGTATGTACTGGGAGACCAAGGACAAGTGAAATCAGAGCTCATCGATTCCTGAGTGGTCCTACATTAACCACTCAACTTTGATTTATTGCAAATGCTTAATAGCACGAACATTCTTGAATATTAAAGATATACAGCTATTGTAAAGGTCATATGCCTTGTCACTGATTGAAAAACACCGAGTCTTTCACAAAAACATGCTTGAGTCAATTCTGATTTATCAATTAATGAAAAAGCCACGTTTAAAGTTAAACAGGACTACTGAAAGAGCCATAAGGTGACGTCACCCAATCCTTCTAATTTTTTTATCAATTATTATTTGTTGTTTGTTCAATGTTTTAAAGATAGGTTGACATATTTGAATGACTTTATTTCAACCTTCTAGCGCTTTTCGTTATTTAATTAGAGACATTTAAATTTAGTGATAACTTTCTTTTGCCGAGTAGTGTATAACAATTACAGTTAGATAAAGTGATTTCATCACCATATAAAATCAAGATTTGGTAGATGCAGGGCAAGTAATAAATGTCATTTTTTACAGTTAATGTTACAATAACTTTCATTGTAAATTTGTTTTATGTTAAATATTAATTATACATGTATGTGTTTTGTGTTTTGAATAGGCATTTACGTTCTTAAAACAAATTCCTTGTTAAAGTACCTAATTCATATAAAAAGTTGATTAAGATAATGCAATTCGTTTTTGGAAAGGATTCTGTCTCTACATAACCTTCAGGAACCTAAAAAATATGAAACCATTTTCAGCAATTAGATGTATTTTTTTTACATTCTCCAGAAACACAATGATAAGTGATGGTCAGAGAGGGCGATTATCAAATGTCACAATATTTATCACCATCAGCGAAATTAAAGAGACACTCTTATTGATGCTTTATGTTAAAAAGTTTACAAGAAACATTTAGAGAAAGCTATAACAAATGATAAACAAGTTAAAACTGGAACAGATTACGACAACTTCATTGGCACCTTAACTTGCCACGCCATTACCATTTTATGATAAAATCTCTTTCTCAAAAAAAATGTTCTTACTCAAATTTAGAACTGGCTCTGTGCTAGTTTCCCCTTTCGACAGTTAGGAAAGTGATTTTTCAAGATTTCCACTTTTTGTCGTTCTCACAAAAATGGTTTGCAATTCAATCCATTTATGATAAGTACTGCTGCGCCATCGTTTATCTGGCCTTTTGATATTCTGAATATCCTCCGGAAAGTAAGTCTTCTGGTTACCTGAATCGAAACGATATTGTGATATGTACGTATATAGTGAACAAACAAATAAGAAATATTCTTAAATACATTATCAATGAATTAATGAAAATAAATTTACGAAGAGAGTTAAAAAGGTAATAAAAGATCATAATTATGTGCGTATCATTATCTGTAATCACAGACTTATAACTTCTGTTCCTATCATCATTACTAAAGAAGTCTACTATGAATAAACATATTATGTTACAAATCGTTAATTTATTGGATGTTTTGGACATTTGAACATAAAACAGTGTTCAATTACTGTTATAAGAACCTTTCTGCAAGGTATAGAAATAGGAAGCTGCTATATTAAATTACGTCTATCTCCCGACATAAACTGTTCCTGGTAAGGTAAAATTTAAGATAGAGCATTCAGAACATTATTTTATTACTACATCAGATATGAAGTGTTAATAACAAAATTAAATATATAATTGGATTGACACAAATGGGTGAAAAAAATGGATATTGGACAATTTTGCGTATTAAGTTTACTTCTTCTCAATCTTCTCCCCATCTCATCCAAAACATGCTCAATAGGGTTGAAATTGTGAGAAATGACCCGCAAAGAGAACGTCATTTGCAACACACGCAAAATGTGGCCTTGCATTTATATTCAATCTGAATCCTATGCGTTTCAAGACTCCAAATCCTGACGCTTCCAAAGCCAAAATGATTGTGTTGTAAAACTCACTTTTAGTGTAATGATTGCCAGGGCGTTGATTAACACACGAACGTCCGTCACTGCTGTCAGGATAAAAACAAGATTCACAACATCAAACAATCCCCTAGAATCAGTCATCATGGCAAAATTCATGTAAGGGCGTTGCAACAGACGTGGACGGATTGCAGAACGTTTGGTCTGATGTTTTAATCTTGAAAACGATCCCTAACAATTCCTGGACGTTCGTGCACTAATAAACCTTAAGCTGAGAATAATGTGTGCAGTAAGTACATCAGTTTCGAAGCGATTTCTGATATGGATAAGCCTGTTGTTCTCACGACGTGAAATAACACATGTGTTGGCCGGTTCCACAGAACATACACTGTATGCCATTGAACAACAAGGTGTGTTTTACATTTAAGTCTCTAACATATAAACGATCATCTTCAGTTAGGCCTCGCATCGTGTCATTAATTATAATGCAAAAAAATTTATGTGAGTTTAGGTAAGCGCTCGATGTATGTAAGTATGTATCATAATGTATTTGTCAAGTCACCTGGCGGCTTTTATATGAACGTGCATAGTTATGTAGTTGATAGTAACTGTCTTTATCCATTTTATGTGAAACGTTCATTTTGGTAACGTCAATATATTAATGAACGTTTCACATAAAAAGGATATACAGTGTAGAAAGTAACTATCAATTACATAACTATGCACGTTCATGTAAAAGCCGCCAGGTGTGTATGTTGTATATAGTAGTAGATATATATATACTAAGTATACTTATTAGGAACTGCTCTTTCATATTTTCATAACACTGAATATCATGAAATCAAGTTTCAAATTATAATAACTTCTCCCAATTAAGCTTAATGTTTCAAGGCAAGAAATAAGATTTTAGGCTGCGAGCAGCTAGTTAGTACTGCGACCATTTTAACCATAAATACCAGCAAACCGTTATGGTACAGACTGTTGTGTACCTTTATAGGTCATTTGGGTCGTCAATTATGGCAGAGTTCCACCACACAACTGGTCAATTATCGTTATGTGCTAATTAACATGCACGGATTGCTCATAAATAGTGGTAAAAGTGCTGTGTATTTATGTATGGTTGAAATGTAAAATTAACCTCAGCTGAGGTTTACCTAACTTGATTACCTAACTCTCTTTCATCACTATAAAAACGTTTTGTTTTCATTAATTATGTATTAATTGTTGTATTGACATTAGATCTCAGCTGTTTCTAAAATTAAAAAGATTACTAACATTCTCAGGTTATAAATTGTTTTGTATTGTGAGAAAAACTGTTGATAACGCATGTTTTTTCATATATTTGTTGACATAATCGTAGGCGACCATATGTACAACAAGTAAAGATTTACAGAGCTCTTGCCATGTGTGCATGTTTTCTTATTAATAAGATTCAACTTGATCGATATGGATGAATATAAACAGTATTATCTGAATTGTTTTACAGGTTGCATTTATCATCATCATTTACCACAGAAAGTTACAACATATTTTGCTTATTAACCATGTCATGAATAAGTATTTAAAGAATTATACAATATTAACAAAGGTCTTAATTGTTTAACCTTTTTTGTTGGTCTATGTCTAGAGCAAGATTTGAGTCCAAATTTCAGGTAAGAGTTATTCAGAACAACACTTATAAAAGCTACTGTTGTTTTTTTAAGTTAAACCTTTACTTTTCCATTGTGTTAAGATTATCGTAGTTGTGATACATAAGTGATGTCTCGTATGTTGTATTCAGGAACGTTTCATCAACTCCATTGAAAGAAAAGAAGTTAAATAGATAAATTGATATGACGGTTAAAAATAACATTTGCTCTGTTTGTTGTGATATATGATATATTTGGTTGATAGAGGCTGAAACTGTTAAAAAGTGTGACATACATGAACATGTGTATTGCACTAACATAGGCATCTGCAATTAAAATTGTAATAGATAACTTGTTTAGAAACAGGAATTTTGGGAGCAAAAATAAGGGGGTTGTTTAATTTTCAAACCATGTTTTGTTATATGGTGTCTAACTACTCTAACTTAGAAACTCAATGATTCTTATGTTAGTACAACAAAATTCGAGTATGACAGTGATTCCAAGATATCAGGCAGCTAAGAGGATAAAGAAATAATTCATACATGTTACAGCATTGCGCTCTTTCAATTTTAGGGATAATTACTATTTTTATGCATGATATTATGTTCTGGACAAAAAGTTTGATCATCATGTGAACAATGTGATAATCTTCGTGGAGTTTTCAAGAATATGTGGCTGACATACAAGTTTGAGAATCATGTTTGTCTTACTGGAGTAAACTGATCATGAGTATTAAATGTGTGTTATATCGTAAACGCAGTTACTGATATTTTCAAATCACGCTGACAATTATCAATCTTTATTTCGGTACGTATAAGGCCACAGGCCTGTAGTACATTCAAGAGTAGATCACATTACAGATTTTGTTCTGTAATCTGTAAATCTGTAATGTGACAATTATCCTTAGAGACAATGTTAAAGTACGACGCTATACTACTGTAGCACGACTTGTTACATGTACACGATTTGTTACTTATTGACCTGATGTGATTTAGCACAAGCAAACTAATGATGAAATCATGCCTATTCAATACATAATCGACATCAATTGCCTTTTCATTATCTTCAACCAACTACATTATATTTTTCCCGTCAAAGACAGTTTATATCATTCATATATTTCTGGGATGTAAAAACAGGCTTATTTACTTTAACCACTTACACATAATTGTTCATTTATATTGGGACATGAGACCTGTTATACGTTATTTTAATTGTTAGATAATGTTAACAAGCGAAGTGCATCATAATTTAAAAAAAATATATATTCAACATTTACTTTGAATTGTTCTAGAAACTTTTTATTCCTTAACTTTTATTTTACTTTCATTGAAATCAGTGATATTTTTCAAGAAACTTCCACTGTAAAACATTTGCAAAACAAAACCCAAATAATTTTTGTGATGTATTGACAAAATATTATGTCAATCACAAAACTAGCGCTTCACCTGAAAGTATCACATTGAAATAAATTTTACTTTTGTCTACACAATTTTATTTTGTTGCATAATGAAATCCATTACAAAAGACTTTATCTTCCTGCTACATATTCTAATTTACCCTGTACTTGCCAGATTAGAGCACTGATTTATAACATTGTTGTTCGAAAGTCAGGAGAAACAGTAGGCTCTTAAATCATTTGGAGAAACTTTTCTACACCCTTTTTCATTTTGAATATTTTGGTCATAAGTTACATTTTTCATTTAAACGGTTTAACATTAAATTGACACATTTCAGTTGGACGAAAACAGTTCATGTGGCAGACGCTGTATCTGAAATACTTCATATTATAAATTGAAGTGTCCGAGAACTGTCTTGAAGATCGATGATAAATACTTAAATAGTGGAGGTTTAGAAAATATCAATGTTGAATTTCCTCACTTCTTAATATTTACTTTAAAAAGTGATTAGTTTAAGAGTTTTAAATGCAATTCGAATCTCTTGTATAATTGTTACTTTTAATGAATGTTAGATTTCATACAACATTTTTGGATATCAGTAATGATTTCCGATACAATAAATAGACACTATTTCATTGTTTTTTCATTTCTATCTCATCGAGTGGAGTGAGAAATTGATATTTTCAAAATGACACTTTCTCACTTCACGAGATGAGATAGAAATGATATTCGGCAAAAACAATGAATTAGTCTATTTATTATACAATTTTAAGATCATAAAACAGAGTTGTCGGACATCGGAAGGCAATGTTTTCCTGTTGTGATGAATGAGAGTCTAGCAACTCCATTTATCATTTCTCGGTAAAAAGAAGTTCGATAAGAATAATGCGACATTTAAACGGAAATAGTTTTTCGAAAAATATATAATGTGTGAATGTTAAATGATATCAGATCCACAATATGTTTTTGGTTATAATTAGGTGAAACAAAGGCTCCTTATCTATTTTTGAAAGTCAGTTTTGACGCGAACGGATACAGTGAGGGAAGCGCTATGTCGGTGTGACAGATCTCTCGCTTCGTAAATTTATTTTGCGATAAAATGAACAATTATTAACTACAACAACAATATATGAACTTCTGGTTGTTTTTCGATATCGAAGGATACATTGTCACTGCAAAATGTTTAAAATAACATACCGAAAACATCGTAAAGAATCGTTTTTTCTTCAATCCTAAACAACGCCGTGACGCGAGACGTGCGTTCGATTTCCTCAAAGGGAGATAATCGTGTTTCAAGGGGAGGTAATATTTTCTGTCCTACTTTTCTCACCGCAGTGAAATATGACTTTCTACTGCTTTTCTTAAAATATGGATTATATTTTCACTGTATAACCCCATAATTCATTGCTAATTATATAATAAAAGATTATTTAGTTACAACAAATGTAAGGTAAGGCAGTTTTGTTTGGTAAAATCAAAAGGAAAAAATACCTTAGGCAGATGGACTTTGCCATGATACAGAAGTAAAAAAGTTGACATTTGAACTTTGTGGGTGATCGCACAACAAGCTTTTGTCTTTCTAGCCTCAAACTTAACTAACTTGAACAGAGGTTGGATCAACATTATCTGACTTGATCTATGACAGAATGGTGTAAGTTTCCATGACATACTATGTTTAGGACTTGAGTGCCTAAATATCAGTATTTCCTGAGCGAAAGGGAGGGGTATACTGATTAGACACGAGTGTGCTTTACGATGATACTTACTTGTAAAGGGGCATAGGTGGATTAGCTGCCACTGGCCCCCATTGCACAGAACGTCATAGAGGCCGTGACGTTAAAACGTTGATTATAACATGACATCACATTGAACAAGTTATACTTACACCCAACTTCCGGTCTCTACTGTAGGCATATTGAGCGATACACCAAAACTTTGCTAATACATCTATTTTTTTTTGGCACACCCACGTTACGTCAGGTGTAGAGATTTTCAACTTTGGCAAATCAACGGAGTTGTAAAATTTAGAATTTTTGAGAAATGTTAACGACCAAAGTGGGAATCGAACCACGGGCCTTAATGTTGCGATGCAACGCCTCTATCAACTGGGCTACGGAAACTTGATACAGGTAGCGGTACTTTTTGTTGTGTCATTGGTTGTTGTATTTTCCTATAGATGCCTATGTATAAGTATTAGTTTGTACCAAATGTTAATGTAATGAAGTCAGTTTATGTTTTTTAAAACGTAATAAGATGAGTATTGTTTATATTTTTTTATCTAGTTAGGCCAAGCCATATAATAATAATAATAATATGCATATTTATATATGCGCCCAATCCACCTCGACAGACATGCTCAAGGAGCTACAAAAGTAACAGTAAAACACTATGTACATATGTACAGATATCCTGATTGTGGATATTAGGGGAAATATTGTTGGAAGAGATAGGTTTTCAGTTTGGACTCCAAAGATTCAAGGCTGTCACTAGTTTTCAGATCGTAAGGGAGAGAGTTCCAGAGAGTCGGGGTTGCATAAGAGAAGGAACGCTGTCCAAATGATTTCAGTCTGCAAATTGGCACAGTGAGGAGATCTTGGTTACTAGAACGTAGATTGCGGGAGTTTGCATTGAGTAGGATGATAACATGTTCGACAGGTATGGAGGAGAAAGGCCATTTATTGCTTTAAAAGTCAAACAGACAATCTTATGCTCGATCCTGGCTTTGATTGGCAACCAGTGGAGTTCCTTTAGTACGGGCTTGGCAGTGTTTTGGCAGACGATAGATGATTCGTGCAGAGGTGTTCTGTATTTTTTGAAGTTTGTCATCGAGTTTCTGCGATACACCAAACAACAAGCTGTTGCAATAATCCAACCTTGAGGTGATGAGGGCTCGAACGAGGGAATGAGTAGCGTCAACTGTAAGATAGGGACGGATGTTACTTATGGAGCGTAGGTGAAAGTAGCAAGTTTTACATACTTGATTTACTTTGGCCTCCATTGAAAGTGATGAATCGAGGACAACACCCAGGTCTTTAGCTGTTGAACTGATTGGAATGACTGCATATACATATAGAGAAAGATGGATAACTTTTTTTCGTCAAATATAACTCGACCAGAGTGGGGTATAAGTCAGATATACCCACCCTTCCCTCGGTGCATCACTTAATATACCTCCTGTTTGAATCGTGATCCTCGGCGCCGCTACGCTACGCCTCGGGGACTCACGATTCAAACAGGAGGTATATTGAGCGATAAACCTCGGGTAGTGTGGGTAATATCTATTACTTGTCCTAGGGTATCAGTTGAACATCAATATGACTGCCATCGTAGGTAATAAAAAGCCAAAGTGACGATGTTCAACTATTTCATGCACGGCCATGTAAAAATATGTGATTGGTTCAGAGTACTATTGATATATCTGTATTTTGTAAATACATGACATTCCAGTGTGGCTTAAAGCTTATTTTTTATCTGCCACGGATTTGATGGTAAACGTATTGGTGTCATTGATAAACAAAAGATCTAGCTATACCAAAAGTGTTGTAAAGTGTCAGTGCGATGCAATATCTGCCATAGACACTATCTGTCTGATGTTGATCTCAGCCATCGCATAGAAACATAAAAACCTTGGAAATCGATTTTTATTGATAAATCCAACCTTTAGCAAAAAAATCGAACATTTCTGAAATGAAAATACAACTTTACAGTAACCACAGGTTTTCCGGAATTGACTCCAGACATGACAGATAAAAGGAATAACAATCTTTCATGTTTTGAAAACACAATTAATGTTTGAAAAGTAATGTTAGATTGTTAACTTGGAGCAACTACTGAATATAATAGTTCAAGGACTTGTAGCTTTAAAATAATCATATAAAAAACGTAAAGAATCATGGGTTTAAAATAGAGTTAAAAATTAGGAACACGCTTAACCTGGAAACTAACTACCAAAAGCGATACATCTATGATAACTGAACCATATGTAAATCTTCAGGCAAGCAAGAACATCCTTGTAAACGGAAACATTTGTTTACCTTCTAGCGTAGCGTGAATTTGGTGATGTCTCGAGGTGTTGATTGAAAAGTTAAAAGCTAAACCGTGAATGGTGTTGCAGTTAATTAATTGTGTTCATTGTCACACAATCATGATTGTTCGAACAACCAGAGGTACAACTTAAGAAAATGCTACTTCACTTCAAAACATCTCAAATATATTATCAACAATGTCGTACATCTACATAGCTGTGTCTTCTTTGCTTATTAAGGTACCGCTGTTTTAAAACACCTCTGTTACACATGTACATATCTGTAAGTCCATTCACAATTATATAAAGGTTATCAATTGGGCTTCTTGGGCCTCATGGCTCGAAATTAGATAAGGATAATGGCCTGCCAGCTTGGGTGATTTCCAGTATATGGTGTCTCTAATTTACGTTACGGACGACTATAACATACTGGCCATGTTAATATAACCTTTGTGAATCGAATGTACTCATCGTATAAACTTCAATGGTTTATCCTGCGTCTCATAAGATTTAGTTCTTTTGGAACCCTCTAAAACTCTTCAATCATTCTGCCCCACAAGAATCCCTGATAGGAAATTCACACTGTTAATCTAACTGACATTTTAAAGAATATTGGTTATCATAACATACACCCTTAAGTTGTTTTTAGGGAGTACATCACAAGTCAGGTAAATAAAACCTACTTATATTAAGGTTGTACTTATTCGAGTTGACATATCTTCAATTGAAAACATCTTAATAATTTGTTCTGCTTCTTCAGAATACAGAATAGTATGTGTGGACAGTGAAGTCATAACACATTCATTGATAATTGGTTATGTTATATCCATGATACTGGGTTTTTGGATTTGAGACTAATGAAATTGTGAGATATTCTGTCATCCTCAAGTATCCATTTATGTAAAGAAACTACAGCTACTTAAACGTTTATAATTAACACAACGTAGAAAATCTTATTTCTTAACATGAAAATGTCATGTTCTTAAGTCTTAAAGGGGCAGTAGCACGTTTTTTGATAATTTTATATTTTTAAATTTTCACTGATAATTGTATGTTAAAGCTTAATGTATTATTTTGATAGTGTCATAAATCTCATTACACATACCAATCAGCCATAGTCAGAGGACAAAGTATGAAGATTCACATAAAATCCATTGGCGGCCATTTTTTGTGAACACCTTTAATTCATTTTCTGTAAGAAAAAGGAATCACATGGCTAAACTTGACACTATATATTTGAATTATTACTGCTTCATTTAGTTTAAATACATTGTCTTTCAATTGGAACCATTATTTTTCATTTTCTTGACATAACCTTATATTCCCCAAAAAAACGTGCTACTGGCCCTTTAAGCCTTATATTTTGAAAAGAACTTGTTTGTCGCAAAAATGCCAAGTTGTGTCTGTTTTTAGAATATTTATCCTTCACCTTCAAGCAAAGAGAAACTATGTTTGGATATTTTCAAAATCAGTTACGTAAAACACGATTTCATTAAATTGAGTTTCAAATGATATTAATTTCTTTCAATTAGACTAAATGCTTCAGGGCGTGAAACACGATTAGGATTACGAGTTGTTAACTAGTATTGCGACTTTTTAACAAATAATCAATTACAGCAAACCACCGTGGGTCACACTTCTGTGTATCATTTGGGTCGTTAGGAATGGCAGAGTGCCACCTTAATACTTGTCAATTATCGTTATGTGTAATTCATATGTGTGGGTTGCCAATGGATAGAGATTGCACTATTGGGTACCAATGTATTACTTACATGTAGATAAACTGGTAAAATATTACTATCAACTAAAATTCCTTTCATAACTCTAAAACATTATTATATACATATGGAAAAAAGTTAAGCACCCCCTATTTCATATTACGATATTTTTGCAACGGTACATTATAATACTGTAAGGATTACGGTGTATCTGAAATGACCCAACAGCCATAACATCCCATGACATTCATTCCGTTTTATCGCCAAAACACAACCAAGGAACGACTCCAATACCGCAATGCACGATCTTCACAAAAAGCAGTATGAGCGCGTGACAGAAATGGGTATTTATACTGAAACCTTTCAAGTGAAGATCATTCTGAAACCAATATGCCTAGAAGACGAATGACAGAAGCCAAGAAATGGCAAGTGATTGGAATGCACAATGCTGGAATGTCTTACAAAGCCATTGGACGTCAACTGAACGTTCACTACACCGTTATCAGCCGTTTGTTGCGGAAATTCCAGCAAACAGACCATGTGAAGGACAGACCACGATCCGGAAGACCGGCAAAGACTAATCGGCGCGAGGACAGAGCATTGCTGAGACTTGTGCGACGTTATCCGATGGCCTCAAGTACAGTTCTGAAGGAACTCTGGTTAGCCAACCGTCGTTTGTCATCTCGGACTGTTCGTAATCGTCTAAGACATGCTGGATTGAAGTGTAGACGACCTATCAAACGGACCTTACTGAAAGATCATCACAAGAGACTCCGATTAGAATGGTGTTTAACTCGTAGAGGGTGGAATCAGAGGACATGGCGCAAAGTTCATTGGTCGGATGAAAGCAGGTTCTTGCTGCATGTAAATGATGGCAGAGTTAGAGTCTGGCGGCGACCCAATACAGCATTGGCACCTAAGAACATCATGGCAACAGTTGCTTTCGGCGGTGGGTCGATTATGGTCTGGGGTTGCTTGTCACATGACTGAAAACTGGACTTAGTGACAATTCGTGGTAACTTGACAGGGGATCGCTACCAGCGGGAGGTGCTCGAGCCAGTTGTTGTACCACATTTCGACAACCATGCCCTCGCAACAAGACCGTTATTCATGGATGACAACGCTAGACCTCACCGAGCTCGTGCTGTCAACGATTTTCTGAATGCCAATGCAGTAGAGAGGATACCATGGCCTGCCATGAGTCCTGACCTCAACCCTTTGGAACACATTTGGGACCTAATTGGTCGACGAGTTCGAGCCTATGATCCTCCTCTCCAAACTCGTCAACAGTTGGAAGCTGCCCTGCATCGGGAATGGCGTCGTTTGACAATAGAAGAAATAAGGAGGTACACAGGTGGAATGCGACACAGGGTGGAAGCTGTCATCACTGCACACGGCGGATACACATGCTATTGACTGTAAACGGTTCAGTTGTGTAGAAGAAGGTTGAAATTACACTATTAAGTCACATTAAACCTTATTTGTTGTTGTTTTTTCTTCACAGGACCAAACTTGTGGAGGTTATACTTTTCGATAAAAAATAATGCTTTTTGCAAAGTCTCACTGTGTATTGCAAACACCACATATCCTTATTTACTTTATGTGTACGTACAGTGGTCAGTGGTAGTTATCAAACAACAGTGATTTATTAAGCGTTACTTCTTTCATAAAACCACAAGTGTCACTTCTTCATGAAACTTCTGAAAAAATACTGGGGGTGCTTAACTTTTTTCCATATGTATAGATCCCTCTACTTCTGAAAAAGAAAATATGATTAAAATTTTGACGTCATAAATTGTAGCGTTGTTCAATTAACAAAATAAAAAATGTGATCATTGAATACGCATATGTTAGCATATATATACATGTTGTCATGTTGAAACTACAAGCTTCTATCTTATTCAATAATAGAACACCTTCAAAATTAGCACTGTGTGAGTTTCCGATTTCAACAAACAACATCGCGATTTCTTTCTCCCGAGGGAAAGGAAAGAACGCTATTTTTCAATTAGCCCACACTGAATTTTTTTACATTCATTTGATTCCTTGCACTAACTGATTGCTAGTGTTACTAAAATAAAGTTTCAGGTATTCCCGAACATGTAAGCGGCCAATAATCAGAGTCAAATGAATGACCCATGCCACTGATATAGTAATACGTCATTATCACCTCATTATTTCTAATGCCATAATTTCCACATTGGGTCTTACTTTGAGTTAATGATTGTATATAAGATGTAAACGCAAATTAGACGATCAAGAAACAGCAAGGATACAACACATTTGTTATGTATAAGATGAAGAAATTATCGAAAGTTACACAATGATGTTATTTTGCTTTCTATTTCAAATCTATAAAATAAATATACGTCAATTGAACACAACATTATTTTCAGTTTTTAAAGGGGCAGTAGCACGTTTTTATGGGGAATATAAGGTGATGTCAGGAAAATGAAAACAAATGGTTCCAATTGAAAGAAAACGCATTAAAACTAAGTGAAGCAGTACTATTTTAAAGATATAACATAAAGTTTAGCCATGCGATTCCCTTTTCTTACACAAAATGAATTAAAGGTGTTCACACAAAAATGGCCGCCAATGGATTGTATGTGAATCTCCATACTTTGTCCTCTGACTATGGATGATTGGCTTGTGTAATGTGATTGTTGACACTGTCAAATTAATACATTTAGCATTAACTTACAATTAACAGTGAAGTATTTAAAATATAAAATTTTCAAAAAACGTGCTACTGCCCCTTTAATAACCCCGAATCAAATATAATATCGTCATCCGATAAACATCATCTCAGCCGAATCTTTCCATATAGGTGTATGATGACATCTTACATGTGATGGCTGTAATACACACCGTGATGTCCTTCTGTTAATTAGTTTGTTGGGGCAATGAACTTACACAGTTGTCAAATCTGATAATGATTGTAGTGTTATCTGTTTGCCATATAGCTGTTGACTGAGTACTTAATTAAATTTTAAAATGTAAACGTAGGTATTCGTCTTTTTGTCTTTATTAGAATTGCCTTACTCCATTTCTGAGGTAAAATTGACACTACCTGGATAATTAAATGATATATTGAATGTTTATTTTTTGTCGCTAAAGGGTCACCACAAACACAACTCTTTACCAGGTACCCAATTCATATATGAACCCTAATAAGAGTTTGTGCAAGGATAATAAGGTATTAGCATTATCAAGATGAATATCCCTTAAAAGGGCAGTAGCACGTTTTTTGATAATTTTATATTTTTATGTTGTCACTCATAATTGTAAGTAAATGCTAAAGGTATTATTTTGACAATGTCAAAAATCTTATTACACAAGCCAATCATCGGCGGCCATTTTCAGTGAATATCTTTAATTCATTTTGTATAAAAAAATCAATCGCATTGCTAAACTTTACGTTATAGATTTGAATTAGTACTGGTCCATTTAGTTTAAATATATTGTCTTTCAATTGGAATCATTAATTTTCATTTTCCTGACATCACCTTATATTCCCCCGAAAAACGAACTACTGCCCCTTTAAAGGTTTTCCTTTCATGTTATGTGCTGAGGTTGATGATTCAGTCATATTTCACTTGTGTATTTGAATTTTTTTTCACTAAGATGCAATGTTTTAAAGTCTCCAGGAATTCAATAGCGGAACATTTGCATGGATAATACATGACAAAACGGTTTTGATGATAACGATCACTGACCATGGCGTCTATCAAACTTTTAAAGATGGTTTTCCTGAGTAATGTATAAGCATTTTTGCATTATAACATATCTTCCATTTTAAATAGCTTCTACTCGTACTAGACTACCAAAGTCAAAAATCAATTATCAACGAAGAGCATAAATTGTTTCAAACAATGATGCAAAATCGTCTGTGAATGTGTACTGTTCGACGTTATTTTTTCTCACGAAGGTAGTATCACCTGTAACTGTTTATTCTAGTTGATTACCGGTATTGTTGATATGTTCATTTGTTCGAAAGTAAACTTTACATTTGTTTATTTCTAACTATTCTGACTCTAGTTAATGATTCAAATAACGGTAGAACAACATTCGATTATTACAGTGATTGCAAGACGACAAATGTAAAATTCCTATTCATTTATGTAACAGCATTTATGTTATTTTCTAAAGAAATGGCAATTATGTTAACATATGTTAATCATCATGAAAATTTTTAGGAATGATATTTGTGTTACTAGAGTGAACTGATCATACAGTAAGTTTTTTGATGTACATCGTAGACGCCATTATTATCTAGCGATATTCATATTATTCTGACGACTATCCTTTGATGTTAAAGTTGAAGGCTAAATTAACCTCACACGACACAAGTATAATCTAAGATTTGTTACTCATCGACCTGATGTGATTTAGCACAAGCAAGCTAACGATGAACTTATGCCTATTCAATACACAATCGACAGCAATTGACTTTTTCCTGTCAAACACAGTTTTATATCATTTTACTATTTTGGAGATCGTGAAAACAGACATATATACTTTATCCCCTTACACATAATTGTTCCTAGGGACATGTAAGTTACTCTGATTGCAAGGTAATGCTCGCAAGGGATGCGTACCAAATTTAGTGTATTGAATAGACTTTTATACTTTTAAATGTAATATTTGTTCTGAAATTGTACATGAATTGATAAATATAAGAATGATTATTCTCATGAATGATTTCCTATGTTTCTATAAAAATGCAACTGTATAAAATAAACATTTGCGACATTGATGTATTGTGTGTCAATCAAGTAAATGTTATTTAAAATCTTAAAAATAGAGCCATTGGCTCTGTAGCTCATCGGGCTTCATCATCAATTATGCTATAGAGTGTGGCCAATGTGATTCCCCCTTTGTAGAGGCCACATGGGCACCAATCATAAAATTAAGTACATGTATATAGGCGACAAGTTTCATTTTTCGAGGCCTTATACTTCAGGAGAAGAAGATGAAAATAGATTTGAAGGACGTTCCTGTTGCCTTTATAAGGGGCAACAGGGCCACCAAAGCTACAATTTATAATCTGCACCAGTCAAGGAGTCTGCAAACAAAGTTTCAGCTTTCTAGGCCTCATGGTTCTGGAGAAGAAGATGAAAATAGGTTTTTAGCGCATGGCATCTGTGGCCCTTATAAGAGGTCACAGGGCAACCAAACCTACAATTTACAATCCTCACTAGCCAAGGAGTCTGTACACAAAGTTTCAGCTTTCTAGGCCTTATGGTTCTGGAGAAGACGATGAGTTTAGGTTTTTAGGGCGTGGCCCCTGTGGCCCTTATTAGGGGTCACAGGGCCACCAAAGCTACAATTTATAATCTTCACCAGTCAAGGAGTCTGCAAACAAAGTTTCAGCTTTCTAGGCCTCATGGTTCTGGAGAAGAAGATGAAAATAGGCTTTTAGGGCGTGGCCCCTATGGCCTTCATTAGGGGTCACAGGGCAACCAAAGCTACAATTTATAATCCTCACTAGCCAAGGAGTCTGTACACAAAGTTTCAGCTTTCTAGGCCTTATGGTTCTGGAGAAGAAGTCGAAATTCCACAATGTTTACGGACGGATGGACGGACGGACGCCGGACACCATGCCATGCCATAAGCCCATCGGGCCTTACAGGCCAGATGAACTAAAAATGGATAATGAGATCCATTAAATAGGAATTTATCGTCTTGGTATGTATTCCATTTTAACTGGTACTCGACACAACTTCGTTTTGATTTAAAACATTGTTGCAAGAAAATTTTTAGAAATACTTTTAGAAGGCTCTTCCATGAACTATAAACTTTCTGAAACTTTTGTAATTTTGTATATGTCGGTCAATGAATAAGCCTTTTAATATAAACTGTTTGATATTAAAATGACATTTTTCAGTTATGAGAAATGAGAAAACAGTCGATGTTGCAGACGCTGTAGCTGAAATACTTCATGTTATAAATCCATGTGTCGGGTAACAGTCTGGAAGATAGATCAGTGAATGATTAAAGATCTCAAATGAACAAAAGAACAAAAGAAAGATATTTTCTTTACTTGTTTTCATTCAAACTAGTTGGTTGTTTGACAAACACTTCCTGGTGGTTTCAAAAATATCAATGTTGAATTTCCTCATTTCTTAATTTTTACATTTAAAATGTTATTAGTTATAGGTTTTAAATGCAAATTGATTTCCTGTATAATTGTTACTTTTTAAGAATGTTAGACTCTATACAGCATGGTTTGATATCAGTAAATAGATAAACAATAAAAGAATAATTAGTTTACAAATTTTGTTAAAAAACATTAAGGAAAATTTGCCTACGCAGTGTATATCAATAGCACACTATAGCATACCAAAAAGGTAAACTTAGTAGTTAAGTGATCCTGAAAACGATGCTCGAATAAGACCAAATCCCTGGTTTCCCCCAGTTTCACCTTGCTACAAGTCAGCACAACAACTAATTTGCTAACAAAGGCACATGGAATGTTTTTTGTTGTTGTTACATTGTTACAAATGTTGACTTTATAACAGCATCGGTGATTAAACAACTAAAAATGATTTCATCCAATCAAGTTTCTCCTTTCTAGCCCAACAACTCGACTAATTCAAACAGAGGTTTGATCCATATGTTATTAGTTGATCTACAACAGCGGGGAAAGAATGGTGTTAGCCGGACAGATAAAGAGGAACTTATTTGAGTGTCCATGACTACGTTAACGATGCGAGACCTAAATATTAGTATTTCGCGAGCACAAGCGTGGGATTTACTGATGATAAGGCATGAGTGTGAATAGACTTGCTAGATCAGCCCTTATGTATCGCAGCTTCAAAGGCAAACCGTGACGTCACGATGATTAAGTGATATACAATGTATGACCTAAGACATCCTATGGAAAACATAAACCCTAAAATTACCTCCCTCGTAGGTAAAAAAGCAACTTGTCTCGACAGCTAATTTGAAAAATGAGTTGATGGTTCAAAATAGTATATATATATTTTTTTAATGTTTGAAAGAGAATGTCAGATCGTTTACTACTATTGTTATTCAAGGACTTGTTGCAGCTTGAAAATATGGTCATATAATAAACATAAAGAATAAAAAAAGTATAGCTAAAGATTTTGTGGAGGTTTTAGTTAAACCTCGAAACAAACTGTTATGAGTGATACATCTGTGACAACTGTTTAACTTGTAGAGCTTCAGACAAGAAATATTCATAAAGGTTTACTTGTAATATAAAATATGTTTGTTTTTAGCTATAACGATAACTTGGTATTGGTGGTACCTCCGGGTGTTGATGCAAGTTGAAAAATAAACCGTTAAAAATCTTTCAGTTAATGTATGGTGTTTTATTACAACACAATCATGATTGTTGAAACAACCAAAGGTACAACTTTAGAAAATGCAATTTTATTTTACATCTCAGGTAAGTTATCAACGTCAAATTAACAACGTCTTACACGTACATAACTCATGCTTCTCTGCTAATAAACGCAAAGGTGTCTTACCACACTTCTTTCTCGTTTCTTATTTTCGGCAAATCTCATAACAGTAAAATAAACGTCATTAATTGGGTTTCATTGGCCTCGAGGCCCGAAATGAGATCAAGATTAGAGCCTGCCAGTTTGGATGATTTCCAGCATATGGTGTCTGGAATATACATATACTCTTTAGGAAACGTGTTATAATTAAGCACTTTCAAGGATAAAGTGTTGCCGTTGAGTGCTTTATAAAGATGATTAAAACGTAGTTGTATGCACATTTTGTATCATATACCGAATTTGAATTTATGTTTGAATAACATAACATTATGTGTTTATGATTGTTTTGTGTCAAGCTTTTCTTTCATTGAAAAAGATGGTAAATGTATCAAGCTATATGTAGTTCAAAACATATGAGTATACACAACGCTTGATGTATGTTAAAACCATTTGCTTTGGAATTGTTGTGATCTTCACGATTTCCTCTGCTTCTCATAACTGTGGTGGAAACAGTCCTTCACCTATAAATTACTTTGGAGCTACAGAATGCCTGATAGGATATTGTTGCTTTGAAATCATGTAGGAGTTTTGAGAAAACGGACATGTTAATTCATATTATTGTATGTTAAAAAAAATTTTGAAAAACATTTTAGAAAATCAAATGTCTGCATATTTTAAGATTGTTTTGTTTGAATGGAATCAAATAAAGCAAATTGAATTTAGATTGATTTTTAAACTAAAATATATAAACGTCCTTATGTTCTCATGTTACAGACGATAGTAAATTATAATTGGATATTAAGATGGTACAGTATCGGGTAATCTGTACTATTACGGTTAACTTAAGCGTGTAGTTATTTGTTATTATATATGCAATTATGCATACATAGCTTATGGATAGAGGTAAAACCATTGGTTGCCGATTAATGACCAAGATAACAATTATACAATAACTCTAGTTAAAACAAAGTTACGTAAACATTAGTATAGTTTTGTTTTCGTACTTCGCTGGTGGAAGTCTCCAATAGTTGACTAATTTACGGAAGGTCTCCAATAGTTTGTTGGACCGATGCCAAGAATGTTACCGTCGAAATCAAAGCGCTCGAACGCAACTACCTGAATCCCGAGAAAAGTGCTGAAATCCAAAAGCGAGTGCAAAACTAATGTCGACTCGGACGTAACCGACCAACAAGCATCGCCAAAAAAAAATATTAAAGTTTAAAGGGGAATGTGCACGGTTTATTTTAGGTAAATAGAGTTATCTAACTAAAACGAAAATAAGGTATTTCCAACGCAGGAAACTGGAAATAAAACGCCTCTTATGCGAAAAAATACACAATCCTGTCTAAAACAGTATTTAGAATGTACAATGCATATTACAAGTAACTTAAACAGACAAAGAAGTTTATGGATTTTGATTGAAACATTAAAAAAGGACTAAAAACATCATCTTTATAAAAAGAAGAATATATAGTTATTGATGGACATACTGTATGTCCTGATTATTAGATAAAAGTTCTTCAAGATGATTTTCTCCTGAAAAGGGAATGCTTATGTAATGATACCGTTAAGTCGATATACGATTGTACTATTTATACCTATTAACTAGATTATATAATATATACTAAATTTAATTTGATATTATCTTCATCGAATGAATTTTTAATCACCAAATTCAAATGTCTCTTAATGCCTTAACTAAATGCTAGGTATTCAATTATTACTTAATAAGTACTACATATGAATTCTTATGTCATTACTAATTATCTTTTAATTCATTTCTTAAATTAAGAATTTTTTCTTAATCAGGAATGATAATTCAAAAATAGGAGATGGTACACGCTATTAGTTTCGTTTTTGTAATTACGATTGAGGATGTTCTTGTTTCCTTTTATTTTAACGTACTACTTCCAATTAAGGATATATATATATATCTAAGTTCTGATGTTTATTATTCACCACAAGAAAAGAAATATTGCTCTATTTATTACAAGCAAATAACACACTTAAATTTTTAGAATATAAGAATTATATCAAATGAAATAAAATAATATACATTAAATGTAAAATATGCAAAAGCAACATTGTTTCGACGAAGTAAATTCATGTAAATAATATGGAATTAATGTGTACTTACTTGAACTAGGCAAACTTATTCTGTACGGATGTTTACTTGACAGGGGAGTGTTTAAAACTAACAGTCAAGAAGATCATGAAATACATATAGAGCATAAGTCGCAATTAGTTTTGCACATGAAATGTTGCGTTGTGGCGACCATTCTTGCAGCAGGAACTCGTTTACTTAAACTTTGTTTTAAGTAGGAGAATGTCCTCAAACTGGCCATTAGTTTTGCACGTGGGCATGTTTTCGGCCTAACGGCCTCAAACATGCTCCACGTGCAAAACTAATGGCCAGTTTTCGAACATTCTCCTACACATATGGCCCTCTGTTTCTAATCCTTCTTCATCTCACCAGTTTGTCTGTGCCATCATGAAGCAGTTGACTACTTCCTGCATATTTGCATGCCTCATTAAAAATGACAACTTGGAATGTTTTTCTCGGTTTATTTTTTTACAGATATAATCATGCTTAAACCATCAACTAATCAGAGACAATGCACATAGTTTTGGTTTGTAGTATATATATATAATAGTTTATACTGCCCCTCATGTAGTGGATTTTCCATAGTTTGGGATTAGGGATTACTCCATTTCCCCACATTTCAATTTCCGAAGAAGTAAGGCCAGACAATAATCCTTTTTGCATTAGCCTCTTTTAACTTAAATATATGTTTGACTTCAAAATATGATATGTACTGCCGCAGAACTACAGTGTCACATATGTGTTTGAATTAAAAAGCTGAACAAATACCAAAAGAAAAGTACATACCCATCATAAGTAATTATCTAAGATAAACTAATATAGTTCTTGTTTCACATACAAAGTCATTTTCTTTGAACATGATTGCAAATAGAATATATTAATAATGTACAGAAATTATGAGAAAACGAAAGCATAAATAAAACGTCAAAAATAATAAAATATGGGTATCTGATATCTAAAATTCAAATGATCAATTTTGTACGGATCATTATAGATTATGTAAACAAAATATGTTTAGAATTCATTTACTGTTATCAGATCCCTCCCTGTATCCCTCAAAGATGTGAAAATGGTATCGTAATAGGAAGCTACTAGTTTAAAGGACATCCATTTTCCGATATGTTCTTTCTCTGTCTCTGGGCACAGAAATGACATCTACGCCTCATGGAAGATATCATCATAGTGCAGAAGACGTTTTAAATATCATTTCAATGTTTGCCTCCGGTCATTCTTTTCCATCTTCTCTCAATCCCATCTCAAACAAATGTAAAGAAACGGCTTGCCACGGGAGAGTTTTGATATTCAGCTGCAAAAAGTCGTTAACAACACACAGAGAATGCTGCCATGCATTTGTATTCGATCTAAACCCAATGTCTTTGAAGAAAGGATTCAGCTTCCAACCAAAGTGTTGTTAACTGTGAATGATTTCCTATATAATATGTACCAAAATGTTCCTGGGGACAAGTCGTGTACAAGTCGAGATATTCTTTCTTTCGACAAGTATTGATTAAAGAAAAGAAATTAAAGCCATTTAAACTTTTATATTAAACAAAACGTAGAACTTGCAATGTTATGCTTCATAAACGTCACGCATTCTGCATATATTTTCCTGCACTTTTAAGCAAACATGTACTCTTTCATATTTTTGTAATCATCTACGATTGAGTTCCAAATTATAGTTACTTCTTTCAATTAGGCTTAATGCTTCAAGGCCTGAATTACGATTAGAATTACAATTTGCGTACTGGTATTGCGAACATTTAAAATAACATTAATACAAGCACACCATCATGGTAGAGACTTATGTATCTTTATAGGCAATTTAGGAAGTTATGGCAGCTGACCACCTTATTACTTGTCAATTATGGAATCTCCATTTGGTATCAATATATTACTCAGATAAACAGGTAACAACATCAGAAGCTATATTTGTTATTTTGTTTTCTTTCATAACTCTGAAACATTATTTGTTATACAATTGTCCCACATTTATAAATGTTAAATCCCTTTGCTTCGGAAATAAGATATATAGTTATGATCGTGATGTTGTAAATTGTTGTGTTGTCCAATGAACAAAAGGGAAAATGTGATTGTCGAACACGCACATGTTAGTTACGGTAAACAACTTTGTTATCGTTCTTGTCACAATGCAATATCCCCCTTTTAGTTGATTCAACTTGAATGGTATGGATAAATGTAACTTAACTGAAAAATGTTACAGGTTGTTATAATTATTATTATTAAATATATAATATTTTATCCTCGTAAAAGCAAATATTCCTCGTTATTAGTTTTGTTTGTCATGGACAAGTATTTAGAGAATATTAGAATTAACATAAGTTACAATCGTGTAACATCGTTGTTGGTCGTACAATGTACATCTGAGGAAAGACACGAGTATTGTGTATATGGGCCTCTTCTTTGACACTCATATATACATGGTCTCTTTGGTAGACTTTTTCAATTAACTTACCGTTAACAAAAGTTTTAGTGTTCCAATTAGTGCGATACACAATTGATGTCGCATATGTTAAAGGTATATTCAAGAATGTTTTATCTACCTTATTGATAGCAAATGATTAAAGGAGATTTACCTTACCAAAAGTTTTAGTGTTCCAATTAGTGCGATACACAAATGATGTCGCATATGTTAAAGGTATATTCAAGAATGTTTTATCTACCTTATTGATAGCAAATGATTAAAGGAGATTTATTTATATTTTGGTAAACAATTCTTTAATTTACTGTTTGAAATATTTCAATTCAATAGTATAGGGGTCTGATATTGTCCTGAACTGTTAAAAACTTTTACCTACATGTATATTGTAATTGTATTGTGAGGAAATGTAGAGGTAGAGGAAATGTGTTGAAAAACAATATTGAGACAATATACACATAAATAAGACTTTTAATCAGCACTTTATTTCCGGTTTTTAGAACACAGCCGAAATTAACAGGCGAACACTTTGAAAACTCATTAGAGCGTGAGGCCCCGCCCATGCCGGGCTTGTCGCCACTTGCGTACCTAAAATAATGTAGACAAACCTCCTTCAAACCAAAACGATATATGTGTTAAGTTCTGACACGACCCTCTACTAGGCCTTTCTAGACTCAGTATAAATAGGAAACGAATAATATTGAGGCTAGGTTTTCCTAGACTGGCACCACAATCCATTGAAAAACTTTAGCAAATGAAAGCGTATTTAATGGGTTGTTTTCGTCACCTTGGCCATGATTCAGTAGCTAAATGTTGACATTTCTGATTCACTTAAGACTAGACAGAATGATCTTAAAGGAAAAGCAATATTTGATATTGTTTAAGCACACTAAATATCACTAAATAAGATGTCAGATTGTTAACTCTGATTTGAAATTATAATAAATTAGGGACATCGTAAATCGCAAGCATTAAACGGTTTTATTAAAAATAGAGCTATAAATTAGGTACTGGTTGTAGCTCTCCCTGGAAACCAACTGCCATTGAGCTTCGGGCAGTAGTAAGTTTCCTCAATGTTTATTATACTATAAAAATATTTTTGAAGAAAGCGAATCATCTGGATCTTGGAAATTAAGATGCCTTTGAGGTGTTGATGCAGGTTGAAAACAAAACCGTTGATGGTGTTTGCAGCTCAAATATGATGTTTTATCTCGACTTGCACAGCAATGTCGGTTTACCACTGGTCAAAACCGGTCACGTGTCGTAGGTATATTTAGCTATTATAGCAGATACGTGTTGTTGTATTTCTTATATTAAAAATAACACTTTACAAAAAGACATTTTGGCAGAACGTTGAAACGATAAGAGTTATAAGAATACATGGTCACTTTCACATCTCAAGTAAATTATCAACAACGTATTTCGGATATATGA
Organism: Steromphala cineraria; assembly: GCA_916613615.1. Lineage (NCBI taxonomy): Eukaryota > Metazoa > Mollusca > Gastropoda > Trochida > Trochidae > Steromphala > Steromphala cineraria. The sequence continues at coordinate 58,243,992 of OU744729.1, forward strand.
GTCTTCCTTTTTTGCTTTATTGACGTACATGTGATTGACCTCACTTATCTATCCCTCTAACACTACGTAGACCCGTAAATCCATTCATTATCCAATACATATCATTGATTCAGATATTGGGTCTCAAATGGCTATACGAGTACAGGGTAGAGACCAGCCAGTTTGGATGATTTCCAGCTTATGGTGTCTCTAGTATACATATAACATTTAAAGTAGGAGACATGTATACGTCAATGTGTTCTTCGTGAGACAATTTCGGTGATTAAGTGTTACCGTTGAGTACTATAAAAATTCAAATATAGTTGTTTCCTTTCAAACAGACCTTTGGTATATTTAACTAGTAATTATGTGTTATTAATGTTTTGTTTCAAGCATTGGGGTCACTGAAGAATAGGACATATGTTTCGCGATTTTTGCAGTTCAAAAAAATTTCCATAAACAATTTATGTGGATAGAAGTTGCTCATAAAAGATAACGCACATGCAATTCCACTGATACAATTTCCAGTGTAACTATTGATGTGACCTTTACGATTTCCTCTGCTTCTCATAACTGTATTTAGTAGGTGGAAACAGACCCATCACTCATAAATTATTCTGGAGCTACAGAATGCCTGATAGGAAGTTTTCGCTTTGAATTCACGAGGGATTCTATACATAATTGGAAATGTTTTATTCATGTTATTGTAGGTTGAACATAGTCTAAAAAACATATCAAACAGTCTAACGTCTATTCTTTTAACAATATTGTAAGCATGAACTCAAAACACACAAATTGAATTTAAAGTTATTTCATAATAAAACTCAGAGGATATAAAAATGCATAGAGGATACTTAATGTTGTTTCCAAATACCAGGTTTCATCGAGTGTCATGGGTAAAGTTGATATTTCATGGGTGGCGTAATATATCGTCACTGGTCACAGTGAAAATATAATATATCGTCACTGTTACCTGATAGACAGTTTTTTTCACTGATAAAACCCAGTATTTCATCGCTGATCATATAATAAATGTTTTTCATTTATGTTATACAACGCGGAATACTTCTTCCTTTGTTTTGATGGGTTGATGTCCTGATCACAATTAATATCTGAGTCACCATATCGGGTCATCAAAAACCTTCAGGAAGATAAGTCAAAACCTTTCCTTACATACTAGCCTCTATGATTTTTCCAGTATTCATTTCTCATGCTAATTGATATTGCCTGTGCAATGCTTGTAACGAGATGTTCATCAAGCAAACCTGGTCTTCATCAACACCTGAATGTAATAAACCGATACCCGAAATATATGCAAGTTCATAGTTTGCAAATTTGAAATAAGGATATTTGTAAAAACAACATTATCAATGCAGCACAAAATTTATTTAAAATAGTTTTTGAAACATAGTGAAGCGAAAATCAACGTTCCACTATCGGTGTTCCCATGAACAAACGATGATAGAATATGCTTGATAATATCACCAGTCAGTCGAAGTAAAATATCAAGGATTAATATGCATTTTTGCCTGTGTACGACATCTATAAAGAGTTCATATAGATGTTTGAGAAGGGTTTGAGGGCAGGCTCTGTGAAATAGGAACATTGCTCAAAAGAGGTACATGTTCTAGTCATCACTAAATGGAGATTATTGTCCTCACCAACATGTTGTTTAGATGGTTTTTAGTTTTGAGTTATAAACACTCTATTGATGCAAAAGGATACAAAAATAAGATGAAAAATAGGAAACTCTGTCGGGTCGTTTTGGTACTTTTAAAGTACTCTATTCTTTCTCTTGAGACTGAACCATCAGTGACAAATACGATATTTGTAAAAAAACATCATCTAAATTAACCAAAGTTATTATATCAGATACAATAAGGAACCAGTTAGAAAGCGCATTTAAAATTAGATAATGGAAATGTAAGCAGCTATTTGATTTAACTTCTTTGAGAGGCATTTTAGAAGTTGGAATGACAATAATGCTGAGGAATATATGGATGTTCATTGTATGCGACGTTTCGACACAGATTCTTGTGTCGTTCTCAAGCGCATACAATGAATAAAGAAGTTGTCATCGATATATTCCTCAGCATTATTATTTGATTTAACCTAAATAACGTACAATTAGGTTAACCATTATAACAAAGTTGCCCTAACATATATAGGATTATTATATACACAAAATGTAAATACAGTTGATTTAAAACGAAGCACGTTTGTAATGTTCACAGTGTAGACAACAAAAATGCAATACCATTTTTAATTTATTTATGCTTTAATTAAGAGAACTTACATGAATATACCACATCTATCAGATGGCTCATAAACCAACATATTAGTAAGTGTAGTTTTACTCAAATCAAGTCAAATTTAGCCAAAGTTTGTTACTGTTATATGACAGTTTGTACGAAAACACCGCTGTAAGCATAAATTTGAATCTTCAACAATCCAGCCAGTGTGGGAATCGCCTTCTCAGTGTAATAGCAAATATCACTTTGTATTTACTTGAAAGTAAGACTGAGACTCTCCTGCTTGAACGACTTCCTTACATAATATGATGTATGTAATATTAACATAACCTTTGTGGAAGGAACTTGTCACATATTGGTCTATTTAAATTATAGACCAAGGTGCAACATAAAAGTAAGTTTTATAGAGATGAGGGCTATAAATTCATTTTCGGATATGCCAATTAATGAACAACAGATGATATTTCTTAAACTGAAGAGACTTCAAGGCTTTCCAACACATCATTTTGATTGTATTGCTTTTTTTTTTGTAAATCTTAAACATTACTTAATGATTATAGTTTGTTTCTAATGACAATCTGATGCCAACATATAAATAGATGAAATGATAAGATGGTAATAGAATCTCATGGCTCATAGTAATTGAATCCCATGGCTGAGGGCACTATGCATATGCCGATGATAACCAGGTTACGACGTGCACCCCTAATCCCCACTTATCGACCTCCAGACAATAGATGCCTGTGTTTCTGAAGTTAAGGGATGGATGAATAACAAGAAACTACAATTGAATGATGGGAAAACAGAGCTTCTCATTCTTGGAACTTCTAAAAAATTGCAGAAAACAACTATTACAAATGTGAAGATTTCATCAGCCAATGTTAAACCTGCATCTGTCGCCAAGGATCTTGGTGTATTTCTTGACGCCACTCTGTCCCTGGAATCTCAAGTCAACCATCTCTGCAAGACCTGTAGCTTTTATCTAAGATCTATCAGCACCATCAGGCAGCTTATCAAAACTAACTGTGCTCACTCTCTTGTACGTTTCGTAATTTTCTCCCGGTTAGATTATTGCAACAGTTTGCTTTTTGGTATAAGTTCCACCCAAGTACAGAAACTACAGAAACTACAAAACTCAGCAGCTCGTATCGTTTGTCTGAAGTCAGAGAGACATCACATCACTCCTGCTCTCATGTCCCTACATATGTTGCCTGTCAAACTCCGCATTGATTTCAAACTCCTTTGTATAACTTTCAAAGCTCTTCACGGACAAATGCCAGACTATCTCTCCAGTCGTCTGTGTCATAACATCCCAGCACGAGCTTTGCGATCCCAGAATCAACAGCTTCATCCCAAAGGTTCGATCTTCATCCTATGGAAAAAGATCTTTCCAATATGCAGCTGCCTCTTTGTGGAATAATCTACCCTCTGACATTAAAAATGCTGACACTCTTAGCTCTTTCAAGACCGCGTTGAACATCCACCTATTCAGGATGGCATATTGTTAAATATCCCGCTGTCCAGTCCCTCTCCTTTCTATATACCTCTCTGTATATATTTATGAGCAGATATTAGTACCTGGATGTAGCGCATTACAAATACCCACATTATTATTATTATTATTATTATTCACTGAAAATTATGACATATCTATGCCAGAGTTATATTTTAAACAAAACCCCTGTTCTTCTAAACAGACAGGGGACCCATAATAAGGGATATTTGTAAAAGTAATACCGTGATTTTGATACAATTACCTATAAATAGCACAAGTACACAATAGTCCTGATTTAATGACCAGGGAGCACGTAATGTCAAATAGTGTTCATAAATAAACTTATGAAGCACTCTTTGTATGGCCCAGTACATGCATAGGAATAAATAAGTATTTATATAGTAATAACTTTGCAATGTCATTTTTATCTACCATAAAGTTTAATTCTATGAAAACTATTTTATCTACAGATCATTACCATCTTATAATTCCATCAATTTATATGTTGGCATCAGATTATCTACCTAGTTTCTCTTATTGTTCTTAACATATATAATGTCATACCTTCATCATCATTTTAAAATTAATTCAGTATTTAGCAACAATTATATCTAATTTGAAATAGTTTAATGAAAGGAAATGTCACATACATTTGTACATTTAGATTATACATTTTACAATCTTTGTTCAAAAAAGTACTTAGCATTGCAATAGCATGTACTTAGCATGTTGCAATCTATTTTATTGTAGGATGCAATGATGAACATATGCTTAAACATCTAGACGGCTGATTGATTCAGTATCAATGTATTAAGTTGAGCTATTTAATTTTGATTATCTTGTAATATTGATATCGATGTAAACGAAAAATTTGTGACTCCTAAACAAATTTTTGTGAATGTTATAAAATGATTTAATTCAGGTTAGTCATAAGAAAAATAAAGCAAGAAATTTTGTTTTGTTTAAAAAGGTATCCTTGTCACACCAAGATTAGTATGTCAATTTTATATGTATATTTGGGTTATAACAGTAAATTAAATATCAGAAAGCAACCGAAAACTGCCGGAATCATTTTGAACTATTCTTCTTTAGAAATTAACTCACATTTTAACTTATAACCAATAATAATCGTAACACCAATTGTCTTGGAATAGATTTGTAACATGAATTTCCTTTTCGCTAGATATTTCCATAAGCTTAAGGATGCTTCGTGCTACTATGCCTTCACATGAGAAAAACACCACCAGCTCGACTAATGTGAAATAGTATGTTATCGATAAATCATTGATTAACTTGGTGTACCTTTTTTGCAAATCACTTAGGCATAAACATTATCTTAGTAGTCAATATCGTATCATTATCTTCCATCTTGAAATGACACACTGTAACACTGTACATCGTTAATCTATATTTCATTTAAACATTATGATTATCAGAGCACGATGAGTAGACACAGTGTTAGCAATCGTAACATGAAATCATTATCGTCCATCAAGGTGGACATCACGAAACATACGCCTACGTTTAACTTGCTCTAAATCCTCTATCTTGTAAGTATTTGTATCATTGGTTTTGCAAGACATGACCTCGTATTGTTCAGAAAGTGACATACAGGGATGTTATTGACATCTTTTGAGAGAGAACTCTACAGTTAATGACTAGAGAGGAGAAGGCTCGATCGGTGAGTTGGTTGGGAGATCTGAGTGTCGTGAGGAGAGTGTCAGAAAAGGATATGAGACTTCGCTGCGATACATATGTTACGAATCATCTGGGCTATATCAGTATCTGCAGACTGTTCGAACAATCTGCGGTTTTTTAAGTCACTATCTAGGACTATTTCAACATTCGTAGATAGGTAATAACATGCTCAACTGATTGCAGTGATACTAGCATCCATGGACATACTTATATTACAGATGACGGCACGGTTCCTGGCATTCTCTGATAATTTGTCTCTGTGTTGCCAATGTGAGATCGTGATTCATTCTTTAACTTCATCAGCTGATGTTTTGCGCTGGTTAGCAGGAAGTCGGTCTTCCCAGCATTTAGCATTTAGTAATTGGAGACCATCCATGGGTTTACCTCTTGAATACACAGCTCAAGTTTGTTAATTGCCGATGCCAAATCATCCGAATCAAGTGCAATGTATAGTTGAGTATTATACGCCGATATGTGACACCCAATGAAATGGTCACTGATGATGTCACCAGTTGGGAGAATGTAGACAGTGAACAAGAGCGGGCCGCGGACCGATTCCTGAGGAACACCATATAAGAAGGGCAAACATTTAACCATAAGCAACATGTTACCTACAAAATCATCACTTCAGTTTACTTAATAAAGACATGGTCGTTTATCAGAGTAGGAGCACTGAGAAATCGATCATGTAAACAAAATTGCTTCCTAACCGTCAGTAAAGATCAATGATCCATTTAGGTTACCAGACCTACTATAAACTACCAACCTGTGTCTACGCACTGGGATGAGCTAATTACCTCGCCTCCTTTACCATCTTACTGGGTAAATATTTATGATGAACAATAATATCAGTGATGAACTGCATAGATATAGTGTCTGATCACTATTTGGCTACTCATGGTTCGAACGATATGATTTTCACAAAGTCTTCTTATTCATATAATGGTGACGATAGAAACCAGTTCTTAAGGATAAAGATAATCGTTTACACTAAACATTTTCAAGGGCCTATAAGCATGAGTATTCGAAGATCTGAGGATTATTTAAATTTCACATTCAACATTTTTATGAATTGAAAGGGTATCTCAATAATTCAAAAATGTAATTTAATTTCCAATGTCCTTTATTCAAGTGAAAGCCTTTTTCCGTAATGAAGCTCCTTACGAACGATACATATACTTAAACGGTTACTATATAGTGTAAACAAAGTCTTAAAAAAAAGAACAAACGTACACATGATGAGATATTATATTGATGTAAATGATTGATGCTAACATATACTAATGCCAATCGACACAATTATACTGTTCATGTTTTGTTAAAGTCCAAGGGATGTTTTCTGTAGATAGCTGTTTAGAATGTACATGTACATATCATTTTTACAAAGATTCATCTGAATATCTTATACATCTTACGAAATATAGATTACACTATTTACAAGAAGTTCATTGCCATTGCACCTAAATAAACTACCGAGGAGATAACTGTAATGTTCTTATCTTGAGAATTTAAAATCTAATTCTAATTCTAATCTAAATCGAATTTATTACTCTAAAATTACTCTTTTAAAAAATGTGATTATTATGTTGGTTAAAAAACAAGATTTTGAATGACAATGAAATCTAAGAAAATAATGAAAATGTTTTTTCTTTTTGTTTCTTTTTTTTCTCAAATATTTTGGTGATTAACAGAAACCACTATTTATTTTTTGGCTTAAAGGATTGATTTTCTACTCATATTTTCACAAATAAAACACAATTAATAAGGTTTGAGTATCTTTGGCTTTTTTCACAAAATTTTAATTTCTATTTTACTCTAAAATGAGCAGGGTGACCCCATATTTGATTGTTGAAATTAGAACACCTTTATGTACAAAAATGCCTGTTTTCAGAAAAATCAAAAATTTCTAGGTAGGTTATGTTATTAAGATACTTTTTCGTGAAGTTCAAGGAATTTTGAAAACAGTTGATAAATGCAGAATCGAAAAAACACTTGGCATGCACTCTAAATGGTCACTGGATAATAGAACATGCATATATGTTTATATATAAGTAATCCTTTTACTATTTTCGGCTTTCTGAAATATCAAATGTATCAAAATATAAAAATCGGAAGAAAAGATTTTGATCAGTATTTATGTGTTTGATATATTTATCACACGTTTATTTAAAAGTACGTTAGATCCTAAAGGAAAATGGCTGCAAATCCGACTGTTTCACAGACTTGTATCTGTAAACGCCCATTAATATTGTTGAAAACAATGGACATGGCTAGAGTCAGACAGTGTTATAAATCTTCGAGCTGAATTGATTGTTTTTGGATCTTCACCACAAAGATGATTCTATTCATCAAAATAAACTTTTAAAAACAAATAGTATGTCTACACATGCAAGCTGAGAAACCAATATTAAATTTTCCAACACTTTCAAAGTTTGTTACAACAGTTATGTAAATTCAGCAAAACAACAAAATTTCAAGACCGAATTATCAGTGTTGATCCCTATAGCTCTTAACATCATCGGGGACCACATCATATATATAAAGAACTTTCGTTTTGGACAATATAAAAAAGTTCTAACAAATGTTATTAGTTGAGAGGCTAAGTTAAAAAAAGGTTTAAGAATTATATATATGCATAGCAGATATAACAAATATTAAAATCGTTGTTGACCAAACACTTTCAACTTACAGATTGAATAAAAGAAATAACACTCTAATTTGATCATTATTTTTGAATTATTCATATTTTGAATTTGTGTGAGAGTTCAAACAGTGGAACACATTATTTGGTTGTCATTTATGAATATGCATCACAAATTATGTAAACGCTCCTCTTTGCATGGCCATCAGATGTTTCTCTTTGTTGTGACCTTTGTTATTTCATCTGCTTGTCATAACCCTTTGCAGTAGGTGAAAACAGATCCATCACTCATTAATTATTCATTAGCTGCAGAACACTTTATACGAAGCTTGCACTTTGAATTCATGAGGGAAATTTTGAGATAATGGGAAATCATTTATTCATCGTATTGTGTTCTAAATCATGATTCTGAAAATTTGAATGACCAAGTGTCTGTTCCTTTTGATGAGAAATCATTCTCCCTGTTGATGGACAAAATGTTTCGTTTGATGTTAAATTGATTTAAATCATGCAAATTGATTTCAAATTGGTTCTCCAACTTAAATGATGATGACAATACATTTGCCTATTTCATTTTAAATTATATCGCTTTTCATATAAAACAATACCATATAATTCAATAATACAGGAGATATTATCAGTCTACAATATTCGTTAAAACACAGTCTAAGTAAACCTAGCCTCAATATTATCCCTTTCACTTCTATACTGAGTCTAGAAAGGCTTGGTTGAGAGTCGCGTCAGCCCACGTGACCAAGTTGACCAATCAGAACTGAGCTTACCAAGCCACAATAGTCTGCCTTCGCACGTATAACGTTGGAAGGTCATAGGTCGCAGAAAGGTCGGCTGACGCGACCCTCTATTAGACCTTTTTAGACTCAGTATAGAAGTGAAACGGATAATATTGAGGCTAGGTTTACTTAGACTGGTTAAAACAGCTTTTAGAATACCAAGTTATAGCAGGTTTAGTAAATGTTAAAATTATTTTTATAGAATGGTAAGACATGCGTTTACAGATTCTTACAAATTGTTCGATGCCTTTAAATTCATTGAACATTTAAAATACATTCCTATACAAATTGGTCATATTGATATATTTATATCACTTCACAAAACATAATATTAACTTTTATCACGTGTTAAAACAATTGGAATGTGAGAAGTTATCATTCTGTCGATACGAAAGATGTCTATTAATACCGATATTTTAAAAAATGAATGAATTATTAGAAAGGAAATAGGGTTTTGTTCAAAGGCTTCTACTAAACCACTGATATACCATTCGTAAGACACCCGTTTACGGAAGAATGTTTATTTCTATCAATATGTTCTTTGTTCAATACATCGTCCATTGAAGGGTTTGTGCGTTTTTTATGAGTAGTTTTAATCGATCCAAAAGCTACTCAATGAATAATTTATTCGCTTATCAATACAGCAGAACCAATACTTTTTGTGAAAATGTATTTCTTTTGAAAATTGTTGACGCCTCCTTTGAAAACATGATAATATCTGTAATACAATTCGATTTCTCAATGGTTTGTAAGAGCATTTTCTTTTCAACACAAAATTGCTTTTAGTTACTTTTACGTTTTCGTAGCTAAAGCTCAAAGAGTGTGTTTATTAATGTCACACCCAGTCGAGTAATTTGAGTCGTTTGAGTAACCTGGCAGCGCAACAGACACTGGTAGTTACTATATTTAGAAATGAAGTAGTAGTAGCAAAAGTAGCAGTTGTAGTTCATGTAGTACTTGTAGTAGTAGACGCACATGGTGTAGTATTATATTATTAATATCTCATATGCATCATAACATTTTTATATTTAAACCATGACCATAATATAGAACATGAGTTAAGTAACAAACTGGCTTGAGCAATTACTTTATAGATTAACTCTCAATATATACATATATATCATATCTAAATACAATACAATCATATGGATGGTAGTTCCTTTTCAAAGATTCTCTAAATCGTCGAAGCGAAATTGTTTTCCTTCACAAGATAACAAACATGTCCTTATCTTATAAGATATTAAAGGCGTTGTTTTTAATAAAGGGAAGGGTAGTAAAAAGTCCAAAAAAACAGGTGACCCGAGACTTTGTTCCCTTTTTTGGTAGATCTAAAGGATGCAACTTTGAGAAAGAGTTACCGGAAAATGTTTGATTGATTTCTTATGTTTTGTTAATTATTATAACAATATTGATAGTTTTCAAGGTTCCACATGTTGAATTATTATAATTATGAAACAAAAATACGGATTTCAAATACTCTTTGTCAGAGTTTGATTACAACATCGAAATATACATTACGAGTTTGATCATTAAGAAGACATAATGTCGTGCTAGAAAATGAAATCTGGGGTGATTATTGTTCTCTCTTAAAAGTAAAGTTGATCGTTCAAGGAAATCCTTAAACGCTTTCTTCATGGCACGTTTTGGTCCGTTAAATCACCTTTTTCATTTCTGTTCAGTAATTTATTATGACGATAATTTTTTCTTTAAATCTTAAATGGATTTAAATGAATACATAAAATAATTGAAGTATCTCTTTCAAAGTGACGATTAATATTGTCTGAGACAGTGCTATCATTTACACATCATTTCTGGAAAAATGTCTGAGGCAGGCCCATGACACATTATTTATATGGCATAAACTGAAAAGGGTAATTGTAATCGAATTGATTTATCGTCTTATATGGTAATAAGTCCGTTTTAAATACATATAATTCCTGAATTCATTTCCCCCTGTCAAATGACTAACATTTAGGCTTGACAGAGATATTATTAAAAGTGAAAAAGTTCTATTTGACATTTCGATTCCATTGATTTGCATGAACGAATGCATTTATTTTGCAATTTTGTTGATATAACATTTACATTGCCAATTGGCATAAAAGAAAGCTCAGATTTTCTTCGGAGCATACAATTTTATAGGAAATAATTATGAATTGATTTCATATTTGAAAGGTTGAACCACTGCAATCTGAACCATCAGCAAAGCAAAATTGACACCGTTATACAAATTCACTTGACATTTGACATTTATTTTAAATGCTGGAGCAGTTATTTTCAATACTATTTCTAGTTATGAATATCCTCAGATAAGGTTAACATAAACACAAAACAACTTGAGACGGAAAAACTACGTGTGAAATATATCTCTTTTCCTGTTTTCATATTTATTGTATCTTTCTTCTTTTACTCCTGAAGTCAATTTTGAAAAACATTATTTGAACACGCATGAAATTGCTCAATGCAAGCTTTGTTCAAAGTGTAGTGTTGATCACAGACATCTAAAAGAATAATTCTACTTAATTACTGATTTTAGAAACAAATCATGTAGGTATAGATCTAACTAGCAGAAAGAGCTTGAGAAGTCCTAGAGCAAAGTTGTGAAAGCATCAGCCAAGGGAACATTTCATGCAAGGAAAAACTTTTTATGACCACTTTTGTACATCATTTCAGGTCAATGTTATCGTGTAATAGTTTGCACATAAGCAAGTTTAATGCATGCCAAGTTATTATTTTATATTTAGGTTAATAATGTTTTCTTAACATACATGTACGTTTTGTTAAGCCCAACCATATAATGGGTTGTGAAAAACGCTTAAGTGGATGCTGTATGATTTTTTCCTCAAAGCCCACAGATATAAAATTTAGGTATCTAAAAAAAGCAGGTAGAACAACTTTGACTGAATACCAACGGGTGGCTTGTGATTGTGGTATTTAAATGGTTAATTCCTTATAAACAGAGCTTATATTAATGTATGATCTTATCATCTGAATTTCTTTTGTTTAAATGCCATAAGATAAGATGATTTATTTGCACAAAGTACAAAACTGAGATTAGACATGATGTTCTAAATACGTTTTTTCATTAAGAATGACTTATTAAATGCAAGAAGGAAGATTTATCTATCAAGAAAGAAAACCACCTTATTACATATTTGAACTTATGTTAAACAAGATCCTAATTTGGGGGGATGCCCTCTTTGCGATTTGTCAAGTATATGCATAGCAGTCATAGACTGAGTTTTCTCAGTTCAAGAAAAGTGTACTTGCCAATGAGTCTGATGTCACTTTCTCGAGTCAGTGAATCGATATCCCATATCCCGTATTGTCGATATACCGTCGCTAGAAATCTTGATATGAGATAAACGATATCAAACTGAAAACAAAAGATATCTTATAAATTTTAAAAGTTATATATACTTTTGTTGTGATTAAACAAATGATGCAATATTCACACTGATGATCAGATGATAAAGTCATTTTATGAGATACTTTATATCAAAACCAAAGTAAGTTCTCTCTATTACACCTCCTATCTTCGTGCATTCATCTGCGAACACATAAACCTCCACTGTTGTGGTTTAAAAGCCCCCAGGCGCGAAATGAGATCAGCTAGAAGTGCTTGTGAGGACAATTTCCAGCATATGCTCTCTGTTGAATTGATATAACGTTTATGGCAGCAGAAAAGCATCTTCGTATGAGACTATTTCATAATGCGCTTCCATAGCAAGGTGCGACGTAATGTTGGTTTAATAAAGCTGTTGCCTGTTGAAAAATGAACGGAATTACATTCAGTGAGGTGCAATCGATACTAACGAATTTTGTTAGTGGTAGGTTATTTATTTGTATTTTTTAAAGTAAAACTTACAACTTGATTATAACATGATCTCAGTATTCAAACAATTATTTTGACAATTTTTATTTCAATCAACATTTCTAGAAAAATATTCATTGTAAACTTTTGTTAAGTAGAAACTGTTGGGAAATGACATAGGTCAAAATGTTTTGATATCTTTCGTAATTAATCTAAATGTATTTGTATGTGAGAGATTTTAACAGATTGATATTCGCTGACTATTGCGTCTGTCACTTAAAACTAATCATCTAAAATATTCAACACATACGTCGGAATTTATAATAGACTAGGCTTTATGATGTTTGACAAATCTTAACATATTAAGAAGTATACCAACGTTGTCCTGATTTACCAGTAACCAGATATTCAAAGAAACTCTTGTTCTTTAACGATGACTGTTGAGAGACATTTTGTTTGAATACGAAATGATTTTAAAAATCCCCAAAATGTTTGGAATGGTCAGAAGTATGAGAACGAAAGTTATGTAATTGCTTTACAATTACCAAACTACTTGAAGCATGTTTATGTAAATCGTATTTCATTTTCACAGGGTAAAAAGGCTAATGTGGGTTTTTCTTGTCACTACACACCTTTTGTTATTTCTCTTATATGTATCATATATCTATATTGTATATATTGTTTTATGGTTACGTTTTGATCCGATTCATAATGTAGTTGAGAACTGTCAATATATTTGAGATGACTTAACAAGTTGAACCAAAACAGAACTATTTGAACAACGATTGCTTGTATGTCATTAAGTTTGTTAATCTATCTTAATGAGGTAAACGTTATTAATGATTTGATTCAAACGGTCTTCGTTCCAGTCATGCAACAATATTATGGATATTAAATATGCTATGAAGATGAAAATCGAACTTTTGAATTTATGCGAGGTATTAGTAAGGTATTTGCAAAACAAATTATTGAAGGATATCTTCATTACAGATATGAGAGTCTATACAGTGCTCTGCATAAATGAAAATGAGTATCCACTTGTGTCGGATCTCCTAAAGAAACCTTCTCATGCGTGTATATGGAAATTTCCATTCCCCCCACAAATCTAGCAACCGTGTCTCTGCTCTACAAAACATAGTTCAAAGACAAGAATTCTTTTCCGCATCTTCGTTAAGCAAATGATGTTTGCAGAAATGTCCTGTAATCTTAACTTCATGGAGAAATATCTCTTACTTAAATGATAATTCATTTGCATGCTGTCAAACATATATACTCAATGACTCTAATGTTTGAAATTGTACTTCTTCACAACTGATGTGCCTGTCACAAGGGTTCATGGTTATCATTTACAATATATTTTGTTATGTACTCTTTTGAAAAGTTGGTATCGTTTCTTTTGCCCCTGAGTGTAGTAATTACTGAGCAAATTGAAAAAGAAAACATTTAAAATATCATTTACAAGTAGGACTGATAACACAGACAAATCATAACTTCTTCGAATTCGAGTGTTCAATGTTGGGCACTGCCCGATTGCGTCTGTATCTCATAACGGTGTGAGGTAAGTAGAAAGAGATCAATTATTTATCCATTATTCCAGAGCTTCTGCATACTAGATAGGAAATTTGCACATGAAATGAATGAAAGATAATACTTTGTGACTTACTTTTGATATCATAGTCCAGCTAATATTTCTGTCTGCTTATCATTTTTGTTTGTAAACGACAAACCGAAAACCTATTGCCATGAATATAAATTGATGCTTAAAAAACGATGATTACAATAATGTTTTAAAACAAATTGAAGCAGTAATAACTCAAATATAGAAGTTCAGCCATGTGATTTCTTTTTATCCAAAGCAACAACGAAGTTGCCGGGGTATAAAATGGGCACCGTCCTTCAGTCCCTCCATTACACTTTGTGTCCGGCTCATTTATAACTAATCAGCCATGTCAATTCAAATTCGTAGTTGAAATGGAGAAACTTGTAATTGTAATAATGTGTCATGAGTAACAACTTTTAGAATATCTACAAAAACTATTAGGGTTTAGAAATTTACTAAGAGTCCTGTCTGGTTAAAAACCTCTTAACTATGTCTCACAGGTTGTTCAAACTTGGTATTGAGATTCATATTGTCATGAGGGTATGAATGTGTAGCATATTTTTGTTTGTGAAAATAAGAATTGTTTTTCGAAAAGGGATGACTCTGTAAGAAACGTTTTTAAATTCAAATTTGTGTGTCATGACATTCAACACTACCATTTTCGTTTTTATTTTAACTTTTTATATCGATGCATTATAAGATTGGATATGTCCTTTCTAAAAAAGTTTGAAATCATTGGTGTACAGTTTAGCTCTAAATGATAACAAGTGTTGAGGTTTGAACGAATATATTAGTGAGTCATTTTGGACCATATGTTCTCTTTCGGTTTAAATATAATCAAATTGATCACGGGGATCCTAAATACGTAATACATGAAATTTGGTTTGATTTTAATTTTGTAAGTTTACTCAAATTGTGCCCAACAGTGAACATAATGTAGGTATCATTTAGTGTGTACATTGTTTTGTATTTGTGTGACATATTCATCTGCATGATTAAAACAATATTTTACATCAAAACGGTGATATAAAAAGCTTGAATTGAATAACATTAGTAAAATCTATACCTATTGTGTCATTTGGGGAGATTTAGCTCGACCGTGTGAGCTGTTTGTTCTTAGATAAATTGATTTAAAGGTATTCGCATAAAAATGGCAGCCAATGGACTTTATATGAAACCTCATTATTTGTTCTCTTACTATGAATAATTGGTATGTGTGATGAAATCTTTGACACTATCACAATAATACATTTAGCATTAACGTACAATTATCAGTTCAAAATTGAAAACATAAAATTATTAAAAAGCATGATACATAAATGCTGAAAAATTGTGTCTTATGATCATGTATGACATCCATTTATGGTTATGATAAACTCGTGTGTGTTTCAGTCTTTGGTGACTGTAAGTTTGGCATAATATAAACAAACAACAATCGATGGGTTCGGCTAGTTCAGGAACAGTGCCCTTAAATACAAAAGCATTCAAACACTTCTGGCTCTACTCCAGTAACGATTTATATTGTTTGTTAGTAACTGCCTTTCTGTGCCATGATTCAATCTAGAACAAGCAAGTTAATTACAAATACATGCTTCATTAATTTACATACGACAGCTGATTGCCTCACAATGAGCATATGGATGATCACAGAGGCGTACTCGCATACTGTATTGATAATTGTCAATTGATAAAGTAACGAGTATCATTGATAAACTAGTTAAGTAGTATTTGTTTATAAAGGGGGAAATAAATACAAGTAAACGCTTTCAGCTATTGCCAGTCATTTCACAATAGAAGCTCTTACCGAACTTGGATTTTCTAAAAAGGAGCGCTGTCTGATAAAAAAGAACAAATTTGAAAATGGAAAATAAGATAATGTTGACGATCAAGAAGTACAATGAGGTAAATAACATTTCTAGGCTTATCACAACATCACTCTTACACGAAATCTGTGGAAACATTATCACTCAGATTATCAGAATTCGAATTAATTTAATTAGAAAGGATAATATCATTACATTTGATATTTGGAAAACTGTGTTCTATATCATTTGTCATTACATTCTGATGATGATATGAATAATGATTATAATTATTATGATAATGAAAGTCATAATAATGTTACTAATTGTGAATGAAGAATTTGCTCTGAGTTCAGACATAACGTTATTGGTAACAGAAGTATTTTAAAAGATAATTCATATCTAAAAATAGCGTCACATTACCTTGAATACAATGTCAATATATGTATTCCAGACTGCAAAGAATGACAAAACAAGTAAACTGCATGATGGAAAACAAAGAAAAAGTAAAAAAAGCCCTCTAAATACACTTGTAGAAAAAGAATTCAGGATAATAATTACTTTAAATGTTTTTATATAGTAAAACATTTTCATAACATCAGCGCTATGTTCATAGTTTTATATGAGAAATAACAAAACCCAGCTGTTTAGGTGAATTAACACAGGCCTCAGAAATGTGATGTGAAAAATATATTGTATCAAATGTTTTATTGATCACTGTACATGTTAGCTCACATATCACTTATACATGAATATTGATTCAGTATTCAATAGCTAATCGTTACTTTCATTCTGGCACTTACACACGGTGACACGGCAAATAGCTAATCAATAGTATACAAATCCATGATAAAAGTTTTCAGAGAAGAATGTGTGGATATAACTGTTCTAAGGTAAATTTAGTTTAGTTATGCACATGAACCAAAAATAATTAATTACTTGTTAGAAAATCATAAGGTTGTTTCTCAAATGTTAATCCATGATGATGACGCCTATTGTGTTGACATTAGATTCCAGGAATTATCCCACTGATTTGCAATTTCTAAAGGGATGTTTCATGGTGTTACTCAGTATATTTTTCATAAGTATGATATGCTGTAGCAGGTTTTATGATACATCCATGAATCGCCTTCTGTTTCGGTCCTTAATCAACATTGAAAATGTGAGAAAATTCAAACTTGACCAGGAAATCTTTTGTTGAATTAAGGCTGACCAAAGATGAGCTTGTTTTATAGGATTCCCGTTTCTTTCATTTGACGGATATAGTTTGTAGCTAGTTAGTGAAAGACACAGAATCATCGGCAATGTCAAAGCAAAACTAGTTCTTTGACCACAAAAAGCGGACCTGTGCTAGAAGGTCTTGTATATTTTCAAGTCATACTTAAACTGATTTTACAAGGTGACAGTTTTGAGTGTTTGGAATGTAAATATAAAAAATATCCGTGACAAAAAGATTTAACTGTCGTCCAAAAGAAACTGTTCTACATTGTGTAATCATTCTGATTAAAAACTAAAAAACGATAAACAAAGTCCTTTTTATCGAACAATCATTTCAGTAAACAACAAGCTAGTCAAAATTGAAGGCGAAAACCCCACTAATTCAATATAAAGTAGGCAGGGGTCAAAATGTTTATTGCTCCGCGTTCATTGATTTTGTTTTCGCAATTATCTCGTTAATGTAATAAAATGAGCTACTTTTGTGCCAGGTATGAGCAGCCCGAGCGTTATCACTTTAAAATCTGTCATGTGTAACGAAAAATGCCAGAATTTGAATCACGTCCCCTGTCATCAATTTCAACCTTTACATTACATCTGCATCCAAGAATGTCTATAAATGGGAATGTGTGGATGAAGTCCTACATGTAAGATTGACATATCATGGAGTCGTCCAAATGGTAACCAGCCTTTAGAGCTCAACAATCACAGTTTAATCTTATTATTGCATGCCAATTCTGACGTTATGACTTCGAATGAAATTGCCATATGTCGATTGATTATAGTGCACGAGATCATAATGGCATGTCGACTTTTGATGTTTACTATCCTTGACCTTACTAAGAGACAACGGTGGCGGTGCTCTAACGTTACAGATATCGCCGCTTTGTCGATTTTCAGTTGGGATTCGGGATATTTATTCTATGCTGTTTAAGGTGGGTTTTTTTCACTAACAGGGTGACAAAAATTCATTATAAACATTTATAAAAACCTTTTCGTCACGTTACCTAGCTCCAACGAAACGGACCCGTGATTATGACATTTCTTGCCATTTTTGCAAAACAAATTGATTACTGCTCAATTAAAAGTTTTAAACATTAAAGTTTAGATTTCAATTATGTTGTTGACAACTGAAGATATCGATAAAAGATTGTTTTCAAAATTTTAGTTTTAAAATTTTAAAGTTTCTGTTGGACATCAGTTAATTAAAGGTTGAGATGAAAAGAGTACATGAAGAAGAAATTAATTTATTTAAAAAAATTAAAAAAATATGGCATGCCCGTGTCTGTTTTTGCCAGTCGCGAGCAAGCAGTTTCTCACTTCGTTTACATAAAGTGAAAATGCCTGTTTCTCACCGCTACACTTGGATTATTGTTGAAGTATTGCATATCAGTTTGTCTAGCTTATGCATAACCATGGTATCGATTCTTGTGGTATGCACCTATATATCCACCACTTTACCAAGTGATTTGAAATCAGATTATTGAATTTTAGGAATTTACTCGTAATACTTGTATTTGTCTATGAAATCAAAATCACAAGAATTTCCATTAACTCCCCAAACTTCAGAAATGAGTAACCTAAACGTTGTTAAATGTTTCACTTATAAATATAAAGGATGTTGAGCCAATCTTTACAGATTTATGAGAGACTATAAACGAGTATAAACTTTAAAAAAATAAATGACTTATAATAAACATATTTACATCACATAGTTAAAAGTATAAAAGGGATTGTCGTCGTTTTAGAAGAAGAAAGCAGGTTTGGGCTGTATAGTAAGACACTTGTTGATTGCACATGACAAATTTCATTTTATCAACATCATTAAAAGTCATAAAGATATCGTTGAATTGATCACATCCCCTTAAAAGGAAAGGAAGTCGCTTTCACAGGAATGCAGAGGGCATTGTAATAAAGCATGGCGTTCATCTTCAATCCAATCTTTACAATGAAAACACGTTCTATCCTGTAGAGGAGTACAATTACTATTATATTATCCAGTTTCAACTCGTAGAGGAGCGACAGCACATCTAAAAGTGATAATGCACGTCTATAAGAACGATGCATATTGCACAGAGCATAACATTCAGGATGTTAATCACCTTTAAAAGTAGCATACGTTCTTAGCTTATTATATATTGGCTCGTTGAACCCTTAACATTAGAAATAGTTCGATTCTTATGGTATGCACTTATATATCAACCACTTAACCAAGTGATTTGAAATCAGATCATTGAATATTTGGAACTTACACGTAATACTTGTATTCGTTAACCGCTCAAACTTCAGAAATGAATAACCTAAACGTTGTTAAATGTTTCACTTCCTATATGAGAGGACAAGTCAAAAGCTCAAAGACACAATGCAATGATATTTGTTATGGGAAACAAACGCCAGGGTTTGTTAGCGTGCACAGGTGTGTTTTTGTAATCAATTTAGGGCTCATTATAGCGGACACTGACCGATATTTGAGATAAAATGCTGATTGATTTTCAGACGATGCGTATATCACTTTGCAAACGTATTAATTGAAGGAATTATTTCAAGGCAGTCCTAACCCTCTATCGCCAACAATGTGAATGACGCTACTCCACAATATGTAGGTCACAACACATTCAGATGATATCAGATGTTTGGCAAAATAATAGTTATTGATAAAAAGATAACTACCTTCTTGTGTTTTGTGTTTCCGTATCATTAATGTCATATATGATAAATAGTTGCGAGTCACATCTGGTAGGCAGCCCTAACCCTCTGTCGCCCACAGCGAGACATTCACCGTGATGTATTGTGAATAACACTACTGCACAATATCTAGGTCACAACACATTGAGATGAAATCAGATTATTTTGCAAAATGATAGTTAATGATAAAAATATAATTACCTTCTTGTGTTTTGTGTTTCCGCACCATTAATGTCATATATGAAATAAAAAACAACTTATTAAGAAAAAATACTTAACAAAAACTAAAACTTGACAATTATTATAGATTGTAAATGATTTGTGCATAGATATCGTCTGTCGTTAGGTCATCTGTCTATACGAGATGTTTGACAACATGAGTTTTGTACCATTTGCAATATGTTGGGATGATATTCGCTGCAGTTGAAAATATAAAACAAAAAATATATATATAAAATAATGTCAAGTAACTTGGATAGTTTAATTGAGAATAAAATTATCAGTAAAATGTTTACAAAAGTGTATATCACGTCAAAAACGTTTTATCTTGTTACATGTTATCCAAACGTGTGATAGACAACTTGTTATAACGATATGGAGAACATCTACCATCTACTTTAAAACCATGGTTTACAGCAAATCGGGATGTGTTATTGTGATGATAATCAATTGATAACGGCAAAGTATGATTCTAGCTGTGGCTTCTATTGCACAAAAGGAAAATGGTTTTATAGATCACAACTATTTTTAGGAATTTGCAAATCGTTTGTCAAAAGATTTCGAGATCAAAACACTAAAAGCACCGATTTACTTTGACTTGTATGTGCCTGTCGTGTTATAGCGAGTGTTCACATGTCATTCAAAAATTGTAATATAATCTCTCGTGTCGCAAAGACAACATGAGGCGCCTATGGAAAGAGCACATTGATAATTGCCTGTTGTCCTCATGGAAACATCCTCTGATTATAGCGTTCATGGTTTACTGGTCTATCATGTAAGCACTGTAAGTTATGAATCTCTTCGAATAAACCCATAGGCTTTTAAAACATTCAATTGTTCTATCATTTCGAACACATTCCTGTGTTCAATCTCATTCAATACAATATCAATACTGCAACAAAATAGCTCAGAAATACAACAGAAGCTAATGAATAAATATGGTATATTTGGATCATCAAACAAAATTGGTGTTAAATGCAACACTAAGGATCAGTGAATAATAACAAGGGCAACCAGTACTGGAGTATTGAACCTCTCGGGATTATTGAATTTAGCAGTCAGACCTAGAAGTTTGTAAGACCTTTTATAACGGAGTCATAGACACCTATTATGATCGCTTCACGTCTTGGTCTTTTGAATGGAATCAGTCCCCCACACATACCAGAATAATCATTACAAACTCGCCTCTTTGAATGGCATACTGGAAACCGGCGGAAGAGAAGGAGTTTTGATAAAGTCTTTTACAAATAGTTTCGGTACAAATTTCTTTAAATACGTTTAATTTTATAAGAATGTTGGATATAAAGAGGTTGATCAGCGATAATATATTCTCGGCTTGTCTTCATTATTATAAAGTCTGCTGTAATGTAGATCTCATGTTTGCATTCAGATGTAGATGTATTTACCAAATAATATGGAAATGGTATTGCCATTTATTTAACTTTAAACCTGCATTTTTCCTAACCTTGCAATATCTTTATCATCCCAAAACCCCCTGCTCAGTGATTATCAACCAGATTCGTAAACATGACAATCTATTCTGGAACTTTTTAGACAGTGTCCTGGTATTGCTTAAAGGTGCAGGAGCACGTATTTTGATAATTTTACATTTTAAAATTTTCACTGATAATTGTACGTTTATGCTAAATGTATTTTTTGATAGTGTCAAAAATCTCATAACACCAACCAATTATCCATAGTCAGAGAACAAAGTATGACGATTCACCTAAAATACATTGGCGGCCATTTTGTGTGAACACCTTTAATACATTTTATGTAAGAAAAATGAATCGCATGGACAAACTTTACATTATAAATTTGAATTATTACTGCTCTATTTAGTTTAAATGCATTGTCTTTCAATTGAAACCATTAATTTTTATTTTCCTGACATCACCTTATATTCCTCCTGAAAACGTGCTTCTGCCCCTTTACGATAATTCTGAGATTATATAATTAGTCTGGTCAAGCCATTAGAACGTCAATTGCACCTTAACTATGTTACAAACTAATAATGGATAGTATAAAGAATCGTATACAACTTTAAGCAGCTTCAAATAATAAACATAACATTGTGACGGGATATACAAAAAGTGTGACACTGCTATTCAGGGATTGACTTTTTAACATTAATTACAACTTGTTGTCCTTTTGAAACTGATTTGACTTTTAACCTAATTCTTCTAACCTAGCAGTATTTATCGTCCCTGGCCCGTGTGATTATCAACCAGATTTTCATACATTAATCCTATTCTGGATCTCATCAGACAGTGACTAAGTATGGCTTAACTTCATTCTGGGTATAGTGTTGTGAAGCCATCAGACGGTCAATTTCACTTGAACCATAATACAAATTACTCATTGTTAGTATATATAAAATGTTGTACAATTTTAAGCAGCTTCAAATAACAAACTTTACACCTTGACTGGAAAATGTGCCTCAAATCTTACGATACAGCTTTTCAGATATTACTTAAAATAGTGAATGTGAATTTTTAATGTTATATCATGGAGTAAAGATGATCCTTATGGCCTTCACACAATCCACTTTGTCTATTGTCTTATCTAACTACTATGTATTACTACAATAAGATATACACATTGTATGATATGATTGATTTTTCATACACAAAATAAGAACGTCGAAATTTTTTTAAAAGATTTTAAAGTTTCAATGAGTATTCGGAAAACATACGAGAATATATTTTTTCAAATATCAAGCGATAATTTTCATGATTTTGTTAAAATTCTTTTTTTATATACAAATACATTCATAAACAAGAGTGTAACATGTCAAATCTTTCTAAGCAGAAGACTCGTTTTTTAATTTGTAATTGTCATGTGCAAAAGTGTAGATTTTAATTTCTCCATGTTAATGCAAATCATTGGAAGCAACTTAAAATGTCTTTGATTGTTGGTTACATAAGCATGATTAAATGTTTACTCAAGCCAATATGATAAATAAGGATATGAATAATTAATCAAAACCTGATAATGACATGGAGAGATTCAGTCGCATGAATTCAAGCAATTGTTGATAGATTGTCAGATGAAATAATCGTGACTAAAATACAAAACTCCATTTCAACGATAATTCGTCATATAATTAAGTCCAAAATCGTCATAATTATTTACAATTCGGAACAATATTAGTCCCTGATAATTATTTACTCTCTCTTTAACGGCATGCACATTCAGTATTTCTTCCAGTATCTTCTCTAAATATCATTAGTACAATACGTTATGGTGATTGCTCCAAGATGTGATAAAGAAGCTTCAAAGGGAATAAGCAGTTAGGAGAGTGATCTCGCATAAGCATGTGGGTTCTCTGTTGTGGTTTCCTCAATTGTTAGTTAGTGAGTATAGTATCAATCATACCTATTTACCAACTTTGATTCATAATCATATCAGAAAGGGAAGTCTTAGTGAAACAAAGTCCATCTATCATATTTTAAGATGCAGAATTATTGTACATTTTTAACTTTATATTAGAATTCATAATTTGGTGTTTTTTAAATGAAAGAGCACTTTTGAATTGTGTATGGGAATTTGATCAAATTCTACTCATAATATTCTGTATGGATTAAAATGGCAAACTTGTACAATGCATTGTACTGACGTATATCTTTTAAGACAGTTTTTCTTACAATTGCAGTATTATTTCAGGATTTAAAAAGAATATTCCCTCTCAAATCAAATAGATGTTTTGTATACTCATGTAATCCATATCCAAATATAAAGGTATTCTATAGCAAATAGAACATAGCAATGTGTACATTAACACAATTTCAAAAATATTTGATCTTTTTTCAAATTTTGAACTAGTGTATAGCAAATAGCAAACACATCTCACGTCATTCTATAAGATTAAATGTCACCCAAAGAAAAAACGTTAATTAAAACTGACACTTGAGTTAAAACATAATGTCAAAGTTGTTTACAAAATCAAATATATATCATATTTACATATTAATTTGGTGAACAAGGGTGAACAAGTTAGACTGGTTTGGATACTTACAAAAGTTTAGCCAAAATAAGAGATGGATCATCGGTATCGCATATCGGTATCTGCAACTACTTGGAATTGTTGTTATCAATTTACGACTGATGTTATACATGTATAAGATAATACATAAAGCGTTTACTGAAGTCATGTCACAATGACGTTATACAGCTAACTTCCGGGTACAAGCCTGTTTGCTTTACAGGGGAATACATGGATTTTTAAAGTATGTGTTGAATTTAGACTGAAAACACCTTTATCGATAAATTGAGCTTTCAAACAGTATTTGCCTGTAAATATTTCAAAATTTTAACTTATTTTTTTGATGACATAGAGCTTGCATGAACAATTTTGAATATCAAAAGAATTCAAAAAATAGTTTTTCAAAGATTTATATTCCTCCACGATCAAAAGCTTTGCTGTGTAAAGTTGACATATATCCATTTACTTGAGGATAAACATTGAACGTTTCTGCCACTACAATGATTATATTGAGGAGATCATGCATTGCCTTTTTCAACTCAATGGTTTCTTCACCCAGAGCATTTATCCAAATTGAATGACTGTCCAAGATTACATTATGTGTCTTAGAATAACAGATTGAATCTGTAAGTTGAAAAAAAATTCTGGCTCAAATATTATACACATTTTATCAATGACAAATGTTCCAATCTTGCAGCATTAGCAATTTTCAAAAACAGTAGTTACTTTTTGAATAAATCATTCGTATTTGATTATACCACTTGTTTTCACTTGTAATCAATTATCACACATTGAATGACATTATTTATTTTTTCGCTTACCATTTTCAATTCAGTCATGCCTCCATCCCTAAGAAACCTTTAACGGACATGTGATTAAGGAGTGTAATTCAATGGTTATAACGAGTGTTTCATGGCCCGAGTTATTCCACAGTAGCTACTTCCTGGAACTATATCCACCAGTCACGAAGCCTTCCAAGTGGCAGCCTATCGGTGTGATGCAAATACTCCGGTCACTCACCGATATCAGAATCCTTAATTGACTGTCAACAGACCATTAGATTCCATCAGATCCTCTATAAACTATCCTTCTGTAATGACTTCCATCTATTTTGGCGGCAATCACTCAACCATATTGCTAAGAAGATATGATGGTATATTATGATAGACCAATGTGTTTCAAATCATTAAATAATGCTTAAATATATTCAATGTCCTGAGTTATTTTATTTATTGATATAGCTTTTCTGACATTATTTCACTATCTAAAACATTAATTTCTCCTTAATGTTACGTATGTGTTACAATGAAAGTTTATGTTCATAGTTTTGCACAAATAAAGAGTCAACGATGGCAAAATAGCAATTCAAAGTCTCATTATTAGATCAGTTTTTAATATCTACTATTTACCACCCAATGTCAGATTGAACTTTGAATATAAAATTGTCTATTCATTAAATTTTGTGTACGTTGTTAAATTATTACTTGTTTATAAGTGTTACAAGTTTGCTATGTATGGAATTTTTATTCTTACATGTCCTTCTCTTGTATGGAGTATTGAAAAAAAAAAGTAAAAAAAAATGCAAAGTCTCCGAAAATAGCAAATAAAAACTTCTTTTTTGTTTGCTGACGGTTTTATTTCCACTTTTAAGAAAAGCGTGTTTTCTTGATAACAGTAGTTATAAGCACATATTTGTGATACGAAACTACGGTTCAGGTTTCGTATCCAACTGGATACGAAACTTTAAAACAATCACTCCTGCTATATCTCATTCAATGTTACAGTTACAGTTACAGTTACAGTTATGTTCATCACTGTATATGTTAATATTTAGAGGTTACAAAATTTCACATCATACCTTATATCAGCCCGAGACCCCAGTATCAGCCCGAGGGCGCAGGCCAGAGGGCTGATATGGGTTGAGGGCTGATACTAGGTATTATATGAAAAGTGACTTTTTGTAACCTTTTTATCATATTTGTTTTTCTCTAGAATAATTTAATTTTTTTAATTTTTGGATAAATGTAGGCTTATTTTCATAAAAAAAGTCAAAATGATCATTGCTTTTAAGAGTCAAGTGTGAGAAAGATACTGTTAGCAGCTCCACTTATTCAAATTACTAGAATATTGATTCAGAATCATTTGACGTTTTTAAGAACATTAACAGTCACAATTGTCAACACCATCGTGTTTTGTTGCAGTAAACGTACTGCTATGCAGAAAATGCCTTTACGTTGATAAGGATTTGCAGACCGGTCTGATATGGCTGATATGGATTTGCGGACCGGGCGGCAATATGGGTGCTGTGTCCTTGCCTCTATCACACATGCAAAACACCTCATATTTTTTTTAGATATATGATAAACGGATATATTGTATTGACCTCACGCGATATAACTGTTGGATGTATAGCATATTGTTTGTTGTTCAAATTTTATCAAAAATTTATAATTAAAATTAATTATCACTGTCTGTGCTTTATAACGTAGGTTTTACAAACAAATTAAAGTCTGTATGTTTAAAGATGCTATATCATAGTGCAATAATTTTACGTCTACGTTGTATTTTTAGAAAATTTTAGCGACCAACCTTGAGAAAATCGGACCAAAATTCATCAAATAGGAGATAATTTACCAAATAATACCGAAACGGCACTCGACATAAAGGCGAATCAAGTGTGGCCATTTCACAACTTCCGGTTTCTAAATGTACTCTTGAAAACCGTCTTTGTCGCGCTCAACTAGATTTTATATTCTTTTTCTCCGAATAAGGTATTCGTTGCTGTCAAAGTTGATACCCATCGAACGCAATTACGGTAGTTGAGACACGGTGTAAATCCTACAAGCATAATGATTACATCACCGAAAGCGGGTTCACAAAATGACATGCCCTTTCTAAGAGGGGTACTGTGCTTGAAGCGTCGAAATAAGTATGATATTGTTGATTAAACAATCTAAATATGATATCAAAATTTCGACGAAAGATTTTTCTACAAAGTGATGTATTTCATTTCTCAATAGCTAAGTTTCATCCTGAACCGCTTGCAAGTATGATACAGCATCTTTAACGTCTTGTAGCATGTAACTGCTTTAGGTAGGATACATGATAGAGTTATGAAGAAAAAAACAGTTCAAAATAAATTTACATAAGTTATATGTAGATATTGTTTCCTTTGTTATGCTAGTCATTTATAAATGAAATCTATGACCTAATCTTGAACAGACAACATCATGCGCGATTATTGTATTATTTTTCGGAATATCTTTTTAAAAACTATGATTATTTTGAAAAAGTGCTGTGTAAGTTGAAAGTTAAATGACGAGTATAATGTAACATAGTTATTCGATCATTTTGAATAAGCTGACTGGGTGCAATGAATTTCCGAATCGCTTAGTTATGATAGTTTCAGTTTCTGCCCAAAGCCTTATGATAGTTTGAGTTTATGTGCACTAAATATGTACACTAAATATGTAAAGGAAAGATAATGTTGCCATAAAATAGATCACAAATTTGCGTTTCTCGTACATATTGTAATCAGAGCGCCATTGAATATCCATTTGAAGTCATTGTGTAAAATGTCGCAGTTTTATAACACAAAGTTCATAATGTAGAATGAAATTGCATGTTAAGAAAAGGATGATTTTAAAAAGGCAGCTCAGAACCACAATCTTAACGAATTCGACATTTACCTATTTGTTTACACTATCGACCTTATATAAAAGCCGGTTGATCAAGATTTATTTAAATTGATGTCACAATCTCCAGAATTTAAACGTTCAAAATGATTGATTAAAACACATGTAAGAATAAACTCAATAGATAATAGAACTTAATATTTCTAATTTTACATGTAAGAAGTAACTCTTTGGAATATTATACATTCAACTCTCACTCGTTATGTAATCTCTATTTAAATCCTGCAAGAAGTTTCTATCCATTACCGTCTGTAACTGTTCACCTGTTATATCCAAATGAGTATCTCTTCATCCATTGAGCAAGTCATTAACAATCAACAAACCTAATCTGAGTATATTTTATATAGAGATTTTTGATCCATTGAGCAAGTCAGACCAAAATAATTTACACTAGCCACCAGTCATCATGATTTAACTACAACTCAAACTAGAAATATGTTCATGTGATGCACTGTGTTGTCCCCCGGCCCAACCTTAAATCAGAAAATTACTCTTATCCCATATGTACTAAGTTCAGATTCTGTTCATGTTTCCATGGAAACTTGAAAATAAAAATTCAGAATAACCAAAGTAGCAAAAGACACCACTCCACCACTAGATCTAACCACATACCAAGTTTTCATAAAATGATATCAAATGGGTTCTGAACTATAGCCTGGAAACGAAATTCTGTTCTGAACCACGGTTGGAACTGGAAATATTATGTCTCTCGCAAAGATTTAATAAATAATTTTATGATTTATTCGGGAAGTTCAACTATAAGAGATAAAAGAAAGTGAATTTATTTGTTATCTGAGTAACCTAAATTATAGTTATTACTTGAAAAGAGATAATCTAACATCTTAATGTTTAATAATATGTTGTACTGGCCATCATGCAAAGTCGTTCACAACATACATGTATGTCATATTATATAATTTCAGATATACACATGTTAATGTAGGCGAATATGCAACATACTGAATTGTCTAAATTTGTCAGAAAAGTAAATTATTTGGTTTTAACTTTGATAGTGCTCGTTTAAAACAAGTCGTGAACGATTTTGAAATAGAGGTAAATAGAACCATGGTTAATTGTATATACTGAACTAAATTTTCCAAGTACTGTTGCAGTTAAGAAGCCATTAATTACATGAAGAAGTATGTAAAATCATCTGTAATTGTTCTGAAGATATTTGTATCATTTTGTAAAGTAGTCATCAAACGTGGGCCATTCGCACACATGCACCATTACCAACAAGGTATAGCTTGCAGGGCTCGTGCAAGACGAGCACACACGAACGTGTGCCTTTCAACCACGTGGTTTGGATCATCAGTTAGCCGCCAGATGTACACACGCTAAGACGTGTGTTGGGCAGACTTGGACATTTATTTCAGTGTCAAACAAAGTTTGGCATAAAGTTTATTGTATATAAATCTATAAAATTTCAGATGTGACTTTCACATAGATTGTTTCAATTTCAATCTCTTTATATTGGTCAGTTTATGGCTAATATTCCAGTTAGGCAAGTGATATTTAGATTTGAAATATCAATTGCATAATTTGTTTTTGTGAGTGTGAATTTTTGGAACAGTGAAGTTCAAAAGACCAAATCCAATTATCAGTCTGTGTCATTGCAACCAGGCAACACTTAATGACTTACAGAATATCAGTTCAAAAGATTCCTCATTTTCTGTTGCATTACGTCCAGTCAAATAGCTTCATTTCACTCCAATGTCTTTAGCCACACGACCTTCCATCAATAAAATCACATAACCAGAGCTTTTTTTACAAATACATGATACAATAGACGTTGTTAAATTTTTGACATCCAATATGACAAGGAGACGAGACAAAAGCTCAAAGACACAATGCAACGATTTATGATATGTGTTATGGGAAACAAACGCCAGGGTTTGTTAATGTGCACAGGTGTGTTGTTGTAATCAATTTAGGACTCATTTAGCTGCCTCCGACTGATAGTTGAGACACATCTGGTGACCTTCCAAGCCCATGAAAGTATATCAACAGTAAATTACCGAAACAAAACATCAGTTAACAAGAGACTTTATTTTGCTTAATGATTAATAGTTTGACAAAGTACTCAAAAGATACATGATATAAAACTTCTGATTTTGAGTCGTGAAGAGCCAAGATGGTGATATCGATTTTCATTTATGAATGGCAATTATTCAAACAGAAAAGTGTCTTCATATTGAAAAGTTTTATCTAACAAACCATATTTATCTCAGTTAAATAAGCCTTTTTAAATTGTGTCAATCGTATCGTCGTTTGATAATCCTCAGGTGGTATTTTACAAATATTAATATTTATATGATATCAATAAAAAAACTAATAATAATTTTGGCAAAGAATGCAAAATGTGTTAAACCTTTCTTTTTTACTCTCCTTCTCTACTCTTCTTACAATGCAATGCCTAGATGTTGAAGTATTTTAAAAGTATTGTGACGTTGAAATAAATGTTGAATGAGTTTGTGCCATTGGAGTTCTATGGGGTAAGAGTCTATTGTTTAGAAGGCCTTTATAAGATTTTGAGGTTAAGTAAGACGAGGCGCACTGGGCGCCTGTCATGAACTGCGTGGCCTGTTTTAACTGAGATATATGTAAAAACAATCTCTGTACTTTTAACCATATAGCAATGGTCCATAACCTTGAACGCAGACACTGTTACACGTATTTGCTTCATGAACTCCTCTGCAATAAGCAGAACTTGGAGGAAGTGATATTGCCCCTCATACAACGACTCTCTCATTTGAATCAATTTCAAAAGGAATTGTTCGAGAAATGAAACAGTAAATTCAATAAAAATATATTTATGAACAAAAAAATTGAGAAGAAGTATTTAGACTATTTAACGAATTTTTTTTAGGATGCCTTGAAATAATATATTTTTAGTTTTTACATTTAAAAGATTTCAAAAACAACTCTACAAAAATATTTTTTTCTAATCATGCAGTTTGTCACAAACAACTATCATAATTCAGGATTCGAATTGGATGTGTTTCAATGTCCGTGCATAATAAAAATTACTTTGAGAGACTGTGACCGCCTACCTGTTATTAGTCTGATAAAACACGTTCGCAAGTAACATAATAACAAACGGAGCGACCTCACCTTCATAAATTGTTGACATTATATCTACAGATATCATAAGCGAACTAGAAGAACAACCATGGCAACGTAGCATTTTGAGAATGAGTTATAATTACTTCGTCTGTTGCAGTGAAGTGATTCATTAAAGAGAATGTTTTTAGAAAACTATGCAGTAATTCATGTTTGCCTTCACACTAGATATCAGAAATAAAATGTTGACTGATTTTCAGAAGACGAGAATGTCACTTTTCAAACATATTAAATAAAGGTATATTTCAAAGTCAATCACCAACAATGTGACCTTCACCTTGGTGTATTATGAATAACACTACTGCACGATATTTTGGTCAAAAATAATTTGTTTGCAATATAACAATTTATAATGAAAATATTATAACCTTCTTTTGCTTCCGTATCATTAATGTCATAATAGAAATACAACACCCCTCATGACTATTCAATAGTAAAGATATGAATATTTTTTACATAGATATCGTCTGTCTTTCTCTGTATTTACTCAAGGTGTTTGACAACATGACCTAAGTACATGTACCATTTGCAACAGTAATAATAATAATAATAATAATTAATTTATGAAGCGCCTCGTATCCATCCAAGAGGTTGCTCACTGGCGCTAGCATGTATGTAGACTATTTACAAAGTCAGGTTTAAAACAAATGAAGAGACTGGAACAGTTGGGCATGGGATTTGGTGAACAGGAAAGTTTTTAGTATTCTCTTGAAGGTCTCTTTCGATTCTGTTTGCCGGATCTGTTGTGGGAGTGAGTTCCATATGGCAGGTGCACACCTAGAGAATGCTCTTTCTCCCATGGCTGTTTTCGAACGTTGCTGGCAGAATAGGATTTCGTCGGAGGAACGTAGACTGCGGCTGGGTGTGTACAAGGGGATAATGTCACAGAGGTAGATTGAAAAGCAACTGTCGTGGATACAGGAGTGAGCTATTGTTGCAAGTTTAAAGGTGATCCTCTCTGGGATGGGGAGCCAGTGAAGAGATTTGAGGACTGGAGTGATGTGACTTGTTTTGGGGATTTTAGAAATGCATCTAGCAGCTGAGTTTTGGATTTTCTGGAGTTTCTTGATGGAATTCTGGGGCAAGTTGGCGTAGAGCGAGTTGCAATAATCTAGTTTAGAAGTAACTAGACACTGCATCAAGAGCTTGGTTGTATTGAGATCGAGTAAGTGGCGAATTTTGCTGATGTTGTAGATGGAATAAAAACATGATTTGCTGATTGCTGTTAAGTGGGGAGTCAAGGTCAAAGTTGAATCGATAATCACTCCTAAGTTTCTGGCTTTCTCTGTTGCAGTCACTTCATTGCTGTCAAGGTTGAGGCTTGTTGAGTTGGAGAGTTTTTTTAGCTGCTGTTTGGATCCGAATGTTAAGAATTCGCTTTTGTTCGCATTGAGTTTGCTGTCAACCACTTTCTTATGTCCTGGACACAGTCTTGGAGGCATAGTAGACCAGATGACATGTCGGAGAGGGTTACGGAGACATACTGTAGGTTCTGTTCATACAGCTGCGTATCTTAAGTTTGTTCACTTACCTTGTATTCTAGTGCAAATATCATGTAATTTGGAATGTCTTTGACACATCTTAGCATTGCGAAAACGAAACCATTAATGTTGAAATTTCACTGCATAAGATAAGATTCAGTTTGCATTAACACATTCGCATGTCGTACCTAACAGATAACCGTAACAAATCTGGCAGGTCATTGAAGTGACCAGGGGTCGAAATTTCGAAATCACTGTTTTCTATTTTTTTCTACAAAACCCTTCATAGGCGATCAACAGCTTTAGATCTTACTCATATGTGTCCCTCTGCACTAAGGCAATGTAACTATGCTAATTGTTTACCTACAAAGTTTACATGGATTATTTGAATCGAAATTTAAGAAAATCCGAATTTTACAAATATGACCCCACGGTCTATCTAAGGATGCCAAATATCGACATCTAGCACCAGTGATGAGACAATCCCGAAATATTGTTTGAAAATGGTTATTTTACACATGGACAATTGATGATCATTTGTAAGTGGTCCTGGAATTATTTTATGGACGTCAAAACGAAACCCAAATTACATGATATTTGCACTAAAATACACAAGCAAGTAAGGACAGAATAAGAAATTTGCCATTAACAAATAATTATTTTGTAGATATGCCATCAGTCTGTATCAACCGGAAAGCCAATCCGGACTGAGTTCTTGTTGAGTGACAAAATATTTTCAACATGAATATATCTTTATTGGCATACTTTAAATGATTTTTTTATGTTTATCATAAATTTAAGAAAACAAGCATATGAATGTTACATTACTTAAAAATATCTTATAAACAAACTAAAACTCATAATTAGGTTTTATGGGAATAAGTTGAATCGACTTCACATTTAAAGGGGCAGTAGCACGTTTTTTGACAATTTTATATTTTCAATTTTTTACACTGATAACTATAAGTTATTTCTAAATGTATTACTTTGATAGTATCATAAATCTCAAAACACAAACCAATCATCCGTAGTCAGAGAACAAATTTAAAGTATGAGGATTCACATAAAATCCATTGGCAGCCATTTTTGTGTGAACACCTTTAATTCATTTTGTGTAAGAAAAGGAATCGCATGGCTTAACTTTACATTGTATATTTGATTTATTACTGCTCCATTTAGTTTTCATACATTGTCTAAAGATTGGAAACATTTATTTTCATTTTCCTGACATCACCTTATATTCCCCCTAAAAACGTGCTACTGCCCCTTTAAGGCTTGATCCTTGCACTCAAATAATTTTAAGAGGCATTTATTTCATGATTGACAGTATCCTAAATATGAGTTTCATTTTGTGCTATCGTTTTATGACATAAACAAATATTGATTTGATATCAAGCGTTTAGTGAAAGTACCAAAGATGTAATTATAATTATATGCAAAATGTTGTCATTTGTACTTGTTCAAAGGTCCAATTGGAGAAAATTAAGTTTTTTCCACATCTGTACACATTTTTTGAATTTTTTGTTAAATCAATATACTATATATAGGGTTTTTTTTGGCAAAATTCTTCAAAATGTTTGTAAATTATCTGTATTGAATAATGCAATCATATCATGCAAATAAGAGGCATTTGATATTATTAACTGAATACATCCTATGTCGGTGTGTACAGTTATCATTTGTAGTTTCGTCTGGATATATCTTGAATACAGAAATGGATATTATTCAAGCTCTAGATAAAGGTTCGTTATCCTGATATACTTACAAAAAGCTATGTTGCTTTCATCAGAACGCATAAAGCAAGGGGTGCTGATCGTAAGGTCATTGAGCGAGATGAAGCCGAGACCAGGGACATAGTTAAGAAGAATTATTGAAGATATCCGGAGCCAAGATTGTCTGGGACACGGTAGCTTGATTACTCTATTGGCTATTGGACGAATACTCAAGTCAATCCCCTGGCAATTATGTGTTTATCCTGCGGTAAAGAATAGTGATAAACTTCATGGCAATGTGATGGTTGATACTGTACTGGATATGTTAACTGGACTTCATCCAGTGCGAGATTTATTATTCCAGTATGGTTTATCTTATGCCTGTTTGAATCAGAATGTAGCTAACAAAGCACTGTTTGTTAGCGTGTTCAAACAAAGATATAAAGATATATTTTGTCAAGAGTGGTCAGCCTCTGTGAATACTTCAAACTATTTGAACACATACTCAACATTTAAATTTGGTATTATGCCAGAAATATACTTGCGAGTGTTGCCCTTGCTTTATCTGCGCAGAGCATTGACAAAATTTCGTTATGGTATAGCTGTCTACAAGATATAACTAAACTAGTGTCAAAAAGAAACGCTACCAACATTTTTTCCAAATACAAATTTTACTTTGTTTTCATTTCGTTTGGAAACAAGATTTTGTATATCAGGTATACCAAATACTGTGTATTTGATCGGAAATACCGGGAACATGCCATCACTTACGGTTAAATCGGGAACTTTGTTAAAAAGGAATTATTGACTGTAGCAAGTTTTGCATTGGCAGATAAATTGTATAAAACGGCTAGAACCACACGTTTTTGTCAAAGCAACAAACAGAACACCAAAGAATGCCATGTTTGAAAGTCAATGAAAGAGAGAGATCCCTTGGAAATGACCTGCAAGGGGCCTCACACGCCGACGTCGCCAAACTATTTGGTTGTTCTCACTTAACAGGCCGCAGATTAATGTAGCGATTACGTCAAACTGGTTACACATCAGACAGGCCCATAATCGGCAGATCACCCTCGAACTCTGCCAGTGAAGACCACTACATCCGGTTATGACACCTTCGGAAATGCTCCATCACAACAGCGTCAACAGTGGTTACAGCACTGGGAAACAGATTCAGTTGATAGACCGTGTACCGCATACTGCGACAACACGGTGTACGGTCACTCCATCCTACCGCGGACGGTTCCTGATACCTGACAAACAGACTGAATGCCCGGCGAGTTAGCCGGTTGCAGAGTCGCGACTGGGCACGACCTGATATGAACCCTATGAACATTTATGGGATTATCCCGATCGGAATGTCAGAAGTTGCCTTGTGCGTCAATACAACATCCATGATGTTAAACAATGCCCCCTCAATGAATAGCAACGGATCACGACGTCAGTCCGTAGACGTGTTTTTGCCTGTATAGACTCTTATGGTGTACATATCCATTACTAACATCACTTTGTAACATGTATTGTGACATTTCTCCACGCTTTGGCGATCAGTGCTTAAACGTTTTTTTCAAATATTGGACCCCACCTATCTTTACAGGCTTTTCCTTACGGTTATTCTGACTTGGAATAATATGAAACTTTATACACATTGTGGGAAAAGGACAGTCTTTAAAGTTAAACCAAAATGATATTTCTATATGGGTTTGTTTTTATTTTATGTCGATGCAAACACGCGGTAGCGTTTCTTTTGGACACTAGTTAATATAGAAGATCAAAAAATGCCCTCATTGTAACAACAGCAAGTTAGAAAATGAATATCATATATGATTGTAATGTCATTTGTTTAATGATGTACGAACTGAATATTTACCATGCTATTATTACACTAACCCAAATCAAGACAAATTTATAGGCATTTTGAATAAAACATCAGTTAATATCATATTACGTTTAGCTGTGCTAAAGTTTTTACCTGTACGTGAGAACAAAGTGTAGACAATGTAAGGGCGCTCTAGAATAATTGTATATGGAAAATATTGTCATGGTACTATTAGCCGCATGGCCATTTATACAAATAAAATCTGTCTGTTTGCATGTCTGTCTGTCTGATTGTTCATGCGAGTGGATATTCATCGAGGTTGGCGTTGAAATATCCCCCACCCTGTAACAGAGGATATAATCAAGTTTCATGAAATATATTTTCGAAGACATCTGAAATTCCCTTGAATTTTAGCAATAATGTTGGTTTCAAATTCAAACAGTTTTGGAAGACAAATTTGCGTCAAGCACAGGTATCATAATTTAAAAAATGCTTTGATGATTCATTCCCAAAGGCAATACAATGGTTTCAATTCGATCCGCTGTTAAACATGTCCTTGATGTCAATGTAAAACGATTTGTATTCTGAAAATGATGCCATGATCAAAGAGTATTTGCATTACAAGCCGTTTCATTGAATAGAAACATTGGGATTGTTTTACTTCCATGCATTATATGATCACCCCTGGTAGAGTCACGAAAGGCCGAACTCCATCTGTCGCGGGATCACACCAAGAAAATGGCTGGTTTATGAAAGATCTGTATAACATCATTGCAAACAGATGTTTTAGAGAACTATGACTATTTTAAACGATATTCTAGAAATTCAAACAAATAATAATTTTGTTTGAGTTTAGTAATGTTTGGTTCATTACTTTCACTTGTAATATCTTTGCCACGTGTCAATAGATTAAAACGCTTGCTTTGTCCTAGAAAACTAAAAGGTTTACAACATTCTTAATGGTCCTCTGATAATTAAAATTATTAAAGTTAACAATGCTTCATTTGCATTGTGTGAACGGCCAATAAGAAAACCCTTTTTTTATATATATTATATTAAAACTGGAGACTATTTAAAAATAGTTTTAAAAAACTTAATCCAGCGATTATGTAAGGCAAGCGATTATTTATTTGAATTTACAAGACACTCGATTATACCCAACTGTAATTCAACTGACATCATGTTATTCAGGGTAATAGACGACAATACCATACAATTGTGATGATCGCTTAAGACTGTTCAAGGATAATAAAACAAATGCTTGACAAACTAGCCCAAATATAAATTGATAATAATAGAATAGACAGCAGACAGAAAGTTTTTACATGGATTCTTCTCAGGGGATTTTTGGTTTAATCACGATTTGACATTGATGAAATGCCATTCAATTAGTTTTAATCAGTCATTTTCAATTATTCCTACTACTTCTAGGCAAAACTAAATACAAAGTCAATACAGATCAACTACCATAGTCTATTTACAATCGAACACATGATGAAACCTACAAGTGGAAACTATCATAACAAAATGTGGTGGTTAAACGTCATTGTGCACAAAGTAGTTATAATCAAAATGGTATTAACAAAAGCCTCATGATGATAACTAATATATCATATTTCTGTTCTTCAACAAAATTGTACAATGCTTGTAGCCCGGACTAAAAATCACTAATAACGTGATCAGGAATTGAATTTAATCCTTTTAAAAACGATTCCAAAATATTCAAGTTTTACGCCAATTGGCCAAATCAGGTTCTTCATATTGGATGAGAGAGTTCGATTAAGTTTCAAATTTTTGTCTATTTACCCTGTTCTGACTTCTGTTGTGATATGAACAGTAAAAGGGTTAGAACGGAAGTAAATATGTAACTATGTAGTATACACTCTTTATCTTATGTCAACTTCACAGAATTGCAATTAACTACATATATACTTAAATTTAGAGATACATACAGACATAGATACACAAATTAAACATTTCTTGACCGCCTTCATTACGATGTATTGTTTTGTCTATTATCACTCATTTCTTGCTTTCTAAAACAATATTTTAAGGCTTCCTATCACTGATTTACAATTACTTGTAAAATAATATTCTTGTACATCTAATTAAACTCTAAAATGAGTAAAATAGATATAATATTTATATTTATTAAATATGGAGAGGTAGCGATAGTAACAAACATACTTGATTCACTTACCTCTGGATTGTTGGCATTGTTTTTTGATCGAAATTACATCATTGGTATTAAGTTATCTCTTAATAACAATTACTTTTGCTTGGTGTGATTAAGGGTAAACTTTAATAAATAAGGAATCATATATCAATTTGAAGTCAGGAAATGATTGTCCAAAAACTTGATTTTCTCAATCTATCAAAATTTTGACAAGATATGTTTTTATTGTGAAAAAGGGAAAAAACTTTTTTTTTTTAAAAGAATAATCCATTATCATGTGTTTGTAATGATAAAGTTACACGGTTGAATCTTGTCATATTTGTTTAATGTTGTGGTGACATTCAATGTATACGATACAAACTATTTTCAAAGGTGCAAGTTCATTGCTAGGACATCCAGACCTCACTGTAATATTGAACTTGTTTCTACCATCAATGATTGACGTGTGATATTTACAGAGACAACCTAATATCTCAGACAGCGTATGTGACCCTTCTAAGTCAGTTGATCAAACGGACACTGACTGATAGTTAAAAGGAAGGAGTTAATGGTTTGCTGACAGGCAATTAACAAGTACGATATCAATACATGAGAAGAATGGTCTCTTTGAGACCAAAAACATGATTTCTGATATGCTGGGACTTAACAATACTTCAGACTGTTATTTTGTGTATTAGATAGTATTACTTGTTCACGGAAAATACCACAATGGAATGATGCTAAGGCAATATCAAAATATTTCAATATGTATGTAAGTGTGACTTCATCATATTGTCACCTTTATCTCAATGGCAGTTTTTCCTTTCTCCACACTGTCGGCAACTGATTTATGAAGTCGAGTAATACATAGAATACAAAACATCCTCTTATTCTATTCATCATTTATCAAACATTTGCATGATAAGCTATGAAACTCGCTTATGTTTGTTTGATACCAAATAATTCCCTCGTTTGATTACATAGTGTTAAATGGAAGATTGTTCAGTTTTCCTTATGAGCATGCTTATGTGTGGAAAATGCACTAAGTTATGGTTCTTTAATAAATGTGCACGGTACATAATCTGTGATCTAAAAGATTATTTTCACCAAGCTTAAGACTGCACTTTGAACAAAAAGCACATACCACATCAACAGCGTTTTTCAGATCTACAAACTGTAACTATTTGTTATGTCGGACCTTATATTGAAGACATTGCTGAATCAGAATTCAGGCAACACTAATCAATGTGTTTACTCGACACATCTGAGCCACAGATCTGGCGAACGGACCAAATTAATAGTCTGTTGACACTTTTGTTGTGAATTACCAGGAAGTCAGTGAACAAGACGAGCATATTTATTAACCCACTAACTCTTGTAATTGGAACTTGCTCTCCATGTACCAGGAAGTCCGTACTGTGGAAATCATAGGCTTTTTTCTAAAATTGAATCATCTATGGAAAAGATCATATATATATCACGAACTTTGAAAAGTTTATCTGAACAGATTTATTATATTATTGTTATATATGTGTTTTGTGAATGGTGTCATTAGCCACTAGCCACGTAATAAAATGACCCTGAATTTCAAAATCAGAATTGCCAGTCGTACTTGCCAAGCTATTAGATTTGCCATTGTGATAATCATGGGGAAAAAACCCAAACGGTATGCATATTTAATTGTAGATGTTAATATTAATGCAACATCATTTTCATTGACTTGATGAACAAGACTGTATCGTTTACACAGACATCTAATTTTATTCTCAGTGCAAATATTGAAGCAAGGGTTGAGGTATTTTAACAGTTATTTAAGAAATTTCATAATGTACTTGTCTACATGGTTATAACCTGTTATAAGCTCCGCCCACATTTATGCCACTTTCCACATGTGAGTTCATCAACAAAAAGTACTTCACAGAAAATATTATGAAATATCTCTGACCTATTTTTCAACTATCCTTTCCTATTTATCTTTTAGCTTTATTTACATATCTAATCTCATCTAAAGACATTGACAATATATTTGTGTAAACAATAAGTAATGGTGGTTTCAATATTGCGTAATGCTACATATCTAAAATAGTCCTTACTTTCACATGACCTTGTTTCATTCAATCAGCAGGCACGATTTGTAAAACCTTCATTTACTGCAAGTTTTTTTGTATTACCTTCTCATTGAAATGTATAGCGGTCACATGACCGTGCTAGATCCAATCAGAGGGAAACATATTGCTTGCATTTCATAGTCTGAATTTATTTCATTCAAAGCCTCTTTAAATTTGTTTTATATCCGTGTTATGCAAATACATAAAGAAGTTAAAACGGTGACTTCTCTTTACTTTGTCTTAGGTACCTTAGATATCTGAATGTGATAACAACATGTTCTTTTTTAATGCATTACAGCTGATTTTAGTTGAATCTTAAACGACCTGTACTTAAATAAAGTTATTTTTCGATAAAGAGTTGTAAATGTTTTTTATAGATATTTAAGAATTAGTTGAAAATTGATCGACCCTTGCAGGATTCATTTAATCCAAATTACTCTATACATACTGCTAGACTGTAACTATTTTATGATTGCAGGATTAACCTTAATTATCCAACTACTAGATCCCATTGTCAGAAATGTTTCATGTTCATAATGTAGGCTCATAAAGATAGGGAAAAAGCAAATCCAAAATTTGAAACCGCTAGGACTAGTAGTTTTTGAGATATTGATGTGTTGGGACAGTAATCACAAAACGTCATTAAATTGAATAAAGTAGTTTAATTTATTTTGGTCACAATGAATGCAAATATAGTATTTTAGTGTTCAAAATACACACACAAGTCGCAATGTGGATGTACAAAGATAGGTAATATACACATTTCTGTACATATTGTGTTACATGCGAGAAAGACAGGAATACACAATTTGTTACTTTTTGTCAAGTAAAGTATTGAAAAAATTGTCAATGTGTAGTCTAGGAGTTGGGAAATTGTAATATTTAGTTGTCTGTCATATGACTTTTACAAAATGAGTGTGAATTTGTGTATTACCTTAGCGAGAGCGAGGGTTATACACAATTTTGCACGAGTTTCGTTAAGGTCATTTGACACACTTCCGAGGGTAATAATTTCATTTTTATCGATTTGATTCCATTTTAGCATCTTAGAAATATCCAAGAAGCGGACTGCTTTCCTATAGTGACGTCACGAACAATGGTGGTATGACGTGACAGGTTGAAAAATACGGAAACTCGCCCTACAACAATCGTTGCAAGGCAAAAGTGATATATGCACTAAGGCTCATATTGAAAATATGCCACCACTTATTTTCAACCATATGGGTAATAATCAACCATGTCTTAATTACTATTTTACATGTTCGAAGGATTTTATTATCCGGCCCTGACTATCGTTTATAAATAAGGGAATCCAATTGCTGATCTAATAGTAATGAGCTAACTAATAGTAGCCTGATAGTTTACTTTAAATGTAAATAGCTCCCCCATCACACACACACACCAACACCAATAATGTTTCTAAAGGTTGTACCACTGCCTCATTAATGATCCACTTACAGTGAAAGATACCCAACAGCAGTAACTTCATTTTTTCCAACCCACATACAATGGTGGTCGGCACCATGTAGGAATGTTTTAATGCCTATTAATATGGTTCATAGAGGATAACATTGCATAAATAAAAGCGTAAGGTTATGGTCAGGAAGTTATCATTCTGTTAACTCAAGATATGAAACCCTAGACTTTCCTGACGCTTTTGACATACCGTAAAAATGGCATTGGTCAGAGAAGAGCATCCTGAAAATTTGAAACGATTACATAATCACATGCTCTGCATTTGAAGCTGTAATACTTCAATGAATTATTTCTTGCAGTGCTTGTAAGATATATTTGTTCCCGTTACATCTCGTCATATGTATTCTATTTGAGACGGCCCTAGAAAAATTACCAATTATCAATCCAAACTTCTCCAGATAGATAGATAAAAACTCAGGTTTGTTTAAGGGACATCCAACAAATTGCTACCCTTATCCCGTCGAACGCCAGCATTTGGAGAGAGGTCGACTACATTTCTTCTCCGGCAACATAAATAGTTGGATAATTGTGAAAGAATAACTTGACAAGCTATTCAAAGTAGCAAATCGATTCGTGTTGCAGTTTAATTCATATCCATGTTCTGAAAAAAAAGACTATGGCGTTCAGCCATACTTTTATTTCAATGAAGTACATGTATACGCCTTTTATTTTGAAATGTTTACAGTTTAAGAGATTTATTGCCATTGTGTAAACAGACGAAAACAATGTCCTATTCAATATTAAATACATTACCGGTAAGTACACTTTATGGAGGCAGTAGCACGTTTTAGGGGGAATATAAGGTGATGTCAGCAAAATAAAAATAAATGGTTCCAAGTGAAAGAATGTATTTGAAATAAATTGAGCAGTAATAATTCAAATATATAACATAACGTTTAGCCATGTGATTCATTTTACTTACACAAAATTAATTAAAGGTGTTAAAAAAAACGGCCGCCAATGAATTTTATGTGAATCTTCATACTTTGTCCTCTGGCTATGGATGATTGGCTTGTGTAATGAGATTTTTGACACTGTCAATAGAATACATTTAGCAATAACTTACAAATATCAGTGAAAAATTTAAAATATAAAATTATCAAAAAACGTGCTACTGCCCCTTTAACAAAGACAAAACATGTTTTCACATCAAAGTATTGTTAAACCACGTATTTCATCTATTGAAATTTTACAATGTGTTTACATGCTAGACGTAAACCAAATTGTATGATCTCAGTGTATTCCATTTCTGAATTTATATGTTTTA
Organism: Steromphala cineraria; assembly: GCA_916613615.1. Taxonomy (NCBI): domain Eukaryota; kingdom Metazoa; phylum Mollusca; class Gastropoda; order Trochida; family Trochidae; genus Steromphala; species Steromphala cineraria. Next base: position 58,287,004 of record OU744729.1, read on the forward strand.
ATACATAAACAATTAAATGAAACACCATCTTCACTCTTGCTCAAAGTAATTAACAAAGGACATGGACGCTTTACGCACAGCATATGACAGAAATTGGTAAGTTTTGGTTTTACTTTATATTTATTAAGTTCAGAGACATGCATGCATACTTCAAGCAAACTGTAAAGAGAAGTACCAACTATCTTTTGTTTCGTGTAACAGATTTTCATTCTCTGATGGGCTTACACACGTTTGGTTTCACACTGGACCTAAGCAAAAGATGTGTAAAAAACCTTGCATAGGATTCTTGTGACAAGTATTTTTAAATTGACAACCCTTTTTATGGAAATGTCTCATAGAGTATGTTTTAGCAGGCAAAGATACTGTAACCTATGACATACAGTACATGTCAAATTAAAGTATTTTACATTGAACATAAAATCAGAAAGCTACATTTATACCACTTGTCATCAATACGAAAATGTCTGTAATCAATATATTATTCTTTTAGGTGAAACACGTTACATCAGCAGAAATTGCTAAAACGACATTCAGGAAACCACAATCCTGTAGTCAATGTTACCCAAAATGTGAAGAACAGTTAAAAGTCACACAGGGACCAAGAAGCACACCCTGTCAACCTAACGAACCTTCAAATAAATCAATAGACCGCTTTTGTCATGTGTTTTTATTCCTTTAGTAAGATTAACCAGTTTTGAACACTTTCACGGTGTTCCTCCCAATGTTCCCATATGGGAACAATCAACTTTAACGATTTTTTTTCTACTTTATATTTTACTTTTCTAACAAACGTTTTTGGGTATAAGTATAGCACCACCATTTGTCTCTCATACAACATTAACTAAATGATTTTAGAATTTTAAAAAAAATCATATATACCCTTGATAACGTTTTTGTCTAAAAGACTGATTTGTAACCATTTTCGGGACATCACCATTTCACAGGAAAAAATTCGCAAGCTTTCCCTCCCTACCAGATTGTAGGTTATTATGTCAGTATCAACATGACCAAAGCATGACCTTTTTATTGAAAGGGGAAAAAGTAACATGAGTTTGAAGGACATGTTCCCATATGGGAACACTGGGAGGACAAATGTAATTAAACAAAAATATACGATAATGGGAGAATTAAGTAAATTAACACTTTAAGATGTCTGACTATATTTTTTTATACTTTTATAGGGGCAGTAGTACGTTTTTTGAAAATCTTATATTTTAAATTGTTCACTGATAAATTAACGTCAATGCTAATTGTATTATTTTAATAGTGTCAAAAATCTTATTACACAAACCAATCCTTCATAGTCAGAGAACAAATAATAAAGATTCAGATAAAGTCCATTGGCGGCCATTTTGTGTGAACACCTGTAATTCACGACTGAACACGACGACATTATATATCTGATCACCTCATATTCCACGTGCTACTACCCCATTAAACCCCTCAAGTACATTTGTTTTGAATTACTGCATGTAAGAACTCCAATGACCAAAATGGTTTTGTTTAGTCCAAAGGTTAACAAGTGTCATGTGAGGTATCTGAATCACGAAAGTTTTAGGATTGATTTCCAATATTATTTTCAGGTACAATATATAGATTTAATCAGAGAACTTTGAGCACTCATTGAGACTTGTAAGGTCTCTGTACATCAGCCCACGCTCAATAATTGACGTTTGATGGCAACATCAACAAGCCATATATATTAAAGTCAATGACAGTGACAAACCCCCTAGGAAGGAGTCGGTGGTAAACATTGTCCAGCGTCTCGAGCGTCCGATTAAGGTTGTTGCCGTCTTAACTTTTGCATAAATGTAGCAAAACTTCTGACACTGTTTAAAGTTTTAAGGTCAAGATTAATTTTACCCACGCTTTTTAATGTGTCTCTTATTAATCACCCGTGTAAGATATCGCAGTGTAATATCATAGGGCAATATCTAACTAGTGTAATACCACAATGCAAGCATGATGTCAAAGAAGTGTGTTGTATGACGTCACAATTTCATTAATGATTTGGTATCAAACTCGATTCATTTGTTTCATACTTTACCATTTACTCGTTTAATGAAAATAACATTTACTAGAAGGGTTAATGTCGTTTTGTATCCCCTTTAAAAACCATTGTTGACCAGAAGGCGTACTACATTTGCCATTTATCCTACCTCATGTAAGAATCTCGATCTCTGATTTATTCACGTGACCCTGGATAACTACTGATATCACCCTCTTGAGCGGGATGATAAATTATTTATACCCCGCCATGAACCAATCACGTAAAAACCGTGCAAATTGAACCTACAATGTATTTATACCCCGCCATGAAAAAAGCGTGCAGATTGAGCTCCTTTAAAAGTATGTTTCGTTAAATACATTGATGTTACCTTTGCTCAAATAATATGTACATGTAGCTTTATGCAAACTAAAGCCAAAGTAATTGCAAGCTATATAAAGGCAAAAAACATACATGTATATTGCCATAATTAGCTTATTAATCTAACATTTGGTGTTGAAAATGTTTCTCCTCGAAAAAAATCATTGCATATGAGAATCGGTTCACATTTATTCGAAATATCAGTATTCACTCACTGTTTCGTTGTGTGTCTTGCAAGGAAAGTAGTTTAACATCGAAATTATGCTTCAGGAACTGTGGTCATAAATAGAAATGTCTCTGACTAAGGGGGGCACTGACACGATTGTTGATGAAGTTTTCAAAACAACACTTCCGGTTTGTGACCCTGACCTTTGTCATGTGCCTAAGCAGTTTTTAACCTTTTTAAATATGCGTTGTGTTTAAACATTCGGTAAGATAAATTCGTTATAACATTGCATAGCGGGTTACATAGGTATTTATTATTCCCTTGAAAGGTTTTATGCAACTCGCGTTCCGCGTTTCGCGTTATTGGTGAGACGATTCAGTTGTTGGATTCGCTTTTGTAGATGTGACTTTACCTATTTTGAAAACCGTATGTGGTGTCACAAAGAGATCCACCACTAGTGAATAAAATGTATGTTGAATGTTTTTATAGATGTGTATTACAACAAAAGATTGACAAGAGGAAATAATAGATTATCTACTGTATCTACATCATTCGCCTTTTTAGAGATAACCTTAGTTTGTAGGAAGCCCACATAAAGTTAATATTGTATAGCTATTCGATTGTAGAAAGAAACATTGATGTATTTCAAAAAACGGAACTATTAAATGTCACCGCCTGAAATAATAGTCCGTGTAAGCTATTGAAGAATTTGGCCGTTAGATCTTCACTTTAGCAGACATATTTGGCCACAAACGGCGCCAAATTAACGAGCAGGGCTATCAAGATTAGGTTTTGTTTTGTTATTTGATTGGGTTTTAAAGTTTACAATTCTACAGTTTTACACAATAATGAAGAGCTTGAAATAACGGTTATTGACCCGTTGGATATCTAGACTATCGAAGTTTTGAAAATTTGAGTGGTATTGGTGAGGATTTTTATGTTCAATTGGCAGTAAAAATGAGCTTAAATTGTCATTTGGTGAAACGACTGTACTACTGACCCGTCATAGAAGTGCAGACACAAAAGTGTGTCTCCGGGGCTAATTAGGCAATGTATTTTAAAAGCCAGATTTAGGCAGACTTCGGTCCTATTATGGAAATTGGAAATTCGAGTCAATGGCAAACTTTTATGAATCCCAAAAGTGGCATGGCCAAAGAATTTAATGTCAAATGGGTAATATGATACACCAAGCAATAATTAGACCAGATACAATTATTCCAAAGTATTACAAATAGCTTATTGTTTGTGAGAAATATAATGTCACCCGATCTCTCTATGTCTATAAGGGAGACTAAGATGGAATCAAATATTCGTCCAAAGTTTGTTCATTTAAATGGAAAACAATGAGTTTAGCATTTAGTGAATAATTTTTCGAAAGCATTTGAACTTTGATGTGTACCTGTCCTCGAATTGACGTCAAACGGAAACTTGATCCCGTAATTGGAAATTGAAAAACTCTGAAGATATTGATCAAGTTTCGTATGAACGACTGAAATGAAAATATTAGAAATGATAGTGAATTATGCGATTCGTCAAATTCATAATGAATCATATGCTCTATTATTATGAGATGTTTAGGTCTTTGACAGAAACATATCTGATCATTAAATTCTGTGACAAGTAAAGAATGTGTGCATAAATGTATGCACGATTACTGTATGTTTAGTTGCTTTACCTAAGAACCATACATTTTGAAACAAATAACACAGCCACTAGTAATTAATACCCACGGTTAAAGGGGCAGTAGCACGTTTTTAGGGGGAATAAAAATGAATTTTTATTGGAAATCCAAGGGAAACGTTTCATAAGTAGAAACCACTGTCAAAATTTAGCTGTCTATGAGGACTCTAATAACGCGTCTTCTACCTTCAAAATCGAAACAGAAATGGACAACCTGTGAAACTTTGTCTTGAAACAGGCCCATATTCATGGAGTGCACGAAGTCTGCAAGCCCAAAACATTTACTTCGTGCCTTGCGCTTTGACACGCAAGAAGCACTTGCCTCGCGCTTTGGCAAGCAGGAAGCACGTGCTCGTACACCATTCATAGTACTACAAACTTCATTCATAAAAAAATGAAGGGGCCCTTGGAAGGTTATCGAAAATTGAAATTTTATTTAAAATTATTAATTGTGTGGTTGATTGTACTCGGAATAAGTGAGATGTAAGTCAGTTACTAGCATAGTAAATTGTATGCATCGGATAACGGCAGGGACACTTTGTCCTCGAGCCAGTACTCGGCTCTGCCTCGTACTGGCCTCTCGGACAAAGTGTTCCTGCCATTATCCAATGCATACAATTTACTATGCTAGTAACTATTACTTATCAAATTATTTGGGATATTTCTAGACTTATTTTCCTAACAGTCAAAACAAAAGTTTTGCTGCAACACAAATCATATGATGTTTATTTCTTGGTATCGTTTTTATCTAGTGCAAACAAAAGTTACATTGTTATTAGGTGATTTTAATATTTTGATTCACGCTAAATGTGTAAGTATTATGATTGTTTTCCAGCTTGTTTTATTTGATTTTTGATACTTTCAGTTCACTTCTATGTCTATGTTGTTGATTGATTGTTTTAAACCTTCTGTAGGAAAGGTTTACAAAAGTGTCCTTGCATCAGATGGCAGGACTCTTTGGCCTAAGAGTTCCCGATATCGATAATGAACAGGAGACTTTTTTGAATGGTTGCCATGGACGACGAGGTCTAAGTGGGATGTAACTATTGGAAACATGTGAATGCGTGAAAGTGCGTGTTCTCTTTCGAAAGATCCATTTTTATTATTCCAATTATTTTCATTTTGAAGAACAAGGACTTCCAGATCAAAACATCTACCAATTTAAGAAAAAAACAAAACATATGATTATCGAAAGTTTACCCCTTTGTATCATCATCTTATCTATAGTTAAACATATATTTTAAATATTACAACATAATCCAAATATATACCATAAATAACTTACTATATATATTTTATACATTTTCAAGATATATAAAAACAATGTTATGTTTGATCTTGTATTCACCGGAAATACTGGAGGGATTAAACAGTAAGTAATCTCTGTAAGAGGGAAACAGAAATAAAGTTTGATACAACCATAGATTATTGAATCCATACCAAACAACAAAGTCACCATTTCATTTAAGTATTTCAGTGCAGCTAAAAGCATTTAGATGTGAACAATATAATGCTTTTAAATTTTTAGCTATCATTCACGTATAAATCAATAGCTCTACAATATAACTTTCCCACCAGCCTGATTGAGAAGTTTTGTAGTCGTAATAGATCAAAAGAAACTGGCAAACTGAAACATACCAAAGGTAATGCCAATTGTAAGCTGTTCAAGAGCAGTTAGACAATCAAGGTGTTAAGTGAGGGAGTCAACAAGAACCATATTATTGAATGCCCTTGAGTCTGTTAGTAGTTTAGAAACAAACGGTATCGTATAACACAAAGATATCCATTTGAAAGTGTCTATTGATCATATTCCTTTAGATAATGGTTTTCGAAGTGTTTTTGATGAGACATCAAGTAGGTGGTCTTTTCTTAAGTATGTGTTAAAATATCACAGTGTATGTAATATTGTCGTACCAACAAACCCTTGGTTTGCTTTTGAAAACGTTCAATGGACTTGTTTTCGTAATGGATATGTTGTGTTCATATCGATAGGTGCTATCCATTGTTATTATCCAACGTGGAAATTACATCAATACGTATTCCCACTATATGTTTTAGTTTTTTTCTAAGCAACGTACGAGGTGTTAAATTGTCACCTGTCATAAGTGCTCCTAGTTCTTTCTCTCTCAATCAATGACTTTCGCAGTATTGTACTGAACATTTCCTTAGAACAACAGTTATATATACATATTCCAAATGACATCTGATATTATTAAAAGTTTTATTGCATTTATCAAGTATAATGTATTAATTTCGATTTCATTTCGTTGTTGTTGTATTGAACTTTACAAATTTACCCAAAAAAATTTCAAACTTCCAGATCTAAAATTTGAAATAAAAGAGGGTCACGCTTTTTAAATAATCACATGCAAAGGAGGGTGAAATAGCTGAATCGAAATTGATTTTATAAGCCTCTACCTAAGAAATATTTTGTATGGTGTTGGTGGTGGAAATCAATATCTGAATTTCTTCCCCACTCCATTATGTATATATTTGCAAATACAGAACCAGATATCGACACGAAACCATATTTATTTGAATGATTTGACCATAACATTATCAGACAAAAATAACTCATTCATTTGCGTTATAAGTTTTTGTTGAAGACAATCGTTTTAGAATCTGATAGTTCATAAGGTTAAAAAATTAAATCAGAGCAAACCTATTAAAGAAGCAATTATAGCATTCCCAATGGGAAGCATGGGCAAATATTGGAAAATTCATATTTCTTCTGTCTGCAATAATTATTTTCGTCAATCAAGAACTATATGTTGTCCTTTGTTTACCAACATAAACCCTTTTCAAATGTGCTCCTGTGGTAGTATCTATATCATCTTTTAGTATATAATGAGAACTAAATTTTTGTTCATCATCCAAAAAATTTCATAACTGTTGGTGCAACATTAATGATTATCATATGACATGATGTTTGTACTAAGATTTAAACAAGACATTTTTTTATTAGAGGAACATGACTTTCAAACACTTTTTAAAGGGTATCAAATTGAGATCTATGTGTAGTGTTAACTGAAATTAAAAGCCAAATCTTATATTTTCCTGTAACCTTAGCCATAATTTTATTTGTCACATAACGCATGACGTAAGATTACATGTCAGTGGAAAGCTAATCTATTGAACTATATGGACATACTAGTAACAACTAAAAGAGTTGGATGAGGTTTGTTCGAGCAAATATGAAAAAAGGCTTTTTACATTATAGTATTAAGGAGTACTCCTGGCGAGAACACTTCCTACTTTTTGTGCATGCTAAAAGCTTATGATTGTTGTGCACTGTATTGAATCAATAAACCTTTAAGCTGGTTTGATTTAACCTATATAGTATTATTTGGTATAAAGCTGCTTGACGGTACATGTATGTATCAAAATGTATCAAAATCTCTTATCGATAAAATTTTACAGACATTTTTACTTGATGATACATACTACACTTGTCATCTGTATTATGTCAATATCTATTTGCAACACTCTGTAAGTCAATAAGCGTTGTCTGGTTGCAATGACACAGACTGATAATTGGATATGATCTTTTGAACGTCACTGTTCCCGAAGTTCACACTCACAAAAAAAATTATGCAATTGATATTTCAAATCTAAATATAATATATAATAAAATGTATACTATCACAAAAAGGTTCCAAGTATCCAATGTGACATTTGTTCAGTATCTAATTAAATCACACGTTTTTCTATGATGAAAGTGTTTATGAAAGGCCTTTAACTTTTCTCTATTAAAGTAATGACAATAATTTGCACTACTCAGATCACAAATAATTTCATTTTCTTTTATCTTTGATATTTCAATTGCCTGAAAATGAATTTCTTAAAGCTTTGCGAGAGACATAATATTTCCACTTCCGCCCGTGGTGCCATGGTTCCATGGTTCTATGGATCAGAAATGCTTTCGTGTCCGGCCATAGCTCAAAACCTATTTGATATCATTTTACGAAACTTATTCTGAATTTTGTTTGGAGGTTTCCATGAAAACATGGACACAATCTAAACATTGTGTATATGGGATAAGGGTAATTGTCTGATTTAAGGTTGGGCCGGGGGACATCACAGTGCATCGCATATTTCTTGTTTGAGTTGTAGTTCATTCATGATGACAGGTGGCTAGTGTAAATTATTTTGGTCTGACTTGCTCAATGGATCGAGATATACTCCCTTGGATATCACAGGTGAACAGTTATGGGCGGTAATGGATACGAAACTTCTTTCAGGATGTAAATAGAGATTACATAACGAGTGAGAGTTGAATGAATAATTTTCCAAAGAGTTACTTGTTTGCGTTGATGCATTCACGGATGAAAGAAATATGTAAAATTAGAAATATTCAAACATTATGAGTTCTATGATCTTTTGATTTTATTCTGACATGTGTTTAAAACAATCTTTTTCAAACGTTCCCATACAACCATCCTGTACTTACCAGGGAAGCATCTTAATGTTAATTTTGTACGTTTAAATTCTAAAGATTTTGACATCAGTTTAAATAGATCTTGATCAACATGTTTTTCTACCGAATTCCGTCGGATTGTGGTTCTGAGATGCATTTTTAAACTCTTCAGTTTCTTAACATGCAATTTCATTCTACGTTATGGAATCTGTGTTAGAAAACTCCGACATTTTACACACAAAAAAGTAAGTTCATGACTTAAAACAGAAATTCAATGGTGATCTGATTGAGATATGTACGAGAAACGCAAATTTGCGATCTATTTTATGCAACATTATGTTTCCTTTACATATTTAATGTACAAAATGCACAGAAGCTGACACTATGATAACTGAACGATTAGGAATTTTATTGCACACAGCCACCTCATTGACAAAGATGTGACTTCACTATGACTGAATAACTATTTTACATAATACTCGTTAAAAAACTTTCAACCTACACAACAGTTGTTCATAATAAACATAATTTTTATAAAGATATTCCGAAAAATTATACAATAATTGCGTATGATGTTGTCGTTTCAAGAATAGATCATCGATTGCATTTATAAATGAATAGCCTAACAAGGTAAATAACTTTTCATGACTTCTCTATTATGAGCTGATTTTGGCTTCATAACTCTAGCAGGTATCCTACCAATGGTAAAGCATGTACATGCTGCAAGATGTTAAACATACAGACTTTCTTATCAAGAAAACATGGTTTTCTTAAAAGCGGAAATGAAATCAAAATGAGCGTCATCAAATTCGGCAAACAAAAAAGAAGCTTGTATTTGTTATTTTCAGAAATTTAAGTTTTGTCATTGTTGACTCTTATTTGTGCAAAACAATAAGCATTAATTTTCATTGCAACACATACATACAGTATGTACACCAAATTAAGGACGAAATGACTGTTTTTCTCCTTTTCAACTTTCTCAAATAGTAAAATAAAACTTAATAAAAGTAGTGTTTTCAGCTTTTATGCCTATAAATTTCTAAAGAAAAGACAATTAAAATGTTTATGCATTATTTATTGATTTGATACACATTGGTCAATTCTAATAAACTGTCATATCTTCTTAGCAATATGGTTGAGTGATTGCCACAAAAATAGATAGAAGTCATTACAGAAGGATAGTTTATAGAGGATCTGACGGAATCTAATGGTCTGTTGACTGTCAATTAAGGACTCTGATATCGGTGAGTGACTGGAGTATTTGCATCACACCGATAGGGTGCCACTTTGAAGGCTTCGTGACTGGTGGAAATAGTTCCAGGAAGTGGCTACTGTGGAATAACTCGGGCCATTAAACACTCGTTATAACCATTGAATTACCCTCCTTAATAACATGTCCGTTAAAGGTTTCTTTGGAATGGAGGCATGACCGAATTGAGAATGGTAAGCGAACAAGTAAATAATGTCATTCAATGTGTGAGAATTGATTACAAGTGAAAACAAGTGGTATAATAAAATACGAATGATTTATTCAAAAAGTTAACTACGGTTTTTGAATTTTGCTAATGCTGCAAGTTTGGAACATTTGTCATTGATAAAATGTGTATAATATTTGAGCCAGAATTTTTTTTTTCAACTTACATCTTCAATCTGTTAATCCAAGACACATAATGTGATCTTGGACAGTCATTCAATTTGGTTAAATACATAGGGACTTTGAGTTAAGAAAGGCAATCATAATCATCGCTGAGGTAGAAATGTAAAGGTTCAAAATAAGTTAGAAGCATTAGTTCGAATGGATAGTTGTTTATAACGACGCCCCATTAGGTTCTAAATGGCAACATCTGACATCAACAGCGTCTGCCTTCGAATTTATGGTTTGGGATGGTATTTCCAACAGATCGTATGAAAATGATGGTTTAAGTGTGTTATATTACCAGTAAACGGGCCTATGCCTGTGTGTACTAAAACTAATACTAAGTAATAGCTGGAGTCTCACTGAGACTGATCTTAAGGAAATGGATACATGTCAACTTGTGTGTGTTATGAAAAGGTAATAACTAATATAGTATAGCTTTTGCTCTTAAAGGAATAAAGATCTTTGAACAATTATCGTTTGAATTCTTTTGATAATCAAAACTAATGTTTTGTACAATTTCTATGACATCCATTAGGACAAATTAAAAAATAAATACTGACGACTTTCAATAAGTTGAAACCTTTTTTTTCATCATTTACATTAACAATATGAAGTAACCACAGGAAAATACAGTTTATAGGGTCTATTGATTAAGGGATTTTACAGTCTTAATTCAATTCAAACAATAGTCCATGTATTCCCCTTTAAAGTAAACAGGTGTGTACCCGGATGTTAACTGTATAACGTTTTGTGATATGAGCTCACTAAACGCTTTATATATCATCTTGTACCATCTGTCATAAATTGAAAACGATTAATCCAAGTAGTCACATTTTCAAATACTGATATGCAATATCCATGTTCCATCCTTTTTTTTTATTCATCGGTTTTAACTATCCTTATCAGTGTGACTTGTTCACCCTTTCTTAGAAACAATTAGATTGATTTTATTCTATTATTCACATCTCAGATTTGTAATCAACTTTGGCATTACTTTCTAACTCAAGAGTCAGTTTTAATTAACGTTTCTATTTAGGTCACATGTAATCTAATAGAAAAAAGTGAGAAGTGCTTGCTCCTAACATTTGCTAGATATACTAGTTCAAAAACCGAGAGAATCTTTTTGAGATTTTGTTACTGTACACGTTGGTTTGTTCTATTTGATACAGAATACCTGTATATGTTTGGATATGAATAACATGAGTGTACCAAACATTGTTAAATTTGAGAGGAAAGATCCTTTACATTCCTAAATAATACTGCAATTGTTAGGATAAAGATGTACATCTGCACAATTCATTATACAATGTTGACATAACACACCATAGTAATCCACATATAGTGCACAACTGATACACATTTTTATGAGTAGAATTTATTATCATATCCCCTTGCAGAATTCAAAAGTGCTCTTTCAATTCAATAATATCAAATAGGAATCCCAATTATTAAAAAAATGAAATATTTCTGAAGCTTAAAATGTGATAGATAGACGTTTTTACATAAAGACTTTCCATTCCGATATGATTATGAATCAAAGTTTGTAAATAGGTATATTTGATCCTTTACTCACTAACTAAACATTTGAAGAATAGCCAAAAGAGAACCCACATGTTTATGCGAGAACACTCTCCTAATTGCTCATTCCCTTTGAAGCTTCTTTATCGGGGAGCAATAACCATAACGTATTGTGCAAATGACATTTAGTGAAGATATTGAAAGAAGTACTTTACTATAATGCCTTTATAAAAAGGTAAATAATTATCAGGGACTGGTATTATTCTGGATTGTAATTTTTGGACCTAATTAGAATTACCGCTTAAATGGATTTCATCATGATTTTTAGCATCTGACAATTATCAATTGCTTTAGTTCATGCACCTGATTCTCTCAGTCATTATCTTTTTTTAATTATTTATTCATATTTTTCTTTATCATATTGGTTTGAGTAAACATCTTTTGCTGGCGTTTTAATCATTTTACCATGCTTATGTGACCAATAATTAATACGTTTTTGAAGTGGGTTCCAAGGATTTGCAGCAACACGAAGAAATACAAATCTACACTTTTGCACATGACAATTAAAAATTTAAAACATCGAGTCTTCTTAGAAAGATTTGACATGTGACACTTTTGAATGTGAAATCTATTTGTATATAAAAAGAGAAAAATCACTTCCACAAAATCATATAAAAACTTATGATATACATAAATATTTTTAATCTCTCGTATGTTTTCCATATACTTATTGAAACTTGTAAATCTTTAAAACAATGGGCATTCTTATTTTGTGTATACAAAACCAACCATATTGATAAATAAAATATTGTAATGGATAGGAATGATAAGTTAGACTCTCGGATGAAATTGCATATGTTATTATGTACTGAAAATACAGATTTATTGTTTAAAGTAGCTCTTGTGCTATACCATATATTCAAGTTAAGAAAACATATGACTTGCTAATGGATGTTTATTGATTACAGGTTGTGCGAATGTTTTATACCAATGTTTTCACATGTACTATTGGCCTCAGGGCCACGTATATACAATAAAATCTGTCTGTCTGTCTGTCTTAAAAAAAGATAAGTTAGACTGGGTGCGACTAGTGTTAGGCTAGGCTAAAAATAGACTAACTATATATATATATATAGGATAGGGCTTCCTTGGGCTGGTCCATTTAGCTCTTCAGGCATGCGCCTAGTATGCTTCTACCCATTGATATGTAATGAGATGGGCCATTGCAGGAGCATTGCATGAGCCTATGGAGCAGTCCATTGAAGTTTCTTTTGTAGGCTTTCATTGGGCATTTTTTAAGATCTTGGTTTTGATTGGGTAATGTTGTTTAGATAAGGGTATATACACTGTAAGGGAGGGGAACGATTAATTCTGGGCTCTGGTTCTACAGATACTGATAGATACAGATACAGATAGCTTCACTAGTAGTCTTTGTAGAGGATACTAGAGTTTTAAGTTTACTTTAGTTGCATTTGGTTTTAGGAATTTAGAAGAAGATACAATTTGGGGTTAAAAGTTAGTAAATAGGTAAATAAATAAATTAAATTTGGAGTTTTAGGGTGGCATTAAAGAAACACTAAGACTAACAGTATGGGATTGAATATTATAAAGTAATTAGGGAGTTAATTTAGTGATTTGGGGTTTAAGAAGGAAATTAAGGAGTTTTTGATAGGAATTTTAGGAAAATTAGGTTTATCATTAAGACCTTCTCCTTTCTTGAGTTTTGTTATTTGTTGTTATTGGTCATGGCGAAGATCGCAATTACAGTTGTTATGTTTATTATGGTTTTTATTTACAAGAATAAACTATTATTTCTCTACCTTTGAATTGTGTGGTCATTTAGGATTACAGAAACCTGAATCCTGCGGACCTGAGGTCCTGGGCAGGATCGTATCCTGTTACAGATTTTTGGCGAGCGTGCCAGGATAGGAGTTATAAATGGTGAATAGGAAGGGCTGCACGAATGAGTCGACTGAGAGTAACCATGGCCATGGTTCCGTAGGTGACTCAACATTAGAAAATCATGTAGGGAAATTGAAAAAGATTTCGTAAGAGGCATTGTGTAGAACTGCAAGTTCAGGATAAACCATGGATGTGACATAATTTCTCATGTTAAGTCCAACCCTTCTTTTCAGATGGCAGATATCCTTGACATTATTGTTTCAAACGAGAAGTTAGACGAACTTGATAATGACGTTGATCAAGTTCCAGCATGTGAGGAATGTGGAGCAGGACCCTTTGTGTCTGTTAGAGCCAGAAGGAGACATATCAACAAGCTCCACGCCACCTTCGTTTACCTGCTAACTTGCCAGAAGTGTCGGAGGAAGTTCCGAGGAAGAACAGATCTCAACCGTCACCTGAGGCTCAAGCACGGGCTTGTGAACCAAGAGAAGAAGCAGCCCGAGGAACAGGTAAACATACATCTGAGCCCCAAGGAGTTGGCGAAGAAAACAAGGGAACTTATTGCCGCAACAGCAAGGGAGCACCCTATTTTTCCCTTTATGGCACCCGGTGTTCCCCGGGACACCGAGGTTCGGCCTCTTTATGACAACACAAACCACTGCATCAGCATCGTCAGCAGGAAGCCACCACTGCCACCTTTGGTGCAACCTTTTGTTCAAGAGTATGGCATGGATGAAGCCAAGGAATGGGTTTTCGGACTTTAAACACAAAACCAACAACACTCAAACAATTTGTGTCAAATATTTGGTATTAATATTGGGTTGCTTTTTTTAAAGATCTTAAGAAGGGGGGAGTGTAATGGATAGGAATGACAAGTTAGACTGGGTGGGACTATTGTTAGGCTAGGTTAAAAATAGACTAGGATAGGGCTTCCTCTGGCTGGTCCATTTAGCTCTTCAGGGGTGATGACCCACTAGGCATGTGCCTAGTATGCTTCTACCCATTGATATGTAATGGGATGGGCCATTGCAGGAGCATTGCATGAGCCTATGGAGCAGTCCATTGAAGTTTCTTTTGTAGGCTTTCATTGGGCATTTTTTAAGATCTTGGTTTTGATTGGGTAATGTTGTTTAGATAAGGGTATATACACTGTAAGGGAGGGGAACGATTAATTCTGGGCTCTGGTTCTAAGGTACTGATAAGGTGAGAGCTTCACTAGTAGTGTCTGTAGAGGATACTAGAGTTTTAAGTTTACTTTAATTGCATTTGGTTTTAGGAATTTAGAAGTAGATATAATTTTGGGGTTAAAATTTAGTAAATAGGTAAATAAATAAATTCAATTTGGAGTTTTAGGGTGGCATTAAAGAAACAATAAGATTAAAAGTATGGGATTGATTATTATTTAGTAATTAGGGAGTTATTTAGTGATTTGGGGTTTAAGAGGGAAATTAAAGAGTTTTTGATAGGAATTTTAGAAAAATTAGGTTTATCATTAAGAGCTTCCCCTTTCTTGAGTTTTGTTATTTGTTGTTATTGGTCACGGCGAAGATCGGATTTACAGTTATGTTTATTATGGTTTTTATTTACAAGAATAAACTATTATTTCTCTACCTTTGAATTTTGTGGTCATTTGAGATTACAGAAACCTGAATCCTGTGGACCTGAGGTCCTGGGCAGGATCGTCTCCTGTTACAATATTATACAATGTGTATATGTTATATAAGTAATACGTAGTAGTTATGTGGCAGTATTAAAATTGTATTTATTTTTTCATTAATAACTCTAATTTAAGACAGTTAGAGTTGTGTTGTATATATTATTTTAGAAATATTTTAGTGAGTGTCTTTAGAATTAGCCTTTATCATTAGCTTATTAAGTTAGTGTATTTCATTAATTTAAGGTATTTTAACATTAAGTTATTCTACTGGTTAAAGGTTAAGCATTCCATTCTAGTTTTAAGTTTAATTATTGCCAACTACTAAAGTAAATCATGTATTCTTAGCTTTCTTAGATAATACTAACAATAGCCACTGCACACCAGGCCATGCCTGTCAGCTGCACTCCACTCAATACCCAAGCTGTCTCCCTTTCAACTCTCTTCTCTCTTGCGGCCTAGCTTACCATCTATTGTCTAGAGGTTCAGGTGTTACACTTTTTAAATTAGTCAGTTATATTTGGTTGGATCGTATGTTGTGATTATCTGCTGTGTTTCTGAGTTGTTCTGAAGGATATTCTTGGATGTGTTATTCGAGGGGAACGAATTCCCAGTTTATTTTTTTGGAAATATATTCCTTGTAAAGTAGGTTATTATAAAAAAGGGCCGCTTATTTATTTTTTTGGGGTTTAAGCGTTTAAAGGGGGTATAGAAGTTTTGGGGTATAAAAAAGGTTATTAAAAAAAGATTCTCTCTCTCTTGCTCGCTCACGCTGTCTCGTTCATATCCCTTCACTTTTCTCATTCTCCTTTCAGTATGTTTGTATTGCGCAGCTTCCGGTTCCTGTTTGAAAGTACTATTTCAGAACAACTAATTAAGTGATGGTGCATACAGTACAAGTGAAACAACTTTTGCAAATCTAATTAAGTGTCTACAGCTGGAATCGAACCAGGGCCACGTCTGTTCCCTCTGAGCTGGTGAAAGAGGTCAAATTAATATATTTAACTTTATGAATGTTGAAAGTTTCATTGAGTTAAGAATGATAATTGATGATGAATTTCTCATCGTGTGTTGTGGCCGTGAGCGTCCTATGACACATGTGGCTTTGGAAGCTGAATGAGGTACGGGTTCGAATCTGAAGTAAATAATACACTTTTCGAAAGATGTTTTTCCTAAAATTTATATTTGATTCTTCGTTGTTGAATGGTTACGTTTATAATGTGAAATCAAATTAAGTTATTTTTGTTGTATTGTATACGACCATGTATATACCATTTATATTGCCTTGCAATTGACACGTATTAAAGATGAATACTTCACGAAATATGTGTTGTGTGTTGTCAATCAAATCAGTGAAGTGAGCATGTTTGCAATGAAATGAATGATTTGCACCTGAAATTTAAGCTTGGAGATACTTGTTATAAAGGTGAGCGCTGAGTACGTGCGACAGTTGTTAGAACATGTCACGTAAACGTAAGCATGTGGGTAGTTTGGATATATTTGTTTCAGATTCCAATTCTCCAATCCAATGTGCTCAACATAAGTTCCGTGTATCACCCTCCTCTGATAGCGACGATTTATTTCTCCCCAAAGATGTAGTTACATGTGATGTAGATGATATACCAACCGTGAATGTAGAAGTGGAAAATGTGTCACTAAAGAAAGGAACTTGGTTTTGGGGGAACAATCTTTCAATTCGGAAGACAATTTTGCTATTACATTGCTTCAGTAAGAAATTCCCATATGAATTAGCAGCGGAGGAGTGAGTGAGTGAGTGAGTGAGTGAGTGAGTGAGTTGGTGTTTTACGTGTTTTGAACAATATTTCCGTTATTAAACACGTGGATTTCCCCATCCAAAAGAGAGTAGACAGATCAGAGAGAAAGGGATCGACAGGATGAGGGAAAAGACGGAAAGAAAGGCATAGTAAGAGATAGAAAGCAGGTTTTAGAAGGACTCACATTTGGTCTGGCTTCTACCCGTCGACCTGTCCAGCTTGGGTGACCCTACCAGGAGCATGGAAGCTCCATCTGGCATAGCTCTCGGGGTCGCAGAAGCACACAAACCACCACACCCCGATAAGGTAATGAGTCCAGTGGTGGAGCAGCGGAGGAAACTCACATTCCGTTTGAAAATCGGGGAACTAGTAGTGAGACTATATCCGACCACTACAATTACTGTAGAGAAATATGTATGTCCGTAGTTGAAAGAAGTGGTGTAATTAAAATTGGTGGCCCCGGACTAACAGTCGAAATTGACGAGGCAAAATTTGGAAAGAGGAAGTACGACCATGGGAGAGTTGTGGAAGGAACTTGGGTATTTGGTGGGATTTGCAGGGAGATTAGGGAATTTGTTCTAGTTCCTGTGGAAAAACGGAATGCTTTGACATTATTGCCAATCATTAGTGCCAACATCAAGGAAGGCAGTATGATTATATCCGACGAGTGGGCGGCGTACAGGGGAATCGGTGATCTCGGCTTCACACATCAGACAGTCAACCATTCTGACTTCGCTGGTAATATTCCAAAGTATGTGTTTGACCTAATACTGTTTGTATGAGGTGTTTGACTTTTAATTTTTTATTCAGATCCCCAAAGCGGCGCTTGTACAAATCTGATAGAAAACCGGTGGTGGTGTGTCAAGATACAGTTATCAAGCACCCACACAACACGGTCCAACTTCGGGCTCCATTTTGCGGAATACATCTGGCGCTGCTGCGTTTGCAAACAACATCCCATTTTCGAATGTCTACTGGAAGGGATATCAACAGAATATCCATTGTAAAGGTATGTATTAATAGTTGTCATCCTATTAGTTTCCGTATATTAACTGGGTTTGCTTCTGTTATGCGCATATGCCATTGCGCAATCATGGCGCTCCTCAACTCATGATTGTTATTTAACCTCGGGCGTTCGATCCCAAGTTAGTTGATTTTTTTATCTTTTGGTGTACTTGTGTTATGTGTTCTCCTCCATTTTGGCCTTACCTAAAAACTTTCTTCGATGACGGCAACATTTATGAACTTTATAGCGAGGGTTATGGGTGGAAGTCTTACCACCCAGGGTACAGCTGGGTGGACTGAGTGCAATGTGGATGAAGTGCCTTGCCCAAGGACACTACACAGCTTTCGACCCAAGTCACAAATCTTTTGTGTCTCCACTGGGATTCGAACCCGGGTCGTTGGCGTGAGAGGCAGACACGCTAACCACTACACCACCGCGCTCCACAATTCTTTAGTATGTATATTATTTAATTATGTATATGCATATGTTTATGTCTATACTTACGATGTATTTTGCATCATTAGGTAATGTTATGGGTATTGTTTATATGTACTTGTGTTTGTATATCAACAATGCTCTTGATACATGTAATGATGATAGTTAATGATAATGTTGTGATGTAATTGTTCATAACATACATAAATGATGTGATGTAATGATTAACATAAAAGTATTATGATTAATACATATGGCTTAATTATTTTAAGTATATCATGTCATTCCTTTATGTCTGTTTGATACATTGATGGGTTGCAATTATGTGTGTATGATCATGTTTTAATTTGTTGTATTCCTGTATTGCAGGGTTTTCTTCTATATTACATCTGTACTAAATTGATCGAGCCTCACACCCCCAGTAGTTCGTTATCTTTGGATAAGAAGTCAGATAACAACCAACACTACTACAGTTAGATAAGATGATAGACAAAGTGGATTGTGTGAATGCCATAGAGAATCAGCTTTACACCATGAGATAACATTGCAAGTTCACATTCCCTTTTTAAGTAATGTCTGAAAAGCTGTATCGCATGATTGGAGGTACATTTTCCTGTCAATGTGAAACATTGTATATATAACTGTTATGAAACTGATCCGAGTTTAGTTGTTTATTTATTAACGGATTAATTATACAAAGAGGCAAAAGTTTTTGTGATCAACAAGAAACTCATTTTCATAGGTCAACAAGATTAATTTTTTTGACTATAGAGGATCAGTTTGACATGGAATAATTGAAGGATGTTGAATTCACAGCGCATAGAAATGACATTGAACGCTATAGGGCTTCAAGGCGAAATCACTAATTCAATATCGTGTATGTCCGCCATCAGTAACATTAACAATGCACGCCTGACACCTGCATCTCATGGAAACAATCAACGGTCTCAGGAAGTCTTGTGGGATGTCGTTATCTATCCTTACAAGCTCTTGTCAGAGTTCTTGCAACGTTGTTGGTGCCGGTTGTAAGCGCCGTTCCATCTCATCGCATGCATGCAGCCCATGAGCAGCCAAACGTCTTCGAACAGTCCTTGCCGATATTCTATTTATTCCTAGGATGGATTACAGGGCGTGGTCATTGGTGGACGTCCTTGTCTGGGTCGGTCCTGAACGTTGGCATTTGTTGGTAACTTTGCCATGAATTGCAAATCTTGTTTTTATGGACATTGAAATGTCATGCAGACTACAGAGTCTTAAGACAACACAAAGAGTGACTCTGATCATGAATAAGACATCGTCAATTTCATGGAGAACACGTGCATGCTTTTCTCACAAATGTTCCTTGGCGCATCCAAAATTGGGGAATATGACTGTAGTTGTGCTTGGGAGACACGTTTCACTCATCGGGGAACACTTCAAATTCGGAAACAAACATAGGAAAATAAGACTGTATTAAAACGCTGATCACAGTTCTTTTGGTCTCTAAGTAAACATCGTAAAAATAGAAATAAAGAAATTCGCAGACATGACCATCGCGTCCCGTCCACTGACATTGTGACGCCATACTTAACAATTGTGACGTCTTTATGACCTCACTTCATTCAGTCAGCTCGTAATGTTAATACAGATATGTGTCATAACATTGTAAATTAATTAAATGGCGATATCTTCAACGGAAGAGTAATAACAATGATAAATTTGCAATATCATTCAAGTGAAATTGAGCGTCTGATGACTTCACAACACTATAGTCTATACTCATAATAAAGTTAAGCCATACTTTGTCACTTTCTGAAGAATTCCAGAATAAAGTTCATGTTTGAGAATCCGGGTGATAATCACAGGGGCCAAGGATGTGTAGGATGATAAATACTGCTAGTTTAGAAGAAGTAGGTTAAAAGTCAAATCAGTTTCAAAAGGACAAGAAGTTGTGATTCAAATGTTAAAAAGTCAATCTCTTTTTATTATTGTTGCATTTTATTTGGATATTCTGTCACAATTTTAAGCTAGTTATTTGAAGAGGCTTAAAATTGTATACTATTCTATATACTATCACTAAGTAATGTGTAACATGGTTAAAGTGCAACTGATTTTCTAATGGCTGAACCAGAGTAAACTCAGAATGATCTTAAGCCATACCGGGGCACTTTCTGAAAAGTTCCAGAATGGATTGTCATGTTTCAGAATCAAGTTAATTATCACACAGGGCAAGTTTTGTAGGATAACAAAAATACTTCTTTGTAAGGAAAAGCAGGTTTGAAGTCAAATACGTGACAACATTTTCCATATTTGTTTGTAAATACATGTACATCTGGATGCAGACATGAGATCTGCATTGCAACAGGCTTAAGTATATTATGATAAAGACAATTAGAGATTATATCATGGGTGATAAACCTCTTTATATCAAACATTCTTATAACATTTAAAGAAATGTGTACGAAATTATTTTGAAAAAGATTTTTTATCATTTGTCGGTTTCTTGTATGCCACTCAAAGAGGCGAGGCTATAATAATTATTGACAGTTGGTATGTGTGAGGGACTGATTCCTATCAAAATAGCTTGACTTGTATAAATGGTCTTACAAACTTCTAGGTCTGACTGCTGAAATCAATAATCCCGAGAGGTTCAATACTCAAGTACTGGTTGTCCTTGTTATTAATCACTTATCCTTAATGTTGCCGTTTAATGGCGACTTACGATTTACAAATTTGTTGAATGTTCAAAATATACAAAATTTCTTCATTATCATTATTTTGTTGCAGTATTGACATGTATTTAAGGAGCATCACGAAAGATTTTCTTTCTGAAATGATTCGTTTTTAAAACCTTTTTTTCTAAACCTTTCTACACGGTTAATTCAGATAAAGATATTCATTGCTTGTGGTGATTATATGGTGGCAGAGTAAACCATTAGTTTAACTCTATGGAGGATGTTTCCATGAGGACAAAAGAGATTTATCAAAATACTGTTTGCATAGGCGCCTTATGTGTCTCCGAGACACGAGAGATTATCATTACAATGTTGGAATGACATATGAACATTCGTTACAACACGATAGGCACATAAAGATCAAAGCAAATTGGTGGGATTGCTGTTTGGGATAGAAATCCTTGGCGATTTGCCAACAATTTGCAAATTCTTCAAAGAAGTTGTTGATCTCTAAAACCATTTTCCTTTTGTGCAATAGGAGCCACAGTCAGAATCATACTTTATCTTTATCGATCGATTATCATCACGACACATCCCCATTTACTGTAAACCAAAGTTTTAACGTCTTATGGTAGATGTTCTCACTAAGGTTTAGATATATCTCGTTATAGCAAGTTGTCTATCACAAGTTTGGACAACATGGAACAAGATAAAACGTTTTTTTCGTGAAATACACATCTATCAACATTCTACTGATTCTATTAATCTTAATTACACTGTCCAAGTTATTTGACTTTATATTTTCAACTGCAGCGATTTCATCCCAACACACTGTTGGCAAGTGACACCCGGGCAAATGATAACATCATCACTATCAAGGATGTTATTGATAAACAGATATCTGACCACTTCCTCATTGATGTTGACATTGATCTACAAAAACCTGACCCTATTCGGAAATTACTAAGATATCGAAAAACCAGAAATATCAACACTGAAATGTTTGCCACAGAGGTACTTGAAGCTGACCTAAACATGCCCCTATAAAACAGCGCACTATTGTAATTCGGCCCAATACAAATTGGTACAATGATGATGTCCGAGAGAAAAAGCACTTGGCACGGAATGCAGAGAAAACCTGGCGGAAATCCAAACTTGAAATCCATCGTCAAATGTATAGATACGCAAGAAACGCTATAAATACAGCTGTAAAACGAGCAAAGCGGGAATATGTGTCTGACAACATCGACAAGAACAAACACAACTTTAAAGAACTTTTCAAGCTAATAAATAGCTTTCTCAAGAGACCTGCCCAAACCAACCTTCCTGATCACAACGACCCTAAAACTCTAGCTAATGACATCGCCTCTTTCTTCACAAACAAAATCGAGACCATAAGGCAGTCACTTGAGCGGGACCAAAGTGAAGAAGAGCACTTAACTACAGCTGACGAAGTATTCTGTGGAGAAACTCTGTCTTCATTCACTCCTCTAAACACGGACCAGTTGATGAAGATCGTACAAAATGCATCATCCAAGTCCTCAGGACTTGACCCTGTACAAACCTGGTTACTCAAGAGGATTCTATCCGCAGTCATTCATCCAATGCTGGATATTATCAACAGCTCACTGTCGACTGCTGTAGTTCCTGGTGTGTTTAAAAAGGCTCAAGTTACCCCAGTTCTCAAGAAAGCTGGCTCAGATGTCAACAACTTGAAAAATTTCCGCCCCATTTCTAACTTGTCTTTCACTTCAAAAATCCTTGAGAAGATAGTGGCAGAGCAGCTTAAGGAACACCTTTAAAGAACCATCTAGCGAAGTCATTTCAGTCAGCCTACAAGAAAGGCCATAGTACGGAGACCGCTCTCCTGCGCATCCAAAATGACATTCTAGTTGCCATTGACAGCAAGAAGGTCACCTTATTCACCACTTGCAGTTCGGCTCGCCAACTGTGAACACCTCTCCAGCGCTCCAGTCCTTGCAGCTCTTCCAGCCCCGAGGATTTCCCAACTTGACGTGGACGTCCTACTGAGGACTTCCCTCTTCACCTTAAGGTAGGGGACTTTATTTTCCCTTCTCCTAAATTATCATAAATCATTTTCTATATATCCCAAAGTAATGGCATCGCCCTGACTCGCCTGGCAGGCACCCAACTTTCGACTGTAAACAACCAAAAACAAAACAATTCAAAATTGGCCTCAAAAACCAAATCCCCTGCCCAAGAAGACCTGCCAGAAAAGTCTATAAATAAAAGTCTAAATAACTCATCTCCAAACTCTCATCTAAACCCTCTAAACCCTCTAAACCCCCCAAACATAAACTCTCTCGAGGATTTTCCATCCTCTCCTCCTACCACCCCAACCAATCCCGTAGGGCAATCTCCTATAAAAACTCCACAAACAATTAAGCGCAAGCGCGCAGCTAATCCCCAAACTCCAACTCATCAATCTAAACCTAAAATTAAGCTCACCCCCCAAGCCACCAATCAAATTAAATCACCCCAATCTCAATCACCTAAAACAAACAGCCTCCTCACACCAATTACACTGCTCATCTTCGCTGTGGACAAAGGGACCGTTCTGTGTAAGGAACTCTCCTTAAACAGAATTGGGACCTTCTTCCGTTCGCACGGAGTAAGCTTCACAAAATGCAAACCCTTGGGCAAGGGTTTCGAATTCACTTTTTCAAATCACCTTTCGGCAGAGGCAGCTAAAAAATTCTCCAAAATTCTCTCTTTCAACGTAGATTTCCAAATTCCCTACTGGGTGTCCAAATCACGGGGGACTATTCTCTTCCCTCCCTATGAGACTGAAGAGGCTTTAGAATTCTACCATCAAGAGGCAAATAAATTAAATAATCGACCACACATCGCTGTGGCTAAACGCAACTTCACCAAATCCTCTGACGGCAGCCTCATCCCACTAAAATCCGTGCTTTTGACCTTCGATACGCCCAATCTACCCACAAACATCACTTTCGGCGCACACACCAGATCCGTACGGCCCACAGCCAGAAAGGTCACCCAGTGCACAAAATGCCACAAATACAACCACACAGCGGCACAGTGCCGGGGAACTCAGAGGTGTGCTACATGCGCGCAGCTTGAGTGTGACAGTTTCTACTGTACACCTCACTGCTTCACCTGCGACGTGGATGGGCATACCTCTACTTCTCTAAACTGTCCCCAAAAACTTCACAAACATAAAGCCAAAAACCCTAAACTTCACCCCAACTACAACTCCCGCACTAGGCGGGATAATCTACCTAAAACTAAGGCCAATAAATATATCCACTAACGCAGAATGCGCCTGTGGATATGCAAAAGAAGACGTAATTCATTATTTATTCATATGTAAGCGCTATACAGATATAAGGAATAATGCTTACTTCTACGTTTATGGCCACAGCCTCCATACTGTGTTGTACGGGATACCCCCTAATAGTAACGAAGAAAATTTAAATATCATAAAGTCTTTACATCATTTTATCTGCAAGAGCAAGCGATTTGATAAAACATCATAAAATGGAGATATATGCTGGATAAGCAACTGCTGGCAAAATGTCACCTAGTTTTGTAACATAGATTTTTCATGTTCTGAATTCTTTGTTTTGACTTATGTCTAGTTCTTGTGTATTTTGTTTATCATGTTTTGTACCGGTGAAGTATTCAGATAAGCAAAGATTTGCTTGTTTACCGAACCGGATTCTTTAATGAATAAAAATATGTTTAAACCAAGGCCAATAAACCTAATACCTCCCACCCCACAGGATCACTCGCTCCTACCCACCCCTGGGTTGATCCTAACCAACCGCCACCATCCCGCCAAAGCCTCCGCCACCAACCCGACCCTGCCCAATCTCCCCCTTCCTCTCCCGAAGCTACCCCGGCCAAATGCTCTCGCTCCTCAGTAATAGAGGAGGACCCCACCTCTCCCAGCCAGCAAGAGGAGTCCATGGACTCCTCCATCTCTTCCACCCCCTCCAGCCACCCCGTCTCCACTCCGGCCACCCCCTCCACCACCCGTAGGAACGCCAACCCCATACCACCATCCCAGGCACAAACCACCCCCCACACCCAGCCCATACCCACGCCCAAGACTAGGTCCAAGTCCCAACCCATGTCCCAGAAGGTCCTCTTCCTCCCAACCCCCTCCCCAACCCATCTTCACCTTTACCGCCAATACCCAGCCCAAAATCCCTTCCCAAACCCAGCCCCCAAATACCCCTAAAATTAAAACTAAAAAAAACACCCCTAAATTCACCCAACCTCGCGTGCCTACTGGCAAAACAAACCCCAACAGCCCGCGCAATTTCTCCAGCAACGACCTTACCGAAGGTGTTGCCCTCTTTCTCGCGGCAATTTTTACCAAACCTAATGCCTCGCTAAGGCAAATCCATCAACTCGCGGTAAAATCCAAATTAACCAAACTCGGTTTTAATACATTTAACACCCGCATCCAGCGCATCCTCGCCGATGCCTAAACCAAAACGCGCCACTTTTTTACAACTAATTAATCAATCCACAATGCAGCTAAATCCATATCTTTTTCTTCTTATAGCCCTTTCCACTAATATGCAAATTCTACAGTGGAACGCTCGTAGCCTTTCGGCCCATGGCCACGAGCTTAAAGCTTTAATTAAACTTAAAAAACTTAATCCTCATATAATTACAATTCAGGAAACCCATGTTGGCCCTAGATCAAACTTTAATATTCCTGGATATAAAATGCTAAGGCATTATCGGCCCAAACACAATCCCGGTCGCTCATCTGGAGGCCTAGCTATATTTATCCAGGAACATCTAAACTTCTCTTCCTTACCCATTAATACTCCAAACTTAGAGGCACATGCCATAAAAATAACTCATAATACCAAATCACTAAATATAATTAACACTTATCATAGGGCCTCTAAACCTTTTCAAGGAGAAGATCTTATGATCTTACAAAATTCTGCCCCAAGTCGCTCAATCATATTGGGCGATTTTAATTGCCACCATGCCCTCTGGGCATGTAATGATAAGGAGGACACCAACGGCAAACTACTTGCTGATTGGGTCATAAAAAAACAATATGTAACCCTTAATACAAACATCCCAACTAAGTACGATAGTCAGCATGATTCCATGTCTGCTATCGATTTAACCATCACTACCCCGGACATCGCTAACAATACCGAGTGGCAGGTATATGATGATCCGTGGGGAAGTGACCATTTCCCTATTCTTACTACTATTAAAAATATGTTACCTCTAAATAATTCAAACGTTGAAAATTGCCCCCAAAACCCTCAATTTTATTACAACAAGGCTGACTGGGATAAATTCCAAAATCTTTGTGAACAATTAGACCCAACAGACCTTGAAAATAAAGACCCCGAAATCTTTTCAAATAACTTAACCTATTCTATCATCAATGCTGCAAAACAATCAATTCCCTTTTCTAAACCTAAAATTCACAAACCGTCAGTCCCTTGGTGGACGGACGAAATTAAAAAAGCGCGTAAACAACGCAAAACTGCTTTTAACAAAGCAAAACGCGACATTACACACCTTCCTCAAGCTAAAATAATTAAAAATCAAGTAAATACATTAATTAAAAACACTAAAAAACAACACTGAGAAAATCTTTTGCGAGAGCTTGAACGGTAAGACCAATTCCAAACAAGTTTGGAACAAGCTTCGAGCCATTCGTGGCGGCAAACGCAAATCTAAACTCCCAACCATAAATAACCACACACACCCTAAAAACAAAGCAAACACTCTTGCAGCACATTTTGCAACTACAAGCAGCAATAAAAATAACTAACCTAAATTTCAAATAAATAAAAATAAAACTCCCATAATACAAAAACAACCCACAAACAACCAACCCATAAACCAACCATTCACCATGGAAGAGCTTCAATTTGTTCTAAATAATAGGAAAACCGGGCTAGACCTCACTTCCTACCAACTAATTAAGAAGCTTCCTCCCTCCACCACCAACACATTAAAACTATTTAATACCATTTGGCATGTAGGCAAGCTTCCCTCCAACTGGAAGGAAGCATTAATAATCCCTATACCTAAACCAAATAAACCCCTCGGGGACCCCAACTCTTATAGGCCAATTTCATTAACTTCTAACCTATGTAAGGTAATGGAGGCGATGGTAAAAAATCGCCTTCAAAACCACCTAAAATCTCATCCATTAAATAACGACCAGAGTGGCTTCACTCCTGGTCGCTCAACCCTAAATAATCTTGCTCGTCTCGAGCAAGAAATCAAGCTAGGGCAACTTAATAATCATTACACTTTGGCAATATTCCTGGATTTCTCCAAAGCTTTTGACATGGTCTGGCATAACGACCTTAAAAATAATAAAATCAACTTCCAAAAACAAACTAAATTTCTAGGGCTAATCTTCGACCAACATCTCACTTGGGATGCACACGTCGAGGATCTAAAAATTAGATGCTCTAAGGATCTTAATGTCCTTAGAGCTATCTCTGGCACAGGCTGGGGAGCAAATAGGGAAACCCTCCTTAAACTATATATTTCTCTAATTAGGTCCAAATTGGACTATGGCGCACCAATATATAACACTCTAAATAAAAAAAAAAACACAATACTAAACCGCATTCAATACCAATGCCTAAAAACAGTCACAGCTACACAACAAGGGACCTCTTTGGAAGCCTTACAAGCCCTAACTGGTGAAATTCCCCTCGAACTGAGACGGGACCAACTCACCCTAAACTTCTGGGCCGCTTCCTCTCAGGACCCGCTAATACAAACATTATTACAAACTAAAATAACACAAAGAAAACTCGCTAAAATAAGGCTAAAAACACCACTTGCAGCACCACTCTCACACCGCATCAACACTCTAATACAACAGGCCAATATGCAACACATAAAACTCCCCACATCCAACACAGTGCACCACCACATTCCACCTTTACCCACACCCAGCAATCACTAGCAAACAACATCCACTACAAGCAAAACACACCACACTACAATACATACAGGACAACTGGCACGATTGGTGCCACATATACACCGATGGGTCTAAGGACCCGGAGGCACGCACCACAGGCATGGGCATCCACACAAACGAACCACAAAAACACACAACATCCCATAGGCTGCCAAATGACCAATCGATCTTCACCGCGGAGCTCTTGGCCATAGCTACAGCCTTAGTACACCCCACAGCCAAAACAGCAAATAAAATACTCATCCTCTCAGACTCTCTCAGCAGTCTAGAGGCATTAAAAAATAAAAACACTAAAAACCGCCCTGGCTTAATATCCAAAATCCTACACACAATAAACTCTTTAAATAAACAAGGTAAGGCCATTAAACTCCTCTGGATCCCTGCACATGTTGGCATTCTCGGAAACGAAAGTGCTGACAGAGCAGCCAAGGAGGGCTTAAAACTAAATAATCCTCTACCCTTCCATCACTCTAAACAGGAGGTCAAAAGCCTCGCTAAAAAACACATTAAAGCCGTATGGCAAAAACAATTCAATCAATCTTCATCTAATTCACATCTCAATCAAATAATCACCAAACCACTAACTAAACAAAAACTTTATTCCAAAAATAAAAACATTGATAGGGCCATCTTTAAACTCCAAACTAAAGCAACTAAACTAAACTATATCAATTTAAATTCACATCATCCCCGGCATGCCCTCACTGCCCACAAGCAGAGAGTATACAACATATACTCACCGAGTGTCCACACTACACGTCAGTCACATCGGATAAAACTAAATAAAGTCCTACGGGACAACAATATGGAAACAAACAACATATACCAGCTATTAAACCCATTAAATAAACCAAATATACACAATGCATTAGGCATCTACCTAAAAGATACGGGCCTCTTGGCCCGTATCTAAACTTAATACAACACAATTACACTCCCCTCCCCCCCTCACCTTCCTCCTATATTATATTCACATTCCAAATTTCAAAATTTCAAAATTCTACCCCAGCCCAAATTTAGATCACGGCTTCAAAATTACTCTCCCAACTCTTTCTCTCCCCTTTTGAAACTTTAGCAAAGGCTGCGGCCAGAGTGCGAAAACAGCCCCGCTGAAAGCGCTCTTTAAATCTAAATTCAAGAAGTAGTACCTTATTGGTCCTGCTTGACCAATCGGCGGCCTTCGATACAATAGACCACACAATCCTACTCGAAAGACTGAAAAGCAGAATTGGCGTCACTGGATTAGCCCTATCCTGGATGGAGTCCTATCTCTCCGGACGCACCCCAAACTGTCAATGTCCTTGACACCTGTTCCGACGATTTCTCTCTCAGCTATGGTGTACCTCAAGGCTCAGTGCTAGGACCCCTTTTGTTCACAATCTATATTCTACCCATCGGCGACATCATCCGCAGACACAATTTGAACTTTCACCTATATGCAGATGATAACCAACTCTACATGTAAATACCCAATATCTTATTAATTAGAATTGAAACAGGATCCCTTTAGATCAGTAAGGTATACTACTCTATTCAGTTCATAAACCAATGAGTGTATATCAGAAATTAATTGAATTAATTGGGAAATATGATATTTGTCCAAAGAATGCTTTTGAAATATTTGACCGCATGATTGTATCTAATCTTCTGTATGGTAATGAAATATGGGGTTTCAAAAACATAGAACAAATTGAAATTGTACATCGAAAATCTTTTTAATTTGTTTTAAATGTAAGTTATAGGTTTCCAAACGCAATTGCATATGGTGAATGTGGAAGGAATCCATTGTATGTTAAATATTTCAGCAACTGTGTGATATATTGGATAAGGATCCTTAACATGCATCCAAATAGATATCCCTTTCAAACTTATTTAATGTTGAGAGATACATCAGAACGAAAATATCCTAATTGGGCAACATTTGTTAAAAATCTTTTGTTTAGATATGGATTTGGACATGTATGGATAGCACAAGGTGTAGGCAATGAAAGGCTGTTTGTTACAAAATATCGCCAAAGAGTAATGGACCGTGCTATCCAAGATTGGCACTCTGCAACTAAATTTTCATTATGTTTTTATCTATCTCTAAAATGTGATATTTCTTTGGAATCCTTTCTTGGTAGTGGTTATCATTCAAAGTACAAAACAGCATTGCTAACGTTAAGAAGTGGTTTTAATAAGTTTGGTGTCCAGCTATTAAGAAAAGACTCTGTAAATAACAATCAACAAACCAAATGCTCACTCTGTAAAGTCATTGAAGATGAAGTTCATATTATATTGTTCTGTCCAATTTTAAATGAACTACGTCAATACTGTCAACCAATCATTCAATCTAAGTTAAAGAATCTAACAAGTGTAAAAATGCTCCTTTATGATAAAAACTATGTCACTCAAATATCAGTTGCCAAATATGTTATCAATGGTTTTCTGTATCCGCATTCACATTATGTACAACTATGTACTTTGGGCCAGATGGCCTTGAATTCACGAAATAAACCTATTCCTATTCCTATATCAGAAACAGGACTTCCCTATCAATCAATGTTATGGATTGCCAGGAACGATCACAGTTCAGCTTAAGCATGTTATTTGGCATTTTATTTCTTTCACTAGTTAACTAAATGAAAGATACGTAAGTGCTCTCAATGATAAGTCTCGTTTAAGTAGTTTATGTAAATTTAGAATTTCTCTTTATTCCCTTTAAAATAAATCCTTTAGAAAGGATCATCATACTTTGAGCGGTTTAACATGTTCATACTGCTCCTAATTTTTGAAACGTGTTAATGTCAATCCGCAAACGATGTACAATCTGCTAAATTCAACTAATGCTGAAGTTATTTATAATGTTGCAACTTATGTGAATAAATTAATGTACAATATGAAATCTTATGTCAAATCATTAAAGTCACATGACCAACTGTAACTGTAAATTCAACTTTACTTTGGGGGACTGAGCCTTTTATACTGAATAAACATGTCTGTCTGTCTGTCTAAATATTTCATAGTATTTATCCATCTGTCACATTGAATGTTATCTTGTATCTTAATGAATTCAGTCGTCTGTAGAATCTCTATTTGTAAAGAGACATGATGGTATTTGTGTTACTAACGTCTGTAGCATCTCTATTTGTAAAGAGACATGATGGTATTTGTGTTACGAACCTCTCTCAAACAGTGATGGGACGATGCAAATTATTGTGTTCTTTGTTACAAAAAATACATTATTACAATAAACACATTATATCTACATTAAAGAAAATAAAATTGAAGAATATCAAAATTGATTTTGATAAAATAGAAAAGATTTGATAAAATTCAAAGGACCTAATAGGATTTAGGAGTAACCGGAATATGTACATATATGTTGGTGATCTGAGAAAACAAGTTAAAAGAGGTGGTTCTTTTGTTAATGATTTGAAGCAAGGATTATCAATAAGTTGATATGCAATACATGTGCATGAATCTTATAAGGTTTTCAGATAACAGATACAAATGAGATTTCGCGGTATGTTGATTTGTTTAGAAGTCTCTGGAACAAATCCGTTTAGAA
This sequence comes from Steromphala cineraria, assembly GCA_916613615.1. Classification (NCBI taxonomy): domain Eukaryota; kingdom Metazoa; phylum Mollusca; class Gastropoda; order Trochida; family Trochidae; genus Steromphala; species Steromphala cineraria. The sequence continues at coordinate 58,318,750 of OU744729.1, forward strand.
ACATACATATTTTTGCACTTAACACACTAAATATCAAAAACATCAATCCTGATTTAAATTGTTAAGGGTAATATATATATGTCCTGAGACTTATAACAACAAATATCAGATTATTCATGTTAATAATCAATTATTATCAGTTATTCAATAATTAATATAAATAAGCATTTTTGGTAATAATTGGCAATTCTCTATATGGTTGTGAGATTTTACCCTATATTAGAGGTCAACAAGCAAATGCACTTGAACTTACGCAACGCTATTTTGCTCGTATTGTACAGGTGCTTGATAACAGATCATCAACATACTCTACTATTGCAAATTTGGGATTGTGGTCGCTTGTTGGCTATATTGATAAATGTAAACTCACATTCTTTGGACGCTTATGCAAACTTTCCTGTAACAACTTTGCAAAAAACATATTCTGTGCAGCAATAACATCATCTTCAAAATCGCCCTCAATCTGTGACGATCTCCAATCAATACTCTCAAAATATGACTTATGTATATATATAAACAAATATGTTACAGAAGGTGTGTTCCCTTCGAAACAAGAATGGCGCAAAATTGTAAATACATCTGTACATAACTATGAAGAACACTCATGGCAAATGCAAACATCTTTTAATGCAAATATGAAGCTTTATGGACGTGTTCACAAGAAGTTAACTCGCCATATTCTTTGGCAGTTAGCGTACTTATATCCCAACTACAAAACTGCCCTACAACTATGCATTAAAATCTCCTCACGTGAAAAAATATCTAAGGAATGCAGCTTATGTAATATAAACACACTTACGACTATGATTTTCATATAATGCTACATTGTGAGCACCTAAATCCTTACAGAAATGCATTTTTTGTATTTATGATTGATCTTCTCGAAGTAGATGTTTATGTTGCTTTCGAAATGCTGGATGAGCTTGACATGCTAGCCTTCCTGTTTGGAGGTGAAACTGATTTCAATAAATATATTGATCATACCACATGGGAAACCATTATTTTACAATTTTCATTATATGTATCAAGTTTGAAACGCCACCTACTACAATATCACAATGAATAATGAATTCTATGCGTGCAAAGCAAATATAACTTGAACATTGTCCATTATTTCCAGATATAATATAAACTCAATGTATATACATGTATATATATTTATCATTGTGTCTTGATTTATGTATTCGTATCAAATATAAATGTATGTTTTTGATCTTCGGTTAAAAACTGGAGGAAATAAAGAATCTCTCTCTCTCTCTCTCTCTCTCTCTCTCTCTCTCTCTCTCTCTCTCTCTCTCTCTCTCTCTCTCTCAATACATGTGCATGAATCTTATAAGGTTTACAGATAACAGATACAAATGAGATTTCGCGGTATGTTTATTTGTTTAGAAGTCTCTGGAACAAATCCGTTTAGAAACATACATATTTTTGCACTAAAACACACTAAATATCAAAAACATCAATCCTGATTTAAATTGTTAAGGGTAATATATATATGTCCTGAGACTTATAACAACAAATATCAGAATATTCATGTTAATAATCAACTATTATCAGTTATTCAATAATTAATATAAATAAGCATTTTTGGTAATAATTGGCCACAAAGTTTGTGATATATGATCTTTTCATAAGCTGATTCATTTTGAGAAAAGCAAAAACGTATGATTTCCTCAGTTTCCTGGTACATGATGAGCTACTTCCAAGTACAAGAGTTAGTGGGTTGATAAATATGCTTGTATTGTTCCCTGACTACTTGGTAATTCACCGAGTGTCAACAGGCTATTTAATTGGTCCGTTCTCCAGATCTATGGCTCAATGTTTCGAGTAAACACACTGATTGGTGTTGCCGGAATTCTGATTCAGTAATGTCTTCAACATATGGTCCAACATAAAAACCTGGGTGAGGTTAAGTTTGTAGATCTGAAGAAACGCTGTTGATGTGGTAAGTGTTATTGTTTTCATTTAAGTTAAAGCCTGATCATAGATAGTTAATTATTGGTCATTGAGAACCAATTTGACACTTTGTTTAGATCAAACTGATGAATGTTGACTGAACTTGGATAAAAACCATAACGCTTCAAGAGATATTATATGTAGGGAATACAAAATGATCTTCCAGTTAATACCATATTTCTTTTCATACACTGTCAATCATCAAGTATTCAAAGAGCGAAAGTTTGATACAAACCGTACTAAATGGTAAAAATAGTTGTATTCTATCTATTATTCAGCACATGAAACTTTTTGATTGTCGACAGTAGGCTAAAAATCACTTCCATTGTGACAAAGATGATGATGTGATGATGTCCCAATAATTTTTTATTAAGTTTTGTTAATTAGCATTAGATCAGAAACCAAGCTTTAGAGCTGATAAAGAATACTCTTCTCGTCCACTGGTATCATAGTTGTTTGTTAATTGAGTAACCATTTCTCCTTTCTTTTAACTATCTCTCAGTGTCTGTTTGAGTGACTTGGAAGGGCCAACTGTAATTTACTCTCTCTGAGATACAAAGTCGTCACTAGAAATACCACATGTCAATCATTGATTATGTGAACAAGCCCAATATTACAGTAAGTTCTTGATTTTCTCTCAGTGAACTTGCATCCTTGAAAATATAACATATCAAATATTCAATATCACAACAATATTTAATTGAACATTGTGTAAGTATCATATAGCATGGTAATGATTTCTAAAATATAAAAAATATATTTTCCATTTTCCTTAATGCCAATCAGATTTTGTCAATATTATTGAAAAATGAAAGAAAATCATAAATTAAGAAAATGATTTCCTATTTCCGAAATGGTAGCTTTTTCATTAATTACACAATTTTTTATTTTCTTAATAATATCTAAAAATCACCGACGTTTTATAAATGTACGCTTCTCATCAAGACAATATTTCATAAATTATATAATAGTAAAGTACTGTTGAAATTATAACCGTGCGTCTTCATAACAATAACAATTAAGTACTGCAATGTTAAAAAAAATGTAATTGAGAAATTTCTTGTTCTAAGAACATTGACATGTTTGTTGACATCATTTAGGGTGGAATTGATTTCATATCATCTGTGCAATTGAAATTATATCAAACCTTTAAAGAATGACTCTTAAACAGGTATTTTGAAGTCAATGATTTTTTTCTGTTAACATATGATTTAAATCAGAGACATTTCTGAATCGATGTATGGTTGTAAATGATTTTAATTTAGTTTGCTAATTGGATTTACTGTCAATCTTTAATGTAACTTATAAGCGATTAAACCATGCTTATAATTCTTCATCCAATCAGTGTTATTAACATTTTCTCCCAGCAAATGGTAGACCGGTTTACTACGATTTTGTTGTAGACTGGGTCTGACATAGGCGTAGGAATACATGCACAACAGGTTAGCTATTCATCATACAAATTTATCTTGGTCATGTGTACATGTTGGTGTATTTCTCTTTGGGTTGGGTTTGATTGAAAAAAGTGTTTCTCTGACAAACACTTTTATGCATCTCAGTAGATTTCAGTCACCTTGGTCACCAATCCACATTGCACCATTGATGATAAGGTGGCCTGTGTCATACAACTCTGTCAAAACTCTTAACTCAACATTTGGAGATATCTGACAAAATATAATATACGAAAGCAGATATATAAAGAACAATTGAATACATGTAGTTATCACATTGTTAGGCAATGTATATATATAATATTTAACCTTTAACTGTTTCCTTGCTGCGCTGACATACATACAATGATTACTTTCTGCAGAGGAATTTATGGACGAGCACTTCTTTGTTCATTCTCAATGACACAAGGATTTGTGTCGAAACGTCGCATACAAAGAAGTTGTCATCCATATACTCCTCTGCATTACACTCAGGGGCAAAAGAAAGTAAACCAATTTTTCAATTTTTTTAAAATCACAAAACCCTGTTAATAGTGAAATGCGACAACGAACCCCTGCGATAGGCTTATGAGTTGTGAAAAAGTAAAATTTCATTCATAAGAGTTTGATACTTTTGTTGTTATGACAGTCCAAATTCAGTTGGTGTCAAAAAACAGCCATTTCATTATACTTCGTTTGGCGAGAATGTATGGTATTGGACTTAAATGTAATGAAATGTAGAAATTCTATAAATATTAGGTATTATTGACATGAATAACCTCATGAAAATCAATTTTTTTACGCATATTAAATGTATGACACTGGAAAACAAGCAAAACAGACAGTTTTCTCATCTATCTCATCTAGTTAAGGAGAATTCAATACCACAAATTGGAAAGGCGTATTTTTTAAAAAACATGACCATATATTCCTTTCAAACTCACAACTTCATGTTGCTGCTGATGCCATGAAGTAACCATGTTTCCGTCATAATTATCAATCGTGGCTTAAACTATATTCCGTTTCATACACTTAATTACTGCCGAGGAATTCGATGAACCAATGAAGCTCTTATCTCATGCCGTATTGTCCCATTTAACTTACAACCATCACGAAGACAGGGTCAACATCACATTCGAATATCAACTACTCTTCAAAGCATTAAAACAGAATAAAGACAGGAAAAAGTAGTATGTAAAGTGTATGGATAATATAATCGTTTCCATACTCATGTGACCAAGGTGGTTCATCTCAACCTTTTTTTTTCAATGTCCATTTCTTTGTTAAATGAGGATTTTGTTCAAATGTTTTTGCTCATTGTGATAACAAATCTTTGCAGTTTAATTGTGTCATTCTTCAAATGAATAATTTGTTCTGTCATATCAAATGCATTTATCGGGGTATCACAAAACGTCATAAGAGCATACTAGATAGTCGAAAGCCTGCTTCCGTTCTAGCTTTATTACTGTTATAATTATAACATAATTTAGAACAGGATTATACGTCCTGAGCTGCTTCTCTGGAGATACAATGATTGCCACCAGCATAAAACCTTCATGCATCTCCTCCCTTCAGATTTTACCCATTTCCTTTCTCCTAACACACGTGACAAGGAACAAGTTGAATTACCTCTGAGAAGAGAATGACCCTAGTGAAACACAAGTCTTACCCAGATGATGAATTGCGAAGGAAGATCGATTTGTTGAAAGATGTAGAATTATTGTCAAAGGTCATGTGAAGTTGTTTGCGATGCTACAGATAACTTGACTTCTGATCCCCATAGAATCTTGACTACCCATGTCGAAGCCATGATTGGATATTTTTTTCAATTTCGTTAAATTCCCCTATTTGAAATGTCATTGAAATTGCTACTCTATAGGATAGGGAGTAGTATGTGCATACATGATAGAAATGGCAAAATAACTTTGAAGGTCCATTATAGAAAAGTATTAGTTCCAATGGTTAAATCGATCCGTACAAGATTAGTTCCTGATAATGTGACTTGAGACTTAGGTGTTTGTGATTATTTCTTTCAGATAATGAAGTTCAGAAAATTACAACAGCCATTTAGGGGATCATTTTGTAAATCAAGGAAATATAGACAGTTATGAATAAAAACCGATTTATTAGTTTCAAACTTATTCTCAAATAGATCAGGAAGCGATTGTAATTATCAATGTAATAGACGATAAAGAAGTAACTGACTCCAAAACCTGCAGCCACTTACGGCTTCATTATGTTTTTCACATTGACATATCTAAGAAGATGGCATATAGAAATGGTTGAACTTAGTTTACTATATAGTTCCTAACACTTACACAAGTTGATCATGTTGTGTACTTGCACATATATGGCGTCATTTTCATTTATTATCCCACCGGTATGTAATACCGTGGGATATAGTCATCGCCCTGTCCGTCTGTATGTCCGTCCGTCCGTCCGTCCGTAATCATTTCGTTTCCGGAGCAGACCTCAAAAACCGGTCCACATATCTTTCTGAAACTTTACATGTGTATTGCCCACCTACTGAAGTGGTGCCTTTTGATATTTTCACATTTCTGAAAATTTTATTTTTTATTATTTCCATGGAAACGGCTCTTATTTGGACTCTGTTCATGAAAGGTTTCGTTTCCGGAGCAGACCTCAAAAACCGGTCCACATATCTTTCTGAAACTTTACATGTGTATTGCCCACCTACTGAAGTGGTGCCTTTTGATATTTTCACATTTCTGAAAATTTGATTTTTTATTATTTCCATGGAAACGGCTCTTATTTGGACTCTGTTCATGAAAGGTTTCGTTTCACGAGCAGAACTCAAAAACCGGTCCACATATCTTTCTGAAACCTTACATGTGTATTGGCCACCTACTGAAGTGGTGCCTTTTGATATTTTCACATTTCTGAAAATTTGATTTTTTATTATTTCCATGGAAACGGCTCTTATTTGGACTCTGTTCATGAAAGGTTTCGTTTCCGGAACAGAACTCAAAAACCGGTCCACATATCTTTCTGAAACTTTACATGTGTATTGCCCACCTACTGAAATGGTGCCTTTTGATATTTTCACATTTCTGAAAATTTGATTTTTTATTATTTCCATGGAAACGGCTCTTATTTGGACTCTGTTCATGAAAGGTTTCGTTTCATATATATAAAACCGGTCCACATATCTTTCTGAAACCTTACATGTGTATTGCCCACCTACTGAAGTGGTGCCTTTTGATATTTTCACATTTCTGAAAATTTTATTTTTTATTATTTCCATGGAAACGGCTCTTATTTGCACTCTGTTCATGAAAGGTTTCGTTTCATATATATTATCTTATACTAATCTATTATAAACTTTGCTTGAAAAATTTACAATTATCTTTCAAAGGTTTACATCTTACGATCATGTGGAACCGGTGGGATATGTCATTTTCTGATGACTCTTGTCTATGTTTGTTCTCCATTTAACAACCTTTGACTGTCTATTCTATTTTTTTTCATCTATTGAGTGTACTTGTTTGTCAAGCTTTTGTATTAATGTCCTTGAACAGTTTAAATATTGACATGTTTAGACAATATTGTTTAATATTGTCATATTTCCCAAGTGCGGGCGTTTTTCCCTGCCTTATTACAAATCTTAATTGACCATTTTCCAGTTTTGACGTTTAGAGTTATCTGCCCTTGACCGCGGGCAACGTCACGCTTGCCGTCAATGGGATCTATTGCAGTAGTTTACATTTTGGTGTTGTAAATTTGTATGGGAAAGTGTTTGATTTGAAAGAAATTAGACAAAAATGAATAATCATTGTTAAGGGGTGAGATTCTTTATTTTAATCTGTCCTTTTATGCCAAAGGCTATCGTACGGCTGTCTGCATTAGTCTACAGATAAATTGAGATAATAGATATACACGTAGGCATGTAACTCAATTTATGTTTGATTTTCGTCGCATGATCAATTTTCATGATATAACTTTAAAACTTAGTGAATCAAATTGATGTAAAAACTATTTTATCAGTTAGGATTAAATCATTCATCTGTAAATAATTCTTTGAAAAGACAGTTTGAAAGTTTATATGAATCCTTCCAGATTTATTAAATTTACCGGCAAAATATAGTGATTGTGGCCTTTTGGCTTGTCATGAAATTAGTTTCCTAATAAATTTATGCAAAAGATATATATAAGTTGACGTACCACCGGAGAATACTGTATTAATAATTCATAAACTGAGTTATTTAGTAAAATCTGATGTGATCGGAGAACCATTACATATTTTATATCTTAAACTCTAAATATATACGTCTTTTTGGTATTTCTACGTTGTATACAACATAACAGATGTCTTACTTAGACCTATGAAATAAATTGTAAACGATGATTAAAGAGACACAGACACAGGAACCCGATATCGTAAATAAAATGTAGGTAAAACGTGGGTAAGAAAGATCCGTTCCTTTATGCGGATCTTTCTTACCCACGTTTTACCTACATTTTATTTACGATATCGGACGGATCTTTCTTACCCACGTTTTACCTACATTTTATTTACGATATCGGGTTCCTGTGGACACAGAGTATGTTGATAGGATCACATATGTCAAATTTTGAAATCGATGTTATTACATCGGGAACCACTAACTGTTATGGAGAAAAACAAGTTAAAGGTCAATCGGTACATTAGAGCGAAAATACGGCCATTCAAAGTCGGGATTTGGATAGAAAACCGGACAATGTGGCTGGAGTGGCGCGCGCAAATTTGCCAAACGTAATTTTGAAACCTTGTCATAAGCTGACAGGAAGATATATTCGATTCGATAGTGTTTATTAGGTATTGTAACTAATAAGTAGATTAATTGTATCCATAATTTCGAATATTAAACGTATTTGAGATGTTTTCTTGATTTTTCCATAAAATCAAGCTTTTTAAGAGATATAATGAATAAATGGATATAATTGCAAGTCCAGTGATGAGATATGAACTTCAATCAGCATATTAGATATTTTGTAGCTTATCAAAACGAAATAAAATTGTATGAAAGATACTCTACATTTATGTCACATTAAATTAAATAATTAGCTTATGTCGCGAGTATCTCTTCATCTACGCGTCATTTTGTCGTTAAAAATATACAGAGGTATCATATTTTGTCGTATTGTGTGTAAATTCAATAGACTAATGTTATTCCGGTTTTACATAATTAATTTCTTATGCGATGAATTATGTATAATTTTTGTCAAAATTTGTATGTATAAAATCATCTCAGTTTGAAGTACTTAAGTATTAAAAGTAAATAATTCGATGACTATATGTTGTAAAACAGGTCTCCCATTAGCCACCATTTAAAATGTTATGCATCAATTAACATAATATGATGATGAAATTTATGCTATTCGAAAAGAAAAATAAACATGATATAGATTAACGGAAAAATGTCACCGTAGCTATGATGATTCGTCTGAAAGTTACTTGAATTGAAAATGAATTTAGAATTCTTTCATGAAAATCTATGGGAATATGAAATGACATCCTAATGGCACACCGCTGTATATTACTAGAAATTAATCTTGGAAACACTTTTAGCACATGATCTTCAATCAACCCCGCTGTCGGTTAATGATTTTCAAACACTTTTACAGTGGTTGATCGTCCGCTATTCGATCAAGATCAAGATTCTATGCCGTTATTTTGTCGCTCAACTGAACCGTTTAGCCCATAATTTGTACGTTTCAGCAACAATCAGTAGCTTTTGACTAAATAACACCGTTATATGTACCGTTAATCTCTGAGTATTTGCGATTATCAATGTAGAGAAACCATTTTGATCCGGCGCTTATTCAAGGCTGTTTCCTAAACCATGACATTTATGTTAAATTTTGATAACTCTATGCAAATCCATTCATTACGGATTGCTATGAAGATAATATCAGTTATTGCATATCGATAAATATTGTAAACATTTTTGTGTCCGACATATTCACGAATCAGGGCATGCAGGCGGCTTAAACCTGACGACTTTTCAATGTCGGTGATAATTCTAATATTTACGTTGTAGCACTCAGAGGCAAAAGAAACCATACCATATAAAATTAAATACGACGGAAACAGTGTTACTCCATGTCTTCAGCAGCAACCTGAACTAAGTTATGAATTTATAAGCAATATTCGATCAAGGTACGCCTTTATACGCCTTTCAAAAAATTTCGTTTTAAAATGTCCTCAACAAAAGATGAGCTAGGAAAGTGAAAACACTTTTTTCCTAGTTTTTTAGCGTTATGCATATATGCTTAAACAAATTGATTTCCATGAAGGTTATTTATATTTGTAACATTTTATATCTATAGAGTTTCTACATTTCGTAACTTTTTCAAGTTTGATTTATTACATTATGGCCAAAAGGCATCTTGAAAAAGCTGTTTAGGAACTCAAGTAAATTAGAATAGTCATAACAATCATACTCTGATGAATGAAATTGTGAGTCAGTACTTATCCAGATCCTATCGCATGGTCTAGTTGTCGCATTTCACTAGTCACAGCATTGTGTAATTAACCCTCTTGAAAAAGTTGAAATCGTTTCTTTTGCCCTCAGTGTTTCATTCAAAGCTGTTTCCTCCGTAAGAATTGTGTAAATTATCTCAATTTTTAATTTAGGCTATTTTTAATGCATAATGCATTGATGTTTACTTCCATTGCTATAAACCCAACCGCAATGTTGGATTTCTGTGCATTATCTGAAGTTTTCCGACGTCAAAGGCTGTTTAAAAAGTAATAAAATGATAAATAGATATGATAGAATAAATCAATGTTAACTGCTTGGTACGCCGTCAAATATCATCTCTGATGTAATGTAGCTCATAAGTTTCTCGATTTTTTTTTATATCAGCAGTGTATCTTTAATTCATAGTCAAAATAGTTTATTTTATGATTCTTACCTTTTTAATTCAAATGCAAAATTAAATTCATTACAAAATATTTCATTTGCTATTTAGATCTATCCTATTTTCAAAATATGGACAAAGGTACGGGAAGAGAAGCAGTAGAGACTGTTACAGTAACTTTCAAATGTGGGAGAAGTTGGTTTTATGTTGTCGAATTTTCGGGATTTTTTATTTATCTTCCTACGTGTTTCAATAACGTTATGATTATTTTATAAGTTTAATCCATAACATTTCTTACTTTAAAATATCTTATTTCAAATCTATAATTTTTCAAATGATCTAATTCAACATTTTAAGTTTTCATTATTCCCGTTGTATAGCCTAATCCCACGGTTCACAAAAGTGCGTCATGGAATACTTTTGAAGGCCTTAGTCTTCTTTATTGACTCTTTAAAATAGGTCTAAACAGTGTAGAGTCGTTTAAGACTTTCAATTGTTTTATAGAGAAAATTTTAAGGGCTAGGCGAACATGACAAGTTGACTAAAATACCTTTCAACTCAACGTAAACTTTGACGGCTTGCCCGCGGTCACGTGACTTTTCAAAGGGACGTCACTCTAAATCGACTCGTTTTGCGAAACTGGAAAATGGTCAATTTGATACGAAGTGATTTTTGATTCAGTATCTATAAGTTCATATACTCAATATTCTTGTAATAGCCAGAGGGGGTTGGTCGCGCTCTTTTGCCACCTTCACAGGGGTGATATTATGATACTCACATTTAGAAGTGAGAAGTGAAATAATCGCTGTATTTTATTCAATGAATCAGTTTGTAATGCTAAAACCTTTTGATCATGGGATCATTTTCGGAAAAACCAATCGTTTTACATTTACATTGACCTGTTTACATTCGGATGTAAGTAAAACCATTTATTTCACTTCTGAATGAAACATCAAAGTATTTTCAAAATTATGATCATCTGCGTTTGACCCAAAATGTGTCATCCAAATATGTTTAAATATGAAACCTTGATTATTGCTCAAATTGACCGTCCATTTAAAGTATGTCCTTAAGGCAAATTCAAATATCTTCTACAATATTTTTCAAGAATTTTGCTAAGATATTTCTGATTACCCTCTACCACATACGAAGATGATCTTGACTATATACTTTGTTACAGGGGTAAACGTAAGAAAACTAAACTCGATGACTATCGACTGGTATCATAACACTCACATCGCCATGAACTATATCGCTATCCTTTATCGTGGGATTCAGAAATAATTGCCAGGGGATTGACTTGAGTATGCGTCCAATGGCCAATAGAGTAACCAAGCTATCGTGTCCCAGACAATCTTGGCTCCGGAAATCTTCAATAATTCTTCTTAACTATGTCCTTGGTCGCGGCTTCATCTCGCTCAATGACCTAACGATCAGCATCCCTTGCTTTATGTGTTCTGATAAAGCAACTTATTTGTGTAAGTATTGCAGGATCACGAACCTCTAGCTAGAATAATCTCCATCTGTATTCCAGATACATTCAGACTAACCTACATATGATAACTGTACACACCGACATGGAATGTATACAGTCCATGATGACTAAGCCATGGTGTGTAAACATTTAATGCGTGTTATCTACATCTTGGTTTGCATGATTTTACATTCCGGTCATTTATCATGTACTGAATGCACGAATATTGCATTATTCAATTACAGGTGATTCATGACCTTGAGCCTCTTCACACAGTGGAGAGCAAAAAGGATATAACGAGTATTTTATATGTCAATATATAGTTTATTTCCATACTGAGGCCTCAGGCCTCTAGTACATAGTTCTACATTTACAGATAGTAACACATTCTGTACATAAACGCTTTGTGTATATAAATGGACACATTTTCTAAATGAGATGCACTAATTTAATCCATTAGAGATATAGAGATTATTATCTGAGTATGTTTTGATATCGTAAATATCACTATATAAACAATAAAATATTTATTAGGCGAGGTTTACCGACCCTAATACATAGTTTTGTTTTGTTTATATAGTGATATTTACAATATCAAAACATACGCGGGTAATAATCTCTTTATTATATAATGTCATTCTTAAGTTATTCATTTTTTTTTGGTGAATTGTGTTTCTCCTTTAGAAATGTAAAGGGCGTATGAATATAACTACGTCATAACTAGGTCAGGCCACATTCCATTTCGCGTCACGGAGAAATGACGTCACACAAGAGCAAAATAGTCCATCTTTCCATTTACCTTTACACCAATAGTGTTCCCGTCTTCTTTGAAATAAAAAGAAAGAGAAAACGTATTTAACATTTCAGATATATTTAATATCTTTCAATCTTTCAAAACATTTGAAATTGAGATTATAACAATAGTAAACCCGCGTAGCAACACAACTCAGGAACATGCTAACAGGTCACTTTCAAAAGTTCTCGCACCGGGTAGACAGAAAACATCGTAACTCTTGGCTGCTATCGGATTAAATAGCAGCAATTCGTCTGTATTTCCTAGGAGGAGACGAATGTTTTGGTGATTTGTTGACATGGACAGTGATATTGCCACCATATATCGGAGCCGCAAACAGAGTGTAAACCCCACCTGGGATGGACACATGCATTTCACTCGACGATCGAGAGCAGGCTAGGTTACTGGGTGCAGAATAACCCAAACTTGTTGATGGCCTGTTTTGATCACACAGATTCAAAGGATTGGATGTGGATAAGAGCCTGGAAATTTCACGATGCTGATTTTCATTTATTTTGCTGTAATTATTGATTGATTGGATGTTTTTATGTCCAGTTATTTGCATTATCTGCGTGAGTGGAACAGAGCTATCGGACAGTTTTTGTACCAAGTGTTTTCGTGCGCTGTGATTGGTCAAGTTCTTGGATGAAGACAGTTTAGCATTGGAACACATTGTTTTCATTATGGACCTGAGTTTATTTTCACCGATGGGCTGACGTCGAAACCAAATTACTGAGTCGTTGTACGAGATTGACTCTCCAAGAGTGTTTGTGGCAATGTAAAATGGGTCATTGTTACCGCAATAATCCTCAGGTCGCTTTGACCTGTACAGCTTGTAGATCGCGACAGGACACCGATCGGGATTGTTGGTATTGGTCCACATTTTGGGTTTTACCTCTCTCACATCACGGGGATTGCTGCCAGGACGTGTTTTTGACTGTTTCTCGTTGAATGTCAAGAATTCAACACCGTTTGCATCGGCTTCCAAGGCAATGTCACCCCAGCACATTTGTCGGTGCTCACCACGAAGACCAAAATGGACAGTGTTGAAGAACCAAATAGAGTTAATTATGGATTGTGGTGAATTAGTGCCAAATTGTTCTGTTTCCCAAAGGATATCGATTTCTTCATCGAAGATTGGTTCACATCTATTCGGTAAGTTACCTTTTCCTTGCTTTTTTAGCTCTATTGGTCTTGATTTCAAAACTTCACGAACTCGGCCGAATTCTGGAGATACAGTGATTGCTTACCCATAATTTTTTCTGTTTAAGAAAACGATCAACACTTGAAATAAATGACCTAAGTGAAGCAGGTTCGTAATCAGTACCGTCAGGCTTTCTTACACTGATAAGAAATTTGCACAGAAATTGTGACAGTTCACCGGTAGGCATTTCATGAAGATTTCTATTTTCATTTTGAGATTCTAGGAAGGTTTGAAACAAGCGAATGTTACTTTTGGTTTTCCTGGCAGTGTTCCCATTTTCATTTCTCGCAATCACGCTGTCAATATCGTCGTCGTCAACGTCTTGAAATCGAGACGTCGTCGGCCGTGGAACTTTTCTAGGAATCTTCGTCAGGCGGCAATGTTCAAATCTCCCTTCATACTCTACACCATCGATGTGAACATAGTATTGTTTGCTCCCATTATACATGTCAATAACAGCGGTGACGGTACCTGTACCTTTGCTATCGATACGAACAAAATCGTCGACTGAAAGGGCGGCCATGTTTGTTTACATTGACGCCCACGTCTGCAAAACACAACAAACTCGACACATCGTTTGCAATGCTAAAGAAACGTTTTAGGATTCGCTCTACTCGGTGCGGAGCTAGTGAAAGTAGTGGGACCTACTTACCATAATTTGCATTACACATTTGAAAAAAATCTGTTTTCTCTTAGAATTCCTTAGTTTCTCCCAGTTTCAATATATAAACCACGGAAAGAGCATCTTAATCTTAATAGTGGGGATTTGTATTTTCTTATTATCAAGACCAAAAGGGAATATCCTGATTATACAGAACCTTTTATTATGTTGTAGTACTACGATTGTTAGCTTGTTAGATAGTCATGAAATACATTTGATATATGTATACATTACCGTAATCTAATTCATGATGAAACAATTCCATAAAATATACAGCTTTAAAACTGTGATATTGTTCTTATTTATTTGACATTTAGTTATTCATGAGAATATTCATTTTCAAAACACAATTCCCTTTGATGTATATAATCTGGCCGAGTAACAAAACAAAACCGTCTAAAATGAACGGATAACACCATTTTGATGAAATCTCTCCGATCGTGGGAACGCTGTTAAATATGTTCTTAATATTCTTTATTTTTAATAATGTCCGTAGATTATAACTTATCCAAAACTTTCAGCATCTGACACATGTGCATTTGACGAGTGAGTACACTGACAACCAGAGTTGTAATATTGTCTAAACGTTTGCCGGGCGTATACCAATACCAAGTTTGATCACGTTCGATTGAGGGACAGCGGAAATCGGTAAATATGTAATGGCAAAGAGTCTAATCCATGAATCTCAGATACCGACTCTCGAAAAACTCGTTTATATCTTATCCTATTTCATCCCCCCCCCCCCCCCCCCCCCCCCCCTTTAGACCAATTTGATAAGTACAACTTTTGATTCATATAATATATACATAAAAAGCTATGAAATAGTGAGATTACGACTTTAAAAAAAACATTTAAAGGTTAACTCTGAACTACATGTAGTATAATATTTCTAAGCGTATCTCTTAAATCAGATCTCAATTGATAAAGTACATGCACGCGTATGAGGCATCGTTCACCGTCATGGGTCACTGGAATTGGGAGATAAACGAATCTGTATATTTCAGGTTAAGATCTTCTGATGAGATCTTATTGTTGACGTCAAGAAACGATATACGTTTCATACTTTAACTAGGATTTCCTGACACGCGTTTTCGTTATTGGACATCTAGTACTTCATGCTAAGGCCAACGATTTTAATCTCCTACATAGAAACGATCGTTATGAATTCGAAATAAAGAGATTACTAAAGGACTTTGTCTATAATAAACCTTTTTTTAAAGTCTAAATGTTGAACTGGCTAAAGGAAGTTCAGTTTATAGTTAAGTGCTCACGACACAATAATATATTATTGTTATTGGTTGAGCTGGATAATCCATGTAAAGTGATTTTGGTCGATAAATTCGGAGTTTCCATAATTTAACAAGAAGGTTACAGGGACGACATTTCATACAGTTCAATATTAGAGCGGATGTTTTAACATTGTATTGTAGGAATAAATATATCTCGATTGGTTAATCATATCACTAAAATCTTAAGTGATTGGCAGATGTCAAGTTGATTAAATATATAATTATCCAAGGCCGAGGACGTTTTTTCTTTTATCAACGAGTGATAATATATTTGATATATTCACACGTCATCATATTTATGACGTCACAGCATAATGATATCATTAATTGATACTGTAAAGCAATCGCCATTAGATGTTCTAGGCGTAGTTAAAAAATTACTGTCCTAGGACATCTAGCTTGATCTTTCACAAACAGACACACGAAAACCCGAGGAATGGGTGTTTATGTACAATTAGGTTAGTGATTGTACTTGGCACGTGTTTGATTCAACACGAACTTTCAAAGCTCGAGTATATACACGTTTTATATCTGATACTAAGATAACAAACATATCTTCGTTTGAAATCTATCTTTTCAACTGCGGTAAGGTACACGAAGCGCATAAATGATATTTATACAAGATAGGTAGGGAAATTCCAAATCCTTTTGCTACGGAAGTGAACTAAAATGTTTTCTACCCGATGTCCACTTTTATCAATAGTTTGGATTTTTTCCATTATTTTGATAACAAGTGGCATATTGGCTTTGTTTCTCATTAACTCAGGTATGTAATGGATTTTCTAATTCCTTTTTTGTCCTGTGTTAACTACGGGTGACTAGACTTGGAGATACTAGCTTATTGCTGTGATTGTATTGAAATGATCCATCTATGTACGAGTTAAAAAGGAGGGCCATTTATGCTATGAAATGGACACTTTTTTCTCATCCATGAGTTACAAAAATTATGGTATTATCGACTTGAGTTTTATTGTTTACGGACCTATTCATTTGCTAATAAGAATTTTCTGTTACAATACCAAGTTCAAAGGGACCAGAACGGTATGAAAATGAAGGACGATTGGCTTGATCTCGAGGAAGTTTGGACTGCTGAAGGTATGGTTTTGAGTTTCTTTATTTGTATTTTTTCACATTAATACGACCCAAATGGTTATGAAAAATATCATATAAACATAGTTTGTTTTCTATGAAAATTTCAAAAACACGTTATGTATTATTCACAGAACCTGAGACATCATGCCGAGTTCTCTTTTGAAAATTACCAATTGAGGCGCGCCATTGTTCAATTTTCGATTACAGTTGCAACTTGTTGCCCTCATATTGTCATTGTACAAACATAGAGACTTTAAAATGATACAGTGTACCAATGGTCGATACTTCTTGATACCAAATGATACCATTAGCAGACTGAGTTATTCGTGATAACGGTCAAATTACGAAGTAGTTTTTTTAGAAAACATGGTGCTCTTTTCCGCGTACTAAAGGGCTATTTCATTACTTATGAGGACATGTACACTTACATAAACACTCTATCGATGCAATAAATGCTTATTGTTCTTTCATGACTTGTATTTTACGTCACAACTGCAATCAACAAGGGATGCGAACACTCGCATGCTTTTGGTTTGCACAAAACTGGCATGTTGAAAACGGCTGATATTGTTTAAGCCTGGCTTTAGTATACTCTAGATCTGATTTCATAACTGATACCATAGGTTAAAATATTCTTTTTAAAGGCATATCTTCAACTTCAATTAAATATTAGTATATGCTTTTTCATGAACCATTTCGGTTACTGTCTTGGTTTCATGCTGTATGCAGAACTTATCTTAGCGGATTCCATGTAAGTTACATTAAATACTTCCATACTTATTTCCGTACACATTTCCATATAACTTACATTGAAGGATACCTGAGTGCGGAGTTTTGTTATGTGGAGTTATATTCATTATCTGTGTAATATTCAAAGATATTTCGGAAAAAAATATTTGATTTATTCGTATAAAAATATACTGTCCAAAAAAAGAAACGTATATGCAATTTTATAAAGAAGTTCTTACTTAACCTTAAAAATCACAATGTCAGAAAAATACAATGGTATCAAAGCGAAAATTTACAAGTTAAACTAGTTTTAGGTATGTTTCCGTATTCTGTTTAACACAAAATGGCGTCGAAGTCAGTGTTATGAATTCATGCCATTTTCAAGAATTCTTGCTTGACATCACTTTGAAAATGAACGGACAAATTGATGAAGTCCCTATAATGCAATTCCTGCAAAATCTTTCTGCAATGCATGTGCGATGTTTATGTTAAACATGTCTAATCAAATCAGCAACCTCTTTTTATCCGAACAAGACTAACTTATTAAGTATTTCTTCTAGGTTGGCAGAGATCACGAAGCGGACCTAAGCGATCTACCATAGTGTTGGTGGTTGCTTCAATGCGCACTGGCTCATCTCTTCTTGGTGACATTATCCAGCATGACCCGTCTGTATTTTATGTGTTCGAGCCCTTGTACGGAATTCAGAAGTTGATTGATAGCAGTTTTACAAAGACTATGGCCTTGAATGGTTCATTGTGAGTATGATTATGATCTAATGTTCACGTGGTCTATCTTTCAAAGCAGCAATAGCACGTTTTTAAGTAAAAATGCTAATCTCACCGGGAAAGAAATGATGCAGGGAAATCTTAGTCAAACTATGAATGGGTTCCAAACGAAATTCGGTTAGGCAAGTGACTTAAAGATTATCATACTAAAATAGTCATCAACAGTTTTTGCTTGATGATAATCTGAGGAAGATGTTTGACCCTCTGTAACTTCAATGGTCAGGATGAACAATAATGTCTTAAAGAAAATTAGAAGAGATAATATATTTTGCTACTTGCTATTGCTCCTTGCTACTGCCCCTTTAATAACTCTTTTGTACAATCCTCAACTGCTGGTTTGGTTAATCCATAATCCATATTTTCACTGCGGTGAGAAAAGTAGGACCGAAACCTATTACCTCCCTTTGAAACACGATTATCTCCCTTTGAGGAAATCGAACGCTTGCCTCCCGTCACGGCGTTGGTTAGGGTCGAAGCAAATCGACTCTTTAGGATGTTTTCGGTATGTAACTGTTTTCAGTTTGCAGTGCCAGTGTATCCTTCGATATCAAAAAGCCACCCGAAGTTCATATCTTGTTGCTGTAGTTAATAATTGTTCATTTTATTGCAAAATAAATTTAGGAAGCGAGCGATCTGTCACACCGACGTAGCGCTTCACTCACTGTATCAGTTCGCGTCAAAACTGACTTTCCTAAATACGTAAGGCGCCTTTGTTTCACCTAGTTATAACCAAAAGCATATTGTGGATCTGATATCATTTAACATTCACTCATATATTAAATATTGAGTTATTTTTATCGAACTTTTTTTTACCGAGAAAGGATAAATGGAGTTGCTAGACTGTCATTCATCATAGAGCAAAACTTTGCCTTCCGATGTCTGACAACTCTGTTTTATGATCTTAAAATTATATAATAAATAGACTAATTCATTGTTTTTGCCGAATATCATTTCTATCTCATCTCGTGAAGTTAGAAAGTGTCATTTTCACTCGTGGCTGCGCAAGTAAGTATGCTGTTCACGTTTTGCTCAAATTGCTCCTACAGATATATATGTCGTTATACATCGCTGTGAATTTGAAATCTATTCAACGTTATAGACTCATTTGGATATTTTTTACGAATATTGTTATTTCAATGCGCCACTCGTGAAAATATCACTTTCTCACTCCACTCGATGAGACAGAAATGATATTCGACAAAAACAATGAAATAGTCTCTATTTATTCGCATTGAAATAACAATATTCGTAAAAAATATCCAAATTAGTCTATAACGTTGAATAGATTTCAAATTCACAGCGATGTATAACGACATATATATCTGTAGGAGCAATTTGAGCAAAACGTGAACAGCATACTTACTTTACCAGAATAGATGGTAAAATGACTCAATCTGTATAAAATCATACCTAGGAATTGTTTTGAAAACTTGGACTTGTTCTTTCAAGGATTGACATAAGTAAATGAAATATACAATTTATGATGTTGGTAAGTAATAGACACAGTGTGAATGAGTTAATGCTTGACGCCGCTTGGGCAATATTTCAGTCATTAGCGGCGGTAAACAAAGTGTGAAAAAATAAAAAACATTTAAAATGTGGAAATTCGTTTAAATTTCCGATTTGCAGTAACCAACCTAGAAAAAGAGACAACAAGTATTATTCTTCCAATATAGTATGTGAATACTTTTCATTAGGTCATTGTTTCATCACAAAGCTCAAAGGCGTGTACTCTCAGTATGGGTTTTCATGAAGTCCAAAGAGTAATATACTGTAGAGCATTAAAACCTTCTGAAGTTCCTTATTTGAACATGTTGCAGCAAGACGATGGTAAAATATCAAAACAAATAAACAATTACTTAAAAGGATTTTTTGAGCATGACTAATCTCTTATCTGCCTAATACGTTAATATTTTTTCAGCATCAAATTGCATCGAAAGCGTAGTCAACAAGATATCCTAGAGGCAATATTCATCTGCGAGTTTTCAAGGCTAGATATCTTTACCCTACGTCAACACCACATGACACTTAGTGACAGCACGAAAGAGTTTTACAACTGTTCCGAAAGTGGCGGCACCATGCAGAACCTCAAGAAGTGCATGGCTGTGATGGAAGAGAGATGTCGCTCCTCTGACGTCATCTCAGCGAAAGTTATCCGACTTAAAATGAAACGAGTGAAGCACTTCCTATCCGAATTCCCCGAGGTCAAGGTTGTTCATCTTCTCAGGGATCCCAGGGGGAGACTACTCTCAGTTAGAAGAATGGGCAAATTGGGACCAAATCTTATCAATGCTTCTCATGCCAAATCTGAATGTGTAGGACTGACAAATGACTTCAAAACGGGAAAATCTCTAAAAGCGAAATTCCCAGGCCGACTTTTCACGATGAGATACGAAGATTTGGCATTGCGACCTTTAGAAAAGTCAAAGGAATTGTATGATTTCATTGGTTTGCCTTTCACTGAAGATATCAGGGATTTTGTTCGGGATAAAACTTTAAACAATATCACAAAGTGTGGATCGATGTGCACTACAAAGAACTCTATTTATACTGTATTTAAATGGCGTGATCATTTGACACCCATTGAGATCTCAACTATAGATAATAACTGCCTTCAATTTTATCGAATAGCCGGTTATCTCCCTTTGGAAATGTCAGATATTGATGATTTGTCCGTGTCGCCATTGGCTGAACTTCCAAAGATGACATAATGGCATCCAACACGTGAAAAGTGTATTCAATGCATTGAATTTGTACCACCACGTATCAAATACTGACACACATTTAAGAAGAAAAGTTAAAACGAAAGAATAAATAACAGCATTAAGATATCTGTCAGTTGTACATTAGTTGCATGAATATTGATGATACACCAAGTTCAAAATGGCCACATGGATACACTGACCCACTCAAACTGATCAATATCAAATGTGACCCGATATAAAATAGACTCACAGAAACGTCGAACTGATTCCTCACGCCAAGTTGTTTGGCTGACGTTGGAGTTGACCGAGTTGGTGTTGAAGATTAAACCACATTTGATCTATAGGGTTGGAATGTTAGGGGATATCTAAAGTACAGGGATCCATGTTTGGTTTGGCAAATGCAATAATACAGACAGAATACTAAAATCACTACATAAAACTTCATCAGACCAGCAATGTATCCCAATCCAAATCCTATTGAACATGTCTGCCACATATTTTTTGTTCAGTCAGATTTTGAAATACTTTTATTATAGAAAGGGTAATGTGCCTGTGGACGAAATGCAACTTTGATAGCTTTTACGTTTTGTGAAGAAGAGACATTTGAGTTTTTAAAGGCAAGGTTCTTGATGCCCTCAAGACTTCCGATCTCAATGTCTAAAATTAAAACAAAACGATTGGATACATGACCTGTTGACAACATTTCAGTTTTCCACCGGGAGAAGAGCATGGAGAGGTTGTATGGCTGGATTTTAGGAGGAATATTAATATTTGATTTTAATAACAATACCATTTGATTTTAATAAAAATACCATTTGAAACTCATTTTCGCTTACTTCGACAAGGTTAATACACATTTGTTCTCCTTAATTGAGATTATTGAGCCTGATACAGGTTATTTTTATATAAAAAGGAATTCAAGAGGACATTTCCGTTAACTCATAGGATTACAAATAATTTAAAATTACATTGAAAGCATGGTTATGAGTGTAAGTGTTTTTGGTTGCTTGTGTTCGAATCGGAACAGTGAGAAAAACATTGAATGATTTGCGCTACGACTGTGAATTGCGTTGCATCAAAAGTAGAAGAGCATGTAAACAAATCATTTAAACAAGAACATCCAATTCAAATAAAAGGGGACAATTATAGTAGACGCGTTTGTTCCGTTCGTTTCATGGAACAATAGGCTTAGTCCATTGTTTATGACAGAATGTAAATTACAGACAACCAACAAAACAGAAAGGTTAAAACGCACACTTCAAGCCTCGACATATCGACTATATCGACACATATGCAATGTTTTTCTATATGCGTTTCAAACAAATTACATCGGTAACACTTGTTTTAGGGATACCTGCCTGTATAAATATCCCTCAATATTAATAAAACATAACTTAACTTTATTAGCATACAACATATGACATATACTCCTAAAAAAATAAGCAAATTGTAAAATGTGTAACACAAGCATTTTGTTTTTATTGTACATGTTTAAAGGTTATTCAATCTAAAGATTAAAGATATAATATTTCCCGATGCATGGCTACCTCATAAGATAAACTTTGTTTGCTGACAAAGATTTTCGTTGCCTCATATTTTGTGAGGAGTATAAGTGTAGAAGACAACAGAGAGCCGTGCAATTTCCGAAATCTACAAAAGTACAGTTGTATCGCCGTAACCGAGTTTATATTGTAACGTGAATGTAATATGGACATAAATATTGGCGATAACTGCGTTTGTCAACCTAAACCTTCCGATATAACCTCTGGTAGTAGAAAGACATTTTTCTTGTTGTTCGATAATCCACTAGCAAACAATCAACGACCATAGGATGAGTATGCCAGAAATATGTAATGATTAATGGTCATTTATTTAAAATCTATTTCACAGAGAAATGAAAGACTGGTGCATTCGAAATTTTGTCCTCGGCATTTTCTCATCTATATGTTTAACCTTAAGGTATGACAATGGTTTCTGCTTTGATGAGCTTTATCGTCAAACACAACAAAAGCATTAAACATTGTTTAATTTAATGATGTTCCAAAAGCATCAAATGTAACACTCAATTATGCTTGCATTAAGAAACACAAATCAGTGAAGAAATGCACCTTCCGTGTAGAGTGAAGTTAAGGAGCAAATTGAGTAGTACAGGAAGAGTTATCTCCCTTGGTCTACCTGCTTACTTAAGTAATATTTGTTAGGGGGCGACAAAAAGGTTATTGCAACTTAAAAATATCGATCTTTTAGTTGTTTCATAACATCAAAAAACTATTTTAAATCATATAGCTTCGCTGAATCTTGCAAATCTTCCTATGGTCAACATATTGCAATTGTTGTGAATGTTAAATAATATGGATATTGGAGATATATATATAAGAGATAAGGCTAAACTCTTATTAGGACATTGTACACTGATAACATTTGGAGCGAATCGAAATAAATCAGCCAACGGTATATGGATATATACATCTCAGAAATAGATACATACAGAAACAGACCAATTATGTGAAACCAATTGCAAGACTAGGCGACTATTTTCAAAAATTCAATCTTGGACAAAACTGAACATTTCACCTTTGTTGTCTTTTCAAAATATCGAAAATGAATCATCAGCAGGATTTGGAAAATGCTTTTGTCTTTCTTTTTTTTAAAAAAATAACAATTATCAAAACATTTGATAGAAGGGGGTACCATTTCTAAAATGATATATCGATTAGAAATTTAATCTTGGACAAAACGGAACATTTTACCTTTGTTGTCTTTTCAAATTATAGAAAATGAATCATCAGGATCTGAAAAATTGATGTTTCTTCTTTTTTTTAAATCGCAATATTAAAAACATTTAATGGAAAGGGGTACCATTTCTAAAAGGATATATCGAAAGTACGGATATGATATATCTAATCATAAGGACCAAATATGTATTCAAAGAAGCGATTAAAAATCATACACAAGATATCAAGTACCAATGATCTATTATTCTAGTGAGAAATGTAAAAGCTCTGGCACGTTCTAACATACTGAATTAATGAAATATGTTTATTTCTTTATGCCAGTCCTTTTACTAGAACAATATTATATTATACACAAATGAGGGGAAATTATTCAATGAACAAAAATGTCAATATTTTTAAATGTAGAAACGGTTAATAGGTGCATTTAAGAGAAAATACAACCAACGCTTATAACAAGATATATATATTCAAACTACAAAATCCATGGCATTCTTCAATTGTAATTATGCAAGTTTTTTACACTAATTTGTTTAATTTGCACAAAGTATTCGAAATGGAGATAAATTAGATCAAAATTATTTTAAAAATACAATTCGTTTCACTTGTTCACATTTGCAAACAAATTCCATGAGGTTCGAACTAAGACTGACAGATGAAATTTGCTGCCTTACATTGACAGATAGAAAGCATATCAATGCAAGAGTTACCCCCCTTGGCCTTACTGATAACAAAACTCTTCATGGTGATAAATATATCACGTGGACAGAAACATATCTTACTGAAAGGGTACGGGGGTATTTCTATACAGAACCTGATTTGATGAACATAATAATGAGCTAAGCACGTGCATTCAGAAACACGCAGGTCAATAAAAACCCTGAATTACATGCAACAGACAGCGAGAGCTGATAATGTCTCGTATAGCAATATGCACTGCAATGTGTGACTCTAATCGAGGTATCGGACTCGGAGGCGGATTCCCGTGGCCATTTCTGAAGTAAGTGACATGGATTCCCCTCATGATTTTAACGTTAAGCTGTTTCAACCAACGTCGTTATTTATGTGACTAATCGATCGCTGTTGCTAAACTGAAGCGTACGTAATTTTCTGTACTTGCTACGGGCTGTTTTGAAATAGAGGAACTTACATTTAAGAAAGTATATGATAGGAAAGTCAAAAAAATTGCGTTTTATGAATCATATTAAATTTGATCTTATTGTTTGCAATTTAGGCACGACTACGAGTACTATACAGCGCTTACACGAAGAACGCAACACCCAGGTTTGTTATATTAGCTTACATATCATTAGACATCACTTGTGACGTCATCTTTTATGTTTTTCCTCGTTCCATTATTTTTCAGTACTCGAACATTGCATTTGATAGACAGTTTTTCACTTGATACTTAATAATTACAAGTTTTCAAATATTGTTGTTGGATAGGCAATAACTAGAGTAAAATTTAAGAAGGACAACATGCGTTCAAAGGCTCAATATTTTCATGGAATCGAGTTACCTTGAATTAATTACTCATTCCGCTGGTCGGTTTGTCTGTCAATATTGAAACATTACTGATGGGTATTTAATTTTCAATTTTCACTATTTGTTATAATTAACATAGAGAATTTATAAAAGCAGGATATTTTTTATTTTAACATGTAAATATTTCCCTACATTTCGACACTAAAGGACAACAGTATGTTACGACAGACTTTTTCTAATTTCCCTTATTTTGTGTAAAAACAATTCCAAAAAAACTAATCATTTGGAGACATGATAGGATCGTGCGTATATATTCCTGATTTTTCGCGCAAACGAAGTCATAAGATAAATATGTGTGACGTTATTGAAGCGGGTACCTTTGTAAGGTAACAAAACAATTTTTCTTTTTTTATTGCAAATCAAATGAATAGATATATCAATGATTATAGGAAAATGATTGTTACCAACTCAGAGAATCTTGTGTTCTGCTCTCAATCGGGTAATACAAAACATCGCACTTGTTTTGTCAATTCATACGTACATGTCCACTTATTTGCTCTCGCTATGTGTTTCGTGTCTTTAATTCCTAATTCATTCCATCCCTGTAGTACCTGATATGTTAAACAAACATAGATGGTATAGTTAATGATGTACATTTTTAATATCTCACATATTAGGAAGACACTCAAACAGCTCATCTCACATATTGCAATTATATGATATATTCTTGTTTGGAATTAAATCTTGTAAAAGTCATTTTTGTTTTGTTGTAACCAAATTCATACGTCCAAATAACATGAATACAAGTTATTCAACCTATCAAATATTGTCGACCTGTCATTATGACAACGATAGATAAATTTTGATAAATAGATGCGTGTCATTGTCCGGTTTTCGATCATAATCACGACTCTTATCAATACACTCCTAAATAAAAATCCTGCAATAGTTGGTACTTCTCGTTTAAATGACCCTCTTTGTTAAGTTTGGCGTAAGTGATCCAATAAACTCACAGAGTGGCTGTTTATATAGCTGAAGTAATTACTGAAACGGGATAAGCTCTACTCACTCTCAATTTACTTGTAGACAAGAAGGTGGCTCACATCAAGGGGCGACACACCTGGCTGTCCACCTGTCTGGAGGAGAAATCAGCACCATCAGTCATCAATGTTGTCATCAGCTCCTCACTCAGGTATAGAGAAGCTAATATTTCACAACTCTTTGGTCAAAATGCCTCGTGTGTTTTGTAGGTTTTAGCTATCCGGTCATTTTCTAAAGAAATGATTAAAATTGTTGACAATTTCTTTTTTTTCACAAAGAAAATATGTTTCACACACCATGTTATTTTCAAATTGTCAGGTTAAAAGTAGAAATTTTCAAATATATTTCTAAGGAACTTTTCGAATAGGTATATTTTCCAATGTCATTTTCAAAGGTACCTTAGGGGATTTGGTTGAACTACAGCTGTGAACAAATGTCCTATTAAAACAATTTATATTGTCCATCTGTATATTTGTCAACATCTGTGAACTTATTTTATGTCATTCTTAAGAAATGATTTTCAATCTGTCTTTGAATATTACAAGTTTAGCACTTGTCAGTATAATGTCAAGGGAACCATAGATTTAATACATCAACTTATAATATTTAAGGATTGTTTTACATGTTTTGTGCCTCTATCGATGTATAACAGCAACAAATCGTTGCTGTTATACATCGATAAAGGCACAAAACATGTAAAACAATCCTTATAATTACAAAATCAACATTTTAACAAAGTTTTTCCTAACTATTTTCAAAAC
Source organism: Steromphala cineraria (assembly GCA_916613615.1). Classification (NCBI taxonomy): domain Eukaryota; kingdom Metazoa; phylum Mollusca; class Gastropoda; order Trochida; family Trochidae; genus Steromphala; species Steromphala cineraria. Next base: position 58,345,752 of record OU744729.1, read on the forward strand.
ATCTGTCATAAATGTCGTGAAATTGTGGTTTGTTACACGAAACAATACAAAGTTGAATCAAAATTGAGAACTCCATAAACTAAAACGGCCGAAGATTTAATTTCGTTTTCGCAACCATTGACACCCATGCAATCACAATTCGTTTTAACCGGAATCCGCATTTTAGGAATAACCCTAATTAGCATATCACACGACGTTCAAATGTCCGCCGTTTGCCAAGCGAACAAGCTTGAGGACTCGTAGTTGTTTAAATGCAGTCTTTCCGGTGAATGTATGGATTATGTTAGGGAGAAGAATGTATTTACATGTTACAAACGCAGGTGGGAAGTGATAAGATATGTTATATCTGTCTTTGCAACAGAACGTAACTCGAAACTGTCAAAACCGAACTATTGCGTCAAGTGATTGTGACGTCACAAGGAATGAATGCACATGGTATGGTTGCAAATTTTTCTGCATTTATCGAGAAATGGCAGCAGGTTTTTGAGCGCTCTCGTCCAATCAGAATCCCGGAAATTAGGGTAACAAATCCATTTTGTAATTATTGATATATAAAGACAAATAAAACAAGTCTGTTTGATATAGTAAGTTTAAAGAAACCAACATTTTTACAACACGCGCCGGTTGTTGAAATGATGTTACTTTTTCCAACCAACTGTATCATGAACTCGTCAAACGTACATGTTAAACATATGGTTTTGTACATGTCACACCTCCCAATTGTTCTATGATAATTCATTTCGTGACGCATGCACATTTCAAATTCGTTCAGCATGAACATTAATCATATTACACGATCTCTTTACATATGAAACATGTATAACCATGTACATGTATGTACATGTATGTTAGTAATTTGTAATCGTGAATTCATGATATTGAGGTTATATAACATGACAAAACGATTTAACTCAAAACTAATTTATTTTGATTAAGATTATTAAGATTTTTAAAATAGTTACTACAAAGCTATACAAAATGTTTTCGGTCCGTCCGTGGTTATTCCGAGATTCCGTGGGTCCGAAATGCTTTCGTTTCCGGGACATATCTCAAAAACCTTTCAATAGTTTTTTCGAAACTTGATATGTAGTTAGATAAAGTGGTTGAGTGGTGCCTTTTGCTGTTTTGGTTACTCTGCATGTTATGTTTTTTCTTGTTTCCATGAGAACAGTTCGAACATACATATGTAGTACACGCAGGGATAGGGTAGACCTGTTTCCGGGCCATGTCTCAAAAATATCTATTTACGAAACTTGGCATTTGGTCAGACCTTATGGTTGATGATTTTTTTGCTATTTCGGTTGTTCTGATTTTTTTTCTGGTTTCCATGGAGAAAGATTTAACGTAAAGCGCTGTTACTACGGCGAGCGTTTGCATATAAGTAATCGTTACACATATGTAAATTTGCTCATATGAGTAAAATTCGCCGTATGGACGCATTTGCACATAAACTAATCGGCAAAAGAAACTTATCACTCAATTAAAATTACTCTCATTAAATAACGAAAAGTGCTAAAAGATTGAAATAAAGTCAGTATAGTATATCAACCAGTCCCAAAAACATTGAAAAACAGGAAATAGTATTTGACATAATCCGTAATGAATTGAAAACATTTTAAATGAGAAGGGGTCAAAAACAAAAATTACAGACCATCATTTTGATAATTCTTTCACTCTAAAATCATGAATATTGGAACGAAAACATCGGATCAGACTTCAATATGCTCAAGACAAGTGTAGGCACAAAAAATAGCAATAATTAAACAAAACATAGAAGGATTGTGTGACGTCACCTAATAGCTCTTTCAGTATTCCTGTTTACCCTTAATCGTGGCTTGTTCATAGATTGGTGAGTCAGATTTGACTGAAGCATGTTTTGTGAAAGACTGAATGTTCCGCAATCAGTGACAGGGCATAGGACCTTTAAATAGCTGTACATCTTTACAAATTAAGTCTATTCTTACCATTTTGCATTTGCAATAAATCAAAGTTTAGTGGTAAATGTAGGACAACTCAGGAATCGAAGAGCTCTGACTTCACTTGGGTTTGGTCTCCTAGTACGTACGTCCAAAACGCAATACACACTTATAGCATTTGACGTTCATGACGTCACTTAAAGAAAGTGTTGACGATGGTCAAATGCAAACGGATATAAGTTTTCATATGGTAAAAATACAATTGTTTTTGCTGTTTTGGGATTGTCCAATATCTTGACATCTTATATCTATATTGAGAAAACAAATTGTAAATCAAAATTTAGGAACTATGGCAATTCTTCAAAAGTTGGTATCCGTGCACAGTATTTGTCAACTTTCAAATGCTTCTCACAGTTTTGTGATCCGACTTTTGATGGGGTGTAGGTGTTCTTTCTACAGGGGTGATGATCGTGATCCATTATGAGCTCTTGTTTGACATTTGTGTCACTTGACTTGGCACCAATGGCGAAGTCACGTGATTTTCACCTTTTTTCATTTTCCCCCATAATGCATCAACATTTGTTCTTTACAAATTAAAATACACAAATATAGGGATAATGTGCTTTTATTGCGATGGTTACTGTCAATATTTAAATAAAATATTTTTCTATGTTTTCAGTTCAAAAGTGATAAGTTTCTTTTGCCGATGAGTTTATGTATGTATTTCACTACCGTAAGCAAATTTGCACCAAGTCAAGGGCAGGTGTAAATGCCATACAACCGTGAGTAAATGTCGATTTTATTTTCAACCTAAGTACATCTCTGTATGAACGTGTAGCAACTTTGTTGAGGGTTGGCAAATTTTGCCTTTTAGAATTATGGCCCCTACAAAGGGGGGAACCACATTGGCCACACACTACAGCAAACTTGAATATGAAGCCTGATGAGCTACAGAGCCATGTCTCTATTTTATTTTTTTGCATGTTGCCATGGAAACAATTTGAACTTAGTGCATATTCGGCATATGTCAATTTCCATTTTACTAAACCTAGTGCATATGGGGGTAAGGTCATTTCCTGATTAAAAATGTGGGCGGAGAACATCACAGTGGATAATATGCACAACTTTCTAGTTTATGAAAGAATCTTTACGTTGACAACATATGCTCCGGAATAACTAACAATATAAGACATTCCTTTGAGTGACTTGTTTAAATTCGTATTTATGTTTCGGAAGTAAGTATTATTCAAACCATTGATAACAATACACATTACTTCCCCTTTGCAATTATTAATCGAAGTTAAGTCCACACGTGTGCACAGTCGAAAGGATTTATCACATAATTAGAAGTCCTATCGATAAATTTAGTATCCAAATGTGTTAAATATGCAAAACACGAACTGTTTTCTCAAAACGTTAACTTCATTCTGGCGAAACCTAAATCGGTTATCAATCTTTGATAAAGTCATCGCGGGTTTACGCCAAAGGTTCGCATAATAGAGTTTTTATATGATAAGATATATATGACACAGGCACGGTTGATAATCTCTCGATATCGAAACACAGAGGAACTGTGTGAGTATTATTCTTGTCAAACGACGACGCATAGTCCTTAACTAACCTTTATTGCATAAAATGAGGATTCGCCGTTTTTCGCCCGAACATTGCTCTAAGTTTAACAGAGGTTAGCGTTAGATAATGTGACCTAAGTTACCTTTGTGGGAAGGAAAACATCGACCAATTACTTTGTGCTTAGGTACTGACTAAACATATTTTGCAGAGAAGATTCCGACCCTCATCTGCACAAAGTAGTGCAGTCCTTTGACGAGGCAGTGGACTATCTCACCTCATCACAAATGAATGACGTCATCGAGACCATCTGGGTGATGGGAGGGACAAAGGTTTACGAGGTGTGTGATCATAAAAGATGTACAATCATCGAGTTTGTTAGATTCGCATTAACTCCAGGAAGAAGAGGCGTGTTTTTACTGTCAATAAATTTATCATAGAAAATATCAGCATTTAGGCATCAATTCTTGTTCAGCTTGAAAACTATGGAAACAAAATCGAAATGTCGTTTTGGCATGACTAAGACGTTGATAATTCATACTGATACTGCGAACTTCTCAAACAGTGAAATAACCTTATAGAAGTACTTTTAAAGGTTCAAACATTTTTTACAAAATAACGTTTCATTTCATATGACATTAATAAAACAATCAAGTCAACTTCAAAGATAAAATGTTTAAAGGATGATATCGAAGTTTTTCGCTCGAGCTACCTGTTAATGAAAGGTATGTGAGTCTTAAAATCTCAATGTGGCATATTTAGTGAGATTGAAGACTTCCATAGTAATATCCCAATTAGTATTCGTGTTAAGAGTTTGCCACACCCTTGTGTTCTAGTGTGTATTCGCGTCACGTTGCCCTTGGAAATATATTAATTAACCGGGAAATCGTGTCCAGGAAGATGAATTTCCCTATTAGTTATGTTTCAAGTGCAGATCTACTAGAAGAATAATTGTTAGTACTGAGAGTACTTATATGTCAAAATATTTACATCATTCCTTTCTTCCAGTGTGCAATGAGTCACGCAAGATGCAGCCATCTCTATCTTACCAGAGTATTTGGGAATTTCGAAGCTGACACTTTATTTCCGAACTTTGAAGACAAATTTGTGAAATCAAGGTATTAGTTGTCACTTATCAAAAGTCTCATTTATTATGATTGTTTGAATTGACGATACAATCGCTGACATATTTGGCTGACATATTTCATGACAAATGTAAACTCTCTTTTCAAGATAAAAAATATTAAGCATGAATATTTAAGGACGCTAAATACATTGTAAGTTATGATTACGTTCTGATTGTTTTTTGCAGGCAAATGGACCAAGGAGAAAAGATAGAAGACAGTGGCGTTACTTACCAGTTTGAAGTATATGATCGTCGGAAATAATGACTGAATACGAACAGATTATTTGTACACAAGTTTTCAATGCATTCCGTGTAACCGACAATCTAAATAAATTTAGATCAACAGATTTTTTATTTTGTCATACTGTTGATCTAAGATTGACCAGTGTGAGAGGTCGTCCCGGTGACCTTTCGTATGCAAATAAGGAATTCGCAATTTGATCAATCAAATTAGACGTCACAAACAGTTCATAGTCGCTATATCAAGGCCTGAACTGAAGAAATATATGATGGCTTATGGCCTGTTCTCAATAACAGTGTGCATTGTAAAAAATAAATCTTGCATTTGATACTGATAAGAAAAATATCAGTAGGTTGATTTTATTTTGGGTGTATGAAATATGTTTAGTTTTATGATTGACAAAAAAAATCACTATTTTTAATTATTTGGATGTAAATGAAAGAAATGAGTACAAACGAGTTTGACAAAAAAAGAAGTTACCTCCCCTTGCATGAGGATTTTCGTAAATATTGGCATTTATCAAGCTCTAACTTTGTGATTATTACTCGCCACGTTAGTATCTGTGCGACGTGCAATCATCGTTTGTCATTGACAACTAGCAAATACGCTAAATCATTTTAAATGAAAAAATAGAATCTATTAATACATCCAAGCAATCGGATTATTCATAGAAATGGTCGCTCTGCTCCGCTCCGAATGACAAAGCTCCGAACATCATACATTTCAAAAGATGTGCTGCTGATTTTTTTTAACTTCCAGCGAGCTAGGGCAACTTTTCTGATTGGCCGAGCGGCTGATTTCAGAGGTCAGCGGGATGACCCGCCTTACGGGCACAATCTAAGATCAACAGCAGGACCAAATATAAAACCTGTTGATCTAAATTTATTTAGATTGTGTAACCGACAACCTCAGTATGAAAACAATAACTGAGTAATACTTTTTGTTGTCTGATGATTGATTCCCGAATTCGAAATTCAAACAGTATGCTCTATTACCTCAGTTTATAACATTTATTAAGAACAGCACGTTCTCTAGAGACCTCTTTATGAAAAAGGTGTGTTGTGCTCTCTATAAACCATCCTCGATAATCCAGCGCTTTTTGTCCCGATCCGATAAATCTACACACGTGTAGATTTATCGGATCGGAACAAAAAGCGCTGGATTATCGAGGATGTCTATAAACATGCGTTTCAGGAAAACGCTTTGTTTGATTTTGCGTTTTATGAGCCTTGCTACACGACAAACGTTTATTTCTAAGTGTGCTCTCTATTATCTTCGGTTTTCAAAACAGGTTTCAAAGTACGGGGTCCTTTTTGTAATGAGAAAAAGAAATCTTGAGCACATACTCTCTAGCTAATGAGGAGCATACCTTACAGAGTTTGTGACTGTCCGAACCACGCCCTTGATCTAGTCAGACTGTATCCTAAATAAAGACCAAATGGGTAACGCCCCTATATAATTTTAAACACTGTTCTTCAGACGCATTTGAAACCTTTGGTACAGACTCATTTGATCATAATATATAAGATTTGGCGATCCGCTGTTCCATCACGTAATGCGCCTGTGACCGTACTTCCTGTATGATAAATGATAGGTTGCATGATGAGCTGCAGAGCCAATGGTTCAGTCAGGAAAAGGTTGAAGGAATAGAAAAATACTCCCCCTACAGCTGTCAATATTAACAATATTTTCAGATATTTTCAATGCAAAATTCAAAATGATGTGAATGATTTTCTGAATGACGGTAGTAGTATATAGGGGTCAATCTCACACTCTCTGGAGTGGCGGAAGTAGGAGAGCCGGAAGTAGAGGCAATAATTATGAATTTGATAATATTTAATGATATCTGATAAACAATTATCAATAACGCAATATGAATTGAATGAATAGCGATTGTAAAATATAGATAGATAAAACTGGAATCATTTAAAGTATTTAAATGATATAAAAGTTGAATAACTACATTGAAACGTGTTTAAAATAAGTATACTGTGTGAGCAAGGTCTTACATTCCACAAGGTTGAGACGGACAAGCTAACACTAACCCCCCCCCCCCCCCCCCCCCTCTCTCTCTATTATGAGAAGTCATGTCCCATATGGTATATATACTTATATTTTTACCCTTTACATACGTATCGCGCATATAGGCGCAAATCCTATTAATGCTCTTGCACTCAGTGACGCATAGAAGCGCAAAGCTTATATTCCTATGAACCCTCAGTCGCGCTTACAGGCGCGGATTTCCAAAACTCTGTATACTTTATGATGCATACAAGCGCAAGTCCATGTGACAGAGAAAATAATGTTTTATTTTTTATCATCGTGAAAATTATTCGACCAATTTGGAAAAATGTCAAGAAGTATCATTTCTCTTTTAAAGAATGAAAGTATCTTGTCGTGTCAATGTATAAAACTCCTGAAATTACCTCAAAATTTAACGGGTCTAGATAATTTCAACGATATGTGATCGCCATTGACAATGCAAGTTTGGAAGTGATTGAAAGCGTAATAATTGGTATACAGACATATGCAATGTTTGTAAAGTTTCATAAATGATTTATAAATGCCAAAATAAGTAAATGTGAACAATAGCACAATGCATTCACTCTTAATCAAATATTATACGGAATGCTGTATCATGTCATGCGCGGTTTTTTGACAGCTGTTTGTTTACATCAGACGACATACTTCCGTGTTACTGTCATGGACTCCGTCTTCTGATAGTGAAGAATTCAAAGGCTTCGTGGGTGAAGTCGACGATTGCGCTGATCTGTATTACGCTCCAGACGACTCTGACATCGATGTCTCTTCCATTTCGGATTCGGATGAATGGGAGGATGAGGGAGATGAGGAGATGGAAGAAGAGGAACATGGAGGGAATGCAACTTGGCGTCATCCAAGACCGTTCCAGGCTGTCCGAGCTTTTGATCATCAGAGCGGACCCAAACTAAACTTTGGTCGAGAAAAGAGGGAAATTGATTTCTTTTTAAAGTTCTTCCCGAGGATACAGTTTTGGGGGATCGTCCGAGAAACCAATCGACATGCAGCCGAGAGTGGATCCACGTTTTCACTACACTTGAAGAACTCAGTGCCTTTTTCGGAATCCACGTATTCATTTCAATCATTCCAGTACCACAATTTTCGATGGGTGGACTCAATCTTGGCTCTTCAGTCTGCCGGCAAGTTAAGGTGATGACCCGCCGAAGATTTGAGCAGTTCTCGTCATTTTTCCATCTCTCTGACAGCAACAAACAGGTAAGTCTATATAGATACAGAACCCTAATATTCATTTTTCGTTCAATAATTATACAGGATACTGTACATATTCTGGATGATTTTTCAGATTTATATCTTGTCCCTACTTCAATATCTTATTTTGGATTGTGTGTACACTGAAAAAGTATGATTAATTCTTATGAATTGGTATAGATATTGAATTAAAATACAAGATAACCCCCTATTGATGTTGTGAATAATTTTGTAAATCATGTTAAATATACTTATCTGTATGTATATATATATGTATAATTCTAATGCTTAAATATTCTGTGTAACTATTCTCATAAATATAGATATGCCAGTATCTAATGGAAGTATTGGCATTACCATAGAAAAGGTCTTACACCGAGGACTAACAGATGATGATTATGAATAAAATATTATCGTTATGTGAATCATTTGTTTGAAATATTTTGAAATGTCTATTTCAGATTCCACGTGACCAACCAGGTCATGACAGGCTGTTTCAGGTCCGCCCTGTCATCAGAGAAGTGCGGAGGTGCTGCTTGCACAACTACGACCCCCCTTGTGAGCAGTCCATTGATGAAGGAATGATCCCCTTCAAGGGAGGGTTATCCTTTAAACAGTATCTCCCTCTGAAACCAACGAAAACTGGTTTGAAGGTATGGATGCGAGCAGACCCACACTAGGTAAATACTGTAGAATTTCATTTGTCTATCTTTAAACTGTAATCATCATATCACCAATGGTGCATCATTTAAATATTGCAAAAATGTTGAAACAGTACGTCGTGGTATCTTCCAAAGGAAAGAAATACATGTAATTTTGAAATGTTGACATCTCTGTTACAAATTGTAGATTGGCTGTATTTTATTGTATTGTATTCTAAATATCTTCCTTTGTCACCGTTTTTTATTTTGATATAGCAAGTGGTTTGATTATTGTTTCAGATATATACTGGCAAGACTTCAACAAGGCAAAAAGGATTGTCTCACCGAGTGGTTATGGATTTAACCAGGATGATACAAGGCCGAGGTCACCACATATATATTGACAGCTCCTCCTGCAATCTCTCCTCGACTATGGCACCTTTGGGTGTGGCACGGTGCGAAGTAACAGGAAGGGTTTGCCCGAGGAATTTAGAAACAAAAAGATTGTCACGCAGCAAGGGCAGTCAAGAGTATTGCAGAAGGGGCCGCTCGTTGCCGTCGCCTGGCACGACAAGAAGACAATAACATTCCTGGCGACAAATCAAGATGGAACGTCTCACTCTGCTCTTGCTCGATGCCAAAAGAATGGTTCTGTCAAGAACATTGACTGCCCTGTTATTTGCCAGTTAGTTCATTTAAACTACAAACAAATATAACTTTTTCAATAACATAACCTGTAAAAGTATTTTTTTCATTATTATAATTGCATCTGTATTCAAACTGTATCCTGTTACATCTTTTAATAATGATTGTAATGAAAATGATTTCATGAAATGAACTTTATGTAATATGATTTTGTTTTGCTATGAATGTTGAAGTTATTTATCGCTTCAGTTTGTTAAGAATACATGTGTATTTTGTTAATATTTTAAAAATTATTTTGACTTTGTTTGTAATTGTTACAGAAACTACAACAAGTTTATGAATGGGGTGGACCGTGCGGACCAACTCAGGATGGCCTATCCAACAGTCCGGAAGACCAGGAAGTGGTGGCGCTATATCTTTTGGTTTTTATTCGATGTCACTGTGAGTAACTCCTTCATCTGCATGAAAAAATCCGAGGCACATCAAATGACCACGAAGTCTGGAAAGAAGAAGGAGCGCACCCAACTGGACTTCCGGATGAAGTTGGCTGAACAGCTAATTGGACAGTACAGGTAATCTTTCTGTCAACATTTTTTTTTATTGTATCGTCACTTTCATCTTAATTCTTTCTAGATATAATTCCCTTAAATAATTGTTAACGTTCCCACTTAAACGATTAACTGAAATTTCTCAACCAGGACTACTTCTTGTGACAATGGCAGAGTTAAGGTCATGGACCTTGTTACTATTTTTTGGTGCCAATGAGTTTTAATATATTTGACCAAATAATGGAGAAAGATTAAAAATTCAAAGAATAATATAAAGTTTGATTTTAATTTGATTATCATTTTTATTCTTAGAATGCTTCAAATTTCAGATGTACTAGGAAAAGGGGTTTCGTCCCAGATCATGACCATGGCGGGAACAGTCACTGGCCTGTGTGGGGAGAGAAGAGGAAGAGATGCGTTGGGTGTTATGCCAGGGGTGTACGCCATGAGGTTCACATGATCTGTGATTACTGTCAGGTCCACCTTTGTGTGGACAAGGGGTGCTTCAAGTCCTGGCATGTGCGGCGCTTCCAGGCAACCGAGGAGTGACACAGTAGACTGAGGAGTGACAAACTACTATCATATCATATCAAGCATCTAATAATCAAGCAAATGAACTGATGTATTCATAAATGAATTGAGAGGATATACTTGTTTGTTTTAAATACAGAATTTGAGGAGATGACCCCCATGCATAATTTTTTGGTAACTGAAAAATTAAAATTTTGATTTAAAAAATAAAAATCTTGTGTAAAGTTCGTAATTTTTAACGAAACATCAATTTTTTTGCAATAGAATCATTCGAACAGTGTTATTTTATCATTATAAATTCATTAGAATGTATTTTGAAGGAATTGTTTTTGGCGATTTTTTCCCTTTTTGGCTGGTATTGAGGCCAGAAATGAACTCTGGTATTTAGGGCATATGTATATGTTGGTGGTCTTGGGAGTTATTCCACACTTCATAAATTTTTTAAAGGTATGTAAAGGGGTAAACACGTTTTAATGTAATTATTCAACTTTTATATCATTTACATATTTTAAATCATTCCTGTTTTATCAATCTATATTTTTCAATCGCTATTCATTCAATTCATTTTTCGTTATTGATAATTGTTTATCATATATCATTAAATATTATCAAATTCATAAGTATTGCCTCTACTTCCGCCTCTCCTACTTCCGCCTCTCCAAAGAGTGTGAGATTGACCCCTATATACTACCGACGTTTACAGTGTGAGATAATGTGTCTTTCATATCATTGTCACGTCCTCGCGTGATTATTCATTCTGCGCACATAATATAGACCTACATGTATCAGTTGTAGTTGTGAGGTCTTAAAACGTCAATTTGATGAAAATGTGAAGAATATATAATTCAGAATTGTATGTACTTGGTACTTTGTACTTTGAACTTTAATGAAACATGTATGTGTTGAATAATTCTTCAAATTCCTCAGTAGTCCCCTGATCATTGGACATGACTCATGATCACTTAATTATCCAGTGTTCACTGCTTTCTCCAAAACTACTGAAGATAGGATAACAAAATTTGATCGAAAATATGAAATGTGAATTAATCGTTTATGGTGTTATGTTTCTTGATCCGTGACAATGGACTCTAAGGGATGTTGGTGACTATGTCCTCTTGTTTGAACTAGATTTCACAATTAGTATAAGTACAGCAGTTCTGTTTTCAACTATTACAAAAGGGCTGACCTGAATACGATAGATCCCTCCCATAATTGCCAATTTGTTAGTTCGTTATTTCTTAAAACTGACCCTTTTGATTACAAATAGACAGTCTTACATATAAATGTACGCTTGTTTAATTTTGATGAGACAACAGATGAATGCATGGTCAAATCCATTGCAAATTGATTTGCAATTGATAAGCCCACTATTGAAAAAGGTATAAGGCGAACGTTTTCAATTTCGAAATAACTTTTTTTCAGAAGTGGCAATTCTCACGAATGTTGTATGGTTGGATATGTAAAGCAAATTCATTTCACCATGGTGGGAAATTATTTCAAGATATAGTTAATTTTTTTTAAATACGCATAATCGGGTTAACGAATGAGGTGTTTCACCCACTGATCAAGATAACTTTGGCATTTACTTACACTTATTTGGAAAAAAATAACGAAATTAAAAAAAAACATGATACTCGTTTGAAGTTGAATTACTGTATGCCTTTAATTTCGGAAATGTTAATGATTTTTAAAAAGTTAAAACATGCGTTGTATTAGAGATTTAAGTTCAGCAAGGCTCAGCATGTAAGTAACGACCACATTCCTCACTTGCATTTTCAAAACAATACAAAAGCAGTTTTTGTTCCAAAACATGATGGATACTATATCTAACCCGGTGAATCCTACAGCTGATGTTACTTAAGAATTGAATGTCAGTGTGTGTGTTTGCACTCGAAAATGAACGATGTCAAAGCTACATTCAAACTCATGTGAACCCAGCGAGCTTGCGGAGTGATATGACTCCTGATGATCCTATGAACGAATAACACTGCGACAAGAAATAATCCCAATTAGGAAAGAAAGTATATTATATAACTATAATATTTATCAAAATTGGTCTGTGACAGTGTTCTAAAAAAGACACGCTGCACAAAGATATGCTAAATGAAGCGCACACTATGATAAAATCCTTTCGCACAATGACGGGAGATCAGAGTTATCTGCCTTATGCATAACGTCGTGTCATGATGGCCGCCATTTGCAGGGGTATCAACTGTGGATTGCCTTTTTACGCCATACAGTATTCAATATTGATCGTCATGTAAAATTTATCAAGCAGCTGTCTCAATGCATTTCGTTCCGTTCGATCAGATCCATTTTTGAGTTTTACAACTGATCTAAAGCAAATGATCAAATGATTTTTTATCACATCAATATATATTTCTTGGTTGATAAAATATTATTTACGTTTCTTTGATAATATATACTAAAAAATTATTAATTAACATTTGATTTGATGTTGGATGGAGAATCAAAGTAGTCCCGGTGAATGTTCACACCACTTGAAAACGTTCATACTTTTTTGTGTGAGTTCATGAGAAATGAATCGATGAAATTTCGATCGTATGACCATGCCCTAGACCAATCAACGTTCGGGAATACGTGTAAACTTCAGAGTGTGCAATTATACAGATATGAATACATTTGAAGGGAGTTTTTAAAAAGATATCTTTATTCATGAAAATATGCAAATTAACTCCCATATTTTGTCGTTACTTTACAGCTACTTAACAACAGCTTGTTCAGGTGTTAAATGAATTTGAATATCATGTGAGTGTTTCTTATGTTCCGGACATTCAGTCATCATTATACCAGAACATTTAATTGTTTGGGGAGATAATTAGGAGACAAACATACTGTGTTTGGAAATCAGCTGCAAATAACGGAATTATTATAGCTCTGCGTTTAATTTAAAGTTGAACGCGTAGTCTGTATGCCGCTGATTTTCAAACACGGTATGTTAATCTCGATTCCACCATATCAACAATTTACATTCTTTCGCATTGACGCGGTTGTGCTGTGTCATGAGTCCTATGCACCACCAACGCGGACCAACATTCGTCCAGTACTGACGTAATTGGGAGACTCGAATGACGTTACACAAAAGCAAACAAACATTTGAGAACAACTGATTGCTAAGCAACAAATGAGTTCTTGCGTATTGAAGATAACAGAGCACCAAATTATACGCGCTCTAATATTCCACAGTAGCCAATCAAAAACGAGTATTCAGCACATTTATGGTAGAATCAGGTTTGAACCTCTGAAGATATAATACATTTGACATTAACTAATAGTAATTGGTGGCAACATGATGAACATAAACGAGTATTTAGCATATTTATGGTACAATGAAACATAACTTTCTGATCTTTTTATCTAAAGATTATCATCATATAGTACTACAATCTAAAGATTATCATCATATAGTACTACAAGCTAAAGATTATCATCATATAGTACTACAAGCTAAAGATTATCATCATACAGTACTACAAGCTAAAGATTATCATCATATAGTACTACAAGCTAAAGATTATCATTATACAGTACTACAAGGCGAGATAGTTATGCAACACTCTGGTCCACAATTTCCGATTTCTGATTTTCATACCAAATTATAATTTTAGAATATTCTTTGAACAAATTCGCAATATACCTCAGAATGATAAGTATTATTGACGAGTTGATCACACTTATGCTGAAATCTTGCTTATTGAATAAAATATTTCACAATAAAAATAAAGATTGTCGAATTTTAACCCGATGCCCCCCTTTACGGAATGACTAATAAATAGTTTATTAATAACATATGATGACCACATCAAAATCTCTCATGTGACGACGCGTCAAATAAACGCTTGTTCAGCAGCAGTAAGTTCATGTTTCTCTGGCTCATACGCAATACCATAAACTTCAGAGTACATTTCAACTCGTCTTTAAAATAGTTGCAGCTCTTGCTTTGCCGCATTTAGTGATATTCCCATCACGCTAAGTTCAAACCTTAATGTTTATGATTCATTAGGTGCATGTGCACGAACATGAAATGCTTAATAACTATTCTCAGAGGGGGGTTGATAACAATCGATATCTGCAAAACAATCATGCAATGATTTAATCTATGCTAATTTCAATGCGATTGCAAACATATAAATAGCGCCAATTTCATCATAATTGTCTTCCAAATTGCAAATATAACGTGTTGCAGTTATAGGGTTGAAGGGACCTGTTTATATACCAGAGTACTGTGTCAGGTATGTTTATTTATACTTTGTTTACAAATACGGTATCTATATATCTAAACATCATTTTATGCTATAATTATTGTTAAACTACTGTTGACGAAGGGGGTGTTGAAAATAAGATGATGTGCAGACCCCCACACTTTCCCAAACTGAACATCTGATAGATCTATAACCTTGCTCCGAATTTAAAACCATGCTGGTTTAACTACTCCAACTCCCATGTACATTCTGACTATCAGAACACTTGTAATCACTGCCATAACAAACCGTTTTAGAGGAAATCTAATTTTACATTACATAGTAATACAGGCAACACATGTATGGACAGTTTCATTCTTGAATATCTTCCGCATGGTAAAAGGTCCCTGGACCAAAAAATACCCTGTTTTAATTTTCAGTCAGTCTAAGTAAACCTAGCCTCAATATTATCCGTTGTACTTCGATACTGAGTCTAGCAGGGCCTAGTAGAGGGTCGCGTCAGCCGACCTTTCTGCGACCTATGACCCTCTAACGTTAAACGTGCGAAGGCAAACTATTGTGGCTTGGTAAGATGAGTTCTGATTTGTCAATTCGATACGTGGGCTGATGCGACCCTCTAATAGGCGTTTCTAGACTCAGTATAGGAGTGAAACGGATAATATTGAGGCTAAGTTTACTTAGACTGACTTTTCAGTACGGAAAATTGAGTGTCTTTTAGAGGAACAGTCCAATCGGGATATTTTTGCAAAACGAAATTCAAGCTAGAGGGTCATTCGAGTTTATGCATAACATATTATAAATACATGATTATTACACAACCGAGCTGAAACATTTTATTAGGAGTAACAATAATTAATCTATATTTGACAACTAGATAAAGGAGAGTACACATTTGGTAACAAAACAACAAGAAAGAGAGGTGAAGCCATTCCACGGGGCTACTAGTGTTGTAGTGCCTCCTGGGACCTCTCCTCGTCATTACAGGGCTACTAGTGTTGTAGTGCCTCCTGGGACCTCTCCTCGTCATTACAGGGCTACTAGTGTTGTAGTGCCTCCTGGTACCTCTCCTCGTCATTCCACGGGGCTACTAGTGTTGTAGTGCCTCCTGGTACCTCTCCCCGTCATTACAGGCTACTAGTGTTGTAGTGCCTCCTGGTACCTCTCCTCGTCATTCCACGGGGCTACTAGTGTTGTAGTGCCTCCTGGTACCTCTCCCCGTCATTACAGGGCTACTAGTGTTGTAGTGCCTCCTGGTACCTCTCCTCGTCATTCCACGGGGCTACTAGTGTTGTAGTGCCTCCTGGTACCTCTCCTCGTCATTCCACGGGGCTACTAGTGTTGTAGTGCCTCCTGGTACCTCTCCTCGTCATTACAGGGCTACTAGTGTTGTAGTGCCTCCTGGTACCTCTCCTCGTCATTACAGGGCTACTAGTGTTGTAGTGCCTCCTGGTACCTCTCCTCGTCATTACAGGGCTACTAGTGTTGTAGTGCCTCCTGGTACCTCTCCTCGTCATTCCACGGGGCTACTAGTGTTGTAGTGCCTCCTGGTACCTCTCCTCGTCATTCCACGGGGCTACTAGTGTTGTAGTGCCTCCTGGTACCTCTCCTCGTCATTCCACGGGGCTACTAGTGTTGTAGTGCCTCCTGGTACCTCTCCTCGTCATTCCACGGGACTACTAGTGTTGTAGTGCCTCCTGGTACCTCTCCTCGTCATTACAGGCCATTTGTCTGCAGTCATTCACCATCGTAAATGTGTAGATCTATCAATACATATGGTATATTTTCAATAAAAAGTAAAATTTATAAACGGACAAAGTTTTCGTGAAATTTTCGGAAACTATCGAAATCGCACACCAGATCTTTTAACGGCCCAGGGTCTACCCCGTTCAACAGTATCAATTATAGAATAGAATTGAGACCTGAAGAATGTTTCAACAAAACGTAAACTAGGGGAGACCAGGGCAAAGCGCGCCCCCTAACATATAAACGTGTTTTCTGGGCATATTGACATGTTTAGAATGCAACTTGCAGCATGTCTCTAATTCTCATCAGATAAACTATTGTATGACAAATGCTTTTTAACCTACCATGCCTGCATAAAGAGATATTAACGAAAATGTATTTCTACAAAGGTGGTGCACTTTGGCCCGTAGTTTGGAGCAAATTGCCCCATGCGAAAAGACACACCCTTGTGATATGTCAAACACCTATAAGAGGTCATTACCATACAAAAAAGTATTTTTGAAAGTGCCATGCAGCTCACAGGCACCCTTATGAAAACTAAACAAATAATAAAATCTAAGCTCAGTATCCAAAGAAGGACACAATATGTTTTTATATGTCATAGACCTATATTTTCGAAGTTCTTATCTAAAAACTTACATGATTACTATATACGAATTTCTAATAACAATGGGAGTCTTGGCAATTCAGCTCATTTATTATCAGAAACCAGCAAATATATGAAAGAAAAATAGAAATTGATTGGTTTGAAAGACAAATTTAACATTTTACAAACATCTAACCTCTGTCGGACCAGCCGTTACGGCATATCTTCTTAATTGCTTAGGGATAAAACAAAATATATGATGAATATCAAACTAATTACAAAATCAAAGAAAACCTATGTGTTTTTAAATGAAACAAAAACCCTATAGTATATTTTTATACTTCATTTTAATACCAATTTAAAAACAATATAGGAAAATAATCGAATGAAAATTCTAATTTACTATATTTGCTTCAAAAGTTAATTGATAACTCTGAAACTATAATGTGTTGACCATAAATAGATATTTTAGATCACTCGGGGCAAAGCGCCCCCCCCCCCCCCCCCCCCAGGCTCACTTTGCCCCTTTGAGGGTGGCATTCGATTTTTGCATCATAGAAAATAATTAAAGCAACGAATTGCATATTTCCTTATTTTATGAATAGATGATATATTTTTGTGTTATATGTGCCCTAGAGTTTAATGTTGCGTTTTATGTTTATGTGAAATATTGGAATTCGGACATATTCTTTCGTTAAAGAAAAATGCCGTTTTTTCAACTTTTTGCAATGGTATGTCTCCAACTCACGCTAACGATGCAAACGTCGATCACAACGTTTCTTAACGTTTACTTGCGTTGGTTGATAATGACAAACCACGCCATCTGTCGATCGTTAAGGAGAAATAACGCTTGGTCACTCTGCCCCGACGGTGCGCTTTGCCCTGGTCCCCCCTAAATCTTAATAACAGTAGTCACTGATAGTGAACAGGATTTAATATTGATTTTATCTGTGCATAAATCAAAGTAATAACTATCTTCATTCTTCACAGCTAACGATTTTATGTCTCTTACAAAAGGCCCTTGATCACTGGAAACTTTTTATTCAATTGTTTACACTGATATGTACGAAATTTGGCACTGACACAACTGAGCCATTGATATGGAAGCAGGAATGTATCAAACATGCAACCGGATACTATTTTATGTTGATGGCAAAATGTTGAGTTAAATTTCATTTGAATCACTTCCCGATGAAACAAACATAAAAACGTGACTTGACTTACATTTTGTGACGACTGTATTAGATTTGACGGCACGTCAGTCTTGATAATGGACCTTCAATCGTTATTTTAGGTGGATAGAAAATTAAGGTATGTCTATAATGTTTAACATTTCAAGTTGAACTGTTAACATGACTGATATCTGGTTAAGTGATTATTCTCATGTGAGGAAAACTGTCCTCGAGAAATCAATATTATGCTAAACAATATATATGTTTTATTAAGGACATATTAACCGACTCCCTACCAGATATATATATTTAGGTCTTCAAGACAAAGTCTGGAAGACCTATTGTTTTTATCCGCTTTAATCAAGTTTTTTTTATTATTAGGTCTTCAAGACGAAAGTCTGAAGACCTATTGTTTTTATCCAGATTCTTATTATTATTATTAGGTCTTCAAGACGAAAGTCTGAAGACCTATTGTTATTATCCGGATTTTTATTATTATTATTTGGACGTTTTTTTGTTCCACCATTTCTGACCTTATTAACGAGCCGATTTGCATGAAAATTTCAGGGATTGTAGAATGTCAACTAACTTAGATTTGTGGCGAGCCAGAATTTTGAATTTTGTTTTTGAGTTATCTCCCCTTGAAGTTGAAACTTTAAGCCTCAATTTCTCGGTAACTATGGGAGATAATTTCATAAAACTTTCACCAAAATGTGGGCAACAACATTTCCCATCGATTAGGGACATAGCAGTTTTCGGCCGTATTTAATAGATATTTTTCTATTTTCGAAAAACTGAAAATTTTGGGAAATTTCGCGGTTCTGACGGTGCGTGTCTTTGAAAATCTTCTCCTCACAAACGGCAATGCCTACAGACCAGTGTGATAGTGCGTTGGAAAGCCTAATAAGTGTGTAAAAAGGTTTTCTGAGCGGAATTTTGAATTTCGACCTGTGACTTGAGTTATCTGTCCTTGAATTTTGACATTTTTTTTAAGGGTAATTTTTCGTGTTACGTTCAAAGGGACATTACTCTGTAAGGAAATGTCACATAAGAAACCTGTTTAATGCATTCTGCTCTTCATTGATGGTTGAACAAATTCACTACAGATCATTATTATATAAAAGTTGATATTTAAGGAAATATGTGGACATAAAGAGATTTTTACATTTTTCGGCGATTTTTACATTTTTCGAGGGTTATTTTACTTTGAGAATTTTAGCTTCAAAATTGTTACAGATAGAAAATTTATCGTTGATGTTTTGTGAAGCAGGTGTAATGAGTAGACAGAAAAAAAGGTCAACAAGTCATGATAAACAAAACATACATCTTTGTATGTGGATAAACAAGACCAACATTGTTTCTGATATACCTTATCAGTAAAATATCAATAGTTAAAGTGTTAGGTTTCATTACATTATACAGGGTTCTGAAACAGTCTTCTTTACATTACAGCCTTTAATCACATGTATCTTGAAAACAGTGATAGATAATTCAACCAAATTTTTTTCTGCTTCTAGGAGTAATATTCCCTGAAGAATGATGTCATAGCTGACATTGGCCGCCATGATGGATTTTCTGAAAAGCCATAAATATTGAATATTATGTGAAATTAAAACATTTTTATGATGAATAAGTTATTGTATACCTCGTTGACAAAAATGCATGCGAGGGTCAAACACTGTGTGAAGGTCAAACAGGAAGTCTTGAAGACCTAAGTATTGACGCGTCAATCCTAGTTATTTTTTATTATTTGTACCGATTTTGTGAACGCTCCACAGCCTAAACGACTCAACCGAATTTCTTGAAATTTTCAGGGATTGTAGCCTGTATCCAATTAGATTATCCCCGAGCCAGATTTTTAAATTTCGATTTTGGTTTTGAGTTAACTCCCTTTAAAGGACAAACTTTAAACCTCAATTTCTCGGTAACTAAGGGAGATAATTTCATATCTTTAAATTGATTGTACTTTCACATGCACCATTCAAAGCTCAACTTTTGCTATGTTGTACTTTATCATAAAAATGTTCATAGTTAAGGAACTAGAGGGACCAACATGGAGTAGGGGTCTAAAAATCTTCAAATTTCAGTGTTTTCAATAAAGTTCCAAAATTCATTACTCCATTACTATTTGAGTTATCAAAACAAAACATACATCTTTGCATGTGGATAAACAAGACCAACATTGTTTCTGATATACCTTATACACATTTATCTCGAAAACGGTGAGAGATAATTCAACCAAATTTTGTTCTGCTTCTAGGAATAATATTCTCTGAAGAATGATGTCATAGCTGACATTGGCCACCATGATGAATTTTTCTGAAAAGTCTTTAACACTGAATATTATTATTATTATTATTATTATTATATGGATATTTATATAGCGCGCATATCCAACCACTCGTGGTTGCTCAAGGCGCTTACATTTTCCCCTGGTCAATGGCATTCTTTCACCGTCCGATCATTTTTCCAATTCAACTCCCTGGGGAGTATTCAACCGGCATCCATATGTGACGCTCAGGTTAGGGACCATTCTATGCCTCACAGGGTACCCATTCACAGCTGGGTGAACTGAGACACATAGTCACAGCAGTTTGTCCAACACTGCTGAACGCTGATAACCGACAGCTCGGCGTATGCACGTGTTCATGTATCCACCATTCAGCCACTGACATGAATTCATGGGATCTTTTAAGTGCGCAGTTTTTGTTGCACTACACGCTAGGGCTCCAGGGTGACACTTATAGAGTATGAATATCAAGTGGAATTTGGTCATTTTGATAACGTATTAGCTACTGTTTACCTCTTAGACAAAAAGTCATGTGAAGGTCAAACACTTTGTGAAGGTCAAAGAGGAATCTTGAAGACCTAAGTATTGACGCGACAATCCTAGTTATTATTTGTACTTTTTTTGTGACTGAGCTACAGCCCAAACGGCTGCTCCATATTCGCCCAAACTTGACATGCAGATACCCCTTACCCTGGAATCGACGTAATAAGCTTTTGGGCAAAATCGACTCCAGTTCAGTTCAGTTCAGGTCCAGTTCGAATCCAAAATCGAAATTTTAACATTAATTTTTTTTCAAATTGGACTTGGACACTTAATTTTTTTTTGAAAGATGCGCAATGAAAAATAATGAAAAAAAGTAAATCATGGCAAATTTGTAGGTCACGTGGTTCGGCCGCCATCTTGCTTTTAGTGCATTTTTGACGATTTTCAACCCCGCCCGCCTTTGACAATCTTCTTCTCTGAAGATACTTGCACTAGAGAGCTGGAATTGATGCTGAATGTAGCTGAAGCATTGTAGTTTATAATCTTTTCTTTTTAAGGTCCTAACCTTAATACGTTTTGTGTTGTGACCTTTCACAGTTGACCAAAATCTGAAAATCGCCAACTTCAAGGGCAGATACCTAAAGAACCAGACCATAGAACTTAATGAATTTTTGCATTAGACTTAGACATTAGCAAGGTCTTTCAGATACAAGAATAAAATCGCTCGCGAACCGTCATTTCCGGTCAAGAGGAAGGGTCAAAGTTTGCATTTTTTAAAACGGGTGTTTTGGTGGGTTGTTTGAAAAATCCTTGTTAACCAACGACACATGGTAAATACATGTTCTATATTTCATATGAAAGCCAAAAGAACATATAATCGTTGATAAATCTCATTAAAATTAGATTAGCACTTAAATGGGGTCAATCTTACGTTCGTTTTGAATGATTCTGATATAAGAATGATTAAAAAATTGTAGTTTATTGGCAATAAAACACTAGGAAATGTTTTATGTATCATCAGGCAGCAACAAGACTGTATAATCTTAGATGATTCATGTTTGCAGCCATTAACAATTTTTGGTAAAGGCTTTAACATTGAATATCAAGTGAAATGTCGTCATTTTGATGCGGTATTAGTTACTGTTTACCTCTTAGACAAAACGCCATGTGAAGGTCAAACATTGTGCGATGGTCAAACAGGAAGTCTTGAAGACCTAAGTACTGCCGCGGCAGTCCTAGTATAAATTGTAATTGTAAGCAATAGTTAAATCAGTTATTGTCCTTGCAGCAATGCAGATGTTAAATGCACTAATATATCGAGTCATTTAATTACTAATAATCTCCCACATTTGAGCTTGATATGCACACTGACTTGTTTCGAGATTGATTAAGACAGGTTATTAAACGTAGTTATTATAATTAATAAGTTTTAAATCGCTATTTCTAAAATTATATTAATTTGCAGCTATTTGACGACTTATTACTATTTTTATTAGTATTTGGCTCAATAAAGTTATTTTTATTGACATTTAGTCTACGATTTCATTTAATTAGAAAACAGTAATAACCTTTTGATGTTGATTTCTGGTTGTTTTTCAGGTTTTTGACAGATCATCCCCCATACAATATTCAACGTTGCAAGCTGTGCATCTTCTATGTGTGTATATAATTTCCTAGTTACATGATACGTCATTCGAACTCATAAATCTAGCGAATTAACATGTCGGATTCAAGAAGAGCTAAATCCAAGGTGCAGCAATATGACTATATCAGATTTACCCTGTGTGATCTCAATGGTAGAAGTATTGGACAGGTTATCCCGACGAGAAACGTGATCCATTATCTTGAGAATGGGCTGAACGTTTATGAAGGTACATATTATTCCAGTCAAATGAAATCTGTAACACTTTCAGATTTATATTTTAAGATCATTTTTCAAGCTAAGGTTTAGCAAGTAACTGATGTTTTGGGTGACTCTGTGTCCGCTGATAAGGGCTTGGTGAGGGTTACTCTGCTTCACATTTTTACATTTTCTTTACAATTTCAATATTTGAATTGATGAATGATATCTCAAATCATATCGCATTCATGCCTAATTTTGAAATGGTGATATTGTGGCCCCTAACAAAACCGTTTTATATATTTGTGCTCCTGAACCACAAGGCATAGAATGTTGAAATGTTGTGTAGAATCTCTTCAGGTAAGAGAGATTCTAAATTGTACATTTGGTGACCCTGAAGGCCTTCTACTTTGATGCCTCAACCTGTTTAGATTTCAAGCACTATGTTTCTAGTTCTTGCGTCGTTGGTTGCTAGGATGACTCCGTAGGATCTTTTTGAAACAAAACAGCACTCACCAACGAAGCGTTCGTCTTGATTACTACTTTATTATAATATTTAATATAATTCAATATATTTGCCTCGGGTAACTTGTAAAGAGGTCATTAAATCAGTTAATAAAATTCATTCCTTCACGCATGCACTTATCCATTTATTAGATAGAGAAACATTTCAAGAAAAATCCTACATTAACCACTGTTTAATGGGACCATACCGAAACGGAAAAGAAAATCAACAAAAGTTTTTTTAAAAGACCGACCCCGCTTCAAAAGCAATTATTTGAAAAGCCCCGTTTAAATTTCATGAAAACTAAATAGTCCTTTGGGTTACACTTTGAATCCTTTTCATAAAACAAAATAATTATTATATCAAATATGGCAAGTGAATCATTGCATTTATACATTGTATAAGTAACAAGAAAGCTTTTCATGTTGATAGTGGTACATTAGCTAGAATTTTGAAGATGGTTTGTATGTCGAAACGGAGATGTTCAAACTTCACAGGGTAGCGTAGGATTAATGGCTCATATGATTAATGACTTCGGAGTTAAAGTGTAACAATCATGACATCTGCATATTTAAGAATAACATTCCTGTCTTGCGTTTTGAAAATAATGCTTGAAGCATTGATCATTTGGTAACAAAAACGTTCAATAGCAATTTCATGGTTTAACAAAACAACTCATAAATGTAGCTGCAATTATCCTATATGAGGTAAAAAATGTGTTTTAATCATTTCACAAACTTTTAGGTCTCCTTGTGTCATTTTTGGACCGTCGACCTCCTACCATTTGTGACATGGTGAGAAAGGGCAAGAATTCAGGAAACATGACATTGCTGCCAGATCTTGAGACATTAAGACCGTTACCATGGGCAACAGTCAACAACTTGAAGGTGGCAGAGCTTACATGTGAATCATTCTGGAAGGTTGGATCAGATAGGCAGCCACAAGCAGCTTGTCCGAGATATGTCCTGAGAAAACAACTTGAAAAACTTTCCAATATTGGCTTGGATATACTGTCTGGAACTGAGGTAGAATATTACGCATTTCATGCTTTCAACATGACACCATTAAGTGGACGTGGTGACAACCAATCCAACAGAACACTTAACCAGAATGCTACAATTTTGTATACATTCGACCAGATGTTACTGAAGTCTGGTGTAGAGATAGAGAGGTTCCATGCAGAGGACACAGGAGGCATGTTTGAGGCAGTGATGAAGCCAACCTATGGAATAGAGGGAGCAGACGCTACGTTCAACCTCAAACAGGGGCTCTTGGAAATGGGTGATCTGAACGACATAAAGGTAACTTTCATGTCTCTTTCTCGTGAAGACGTTAATGGAATTGGGTGTCATTTCAATTTCTCACTCATCTCCAAACAGACGGGCAAAAATATGTTTTATGACGAAGCATCAACTGATAATCTCTCCGAATTAGCCAAGCAGTGGATAGCTGGACTACTGGAAAATATGAACTCCATTACAGCTCTTCATTGTCCTACAGTTAACTGCTACCGAAGACTGCACAGAGTGTGGACACCGAGTGAGATATACTGGGAACTAGATGATCGGGATGCTTGTATCAGGGTAAAGAATGACGGACCAACCGGAACCTACATAGAACTCCGACTCCCAAGTGGAAAAAGCAACCCCTACATCGTGATGGCAAGCACAATAGCTGCTGGTCTTCATGGTGTGAGCCACAAACTAAACTGTCCAGCAGCTGGCGTCAAACTCGGTAGACTTCCAGGATCTCTGAAGGAAGCGGTGGAACACCTCGAACAAGATGCAGGTGTGAGGGAATTGTTGGGAGAGGAATTTATAACGTGGTTTGTTGCCAGCAAAAAGTGGGATTTTTATTATTTTAAAGATGTAGATAATGACATACAAAAGAGGTCTGTCGAGAAAGAACTATATTTCTAAGAACGTTGTCATGTAAGCTAGCATAGCTACTGATTTGATTTTAATAGAGACATAAACTGAGGGTATGGTCTTTTATTGCATAATTATTTCTATAAATCACTTTCTATTTAAGGGATCACCTGCCAAAAATTGAAGTTATGGGTAAATTATTTGGCATCTACTGAATAAAGTTTTCAAATCATTGGTAGTACAATAGTTTGTTATCATGTGCTATTTGCCTATGTTTAGAAATAAACTACATTTTCCCTACATTGGTAGCTCAAGTAGAACATCCTGCAACAACTTATGTTTAAGACAAACACTCTTTTGAGCGGGTATTACACTATTGTATGTATGCAACATTAAATATAAAAGTGTTAAGCTTATTCTACACAAAAGGTATTTTACAGCAAAAACATTTTTTGCGGGAATTTTGATTCCCATTTGTTGGTGTGAAATTAAGAAAGGAATTTCTAATCATCCTGTTACATTAGTACTCCTACAAATACCCTGAAATCTAATGGGCTTTGTAATGCAAAATGTAACTACCCAATGTTAATTAATGATCCTGAAACAACTTATATTTAAGAAAACTCTCTTTCGAGCGGGTATTACAGTGTTCTATGTATTTAACATCATATATATATATATACGTGTTAAGCTTATTTAACACAAAAGGTCTTTTAGAGAAATACTATTTTTGCGGGAACTTTGATCCCCATTTGTTGGTGTGAAATAAAGAAAGGAATTTCTAATCATCCTGTTACATTAGTACTCCTACAAATACCCTGAAATCTAATGGGCTTTGTACCGCAAAATGTAAGTAGCCAATGTTATTAATCAATTTGAGCAAACACGGGAGCAGTCCTGATGAATAATGTATCATTGACTGAAAAATAAAATTTCTGAAATAGAATGGCTTAAAAGTATGAATAAGCTTTCATCTATAAAGACCTTTGGCTCGATGGGTTTGTGACGAAGCTTTGGTGTTACAAGATAAACTGACTGCTCTTTGATAGATAAGAACAAACTCATTTTTAAACTAACACAGAATGAACGTGGCTATATTGCCATATCAATGGACAGACAGAACAAAACATCCCGTCATCGGTATGAATCCGCAAAGCATCCCCTGTTATATATCTGGCTAAATGTTTTGAATCATGATTAATTATAGCAACCAATATAAGGTCCTACATCTCATATAAGCAGCACTATTCTGATACAATTAATGGAATTTGAGATGCTTACTTCAAGCGCCTTGCGAAACGATATTTCATTCGCTGAAAAAACATATATACATGTATTACACTGTAAAATTATACTCTATCTTTTAACGTTTGGCAACCGTGCTGACATTCTGGTACCGTAAAATTACAGTTTATACCGTATTATACAGTATACCGTCTTTTACGGTAAAACAATGTCATCATGGTTGCCAACCTTCTACTGTATGACAACGGTAGTATACAGTTTCGGCTGTAGAATCCTGTCACCCTGGTGGACCATGCTGCTCACCTGTACCTCTATCTGGTGCAAAAAAATAAGTTACAGATACAGATTTGTCAAACAATGCGTTTAACACCCATGCACAGGAAGAACCTCCTCTTTCAACACATCACAGCTTCAACTCAATGTCCAGTCAAAATAGACCTTATTCTGAATATCAGTATGTTTCTTGCACATGTACACGCAACATTTTCTTTCAGATAATATACTGTAGTGTCTGCTCATGGATGTAATACATTAGACCAGGATCAATAGTTAGAATATATGGACAACCCGGGGAAAAAAAGTAGAAAGCTTTTTTTTCTGGAGACCTTCAAAATATCATCCTTACATCAATGGCACAAAGTTCTGCGAATTCTAGGTTGTGGCTTTTTCAAAATGGCCGTCGGCGTTTCAGTAAAATTTAGAATTGTTTGCTGATAATCATTTCATGCAATATTTCAAATGGAAGCTTTTCTCAAATGCTCTTCAAAAATGCTTAGTTATCTACAAATAATTATTTATGTAATAAAAATTGCTTTTGGAAACATTTATATTAACCTTTTCCCCCACTTTAAAAAAATTATACACCTAAAAGTACCAAGACAGTACCAAGAACGTACGAGTGTCATTGAGTCGCCTGTGATCCACTTAAGTAATCTTGAGTGGAATAATAAAGTCAAAGAAAAACAGTGTGTCGGCATTGTCCTACTTCCATTGCATTCCATAGTAGCAATACTGTCACATTATTCACAGGTATGAAACATTAGAGGCTTGACAAACTCTATGATGCATTTTGGCAGATGAAAATCCATTGTACTGATAGATATTAAGAAAGTTGTTTTGATAATACCGACATCAATGTCAGCATTCATACGGCCAATGAGAGGTATTGCAACACCACCAGGTTCACAGAGAATGGGAACTCAAATGTCCATTACGGGTTAGAAAGTCACGGTGCAGTCTTTCATATGGTGAATTGGGACAGGTACTTTAAGGGTATGCTCAAAACCATCCATACAAGGGGGAAATCAACCAAGATTGGACCCCTTGAACCACTGGTTGTGGGACAAAACTCCAAGGACGAAATCCCAGCAGACAAAATCCAAAACAGGGTGGGAACAGATCCTGTATAGAAGTTATTGTTGTGTAGACGTTTAACATCTGCTTCCACCTCAGATATGGGGCCATCCTTTTATTGTGAAAGAATATGGACATACAATTTAGAAGAGATCATTGGCCCCATAATAATTATAGGATATTAAACGAGCTTCCCCTTTCATATCAAGTTTATGTCCCTAGTGAAATAATTTTGCTTTGTCACGAGCCTTGGCGAGTGACAAAACAAAATTATTTCACGTGGGACATAAACTTGATATGAAAGGGGAACGAGTTTTGTATCCTATTTATTACCCACGTTTTTTACAATGAAAACATCGTCGAATTAAAGTAAAATTTAGCTTCCCTATAGAGAAACTCAAAACGCGGATTTATACATTACACTGGTGATTGGAATGTAGGCCCCTTCACTTCGGAAAACGTACGCTGCTTTGATGTAATGTAGTTCATTACATTTGATAAGGAAACAGATTAAAATAAACAACAAGTGAAAGCAAAAATCATTCAATTCATTTCATTCGAAGACTTGGTTTCAGCTACAAATCTGTAATTCAGCATAAACACGCGAAAACTGTCAACATTTTGAACTGATAAACGTGACCTAAATCTCGGCTCAACGTCAGTCGGCCGTCATTCCAGGCGAGTCGTGACGTGGAGAACTGTTCGGAAACAACGCATTAACATGACACGTTTTGAATGGCACAAACAACATTTGGCCTGAAAAGAGAATAACAGTGAAATTTATGTCTCAAATACTGTCAACTGGTAAGAAGCTTTTCAGTCAATGGCAACTATTCTTCATCAGAGGACGAGTCACTGTAAACAATACGGCGACGCTTGGCGGATGTCGACAGTGGCAACGGCTCGGCCCGGCTCGGAATTCCCCCTTGTCGAGAATCAATGTTAATGTTGAAAACACCACCGTATATAGGACCTGAAAAGACACTGCCTACAACTTCGAATGATGAGGATTTCAAACCTATCTTGTGTTGACTCTGAGATGTGTTTTGAACATGAGAGACAGAATTTACGTGAGGGGTATTTGCAGTTATTTGCGTTGACATGTTTTGTGGAGGAGGGCAAGTTGACGCTGATGGCACTGACCTAGAAACAAGTGCGCCGCTCATTTTCTGATGTTGTGTGTTTGAGACTTTGGCATATGAATTGACAGAAGCAACATTCTTATGGCCCGAAAGCTGCATGATGTGTGTTGGAGCAAAGTTATGATCACTGAGAGTTTGCAACATTGTTTTTCTAGCACTGTGGTTGGTCAAGCGTTTGTCAGTTGACAAATTTGCCTTTTGTGCCATTGATTTCATGATGTTCCCAAGCTTGTTTTTCCCAACTGGCTGTCGCTTAAACCACGCCTCTCCATCCCGGGGTACCCCTTTAGTGTGTGAAGCCAAATAAAATGGATGGTCATTTGAGGAAAAATTCTGCGGGCGAAGGCTACGGTACTTTTTGTACAGAACAACGGGACACCTGTCAGGGTCATTTGGTACAGCCCACACTCTCGGGGGAATCCGCCGGGTGTCATTTGGATTTGTACCAGTACGTGTCTTGGTTTGTCGTTCAGTGTACTCGAGATACTCCTGACCCTCACTGTCAACCCGTACAGAGACATCACCCCAGTGCATATTTCTATGCGGACGGACGGAACGCAAACCAAAAAACATGGTATTATTCCACCATAAAGTGTTTAGAATTGCATCGGGAGACCCCCCTCCAAGTTGACCTACTTCCCAAAGTTTGTTTATTTCTGATTGTGACACTGCTTCGGCTGCTTTAGGTAAGTTCCCCTTTCCTTCCCCTTTGACATGCTTTAGTTTACAAGTAAACACTTCTCTAGATCGGGCAAATTCAGGGTCAAGAAGTATTGATTTTTGATAGTTCAATCGCCTTAAATGGCGGTCCACACTTGAACGGAATCCCCGTAGAGATGACGGTTCATACTCATCTCCGTTTGATTTTTTGGCCTCCATGAAAAATTTGGACAATAATTGATTCAACTCAGTAGGGGGGATTTTCTCTAGAGACCTCTTTTCTTTTAGGGCGTTTTGAAAATAATTTGTCACAGTTTTCAAATCATATTTTGTTTTCTTAGCCGTGTTTTCATTTTCATTTTTTGTCAAAAAATCATCAATTTCTTTATTCCAATCCTCGTCATCACCATCCGGAACTGCATTTAGATCTATTTCATTCTCATCTTCTCTAAAGAGTTCAGTGATCAGTTCTTGTGATAGGTCAAAATCATCACAAATAGGCAAATTTGGGGGAGGGGCCAACGAAACAGTTTCGGGCAAAACAGTAAGTCTATATCTAGGTACTTGCTTTTCCCCCTGAGAAGTCTTGACAACATATATGCTGAAAGTGTTCAGAGGTCGAATAACATTCACAACTCGTCCAATAACTTTTCCATCGATTTTCACCAAATCATTGATTTTTACGGGTGACGCCATCTTTGTTTACATAAGTCCCGATAGACCAAGCAGACGAATGTTTTTACTTATTTAGATTGTATCGTTTTTCTATTTATTTACGGACACTTAAGGTTTTAAAGGAAAGAACAGCTTTGCATGTAACCACTATGGAAAATAAATTTTATTCGATTATATTATGAATATTCTCGTCTATCGTGTGCTTAGGAACGAAAATTTATGAATGGAAATTATAAAATAAATGACATTATTATGAAACCCCTTTACGAAGTACCACGTGGGTAATAATCAAAGTTAATATAAGCTCTACACTCAGATTAGAAGAAGGCAAAACTCTCTGCTGAATCGGAAACACTCACTTCACAAGTTTGCACAGCAATCAACCCCATGTGAGATCTCACAATGAACTTCAAAATGATACACTCCATGTCTTAGTGTTGAGTGGTGTGTTACCGCTACATATGGCTAGGTTTATGGGTGTCAGCAATTACACATCGACATAAATGGTATGTGTGGTACAGAATATGTTGTAATTTGAATGGATATTGTTATTTAAGTATTACATG
Source organism: Steromphala cineraria (assembly GCA_916613615.1). Classification (NCBI taxonomy): domain Eukaryota; kingdom Metazoa; phylum Mollusca; class Gastropoda; order Trochida; family Trochidae; genus Steromphala; species Steromphala cineraria. The sequence goes on from OU744729.1 coordinate 58,376,569, forward strand.
TATTACACTGTAAAATTATACTCTATCTTTTAACGTTTGGCAACCGTGCTGACATTCTGGTACCGTAAAATTACAGTTTATACCGTATTATACAGTATACCGTCTTTTACGGTAAAACAATGTCATCATGGTTGCCAACCTTCTACTGTATGACAACGGTAGTATACAGTTTCGGCTGTAGAATCCTGTCACCCTGGTGGACCATGCTGCTCACCTGTACCTCTATCTGGTGCAAAAAAATAAGTTACAGATACAGATTTGTCAAACAATGCGTTTAACACCCATGCACAGGAAGAACCTCCTCTTTCAACACATCACAGCTTCAACTCAATGTCCAGTCAAAATAGACCTTATTCTGAATATCAGTATGTTTCTTGCACATGTACACGCAACATTTTCTTTCAGATAATATACTGTAGTGTCTGCTCATGGATGTAATACATTAGACCAGGATCAATAGTTAGAATATATGGACAACCCGGGGAAAAAAAGTAGAAAGCTTTTTTTTCTGGAGACCTTCAAAATATCATCCTTACATCAATGGCACAAAGTTCTGCGAATTCTAGGTTGTGGCTTTTTCAAAATGGCCGCCATTTCCAATATGGCCGTCGGCGTTTCAGTAAAATTTAGAATTGTTTGCTGATAATCATTTCATGCAATATTTCAAATGGAAGCTTTTCTCAAATGCTCTTCAAAAATGCTTAGTTATCTACAAATAATTATTTATGTAATAAAAATTGCTTTTGGAAACATTTATATTAACCTTTTCCCCCACTTTAAAAAAATTATACACCTAAAAGTACCAAGACAGTACCAAGAACGTACGAGTGTCATTGAGTCGCCTGTGATCCACTTAAGTAATCTTGAGTGGAATAATAAAGTCAAAGAAAAACAGTGTGTCGGCATTGTCCTACTTCCATTGCATTCCATAGTAGCAATACTGTCACATTATTCACAGGTATGAAACATTAGAGGCTTGACAAACTCTATGATGCATTTTGGCAGATGAAAATCCATTGTATTGATAGATATTAAGAAAGTTGTTTTGATAATACCGACATCAATGTCAGCATTCATACGGCCAATGGGAGGTATTGCAACACCACCAGGTTCACAGAGAATGGGAACTCAAATGTCCATTACGGGTTAGAAAGTCACGGTGCAGTCTTTCATATGGTGAATTGGGACAGGTACTTTAAGGGTATGCTCAAAACCATCCATACAAGGGAGAAATCAACCAAGATTGGACCCCTTGAACCACTGGTTGTGGGACAAAACTCCAAGGACGAAATCCCAGCAGACAAAATCCAAAACAGGGTGGGAACAGATCCTGTATAGAAGTTATTGTTGTGTAGACGTTTAACATCTGCTTCCACCTCAGATATGGGGCCATCCTTTTATTGTGAAAGAATATGGACATACAATTTAGAAGAGATCATTGGCCCCATAATAATTATAGGATATTAAACGAGCTTCCCCTTTCATATCAAGTTTATGTCCCTAGTGAAATAATTTTGCTTTGTCACGAGCCTTGGCGAGTGACAAAACAAAATTATTTCACGTGGGACATAAACTTGATATGAAAGGGGAACGAGTTTTGTATCCTATTTATTACCCACGTTTTTTACAATGAAAACATCGTCGAATTAAAGTAAAATTTAGCTTCCCTATAGAGAAACTCAAAACGCGGATTTATACATTACACTGGTGATTGGAATGTAGGCCCCTTCACTTCGGAAAACGTACGCTGCTTTGATGTAATGTAGTTCATTACATTTGATAAGGAAACAGATTAAAATAAACAACAAGTGAAAGCAAAAATCATTCAATTCATTTCATTCGAAGACTTGGTTTCAGCTACAAATCTGTAATTCAGCATAAACACGCGAAAACTGTCAACATTTTGAACTGATAAACGTGACCTAAATCTCGGCTCAACGTCAGTCGGCCGTCATTCCAGGCGAGTCGTGACGTGGAGAACTGTTCGGAAACAACGCATTAACATGACACGTTTTGAATGGCACAAACAACATTTGGCCTGAAAAGAGAATAACAGTGAAATTTATGTCTCAAATACTGTCAACTGGTAAGAAGCTTTTCAGTCAATGGCAACTATTCTTCATCAGAGGACGAGTCACTGTAAACAATACGGCGACGCTTGGCGGATGTCGACAGTGGCAACGGCTCGGCCCGGCTCGGAATTCCCCCTTGTCGAGAATCAATGTTAATGTTGAAAACACCACCGTATATAGGACCTGAAAAGACACTGCCTACAACTTCGAATGATGAGGATTTCAAACCTATCTTGTGTTGACTCTGAGATGTGTTTTGAACATGAGAGACAGAATTTACGTGAGGGGTATTTGCAGTTATTTGCGTTGACATGTTTTGTGGAGGAGGGCAAGTTGACGCTGATGGCACTGACCTAGAAACAAGTGCGCCGCTCATTTTCTGATGTTGTGTGTTTGAGACTTTGGCATATGAATTGACAGAAGCAACATTCTTATGGCCCGAAAGCTGCATGATGTGTGTTGGAGCAAAGTTATGATCACTGAGAGTTTGCAACATTGTTTTTCTAGCACTGTGGTTGGTCAAGCGTTTGTCAGTTGACAAATTTGCCTTTTGTGCCATTGATTTCATGATGTTCCCAAGCTTGTTTTTCCCAACTGGCTGTCGCTTAAACCACGCCTCTCCATCCCGGGGTACCCCTTTAGTGTGTGAAGCCAAATAAAATGGATGGTCATTTGAGGAAAAATTCTGCGGGCGAAGGCTACGGTACTTTTTGTACAGAACAACGGGACACCTGTCAGGGTCATTTGGTACAGCCCACACTCTCGGGGGAATCCGCCGGGTGTCATTTGGATTTGTACCAGTACGTGTCTTGGTTTGTCGTTCAGAGTACTCGAGATACTCCTGACCCTCACTGTCAACCCGTACAGAGACATCACCCCAGTGCATATTTCTATGCGGACGGACGGAACGCAAACCAAAAAATAGAGCCATTGGCTCTGTAGCTCATCAGGCTTCATAATCAATTATGCTGTAGAGTGTGGCCAATGTGATTCCCCCTTATAAAGGCAACAAGTTTCAGTTTTCTAGGCCTTATACTTCTGGAGAAGAAGATGAAAATAAGTTTTTAGGGCGTGGCCCCTGTGGCCCTTATTAGGGGTCACAGGGCCACCAAAGCTACAATTTATAATCCTCACTAGTCAAGGAATTTGTACACAAAGTTTCAGCTTTCTAGGCCTCATGGTTCTGGAGAAGAAGATGAAAAAAGGTTTTTAGGGCGTGGCCCCTGTGGCCCTTATTAGGGGTCACAGGGCCACCAAAGCTACAATTTATAATCCTCACTAGTCAAGGAATTTGTACACAAAGTTTCAGCTTTCTAGGCCTCATGGTTCTGGAGAAGAAGATGAAAAAAGGTTTTTAGGGCGTGGCCCCTGTGGCCCTTATTAGGGGTCACAGGGCCACCAAAGCTACAATTTATAATCCTCACTAGTCAAGGAGTCTGTACACAAAGTTTCAGCTTTCTAGGCCTCATGGTTCTGGAGAAGAAGATGAAAATAGGTTTTTAGGGTGTGGCCCCTGTGGCCCTTATTAGGGGTCACAGGGCCACCAAAGCTACAATTTATAATCCTCACTAGTCAAGGAGTCTGTACACAAAGTTTCAGCTTTCTAGGCCTCATGGTTCTGGAGAAGAAGATGAAAATAGGTTTTAAGGTCGTGGCCCCTTTGGCCCTTATTAGGGGCCACAGGTCCACCAAAGCTACAATTAATAATCCTTACTAGCCAAGGAGTCTGTACACAAAGTTTCAGCTTTCCAGGCCTTATGGTTCTGGAGAAGAAGTCGAAATTCCACAAAGTTTACGGACGGACGGATGGACGGACGGACGGATGGACGGACGGACGCCGGACACCATGCCATGCCATAAGCCCATCGGGCCTTACAGGCCAGATGAGCTAAAAACATGGTATTATTCCACCATAAAGTGTTTAGAATTGCATCGGGAGACCCCCCTCCAAGTTGACCTACTTCCCAAAGTTTGTTTATTTCTGAATGTGACACTGCTTCGGCTGCTTTAGGTAAGTTCCCCTTTCCTTCCCCTTTGACATGCTTTAGTTTACAAGTAAACACTTCTCTAGATCGGGCAAATTCAGGGTCAAGAAGTATTGATTTTTGATAGTTCAATCGCCTTAAATGGCGGTCCACACTTGAACGGAATCCCCGTAGAGATGACGGTTCATACTCATCTCCGTTTGATTTTTTGGCCTCCATGAAAAATTTGGACAATAATTGATTCAACTCAGTAGGGGGGATTTTCTCTAGAGACCTCTTTTCTTTTAGGGCGTTTTGAAAATAATTTGTCACAGTTTTCAAATCATATTTTGTTTTCTTAGCCGTGTTTTCATTTTCATTTTTTGTCAAAAAATCATCAATTTCTTTATTCCAATCCTCGTCATCACCATCCGGAACTGCATTTAGATCTATTTCATTCTCATCTTCTCTAAAGAGTTCAGTGATCAGTTCTTGTGATAGGTCAAAATCATCACAAATAGGCAAATTTGGGGGAGGGGCCAACGAAACAGTTTCGGGCAAAACAGTAAGTCTATATCTAGGTACTTGCTTTTCCCCCTGAGAAGTCTTGACAACATATATGCTGAAAGTGTTCAGAGGTCGAATAACATTCACAACTCGTCCAATAACTTTTCCATCGATTTTCACCAAATCATTGATTTTTACGGGTGACGCCATCTTTGTTTACATAAGTCCCGATAGACCAAGCAGACGAATGTTTTTACTTATTTAGATTGTATCGTTTTTCTATTTATTTACGGACACTTAAGGTTTTAAAGGAAAGAACAGCTTTGCATGTAACCACTATGGAAAATAAATTTTATTCGATTATATTATGAATATTCTCGTCTATCGTGTGCTTAGGAACGAAAATTTATGAATGGAAATTATAAAATAAATGACATTATTATGAAACCCCTTTACGAAGTACCACGTGGGTAATAATCAAAGTTAATATAAGCTCTACACTCAGATTAGAAGAAGGCAAAACTCTCTGCTGAATCGGAAACACTCACTTCACAAGTTTGCACAGCAATCAACCCCATGTGAGATCTCACAATGAACTTCAAAATGATACACTCCATGTCTTAATGTTGAGTGGTGTGTTACCGCTACATATGGCTAGGTTTATGGGTGTCAGCAATTACACATCGACATAAATGGTATGTGTGGTACAGAATATGTTGTAATTTGAATGGATATTGTTATTTAAGTAACAGTTTCTGGCAAACAACTTCTATATTGTGTATACCACTTCAATGCCTTTCAAAGACTGCATGTATGCAAATATCTTTGTAACCTTGAACCATTTGTATATTGACTTGACTTTACATCTTCAACAATTTAAGCTTTTGAACAACATAGGCGGGGCCCATCAGCAGATATTCCTTTCAATTCTGAAACAATTACCTTTATGGGTCGCATTTCTTTCTTGTGGCAAGACAGGATGGATACAGGCCTGGAAGTGATTAGTTGAGTTATGAACTGCAATGCATATTGTTCAATGAAATAAGTACCTGTTGAAGTAGCTGGCTCTGATGATGATTGTTGCATAAGCCACAACTGACATAAAATGAAATTATTCTGTATGGATCCAGTCCTCTGACGCTATTTTGCAGAGCATATAGCAACATCTTATGTTTGCTCATGCAGTTTCGATGTATGACAGACTCATACTGCCATGATTAAATAAAGCAGATAGCTCTGGTAGTCAGTGCTCCAACTGAAATACAATGGTTGTTTCTTTCAGTATGGAATTCCTGTTTTAGAAACATTCATTTTAAAAATCTTCAACTAACGAGCGTAATCACTGAACCACCATGTATTAAAATAAGGCCAATGCAGATACTTTTGTCCCTGTGAGGCCATAAGGGTTTTACAAATATTCAACAATTACCATAAGAATGATTAAACATTTAGTATGGACACTATATCTGATTACCATAAATTACAATGGTTCAATTGTTAATTGTTACCATTATTAAAGTATCAGTAACGACAGTAAGTTATACCTAGAACAATCAGCTGCGCCAGCGGTTTCCTGGAAACAAAGAAAGTAAACATGAAAAGTTCATGTACAAGTCTAAGCTTGAAATGCTTTAACCCTGTCATCTCAATCTCTCTTCTCATCTCAAACCCTTACCCACATTTGAACTCATTATTAGTTAATAAACAAGTATATTTATACTGTTCCTTCATGCATAATAAAAAGCACCAGTAGACAAACAAGTATATAACGTTTCATTTGTAACTTTAAACGTCTGTAAGAAATTATAAAAGTATGAAGTCAGCTTACATCTACAACATAGAAACGTTCTTCATCCTTTTCTCCTAAGTGACTCATGCCACAGAGGATAACAACTGACAGACATGCCTTTAGATTGTCCTGGCTACTATGTTGTCGAGCCTCTTCAAAGATAAATTCATTTTTCCAGACATATTGGAAAAGAACCTGTTTAGTCGAGGTGCCTTCGTTGTATATGCACTGCATAGGGATGCGCGGACATCCAGTCCAAGCAACTCGTTGGCATGACCTAATAAACCTTTGATGCAGAATAAATATGGCCACAATGTTTTCAGCTCGGTAAGTGACATGCTACCATTGATTTCCCGTCTCTGCAATGGGTAACAGAACAGCAGATTCTTTGCTGTCTTATCCCACTGTTCATCTCAAGAACCTGACTTCATCATGGAATCTCGGACTTCCTCCATTTCCTTTCCTTTATCAGTAGCCACTTCAGGAAGCCATTTCACACAGCCATAAGAATCTATTCTTGGAGTTAACTATTGCATGTGATCTATACTGCCATGAGAGTCACGAATCCATGGCTATGACGACAATCGGCTGAGAAAATAGAAAATATTGTTCAGCATCTGTAGTGGCATCAAAGTCAGTCCTGCCATCATACGAATCACTCTGATGATTCTGATAGCTGTGACTCCATTTTTCAAGGCAGAATATAAAACTGATGAGTTTTGATACAAACCCTGACCATTGAAATCAACACTGCATGTGTCTACGCTCACCTGGCTTTTATCAAGTTGTGAAATGTCGAATGAAAACGATGATAGTTTGTTAAACAACTTTTTTTTTTAGACCAGAAATTACAGCAAACATATGCTGAGTTGGTGTGCTTATCCTAGAAACTTTAGTGTTGCATTCAGTCACTTACAACTATCTATTTTAGAGTTAGAGTTTAATTCATAGGGGAGATTTTGTCTCAAACGGACTGTAAACACGAAGGGCCCACAGGGAATACATGCAGGAGATTAGTCCAGAATACAAGGACATACCGAAGAGATTCTGGTCGTTCATCAAGAGCAAAGGTCATAGAGGATATCTTTTGTTTTGAGTGTGATATCACTTATCTCTCATCGAGTGACGGGGTAGAGCCAGTATTTTCACGACTGGCGCAGCCACTCGTGAAAATATAGGCTGTACTCCGTCACGATAAGTGATATCACACTCAATACAAAAGATATTCTGTTTATTATATGCCCTTGTGGTCGAAAACGTGGTTATTTATGTCCAAAAGGTCTTGACTCGAGAGTTTTCTGGCGGCGTCATACCATTGTTGATTGTAAAAGTGACGTCAAACCATTGTACATATGACGTCATCCCCTTTGTGATATTTTCACTGACTTGAAAAAGTGATATCACACTCAGTGGCGAGATCACTTTTCCAGAACTGAGAAAACTCAGTCTCTAACCGCTTAGCATATAATAAAAGAAACATCCGGAGTTGCAACTTTGACAAATATAGATGGTTTCATGAAGAGCGACAATGTCTCCAAGGCGAACATCCTTAACAACCAATCCAACTCTGTATTCACAAAGTACAAGCAACATCCCGGACAAAGCTAAGGCACCGACCCCTATGCATCGATGACCAACATAGTGGTCAAAGGGGCAGGAGTGTTGAAACTGCTACTCAGAATCAAAACACACAAAGCGACCAGCCCTGACTCCGTCCCAGCATTCGTCCTGAAGGTAGCAGCTACCGCAATCTGCAAATTTTGACAACGTTTTTCCAGCGCCCTATCAATACAGAAGTCCCACAGGACTGACGTGATGCTTGGGTTGTACCAATCTACAAGAACGGCGATGAACATAAAGCTGAGACTTACAGATCAGTCTCACTCACCTCCATCACGTGTAAGATACTGGAACACATCATCCACAGCAGCATCAAAGACCACTTTGACAGTCATTACATCCAAAAAGATAACCAACATGGTTTCAGAACCAAACGCTTATGCCAAACTCAGCTTCTCGAAACTATACAAGGAATAGCTAGCAGCCTTTCAAAGGGGAGTCAAGTAGATGTCGTTCTCCTAGATTTTGCTAAGGCATTTGATAAAGTCTGTGATCGTTTGGGTTTAGGTATAAAATTGACGTTTTATCCGTTGACCTTGGAGATTATGTACAGTAACTTGATGGTTGAGATGGACAAAATGTCCTAGTGTCCTCATTTCAAGACATTTCATCAGACGATGATGTTTCAACACAAGCCACTAATAAAGAACACTGGCCTCCAAGCACGTACAGAGTCTTGAATTGAGTATTCGGACAGTGATTTTTTTCATAGACTTGCATCTTAAATTAGTGTAGTTTAAATAATTTTCATTAAAAAAATTTGTGGTGACTCATTTTAAAATTTGAATTGAAATCATCTCAGTTTGAAGTTCATAATAACTGTTTATTTATCTGATGAATGTATATGTAATGTCGCCAAATTTTCCGATGTATTTACAAAAATTGAAAACGTGTCCCATAGAGCACTATTATAAACATTTTCATAACTACGTCGGTACTAATCATATTGACAAAGGGGGTAGTAAATAGTAACCTATGCCGAGGTTGATACGGGATATATCACCCCGAGGGAACTGAGGGGTTATATTTCCCGTATCAACCGAGGCACAGGTTACTATTTGCCATACACACCGAGGAAAACATAGTTAAATTAATGTTTTAATCGTTGTTGGAACGCAGTAATGTCAACATTAAAGGAATAATTGCCCATTTATCACATTTCGTCCAATACATAATGAATGCAAGACAGAGTATACCCCACGAGCATAGCGTGGCAGGAAGAACGAATTGTCTGTGTGCAATACTTTGCACGAGATTCACGAGCTCGTCTGTTGTCGTGAAGATCGCATTGTCCAATCAGCAAGCAATGTCGCGGTGACGTATGCGCGTGCGTGTAAAAGCACGTGCTCTTATCATTTGACTTGACAAAGCGACGAGACAGCCAGGATGGTCTCAAGATGGCCAACACGTGCTTGTCGGAGTACTCTTACAGCGAAGAAAATTTAATGGATAATATTTATCGAGAGCCCAGCTCAATAAAACGCTACAGTAACTACATACGTCTATGAAATGACGGAACAATTTTCGGATATTTGTTGTTGGAGTGCAAATGTGTGAACAGTGGAATGTGCCGGACTATCCATAATCAACGCACATTTTATTTTTCACTGGATTATATTGTCATATAAGTGTTACGATGCAGTTGGACATTTTTTTAATGTAAAGGGATCAGCGACACGTCTTTTCCAGACAGAAAAACATCTGCAGCTTGTGTGCACGGATTATGTTAAGGTTAATTACCCTTACAAGGTAGATGAGTTTTTTTAATTAACTACCGCAGTAAGGGCGATTAAACGACTTACACCACGTGGACATACTTATCTTTGACGTGTGTAACATATTTTGAATGATAAAAAAATCATCTACAACAAAAGTATTCCTTTTTTCTAATAAATAACTTCCCTAGGTCGGTTATTGTTTGCACCAAAACTAACATTGCGCCGAAACGTACCACTTAGCGCTCACGTGACGAAACAGCGCACGCGATTCTCGTGCAAGATTGTCTCTCAACACGTGGCCACACGACAGTCGTTCGACGCAATTCATTTGGGACTGTTGGTACCGGCTTTTCGATTCAGGTGAAGAAATTGTGAACAAGAGCTCATGGAAGTGGAGTTAGTGAGAAGTAGGATTTCAATACTGGCATTGTTTTAATGATTTTGTGAAACTGAATGACGAAGCAGATCTTGCATTGTGTTGACATTTTTGACAACGTCTACCAACACACAAAACAACAATAAAGGTTAGTATTGTTGTGAATTGCTGGTAATATAGTTACAAATTATAGATAGAAAACCGGATGATGTAGCGACTGGCGAGTCAATTGATTCTAACGTTTTAGACTTTCAGTAACCTAAACAAAACGAAAATTTCAATAATTAGAAGACATTTAATAAAACAATTTTATTCATATCTGTCAATCGGCAGACGGAGAATAATGATGTCTATTAAAAATATTAACGTCTAACATGATTTGTCACTGAAACAAGAAATTGAAAACCATGATAGTCATATACACGGAATTATCCGTCTCACGGCTTAAATATAGTATTAATTAAGGTTCATTTTCAATAATTAAAATATAAAGGGTGAAATTTTAGTTCTCTTGAAGAAGTGTTCATGACTTTCCTTAGAAACGATATCGGATAATATATCTTTATTTTTTAAAAATTGAAAAAAGGTCAAGTAAAACTAAATAATTTTAATATTTGTCCCGAATAAGTCTTTGAATCTACGCACACTTTAACTAATAAAATGTTTTCGAAACTATTGAACCAGGTGACATTATATTCTATTTTGTTCATATTTCAGGTGTGACCGCCTATCTGAGAAGCAGTGATGGAGAGATGACTACCAACATCGCCCCTCTCATGCAGGATGGAGCGCAATCGCGACCGAATCGGCTACAATTGTCGAAACATGTACTTTGAAAGACCTTCAATTCAATAAAATTCTTCAAATGTTTGTTGTGTATTCCTTTAAGTTAATTTGGTTGGGATGGTTATGTTTGTTATGCGTACGAATGAGGTAGTTATTTAGAGGTTGCTTCATAAATTCAGAAAAACCAACTTACATTCGGAATTTTCGAATATTGACTCGAGGCGAAGCCGAGAGGCAATATTCGTAAATTCCGAATGTTTAATTTTCTAGGGAAGATGCCAAGTCCGAGGCGTAGCCGAGGATGTTAGGTATCTGCCCGTGAGAAAAATTTCGGGTCAAATACAAAAACCTCTAAATAACCACCGCGGTCGTTCGCATTGCCACAATAACCGACCTCGATACATGGAAATAACCGATGTGCGGTTAGGTTATTCAGAAAAACGACTCGTCAGAACAATGGACATAACTTTCCCTTGTGGTGTAACCATGTTGAATACAGGTAAGGGATATGTTAGTCCATCTGCATGTTTCTTTCAATTTGACAAAAAATTAAATGCGTGCAAGTTTTTAATACTAGCATTACATGAACCATTAGTTCACCTGTCAAAGTCTTAAAACATGGTTGACATGAGCTTTTGTTTGTACTCATTGTTGAAATCAACATTTCTATTTTGAAATTGGTGTGCTGAGATTGACGGAATTGTTATTATGGTCCAAAATAAGTAGTCATATGCATGATTAAAGAAATGTTGGCATTAATGCATAAGAAAGATTTGAGCGTTTTCCATGTATAAACCTTTTAGCATTTTAATATTGTGATGTAAATTTAGTGGAATTATATTTTTCTTACAGGTGAACAAGTGGAGTATAAACACCGTATCACCCCGTACCTGCACACAAAACGTAAACAGGCCTCTGACTGAAAACCCAACTGTTGTAGGTTTCAGGAACTAACTTATCCGAGTTGACAATGTACCGTTTTCATGAAAGAATAAAAAAATGAAACCTTGTCATGTTCTTCATACGAAACCATTCATGAAATCGTCACCCAAAGTCGATACTGATCATATTGACCTAGGGAGTTATGAGATATCCAACCTTTATGCCATTTTTCGATCCCATAACATTTATACGGAGGTGTTTTTTAAATATTAGGCCTACTAGAGGCGAAGACGAGAGTAATATTTAAAAAACACTGACGTGTTTTTAACCGAGGGAGGATACTGAAAGTCGAGGCGAAGCCGAGATTTTCAGTATCCGGACGAGGATATGATTGAGCTAAATGTATGACGTCACGAAAGGTTGGATATCTCATAACTCCCTAGGTCGATATCAAGATATCAACCTCCGATGACGTCACCTCAGGTTGATATGGGATATAACCTGTAAACTGTTCAATAGGCCATATCATCCCTAGGTGTGTATGAAGTCGATATCGTATCCACTCGTACAGTTACATGAACTCAAGAACCTCGAAATAACGACACCCTATTGTGTACATTTACAAAACACACCTCATAACAGTTACTGTTCAGTCAAGATTGCTCTATTTTGTATACTTTTAAGGTCAATAATGTTCAAACGGTGGCAAGATCGATCTATGACGATCGTCAAATTAAAATGATATCTACACAAACTTCAATATACAGGATAGTAAGACAAATACGTTTTAGCTTCTCCCTCGTGTAATGGGATCTGATGTACAGTCTTTGAACCAGTGACATCTCTCGGCTTACACCTTGGACGACAATGGTATTTAAAGAGCACATAAGGGCGTATTACCCGGGTGAGAAGCGTAGAAATATATTATAGGAGGATGTTTCTCAATTCAGAATTAATTCATCTCAAAACTTAACCACATAATGTGAACAATACGGTTATGAAGAGACAGAATAGTAACATGTATCCTTCCTCATCCACAAAACCACAAAACTCCTTGAGTAGGTTATCAATAGGGGAGAGATTGCGAACAATTGGTATGATAATAATTCATATATATAGTTCCTATTTTCCAACTTTTAGCTGCTCAATGGCGCTGAATAAGAGAAATATTACATATTATATGCGTCTCTAAACAGGAACATTTTAGAGAGTTATTGAAGGTTGTCTGAAAACTTGCTGTTTAAAGTTCAAACGGTAGATTGTTCCCCAAGATGGGGGCTATTTTCGAGAATGCAGCCAATGCAGTTGTTTTAGAATGGGGATAATGTGTTCACGTGGTTTTATCCTTGTTACCATACGAGCTGTCGTGTGCTGGAGTCTCTGCAGATGGGACACAGAACTATTTCCAGCCAACAAAGCATTACAATAATCTAATCTTGAGGTCACGTAAGCATGGATGAGGAGTTGTGTCGTTTCAATGCTCAAGGGTCATACATTCGCTATTGACTTAACACTGGTTAACACGTTTCTTAAGGCCGCAATGTTACCTTTTAAGACAGTCTTATTCTGTTTCATCGCCCGATATAACACCTATGGCAATAGGCGTTTTCATTGCACATTTGCTGAAAAATACTGTTTGGAATTTAGTGTCCAGAGTCAGTATAATGTAAAGCCATTGTAGAGAGCACAAAGGTGCTATTGTTGATTGGAGACACGCCTTCTGGGTACCAGGATCGATTATGAAATATAAACTCATTACAAACATAAAAACTTCTTCGATCCTTTTTTATTTATTTCATATCCTTTTTCCCGCACCACATGTACAACCGGTGACGTTATCAATCCTTGCGTAACACTCACACACGAAAATGATATCAGATTATCAACCACACCCGAAGCACTCATAAAATATACCAAATTAGCCCGGATAAAACAATGTTATGTTACACCACCCACTTATTGTTTTGAATTTTGTCAAGTCGACACATCCGTATTACCACTGGATACCAATTTATACATCTCTATAATCAGGAATACATGTGAGTATTTTAAAAATAGAGCCATTGGCTCTGTAGCTCATCAGGCTTCATATTTAATTTTGCGCTGGCCAATGTGGTTTCCCATTTGTAGGGGCCACAAAGTCTCAAATTCTAAACTATATGTCATGTGATTTCAGATACCTGTAATCAATACAGAAATGGAAATATTTCATATCAGGATATTGGGATTAAATTTTAACTGTTAACTTAGTTTGCAATGTAAGCCCATTGTGTTCTTTATGTGAAGACTTATTTCGCCATACTTGTGTAGACACTTGACATTGATTGAAGCTGCCTTAAAATATAATCTTTCAACAGTACACCTTTCCTTGTCAGAAATTTTCTAGGGAAGCACACATAAAATATCTCTTGAAATTGATACTTGTGACTTCTATTGGTAGTTTTTAACTCTTTGATCTTTGATTATGCTATTTTAAGTGTAATATTTTCCTAATTTGGGTATTTTCTTTACTTTGCAGTGTTTTACCCCTTAAAAGCCATACCATGGCCAGGATTACCTGTTTTCGACAGAACAAAGATGAAAATAGGTTTTTAGGGTGTGGTCCCTGGGGCCCTTATTAGACACCACAGGGCTACCAAAGCTTCAGTTTAAAATCCTCACTAGTCAAGGAGTCTGTACACAAAGTTTCAACATTCTGGGCCTTGTGGTTCTGGAGAAGAAGATGAAAATAGGTTTTTAGGGCTTGGTCCCTGTGGCTCTTATTAGGGGTCACAGGGCCATCAAAGCTATAATTTATAATCCTTACTAGTCAAGGAGTCTGTACACACAATTTCAGCTTTCTAGGCCTCATGGTTCTGGAGAAGAAGATGAAAATAGGTTTTTAGGGAGTGGTCCCTGTGGCCCTTATTAGGGGTCACAGGGCCACCAAAGCTTCAATTTATAATCCTCACTAGTCAAGGAGTCTGTACACACAATTTCAGCTTTCTAGGCCTCATGGTTCTGGAGAAGAAGATGAAAATAGGTTTTTAGGGAGTGGTCCCTGTGGCCCTTATTAGGGGTCACAGGGCCACCAAAGCTACAATTTATAATCCTTACTAGTCAAGGAGTCTGTACACAAAGTTTTAGCTTTCTTGGCCTCATGGTTCTGGGGAAGAAGATCAAAATAGGTTTTTAGGGTGTGACCCCTGTGGCCCTTATTAAGGGTCACAGGGCCACCAAAGCTACAATTTTTAATCCTCACTAGCCAAGGAGTATGTACACAAAGTTTTAGGTTTCTAGGCCTTATGGTTCTGGAGAAGAAGTCGAAATTCCACAAAGTTTACGGACGGACGGACGGACGCCGGACACCATGCCATGCCATAAGCCCATCCGGCCTTACAGGCCAGATGAGCTAAAAAGTTAAGTTTAAATTCTGGTGGCGCTTAACATTTTGTTCTGAGTATAGTTACCATGATTGCTAGGCCAACAGGCTGGTCATACATTGAAAAAAGGTTTAACAGTGTGTTGCCCAGGGTTGATGGAGCAAACCTGTAAACCAGGGTGGACGAGACGACAAAAAACGAATGTAATATGTAGTACATACCACTCTAAGTAAACGCCTCGGATCGGAGTGAAGCGGGTATTATTGAGGCTAGGTTTACTTAGACTGAGACAAACATATGTATGTGATATACACAGAAAATATAGACAACCACATACTCCCCGACGAAAATATCAGCCCCGTCATTTGTGTTGTCCATCAACAATAGAGGAATGGTTAGAGACTAAAAAGTATGAACCTTGAAGACTAGGATGGAAAAAGTTTTAAAGTGACTATGAAAATACAAAAATGTTTACACTTTCACTTTTCAATATGCAAAATGATTCATGTTGAAATTAAAGGTACATGGTTTTGGTGTATTATGTTGTGTAAACATAAAACATACAGGAAAATGCAACCTTTATTGTTATTTGCTCTGGGATCATGTCATTTCACTCTGTTATTTGCCGGCATGCTCTCATTCTCGATCATCCAGAGATTACGTTCCGACAATATCTCCACTTACCTCTGGTTTTTGAGTATGGCATGCCCTCATAACGTATTGTTGTGAATAATCTATATTTAAGATCCTCGTGTGATTCGGATGGAATACTCTACCATTAAACGCACCAACAATTAAAGTAAGGATGAACATAAAGAATCCACAACAGGACATATCAACACAATAACAAACATTACAAGTATTCCTTTCTCTCAAGAGCTTTCCTTTCCCTATCATTGGTTGCATCTTTGAACAAGTTCAGCTCATCATGTAAAGTAGCGATTACCCATATGATGAATTCTTCTCCCAGCAATTCCCTGAGACCTGCATCTTGTTCGAGGTGTTCCACCGCTTCCTTCAGAGATCCTGGAAGTCTACCGAGTTTGACGCCAGCTGCTGGACACTTTAGTTTGTGGGTCACACCATGGAGACCAGCAGCTATTGTGCTTGCCATCACGATGTAGGGGTTGCTTTTTCCACTTGGGAGTCGGAGTTCTATGTAGGTTCCGGTTGGTCCGTCGTTCTTTACCCTGATACATGCATCCCTATTGTCAATATCCCAGAAAATCTCACCAGGTGTCCACACTCTATGCAATCTTCGGTAACAGTTGACTGTAGGACACTGGAGAGCTGTTAAAGCCTTAATATGCTTTAAAACTCCAGCTATCCACTGCTTGGCCAGCTGGGAGAGATTGTCAGCTGTAGATTTGTCATAGAAAACATTTCTGCCAGTTGCCTTGGCGAGAACTGAAATATTCAAATGACATCCAGTTCCGATCCAGTTGTTTCCAGGCATGGACATAAAAGTAACCTTGATGTTGTTTAAATCACCGATTTCCAATAGACCCTGTTTGCAGTTAAACGCACTATCAGCTGCCGCTATCCCATAGCTTGGTTTCAATACAACTTCAAACATGCCCTCTGTATCTTCTGCGTGAAATCTGTCAACATTTACACCAGCGCTATGCAACAGAGAATCAAATATAAGTAACATTTTTCCGTTCTTGTTATGTTCTCTGTGAGATAAATAGACTAATTCATCATCCAGCACTGGTTCCACCTGGTCAGCATCAAAGGCCAAATATTCGATTTCAAAACCTGAAAAAATGTCTGATCCCGTATCAGAAAGTTTTTCAAGCTGTTTTCTCAGGACATATCTCGGACAAGCTGCTTGTGGCTGCCTTTCTTCTCCAACCTTCCAGAATGATTCACATGTAAGCTCTGCCACCTTCAAGCTGTTGACTGTTGCCCATGGTAACGGTCTTACTGTACCAAGATCTGGAAGCAATGTCATATTTCCAGAGATGCTTGATCGCAATAACCATTTTTGGTTATTTACCGGAGGTCGCTGATTCAGGAAAGATACCAAAAGACCTGAAACAAAGTATTATTGACAAGTTACCAAGTTATGACAATTGCACCACTGTATCAGTGCGTCTTTACATGCCATATTGTTCACATGATTGCTAGCTATAAAGATGACTTTGCTCTCTGGTTTATTGTTGATTTGATATTTCACTTATATTACGGATGACAGAAGATTCAAACCCAAGTCACACCATTCTTCATTATTGAACATTTCTATACGAAAACAAAACAAAGCATAATTATGTGTTTCTGTAATCATTAGGACTGGGAAAGTTGAAGTGTAAAGAAAAAGATATTTGCAACTCTGGACATAAGTCTGGATGAATATGTTTTGGATTCATATATCCAGTGCCCACACTTTTCAAGAAGATATGCATGTGTTAATTGCATTGGACGATTCTGGCATTACTCAAAATACCCATTGAGGCAAAATTGTTTGATATATATTACTGCTGTAATTGGAAACAATATATTGAACATTGAACATCTGAAAATCTTCAACTAATGAAAAGACTTGGATTATTTGCTTCTAAACAAAGGTCTATGGCAGAATTAATTGGCAAATTACATCAATGAGATATATCAAAAGACTTAGTGTATAAAGTACAGATTCGAATAAATGTTCACAAACCATGCATGATTTATGAAGTCTTTAAAAAGGAAGTCTCTGATTGCACAACTAACTACATTTCATCACAGAAGATTCTCCATATCTATTTGCTAAAATTTAAAGAAAGTTATGCATAAGCGTATATGACTTGATCTATCTCTGTGCTGGGTAATGTAGCCGGAGACAGGTTTAAGAGCAGACTAGGGGACGCTTTGTTTCGTGTATCATTTACTCTAGAACAAGAAACATGTTGTTGGATGCCCGGTATGATAACGATCCAACAGTTCACTGTCATTATAAAACTCTATATAAGACTATATCTCGAAATCTCTTTGAACTCTACCACGCTTCTCATAAGATCTGACACGTCCATCTAGAACATATACTACATTCTCAATATCTTCTTGAATTAAACATAAGACTGGCAGTTACCTGTCATACTATTTAAGACTAAATATGTACATGATCCTGCATTAGCTGCAAATGGCCTTGGACATCCGATAAGACCGATGGACTGCCACCCTACGACTCATACAGTATGTTTAAATGTCCATAATGCCCACCAAGGCGTTGTATTAACTCACATTCAACGGCATGCTCGCTTGAGGAGGCCAGGGAGTACTTTTCTGAACGTCAACAGCGTGCACGACCATTTCAGTTTCTTAGGACCGACAAGAACGGCGAATTCGACAACGTCAACAGCCATACAAGAGTAATATTTAATGTCTTGGGATTCAAAAGGTAAACGATAGACGCCGTGTGAGGGTCTGCATCGTTGCTTGGGAAGTTGCAACGGATACTGAGGCGATTATGTTTCCTTTGTTAAGTCACAGAGCTCTGAACATCGTTAGAAACTCAATCTTCAACCACACCAGGTGCTCGAATACTAGTACTGGACTATGCAATTATTACTTATCCTATGACTAGTTGTCTTTCATGTTCTGTATGAAATACTATTACAAACGTTCATTTCTTTCACAATTGTTGCATTCATACAAGCTGCAATATTGACTGTAATTAGCAAAATAACAATAAGGTTATGTTACTAATAAGACAATTAAGAACTTGTTTTGGATTGTTAAATCTATTTTTCATGTATTTCGTAAGTTATAAAGGTTTAACCGTATCTATAAATGACTGCTCAAGTATAGTTGACAGAGTGCTTTGGTATCTACCGAGAATATACTTGCTTTGAAATTAAGCTAGGGCTCGGACATTACCGACAATTTCGAAATGCTGCAAATGGAACTGACTCTATTCAGGAGACGTTAGAATATCGCGACCGTTGTCAGCGTTTGGCAAATGCATATGATCACAAAATTGACGTCGGTATTATGGAATTGATGTTGTGAATACATTTGAGGTGAGTATATCATGTACTGCGGTTTATGGTTGCATGATATTATGTCCTGTTTAACTTTTTCGGGACCGTTTTTGCCTAACGCTATATTTTCTAAGTGATGGATCTTGCGAACAGGCAATCTGAACTGTTTTCAGTTTCATGCATTTTGACGGGTTGTTTGTTTTGCTGGTCTAAAGTTTGATTAGATATGATAAATATTGTTTTTACAGTTACTGTAACACAACTCCTTAGAATGTTGAAATATTGTCAGTCAAGTATATAAACCGATCTCCAAATCATAGAACATCAGAAATAATATTTGACATAACCCGTATTTCTCTTCAAGCATTTCAAGTGAGAAGAGGTCAAAAACAAAACTGACTCTCATTTTAAATAATTTCTAAAATCATGAATATGTGGATGAAAACATTTGTTAAAACTTAGATATGCTCAAGTCGAGTGTCAGAACATTAGAAAAGCAAAAGCAAAAGCAAAAATTAGAAGGATTGCGTGACGTTAGTTGTTTTTCATTCGGTATTCTTTTTTAACGTAAATCGTTGCTTATTTATGAATTGGAGAATCGGATTTGCCTCAAGCATGTTTTTTTTCTTCAAGCTGCTGCCTCGCTGTATCTGTAAGCATTGAAGTCTTTTCCTGACATTTATTATTTGCAATTAATCAAAGTCTATTGGTTAATAGAGGATCATTGAGGAATCAAATAGCTCTGATTTTACTTGTCCTTCGTCTCCCTGTACGTACACATCGTAATACCATTATTAACATTTCATGACGTCACTTTAAGGAAAACGCTGACGATGGTCTAACGCAAGCGGATATAATTCTTCATACGGTAACATAAAAATTGATTATGCTATATGGGCTTGTCAACTATCGTCGCATCTTTTCTGCATGGTGAACCCAAATTGTCAACAAAAATTAAATAACTGTAGCGTTTTTTCAGAAGTTTGTATCCCTGGACAGTATTTGTCAATTTCCAAATATTTATCACGGTTTTGAGATCTGACTTTTAATGGTTATTATTTGTTCATGTTACATTGAGGATGATCGTGATTCATTATGAGCATTTCTTGTCACGCGATTTTCACATTTATGCACTTTTTCCATAATGCGTTCCATTTGTTCTTTACAACTTGGTTAAAATGCCAAGGATAATATAGTTTTAATGCGATGTTTACTGTAAATATTTTATAAAAAATTTTGTTCATGATTTCAATTTAAAAATGATAACTTTCTTTTGTCGATGACTGTAATCTTAGGATAGTAATACAAGGGTGCAATACGGAATACGTCTTTAAATTCGGTATTGCACTCCAGATTCCGTATTGCACACCTGCCGGTTCTACTTTTTTTAAGCTTCGGCAATTCTCGGAATTTTTCCGCAAGTAACAATCATTTTGCTAATTAAAACACCAAATTAATGTATCTCAATGCATTGGTAAAAACGTACTTTTTAATATGACATCGAAGATGAGAAACTAGAGTTATCATTAGTAAAGAAACTGCATTACACTTTGAAAAAGGAAATCCGAACCAAATTCCGAGAGCATCGCTAGCGATACTCGTCATTATAACGTCATAGCCGACAACGATTATGACGTCATTTCCATGGTGACGTCGTTTGAATGAAGCCCGTCGCTCGATACCCTGAACTTTACGTTTTTCATATTCAGGACTATATAAATAATGGCTATGGAATCACTTTTATCACGTTATTTTATTTTCACACTTGAACAAATTATCCTTGTCATTTAACAGACCCCCTCTACCTACACTTATTCTCGCCAATGTACGGAGCCTACGGAAACAGTTCGCGGAGTTAGAGGCATGTGTAAAGTATCTTCACCAGTACAAAGAGAGTTGTCTGCTATGTCTCACAGAAACATGGTTAACGAATGGTATTGATAATGTAAGTCTACATCTCGATGGGTTTGGTACCCCTATTCGGCTGGACAGAGATGAAGTGGCAACCGGTAAATCTAGTGGTGGTGGTGTATGTATGTATGTCAACTCAAAATGGTGCACAAATTATGTGGTACGGGATACTATCTGTACGCCGGATATAGAACTACTGTGTGTGTCCCTTAGACCGTTCTATCTACCGAGGGAATTTGGTCAAGTGTTTGTGACTGTTGTATACATTCCACCTGATGCAAACAAGAAACGTGCTACTGATGTTTTGTGCGAGTCTTTCAATAAACTGAATCAGCTATCGGTGGAAGCTCCTAAATTTATCCTTGGAGATTTTAACAGTTGCAGTCTAAAATCAACTCTACCACACCTATATCAGTATGTGAACTTCAAAACAAGAGGTGAGAAGACCATTGACCTTTGCTATGGGACTATCAAGAACGCCTATAAATCATGTTGCCAGCCTCCTTTCGGAACTTCTGACCATAACACAGTTTATTTAATTCCTGCTTACAAACAGAAACTTAAATCTGAAAAACCAGTGGAGAAAAGAGTGAAAATTTATTCTAAGGATTCAATTGATGAACTGAAAGCATGTTTTGATAGCACAGCTTGGGATGTATTCGAGCAGGACTCTGACAGTGTCGATTCATTGTGTGAAGTTGTGACCTTTTACATAAACTTTAGCGTGGACTCTATTATACCGTCTAAAACAATCAAGATCTTCCCAAACAACAAACCATGGGTGACAAAAGAACTGAAAGCCTTATTAAGTGATAAGAAACGCGCATTCTGTTCAGGAGACAAGCTTAGAGTAATGTCAGTTCAGAAGGACATACTACGCTGTTCAAAGGAGTGCAAGATCAAATACAAAGAGAGAATTGAATCACAATTCCGGGAGAACAAACTACGGGAAGGATGGAATTGTGTGAAAACTATTCTTGGAACAAATCGGAAACAAAAAGACATGAATGTGAGTGACAATTTAGAATTTGCAAACGAACTTAACACTTTCTATTCTCGGTTTGATGTTCATGACTTTTCGGAAGAGCGAATTAATATTTTGGAAAACCTTCCTACAAATGAAATTCCAGATATCTCTTCTGAAGACGTCAGGGAAACTTTTAGAAAACTCAGCCGTCGCAAGAGTTCAGGCCCTGACAATATATCTTGTGTTGTTCTTAAGGAGTGCTGCGATCAGTTATGTGATGTGTTCAAGCGACTGTTTCAAACAACATTGCTACTTCATCAACTACCTTCCATCTGGAAAACGTCCAATATCAAACCACTACCGAAAATGCACTATCCTAAAGTTTTAAACGACTATCGCCCAGTTGCTCTTACATCAGTAGCCATGAAGTGCCTGGAACGCATAGTGAAGAAGCTACTTATGCGCGAGGTCGAGGAACATCTAGACCCCCTCCAGTTTGCTTACCGACAAAGAAGAGGAACTGACGACGCTACGCTAACTCTCCTCAATCTTATCTATAAACATTTAGAAGAAAATGGATCCTATGTGAGAATTCTTTTTGCTGACTTTTCCTCTGCATTCAATACGATTCAGCCACATTTACTTCTGTCAAAATTATCAAATATGTGTGTTAATAGTCATCTGATTAGATGGATAAACTCTTTCATGACTGATAGACCGCAGTATGTTACTGTCAATAGCAAATGTTCCTCTGTTACCACCCTTTCTACAGGAGCTCCACAAGGATATGAAATTTCTATCGTTTGAGCTAGGCGAATTAGAGAGAAATTGATTTCTCTTTAGGAACAAACCAGATAAAAGGGAGGTAATACTCGTGTAGAGGGCGCTGTGAGGTGTGTATAAATGTGATGTCAGAGCGCGGGAAGTCCATTCTCGGCTGCGACGACTAGCTATCAATTTGATGATATGTCAAATTTTACATTGAGTTGTGTAAATGAGTTTTCAGGCACAGTATGTAAAATTGACAGCAGGATAGTCATATTTGCAAGTTTACGTGTTTGAAGTAATAACTAGTTTAATAAATTTCTACTTACATGGGTTATGTAGAAAGAAATGAAGACTTTTGTTTTGAAGTGAAGTTGTAATATGAAGTGAAGGTGTAATAAGAAGTGAAAGTGTAATATGAAGTGAAGGTGTAATATGGTGAACTTTTTTATGGCGAAGTGGTGATGTCGTGGCGGTGTGTGAAGTGGGTGGTAAATGCTGAAGCAATGGTTTATGACTAACTGGTGCTTTATGGTGAATGGCGGTTTGTGGTGAGGTGATGTGAATTGATTGTATATGGTGAAGTAGCACAGTATGGTGAACTGACTGTGCTGTGAAGTGGTAATACATGGTGAAGTGGTGGTCCATAAAGTGGTGGTACATGGTGAAGTGGTGGTACAGAAGTGGTGGTACATGGTGGAGTGATGGTATATGGTGAAGTAATGATATATGGTGAAGTGATATACTGTGAGGTGATTGTGTTTTGAAGTTGTGGTTTATGGTGATGTTTTGATGAACTGTGAAGAGATGATGTTTTGAAGTAGTGGCATATGGTAACGAGCCACTCTATGGTAAAATTTAAAGTTCATGCTAAAACAGTGGTTTATTGTAAACCAATGGTGTATAGTTTTGTGTTTGTTGACTTTGGGTTGTATGTTTCAGTGGTGATGTATATTCATTACATATCAAGGTGCAGTGATTGGAATATACCATGTTGGTAAAAGGATGTTACAGTAGTATCTGCTGGATGTTGTCTCGCTTGAAGTGAGGACGGTTTAAAGTTCATGGAATGATGATGCATTGAATAAGAAAATAAAGATCATTAAATGACAGTTTTGGTTTATGACGTAACTGTTTGTAACTGAGTTCGGGGAGTCGGTGAGGTTAGAGCTTTGGTTCATGAGTGATAATCAAGTGACATTTGATTGTTCATTGGTCGATGTTACATGGCTCATGGCTGCATACTCTGGAGAGTTGAATATATATCATGAAGGTAGACGTTACTGTTACATTTGGTATTGTTGGAAATGTTTGCATATTTGGCGTCGTGTTCGACACTGCTGAAGTAGTCGGTCCTACTAATTAAGAAGATGTTACTGTAACATCTGGAAATGCTGGAATTGTTTACGTATGAGGCGTCATGTTCGACACTGCTGCAGTGTTTGATCCTACCTTGTAGGAGGAATAGATGTTACTGTGACATCCGGTAATGCAATATGTTGACGTATAAGGCGTCATGTAAGACACTGCTGCAGTGTTTGATCCCTACCTTGTAGGAGGAATAGATGTTACTGTGACATCCGGTAATGCAAATATGTTGACGTATAAGGCGTCATGTACGACACTGCTGCAGTGTTTGATCCCTACCTTGTAGGAGGAATAGATGTTACTGTGACATCCGGTAATGCAAATATGTTGACGTATAAGGCGTCATGTACGACACTGCTGCAGTGTTTGATCCCTACCTTGTAGGATGAAAGATGTTACTGTAACATCCGGTAATGCAAAAATGTTGACGTGTAAGGCGTCATGTACGACACTGCTGCAGTGTTGGATCCCTACCTTGTAGGGGAAGTACATATCAACATGGTGAATGTAATGCTAACCTGATGGATGTTTGATGTGACTGACGTAAAATCTGAGTGCTGCCAAACTGACCTTCCTGCAACATGTTCCCGACTGATGGTGTGGGTAATGGAAACGAGGATGAGGCGCGGTATCCTTGATATGATTTGCAATGTGCAAAAAATTGTAATAAACGCCTCGGCTAGTGTCGCAGGGGACTGCCTGTTTTGTGTATGGTGTTTTATCTGGTTTGTGGTTGAGGGATAGAGAAGTGTACTTTCACCAATACTGTTCATCATTTATACAAATGATTGTATAAGTAAAGCAGCTTACTGTTTCTTTATCAAATTTGCTGATGATGCAGCTATTGTTTCACTTTTAAAGTCTGCTGACCTTGCTTACAGAAATGAGATTTTGAATTTTACAAATTGGTGCAACAATAATTTTTTGATTTTAAATACAAAGAAAACGAAAGAAATTGTTATAGATTTCCGAAAATCATCTGACTCTCAAGGCGCTATTTCAATCAATAATGAAGAAATTGAAATTGTGAATAAATACAAATATTTAGGTACTTTCATTGACTGTAAGCTTTCTTGGAATGACAATGTTGATTATCTGTTCAAAAAAGGACAGCAGAGATTGTTTTTCTTACGTCGTTTAAACACTTTTAAAATTGATTGTTCTCTCATTTTTTTATTAAACATTTATTCAAAGCATTTTAACTTTTAATCTTCTTTGTTGGTTTGGTAACCTGTCTGTTCAAAACAAAACAAAATTAAACAAAATTGTGAACACAGCACGAAAAATCATTGGCACTGATTCAATAATATCCATCGGCGAACTTTACGAGCAGCAAATTGTTAAAAAAGTGCAAAAATTTTTAGATGACAGCTCCCATGTTCTTTTCTATGATTTTGAATTTCACCCTTCTGGACGTCGTCTGCGCATGCCGATAGCTAGAACAAACAGGTTCCGTCATGCTTTTGTACCAGCTGGTATAAAACATTTTAATGATAGTTAATCATTTGTTAAAAAAATTCTGACAATTTTTCATCACTCCATTTAATCTTTATAAAGTAATCTATTATTTTAGTGCTCTTACCTATTTATTTACTTATTTGTTTATGGTCTTAGTGCTCGTTTGCGTGTAATATGTTGTCACTCATTGTTTTGTATTGTTTGAATGTGTTTACGATGTAACCAAAATTTCCTTCGGGATAATAAAGTCTTATCTTATCTTATCTTAACTACGCAGAATAATGAGAAAATAAAAAGATAATTGTGGTATGAAATCATGAGTCGAGCGTGTTCTGGGTCATCGCCTTGTTCGCGTTGTGTATAAATGCGCAGTACGTTATTCAGATAAATTAAGAACTTAAAAAAACTTCTTGTAAAAAGGTTTAAAACGAGTATATAATAAATACAAAACGACATACGTGTGCATTTGTGTCGTTTGTATTGAACTCGAAGATGTCATGGACGCGGAGGAACAACTCGAACATGACGTTCTGTATATTTACATGATGATATTGTTGATATATAAGTATGGGATCAAAATACAAGCATTAGTACGTGAGAAGTATAACGGATGTAAACCTCCATTAGATAGCTGCAACACGTTTCCAGCTCCATAAAGATGCTGAATATATCATGTTTTACATGAGAAGAATGCTCCCAACAACTATCTGATAAAAATACAAATCTAAAGCTTTGTTAGCTTGGCTTTGAGGAATTGCCCTGAGTTTATATTAACATATACATGTTTAGTATACCTATTTACATATCGATACAAGGATTATTTTTTTTAAAACATTGCATTATTGACATTCGTATAAACAGTGTGAAAAAGATCATACTAATACGGTACCAAAAATAAAAATGATACGCCCCAAGTTACAATCCGATCTCTAGGATCACATGACACCAAATAATTTTAAGTTGTGCAATTAACAACGTTATTTAAAGATACTGAAATAGCTATCGTAATCTAAGATTGGCGTTCCTTCCCCTGCGCGATGCTCTCTGATTTCTTGCAACACAGAAATTAAAACAAAATTTAAGTCTTTGATACACATAATGGACGCTCGTTCTGTCTAAAGGTTTCACATTTGAGACTTTCTCGAGTACCAGAGAGATTGAGTTGTCGGAAACTTTGCTGGGTGATATGATCTAAATAGCACACAAATATAATTTATGTATACAACCTAAGTTGCTCAAGGACATTTAAATATTGATACGAGGAATCATTTCACACAAGGAGCGATAATCACCTTCATAAACTGACAGACCATCTTCGAGGTATGGGGTAACATTCCGGGTGGGGATGACCTGGCCAACACTTCTTCCTTTCAGGTCACAGAGGGCAAATCTGATGTAGTCAAAACTTTTCATTTCCAACCTAGCTCGTTCCAGTTGTGACATTGTGTCTTGTTCTGAATGTTCCACCATTTCCCCGCAAGACTCGTCTGTAGATGGCAGAATTACTAAGGTGTTTTTTCTCCTAAAACTTAAATGGTGTCATTCAGAATTATGTTCTAAATTTTTTTTTAAAACCATTTATATGAACTGAGAATATTATCTTTAAATAAGGACCTTCACGAAAGGTTTTCCATATAAAACTACGAATCCATCATCACTATTAACTTCTATTAGAATAAGTAACACTCTTGGTCTCATTACAGCAAAATCATAGATTTTGGCGAACAAACCTTTTGTTAACAAAAATACAAATCCGAATGAAACGATATGATATTCACTACATTAGTGTACATGCTTTGATAATATCATAAAAGAAGGTAATAGGATAATGTCCGAGTTAATAAGAAATAATGGAGCTTAGACCCCCAGGATTAGTAACGAAAGTAACGAGGATTTTACCTGACTTAAATTACACTAAAATAAATGCTTATTCAACTATATACCTTAGAAATTTAATAATTACGAAACAATGTCAACATTTTGAAGTTAGATATAACTCTCTATAACAGAAAGAAAATTGAGCGAGAGAACAATAGGCTGACGTAACAAGTGTAATTTTACTCAAGTAAAACCTTTATTTCAAGAAGCTATAAAAAGAAAAAAACTAATGTATTATCTTTCAATCGGGGAAGCATAATATATACATCTGAAATATAAGAACAAAATACCAGATTTAAAGCAAATTTAAAAATATATTAATCTTTTGAATAAAAGAACACATTATTTCACAGTGCAAGTATGAGAACTTCGCAAAGCATAAATCCAAATGTCATATTTGTTTCTGCTAACCAAATCATGGTGCTACTACCTGATGCTTTTATCCATTACAGTTCAATCTGATAACACCAATACTTGCTTTTGTCAACATGTATTTGTGAACTATGTTTATTTAGTATAGTAATGAAACTAAAATTATGAAAGTGTTAGCAATGACTTTTACCGATGGATATTCGAAACACCAAACTCGAATCCACTTTCTTTCTATCACGGAATAGTTATATCGAAATATTTATCAGATGTAGTTCCAATAGTGAACATATTTCGTTAAATCGGTAATTATTTCATCGACATTGCAACCTCATTTTGGTATTGATTGTATAGACTGCATTATAAAGACATTTGCGCATAAAAACATGACAACGTAGCGCCTGAAGACCGATGAAATGAGTTTCGCTGTTGACCTTTGACGAACACCACCATTACGCAGTACCAAACGTTTCATGCCGGGTCAAACTACGTCTCGGCTCACGTTAATTTTGGTTTGCGACATGTGACATTGAGCCAGCTTCAAGCACTCAAGTCCGTTAAACAATAGATCAACATATGTGAACACTCATCGTTTTGTTCTTATAAATACAAGCAATGTGAGTCTGCACGCACATGTGATGACATGGATTTCACGTGCAAATGTGTAAGATTCATGACCTTCATTGTTATTTAAAAAATATTCATATATGATCATAATCACATTGTTAGTAGCATATAGTGATTGAATGACTACTCTTCAACATGTTTTCAGCAAAATTTCAGTTATTTAACACGTGTTTACATTTGATGCTCGGAAGTAGTACATTTATTTAGCATACATAATGTGCCAAACGTGCATTTCTATCAAAGTAATCTATCAACGTAGACAAATAATTGAGAAAGTTTATAGCTTATAAAACAGTTATTTCCAGATACGTGAAAAAAAACCATAACAACATATAAAATCGCATTAAAGTAACTGTTTAAACCTGTTCTCGGTGAAGATTCCTTGAAGGAGTTCAACATGTCCACTTCTGTGTTCATACTGGTGGTTAATGAATCTGTTCTGCTGAAGATCAAACTGCAGATATTGAACGATAATGAAAGAATTGGTATCCTTGTCACATACCAAAGCGACCTTGTGGTGACATATTCTGTGTGCCGTGTCACAACATGCATGTAAAATCAGATATGCGGGCTACCGTGAATTCGTAAGCATATATTAAAGTTAGCTATATATTCTTAATATTTAGCAGCCACTCCGTGACATCACCACATATGTTTTGCTTTGAAAGAAAATCGCATAGTTCATGCCATAAAATTTAAATATCTCACATATTTATTCCCGAAATGACAATGATTAATCAACGACTTACAACAGTCACATATATTCATGGAGGCCAAATTCACACGTCCAACTAAACTGAAGTACAAAAGAAAGTACACACCCACAGATTTTCATATTATTTCATATTCATTTACAAAGTAGCATTTTTTTATGCTCTATATCGTCAAAATGCATCCGAGGCATGTCAGTTCAGGTAAAAGTGATTTTTTTTTAAATCACGATTTTTTCAATTTCTACATGACTTGGGCGCGCTAAGAGTATAAAAACCACTGAATTCTACCATTCACTACGAGTGTTCCGAAAAAAGCACGAGAAAATGCCACGTTTAACAGCAGCAGAGCGAGAAAGAGTCGTTGGAATGTCTGAAGTTGGAGTTTCAAACAGCCAAATTGCCAAACCTTTTTGGCCACACCATACAAACGGTCATTCAAACGCTTCAACGTCATAACCAGACTGGCCAGACATCGAACCGCCCTAGAAGTGGAATATTGAGGGTGACGACCCCCGCTGAAGACCGTTATCTGCTTACACTGCATCTGCGCATCAGATTCGTCACAATGGCGTCAACGGCTTTGACGGCGTTAGGACACCACATCAGCGGAACACTGTCATGAGACGTCTTCGAGCTGCCGGTATTCGGGCTTACCGACCGTTCCTCGGAATGACCCTGACTCGCGAACATCGCCTGGACCGTCTACACTGGGCAAGGAGAGTGAGACGCTGGCAACGTCGTGATTGGGCAAGAGTGATCTTCAGCGACGAAAGTCGATTCAACCTCTTCACAGCAAACGGCAGAGTGAGGATTTACAGGCGTAGAGGCGAGAGACAGGCTGCAGCGTGTGTCCAAGAAGTGGTACCCTATGGCGGTGGCAACATCATGGTCTGGGGCGGGATCTGCGGCGACCAGAAGACCGATTTAGTGACAATTCGTCAGACCCTTACAGCCCAGAGATACAGGGATCAAGTGTTGCAGCCTGTGGTTGTCCCCTTCATACAGAGGCAGCACCAAGGGATGATTTACCAACACGATAACGTCAGACCACAAACTGCCAGGATCACCATGGACTTCCTCAACCAACAACACATCCAGGTTTTGCCTTGGCCATCACGTTTCCCTGATTTATTCCCCATCGAGCATCTTTGGGACCATTTGGGAAGACGACTTAGACGTCGCCTAGAGCAACCAGTCAACCTACAACAGCTGGAACAGGCACTACATGAACAGTGGCAACGTATCCCTAATAACTTCATCTGACGTCTGACTTTCTCAATGAGGAGACGTGTCTTTGCTTGCATTAACAGTAATGGGGTCACACCCGATACTAACTCCTCATTTATGGACATCAGACCACGGAATATTGCAGAAACAATAAGTGTAAATTTCAAATTATACCCCTAGACACTATGAGAAGTAGAGAAGTGATGTGTGAAGTGAGAAGTAAATACCTGTCCTTGCCATGTTTGAAAATGGTTCATTATTAATATTATACCTTTGAAATGCTGGAAATTTTGTCTTGTTGTCTTTTATTAACAAATTACTTGGGTGTGTACTTTCTTGTGTACTTAAGTTTATGAATACTTGATAAATAACCTTCCAAACATAATTTCTACATAACAACTTCTAACAGTCGTTATGGCTGCTTTAGATACATTTCGAAAATCACGTTTGATTGATTGATGCACGTCATTGTCTCATTTTCGATCAACCTCGCGACTTCAAACCTATACACTTTACGACTTCTAATAGCTTAAAATTATGCTTTGCTGCAACAGTCGATATAACTCAATCAGATGCCACTGTGAGTAAAGATTGGCATGTATGATCCCTTGCGACTCACGGAGTGGCTCTTGAAAGGGGCAGTAGCACGTTTTTAGGGGGAATATAAGGTGATGTCAGGAAAATGAAAATTAATGGTTCCAAATGAAAGACAATGTATCTAAACTAAATGAAGCAGTAATAATTCAAATATATAACGTAAATTTGAACCATGCGATTCCTTTTCTTTACACAAAATGAATTAAAGGTGTTCACAAAAAATAGCCGTCGATGGATTTTATGTGAATTTTCATACTTTGATCTCTGACTATGGATGATTGGCCTGTGTAATGAGATTTTTGACACTGACAAAATAATACATTTAGCATTTACTTACAATCATCAGTGAAATATTTAAAATACGAAAGTATCAAAAAACGTGCTACCGCCCCTTTATAGCTAAGCTTTCAGTTTTAAATTAATCTTTCTTTTGTGTTTTCATGAGAACTTTCTTTCAAATGTAACCCAAAGCCTATTTTTATTTACTACACGTGAAAATCTTGTTAGTCATTTTGAAAGTATCCATGTTCTTACTAAACAAGGTGCAAAGGAGTTGCCAATATCATTGTAATACGATCGAGTTCTTAATACGTGTATTGAAATATTTTATATTCTGGACAACTAAATTAGGGTTCATGAAGTGTTTTGACCACGCCAAATTTGTAAATAACCATGGGGTGACAAGTTTCTAAGATAATAACAATAACACAATTGTAAAGCAATTTTAAAATAAATATTTTGGTTTAAACCACAGCAATAAACTTGGTATTTAACATTATTGACCCCATGAAACTTTTTAACGAGTACAATGCGTAAGAAACAGAAGGCGCATTAATACTGGGTAGGAATCCTTTGTGCCCTTTTAACGGATGGTCATCTTCGTTTTTAGTGGGAGGTTGTTCTTTCCTTGTCTGAGTGCATTTTAAGGTCATCAAGGGTTTATGGTTGATTAAGAAGCTGTGAAAGCCATTGCTGTATCTGGTCACAGACATGCTCAATTGGATACAGATCTGGAAACAGGGCAGGTCACGCCATTCATTGAATTGTCTCCCTTTCAGGGCAGGCATCCACAGCTCTGAAACAGCGTGGACGAGCAAAATCATCAATTAGACCTACCTTTGGACCCACAGCTCCTGCAAATAACAGAACAATTGGAAGACGTATCCCATCTCGATAGCGGATAGCAATCAGTGCTCATAAAAGAACAAGCTTCCAACGACGCCTTAAATCCATACGTTGACGCGCATAGTCCAATCAGGAACTCGATAATGAGGAAGGAGTCTGGGCCTTATTGCCCATAGATCGGTTTGATGGACTGTTTCTGACAGTCTGGGTGTAAAGTGCGTCCCAGTGGCAGCATCGAGCACTCTAGCCAGTGCTGAAAAAGGTGCAGATCGTGTCTCCCGGCCATCGTAGCGATGAGGGGTTCTGACGTTGTGTTGTGGAACGCACTAATTGCAGGTCGCACCAAATACATAGTGTTTATTCCTAATGCAGAATATTTACCATCCCCAAACACACGAGCATCATAACTACTTTATTATACAATATCATGTTACAATAATAATTCGGAAAAATGCCCGATGATACTATTTTAATAGGTGACGTTGTTTTCAGATGCGTATATTGATAAATGTAAATGTACATTTTTATGGCTGTGACGGTGAATTGACAAAATACAATTCCTTCTTATGTAACTGCATATAAGTACCACTTTAGTTATTTGTGCACGACTCAAAAGATTTAAAATGTTCAAAATGTATCAAATACGATAGTTTACGAATTCATTTCAACGTGCTTTTTGCCGATTTCGAACCCTCGTTCTTTCAGCTTTAGGTGAAATAAAGAGCCCGAGCCTAACTCACTAAGGGGCAAGAGTTGCTTCCCTTCGGCAAAGTTGGAACATATATGCACTGTTTTCTAAACTAAACAACAATGAAGATGTGTAAAAAAAGTGTTTGAACGTGCGACTTGAACTGCCTTTGAAACCTGTGTGTAAAATAGTTCGGTCGGTTTAATGAACTATAAAGTTCCGTGTAATTTCTTAAATTAAAGTCAAGTATCAATATATCATTTATAATTCAATGTTCCTCCACGTTTCTATAGGCGTTCAACGTGTAAACGTTTGTAAAATCATCGGAATTTCAAAACAGTTCCCGATCTAGACCTTTGATATTTGCATCAATATATGTATTTTGCGCCAACAGATACCGAACATGTTCGTTAGCTTTATCATGCCGCTATCCATTGTATGATAAACGACTATAACAGCTTCTATGTTTAGGACCATGTCTAATATTTTATATTTTAATATTTTAAAACGCCAAGTATTTATGATTACATTAATATTACCGAAACAAAATACAGAATGGGGAAGAAGAGAGGCGGCCGTAAAATATCACACAACCTACACTCAGACCTTTGACATTAGATGACATAACATGTGATTTCCATCAGCGCATTAATGATAACTCAGTAGTGATAACCTAGTTCAGCAGTTGGGAGTGTAAACTCTGCGGGTTCGAGACGGCATAACACTAAAAACATATGCAGTGGTAAGAATGATCTTTTTTTCAAAAGTGTTAGTCAGTTGACACTTTAACAAAAAAACATCAATTACACAGTTTGAAAAAATCATTATTTGAAGAGAGATATATCAGCTTTGGTACCACATTTGAAATTAGTATTGTTAATACGTAAAATAGAATCGTAAATATAATAAATTGTATATAATTCCCGATTGCTAATACGTAAAAATAGAATCGTAAATATAACGTACAAATTACAATCTCGTAATAATGATTTCTTTCGAGTAATTGCGGGTTTTTTAAAACAAAGACAAAAAACAAATGTGGTACCCATGGTCTTTTGCATCGTAGTAAAAACCTGCATCAGATGGACATTACTCAATTCATCACTTGCTGTATCAGTCAGATGGAAATTAACATTTAAAAAGACCTCAGAGAACAATGGAGTGACGTCACTTCATTTTATAACGCGTTTTAATCCATCCACTCCAAGGCTCGATGCAGAGAAGAGTGATTGATCTTGGGCTTCTTTGTCTACCCTAACATTTACTAACGTTCGAAAACACCACTCTGTTTCTCTTGTGTTAAATATTTCCTAGACAATGCGCCTATTTCCGTGGTTTTGTAGAAGGAGGAACAGGGGAAGGTGAAACCTCAGGTTCAGGGCTGCTCTGTTTAGCGGTGAAGTTTCCTTGGGGCCAGTGGCTGCTTCATGACAATATTTGGTAAGACTTTCCTAATCGTGTGTGAACTCATCCAAATAATGTACGATTATACAAGCCAAATATAACCCAAAAAATACAAATTTTAAATTTTGACTCCAAACAGTGGCATTTTCATATTGTAAATACTGCATTGTTAATGCCAACTTATTTTAAATATTCTAAAATCTGCCTTATTAAAGAAAGAACTCAACTTAAAAGTTTTTTTTATTTATTCCCATTGATGTCAAAACCAATAAAAACAACAAAGTATCACAGTTCATGATTAAGAAAATAACAATATCAAGAAAAGGTTAAACAAATATTAAAAATCAACAAATCAACAAACTGTTTCAACATTTTCATATCATATACCATGTATTGTACATCACACATGCTATTTGTGGAAATTTTTCAATTATTACAAAAACCTTTAGCGAAGTTCAAAAGTTACCCAAACTAAATTTGGACAAAACACCTTTCTACCATTGGTAGTATGCCATATTGAGTGAGTCGGGAGTTAACGTCGATAATTAGCAATATATAATTAACAAACAAATTCTACATGAAAAATCACACAAACAAAGTGAAAGTTAATGGAAATTAGTCAGTATGTGATTGTAGAATTTAATGGGTTACTTTGTATTCACGACCAAACAAGAACAATCACGTCTTACATTCAGTATATTCGAGACAGCGTACAGTTCTGATTATAACAACATTTTGTAATGAAGACAAAAAAATCAATAAATGAAACAGACACTCTTCAATCATAACAATATACTTCTCGTTAAGTATTTGGTTAAGTTAACACACACATAATTACATATATCTAGGGGTGATGGTTTGGAATTGAGATTAATTATTTTTATATACTGTATTTTGCGGCACAGGTAATTGGGTTTTTAATGTCATATTTTGTATTGTAGGCGGTATTTATAAAATATACTAACACAGGAAATCAGGGATTCAATAATGTTTTGGCAAAGACGCATAATTGATTCTTTTCATATGTTACGCATCGTTACTCAGTTCTGCTGTAAAGTTTCAAAATATCGAGTTTCATTACTCCTGACATTTCAATTGTTCGAAAGGTAACAGACTATCCGGATAGTTTTATTACCATTTCATTACCAGCTTGCTGTTGTTTATACTGCTTATTATCATTCTGGGAAATACTATTTCCTGTTTTGGGATAAAATGCTATTTTTTCTGAGTGAAATGTTATCATATTCAGAAATACATTTTCCAACATCAAATGCGTTTCCCCTGTGACTGTTAAGTGAGTGTTTTGGTTATCAAATGTTAACTGAAAACACATGCTTGGTATATGCAACCAACGATTTGCGCCTGAATACTATCCATAATTATTCCTGTTTACTATACAAATTATGGAACAATAAATTGGTATTGAATTCCATAAGTGTTTTAGGTTGTATTTGCCACAATAGGTATCAATCTCAACTCTTGGTTTTGAAAGGCTATCTTAATATGGTTGAAGTTATATTTTTTTATTCCTTAAAGGGGCAGTAGCACGTTTTTTAACAATTTTATATTTTAAATATTTCACTGATAATTGTAAGGTAATGCTAAATGTATTAATTTGACAGTGTCAAAAATCACATTACACAAGCCAATCATCCATAGTCAGAGGACAAAGTATGGAGATTCACATGAAATCCATTGGCGGCCATTTTTGTGTGAACACCTTTTCATTTTGTGTAAGAAAAAGGATTCGCATGGCTAAACTTTACTTTATATATTTAAATCAGTGCTGCTTCATTTAGTTTAAATACATTTTCATTCAATTGGAACGGTTTATTTTCATTTTCCTGACATCACCTTATATTCCCACGAAAAACGTGCTACTGCCCCTTTAACAATTCCTTCAAAACACCAAATACCGTGTACACCTTTCTGACAAAAGTTATTTGCCTGTTAAAGTCTCTCTTTGGTTTTCCTCACGATAATCTTTATCCCCATATAAAAAAAAACTAACAAACCGGAGATTTCAATTTGAAGGAAATACAATGGCCCTGAACCCTTTTTGGAGGGTCCCACATTCGTTGTGTACAATTGTTGGTAACAAGCCAATTATCATTAGTATTTTGCTGATAATTGCTAATACGGCTAATCATCTGATAATCTTGCTAACTATTATTTTGTTTATTAGGTAGGTTTATAATCGCCGAAAATTTATTTGCTTTTTACCAATGAGTTTACCCCTTTCACTTGTGAAGAAATCACTTTTTTCGTCAAAAGAAGATAATTTTGTTTACTGTGTTGATGTATTAGAGTTATGTTTGTTTTGCAAACAATTAAGTAAAGCTTGACTTTAATTTATAAAATTAAAATTATCCTATATCTCTAGTTCTTAAAACAACAGCGAAGTAAACAAACGTTTCACTAAGATTGTGTATAATGGCAATTTTGATTTTGAATGGCATTGTGATGAACACTGTTTATTTCAACTGTTAACTTTAGCTCCTTCAAATGCCCTGGCCTAAATGCTCGATTTATCTTTGGTTTACAAGTGCCGGATGTAAATGCAAGTACAAATTTGGCTGATAAAATCGGCATACCATGTCAATGTTTTTAAAACCTTAAGGGTGACATAGCACTCATGATTGTTTTATTTGTAATTTTATGACAAATATTGAATTTCTTTATATTTGCGTTTCTTCATTTTCTGTG
Source organism: Steromphala cineraria (assembly GCA_916613615.1). Taxonomy (NCBI): domain Eukaryota; kingdom Metazoa; phylum Mollusca; class Gastropoda; order Trochida; family Trochidae; genus Steromphala; species Steromphala cineraria. Next base: position 58,413,410 of record OU744729.1, read on the forward strand.
TTCTGACCGAAAATGGTTCTTACATCAGGTCTTGCACCCATAAGTTTCCTTACAGTCTTTTGAATATGCTCCCGTTTGTCTAGTTTGCCTTGAGATTGTTTAATCACTAGAGCAAAGGGATCCAATTGTTTATATTCAAGTTTTTTTATATTAGTGTATGCATTATTAATCACCTTAATGATTATTTGCTTTGGGAGATGATTAAGTGTTTTCTGTTTCTTAATTTTCTTCATGATATCGGCGTTGATCTGTCTTTGGGTTCTCGTATCGCTGTTCCTGTAACAGAATACAGCTACATCTAGAATATCACTCCAAAGGTCTCCCAAATCTACACCTTGTTCGCGTCCCATACGGTGTTCCCTGCGTTTCCTATCACCCTGCCTTTCATCTTCTATGTCTACATCTAAATAGTGTCTTTCTGCTTTGACCTTGCGGTACGCGTTCTCTAACAATAAGACATCAATTCCGCTGACTGGTTCGGCTTTTTTCCGAAGGGCTTGACTACTCGCAACAACTTGCAGCAGCGTAGAGAACCTGTGCGCGTTCATACCAAACCACTGCAGCAAGAGAAAGACGCCAAATACTATGGTAAATGTCATTGCTATAGGTAGAATTCTCTCAGGTTTAAAATTTGCGTAAGAACATGGAATCTCAAAGGCAAGGTTAGACGTTTGCTCTGCAATGCTTTCGAGAGAGAAAATGAGGATTATGAATATCGAATTGATGAGTATGAACCCCAAGAAAGCATTATTCCTGATGGTCGTCAAGTCATTCTCCATCTTCTCGTTGATGTTAATTCTCTCCGGCCTCAGATGGTCTTTTATCAGCTTCTCCCAGAATTCATCTTCTTTATTGGATAGTTCTTCACTCTTCCCTTTATAAGGCTCCAACTCTACAAGGAAGATGAAATACAAGAGACAATCCCTTTAGAGCCCTTAACGTTCTTATATTTACAAAACTTGAAGCACTATTGTTGCAAATTGAGTACGAATGAAACTTTAGAGGTGAGTTTTTGGGGTAAAACGATATTATGAATTTTTTGCTAGACTACACATTGATAAGATGTCGTTATTTCTTAGACATGGTTCAAAGTTATTTTTGTATGGATACCAAGAAACCACATGAGAATCATATTTACCCATTTCAATAGTTTATTCATAAATTAAACAAGAATTATATTCTAAAGATATTGTTCTCTGTGATCCTATTGCAAAGTAAGCAAACCTTTGTCTGTATCCGGGGGGCCATTCCCCTCTTGAGGCTTCTCCGCCTTTTTCGAGGGTAGCAGGCACCGCACACAAGACTGAATCAATGGTGACTGATCTAGAAGTTCAGTTATAGGAGTCATGTCGTCGATGTTGGTGTCACGTGTTCCCCATGATGTATCGTTGATGTTGGCAACACTGTACACGAACATGAGCAGAGAAGTGCAAGGGATCATCAGGAAGTACAGCGGCCCATAAAGCAGCAACAACCCTTCCTGTGGGTGTAGCATTGCTGCGGTTACAAACACGGAAGCCACAACTGTGAGGAAGAGAGTAGAGGCGGAGCAGAAGCCACCCTCGGCACTTTGCTTGATGATCCCTACAAGAACCACTGTCATCAGCAGACAGTAGCAGAGGGTAAGTATTTGCCCGTAGTAGGCCTGTGATATAAAAAAAACTGTTAAAATTGTGAAGTAAGGCAGGATACCAACCTCCAGACTTGTTATCACTCCTAGCATGATGACTCAGAAAACCGTATTGAATGCACGTCAAACGTAATTCACAATTCATTGATTAGAACCTTGATCATTAACATCCATTTTCATAAACATAAGTCAAGAAACGCAGGGAAGTGTCATTTAGACCTTAAATAACCAATTGTTGTACAAGACAAGATAATGATACAAACAAAATCTTACTTGTACATTCTGGCTGCTCTTGAGGTTGAGGATGACAAAGAGGACAATTGGCACAAGATTGAGAAGAAATGACGCAAACAGAGGCAAAGCAGGGAAGGCACTTGACAGGGCTCCGACCATCAACATGAAGATGGTTCCGGGCGTCACCACAGACGCCACCAGTAGACCCAGTTGATAGATGATGAACAGCAGAGTGATATTTGGGTTGTTATCTGTTGTTTCGCGCCATGATCTCACCAGGTCATATGTATTCGCCATTGTGGAAGGGGTCCATCTGCGGCGCTGCTTGAAGAATTCTTCGAAGCCTTCAGGGGCGAAAGTGTAGGAGTCTGCAGCAGCAGTGTATTCTACACGATAGCCCTTCTGGAGTAACAGGGTGCACAGCCATCGATCTTCACCTTTTACCATAGATTGGGAAAACAAATAACAGGTTCACTATTGCCACTATTACTATTATTTGAATGGTTTTCTGTAGGCAGACAAACACGTTCTGATCTCGTAAAACAAACATCTAAGAAGACATTTTAGCAATATTAAGATAGTTCGTGAGATCCCTTGCTGCTGCTCACCCATTAAAGCACAAAACGTGAAAAACTTTTAGAAATCCACAAATGGCTTGTATTGTGACACTGCAACCCATCTGACAGGTTAGATAAATTTTCCAAATAGATCTTCTGGTAATTAGTCGAACAAAATTGATCTACAAAATGTGTACAAAACATTAAAATTTGGCAACTATTAGTCTTCCTATAATTCTAAATTCAGTCAATATAATCACATTTTCTTACCTAGATCAAACTGTACCTTCTGGAAAGCTGAAGTCACGGGGGTAGTGTATTTGGCCATCACGTCATTGAGAGCTGAAGCCCTGAATATGCTGAAGCACCCGGGACTACACAGAACACAGCCGAACGTATTCTCAGCAGCCTTCTGCAGCCAGTGACTCACTGCATACTCAAACTTTTGGTACCAGAGCATTGGACCTGCAAAGTCAGTCATAAAGACGAATGGTTTAGATTGTGATGTGCTTGTTGAAAGCAAAGTGTTTCTACACTTGACAGTCATCTCATATGGGAAAACTGTTATTTGTCCGTCTATAGAAACACGGGAAACATGTTCCTGCCTTACCTGACCCAACAGGATGAATCCTGCCACAAAGAGAACCAATTTCCGGGTTGGCTTTGATTCGGTCAAGAAGCGTATGGACTGAGTGAGGTTGAAAATCGACATCACCGTCCAGAGTTAGGATGAACGTGTTTGCTGCTTTCTGGCGTCCTTTCTCCTCATCGAACTTGTCCAAAAGTTTGTACTTTATAAGATAGTACATATACATCACCTGTAAAATGGAAAGCGATTACATATGTACGCATGTTTCTCCTAGCGCTATAACTGCAGGTATAGACAAATATATGTGTTAACTTTCCCCTCCTTCCATCCTCAAATTAAAGGGAAATAAAAAGATGGAAAAACACAAAAACATTGAACCATACTTATAGGGTACGTCAATGAATATTGTTTTTTTATGGCAAGTTGTGGTAATATTTCAGGTGGAATTAAACGACAGAACTTTTTTTTGCCAAGACGATATGTTCAGGATGCGCAACAACCCTTCACTAGTTTGAAGCTGGAATTATAAATGATATCCGCGAGGATGTTTTACCTGACTCCAGCGTTTCTTTGCCCGGATTTTCTCGCTGTCCTTTAGGTGTACATAAAGTGTATGACCATTTGGTAATTTCCACTCTAGACGGCCACCGTAAGGGGTTCGGTATTTCTTCGGAGGCTTTAAGTCTTTCTTGAAATCCATTCTGAATTTAAACGGTGCCATAAAGGATATTAAGCTTATCATCATTTTAAAAAGATATAATCACAAGCATATCTGTTAGACCCCAATTCACTCACTCACGCGATTAAATGACAAGTTTACGAGCATCATATATCATTTATGTTGATCATTGTATTTAATTTCAATTTATAGTCTCAAAACATTTATCAAACAAGTGAAAGTTGATAATGATGACAATATGTACCTTGCTGCAGACCTGATGACGTCACCAAGACGTTTTACGTAGTCATTCACTTGATTGTTCTCCAGAAAGGCGTCGTCGAAAAAAATATGCGCTGCAGAAAAAAGCAGTAATAACTGATATATGTTCCAAAAACAAGAAACGTCTTCCATTAGATTGCAACCTGTTAATGCCTGCATATCACCAGCATATACTAGAAGGAAATAAGGTTTTCTTTTAAAAGATTGACTGTGTTTCTAGTTTAAATACCAACAATATTTAGCATTCTTTATTGTTTTCATGGGGGCATTTTAAAGTCATTTAAGCGTAGTGATTACATTAATATGCTGACGTAATTGAGACAATAGAGCCATTGGCTCTGTAGCTTATAATAAATTATAGGCTGCATATCAATTTTGCTTTAGGGTGTAGCAAACGTTGTTCCCCCTTAAGAGGGGCCGCAGGGTCACAAAATATACAATTATAAATCCTCACTAGTCAAGGAGTCTCTACACAGAATTTCAGCTTTCTATGCCTTATGCTTCTTGAGAAGAAGATGGAATAGGTTTTAAGGATGTGGCCACTGTGGCCCTTGATAGGGGCCACAGGGCAACCGATGTAATTAGTGAAAATCTATAATTATTATCGGCAACAGTCCATGAGTCTGCACAAAACCTTTTCAGCTTCTAGGCCTTATGCTTCTTGAGAAAGAGATAAAAATACGTTTTAAGGGTGTTATCCCTGAGGCCACCAAAGCTATAAATTATAATCCCCGCTAATCAAGGAGTCTTCATGCAAAGTTTCACATTTCTAGGCATTTTGCGTCTTCAGAAGAAGATGGTAATATGTATTAAGGGCGTGGCCCCTGTGGCCCTTATTAGGGGCCACAGGGCTACCAAAGCTATTAATTATAATCCTCACTAGTTAAAGACTCTTCACGCAAAGGACTTATTCTTCGTCTTAAGAAGATGGCCCGTATTAGGGGCCACAGAGTCACCAAAGCTATAACTTATAATCCTCACTAGTCAAGGAGTATGTTCACAAAGTTTGAGCTTTCTTGGCCTTTTGCCGAACATTCGAAAATGATTACGTACGGACGGATGGACGAACAGAGGCCGGACAGCATGCCTTGCATGCCATAAGTCCATCGAGCATTTCAGGCCAGATGAGCTAAATTGTAAAACAACTTATACAAAAAAACTTGCCATCAAAATCGAATGTGATGTTGAAGAAGCGACTTTTTGTTGATTGCTCATCAGTGTCAAGCCTGGAAAGACAATCATAAACAAACTTGCATAACAGTTCAGTATCAGCTTTTGTCATCATATAAGTACGTAATATATTAAGTAGAAATAATATATAAGATGGAAACGTTTAATAAGGTTTGTGAGATAAATTCTTTAAAAGTTAAGATACACTATAAAGTAGGCGAAAATATACCTGAAGATTGATTTTATCAGCTGAAGCATTTCCTTGGGCTCTTCGTGCCACATTGTTGCGCATAGGTGGATCATTGATCTTGCTGCATTCTTATAGGGGACCTATATGATAAGAAATAAAACTTAATATATATTAAAAATGAAAACAAATTTATTTTAATAAATGGAACTTTCCTTTTTCATGAAAGTTTCATTACTGACAATGCTTTGGATAATAAAGCGTTAACAATGTTACGTTTTACTTATATTAATGAAGTCATTATATTTTGATCTTATCTTGAATACCGCCACTAAGTAAAAATCTTTTCAAAATAGATTGTTGTCATGGTGAATTATAATAGTCATGTATTCATCAGCTAGTTTAATTAAAATTTCTTATGACCATTATACCTTTTTCTGTGCCCCTTCCTCTCGGTTCCTATTCAGTATGAGAGATGGAAGTAGAAGTACGGAGCAGTAAAGGGGTTGTCGGAACAGGCTGCAAAATGCAAATTTACATTCACCTCATTTGAATTTCGACACTGAATAATTGTAATGAATTTATCTAAACCCATTGTTGTAAGAAGTTAAATAGTCCTTTCAAACTTGAATGAAAGCATTGAAAATGAGACAAGTTAAGCTCTAAAATGATTTCTTTCCTATTTCAAGATTACTCACCTTTGAGTTCGAGCAAACTTTTCATTTTTGGGATGACACATGTGAGCTCCTGCTACAGCAAAAAGGTAGATAAATGTTCCTAACATGGATGGGAACCAGTAGATGTTGAAGTAGGAGCTCAGAAGGGTTAGTGGGTGAATGTCAGTTAAAGAATAATCAGGTACCAGTGGTATTCCCACCCACGTGTTGATTTTCTTAGCAGTAAGTAGAGCCCAGAAGATAAGAACACTAGACGCAAAATAGGACAGAAAGAATGGGACAGTTACACAAGGAATCTGGGCCTGGATTTTACAGGCATATTTAACGAACTTGTAGCATAATACACTCGAGCAGAGGCAAAGGAACACAAGAATCCATTTACCATCTCCATTGTTTGTAAGAGTCACATTAGCGTCCAACAAACACCCAAATGCTTTTTTGTCCAGCGTTATGACAGTCCTCAAACAATTCAGATTCCCGCCAGAAACAATGCCAAATGCTAAAGCAAATGATGAAAAGATTTTCCAGATGCTCAATATCAGGTAGACTTTAGGTCTGTTGAGTCCAACTGCAGTTTTTAAATGTTCAAGTGCATTTCTGTGTAAAGCGCCTTTTCGTCTGATAACATAGTTATCCCACCAGGAAAAGGAGATGAAGACAAGCGAAATTGGCAGCAGGATCTTGAGTGACAAAGACTGACGTACGAGAACAACTCGATAGTAAAATAGCCCAGAGCAAGCCAAACAAAGAATGAGGGAAAATGTGAGTAAAAATACTTTAAGAGATCTATTCCGCGATTCCTTTTGGGCGTTATCAAGAATCATAAGGAGGCCAGGACAGGACGCCACACTGACAGAGAGTAAGTATCCAGTGAAAGGATCAAAACTAGGCAACACGTGGAAGAGGAATATGGTTAGGCCAACAGTATGCATGGTGTCCGGCAACGCTGCCTGCAAATGGAACAAAGCGTTATTAGTCATATGATAACCTTACAGCGACTCTGAAAAATGTCATTCACCGAGCTTCAAATTGCTTTTTCCTTGCTTGGTTGTTTACAGTCAAAACGAGGGAAACGGTGACAAGCGAATTTGGTACCAGTAAACCACGCATTTATATAAGAGCGAAACGAGCTAGAGACTACCAAACAATATTGATAGGATCATGAGCTGTTGGTGATTAGCTTGGAGGACCCTTAACAACATACACGTGTTTAATACCTGCAATATTGTCACGAGCACATTAAAAGTTAACTGACACACACAATTCCTCACTCACTTACCTTGATAATCACTTTCCATTTCAGTTTCCCAGTCTGCATCGTGATCACTTTCCATAAGCATGACAGGGCTGTGAACACATAAGGTACACAAAGGATTGTCAAGAGACCCCATATCGTCATCATGTCTATTGAAAGACGTTCGTCAGTGCGTCTGATCACATTTGCGGCTTGAGCCTGAGAATGGGTAGACGTGAGAGCGGCAGTACGGAACACCACGTCCATATCCTCACTGACATGGAGGTCTGATGTGAGGCTGAGGAGACAGAGAGTGGACACGATATTACTGGCGAAAACTATCATGAAGAATACACCACAGACAAGAAGTCGTGCGCAATAATACACGCATGACCAGTCAGACAACTCGGACGTAGATCTGTACTCCTCGGAGTCTTCGGGAAGAGACATTCTGAAATATAAATTATTTTATCAGATTACGAACTTCCTTAAAATGATATATAAAAAATTATTCGTCATTGGTTACCCTGGATCGTATTTTTAATTCTCTCGTCATCACCTAAAGAAATATTCGTCAGAAAACTTTATACCAAATTGGTCATATCAGAAACAGTACTTCTGCTCAATGACTTCTCAAAAGGTAAGGATGAAAATAGGTGTAAGGTGACGCTGAGTCCAAAAACAGTCATTTACAGTGCATGCTTAGCAACATAAATTTTAAGTTTTAACTCTTGACACTGATGTTAACAACAAGATGGAGTTACATCCTTTTTTTCTCAGAGCAAGACCAAAGACTTTTCTTACGCGTATTGTGGGTTATCCGCGTATTGTGGGTTATCCGTATGTCCAACATCTATGGGAATTTCGTCCACCGAATCGTCTGAATCATAGGCTGGATTGACTCGTACCTCACCAACAGCAATAAGGGGGGGCAACTGCACACATGACATGAAGCTAAGTGACTGCACTGAGTTTGCCATCTGTGACTGGAGTCATGGTAAATTACCCTTTGGGTTAACAGCTCTCCAACTTGCACCAGTGCAATATTCAGGATTTCAAACTTAATTCCCCTTGCAGCCTCCCAAAATCAGCTCCATGGTGCCTAACCCAACCATCAATTAATATATATATATATATATAATATAGATTTTGCCTCAATTTTAAATAAACAAATCAGTCCTAACATCATCAAAGCTATAGCAGAAGACTTTATAAGCACAAAATATAATGGTTTCACCCATATCTATACAGATGCCTCTAAAGATCCTACTACAGGGCACGTTGGCGGAGCTTTCTACATACCATCCTTGGAAGTAGAAGAATCGTTCAGACTCCAAGATCATATTTCAGTATTTGCTGCAGAATTAACTGCTATTTGTAAAGCTCTAGTTTGGGTGAAACAACATAGCCACGAATCAATTGTTTTTACAGACTCTTTGGCAGCAGTTCAAGCTATTCAATCTGGTGTATATGGACAACGCAGTGACATTTTGTATGACACATTGTAGCTGGTCACAATTTAAAATGAAGCATATATCAGCTGTGATTTCATATGGGTTCCTGCTCATGTTGGTCTAGCTGGTAACGAAAATGTAAAGTCTTCATTAACAAAACTTCAAATTGACATTGAAGATATCTGCCCCATCCCCAAAGACATCTATACAAACATAAATAAGGCAATTGGTGACAAGTGGCAAAGTGACTGGGATAATGGCAGCACTGCAAGGAAAATGTACAGTTCATGTCCATCAATTGAAAAGCATACCAAGATCCGTCGACAAAATCGAAGAGAAGAAGTTATTCTTACTCGTCTGAGGCTTGGTCATTGTGGATTAAACGCATACAGGCATATCTTAGACAAAAATGTATCTCAGCTATGTATTCATTGTTTTACAAATACACCAGAAACAATCTTTCATTTTCTCTTAGAATGTGAAGGTCATAACGAGCAACGCGACGACCTCAGAGAGGTTGTTATTTCAAAAGCACACGTCTTCTCAATTAGATCCATATTAGGAGAAAACTTGATGTTTGGCGAAGTTCAACGGTCACTTTTAGATTTTGTCAAAAACATAGGCAAATATGATATTATCTAATCTTTTAATCCTTTTTTAAACAATATTTTAACATTACCTTTTAATGATGGGCGCATATATGTCATTTGTGGCCCAACGCTGCCCTTAAATCCACCTACCTACCTGAAGCATGAAGTGGTATTTAGACGAACCATTCATTCCGTAGCATGTCTTTAAGAATTGAATTTCTTTACAATTTCCAAATAATCAGTTAATGAAAAATGTATCATTACACAGATGTCGTCGAAGCTAGAACACTTGTCAAGAGAAAACTTCTTGTCGCTTTTATTATTTGGACGCCATGTAATCTGTCCATGGATTTGCGAACCTTAACTAACATTGGAACGTTCGTTTGTATGGTTATATTTCTTCTATTCGTTATTTTATCTCATTATTTCCTCCCCAAAAGAAAATTAAAGTTGTAAAGTACATTGTTACTTACAAAGTATTACGGATAGTTTATCATAATAAGCAATAACCATATATAGACGCAAGAAGCCTATTAAGGTATTCCCTATAATCAATTGTGGTACAACTGTCCACAATTGGTATGCGGAGAAATGTTACATAAAAGTTTACTAGAAACTAGACTAGACTAGAAACATTTTTATTAGGAAATGTATACATTATTCAAACAGCCTAAATATGAACCCGATTAGATTGCCCTCGTAGGACACAATCTTGTTACCTTAAGAAGACGCACTGAACTAAGTAACAAAAATCAGTAAGCATAAAAAAGGAATATTAAACGATAAGGTTGTAACAAAGGCGATTCTACACAAATGAACAATACTTATACGTCAAGTATACAATGTACAAACACCAATTTTGGCTTCACGTTACTAAAACCCCTTTCGACAGATACTTTAGTTTGACAGGTACTTTAAGGCACAATCATTAACGCCAAGACCGAAGGCGAATGTGTTGTGTTACATCGATAGCAGGTATAAGAGCAAATTGTGTATCCATGGGGTCGTGTCGTCTACAAGATGTCGTGTTATCAAATGAATCTTCTTCGACGGTCCATGCGATTATTCACAGATAAGTAGTTGTGAGTTGCATGCACGAAATCATAGGGTTTCGAATCTCGGATTTGATTTGATATGAAACAAAATCTGAACTTTTGCAGCGTTAAATGACTTTAATATGTTATAACAGCTGCAGGTTATTTCAAAGCTGTATTTTATATACGATTTTGTTAACATTTGATTATGATTTAGCCAAGTCCGAGATTCGCTGCATGTGCACAAGATACATTTTTATCACTGTGATAATTGATAAGATATTAAGACTTTGGGAAGAAAATCTTTGAAATTAATAAATGGAAGGTGGTAAAATATCTAATTTCATTTTTTTCAATCATTGGATATAATTTGAAACCACCAATTCAAAAATAAAGCTTGCAGGGGGACGTCTGTTTTATGTCTACACATCATGACATTTCGTGACTGTATTCAACTTTGACATCAATCGTTTAGGCCTTGCTTCACGCATCAGTCACGCTTGGTTCATATTACACCTAGCTTCTTAGTCGGCTCAGTTGGGGTCCTCGATTCCGGGAAAACCAAATCAGACCTATGTACATATTATCGACGCATATGGCTTCTTGTAGGATTGGTCATTTGAATATAAGAGAGAACAAATAGATTAATTTGAGGGAACCAAATCGGTACCGGTTACTACGTTAACAGGGATTAAACATATTATTTCCCTGCTCTAGACATAGTTGAAGCCCCTTGCTTCTGACGCGTAAGTTGCATGGTGTTGACCCTGGACGCTTAAGTTTCGGATGTACGGCGAAGCATAATTTTCAGGGCGGGAGAAAGTACCGTTTAGACTTATCATTTGACTAACCGATATTCACTTGTCAAAACATTGTCCTCAAAGGGCGAGTAATTAGGACATTATTTCAGTATATGCAGTTTATTATGAAAACACGCTCTGCATGAATATTGAATTTCAAGAAGTTCTTTTGTGTTTTGGATTATTATTGGCGTTTGGATTTCATTACAATCTGCTTATAAATCTTGGTTGTTGAATGATGCGAACGTCAGCCACTGCACGAAACAAGGTCTGACTGCTAATGGTTTGCGATGATCTCAAATGAATATACACTCCGGACTATATGTTGAACGAGATAGATAGAGGTTATCATGCGAGTGTGTTTTGGGATCGTAAATATCCTGCATTAGGAATAAACATTGTATTTTGAGAGCCTTGGCGAGCTAAATACATAGTGTTTATTCCTAATGCAGGATATTTACGATCCCAAAACACACGAGCATGATAACTTATTTATCATACAATGTCATTTTAAAATTTAATTCGAAAAAATGCCTGATAATACTATTTTAATAGTTGACGTTGTTTTAAGATTCGCGCATTGATATATGCAAATGAATAGAGCAATGACTCTGACGGTGAATTGACAAAATATAACTCCTCCTCATATATGCCTTTTATTGCCGTTTGAGTTATTTTGTCACAACTACAAAGTTTTGAAATTTTAAAAATCTATCAAATTCGATGTATTTAAAAATTAGACACATTTTAAATGGTCTTTGGCGGGATCGAACTGACATTCTTTAATCCGACGTCATCGAGAGGACGAGTCAATCTCACCAAGGGGCAAGAGTTGCTTCCCTTCGCCTACGTGACAACGGCAGCTTGCGTTGAAACACCGATTGAACGAACATTGGTGCCCGGAGAGCTAAACTAGATGATACTCTGTGGATTTCCCATTCCAAACTAAACAATATTAAAGTAAAGAACACCGAAGATTGGTAAATGAAGTGTTTGAACATGAGATTTGAACTGCCTTTGGTACCTGTGAGTAAAATTGTTCGGTTGGTTTCATTCAACCCGTGATGACAGTGTTTTGGCACTACTAAGTCATGCAAATGGCTAAATATCCATGCATTGTTGTTGTTATTTCTTAGATCAATGTCTATGCAATATATCTTACATATTGTTATGTCTCTCTCCGTTACTAAAGGCATTCAAAGTGTTAACGCTTGTGACGTCATCGGAATTTTCGAAAGAACTTCCGACCTTGACCTTTGAAATTTGCATCGGTATCCGTATATGACCCTTAGCCACGCCCAACGGATACCGAAAATATCCGTTGGCTTTATTATGCCGAGAACACTATCCATTGTATGATAAATGCTTATATGTGAAGTCAAAATTATTAAATATCCATGGTATACATATTATTAAATATCCATGGTGGAGCGCGGTGGTGTAGTGGTTAGCGTGCTGGCCTCTCACGCCAAAGACCCGGGTTCGAATCCAGGTGGAGACAACAAAGATTTGTGACCTGGGCTTTACACTGTATTGTGTCCTTGGGCAAGGCACGTTATCCACATTGCACTCAGTCTACCCAGCTGTACAATCGGGTACCTGAATATGGGAAGTATGGACCTATGTGGTCGCGCGGAGCGCTTAGTAGCGGCTCTGAAAGTACAATTCCTTCAGGGTAATAATGTACAGCCAGTGAGCAGTGCTTGCACTGGATATTAGGCTTAAAAAATTGTCATTATTAACATTATACATATTAAACTTTTCTCGTTTTATGAGGAATCACCTTAAGTACAAACTTATAGTTTCAGTTTCATTTTCTAGATTATTTCACTGATTTGTGTTACTTAGTATATCATATCATATATCCTTCACGGGGCAGGTGCGTCTCTTAATCTGACACGAATATTACCTACGAGGACAATCTTATCGGGTTCATATTTTTCGGGTATTTTTGGACTTTGGTCTCATTTAAGTAAAACAAGGTTTGGCTGCAATTGGTTTGCCAATTAACTAAAATAGAATTGCTCTCCGATCACGGCTGATTGTAAATCATTATAAAGTTCCCAGTTTTATATTTTCAAAATCAACGTAATGATAATCCTCAGTTACAATGGAATAAGTGGTCCAACGCTCTCCGAAATAGCACCTTTGAAGTTAATCAGTTTACAAATAATGCAGTAACCTTGATATTGATGCTAAGAGAATTAAAACTGTGGTATGTACTTAAGTTATTTTGGATTTAAAGAACTGTTCTCAAATATTCAAATGTCTATTTTTCTTTAAAGTTCTCAAAATAAAATATGTTTGTGAACTTTGAAGTTGTCAAAAAAATTATGTTTGTGGACTTTGAAGTTTTCATAATAGATTATGTTTGTGAACTTTGAAGTTGTCATCCTCTTTCTTACCAAAGCTATTTAGGTGCAAATTAAATTTGTTATATCACACAATTTTCTTAAATCTTACTAGGAGATTGTGAAAAATAACAGATACAAAAAAAAACCCATCTACAGTATTTTTTAAATTAAAATATAAAATTCATTGAATTAGTACTTAAATATTGCAACTGCACATCTAGTACGACTAAGTATTGAGGAAAGAAAACGAAACACTTACCTGCTGGATCCCTCCTTCTGCCATGTTTAGCGCCCAGTCCCTATCTTATTCCGTGACGCTTGCTCCCCGTGCAATATACACAGACTTTGTCTGACTACCACCTATCCTATTGGTCACTATTTTTGAAGAGCATTACCAAAAACCTATATGTGTTGGTACCAAAACGAAACAAGGATTTCAGGCGCAGATCTGTCGGTGCTTGGTTATGCATGATTGATTCCAATACATAGAACCTTAAACACTGGTAATACTTTGGTATAGTCAGGCAAATGGAAATATATTTTATCATTCACGAATTCAATAGTTCTTTCTCCTGTCCTTTCCCTTTTATTGTATGCACCCGTCATTGTATCGAGGCTTATTTAGATTGTATGATATCAATAGATATTTCATATAGTTTGTCATGTTCGCGTCTTCAATTATCTTTATTTGGCATTGATTCTGATTTGTGAAACAATGAACCGTAGAATACGGGATACGTACCAAACAAACACTGCATCATGACATTACCTTGTGATAACATTTTAAACAAGGTACACGGGTAGGAGAACGTTTTCAAAATTTATGTCGTCATTTTCCACAAAGGACAAAATTAATGTTTCATTTCCAGAGAATTAACAAACTCATGACCCAACCGGATTATCCGTAGTCAAGCATCAAACAAACGCCTAAGGTGACCATTTTTGTGTGCACATCTTTAAATCATTTGAAAAAAACTATATAGATTCGCTTAGTCAAACAGAACGTGGTACTTGAAATACATATTTTTATATTTAAAAGCTTTGTCTTGCCATTAGTACCACTTATTTTATTTTCGTGAAATGGCTTTATTTAGCTTAAATATGCTTACTTTAAAGTCTTTTGAAATTTTCGTTTTCATACTTGAAAATTTAGTAAGAAAGAAATAGATATCAAATGAAATTTAATGGAAAAAAATAATGGAATGAAGCCAATTAAAAGAGACGGAGACTGACACAGTTTGCAAAATATATCAAACATTCTTTTTACTTCCAATGTGAATTTTCAAAAATACAAAAACAACCTTTTCACCATGAATTTGCAGAAATTGTTATAAAATATTACGCTATCAATTAATCTAAACACGTATGATTAATACATTCAGACCCATGTTAGTTGGTCCCCTTGTAAGACGTGTATCGTCATTTTCAGCGAAGTCTTTTGTCATAGATTCTTCCTGGTTCATAACTAAGGCATATATCTGCTCCAATCACCCGTGCATATCTTCATTCAGGTCAAACTTGTCAGTTAGGGTAAGCGATATGACTTCCTGGACCCTCTGCTACAAACTGCTTATTCTTAGACAATGCCACGTTGAACCCTTTAACCCCTCCTATCTGTAACTGGTTTCTGAGGGGTTAAATGCTAACTATACAATGCTGTACAATAATCGGGAACCACACCAATACTGAGCTTTCTGATAACTGCTTTGATAAGTATTCATGTAAATACCCCCTCAATAACGGTAAAATCCTTTGATATTACCACTCACTACGCCTACCTCATTGAAATCAATAGTCAATGCCACTGTCACCTTTCTGATATATTCATTTGGGAGATTTTCATGATACATAAATGCAGAGAGAATTCAGCAAGGTACTACGCATAGGACATTGAAAAAAATCATCATTAAACGTTTATGAATAACATCAAACTTTACACGTTTAGACATATTAACAATACCGCATCTCCTATACCATTGACTTATAGCCCTTTGTATAATGGAAGGGGTATTATCTGTATCTATATACTTATTATTTAATATACTCTCCGTGATAGTTAACAATATGCCCAATTATCCTAATCTGTCTAATCCCGACAATCCTTACACTGAGTAAAGACAGAGTTATCGCTCAAGTGAACTGCACTCAGTACTCACCGCCAGGTGGCCTACTTATATGGTCATTGCTTTTCTGTCGGCCATCGAATCAAGTCGTGATCGATAGCTCTCTCTCTGTTTTCACAGTAATTGGATTAAATAGTGTTCGTTCGTGTCTTATTAGGTTGTTTATTGTGTGAGGGTGTTGGTCTGCTTCTCTCGAAGTAGTCTATCTCTCTTTGAGCAGCCTTATTGTTTGTTTGTCAGCAGTTGACTACAGTCAGTCAGCTGTTGTTTTGGTCGTGCTCGCTCTGCACGTGCAGTCCGTGCAGCTCGGTGCAGTTGGGGCCGCCTGCGCGTGCCGCCTACCGCTCGGGCTTGTCGCCTGTTGCTCATAGCGCTTGACCTTATCGCTTGTGGCGTGGGTGAGCTGTTATCGCCTGCCGCTTGCGCTTGCCGCTGTTGGGGATAGCGCTTGCCGCCTGTCTCCAGTGGACATAGCGCTTGGCGCCTGCCGCCTGCTTGGGGATAGCGCTTGCCGCCTGTCTCCAGTGGACTTAGCGCTTGGCGCCTGCCGCCTGCCGCCTGCTTGGGGATAGCGCTTGCCGCCTGTCTCCAGTGGACATAGCGCCTGCCGCCTGCCGCCTGCCGCCTGCGCTCACGCTTGCGCTTGGCGCTGGTCGTCTAGGGGGGCTTACCGCTTGCCTCGCGTCAGGCGTCACCTTGGATAGCGCCGGTCACTCGTGCTTGGCGCGTATCGTTATACCTTCGGAGGGTCGGAGGTATCCCCGCTTCCTTTCTTAGGGGCTTTAGCGCTTGCTGCGTATGGCGTCTCCATATTCAGCCTTCTTCGGCTACAAGAAGTCGGCGCGGTTCGATCCCCACACCCTTTGCCGGTTGTGTCGCAACCTCTGCTCGGAGGAGGATAGGTGCCAGGAATGCGCCGACCTCTCCGTGTCGGAGCATCGGGAGTATCGGTACTCTATCAAGAAGAGCGAGTCCCAGTACAAACTGAGGACGGCCAGGCGGCCCTCCGCGTCCGCTACCGCCACCGCTAGCTCCGGCGCCGCCGCGTCCGGTCTCGGGTCGCCGTCTTCAGACCTGGTGATATCGGAGGACATGGCGGAGTTCGATTTACCGGAGGAGAGGGGGGGTTCGGACCCAGACTTGGCCGCCAAGGGCACCCACGTCTCTCCCCAGGGCAGTGGGGGCGAGGTATCTCCCCCCAGGAGATCTTCTCCTGACGCCGGGTCCTCCTCAGACCGGCGTCTCACGCCTAAGAGGAAGAGGAAACGGTCAAAGTCAGGAGGAGGCCTTCTCCTCCCCCTCTGGACCCCAGGAAATTGACGGAGGATATTTTATCCTCAGTCAAGACCATGGTTTCGTCCATGTTGGACGCACGCAAAACTGGCCAGACTAGGGTTGACGGTAGGGACACCTCGCCTCCTACCTCCCCGCCGCCCTCGCCGAGGAGGAGGAGAGTGGTGGTCGTGTCACCGCCTGTTACTCCTTCTGATCGGGGTAATTCGCCCCTCCAGGTGACTTTCCAAGAGGGAGGGGGATCAACTTCCGAGAGGTCCACTCCCGAGACGAGCTATGTTGAGCCGCCGGCAGTTGATGCCCCAGATCTCAAGGAGAGATTGGCTGCCATCGCCGACTGGTGTCAGGTTGCGCTGGTTGAGGTCGAGGACGAGCCCTCCTCCACCAAGCTGGCCAGGATGGAGACATTCTGCGCCGAGGAGGAGGCGCCTTCCCAACGTCTCGTGGCTCTTCCGCCACACAGACTTCTACAGGCGGCGGGCAGGGATTATGACGCCAACGTCGCCGCGTCGGCGCCAGGCCGTCTCCTGCCCCCCCTGGTTTTGACTGAGAAGCAGCGCGCGTCGCTTCCAGTGAATCAAACTTCTCTCCCCCTCTCTCCCCCCGTTCTGGACGACGATATCCGACGGGTGGCCGCCCCCTCCGTCCCTCACCAGGTATCGGATGGCCACTTGAGCCATCTGGACAAGGAGGCGAGGAGTATTCTGGGGTTAGCTAACCACGTCGCGCATGCCTGCCAGGGTATGGCGTCTTTTGCGAAGGAGGCGGGGATGGAGGCGGGAGCGAAGGCTCTTTACCGCGGTTTCGGCTCTGTGGCGGGGAACATCGCTCAGATGATGTTGTGCGCCTCCCGCATCTCGGCGGGGGTCACAAATCTCAGGAGGGATGGGTTCCTTGCTCGGACAAACCTTCCGGCGGAGCTGCGGAATCGGTTGCGAGCTGCTTCCGGTACGTCTTCCACCCTCTTCGACGGGCAGATTGCCGAGGCTCTCCGGCAGCGGCAAGAGTGTCAGCAGCAGGAGTTGACCAACAGGCTGGCCGCTGGCGGGAACAGGTCTTCATCTCAGGCGAGCACGCCCAAGAAGAGGAAGGGAGGCGCTAACACTCCCGCTGGGAACTCCAAGACAGGTGGAGTTTCCTTTCGGATTGGGGGTCGGCAGGATAGAAGTTGTGACTTCAATGCCGGCCCCTCTCCCAAGCACACCCCCAAGAAGGGTAACCAACGTGGCAGGGGTCGCGCCTACGGAGGCACCCCGAGGAAGCAATGACATGTGGATGCCTCCCGAGTTGCCTCCTCAGGTTGTACCTCCGTGGGACGGGCCAGTGGGAGGCCGCCTCTCTCGATTTGCGGCCAACTGGGCTCAGTTGGGGCTCGATCCTTTTGTCTGCAAGGTTTTGGAGCGGGGGTTTCGTATTCCCGTAGCACACCGCCCCACGCTAACTTGTTCTCCAATGGAGCGGCCGCTAGAGCAGGATCGACTCGCGCTGACATTGGAACAGGTGGAGATCCTCATCTCCAAGCAGGCGGTGGAGGAACTCCCGCCCCAAAACCTCACCCCAGGATATTACTCTCCGGTCTTCGTGCGACCGAAGCGAGACTCGAAAAAGTGGTGGCTGATCCACGACATGAAGGAGTTCAACCTCTCCTTCCTAGAGCGGCCGCCATATTTTCGTCTCTTGACCGTTCAGTCAGTGATGCGATTGCTGGAGCCCTTGGACTCGATGATATCCCTGGATCTGCAGGACGCGTATCTGCACATTCCCATTTACCATGGGGATCGCAGATACCTCCGTTTCGTCCTGGCGGGTCGCCACTTTCAGTGGAACGTCCTACCGTTCGGGATATCGTCGGCTCCGTGGCTCTTCACTCGTGTGACGCAACCCATCGTTCAATACCTACATCGAGTGGACGTGCAGTTCGCGATGTATCTGGACGACGGGTTCACTCACAACAGATCCCCTTCTGTTCTGGAATCGCAACGAGACTTTGTGATAGCGCTGTTCAGGCGTCTGGGCTGGCTAGTCAACTTGGACAAGTCAGACCTGGAGCCGACGATGTCGCTGGTCTTCTTGGGAGCTCGCCTGGACACCGTGACCTACAAAGCCTTCGTCACAACAGAACGGATGGGGCGCTACAAAGATCTCCTGGGATTGGAACTCCGGGAGCCGCTGTCACTCCGCAAGTGGCAGAGGCTATTGGGGTTTTTGAGTGCAACCCAACACTTCACCCGAAGGGGTCGGTTGCAGCTCAGGCCCCTGCAGATTTTCGTCAACGCGCACGTCAGGGAGAAGACTTGCAGTCATGTCTTCGCGATACCGGTCGAGTTGAGACACCATCTCTCCTGGTGGCAGCAGGAGTCCAATGTGCTGGTGGGAGTGCCCCTCAGGCAGCCCGCACCGACGTCTCAGCTGTACGTGGACGCCTCCACCCAGGGGTGGGGAGCCCATCTAGATGCAGACCAAACGGCGGGGGTGTGGTCGCCAGCGCAAGCAAGGCGCCACATCAACGTCCTCGAACTGGAGGCCATAAGGCTAGCGATCAGCCATTGGTCAGGCCGCCTGCAAGGGCAGATCCTGTGTGTTCACACGGACAGCTCGGCGGCGGCCTGGGCGATAAACAAGCAAGGGTCAACCAAAGCAGACTCTCTACTTCAGCTGGTGGTGGAGCTGTTTCACCTAGTGGACAGTCTCGGACTCTCTCTCAGGGCGGTGCACATCCCGGGAGCCAAGAACGTCCTGGCCGACGCCTTGTCTCGCCCGGACAAACCTCCCTCCACGGAGTGGATGTTGCACCCGAGAGTGTTCGAGAGTCTGTGTTTGAGGTTCGGCAAACCTCACATAGACCTCTTTGCGACTCGGCTCAACCACCAGTTGCCGACATACGTGTCCCCTGTACCGGATCCAACTGCGTGGGCTCTCGATGCGCTCGCGTTAGAATGGGAGGGGATGGTCGCCTACGCCTATCCCCCACCCGCCATTCTGAGTCACGTGGTGGCGAAGGTACAGGAGACACAAGTAATTCAACTGCTACTCATAGCACCGTTGTGGCCAGCCAGAGCCTAGTACGTTCCCCTGCGGAGGATGTGCCGTCAAGACCCCTTTCCCCTCCCCCTGAGGTGGGACCTATTGATGAGCAAACCAAGCGGGCGGGTTCACGAGAACCCCCAGGCTCTCCAGCTTCACGCCTGGTTTGTCTCCAAAGGGGCCTGACAGGGGCAGGTTTCTCTAAATCCGTTGCCGAGGCGGTCGCGTCCTCTCAGAGACCCTCCACGAGGAATCTCTACGATGCTCAGTGGGGTGCCTTCGCCACCTTCTGCGCGAAAGAGGGGTACGCTATCCAGGCAGTAACGGTCCCGCAGGTGGCTGAGTACCTGGTATACTTACGAGAGGTGAGGAAGCTTAAAGCATCCTCAATTAACACAAACCTGGCGGCGGTCATGTCAGTCCTTAGGAAGCGTGACCCCCAGGTTGACATCTCGGTCCTTAAGGACCTCATTAAGACCTACCGGAATGAGGACGGGCGGAGGAAGCTCAGACCTCCAGAGTGGGACTTGACAGTGGTGCTCAACCACCTCAAGTCGGACCACTACGAGCCGTTGACGGAGACGACACTTCTCCGTCTCACCATCAAAACAGCCTTTTTGGTGGCGATGGGGTCCGCGGCCAGGATTTCAGAGCTTCATGCTCTCCAGGCAGACCTCTTGCGTTTTGATGTGAGAGACGGGGGGTCGGCCACTCTGGGGTTAGTGCCTGAGTTCATCTGCAAGAACCAAGCCGCAGACGAAAGGGGGAGAACCTTTTCGTTGCCGTCCCTTTCCGGTAGCATAGATCCGACGGGCGAGGATCGGCTCCTCTGTCCAGTGAGAGCCCTGCGGGTCTACACTGAAAAGACCAAAACGCTTCGCCAAGGGAGGAGGAGACTCTTCATTCCTCACTCCCAAACTAGTGATCGAGAGATAGACAAGCGTCAGCTCAGTGTCTATCTCCGCTCGGCGGTGTTGGATGCCTACAAGGCCGCGGGTCTAGACCCGCCGGCGAGGTCCAACCCACACGAGATTAGAGCCATCTCAGCTACGATGGCTCTACACAGCAACATGGCAGTGGCGGACATCATGGCCGGCTGTTTCTGGAAGTCCGGCCTGGTGTTCGCCAACCACTACCTTCGAGACGTATCAAACGAGGATATTGAGGGAGTTCATCGGCTGGGCGCACAGGTGTACGCCCAGCATCGAGTCCCTTCGGTCGCGTACCGGAGAAATCAACTTCCCCCTCGTTAGTTCGCCTGCCCTTGGGCCAGTTTGTGAATAAATCTGAGTCTCGATGATCTTAGTGGTGTGTTTGTTGTTTTTTAGTTAGTTGGTGACCATGCGGGTTCGCGTCCCTTCGCTTAGAGCGGTTGGGTCAAGGTTAACCCCTATGGGTTACAGGGGAACCCCTTCAGGGGGGTCTCTCTGATTACATTGATTGGTTCACCAATTTACTTCTTTGTTCCTTGTTAAGACAGAGCTATCCCTCCTAGTGGCCTCTCGCTCCCCTCCACCTCTGTGGTATTCGGGCATATTGTTAACTATCACGGAGAGTATATTAAATAATAGTATGTTTTTGTTTAAACATCATTATTTATACTCACCGTTGATAGTAAACAATCGTAAGTTCCCTCCCGGCCTCCCCTCGGTCGCGTTCGGCTTCGTGTCTGTCCGTCAGAAGAAGCAATGACCATATAAGTAGGCCACCTGGCGGTGAGTACTGAGTGCAGTTCACTTGAGCGATAACTCTGTCTTTACTCAGTGTAAGGATTGTCGGGATTAGACAGATTAGGATAATTGGGCATATTGTTAACTATCAACGGTGAGTATAAATAATGATGTTTAAACAAAAACATACTATAATAATTGATTATTTTCATTTATTCCCTCTAACCTCTGTTGTGTGTAGAGCACGTTTGAAACAGAAATATTTAATCCTAAATCCTGATTGGTCGGAATCAAACTCGAGGCGAACACACAGCGATACATTCTCTACCCACAGAGATAGCTCAAGTCATCTTGAACCAAACCTAAATACGAAGAAGCCAAGTTTGTGGTATTGAAAGGGGGAACCTAATTGGATGCAATCACAATGCGACTGAACTAAACTTTATTTACACTCAGGCCGCAGGCAGCGGCATATGAGGATACACATGATACATATTGTAATAAATAATACATTAGTTCAACAGGTAATGTACAATCATGAATTTAAAGAGTTATATGCAAGTGAAGATATTATAAAAATACTAGTATGGATATGTATGTATGTAAATTTATATAACACAGAGGTGATATCTTATGTAAAAATTCCTAGCGATACATTTCAAAGGCATTTGAGATAACTAACAAAACATAACTAATTTTCTTAATGTCCCTATCCGCTTATTATTGAATAAAGTCTTCATTTTATATAAAAAAAAATAGGTTTTTCGCTGCTCAAAGGTCATTATTGAGGCAGCAACAACGAGGCTATTGAATCATGGCAAAGGTGTCAGTGACAACAACCACCCTTCCATGAGAAAAGTGTTTTACATTGGGTGATTTTTTTCAAATGGTTTATGGTGAATTTAGACTGTTAGGGGAACCTACCGGGAACTAGGGAACTAGGCTTGTTGGAACAGTGGTTGGATCAAGATGACTTGTGGATAGAGGATGGCGGCGAAATTGTTTCAAATAAATAATGTTAGCTGTTCCAAACTGGTTGATAAGACTCGGCTCTAAATCCGATTTGTTTTATACCAGACCACTCATGGAGTCGGACATGTTGAACAGTAATTGATTGGATATTGAAAGACAGAGAGTAACGTAGAAAGAAGTTTCTTAGCCTCTGTCATCCTCGACCAACGTTTTAATGCTCTCTACCATCTCTACTGACTTGCCCTTTCTTCAGTCTTGCTTGAACTAATAACTCATATAAAGGGTCTTGAAATGAGATGATTGAAAATTGTTGGATGTTAAACATCCTCTGACGAAAGATCAGGTAAATGAATTTGAAATTTCAAGGGATGTACCCATCTGGAAGGCTGAGAACAGGAAAGCATGAGCAAAAACTGTCAGATTTTTTCAAAACGATAAGTATTTCTTAAAGACATGTCTTTTGAGAGCTGAAATCGATAGCGGGTAATATCAGTTAATATTTATATGAAAAGTCCAATGTGTGATATGAAGTGGAGCATCGACCCATATAACCATCTCTGTTGATGTGAATGATATTCGATGACGTATCATGTCAGTGTCCACCGATGTATGCCCCTCCATAGCTGGATCTCCCCGAGCCTTCAAGAGCGAAGTAAGACGCCATCATCTCAAAATGAACCTCGTCCCGCGGACAAAGGTGCTGCACAGCCATTAGAGATATAACGTTCTGGTCGATGCTTGGCGATATCTCTGCATACCCCTTTGCTGCGATATGGGAGTCTTTCATCAGGTACAGTTCGTTGTAGTCAATCCCTCCATAAGAGATATCGATATCAGCCCAGAATAGGTAAAGACCTCCAACGGGTGCAGTGAAGATGCCTGTCGTGGCGTTGTACGCTTCTCCCACGTTGAGTTTGACCGTGTCAAAGTTCAAGGTCGTCCAACCCGATTTCTTCATAGACTGGACAACCTCAAATGCAGCAGAGAATTCGTCTTTATCTACAAAATGAGGATTTTCGACGACATTATTAAAAAGCAATTCGAATGACGTGATCAAAAGTAAACATAATCTGAGATAAATCCTATCATTTATATTACCTGTTGATATATGTATATTACGTTTTATGGCGTCGTTATGAATTTGTCTCTTATAGCTTTTTGATCCGTGTTCATGGATAAGGTCTTTGTGAAACTCTGTGCACAGACTCCTTGGCTAGTTCGGATAATAAATTGTAGCTTCGGTGGCCCTGTTGCCCCTAGTTAGGGCCACAGGGGCTATACCCTTAAAACCTATTTACATCTTCTTCTCCGGAACAATAAGGCCTAGAAAGCTACAGACTCCTGGACTAATGAGGATAAATAATTGTAGATTCTATGACCATGTGGCCCTTACTAAGGAGGGAACCACATTGGTCACACCCTAAAGCAAAATCAAATGTAAAGCCTGATAAGCTACAGAGCCATCGGCTCTATTGTTAATTGGATGAAGTCATGAACTATAACCTACTCATTATCATACAGAATCAACCAGACAATCGAAACAATCCATTGACAAGTCGACAATTGTTATTCGTCCTTATGTATGATGTAGAGACGAGGTTCTCGTAATTCGATGCCAAAGCTGATCTTGTTCACTGTACCATTACGTATTGACTAGATAGAGTTTCCTAATCCAAAGTCCATAGCTGGCACAAAGGCGTAATGTGATAACGCAGAAACGCCTTATTACATTACCCAATTACGTGTTTAGTCAAGTTTACGTAAGTCAATCCAAATTTTTAAATTTTATTAATTTCAAGACAATGCTAAGGCCAAACTCTGCATTTGAATATCTGTATGATCTCTGACTCGCTGACCACATCCTCGATGAATCCAGCTATTAAAAGGTTTTCAAGTTCAAGTTAAGGCTGTTATTAGCTTTATCACATTACTTCATTATTTTGTTAATAATTGAAATCAAATTATCATATGCTTGTAACATATTTAGGCTTAAAGAAGTTTACTGAAATTACTCAATTAGAAAAATTAACATATAGCAGTTCATGACACGTAACGCTATATTTAAGTCAACATGTGGTCAAAGATTTCCGATCTGGTTGACTGTGGTTAAAGAGTATTAACATTGGCTACCTTAAAAAGCCACTTTGTGAGTTGTTTTAGGTTACATAACAAACTTCATAAAACATGTCATTTGACGGAAAATTGACTTTTTGTATCTCATAAATGCCATTTTGGGATTAATGTGTTAGCTGTCTTGAATTTATGTAATGAAGTATGCCATTTACTATTGTTGAATCAGAGATACAATTTATTGTGAAAATCACGGAGTGGCTCTTTAAGTTATTTTCATTCTACATGCAAGATCAACAAAACAAAATCGCACTTACTGATAAGGTCGGTCGTGTTCGCTGTCGATTTACAGGAACAGGTTCTATCATCAGTGGAAATGTTAAACACCTCTTGTTCAATTTTCCTTAATGTGTTGTTCATAGAGTCTATATGCTGATTTAATAAGTCAGTTCTATCATGGTTTGAGTTTATGTCAGTTTGCGTCACATTAAAGCTTCTTTCCGACATGGTAGTCATGTTGAATAGACGGAATTTCAGATCGTTAATTTCGGTTGTGAGGTGAACGTCAGAAACGTTTGACTTTGGTATATTGTTTAAGTCATTGCGAATCATCGCGATTTCAGACTTCATAACCGCAAGGTCATAACTGTTATTTTGGCATTCTATAGCAGTCTGTGTTAGGCTTTCAAGCTCCGATTGAAAGCCAGCATCTGTTATGGTAAGATTGACACCTAAGTGAGATTTAAGATGTTCGATTTCAGACTTTGCTTGGTCCAGTTCGATCTTCAGAACAATGACACCCTCTTTAGTGATGTTCACAGTCACTTCCAGCGACTCTAGCCTCGGTTTCACATCTCCACAACCACTCTGGTTCTTCAGAGCCTCGATTTCATCCTCAGCCTGCCTCAGTTCGTATTTCACTGCATTCAACTCGTCTGTGGTAACACTTAGTTCCCCCTCAACCTTGTGAAGCCTTTCTGTAACATGCGTCATCTCAGCCTAAATGTAAAACATAAAAATGGGTCACTGATTCTGTTGCTCATTAGGCACTATAAATTCATGTTAAAAAAGTAACATATACTTGAAAACTTTTTAAGATAATTTAACAATTTTATTTAGATATAAGAAAACTAAATGATAACGCATTCGTATGAGATGTTGCAACATGTATCGATCTCACCATTGATTCGAACCTATGCCATGTTTCTGGGAATGGGGCATATGTATAAAACGCATATCTCATTCGTTACTCTTGTTACCGTGATGATACATGTTTCTTGCTCAGCAGGTCCAAACCCTGAATCTAGTAGGGTAAAAGGTCACGAACATCAGCCGTCTATACTGCAGTGCAACACTGGCACGGGTAAGTTAAAATCAGAGAGGGGGCTGTTGGAATGCTACAGATTTGGGTGCCACAGAAAGATGTTGTTAGGTGCCTAATGTTCAGTGCATCGACAATAACTGCACCATAATTTTTCAGGAAATCGTCTCTATCCATGACACCTCAGGACAGACACATACGGCGTTGTCACCAGCACACTCGATTTGCCTGGCACCACAACTGGGCGCACAGAACATGATAGGCGCCATCGGAGGCAGATCAAAGGTGGGGGTGACTGGCACTGAGGCAGATCAAGGGTGGGGGTGATTGGCACTGTGTTGAAGACTGACCTTGTTACTGTTCGTGTATGCGCTATGTGAACTTGGTTTTTGGCCAGTTTCACTTTTACAAAGATCAAAGGTTTCTTTTGGTTTTTTTTACAGTCATCTACCCCACGCTGCAATATTGACACATTACTGTTTAACATCAAGCCCAATTTAAAGGTTATCAACACTGGTCTGCTGTTTCTCAAGATCTCAATTCAATCGAAATTCTCAGGGATGAATCGGATCGGCAAAGTTGAATGAGTAAACGTAATTTACTAGTGACACAACGCTGACAATTTCCATTTGACGTGTTTTTAACTTGCAAATGACAGTGAAGTGATTTTGTAATTATTCATCTTGTCATATGGTTTTTCATTTGTTCAGATCTCGACAATGTTGGTGTTGCGTTTTCAAAGTGTTTCAGTATGTGATAGTATAAATATCAGAATTAGTCAAATTGTAACATACATGTATATAGATCATACTCCATGAACACATGTGTGAATGTGTTCAGTCAAGAACCTCTTGCTCTTTAGAAGAATATGAAAACATGATTTAGGATATAACTTCCAACGCCTTTATCAGGTACCACGGAGTCATAACATTTACAGTATTGTGTTTAATCCTACTCATAGTTTCCCTCTGCAGTTTAATGCAGCCATACTTGAGAATGAGTCTAACAGCTGTTGGGCTGAGATATAAAAAGGTAGCAAAGTGAATAAGTATTAGCGACAAAGATATGGCATGAAGGAAACAATTTGTTTTCATTTTTTATCATTTCTTTGAAAATATTTTTTTCAGTTTTGAAAGACAACATGTCCCGACTGTTTTGATGAGTATAGCAGGTTTCCCAAGTGACAAGAGAACTCCTACCTGGAAACTCTGCATGATGTGTTGTAGCAGTGAGATCTGATCCTGGATATGGTCGCCGAGCACTGAAGTCCATGGAGGACAGATTAGTAGTAGGAACAACAACGCCATTTGAGAGTTTACAGCAAGGAAATAGGTCGGTTTGTGTCATGTTGATAAGACTGATTCGTATAGCTGGTCCTTACTGATAAGAATAACTAAACGCCTAAATTAAATTAAATGTGTAATCTTAAATTTTCACGAAAATATACCTACATCTACGTATTGAGAACTGTGTTTTTTTGTCGTTGGTAAATTATATATGATATACAGTCATGTATATGTTAAACAGTGTGTCTAACGTTATGTTTTCAGTATTTATGTCTAAATGAATCAGAAGTTGTTTAGCATGTTAAATACAAATCACATTTATTTAAGCTTTGATAACAGTATTGCTACTTTCCAGGGCACTATCAGGGGCAGAAGCTTACTGTCCCTACACCTCCCGAACAGACGCAAGTCGAGGTTTTCCATCAAGATTAAGACTTATGCATTTTAACGGTGGCATTACCGAATCGATTAGCATATATCTGATAAGGTTTATTAACACAGGTATATGTCACCGCAACAATAGATAGAAGTATCACATATCGCGGGTAGATAATGCTTGTCAAAGCAATTGGTCCACTCAAAAGCTTTGCCCAGATAGTATCGCCAATATCGTAGGCTTATATGCAATTTATTTTGTTGGACACATAAGATTTGTCTTTTCAAAGAACGTATGCCATAAAACTGTACATAAATAGAGGTGCTCATGCTCGTGTGTTTTGGGATCGTAAATATCCTGCATTAGCAATAAACATTGTATTTTGCGAGCCTTGGCGAGCTAAATACATAGTGTTTATTCCTAATGCAGGATATTTACGATCCCAAAACACACGAACATGATAACTTCTTTATCATACAATGTCATTTTAAATTTAATTCGAAAAAAATGCCTGATAATACTATTTTAATAGTTGAAATTGTTTTAAGATTCGCGCATTGATATATGCAAATAAATAGAGCAATGACTCTGACGGTGAATTGACAAAATATAATTCCTTGTGTATGCCTTATATTGCCGTTTGAGTTATTTTGTCACGACTCCAAAGTTTTGAATTTTAAAAATCTATAAAATACGATGATTTTAAAAATTAGACAACATTTTAAACGGTCTTTGGCGGGATCGAACTGACGTTCTTTAATCCGACGTCGAGAGGACGAGTCAATCTCACCAAGGGGCAAAAGTTGCTTTCCTTCGCGTACGTGACAATGGCAGCTTGCGTTGAGACAGCGATTGAACGAACATTAATGGCCGGAGAGCTAAACAAGATCATAGTCTGTGGATTTCCGAATCCAAACTAAACAATATTAAAGTTAAGAACACCGAAGATTGGTAAATGACGTGTTTGAACATGAGACTTGAACTGCCTTTGGTACCTGTGAGTAAAATTGTTCGGTCGGTTTCATTCAAATCGTGATGACAGTGTTTTAGCACTTCTAAGTCATACATATGGCTAAAGACCCATACAGTTTTGTTGTTATTTCTTAGATGAATGTTTATGCAATGTATCATTCATATTGTAATGCCTCTCTCCGTTACTAAAGGCGTTCAAAATGTTAACGCTTGTGACGTCATCGGAATTTTCGAAAGAAGTTCCGACCTTGACCTTTGAAATTTGCATCGGTATCCGTATATTACCCTTAGCCACGCCCAACGGATATCAAAAATATCCGTTGGCTTTATTATGCCGAGAACATTATCCATTGTATGATAAATATACTTATCTGTAACTGGATATGGCGTTCGCTACTTATGTTTTTCCATATTATGTAAACATCATGAAAATTGGACTTTTGAGTTCAATTTCTCTCGGGTTGAATTTCCAAAATCGAAAATTAATTTGTATCGAGCTGACAAATCCACAAGTGACTCCAGCGGGTTTTTTGCGGTGTCTGCCACGTTCTAACGTCAGCTGTAGAAAGGGAGACGACTCTAAATTCCTCGCGATTGCGATCTATTTTTCGCATTCGTAGCCTAGGGTTCCAGGTTTTTGTCCTTGACGACGGGCTGATACAGGTTATCTGCCCTGCGGGCTGATACAGGGTGCTCGACGGATGGTGTATAATGCATTCAAAATCTCTGTATTTATAAGCAAGTACATGATAAAAATTACTTTTCCATTTTGGAAATTCAACACCCGAGAGAAAATGAACTCAAAAGTCGCAACAGGCGTAACGTCAGGAGCTTTGACTATCGGTAGGTGTCAGTCTAACGTTAAGCTAAATGGATACTTTCGGCCACTCATATATATGTTAATGTTATGAATTAAATTTCTAAAACAATAATTTTTGTTGTTTCTTTTGTAAGTATATATGATAAAAATAATATAAAATGGCTATCTTCATATCACAATTTGTATCAGCCCTCGACCAATATTTGGGTCTCGGGCTGATACAGAAAGTGATATGAAATTACCAATATAATACTATATATGTAACTAACGAATGTTTGAACATACCGACTGCTACATACAAAAAGGACATGATCCGTGTTACGAAAATGTGTTAAGTTACAGATTTCCTAATTTTATAAATCTTTAAAAGAATCACTCTTGGGGGTAGAGTTACATAATATTTAAAATGTAGTTCACAGGTTCTGTTTCTTAATAATCTCATATCGGGAATAAATACATCTCAATGGATTAAGACACACCAAACATTAACAAAAGTCTTGAATACCAAACTGTTTTTTTTATTTCTCTGACCCCCTGATATTTATAAAAATTGCATTTTCGTCTGGCTGCCATTTGCAAAGTTCGAATTTGTTAAGTTGAAATTCGTGGTTAAAAATGTCCGTGGCACGTATGTCGGCTAACAGATCTAACAGACTGACAAAATATATCTGTTCATATGACAATAAAAATTATAATTCTTTAAGCATTTTACCCTTATATATATCTTGCAATTAGTACGACCGAATATTGATAAAGTTTAAATATTATAAACTGGCGATTTATTCTCTCCTACAGAGGTAAATTGAGTCATGTCCCCTCCACCGCTGTTGCAAGTAGTCAGATATCAGATTTCAGATGTCAGACGAATTGTGATTGCATAGAAATGAGTACGGCATCTGAATTGGCAATTTTCCCCCACAGAGGTATGTTGCTACAGTTTAGGCATATGTTCACTTGTTGAATAGTTATATGGGTACAACTGCATTATGTTTCATTTACGCCCCATTTTGATTTCAACAAGAGCTGATATTGCAAACAAGAAATAGGGTCAAGCAAATAACTTTCTGGAGTCGATGGACATTCAAACGCAGTCACTAGAGCATATTGCAAAGACCCGCACCTGAATAGCAATCGAAGAGCTTAATATTATACCCTTGAATGTAACGCGATCTCGGAGTACCGACACAATGTACTTGTAAATGACGGGGCTCTCCCTCAACAAACCATTATACGCTTCCATATAAGGAACAGAACGATTCAGAGAACCGCCGTGCCCTGGCAGAGACGTGACCCCGTTCTTTTGTCTCTTAACAAATGCATACTAACAACGGTGAACGCTAGCACCTTGTCCAGTTAAAGGGACAGTCCTATCGGGGTTTTATAAAACAATTTTCAAGAATACTTTCCTTGTTCAATTTAAGATATTCTTAGGACATGATCATTTCAACACAAAATACCTCGATAGAACTGTCCCTTTAAGCCATAGTGTCACCGTGGTGAAGCAATTGTTGAACCATTATTTCTGGAATAAAATGTCAAAACTATGCCATGCGATACCTTTTTCTTACACAAAATGAATTAAAGGTGTTCACATAAAATGGCCGCCAATGGATCTTATATGAATCGTCATACATTGTCCTCTGACTATGGATGATTGGCTTGTGTAATGATATTTTTGACACTATTAAAATAATATATTAAGAATTAAGTTACAATTATCAGTGAAAATTTTAAAATATAAAATTATCAAAAAACGTTCTACTGTCCCTTTAAAATAGTGTCTGTTGAACAAGAAGTATTGACCTTTGCAGGAAATGATCTTTTTAGAGACGTTCAACAGCGACAATAGGATTTGAAGTCGGGATTGTGATCGAAAATTAGACAATGACGCGCGCCGAAAGTTATATAAAGCAGCCATAATGACAGGTTTTATCATGGGTAAACCTATAATTCCATTAGGGGATAGAAATGTGAGATATTGTAGAAAAATATAATTCATTGTGACATCGACGTTCGTTTCGGAGAAAAACAATACGTGTTTGATTTGTGTGAACATCGCGGAGTGGCTATATAAGGAAAACTTTTATTAAAATCGAAATTTTCAAATCAATCATATTTTGAAACGTTGGTTTCAAAGGCATAATTACCGCAGCGGACCAAATTTTAGGGAATTAGATATAGAACGGTCATATCTAACTATCATTAGATATAAACGAAGGTTAGACAAATACCGGCTAATGTATCAACATTATGTGAGTCGCGACTGCCCGTAGAAAATCGATCCTAACGGCAAGAGAAAAGTGAAGACCATTTTCCGAGGCTATGAATTTGACTTTATTACTCTCCCGTTGAAGATATCGCTGTTTAATAAATCTACAATGTTATTACACATTGTGTAATAACATCGCGCGCTGACCGAATGATGTGACGTAATGGTGATAATGTCAGCGGGCCGGCCGCGACAGTCATGTTGGCGATTTTCTTTGGTTTTTTTACGATGTTATTAAGCAAGTAATAAATAAAATACTAAACTCGGTCCCGTTTCATAACATTTTTATGAAACTCGTGAATGGTTTAGGTATTTAACTCGCTTTCGCTCGTTAAATACCAACCCATTCACTCGTTTCATAAATATGTTATGAAACGGGACGTCGTTTAGTATTCTCTATGTACAAGACATGCTTATTCTGTATTAGTTTTTGTACTTAATTACAGGCATATGACATCTAGTTCGTCGCCCCTGTGACCTTTTTAATCTAACGGGTCGTCTTTAGTTCAGACATCATGTGGTAAATGGTAAACTTGAGTTGGGTAAGAGATTTGGGATTCACAATATAAATGAAATATATATCTTTGCTTAAACCTTTACAAATTAAGGTATATTACAAGGCTCCAGATACTCCTTGGAAGTAAAATAAGTGAAAAGATCCTTATTAGCCCCAAAATAGCCTATTTCAACGAGAAAATGTGTACAATGGTTCACTAACAGCATCTTATATTTGGCTTGTACTTGAATTGGAACTTGTTGTCAGTCTCAAAATGCATATGATAACATAGGGACATGTAGAAATCCGCAGATTACTTCAAGGAAAGTTTGTTTTGACGAACCTTTACGAATGATTAAGTCATGATCTGGGTTTAGGATTCACGAGGTTAACCGTTAAGTCAAACATGTATATATAGCTGCAGTAATTCTGCATATAGGTAAATAGGATATTGATTTCAAACGGGTAGGCTACTTGGATTTCATGAATCACGTGTATAATGTCAATCGAAGCTTGACCACATAATTCTTATTTGGCAGTCATGTTTCAGGTGTGTGTCGCTTAAATTAAACAATGAAATCACACGTCATCACGCAAGTGTCAATCATTACTTAAACTCGTAACATTATATCAAATTTACTTCGTCAGTTCTTTAGCCCACTGCGCCTGATCTTGATTCGCCAAACAGGTATCTCTTCAATGATGTTACAAATCAATAATACAAGTTTGCCAAAGTCTGCACTGCAGCCTTGGGTGAGAATGCGGTGATTCAATGTTAAATTCACATCATGGAATAATATTCATATCAGAAAATCCAACATGTAGCCTCAGTTATATACCTGAGAGGACACCGTCACTTATCTTTTTGAATGTCTCAAATACACTGCTATTAGAAATTACTTATTTCATTTCAGTTATGGATACAACATATATGATACTCTATTTGGAAATACTGATTTATCACCATTAATAAATCCATGTTTAATAAACACAATCCATGACTTTATTACCACATTACAACGATAGAAAGTTTTTGATTGTGTAACTATTAAATGATATGTTTGTCACATAAATCATGTTTTGCTACGGAGATTCATTGATAAGACTCTTGGCTTATTTGCCGACCTGATCCTGTATATCGACAGAAATAACTATCAAAGATAAGGGAGATGCACTCAAACCATGATAAATGTCGGTACAAAGCAGCAAGCTTTACATGAGATGTATTGACACCAGTGCGTGCTGTGCGTTATCGGGAAAACTTTCTCTTTAGCGTTTATACATACCTGTCAACTTTGGTTTATTCTGTTAGACATATAGGCTGTCAGGTTGACAAATCAGAAATTGGCAATGATCTAATTGACAAGTTACGGTCTGCTCTAAAGTTTTGCGGAGTCTTTTATGTGAATACTGCGTGGCGAAACCTGACAAGTGGAACGATCATTTGGTCAAACGATGCCTCCATCTAAACAATTCCATTCAGATAAACATCTATCGTTGATATTTAGGACACACAGGGTTGCGTTTCTATAGCACACAAGCGTCCATTTCATGCCAGAGAACACCTCAACAAGTGCTGTGTTGTGTGACATGGCATGATTACAGGTATCTATACACTAGCAAACTTATCGAATCAATCGTATATGCTTGCTCTGCAGAGTTGAGTGGAGCGGAATCACTTCGAGAAATCAAGACTATGTCATAATAATTATGTTGTATCTATAAAGCGCGCCCCCTAGCATATAAGTGCGTCCAATTGGTACTTCGACAAGTGCAGAATGCACCATATCTCTATATGTATCAGATAGACAGTCGTATGGCACATGTTTTTATCCTACCATTTTACGTAAATGTATTTTGACAAAGGGTTTGTGCTTTGCCCTGTTGTTTCGACAAGCCTCGGATATTAGTTACTTTTATCAACTTCGTTTATATATTTATCAGAAGACACTTGGGTGAGATTCTCTATCAACACCAATATATAAACAAAACAAATCAATTTTAGATTAAGCGAGGCAAAGCGCTCCCCCTGGGATTGAGGGTAGCACTCGATATGTTCATCACCGAAAATTATTAAAGCACATAATTACAAATTCCATTATATATATTATAGGTGCTCGAGAGTCCAATGGTCCTTTTTTTGTTTCAAATTAAACATTTGAATAAAGACATATCAATTTCTTATAGCAAAAACCTGTTTTTCGAATATATTTTTAAAATCGTACGTTCGCAACTCACACAAAAGATGGGTCACATCGCTTCCTAATGTTTGCTTTCTTTAGTTTGTAATGATGAAGTACGCCATTTGTCGATCATTAAGAAGGAGAAAACGCTTAGTCACTTTGCCCTAGGGGCGCGCTTTGCCCTCATTAATAGCATATACATTTGTAGTTCGTTGATTTCAGACAAACTTCGTCTCTGTCCCTGCAGTCGCCGACCAAACACTTGTCAAAGCCAAATACACCAGCCTAAATGCAAATTGTAATAAACATCTATCCGCTTGTAAAATGTTTATGTCTTTTTTTACCTGAGACACTGCGACTGAATTCTCTTCTGAAATTCGTGACATTTCAGTTCTATATTGAAACTCTGGTCAAGAATGATAGATTAGAATGATAGAATTCAACATCCAACTTGTCGTCATCATTGCAATATTAATGGAACTATAGTTTACTCACTTCCTCCTAAAGCCGTTAACTGACGAGTCTCGGCGGAGGGACCAGCTATCACCGTTATCAGACTATTAGCTGTTGTGGAGCTCAGTTGTTGAACGATCGTATTTTATGTGCGCTTCAGATTTATTATTCTATGCACACCATTTTTAGTTTCTGATTTCAATCAAAGTAATACAACTCAGTAAATGTGAAAACATAAGCCCTCTTCTAGCTTGTCAATACTGAACCGTGTACAATCCGTTCTCCTTGTTTACCATGTGACCAAGTCGAAGACAAAAACCGTTACTGCTGAGGCAAATGATCTAATGGAATATTGTTCAATGTGTCGGTCAAATTAAATAAAAAGTAACATGTTTAAGGACCTGTCATTTCTTCCTTGCTTGGCAGTCGTCGTTGTAAGGAAAGATCAAGGCTCAACTAGTGTTTTTGTTTTGGTTACAAACCTTCACTCTCTACCACTTTATTGCAAAGAGATGGCAGAAGATGAAAGTTATTAATTCACTAAGAAGCCTGTGTTTTGTATTTTACAGGCACGATTTAAGCACCTGCAATGCTACCTGTCGAGAGCATCGCGACGAATTAAAGAATTGCAAATGCACGTAATGAATGAAATCATTTTCAGCATTTTACAAGTTTATGTCCCGATTCCAAGAGATTTGATCAAGTTAATAAAATGTGTAAGATTTTGTAAGTAAGCCGGAAAAACGAGTGCTGTGATTAAGATCCAGTTTTCTATCGTGACACTAGCCATCACTATCATTTTATGGCGCTTCAATTGTATTATTGTTATGTATTGTATTATACATGTATTTATATATGATGATGCATGTACATGTACAATGAGCCCGTGGCCTCTTTACGTAAATAAACACAGTTTCATATATAGATTAAGATGGCGAATGTATTCAGTCTCATAGAATCGGGGTTGGTTTTTACCACTTTCACGAAACCACTCGTTACTAATTCTTCTTTCCATTATCCGTTGAGTTTTCTCTGTTTTCACAAACCAATATTGATATATGCGTCAAGAAGGTGGTGTGACGACTTAATATGGGAAAGTGCGGTCTGCAAAAGAAACAAATTCGTGTACTTTCGATTCGTTGGACTCGAACCTTTTAATTAAATTTTTCCAACTTCAGCGTAGCAACAGCTCACAGTGTTCAGATGATACCATCACAGGTAGTACAAAGCAAGTCATGACATAAACGCAAAAGATGAATTTGGACTTGTCAAGGCATAAAGTGTATATTTTACGTCCGCTTCTGTAACGTCATACAGACGCTTCTCGTGCAGTTAAAGTCAAAGAAACCATGACAAAACATGTATTATCCCACATTTAACTTACTCAACAACGTTTCTGTTACAAAACTAATTATAAGATCACAAGAAAAGCACTAGGTATCCAGAATCCTCACTTATCCTTTACGTAACGAGTTACGTACGACTCTACATGTGTGCAAGTGTACAATGAAGTACAATGTTCTCAAACATTTATAAGTCTCATGCTGTGGTCTTAAGGCAAAAGCTTATAGAATCAAAGGTCAGGAAAAGTAGGAGTTTAAATGGGACGCAAGTTGTGAATATAATAATTTCACCTCAACAAGAGATTTTATTCAAAATGTGCTCATGTTCATTCTGCTGGGTACCTGGTTTGTAAGTAAAGAGAATTAATGTCGATAGATATCCATAAAGAGACTTATTTGGCATCACGTGTGCATACTGACATGGAGTTGAGAATGAAAGTAGAACAATGTCTGTCCTAACACTGACCCAATAATGTGTGTAGCACTTTGAACATGATGTTTAAAGTCATTGTTATAGAAGATCCCCATTTCGTAAATTTCCGATGCACTACAGAATTATAACATGTACCGATTTAGCACTCAATATTTAGACCCATTGTTTTAATTTCGCTAGTCTATACAGACAAGTGATGCGTTGATGTACTTTTATTTCGATACTCTGAGGCCACAGGCCTATTAGTCGGAAAGACAACTCACTAGTGCAAAAATGTTCTACAATCTTTAAACAGAAATATAAAACCTCAATATGACAACAGTATTTTTCGTTTTTCAAATGCACAAAAAGTAATTTTGCATTTACGATGACACGTATTTTCCTTGTAATTACTGTTAAGTTTAAATGACCATTCAGAAAAAGATTTGATGTTGAAATTGATGCTGGCGAAAAGAAGAAATAGCTAACTTTGTTTCTAGGTCTGATTTGATTGTATGTATTGCGATTTGCATGAGTTCTATGCTTAATCCTTTCCTTCAATAGTTTTTAGTTAAAATAAGTCAACTTGGAACACTATTCTAAGTATTCTAAATAACAATTAAATATTACATGACTTTCTCATTTGCTATAATCTATTACAACGACATAGTGCCGTTAACGCTATCAAAGTTTGATGATATAATCTTTTTAATCTGTTGACTTCTCAGAGTTGTTTTCTGGTTTTGAGTAGATGCAAGTTTGCTTACAGTATGAAAACCGAGAGGGACATTTGATTTTCTGTTCAATTGCCCACATCGAAATCGCCTATGAAAGTCGTAAAATCGCGAAATATTCTAAAGGAAACCTTGTAGTCGGTAAATGTGGTTTAAGCGAAATCGCGAAATCGCAAGTGAAACCAAAATGCTAAAATCCAAGTAAAATCGCAAAAACAATGGTATACGGAGACGAAAATCATACACAAGTATATATAGAACGTTTCGTGTTCTCGATTGGATTCTTCGCGAGTTATGTCCCTTTAAACGTGTTGCACATTGATGATTCTTTCAATCTTAATACGGAGATCTCCACTCAAAAACAATTGAAGGCTTTCGATAACCTGCAAACTTCCTAAATACTTTTAATACTTTAATCATTTTCCTATTTGATATAAGCCTTGGCTTGTTTCTCTATCCATTCTGTATGTTTACTGAAATAAATAGACCTATGTTTAAACCATATTGTGTCTTTATTTGCTTTTTAAAATTGCCAGTTCCCACATATTGCCATGCCATTGCGCGATCAAAATTTTGGTTAAACATTTGTTTTGTAAACATACAGAATCGGATTTGATTGGAAAACAATTAAGGGGTTAATTAATGCCTCTCCATATCAAAACAGGATTTTATGTGACGAACATATTTTCTTATAACTACAAACTATTACTTAGCTTTGAAAACTTGGTATATAGTTAAAATCAAACAAAAAAAGGTTCAGTAAATGAAGACGTCATCTTTATTATAAAGACATAATTTACTCTCTATTTCTGTGACTTTTTATTGAAATTATTACTACTATACTAGTTATTAAGTTTCAATGCATAAAATGTTTATGTAGTTAAGTTCCCATCTTATTTTCTGTTTTCATAAGTTACTCTAATTATTTCTCACACAAAACAGAGATGAAACATAAGACGTATTTTTGTGTTGATGCTTTTTATCAAGTGTAACTTTAGTATCATAATATCCAGAGGTTATTAAAACTTATCAATCATTCATATCTCGCGATGTTGTTAAAACGAGCTAGCCCATATTTCTTTTACATTTTCTGCTGAAGATTCTTTAAAAATTTATATCGTCAACGTATAAGACAAAAATACACTTGATTTTGGAGAAAATGACGGTCAAAATCAACTGTGATATTAGTTATTTGTGTCTGATACTCTAATGCAGCTTTATTTGTTGGTCTCATGTTATTTCGGAAATAAACCGTATAGAAAATAGAACTTTTTTGTTTGGCATTGTAATGAAAATTAGAATTGAAATTTCGATGTTATATTTTTGACATAGACAACATGTCGAGTGACACCTGTATACAAAACCCTATTCCCCGTTTGTTTATTAGCGAACACTTAGCAGGGAGCCACTGAGCGCTACTAATCTGCGACTCCTACCCTATGGCTTTACTTAGTGTTGAGCTATTAGTGAAACCATTGTGCAGTAGCATCCCAGGCGCTGGCGGTAACAATAGCTTAAAACAATAGCCCTTGACATGAGGCTCAAAAACAATAGAAAGGTATCTATACTACTCTATGCCATCGTTAATCCGATTAACTGAAACCATTAAGATAAGCTTGGTGATTCGCTAGCTTTAAGACGTTAAGAAAACAAGCATTTTCAAGCCACTTGATATTGAAGAGTTGGTGTTGCTGCCGAATAGTTGACTTTATGGAGCAATTTGAAGTGTTTGTATAACTATTAGCCTGATGGAATGTAGTCAAACGTGACAACAGCTACCCGAGACAGAACAACACCCGTCTGGTTAATCGCTGTATATATGTGGGTGGATACCTGGTCAAGTTAGGTCAGTGCAGGACTATGCCGGACAGTGCCCAGTATATGTACGGTAGGTCATGGCGATTATTCATTTCATGTTTAAAATCATGATTTTACGTAACTTTATTTAATGCTATAATGATTTAATATTTGATGCAATCCTTAAAAGTGGATTGACTATTGTTTATTACACGAATGTTTATTTGGTAGCCTTAGCGTTAATGTGTTTGAATAATTTTTAATATAATTTCATTTCGTAACAGATAAAATACTCTATACTTATATGAACTTAATAAATAAAATGTTATATCTTGTCCTATAACGTAGGGTTATACAGATTATACACACTAGCAAACATGAAGTAACACTTTTTGTCATGCATGAAATTGAATTACTGAATTGCAGACCTTCGATTCGGACAAAGTCATAAAAATGAGATATCAGTATTAATACTAAGGCTACGAAGTTTTTTTGGTTTTTCATTTCTTTTTTGAAATTCATTAACTGATTCACGCTGATAACCGAAACTTGACCAATTCTTATCTGCAGGTGTTCCTACCCCGCCTTACAGTCCATTAGCAACTTCCATCTCACAGGCATTCACACAACATTACCACTCGTTCATCGCATTCCAACAACAGTGAGTATATCCACAAGGTGATTTACCTTAAGAATAACAGAAAAGTAGTGTCCATGTCAGTTAACCAAATAATTTGCCATTCTTTTCGCACAATTCTAAAAAGCAATGTGGAAGAAAGCAAACGGCTGAAGTGAACGCTCCTCCCTAAAAAGCTTCACTATCGTGTTGTTAGGTTCATAGAAGGGATAAATGAAATTGATAAAATTTAGATTTATGAAATTCATTTATCATATTCAGTAAGATCATGTGAAACCCCCTGTGAACTAATTGAAATTATATAGGGTTATTATCATATTTTACAACTACATTTTGTTATCGAGCTGTATGTTTGCTTTGATGGGCATGATAGAAGTTAGATGATTATGGCTGTTTATTATCTTTCGTTCTCAAAAATAACCGATGAAATAAATAGTTTTGTTGTTGTCAAGCATGTACTGATCTGCATCTCTTTAGGAGAAAGAGAATTATTACTTGAGATGCCGGTGGTTTTACTAAATGAACGACATTTTCTTGTAAAAATATCTACAGCTATTCTTTTTGTGTATATCATTCATTCCTATCATATAGTAGCCATGACAGCCTTGACAAGGATGTTGATTATGTAAGAGGACAGTCACATCGATGTTCATACTATTGATACGATATCGTATACGGCATAATTTACATATTTCATTGTGGCGTCACGTTATAATAATCTTTGACGTGACGGTTCGCCCTTGACGTTGCGTTATATATGTCCCGGTTGCAGCTAGTCATTTTGTACATAGAAGTAAATTTTCAGAATTTCGTTCAGACGTTGGTTTTACAGACGATTATAGTTGTGTCCATGACATCCGTAGTTTTCAATACCAGTGGCTAAATAAACACTAACATTAAGGCACTCGTGTTGTAAAAAAGATACGTCACGGACACTGTTGTAGTTGGTTTGCAGTTTAACGTCATCTTTCACCATAAGGTGATGTCGCCGACGTGGGGTCTATGCCTTAGTTATTTCAAAAAAAGGGGGCATGAAATTTAGAATAGGTCATAGACGACCAAGTAAGTTAATAAACGCTCTAAAGTGGTTAAAAATAAATTAAATTAATTTGGCATTTGGAATAGACACGGACACTCATCAATACTCTCAATTTATTTTGATCAGAGCTATGTGACGTACAATTAATTCATGTTACAGCGCCATGGTGATGAGTCAGATGCTAGCAGGTCTGAACCGCAGACGCAGTCAGAGTCCAGACTCGAGTGTCCAGTTGGTCAGTTCGTCCCTCCCACACCACTTCACCTTCTCCCCAACAGACGACCACCGTCTCCAGCTCCCGTCGGCGTTCCCTGAACTTGAGGAGTATTCTCCTCTTTCCTTAAAGGCACAGTCCGACCAGGGATACTGCTCTTCTGTCACCTCTGAATCAAGATCAAAGTCTTCGAGACTTTCAGAAGGATCAGAAACTTCCGGTAAATCGAGGAACTGGCTTATCTCCCCTGAGATAATGAGAACAAAGTCAATCAGACCACCATCTTCATTTGATGAAAACTCCCAGTCCTCTTACGACTCAGCTTCTGTTCAAGCTCCAGAAATATCTTCCAGTGTTGACATTCCATCAACACTCCTGGATGAGGATTCCAGAAGGAGTATGTCTAAATACCTGCCGTCGTTCTGTGACGAAAGTTCAAACCAGAGCCTGCCAGGTGTTGAGATTAAGATAGAACCCCTCTCTCCTAGCTCATCTCCACGATCAAGTGAACACACTGACACACCTAATATAGAAATAGACTATGCTACAAACATTAAGGAAGAGATAGACGCTCCGGTGTCCTTCTTAAACAGTGACGTCATGTGGTCAGTGAGTCCAGACAAATATCGTCAACAACCCAAGAGGTTTGTTCCAAGTCCCGATAAGTCAAGTAATGATTGTTCAATGGACCTGAGTGGCTACCAATCATATTTTTCCAAGTCAAGACGTCTGTCGTCCCCTGTGCAGGGAACAGTCCCATTTATTTCGCCCTTCACACCTTGCGAAGCGAAACTGAGCTCAAAGCCGCAAATGTCTAACCATAGTTCTAGTTCTGTGGACCTCCAAACGGAGGCGATCGATCTTTCTGTTCCAAAGAAGAGGAAAGCTAAAGCTCAAATGAAGGAGAACGTGAAGAAGCGACTAAAGAAGGAATCAAAGAAAAAATCTACATTCCACGAAGAAGAGGTTGATGAGTCATGTTTTGACGAAGACCAAGAAAACATTGACGCAAAACAGGGAAAATTTGTTCTTCAGATATCTAAGCTGTTAAACCTCAATGACGCAAACAAGAAGACCATAAGACCACCTAAAAGCAAACAAGACATTGGTAAACCACCGCACACTACATCATCAAGCATTACACCATCCATCATCAAACCACCAAGCATTGGACCGACCAGTAGTAAACCAACAAGCATCATACCACCTCCACGCATTGAAACATCAAGGAGTAAACCAATCAGTATTAAACCAGCAAACAAAAAACCAACCAGCATTAAAACATCCAACAGTAAACCGACCACAGAGAAGAAGCGTGTCCAAGGAAATGACGTGAAAGACAAAAAATTTCAATGCAAAGTGTGTGAAAAGAACTACTCCCAGAGGTCCTCCCTGCATACCCACATGCGTATTCACACAGGTGTTCGCCCGTATGAATGTAAGGACTGTGGTCGATCCTTCACTGACTGTTCCACCTATATCAAACATTGTCGACTCCACACTGGCGAGAAGCCATATGCCTGTAGTGTCTGTGGAAGATGTTTCACACAATCTGGGAACATGATGCGACACCAAGAGAAGTGCAAGATGAAAACACTTAATGTTTGATGTGTGCTACCGTGTCCAAAAAGTGCTTATAAGTTAACATTTGTTGTATTTAGTTTCTGTATACCAAAAGTCTTCATTTCAGCTAAGATACACCATAGCTTTCAAAGTTCTCTTAGCATTGTGGAACATGTTTCGTAAAACAAACAGTTATCCACATTTTTTATAACTGAGTCATT
Organism: Steromphala cineraria; assembly: GCA_916613615.1. Classification (NCBI taxonomy): domain Eukaryota; kingdom Metazoa; phylum Mollusca; class Gastropoda; order Trochida; family Trochidae; genus Steromphala; species Steromphala cineraria. Next base: position 58,456,148 of record OU744729.1, read on the forward strand.
TTAAAATTATAACGTTAACATGTGTGGTTTATGAAAACTTTCTATTGTCATTTTCATGTAGCAATTTGTATAAGACATAGTGTAAACTCATCAATAATATATTCTATTGTATATGTTCCAAAGTATTTATGTAGAATGCATGTCAAGAATGATTGCTTTTATTCTGAATAAAAAATCTTTTTTTATGAAATGCTTTTGAATGTTGTTGTTTCGAACGATTTTGTAGTTTGCAAGGTCGGAATTTATACTTATGAAAATTAAAAAATTGAGGTTTTAGGAATTATTTTATATTTACATAATAACAATTTTACCAAATTTTCAACAGATTAAAAACAGAATACTGCTGTCAGAATCAGACCATTAGTTTTATCAAGCATTCGAGATTTTATTAAAGCAACATAAACTACCTTCGTTGTAATCAATTTGTTTACGCATCATTACCGTAACACGACAAAACATTAAGATGTCTTTCAGCATGACGTCGCCAGAGTAAAATTTAACCACTCGTTATTTTTGTGTATGGCGACGATTCCTTTGCTCTTGAATGTATATACTGTACGTTATATTGATATCAAATAATTGTATATCTCCCTTTTAATTTGACAACTAGTAGATGATCAAATACCAAGTTATGTCAATCCTATGACATTGGCAAATTTTAAATAACCTCATGACTTTGTCCATTAGTGGAATTTAGACAGACAGACAGAAACGTTTATCAACTCAAGCCATAAGAAATGGGCTCTGGCCATTTACACAGTATTGTTTTAATAATGTACGAAGTCTACTAATGACGAAAGAGAAAACTTCTCTCGGCGTTCCCTATCGGTCATAGTAATAAATATGTAGCCAACTTGCATTATCATGTTAGGCACAAAGGAACGTTTGAGTCATTTTCTTATCTTTTTGCGAGGTGACATATTAAAATCTTGATCTGGATTTGAAAGGACTTGTATATTTTCCACATTGAAATTGAAACTAAGTGTTCTTTCGTTATTAAATAAAAATATATTCGTGAAAGTTTACTTTCAATTTTTATTTAATAAAATGCGAACGTCAAAATATTTTATATCATCAACGCAAATGAAGATGCTGAAACGACATCCATTATGAAACAAAATTTCAGCATGTGAGGCAATGAATAAAAAAAGGTAATTGACGTTTTAATTGACACAGATGCGCCTTTTCGGTATCAATTCTAACAAGCAAAAAAGATAGTCTGATAGTTTGTTTTCTGAAATAATGAACATGTTTAGATTATACACATTAAACATCGTACGAATACATTTGCATCGAGTTTCATTTTGTATATACGTTATATGTTATCTTTATCCAAATTTTAGTTAATGGTTCGTTCATACATGGTGAAATGGCTATCTTCTTATATACTCTTTCACATAGAAATACATGTATTCTTTATAATGCTGTATCAATTATTGACCATACTTCTCGCCGTGCGTTCATATATAGAGTAGACAGCAGTAGTATTGTCACCTTTAAGAAAAACGGTTGATCGCCCACGTAGGGTTACAACCCAATCTTCTCAAAATACGTTGACAAGATCATATAAAATATGTTTATTCAAATATGAAGAACATCAAAAAAGTCAAATTGTTTTGTCCTGGTTTCGGAAGTTCTATCAAACAATATGTCTGGTCTGTCCTCATACTGAAATAGTTTAAAGTCGTCCATAAAGACTGTCCGTAACTTCTCCATATCTTCAAGAGACACTTGACTGTATGCTTGTAATAAGGCAGCCTGCTTGTTAGCTGTTGTATTGAGACTCGACCTGTAGTTTGCATCAAGGACTAGGTTGCATAGTAACGTTAATGTCGCCTTTTCGCTTTCCTCCACATCCAGAGGATAATCCTCTGTTATGTCAATGAGACCTTCAATTTGAAACCCCCGCCATAGACGCAAGTATGTCACATGTGTGCTTATAGGAAAGTAAATTCCTCCGAACATGAGATGTTTATATGTTCTTCTTGTTCTAAAGACTAGGTATTCAATGTTAGATTCTTCTTCAAATGATCTGTACGTTATCTTATCACTCGTTTCAGTTACATTAAGAATGTATTGAAGATCGTGTTTGAATGTTTCCACTTTAGCAAGAAAGTCGTACTCTATTGAACAAACGTCACATAGTTTAGACACGGGTCTGAAATGTTTGTTGTATTCGGCAGGTGTTATAGTCAGTAGGTATGAGATAAGCTCATGGAACTCTACACTGTACCTACACTTGTTGCTTTCATTTCTCGTCACCCCGGTTATGGTTTTCGCTAAACTGAAAAAGACTTCGTTCGGTGTTAGCAATTTATCCACATAGGATGAGAAAATCCTACTGTAAGGATCCCGTGAAAAAACAACTTTGAATGACCCTTGCATAATTTGCCGCATATACTCCTGTCTCTCTTCAGTGTTTTTATGCTTAACAAGTTTTGACACTCTTGTTCCAGTTCTTTCATGTAAAATAGTTCCGTTTGAAGGCAGATCGTCATCAAGAGCACTGAAAAAGGACTTTAAGAATTTGCTTGCTGCTTTAGGTACCGTACAATAGAGAATCTTGGTCTTGTTATAATAAATAGCATGATATAGTATTTCGAAGGCATTCCTTTCTGTTGATTCCTCTAATACTGAACATGCTTTGTGTGTTCGTTGCTTTCTTTCAAAGACCTCTGTAGTGTTTATGTATTCCTGAAAATAAAAATAAAAGCATCTGACAACATCAGATCACTTTGGTAGTGCATACCTAAAGTTTGTTCATTTGCGAGTGTTTCTTATTGCAAATATAATGTTAATTGGATTAGTTTGGATGTTACTTCTGCCGAAGTGAAAAGAGTTCACCTATCAAAACTGTTATAAATGACCTTGATAAGTTTCAACATTATCCCGTTCGTTTTCTCAAAGCTACAAAACAGTTTCAATACATGATATTTGCTCTAGGATACACACTCAAGTGAACACACACAATGCTATTTACTTCCTTTACCAGAGCAGAAAGGTCCCTTTTCTGTAGAGCTAAATGATTCAGCCGTAAACAATTGTTAAATCACTTCACAGAGGGAGCGCTACGGGAATCCGCTCTGAATTAAAGTTTCTTTGGCAAATGAACATGTGCACATATGAAACAAACGTCACATATTATGTCGCTATCTCATGCACGTGATTTCTGATGTCATTATATCGGTTTCCAGCTGTTAAGTAACAATATTAGAGTTTTTCCGAAGATATTTGTACTTAATCAAAATGTGTTGAATGTTTGATATATGAAAGAGAATTCTATGACGACATATCACCCGATGTCTTTGATGATGTTCAAAAGCTTTTAAAAATCAGGTATTTCTATGTTAATGCTTTGGATGCATATTAATATTTGAGTAATTGATATTGTGAACTTTGAAGACCAAATAGAATTTCTTAGTGAATGAAATGCCTTAGAGATATCATTTGTTAACACCTCTTTCAAAACCTGTCAACAAATCATTGACACGAGAAGAAGGGACCTTACCGCCAGAATGTCCCTATGTCCCTCGAGCTGACGGTAGACTTGAAGGAGTGCTTCATCCGACGGGTGCGTACCTCCAGGGACCAACACTACTCGAACACGTGAATGAAGGGGGGAGGTCAACCATGACCTTTTGCCTGTGTAACGGAATGTGGATATCAGTCATCTGGTACAGGTTTTTTATATTATATATATTTATACAGTGCAACGTCTTATCCTCATACACGAAAATATACCGTGAAAGGCATGTAATAACTTACCGTGTTTTCCAACGAGTTCATAAGTGAGATAGCCCAGTAAAACGACGATCAGAAAGAGACTGAACTTGAGTCCTGCACGCAACCTGAGGTAACCCTGTTTCGTCTCAGCCATTGTTCAGCAAATAAAGTTGCCTAATGATAAACTTAACTTAAATATGAGCGCCGATGTGATGAGGTCCCCACTTTGAGAAGTGATCTTGGGTCAAACTGAAAGTACGTGGTCTATCGTTAAGTAATGGATATTGTAATCGATCTGGGTTTAAAAGAAGATACTTATCACCATGACTTAAGGATTAACCCGATCTTAACACCACCACCACCGATCTATTTAACTGCGCCTTGCGGAAGTTTTTAAAGGACTGAATGCAAGAAAAATGTCAAGACAGGAAAATTGTGATATGAAGCTGTTCTATACGTATGAGGCGTTATGCATGCATGGACATGATTTGTACATCAATGGCATGAAAGTATGAACGATCAGTTGACGTCTTGGGCAGAATATCGGTATCGAATAAAGGGTTTGTTTGAAGGACAATTTATCTAACATGAAATCTTATGTGAGCAATGTTATGCAATACACCTTAATTGAATATCTATTGTTAAAGATATTATCCTATGTGTACTTATCAGTTTCTATCTTTTGCCGAGTCATGATGTCGGAGTTCGTGTTCAAATCAGGTACATTAGTACTTGACCATTGAGAGGGTTTTATTATTTAAATACTATTGACTAAAATGTATCAAAAATACCGAAACCGGACGAGCATTACCTTCGTAAGCAGGCCATTCGCAAAAACAATTGTGCATCATGGCCGGTTTCATGATTTTCCTTTTCTTAGGCTGTCAAACTCATGGAACTGTTAAATTTTGTATTTAAGCACATAATATTAGAAGTAAACTTGAAAACTGTTTTATGGCATACTATTGGTCCTGCAAGCCATTCAAGATAACCAAAATACTTAGATTCATTATATTATGGTAATTTCATATGTTTTCTTGATGACATTTCTTAATGAAAACACCTAAAGCTTATGCCACTTGACATCACATCGAAGCCGCATCATTATCACTTCAGTCTTGGTCTTAAATTGCACCTAATAGCATCGAACTTCTCTAGTTTAGTCATCATGAAAGACCAGGAGCAATTAAGCTTAGGTAATGGAGCTTCCAAGTAGATTTTTTTTTTAAATTCCAAAATAATGAAAATATAGATGAGACATTAAATCATAAAAATAACGACAGGATTTTTGTCAGGACAAATTGACCCTTATTTGTGATTATGAAAACAAAATGAAAAGCTCCTGTTTTCCTTCCTACTTTCAATTCCAGGTCTTTACTGGTCTGTCTAGCAGCCCGCCAAACATGTACAATATCTGTACACAAGCCTACACTGCTGTAACAAGTCTACATACTCTCCTTTCTCTTTTGATACTGTGCAGTTGCAATTAGTCTTTTTGTTCTTTCAAAGATAGGACTATTGCAGAAATATGTAGTCCATCTAAGGTTTTGCTGCTGAATCAAAATAATTCCTAAGTGAATTAATCAAGCAGAGCCCACTTCACTGTCATTTACTGTCACATTAATATGAGTTTTGATTGTTTGTCTTGCATTGCTTGAAACGCCAAACGTTTTACAGTTTTAACCCATCGGCAAAAGAAAGTTCGAAAGATTCTTATCAAAAACGAAAAGAGCGAGAAATATTGACAATGTTATTTAATATAAGCGATTCATACATTAAAATTTATGAGGGTTAAAACTAAATAATCAGATTCTTGTTTCATACTTTAAAAAGATAAAAATCACAAATATTGAAAATAATGTTAGCAAGACGAAAAATGCCAATGACGGATGGATTTTGTAAAGTCATCATATTGTTCTTTCAGTATTCCTAGTAGACCTTAATCGAGACTTTTCATAAATGAGAGAAAGTTGTTTGACTCAAGAATGTGTGTTTTGAAAGATGAAGTTCTTCAATCAGTGACCAGCCATAAGATCGCTACAATTGTCGTTAATCTGAAACCCTTTAGAATTTTCACAAGTTGGTAACCGTGGGCAGGTTTTGTCAATTTTCAGAGATTTCTCACGGTATTTAAGAACAACCTTTGATAGCTTGTACGTGTGTTTTTTTCTACGGTGAAGATGACCATGATCGGTTAAGAGAAGTTGCTTGACTATTGTATCAGTGACTTTGCACTGATTGCGAAGTCACTTTAATCTTAGCATTTCTTTCCAGAATATGTGAAAATTTGTAGATTACACATTAAAATCCGAATTTTAGGGATGAGGCCTTTAATGCTATGTTTACTATCAATATACAGCTGCGTACCTTCAGTTTGTTCACTTACCAGTGTATCTTAGTGCAAATATAATGTAATTTGGGTTTCGTTTGGACGTCAATCAACTAATTCCAACAGCAATGACAATGGATTACCACTTGTCCATGTCAAATAATCATTCTTAAACCATATTCTGGCATTGTCTGGTCACTGGTGAAAACAATTTAAAGTTTGGCATGGTAAAATAGACAGTAGGGGTCTTATTTTTGAAATTTATATTTTCTTAATTTTCGATTAAAATGTACCATATTTACTCCCCGCGAAAATAATCGGCATCATACCATTGACTTATTGCAAATGAATAATTATGACTTACGCCTAAAGCTGTTGATTATACTTATGAAGAATTTTATAGAGAAAAATGAAAAATGGTGTTTTCGAAATTTTGATCCCTAGTCACTTCAATTTCCTGCCAAAATCTTATAGTTAACTTTTTGGTAGGACATACGAAAATGTTGACACGAAATGAATCCAAACTTATTTAGTGAAATTTTAATATTATCCGTTTCGTTTATGCTATGCTAGGTAGCCTGAACGACATTCCACATTACATTACATTTGCACTAGAATAACAGGTAAGTGAAAAAACTTAAGGTACGCAGCTGTACATGTGCAATATTTTTCATGATTCCGGTTAAAAAAGGGCTAACTTTCTTTTTCCTATGAGTATATATTGTATCCCTTAGAATAACTACAGAATTCATTATTCATACTACACATGTCTACGTGATCAGCATACCCCAGTGTATGATCTGGGGATTATTTACGAAGTCAAAGGGACTTATCATGCAGTTTATAACAAGAACATATAGTGAATGCAAACACTGTCCTATATATTCACCCTGCATCGCTAGATAAGGATCGCTTAGGCCAAAAGGTTAATATTCACAATTAAGATAGAAACAGAATCTGAACTTTCATCACCATATGTCCTGATATTTGCATTTATCATTTAATGTAAAAGCCGCCGACCTATTAACCAACTCACTTACTAATAATTAGTATAAAAGCCAATGCATCCCCAACAAGTGTTGCTTACATTTATTATCTAGTCGGTAACAACTTCAAACTTGACATTCAATATGCAATACCACGGCTATTTTTAAAGTTGAACTTTTATGCTATATATCATTCGTCAGTTCCACCAGATGTTGAAGTGTAGTGTACTGTTCCTTGCATATTTGATTTATGTCCGTTGATATCCCGTATTCCCTAAGAAAACTCCCTACAGTGCCTTAAAAGAATATATCCTGAGAAAGGGATATTTTTCTTGATATCATGTTATAGTTGGTGTATTCTGGTAAGTTTATTATGATGACTTATAAACGGCTCGTTGCAGAACTTCACCCTTTAAGCCATGGTGAGAATGTTATAACGTTTAACGCGAGCTGTGTGAATATCTTCGGATCAATAAAAGTATGATAATAAAGTATTTATATGAAACACAAATGAAGCTTTACAAATTGATGTAATTACATTTTTGAATCAATTCACTGAGTCTTTGTGTTACTTCTCCGGATAACGAGTTCTAAAGATTAAATGTATTTGCATATGAAGTCTCACATTCCACACAATTGCCTGGTACTTCCCAGCAAGAATGTTCCCTATTCCGTAAACCTGCCGAAATACGTGGTATTTTTTATTGAATGAATATAGGTTGTTAAAGGTATATTATCGAAACTAATCTTGAAATTGTATGTTACAATGTTACGTGGTATCAAAACCACTTGTATGATGCCATATTGTATACCAACAGTGATGTTAGAACATTATTCCAAAGTAGTTGTAAATCCATTTTCTAACAAGATTATGTTATATTTTTCTGAAAAGACAAAGGATATAACATACTTGGATCCATTAATAAACATATAAGCAAACACATATTTTTCCTTTGTAGGTAATGTTTTAATACTTCATTTTTGTTGTTATTTCGTTGGGTATTATTGTATTGTTAGCTATTGCATCACCCAATTTGTATTTTTCAAATTGAAAGATTAATTCATTCTCTCAAGTATGTTCATACATTTATACCATATGGCAAGGCTTCTAAGATTAGCACTCCCACGTAGATACTGGTTACACAGACAGTACAGGTTACACGTTGTATGACCACGTACTTCGTGAAATTAACACACATAGGTTAAACAGAATGCTGTCCAGGATGTCGAGCAGAATGATTAATAATATACATAGTCACATGTTTTTGGCCATACACATGTAGGCAAAAACTACACTAAACAACATTCGCTTTTAATTAAGACATATTTCTACTAAGAATTCAAATGTTTTAATTTAGATCAGATATATTTTTTCCTATCCTATTTCTCAAAGGAATCCTATGGCAACGAATATACGATTTCTAAACGTTTGGTTTTAATATAGTCTTGTGTGTATATGATACATACATTAACGGTCTATACAACGTGATACGAGTTTGAAAGTATGTATATTTACTTACTGTATGTCTCTGAATACAAACATACTGTTGTTGTTTTGCACCTATAGAGGTTTCCCAATGACCTTTAACTCGCAAATAGATAAACAATTTATAAATTAAGTCATATGTTGGGATACATCTGATTTTCACGTCAAAAGTTAGAAAAGTCCTCTCTTGAAAGAGCTAGCCACTACTGGCTTAAACGGTCACTGGCGTGGTTTACTTCAAATCGGGAATTAATAATGTTAAAGATCATGTTCGGCTGACATTTGTCCACCTTTAACCGGCCAATGAAATTATCCCTAAGCGTGCCACTATCTGTGAATATTCATCATTGAGGCTGTATATATCAATTATATGTAGATATCTGTCTCAGATTGGCAGAAGCAATTTGCAAGGCCGATATCCCAGTGCACCAGAGCGCGAGAGAATTACGGAATGACAGAAAGACAGAATATTTCATTTTTGTCACAAAGCAAATCGCACAGCGAAATATGAGAAACACTGCGCACAAACAAGTAAAATTTTGTTTAGAAATCAATGAAATATATGTGTCTGAAAAGAGCTAAGAACAAACATTAGACTGTATACTTGTACATAAAAGATATATATAGTAGACTCTGTAACGAACTCATTATAGCAACATGTGTTGCAAACTTCACTGATACATAAGGTCCAATAATCCATTAGTGCGTATACCAAGCTTGTCACAATGTTACCATATGGGTACATTATAGATTCTATGTCCTTCACCACATTGCTAACTCTAATTAAGATTTGGTGATGTTCCTGTAAGGTTGAATCTTAAATGTATGTTCTCTTCTCCAGTAAAAAACGAGTTTCTAAAATCATGTTTATGATAAACGTTAGGTGTTATTAGATTGTCGTCTATAAATATTAGAAAGACCAATTGTGATCTATCTAATGTGACTTCAAAGGATGATGACATCGTAAGAGATTTTTAATGAGACACTTATATCCGTATATCAGGGCTACTCATATAGGGAATTTTGTAGTCTCTATTTAGTGATTTAGCAACGTGTATTATATGTGTTATATGTTTACGTATTGAATTTTTACGTGTTAATAGTCTGTCTTATTATGTGAATAAAGACTCAACACTTTTGGACGCATGTAAAATGCAGTTGTGATAGTAAGGCGGGCTGAAGGAATGAATTACAGTAACTCTTTACAGTCCTGTAAACAAGCTAGCAGCGATGTACGGCCGAGCTACAACACCATGTTGACGCATTACCTGTCCCTTCCAGTCGGCTCGTCAAGGATGGTCGCAAAACGTTCTTTTGTTAACGTCATTTCTTATCACGCAACCGGGAATCGAACTTTAGTTGTTACTCCCGGTTAATCTGGACCAGTGAAAGAGATAAAGATTGTATGCAGTAGCCGTGCAAATAGACATAACACGGAGAACAAGTTTCTCAGAAACTATTTTTGATGAAAGAATTCGTGTTTACTTCTTACATAAATGCCCCGGTACAAATTTAGAACCATTGTCAGTTACTCTCCTCCTTCATGTGTTCATTGGGGTGTATAGAAACACGTTTACGATTTTAGCTGAACAATGGGTACCTGTGTTCGTTATTATAAGAGTATGTAATAGGAGTTACAAGCATTACACAACTGAGGCTCATTGCAGCAATTATCATGTAGATTGTTCGGCATATGGTTATTGTTATCGTCAGTCCCTCATTGCGCCATATATCTTCTTGTGACGAGTCCCTTATTGTACTGGATATATCTTCATGTGACTTACACTCAGAGTTATGGTTATGCTTATTGTGTGTCTCTCATTGTACTAGATATATCATCGTGTGACTTACACTCAGAGTTTAATCCTTTGTGTCCTTGGATGATTTTCTAACCTTTACATGAACGGTGAATACTTAGAAGTTTGTTGACATTTAGTCCCTAAGAATCTTAAGCAGTGATGTCATAGCATTGTGACATAATTGTGTTTATGACGTTATCGCCTTATGACGGTGTCATATTTATGCAGTCATACCATTGTGGTGTCATTACTCGATGATGCAAAGCGTTTGTGCTGTCATGTATTTGTCGACTGCTGGGAATTGTTCATAACCTACTGTCAAAAGGATATCTCCTAGGAGATATAGCTTGATCTTCCTAAAGCGATATCTCCTATGGAACACAGTTTTGGTTATAAATGTAAATTTCCATAAACTGATTGAGGTGTACCCAACACGTTGCAACATATAAATTGTATAACAAAGTTCGAGTGAAAGTATTCTGTCATTTTCAAAGTTACTATATTCTTCAAGGCAATAATGAAATGAAACTTAGTAAAAGGTTTTGGGATCCACCTCGGTATTTTTAATGTTTTAAATAACAAAATGAATCACACAATCAGTTGATGTACTTGTACATATATGATAAATATAATTCCTCTTTTCGAATGGGTAATTTACATATACATACAGATGATTGACATATATACATGTATACATGTATATACAAAATTAAAATGTTGTGCAACATATGGTGAATATAATACTCGATGCTATCAACTTCACATTTACATGTTGACTTAATGTTCACGATTATTATACATTCTTAATTTACACCAAAAGTTAATTCATTTTAGATAATAATTAACACTTTATATCTTCCACGTTAAGCTGACGCTGTATAACATAAAACATGCCTACCAAACTAAACAAATTAAAATAAGTTATTATGGAATTTATCAACAACACATCGTTCTTGATATCTCCATACTTCTACTTCTACAAAATTGGTTAATCTAACAATCAATTTTTTTTATTATTCATTTTTTTTGCAACTAGTGTATCAGCACAAACACTCAAACAAAACATATTATGGCAAGATAATAAAGATCTTTGATATGTTTCAATCAATACACAATTAAAATGTTGTGCAACATATGGTGACAATATACTCGTGATATATCAAATTCTCATTCAAATGTTGACATAATGTCCACTAAACTAATAGGCATGCTCTATGTCCTATATTTACGTATTAGTATACGTAAGAATCATAACTTGGTATAAATTGTAATGCGGAGTCACGTTTCGTGAAATAAGATTTTCATTATAACCTACACTGGAGGCAAACAATAATTTCCGATTCTATTCAATTTCACCTAGATTGCAATTTCACCATCTTGAGAATAACTAAGAAACGGGCCGCTTACCTTTCGACGGTGGCTACAGTGACGTCACGAACAAAGCTTTTATGACGTCACAGGCGAAAAATACGGGAACAGTCGTTGCCAGGCAAAAGTGATATGTGCACATGTTCACATATTAAAAATATGTCATTACATATTTTCAACCATAAATTCGGTTTTCAACGAAACAACTCTAACCCGTATCGGATCATCTTCATAACGCCACGAGCGAAACGAAAAGATTCCCCACTCCTCGTTTATCTCGATACGTTATCACCTTACCGTGCGGAGATTGTATCGAATACTATACCGTATCGTCACTCAAGTGTCATCATGAGGACATTGATATGATGACATGGTGTTCGATTGGGAGGACCGATAGTGCATATCAAAAAAGGTCACAGGTAAAGTTAAATGTGACATTGTAGATTATCATATTTATTTAGATAAGCCAGTGCCATATGCTGACATCATTGCAGGGGCGGATCCCCAAGGGAAAGGGTGAAGTGTCATGAGCTAAAACATCTCTTTTTCAAAACTCGCCCGTTAAAAGGTCGCCGTGATCTCAAACGTGTGCACCGAAATAAACTTCATTTAATTCCCTTCTGAAAGAAAACATGCACTAAACCCCAAAAGAAACTATCCATTTTTAGAATTCAAATATGTTCCTAATTTACTTTAGCTAAATGTTAAGTTTTATGGAAACAGGTCGCCAAAACGTAACATTTCAGTTGTTCATCTCAGAAATTGATAATGTACGTGATTTTCAGGACTTTTGTTGAAAACTGAGAAAACACGTTTTTCTTCGATCATTGTTTCGCACATTAATTATTGAAAGTGAGTTAACAAGCGATCAATTCACATGTGAGCCAGGGCCTCCTTTCACAAAACAATCTTATCAAAGGTTGGCCTTAACTCCCATTCTTAAACATTGCACTAAGGCTACCTTAAGGACTTACGATCACCTTAGTGCTTTGTGAGAGGAGGACCAGGTCATATAAAACCAATTTTAAAATGCCTAGATTGACCCCAGAACAGCGCGGCAGGGCCTTGTGTATGAAGGACATGGGTGCTTCAAATGTTCTTATTGCAAGAACATTCGGCTGTCATCGAAAAACCATCGAAAATTTGATGAAACGTTATAGGGACACGGGAACAACATTAGATAGATCGCGTACAGGTAGACCACGTGTGACGTCACGTCGGGAAGACCGATACTTAAGAACTCTCCATCTCCGAAATCGATTCCTGACAGTTGCAGAATCGGCGTCTACGGGTGCTAAGTCAATCAACCGTCAGAAGGAGGTTAAGACCAGCAGGGATTTGGGCCCTTCGACCTTATTGTGGCCCAACGTTGACACGTCAACATCGACATAACCGATTAATCTGGACAAGAAGGTGGCAGCTTCGTGATTGGCGAAATGTTATGTTCACCGATGAAAGTAGGTTTTGTTTATATAAACATGATGGCAGAGCCCGCGTTTATCGCCGTCAGGGTGAAAGAAACGCTCCAAATGATGTTGCAGAGGTCCAGGCACACGGTGGGGGAAGTGTGATGGTTTGAGGCGGTATCAGAGGAGAAAACAAGTCGCCATTGGTGATCGTTATGGGTAACATGACTGCGCAAAGATACATTGATCAAGTTCTTCGTCCTGTTGTGTTGCCATTTCTTCAGAATCACCCGGGAACTTTGTTTCAACATGATAACGCGCCTGCACATTCAGCAAGAGCAGTGTCAACATTCCTGGACAACAATAACGTCAACGTCTTGCCGTGGCCGTCACGTTCTCCTGATCTCTCTCCAATTGAACACATGCAAAATCAGGAATAGAGCAAACCCTCCAGTCAACCTGAGGCAGCTGGAACAAGCCCTACAGGATGAATGGGGGAACATCCCTAACGCCACCGTCAGACGTCTCACGACATCCATGAGACGTCGAGTGTTTGCCTGCATAACAGCTGAAGGTGGACATACGAAGTATTGATGACTATGGACTCCATATTCCATAAATTCAATAACATATGATCAGAAACTTCGATTTCTAAAAAAGGAAATTAACATTTCACACCAGTGTTAATAAAACGTTTCCTGGCTGTAAGATAAACGAGTTATTGCAAAACAAATGAAGTTAGATGATGTGCAAATGATTCAGTATTAGATAAAATGTTGTTAGGAAAGAAAACCGTGTGTTGTTAATTTTCAATGAAAATTTGAATGAGTGGATAGTTTCTTTTGGGGTTTAGTGTATTCTCCACAAGTCTTCAAAACGAGAATAAAAGTACCGAGGGTACAGAAGCTCACCTTAAAATGAATGATGTGGTAAAATGGTTTAATTATACATGTAACCATCTTTTATATAATTGATTATAGCTGCAATCATGATTTTTTTATCTTTTAAAATACTAGTCTTCTTTTGGAAACGACTAGAGCTTGAACAAACATTAATACACGAATGATATAATCATTTTTTTCTTTTTCTTTTCCATATTCTTAATATAATCATAATAAGTTAACAAGCAGTAGGTTTTTGTATAACGTTTTTGTATATCTATGGTTGAATTGGTGACCATCTTGTACTTTTTAATCTTCAAAATGCTACTTTTATGTGGGCATCCGTATTAATTTCATTATGATATCTTGATTGGTTTAGGTGTATCCATTTAAATGTCATTCATTACTTACAGGATGGTGGGCACTTACATTTGTTTTGTAGTGAATCATTAATATGATTTCAAGATTATTTCACTGTTGGTTATGCTGCATGGGATATTGAGAATCCCAAAAGTACAGATTTTTCAAGGAAAGTGAATGACTGATTGAGAGGAAAGTCATAAACACAGCAATGCATAAGACACGTTTATTTTGTTCACATAATATTTACATGTCAAGTGACCACGAGATGTCTTTCATTAAAGTATCAATTTATTTAACACTCATACAGTACTATAATGGTAAACATTTTTGCATTGTCAAATCAACAGAGAGATATGACAAATCAAATTTACTAAACTCTTTTCGATTTTCATCTGCATATTTATTCCACATCAACTTATCATGTAGATTGCTAAACACAAAGCTTATTGTAGACAAGTTTTGTGTAAGTTGTTATTCTTAGAAAGAACATATCACTGTCATGAGAATACAAGTCCATACATTTTATTGCATACACATGGGCCATGGCCATATAGCATAATGCTCTACCATATCAATTGGGTCAGGTTGATTATGCAACAGACTAGCAGCTGACACTGTGATGCTAGCAGCCTGCCTTGGGATGTGTATTAGACAGCATAGTGGAATATCTGAACTCTGGTTGACCCCTTATGTGTGGTATTTAAAGGAATATAAGGGAGATACCATTGTTTAAAATTTAACATGTTTAATGTGATTTGGTTTTTGCAGCTAGTTGCCATACAGATTTTAAACAAATAAATCAATTATGTTTGTCTTTCATCTTAATTTGTTTTAGAAACACTTAAAAATATAGAACAACTTGCACGAAAATCTTAAATATTCCATATTTAAGATAATATTATGATTAGTAAGTTCAAATTAGAGAATTTATATGGTGCCAGTGATCACTTGCAGCTGAAAAGTCAATATGGCTGCTATTGTGGCCATCTTGGATTCTCAAAACTGAAACGTCTACCTTTCTGTGCGGAATCACTATAGGTATAACATACTACAATATAAAAATGATATCTAGATTGGTTTAGGAGAAATAGTCTTTGTCATGAAATCTAAATGAAAATTCAATATGGCTGCCATGGCGGCCATATTGGATTCTCAAAACTTAAACGTCTACCTTTCTTTGCGGAATCACCATAGGTATAACATACTACAATTTCAGAAAGATATCTGTATTCGTTTAGAAGGAGTAGTCTTTTTCATGAAATCTGATTGAAAATTCAATATGGCTGTAATGGCCGCCATCTTGGATTCTCAAAACTGAAACGTCTACCTTTCTGTGGGGAATCACCATGGGTATAACATAATACAATTTCAGAATGATATCTGTATTCGTTTAGAAGGAGTAGTCTTTTTCATGAAATCTAATTGAAAATTCAATATGGCTGTCATGGCGGCCATCTTGGATTCTCAAAACTGAAACGTCTACCTTTCTGTGAGGAATCACCATGGGTATAACATACTACAATTTCAGAATGATATCTTTATTCGTTTAGAAGAAGTAGTCTTTTTCATGAAATCTAATTGAAAATTCAATATGGCTGTCATGGCGGCCATCTTGGATTCTCAAAACTGAAACGTCTACCTTTCTGTGGGGAATCACCATGGGTATAACATACTACAATTTCAGAATGAGATCTGAATTCGTTTAGGAGGAGTAGTCATTTTCGTGAAAGTTTACGGACGGACGGACGGACAGACAGACGGACGACGGACGAAGCGCCATGACATAAGCTCACATTTACTTTGTAAAGGTGAGCTAAAAAAACGACCTACGTAAAGCTCTAAACGATAGCATAACCGCTGTAGCTGAAAACTCAACAACATGTATTAACAACTAGAAGTAGGTCAACCATGGCAAAATATCGACAAACCAATGTCAATTATCTCGGGTTTAACATCGACTCGGTGGAGATCTCTTTGTATTCTATCTATAAATAGTCGATTGTGAGGAGAAGTACAGTCAGAACCTCCTCTCCTGATTAACAGTGCAGGTATGAAGTAGCTGGCCCGAAGTTGAAAACCATACAAGTTCACCTGTTAAAATGTTTTGATCTTATTCTTATTTTAACCTTCAAACCAATTGTATTAATCTAACTGGTGTCAAAATGCTCCTAAATTCTCAAAAACCTCAAATGTCAGTTGAAAATAATATTTTCAATGTTTGGAGGATGCATAAATAATATATAATAATATAAATAATATATATTATAAACATTGTATCTGCAAACAAATTATCTATAGTTATAAACTAAGAGCCAGATGACATTGAATTCATGCAATAAAGCTATTCAATTCACTCTATGTATCTTTCAACATTCAGGAGCGTGGTTTTGTAATGTTTTATAATATAAGTCCCATTTTGCTAGACTGCTTATCGCTAACCTATTGGCACTATCAAAAACATCAGATCCAATATGAGTATAACAGTGTTTTGAACATGTACAATGGGTACAAGCAACACATGACTTACACACAAGGGAAGTCCATGCATGCAACCAGACTTGTTATTTTAAAAATAGATGTGACGGTCAAAACAATATAAAGAAAATCAGCCAAGCTGATATTTTGAATGGCTCAATGATTTCAATAAGTGTCTGGTATAAAGTTAATATGAATTTGTCTGGAAAGTCTATATATGTTGCAATTGCACTGATATAGAATACACTAATGAGTCAGTCAACCATTAGTCTAGATCTGATTTTGACAATTATCATGTAAAATGTGACATCAATTCAATAATGATACAAATATGATGACCTCCCACAAGCTATAATTACTGTCATTAGAACACGTTTAATTGTATTGTTGCTAGTTATTGAACAAGAAATATGATAGTCATTTCTTAAAATTGGCTTTTCAGATTTTGAAATATCTTACGATACAGTTTTCTGACAGTCTATATATAAACTATGTGATATTTGTGTGATATGAGATAAATGTGTTTTCCGAATGATTCACTAGAGAATGGCCGACTGTTGCTGGAGTGTATCATTTAATGCTGATCAACCTTGTATAGTGACAATAAGGAGGTTTGAAGTCGCGATAATGATCGGAAAACCGGGCAGTGACGCGTGTCAATCAGTTTAAAAACGTAATTTTGGGAATTTAACTAGAGCAGTAGGCAGACAATTACAATCTGAAAATGTTTGATAGCTACTTCAACTACTATACATAGAAAATGTAGGTGTGATTTCGTTTCCCCCCGGATAAATGAGTAGTTTTTACTTTTTATCTTATATATTGCCATTTGGGATGCATACGTCAGAATCATTAAACACATGATTACATCAATTATGGTATCTAGAATATAATCAAAATCCAGAAAAACGATATGTTGCACATATGCACCTGAAACGGGCAGTAGCACGATTTATGGGGGAATATACAGCGATGTCAAGAGAATGAATATAAATGGTTCTAATTGAATGACAACGTATTTAAACTAATGAGATCTTTGATACTATCAAAATGACACATTTAGCATTAATATACACTCATCATTGAAAAGGTGAAAATATATAATTGGCAAAAAACGTGCTATACTGTCCATTTAATAAATTCGTATTTCATCGATCACAAAGTGTTCAATATAACATTTCATTTTGAACAACTTGACAACTTGTTCGAACTTCCTTTATCACATGTTAACTTCATATCCATAAATCATTTGACAAATCAATAACGGAAGCTCCTCAGAACGGAGCACTCCTGTAGAGCCTCAAAGTTGTAAACACCGATATAAGGGTCACTGAACAACGACTAGCTTCCCTCACAACAATACTGTAAACCAGTTCAGACCAGATCTACGGTCTTCTGTATATATAAACAGTTGCTTATCCCAGGTTCGCGTCATTAGATCGACAGCGGGCCAAGTTGACAGGGAATTGAGACAACACGAAGATTAGGAACATGAGTACTGCAGCTGAACCGCTTGTGTTGATAGACCCGTCAGAGTTTCGACCTGAGAACAAGAAAGAGAGTGACTTTCGTGACTTTCGTATTCACAATGTGCCTGAACGAGTGATCAACACTTATACCCTTATGCATACCAACCAAACCCTCGAGTTTGCTAAAAACCGCCTCGAATATTGGACGAAATTTGATCATGCTGAAATGACCATATTAGAGGCACTTGAGGCTCTAAATGGTTTAGTGGATGAAAGTGACCCTGATGTGGATTTCCCAAACTCCATGCACGCTTTTCAAACTGCAGAAGCGATTCGTCAAAAACACCCTGATAAAGAATGGTTCCACTTCACAGGTTTGGTCCACGACTTGGGTAAAGTTATGGCCTTGTGGGGGGAACCCCAATGGGCTGTTGTCGGTGACACTTTCCCAGTGGGGTGTTTCCCGGACGAGTCCATTGTGTTCGGGTTGGACAGCTTCGCTAATAATCCGGACTTACAGAATAAGAAGCTCAATACGAAGCTTGGGATATATTCGGAGCATTGCGGATTGGATAACGTGATGATGTCGTGGGGGCATGATGAATACATGTACCACGTCCTGAAGGCTAATGGCTGTAAGATCCCAGACGAAGGTTTGTACATGGTCCGATACCACTCGTTCTACCCATGGCATTCATCAGGCGCCTACCGTTACCTCTGTGAAAATAAAGATTTGGAAATGCTGAAATGGATCAACGAATTCAATAAGTTCGATCTGTACACCAAATCGCCCGATCTACCTGAGGTTGACGAAATACTCCCCTACTATACAAAACTCATCCAAAAATACTGCCCGGGAAAACTGAAATGGTAACAGCTGAACTTTGAACTTTGCCCTCCGTATATCATTACACAGACCAGTTGTTGAATGCGTTGACGAATCGGCTGCTGCTACTCAAGAAAGGACAATATAGATAAATGTTTTATTTTTCCAGATAAAATAGATTGCGTTCATGCACATACACTGCACGTGAATCAATCGGGATGCAAGGTTGAGTGTATTTATAGATCATTACAACATCGGGTGAGGATCTCAACTAATGGTCCAGATTATCAATATACACATTGTATGTTGTACATATGTTACAAATTATCCCAGTGATATCAAAGTGTTACATTTTGAAACAGGGTATGTTAAAGGTCACACCATGTGTGAATTTGTTTAACTTTGGGATTTTTGTACCCATTTATTGTTTTGTGGTAATTAATTGTTATAGTTCAGATCATTAGATCTGCATATTTTCAATTTTCAATATTTTTACAAACTTTTAAATTGTTTTTCTTAAAAGGGATAGTTGTGATAACATCTATGACTTTGTGATATCAGTCGTGGGTTTTATCCATGAAAATATACGCCTTGATTTGATTGAATTTGTTATAATTCATACAATGTATTGAATTACGAATCTCAAAATGCATCTATTCTTGTGTTCATTGCATTTACCTAATTTCAAATAAAATTATCAACATGAAAACAGCTGTTCATTTTATATGTGCGAATGTCAGATTTGACCACAGATCATCCAGTTGAAACTGGTTATGACATTACCTTCGTCTTGGTTTGAACTAGTTTAAATGGATATATAGTGGCCAACTTTATGTAAATGTTCTCCCGAGATGGAAAATAAGTTGTTACCAACTGCATTAAAAGGATCTAAAAAAATAGTGCTATTTATCTGAAAAGAAATTTACCTGTGACATACATGTGCACGTTTGGTCATAATGCCACATATACTGATTAAAGCTCTTCTCCTTTAGTCACAATCAACAATTCGATTTGGCCATGGTAATCCATTTCACTATAACACAAATGATTTAAAGGTGTTCATATTGAAATAACGGTCGGCAGTTTTCGATTGTTACTTGAATTTCATCTTCATCTACAAATACTAAAGGTCTCAAATAAGATTTTTTTACCCCGAGAAGATACTATACTTTGCATTAACTGATATTTATAAACTGTCAGGCTAAGGAAAGAATATACTTCAGTTGAATTCGTTCATGTCTAAGATTTTCATTTACAAATATTTCGAATTTTTGATGTCGTATTCTCAAACTGATAAGAACAAGAGTTAAATAATATTTCAATGAATACCTTTCTATAAATAATTGAAAACAAGATGTGTTTGTGAAACACGAATGCCCCCGGATGCATATGTCAAGAATCAAAAACCTAGCTCCGACCAATCAAAAGTTATGACCAAGGTTAAAGTTTTTGTGGACAAACGGACAGACTGACAGACGGACAGACGGACGGACAGACGGACAGGTGAAAAACAATATACCCCCGGAATCTCCGATTCGGGGGCATAAAAAGAAATTGTGTGTTAATGAATTGTTCCAAAATTGAATTTGAGTTACGGAACACAAAAAAGTTTATTAAAACTACTGCAAATATGTGGTGTTGTAAACGTGTTTTAATCAAATACATCACATCTCTTGGATAGAAAGTACAAATGTGGTGCTTACTTTCTTTTGCCATGTGGTTTATATTATTTGAACAAATAATATTTCCAAGAAAACGTCTTATTGCCCACACTATGGTGCTGTTGTGTTGTGTTGTGTATGGGGTTCAATCTTAAGGCTTCGAAATGGCATTTTTTTATTTGTTTTAATTCTGAAATTACAAATAGACAACGACATAGTCAAATTTTTGCCATGCTTCCACAACATAACCACAAAAAATAATTCATACCTTATGGTTATCCCCTCAAAGTGTAAAAAAACCCACTATGCTGTAAGGCTGCGGTAAATTTACATGACTAAACATGTCCATTTTAGTTGACAGAATAAAAAAGTCCCATGAAATAAAATATCCAACTAAATACTTTTCTCAGCACATTGTTTATTCATTATCAGGTATATGTACACATTCATAGAAATCTAAGAATCTACAAAACCAGTTCTTTAAAACAATCTCTTGATGCAAAGTCACATAAAAAGAAAAACAAAATGAGGTGACCTAAAAAGCTTCTTTAAACATGAGTGTATTGAATAACCCTGACATGTATAAGTGCACACAGATAATGCAGCTAATCTCAACAGATATTCCCTGGGAACAAAGAGGCATGAGTAAGCATAGGTTTATTTGATTCATTTCTGGGCTACATGCATTTTATCAAATATTATCAAGACACCTGCCACAGGTAGGACATAAGGAGCAAAATCTTCAAATAGCTTTAAAGTAGTGGTTTAATCCCTACATGTGAATTCAAAAACGTTACTGGTATTTTCACTTAAAGGAGAAAATGCCCAGCTTTATAACTGTCATTCAAACAGAAGAGATTTTATGTAGACGAGGTGCTCTTTTAGATTTAAAATGAAAAGATTAAAGAACTATGACAAAATATCAGTAATTATTTTTAATTTGTTTATGACATTAGAGTCTACATATAAGTGTCCATGTCATAGTGTTTACAACATTAGCGCCTGAATAGTAGTACTAACATCAGCAAAAGCGAGTGACTGTCTCACTTATACTGGTGACATTAGCATATTGATCACAATTTCTTTTTCAGCAAGCAAATTTGTTTTTCCAACAACCTTAAATAAAATTAAATAACTCAACAGAATAACCTAAAATTACAGTAAAGGGCTTTGATTTAAAGACTTTAAAATCACCAGATATGAACACTTGTACAGAATTCTAAATAGATTTCATCCAGTTTAAACAATATTCTTCAAATGTCTCCAAAAACAAATTCAGTTTGCTTAACTTGTATCATATATGAAAATGGAAAACTGTTGTCCATGAGAACTGATATATCCATCTATCTATCTATCAATGAGAACTATCAATACTACAATGTAGCAAAATGAACATGTCATTCACAGTTGTCAAAAGCTGTCTAGGAATGTGGTCTAGATAAGTAAGGAATATTAATATTGAATATCATCAACATACACCATATTCTTATCATATTCTATTCATGTCCATGTACAAACAAATTCAAGTAACATATATATAAGCACATTTAAAATATAATTATCAACCTTCAAAATTCTACAAATGTTACAAATTTATAATATAATAATTTTATAAAAACACTGAATTTACTACATTGAAAGATATGTAGAAGGAAATAATTTTTCTCACGTAAGACTTATGGTCAACTAGAGGACAATTAACAAGTGGTATTCTGTACATGTAACATATTATTTCATGTGTGCATACTTTCATTCTGTTTCTAGCATAGCCATATCATGAGACAGCAACAAATACGAGTAAATATAATACTTCAAACAAAAGGATTGTATAACAAGCTTACGCACAGATCCACAAAATTATGAAATTTGAAAATAAAAGTGGGACACTTATTTTAAACAAATAAAATTCCTGTCATGTGCAAACACTATAATATTAGGATAAACTTTGATAGAAATCTATGCTCACTGTAGCTTGTGCAGCAATTTTATGACAAAAAATAACTTTCACAAATATCAAACTTGCTGCTGTGCCACTTCTCCAGCATCCTGCACCTTACCTTTGAGTCAAATCAGAGAGGTTATTACAATCAGGTGTCTGTGTTTAGACTTGGACTTCTGTAAATTATGCTTTGCTGAGACATTGTTTATATTATAAGCAGTTCAATAATTAACAATCTCCGCACAATGCACCATCTCTTGCCAATATATTCCATTCCTAATGTTGAAAAAGGAATATTTTGGACACGTCATAATGTTCGTTAAACAATCAAGTCTTGCTAGAGACCAATCTCATTCAAATCAGATCGAAACTACTCCTACGTCGCAAACTTTCAAGAAACTTAGCGACGTAGGAGTAGTTTCGATCTGATTTGAATGAGATTGTGCTAGAGACAAGCAATGTTGCAGCAGAGAATGACAGTTCCTGTAACAAGTATGCTTCAATTATCTCAATATCACCTACACTGTTTACTAAATAAGCTGAGTAAAGCACTATATTCAGAATTATGAAAGTATGAAGGGGCAAATTTGTGTTTTCATTCGAATAAAATCTTTCTAAAACTATTTTTCAAGACTTTATTACTCAGTAATATTCACACACAAAAATTGGAGGCAAAAGTGGAAATGATTTTAACAAGTTCATTCTGTCTTTGAAAGAAACCGGGTTTGCAATCAGAAAGGTATAAAGAAACAAATTTGTGTTTTCATTTGACATCAAATATGTCATGAACAATTGACATCACACAAATGGAAGGAAAACTGGTAAAAGGAAACGGTAACATGTATGCATTATCAATGTCACCTATTAGAGGTTTATATAAAAGATTTACAGATATCTCAAGATATATCCTTGATTGTTTAAACATACAACTTCTATTCAAGGGTAACATTAATTTTTCATTGATCAGTTAACATATAAAAGCAGAAATAAAAAAAGATTTAAGATGAGCCCTGTACGGTTCATACTTCACATTAACATGGTTAACTTGGTCACATTCCAGAGAGTGTTACACTAGACAGAATCAAGGTTAGGAGAGGTGATCTGGGGTTTAACGCCGCTTTCAAGAGTATTTCACTTATATCGTGGCTTCTAGTATTATTGCAGGGAGAAAGCCTGCAACACCATTGTGGTTATGCATTGCAGTGAAACCTGAAAGCATCGGCTGGAACTAGACAGAATCAAGCCCAGATATTCCACTATGACTGTATCATTCTCTCTCAATGTTCCACTACCTTGCATGCAATGTGTGACATCAATCGGTGAATGAACTCCAGGGTAATCAACAATCAGGGGGCTGGAGAAATATCAAAGCTCAAAAGCTAGTCATTTAACACTTTGGTTTTTGCTAGACTAGAGTGTACTACTATCATAAAAGTTTAAATATTGCATTGTGCTTGTCAGGTATCTAAATGATGATGTTTCAATGATACAAGGCCAATTTTCAGATGGCAGTGATCAAAGTATACTTCTCAGAAGAAGTTACGGGTTAAACAAACTTTCTTAGTGACATGTTTCTATGTACATGAAATACATAAATCATAATTGATGAACAGAGATCATGTTTAACTGTGAGACCTTTGTAAGCTTTATTATGTTCTTACACAGGCTTTATGTGTTTTCATTGAACCAACATGGCCAAAAAATTACTACCACAATCATGTTATTGTTATAGTCAGATGTCACTAAAGGATTCTTGATAGTGAAAAAACCATTGTCTGGCTGCAGGTTGGGTCCACAGAGGAAATCTGATACAGAGATTTGGTTGTAGCCTTAGTGTAACGACCTCTGTGTCAAACCACCCTGTCCATCACCCATCCAACATGTCTGGCAGAAATATAGATTTGATCCCTGACTTCTTCTGAGAAATATAATTCAAAGAGGGTGTTCTGAACAGCTTGTACAGTCAGTTTCTTTGATAGACATGGAGTCTGATAATCAGCATCAATGTCAAAGAATGGCTACATTCTTGTCCTGAGTTGGGTAATTCTTTTATGAAAAAAGATAACATAATGTTAATGGTGATTTGTGTTAGACCCTGTTGTATATCAAAATTTTGCACATTTATCATCAAGCACCAACATGACAAAATGAAATGGTAAAAATCAAATTTAAACTCAATATCTTAGCCATAGCCTACACAAAAATATCGTCTAACAAGATGACATGATGTTGAAGCTGCAGATACTCCTAATAAATATTTGGGAATATTGTCAAGCAGGGCCAAAACATGCTGTAGTCGTTCACACTGACTCAACCACCAGAACAATGTGGATATATTCCTAAGCTTTGCACAATGTCAGTTACAGATACATAAAAGGTTACCTTGTTGACCAAGTTCAAGCATGTCATAATATAACGGATGGTCATGTTATGTAAACAACTGCTCTAACATCTGTAACATAAGGCAACATTATCTAAAAAGGTCAAACCATGCCATGAATGGTAATTATCTTCCAAATCCAGGTTAATTTTCAAAATAGTCATTTTCCAAAACACATGCTCAAGCATAAAGCATGCTCTGTATAAAAATGAAACAATCTAAAAATAGTAAAACAATGTCATAGATGGTAATACCCTTAATTATTGGACAAAAAAGAAATGCATGATGTTCTGCACCAGAGTCATTTGAAATTTGTACAAGGCTATAGTTGAATGTAGAAGATAACAAGCAATGATACTAGTGTAATGCTCAATTATATCCAGGCCGATTGTCAAGTTGGTCATTTACCCCAATCAATTACACACGTGTCTTACACATGGTAACATTATCTAACAAAGTAAACCATGTTATAGATTGTATGTAGATCGGTAATTTGAATTGTCTTCTAAACTGGTGTCTCATAAAATGGTACAGTGGCTAATGTCATAGATGATATTTATGTATGTAGGTTCTTAGGTAGGTAATAGTTGATTATCTTTTGAACCAGTATCCCTTATCAATGATAACATTGTTTAACAAAGCCAAAACATGTCAAAGTATGTAATATATAACCATCGAACTTGATCCAGACTCATATTCACAATGGTCCTGTTCCCTAAACACTTGCACAACTTGTATCAAGTGGTAGCGTTGTATAAGTAAGGTTAACCATATGATAGAAGATAACACTCCTACATTCCAGGCAAATACTCAAGACAGTCATGTTCCCTAAACATCTGAACCAGCCTTTCTAATAAATGGTAATACTGTCCAACCATCTAGCATCTGTACAATAGGTAACATCATCTAATTAGGCCAATGCATGTTATAGATGGTAACGCTCTCTCAAAGTCTCTGCCAGGTCATTTTTGCCGATCTCCTCACTCTCAAGTACTGACAGCAGTTGACTGATCCTGTCTTCAACGGACACGTCATTGTCGTCCCGCCACTTCCTGAGCGCTGTGTGGATCTGATGCAGAGCCTTCTGGGGATGTTCTATCTGGATGTGTTCTATCTGAGCCTGACTGAGGCCCAGCTGTAGAGCAACCAGACTCCACTCATATCCTAGACATGATGCCACGTACAGCAGCCCTGCATCAGACAGCAGACCTGTAATATAGACAATTAAAGCTATAGATTCAGTCTTACAAGGCAAATGTCAATGAACCTCAGGCGAATAGTTCAACACTTTCGTCAATCAATCGTCTAGGTAACATGTATGGACACATGCAATTGATCAGTATCAGACAGTTTTCCAAAACTATCACTCTAAGGTCAGACTTCTCCTACCCTTTTGTCATATTCAAGGAGGGTTTGAAAATAATATTTATCTCAGCAAACAACTTCCAAAAAAGGTTGCAAATTAATTTGCGGTTTTAAGCTAATATGCAGAAAAAGATCTTATCTGAGGAAAAGGCATTTTCATATGGAATCCCTGTAGAATTTACCATTTTTCTGCTGCGCTATTATACTCATTCTAAAATTTTAATGATAAAACAAAAGAAAAACTTCTGTTTAATGACACAATTATGTAGTGCCTCCTAAAAGAAACTAAAACCACTAATGAGGATTTTCACAACTATTTACATTAAAACATACGAGTATGTTTTCATTTTTTTTACCACTGCTTAATTTGTAGAGTTGTATGCAGAATTTAGAAAATCAGATGCAGAATTAAAAAAAAATTGCCACAGAATTTTTAAAGAATCCCTCACAGAATCCAGGGGCGAGTGCTACATCTCATACTGGTATACTCGATCATGAGAGTCTGTGTCATACAATTTCAACACCAGTGGCATTTCCTAAGTGAATCAGAAAAAAAGTATTTAAAAGAAAATTTAACAAAGTCTACATGCAACCATTTCCTGGCTATCTGTCATTGCCTAAATGAGAACTTAATAAAACACATATATATATATATATATTAGACAAATACATTTAAAGTGATAAAGACACAATAGGCCTCATGAGCTGAACTTTAATCTTGTAAACATCAAATGTCAATCAAGTGGTCATATAACTAAAGGGAGATAACTTGTAAAATTTGCTGACTGACACTGATATTTCAAAGGTTTCTCAAACATATCTTGTAGATCTCAGACTAGCAATATTTTGGTAATTACATGCAGAATGATTATGATATACATAAAGACCCTTAGAAAAGGTCATTTCAGGGTTACCAGGTATTCCGTTTTTCATAGATATAGGCAGCAAGACACACGGCACATTTACAAGTGAAAACTCATCACATCACATCACCAACACATTAGATAGGTTAACCATCACATCATTCAGATAGTATGACCAAAATAAAGTTTAAATTAGATGACTTACATACTGTGTCTTGAAATATATAATGTAATCATTATTGCTCGGTAATCTTATATAAAATGGAATGTGTTGTTTATTTTATGAAAATATCTGTCACCTCAGCAATGAGAACTTTTCTTGTAATGCAACAAGTGCTAACTAGTTTTCATGGAAACTGCCAAAGAAAAAAGCTTAAAAAATGAAAAAAATCAAAATGCTATGTCTTACAATTTTTCTGAGTTCTGCTCTGGAAACAATATGATAATGCATGGCCAGACAGACAAAGATGACCATAATGCCATGTCGTTACACACCGATGGGATAATAAAACAATGTGATAAGTTACCTGCTCCATCCACGGTATCGCCTACATTCTGCAGGAACTCTGTAGCAGCCTGCATATGCCTCGGCAGGTCGTCCTGGTAGTCTGCAGGCAAAGCATTAAAGTTTAAAGAGGGTCATAAAGTCATAATTTCAGTGCTTTTTTCACCAGTAATTATTTCAAATTTACTGATTGTGTGATATCCCTGGGCATTTCAGATGTTTGAACTTTGATTTCACAAAAATCATTTAAAATAAATGTTCTATTGTGATCATTGTGTTTCATATGATTTAATGTATCAAAATTTCAGTTAGAGATTTGTGTAGTGGAGCCTTTGACATTATTCATTCATAGTAGATGACATTTACCTATATCACATAATGTTTCTCACAAAACTAATCACCTCATTTACAACTCCAATAATTAACCTTTGAAGCAAGTATAAAGGTATGATGATCTCAAATTTCTAAAGAAATACTTAGCAAGCAACGGTAGCGTCACGAATGAACATTTCCTAACCTGGATCAAGTGGATAGACAAAGCAAGCAGGCATCAAATCATCCTCATTCTTCCGACACCAGTTCTCCCAGATTGTTCCCTTCGGAACAGTGAACTCCAGGACCTCTCCCGGGAACATGTAGGGCTCGTCATAGTTGTTGAGGATACAATGGGAACAGAAGAGCAGCAACTCAAACCTGATGAATGGCCACTCCTGGAGAAGACCCAACAGATCTGCTCGAGTGTTGATGATGAGCTGCCACAGTTCTTGAAGATCTGTTCCTCTGAAGGAGAGGGTAATAGTCTCCTGGTCAATGATCCGCTCTTTCTGGATGAGAATTTTGCTCAGGTTTTTTCTTGCCAATATTCCATGTTTCCAATTAAGTCTATCAGAGACGTGGTGTTGTAACCGTACAGAGAACTTCTCAAAGAAATATGGTGGGCTTTTGCCCGGAAACATGAGCTGGATCCTGAGCTCAAACTGATTCGGTGGTGTAGGTTTTGGCCATCTTGTTGCAAGAGAATCTGGCTCCTCCACAGGGAAGAACCATGGGAATTGAAGGATTCTGGCGGATCCTATAAGAGATGGCGCCGATGGTGACCTTGGAACTTCATAGCATAGATCAAACTTCAACATCAAGGAGACAAATGTATCCAAAGCATCTGAGGAGAGTTCAAAATGACACAGAGTGTAATGTAGAAGCTCATAAGCCATGAGTCCTTTCTTGATGAAATCTTTCTTGAGGATATCAAACTTGCTCTCGGACAGCCCAGCAGAC
Organism: Steromphala cineraria; assembly: GCA_916613615.1. Lineage (NCBI taxonomy): Eukaryota > Metazoa > Mollusca > Gastropoda > Trochida > Trochidae > Steromphala > Steromphala cineraria. The sequence goes on from OU744729.1 coordinate 58,485,247, forward strand.
TTGCCATGTTCCTCCACATATCTAACAACCTCTTCAAAATCATGCCGAAACACTGCTCTCAGCATCTCAATGAGTGTTTCCGGTCTGTGAAAGACAAGGTTCTTGAGCTTCTGATTCTCATGGTACCAGACAATTTCTCCAGTGGAATGGAAATACTTCAGTACCATGCCAAGACTGAGGTCAGGGGACCCTCCAAGACTGATCATGGACTGATTTAGAGAAGACATGATGTTCATAAATTTATCCAGAGCTTCTTCTAGAGGTAATATTCTATCCTGGTGACTCTGGACCGAAAGCAGGAACTTGTGCCAGGATTCTGGTAATGGTTTCTCCTCACTTTCTTTTAGACGACCGATTAGGTTTTCCTTGAAACTCTCCATGCCCACTAAATCCTCAGCACAGCTTACTGCAAAGATACCTTGTGGCAGTTTCGATCTTGTGTTCAACATTTTCTGCATGTGGTGCATCTTTTCCTGAAGTCGTTCAATTCCAATATCATTGAATTTGCCGCCACTTTCTTTTGCCTCAGGCTTTTCTAAGACTTTCCTGATCTTCTCAATCTCTGTTGTAAGCTGATCAATTTTGCTTTTCTCGTCCCTATGCATTTTCCGCAAGATATCTTCTGTCTTGTCATTGATATCTTCTTCACTGCAGAGATCTGCATGAGTTCCCACAGCAATGATAGAAGCTCCTGGAGCCCTGTCCATGATGGCATCAAGCCAGTCACCTAAAAGAGAGTCATACACGTCCATGTTATACTTGGTAAAGTCAAACACTAAGACATGAAGAGCTTCTGGTGTTAGGAACATGTGATGTGCTGCAGAATAAATGTGATGCCCGCCAAAGTCAAGAATCTGCACTCTCAGTTGTGACTCTGGTTCCCACAGGTGGCGCTCAAGAACCCATGTTCGCTCATGCTCTGCCGTCAGCTTTGAATGCCCTAAGACCAGTGCATGCTTAAGACTAGTTTTCCCTGCCTTTACCGCACCAATGAGTATCATCTTCCGTCTGTGCTTAGCTTCGCTTATCCTCAACTCTTTCAAGAAGTGGAACAGAGGCACAACACCCTGATCACATATAGCTTGTGGGGGCTTCTTGAGGCTGTTGTTGTAGAGGTACAAAACCCCTGTCTCCAGTAGTCCGTGAAGGTTGTCTAACAGCAAGGGAATCTCCGTCAGGAAATTGTTGTCTAATGTCAGCTCTCGTAAATTCACTAGCTTGCATATCCGCTCTGGAACACTTGTCAGCTCATTTGAGCCAAGGAGAAGATGCTCTAGCGTTTTACAACTGCATAATTCTTTTGGTATCTCTTTCAATTTGTTCCTCTCTAAACCTAGGTACTTTATCTTATGCAGCTTGGAAATGCCCTGAGGTATGCTGTCAATGTAATTCTCACTCAGGTCAATATGCTCAAGATTCTTGAGATTAAACAGTTCTTCTGGGAGTCGGAGCAATGCATTCCTCTGGATGTACAAGGTCTTCAACTGTCTGAGATCACACACTTCAGAAGGAATCTCAGTGAAATAGTTGCCGCTCAGATATAGACACTGAAGCTCCTCAATCATGAATATTGCACTGGGAATAACTGAACAGTATCTTAGAGCTCCAGTCAGGTTCAGCGTGTTCAGTTTCCGACAATACTGAATGTCTTTGGATACATAGAGGAGACTGTTGCCTTTTAGATTGAAGCTCCGTAGCTTGTGAAGATTTCCTATTCCATCTGGGATAGTTTCAACTGCTTGCCAACTCATATCAAGCTCGAGTAACTCCGAGAGACGATACACCCCCTCAGGAACACTCTTCAGTTGACCTCGAGGGTAAAACTTGCCAGACATATAAAGTCTTTGAATTCTTTTGCATCTGTATAACTGTAACGGCACTTCAGACAGGCAATTACCGCTCAAATTCAGAATTTTCAAATTGGTGAGGTTTCCAATGTCTGGAGATATTGACCGGATATCATTTTCCCCCAAATCCAGATCCTCAAGATTAACAAGACTATATATAGCCTCGGGAATCTCTCCCAGATGGTTGAAAGCCAGGTTCAACTCTGTAAGATTGGAACATTCTGCAAAAGCCGTTGGCAGCTTGACAAGGTAGTTTCCTATAGCATGGAAGATGAGCATATCCTTGAGGGTGCCGAGGGCATGGTGACCCACTGGAAAGGAAAGCAGCTTCAAAAAAGGGAGGTAAAGCTCGTCCAACTCAAAGGTATACAGCGCCCGGGGTATCCATCCTTTGTAGGAGCCCTCTGGTACCGCTAGGATGGGCCGCCCATCCTGGTTGACTGTTAGGTATTGCTTCAGGGACTCTGATACCTGACTCTGGGTCATCACAGAAGTATCCATCTCCTCCGCAATGCCTGCGAACATGAAATAGTTGATCGGTCAATGAACTTATTGTGCAGAAGCTGAAATCAGTAAATATATTTGATGAATAAATGTTATATAATCTGGTTAACACAAGTCAATGACTTTACTTCTCCTTGACATAGGTTTTTGCGGTTACAAAGTATTTATCCATCTCTTCAGCAATGCAGACAAACATTTAAAACTTGATTAACAGCAGAAGGCAAAATCAAATATCCTTTATATCTAAATTACTAAAATTATCACAGCTGTATTTGTGGACATATGACCATCTTGTTTGCATTGTTTGATTTTGGGAAAATATAGAGTCAATGAGTCAATGGCTATGTAGATTATCAGAGCTGAGGACAAATAAATCAATACATATTTTGACTGAATTATCATCTGACTGCAATAATATATTTATCAGCATGATATCTGCATGATTGGTCTTCACATGAAATCATCATTTTGGTACAAAAAGTACAAAAACTGCTTTTATGATATGATTGTGACTGTGATTCAATGCAACATCCTCTTTCAGCTATTTGTTTTTTAAATCAATTAAGCACCAAGCAAGGCAACAAATTAGGACAAGTTAGCCAGTGGAAAACATCTTAGCTAAATAAGACAAAATTGAACTTGAGAAAAGCAGTACTTTTTATTACAAAAACACCAGCAAAACCATTTGGGATATGTGAATCAATAAAATACTAAGTCAATTAAGTGTAACATTGTCCGACAGTTTGGATCACTGACCTGTCACTGAATTTTATTTCAATCAGTCAAAAAGCACAGACTTCAGTAGAGAGATCCGCATCTTCCCACATCGTCACTCTGAAAAGATATAGAGTATGAGTGAAAAACAAACTCAACGCATTCAATTATTGAAAATGGAATTGATTATGGTATTTGATACCAATGCTATCAATGTGGTAATGATATTGATAAAATAATCATTATAGGGGCAGTAGCACACTTTTAAGCTGATGTCAGGAAAATGAAAATAAATGGTTCAAATTGAAAGACAATGTATTTAAACTAAACTAAGCAGTCATAAATCAATTGCATAATGTACACTTCAGCCATGCGATTCCTTTTTCTTACACAAAATGAATTAAAGGTGTTCACAAAAAGATGGCCTCCAACAATTTCTCCCCACAGAGGCAGATCAATTCATGTTGATTAAGCCTCTCTTTTAATTCGCAGAGTATAGAATGGTAGATGCCTTATTGGAGGCAATCAAAATTAGTTTTTGCAATCAGCGACACTGTTCCAAAATCCTCATTTTGGCTACTGAATCATGGCAAAACATTGAGATATGATCCATCTTCTCCATTCCAAAAGTGTTTTATTTGCTAAAAAAATGTTCAAATGGATTTTGTGCAATTTTTTCCGCCAGGAGAAACTGTGGGAACCCACCAATTTCGGCAAGTTAGAACAGAGGTTCAATCAACATGCCTCTGTGAGGAGAGAATGGGTCTCAATTCAACTTTAGGTAAATCTTAATAATTTGTTCTCTGACTATGGATAATTGGTTTGTGTAATTTGATATTACACACTATCAAAATAATACATTAAGCATTTAAATACATTTAGTAGTAAAAAATTGAAAATATACGGTTTTAAAAAAACATGCTACTGCCCCTTTAATGTCAATTAAGTAATTATTTAGATCATATTGAATAGAAAAAAGATTTACTTCACTTTCCAAAGAAAGATCAAATATCATTTTCTCATAATAATGAGTTAAAATGTGTCAGTGTGGTGGGATTCGCACAACCTCCTGATCTTCCCTTAGATGTAATGAGAGCAGATCTCTTAACTTCTGGCACATACACTTAGTGGCAAACATTTGCACCAATCTATCAGAAAAAAAATAGAGCCATGGGCTCTGTAGCTCATCAGACTTTTGATTAAAATATGTTTTGACTCCTGTGACCCCATTTTGGGTCATGGGGTGACAAAATCTACAATTTAGAATCCCCATTGGCCAAGGAGTCTACACACAACTTTTCAGCTCTCTAGACCTTTTGGAACTGGAGGAGAAGATGAAAATAGGTTTTTAAGGTTTTGACCCCTGTGACCCCATTTGGGGTCATGGGGTCACGAAATCTACAATTTAGAATCCCCATTGACCAAGGAGTCTACACACAACTTTTCAGCTCTCTAGACCTTTTGGAACTGGAGAAGAAGATGAAAATAGGCTTTTAAGGTTTTGACCCCTGTGACCCCATTTGGGGTCATGGGGTCACGAAATCTACAATTTAGAATCCCCATTGGCCAAGGAGTCTACACACAACTTTTCAGCTCTCTAGACCTTTTGGAACTGGAGAAGAAGATGAAAATAGGTTTTTAAGGTTTTGACCCCTGTGACCCCATTTGGGGTCATGGTGTGACAAAATCTACAATTTACAATCCCCATTGGCCAAGGAGTCTACACACAACTTTTCAGCTCTCTAGACCTTTTGGAACTGGAGGAGAAGATGAAAATAGGTTTTTAAGGTTTTGACCCCTGTGACTCCATTTGGGGTCATGGGGTCACGAAATCTACAATTTAGAATCCCCATTGGCCAAGGAGTCTACACACAACTTTTCAGCTCTCTAGACCTTTTGGAACTGGAGGAGAAGATGAAAATAGGTTTTTAAGGTTTTGACCCCTGTGACTCCATTTGGGGTCATGGGGTCACGAAATCTACAATTTAGAATCCCCATTGGCCAAGGAGTCTACACACAACTTTTCAGCTCTCTAGACCTTTTGGAACTGGAAAAGAAGATGAAAATAGGTTTTTAAGGTTTTGACCCCTGTGACCCCATTTGGGGTCATGGGGTCACGAAATCTACAATTTAGAATCCCCATTTGCCAAGGAATCTGCACATCAAATTTCAGCTCTCTGGAGTCATTGGTTTCGGAGAAGAAGATGAAAATGTGAAAAGTTTACGGATGGACGGATGGACGGACGGACGGACGGATGGACGGACGGACGCCGGACGCCATGCCATGCCATAAGCCCATCGGGTCTTTCAGACCTGATGAGCTAAAAATAAGACAATGATTACACTTCACGCATGGAGAGCTTTTTTTTGTGTTATCACCAAGGCCAAGACATATTTCAGTCACCAATTTATGTGAAAGTGTTCTATCAAGAAAACTCAAAGTGGATTTTTGGATAAATTTGAGTCTTCACTGTTTGAAAGAGTGTTGCTGATTGCAGTGTAAACAACTCCAGTCTAACAGACCGCCCATGTAGATACTTTATTCCCGAAACGTATATTCAGTCACAAAAAAAGCGAGGTAATATTTTCAAAATGATAAGACTGACCTCAGTTAAGATAAGTTCTTTTCTATAGTCTGTTGTGTACATGTACTGATCTAAATCGATGTGTTCAAGCTACCTTGTTGGGGAGAGAACATATAACTAATGAAACTAATAAATATTTTCAACAATTTCATCATAGAATATTTGAACTTCAACTGTTTAAAGTATGTCATACCATCATGCAAATGTTCATAAAATGTTTTATGCATGACATTTTTCACTGTTTACAAAATAATTTCAGTTAGTGACACATCTGCAATTGAATTTTTTCCTCATTATACTCAGTGTATAAAATAGATTGGAAACCTAGCCTGTCCTGAAAATTAATTGATCCATTCCTTCGGGTTAAATAAAGAAAACTTTTGAAAAGTTACCAGTCCTGACCAAAAAGTAACCAGTCCTGGCAAAAAGTAGCCAGTCAAGGACTGGCAGACTGGCTATATTTTAAACACTGTTATACTTAAATTTTATGAAAGAAGATGAAAACAATATTATGGATAAATTTTATATTTTCTAAAATATTATACTTAAAATAATGTAAATATTCCATTGATTAAGGCATTCAAAACATCAGTTGTATTATTTTTCATCTGGCAACATTGGTCATTGCCTGATATAGAGAATTTAAATACCATTCTACTGATAAACAAGAAACATTAGCACGTTAATATTATTAATATCAGTTCGACATTGTTTCGTGACGACCTTCACGATGTATACATTATTCCTGACTAGACAGTTTATCTCAATTCGAGACTCCTTGAGGAAAATATGTCTAATCAATTATGTCACCAAATCTAAAAAAATTTGGCTGAAGAAAATACTGCAAGTATTGATAACATGCACATAAACAGTATACCTCTCGTCAAACCCGACCTTTCTCGTGCCTTATATTAATGGCCGCTTGCTTACTTCCCATGATCAGGCATTAGAGTAACCTCCCCTTGAAACAGGTGCGCGAAATCCTTGTCGAAGCAGCTGTAAAATATCTTGAATATCGCCATGCATGTCAAACAGCGAGTCTGTCAGCCAGAGAGTAAAATAAGAGAAAAGACTAAGCAGATATAGTTAAAAATTGGAGCTTAATTTGGTGATGAAGAAAAATCAGTATCCTGTTCCTTTTTTCCCTCACCAATTCGAGATTTAAAACCTTTTAAATATGAACCTATTATTATAATCATATCAGTCAAAACACAACTTTTTTATCATGCAAACTGAAATCTATATTGCACACGGAATGAAAGCGTTTGCAATTTGGTGTAGATGTTTATTAGGACATGCATGTCTTTGTGAGTTATGTTTCAACGTAAAATGACAACATGTTTTATTACAGAAATTACAAGAAATGCATTAAAACTTGTAAAACTTGTGACAAGTACATCACAATCACGCACACATTCTCTCACTCTATACATATTGATAAATGAGACTCATTACAGCATAAAACAACATTATCATACGGCTTCAAGATGCAAGAAGAAATAGCCGAAAATGCTTATTTTAAATTTACAACATCATGATATAACATCCTCTTGGCACAGAGATTCTTTGCTTATACTTAAAGCGATATTCATTCCAGTGATATACCTGTTCTGCATGTAATGTCTAAAGTGGTTAAAACTAAGCGAGGTTTTTAAAATCTTTCATATGAGAAGGGACATTGGTTGATGAAGCACATGGGCTTATCAGTTTGTCTGTCGTGTTTCATGTTAAATAAATTCAGACTTTGAAATGTAAACGATATGCTCCATTCTGATTGGATCTAACAAGGTCATCTGATCGGTATACATTTCAATGAACCCTAAATTGCAGGTTATACAAAATAACTTTCAGTAAATGAAGTTTATACGATGTCGTACCGGAACTACATTTCTCGGAGATTCTCCTGATCTTACAGCCACATTCCAGCCTGACCCAAATCTTGATGTTCATCACTGAGACTCATTTTTTGCAAATATTATTTTTCTGTTTATTAGCAACACTCGCCCTAATAATCTGTATTTGATGTTTGAAGAATAAACATTAAGTTGCAAATAAATAAAGTTGTACATGTACATCTCCGGTCACAGAAATGAGGATAGTGGGCGAAGTTAAAGAAGGTACCGGTAATGTACATCATTTCAAAAGCATGAGTTGAGCTCCATTCTGAATGACCCTGACTGGCGACAACACAGTTTCAAGGCACCCCATTCCATGCACACCCAATGCCTTCACTGACAGTTTCGATCAAAACGATGTTGCCGTGTTTGAAAACATGTACTCGTCTTTGTCAATGATAGTGTATAACATCGGCGGGCCTGCAACTGGCATTATGTCTTGAGGGACTTTAAATAACTTTATGTTTTCATTCATTGTCAAACCAACAACCAAAACACGTCGAGCCTAAAGAGCTGATACTCTACACTCGATACAGGACAGTATCAATACGCGAGTGCAAATTGTTAATTTTGGAATATTTAAATCAAACTATACATATTTTTTTATTTTTTCCCAAAACATTTTATTGTTGTTAACATGATACTCATAACGGATTATTTGTAGAATAAAAAAGTGTATCTTTTCCTTTTTTGTTATGAACTTTTTTTGCATGCGCTTGAACCCGGTAGAGATCCGCCTGGGTCTAACTGATACCTAGGTCAGTGCGACAAGCAGCTATAAGTTACTACAGAATCGCATTTCGAATGATATAAAAACAACTTCTGGCTTTAAATGCAAAGTGGGAATTTATAAGAAATGAATTTCATAATATAGTATTCGACACGGTTATAACCTGTTTGAAACTCGTAATATAAACTTTAGCATAACTGACTTCGCAAGCTCACCAGTTATAAAACAATGGATACCAAGATTTGTTCGCGGTTATAGCTTATGGTTTTATAAGCAACGTGGTGCACAATGCAAAGTCGAAGAATGGTTGTTTTTATATCTTATTTCTGTCAAAAGAGAAGACAACTATTGAACTTTAAGAATATCCCAATAGTAATAGTGATAATCATCTATCATAATAAATGCAAAGCGCATCGAATTCACGGTAAATCAGACCAAAAGAGGAAATGATTTGCTCCTGCAGCGATATTTAATGTTATAACGGAGACACGTGGATATTGCCAATGACATGATAGGATCTGTGTGTCGTCAAAAGCGGAATCATCATGGATATACAACACGCAACAAGTCACATTTCTGTCATGTTTACAATCAAACAGTTCTCAAAATGTAAATTGAAAATTTGTATAGTAGGCGGCATTGCGTGCAATATCGCTGAAATGTCAAGTAACTGTAAATTGCATTGTTGTTTTACAGATGTGGATGATTCCCTTTTTAATGCTGGCTTTAGGAGTGTCAATCACTAAATAGCTAGATTTTAAAAATTTTTGTTTAATTCAGATATTTTTACATTGTAACAAGATGCTTTATTTCAATTTAGAAATATCGATTACAATTCTGTATCGTCTTAAACCTTACTTTTCAGATCAAATGTTTGAAAGGACCGGTATGTGAAATGTGTACAAAAGGGTATTTCATTTTTTCATATCAACATCATCTGTCACAGGAATCAACCTAAAAACGAGTTGTCCTGTTAAAGTGTAATTATTTGATAGTTGTGAAGTTTCGAAGCATTTAAGAGCTTTCTCGAAACAGCTTTAAAGTGATTTTCATTATCTTGGTTTGCTACGAACGTAAATTGCACAGTTGATTATATATGAAAATATCTCACATATGTATCCCCAACTATTTATTATCATATGACAATAAATACCTGTTTCGCAGTGAAAATCTTAAAAGAGTCATATTCACGGAATCCACTTTCAGACGTTTTATTTACATTGATACTAGTAATACAGCAAACTGCAACAGTAGATAGTTCTCGATCAATGACACTACTGCTAAACAAGAAACCAATAGCCAATGTGTATTCAATTTTTTTTAAATGAATCAGACATTAACATCTAAGCAATATTAACATTTTATCTATCCATTTCTGAGCTTGAATCCTTTGTCATTGAAAACATGTATCAAGGATGCAACAAAATCTGCCTTTTAAAATTAAGTTCAAAAAGCAGAAAATTAAAAAGATAAATGCGTTTTCTGTTGCATACACATTCAAAACAGCATTATTTTAAATTTCCATTTTTTTGCATTTACATGCATACAGTCGTTAACAAAGAGTACATAACATGATATAGAAAATATTATTGTATACAACATCAGAAGATCAAAGTGTAAGTAATACATTGTATAAATGTAACTTTATAACATGTGCAACGTTGACCAGAATTTAACAAATCTTTGTTCAGTAACACTTGATAAAATTATATATTTGATGATTTCATAGTATTAAATAACTTCTCATTAAGTGAAACGGATATTAGGCATATAACTCCTAAGAGGACATCTAAAAATATATTGTTTTATAACAAGGGTGATTTCATTTACAGGATTGTTATTAACAACTTTAAAACCAAACACAACATTTTCACAAGAAAAATGAATTGTTACTTGAACCAATTGAAGCCATTGTTCCACTTAAGACCATATTGTTCTAACAATTTCACATTTCCAAAAGAGGTGTTCTACTGTCTCAAGATCTTGTTTACATCAAGAACAAAGAGGTGAAACTGTGTATTTCATTCTGTAAAGTAGACATTTTGTTGGCAGAATAGTGTGAATCATCCTGTATTGCAACCACCTTACTCAGTGATTTGGTACATGTTATTGGAATGATATTAAAAATCATCCATTCTGTTTCAGTGACATATTTGTCTAAAACAAGTTCCCATTTGGAATAGTATGGTAGCATAAAATGATGAGATCAAGGGAATATTATAAAGGTGTTTATTTCCGGCAGGTGTGTTCATCACTTGATAGTAAAATGGAAAGATAGGATTGTGCAGTCGTTCTCCCAAACTATGAATATTATGTTTACGTGTGTGAATTGATTGCCGCCTTTATTCCTTCAAAAGTTTAACAAATTGTTTTATTCTATATCTTTCTTTCAAAATTCATCAAATGTCAACAAAACAACCTATCTTTATAAAAACCGGGGATTCACGTTGTTTGAACATCAATTGGCATTGGGATTTTTTGAAGTAATGTCATTTCTTCTCAAACTGTAGGTTAACAGAAGAATTATATCATGAACCAGTTGGAGAACTGTAAGTACAGCCAAGGATTGCAATAATATCCAATGAGTTGCTATAGGTACATTGAGAAGGTTTATTTCAGCAGTATTGATTAACACTTATTTGTTATAGGTAATGACTAACATACAACTGTCTGTCTTGGGTACATATGTAACATGATACAGAGGTTTTGGAAAGAATATCAAAACATTTAAAGACATTCTAAAAGTACTTTCACTTCAGTCTACGGGAAGCGGATGTCAAGGTTAAAATGTCCCTATTTGAGGTCGTTGACTGCTGAGTGACCTCGACCTTTTTACACACGTCATCTACTCTGCCAGGTTTTTACTTTCACTTAACAGTACATTTTCAAAAATGCTTTCCAAACTCTGGCTACAATCCTTCATATAAAATAGATTTAAACTGTTCCCAGCTATGCGTTTCTTTGTTTGAATAGTAATAAGTTTTGCTTATGCGACCCTACAACCAGGGGAGTCTCTTTGAAACTCCTTTTTCATTTGTTTGAAACTGACGAATCTTTGTTTTTTTTCAATTAAAAAACAAAATGATAACATTTGACTACACCAAGCTTTATTTGAACGCTCGAATGGAAGTTCTTCTAAATATTGTCAATTGTCCTAATGGCCTTGTGACAACTTGACACTTAATCATACAATAAACGAGCAATGGATCAACTAACGTTTATAAATAACTATGATAATACACCCGTCATAATAATTATCTTGTCTAAAGGCCATCTGAAATAGTACACTTAGTCACGTGATAGGCAGCCTTGATCTTGTGTCAATAATGCATTAGCTGGTACTGCCAATTTGTTGTATTGTGCATTGATGAATAGATATCTCTTCAAATAAGATTTATTTGTCGGCCGTGTGTCATGGTGAACATCCACACATGAAGGCAGTGGTAAATATATACCTATAGCAGCGATATCTGTATATAAGTATATGAATATTATGAATTTAAAAGAAAGGTTTATCAGTTATAAATGATGATGATAAAGTTATGTGCAATAACTTTCATTTATGGTAATGCATGAGGACGACGCCAACTACGATAACACTTTTTTCATTGTTGAAAATACATATCCACTTGCAGGGCCAATGCAACAAAAACAGCCAACGTAACGGTAGATATGCAAACGATATGAGGGGATCTCTGCAGCGTCAGTATTGGGAGCTTTTGAAGACAAAACAAGCAACAAATCAAAGTTTTTGTCATACAAAGACCCATACAGTGTAGAAAATTTGAACTGAAAATCTGTTTGCTACGCACGGCATATTCCTCAGCTTATTTCATTCTTTCATTTTATCATTTTACTTTTAAAAGTCGTCAGTAAAGTTTTTACCTTATCTGGGCTTTTCATTAGCTTAAGATTCTATTATTTAATCATTCTCCATGGAAATATCTGTTTTATAATACGTTGACAATCTCTTAAATAAATGATTTTGATTGGTGTGTAAGCAGATCAGACGCATATTGAAGTATCATCTTCATTTCATCGTACACTGTTCCAAGACTGATAAAAATTTGTCTACTATTTTAGGACGTCAAAACTCCAACGCAATATATATCAGGACGCCCTTGCACTGATTATGTGTTCTCTCGCCAAAACCTATATTATCTTTCCCTCTTCTACAAGGGACAAAGGGGGAGATTACTGTTCAAAAGAATGAATTTGTTGTAATGTAAGTATACTTTATATATCATAGAATAAATAATAAAATCATTTCCCTCAAATATTTCTCTCACATACATGCATGTGCCCAAACTCTCGAGCTTTATTGTTGTCATATTAGCAATATTAGCGTTTTTGTTTACTGCTCATCCAATTTCTTTTAACTTTGATCAAAATGCAATTGTATTATTTAAAAAATGGCTTCTAAAGGTAGATACTGAAATCAAAATCTACCTTATCGCAATACCTCGGCCACAATGAGATCACAAATTCTTATTAATTCATTTGTTCATTTTCAATCTAATTTATACTGCTTTACCTACGGTGAATTAGTAGAGTAAATGTACTTGACACATATACTTAACAGGTCTTAGTCTCTTTCTAATAATGTCAGCTAACTCTAAAGGATTCCAGGATTCACACATCAGATGGTTGGAGATAATGCTTCCAGTGACAGCAGGACGTCATGAATGTCCTTATTACAGAACAAGCTATCAACAGAGAAGAATTGATGTGTCTGACTCAGTAGTACTAACTTACCAAATTACAACTTGATAAATGATATTGAACTGTTGTCTCGACTCGGTTTGCCAAACTAAACAGACACTCTTTGCGTTTTATATAGGGAGGCACCTTTATTGTTGCATTTATGAATGACAAGTCAGGTTGGTAACAATTTTGTACATTGTTTTCACGTACATTTTAGAAGTATGAGTTGTTTAGCTCCTCTTGGGGTATAGTTTAGTCATTATCGGTTCAGTGTTATGTATTCTTAAGCTGAGTTGACGAAGCTACATACGTAAAATGTTGTAAATGTCGTCCTTTGTATAAAAGTACTGACTGGATGTGAACAGTAAACAGTAAATAGTTACGCCTTAACATGGGTTCTCGAGGTTTATCGACTGTTCATTTATAAATGTACACATCCGACTAAAATGACAAATCAAAACTTTTGTGGGAGGAATTTTTAATATATCTAAAAGATTTAACATTATTAACTAATGACCTTTGATCTTGTTCATGATTTATCAAACTTTGAAATTTCATCAAGCTTTTTGCTATTTTACACTGAGTCTTGGATATTTGATACCATTGATAACAGTTTGCATGTGAATGTCAAAACAAAACACACGAATGGAGTGTCTATTTAATTAAGTGTTACTGAGCAATGTTTTAGATATATCACACTTAATAGCAAATCAAAGCACTGTTCATACGGCTATTGATGTATAACAATTTCAATTTTATTTATGTGATCTTGCTTCAAACATAAAAATATTTATCCTCTCCTTGTGATGAGTCTTGAACTTAACTTGAATATCATGTCTTCAAATCAAATGTTCACATTCAATTACGGTTCCTTAATCCACTTCCTCGCCACATGGGATGTTAGAAGGCTCCAAAGGTTTCTCTAGCTATCAGGGGAAATAAAGTTGTTTGATGAAAAGGAATTCAAAGAAGATTCAGTAATTGAAATGCTATCCCCCAGGGCATTAAAACGTAATAATTGTCACTGATCTAAGATATTTGATTGGGAGAAATGTGTTAGTTGCCATTTAAGAGATCATATCAAAGCTTGATTATAATTGAATTATCCATAATAAGCAACCTGCATTTCTGTACATGTTGGTAATTTCACATTAGAAGAAGAATATTTCCGTTACCTTGGAATTACAAAACGTTACCTTTTATATCGAATATGCTTATGATATTGAAATAACTATTTAGGAAAGTCAAGTATCATTTATGTTCTGGCAGTTAAATGTGTTATCATGAGTAAACGTCCTCCAATGACCAAAGCTGTACAATGAAACGGGCAGTGTAATGCAGATATTAGAACCAGAAAACATCAGGAACATGAGCTTCACGAATAATACTGGTTGACAAAAGCGACAGTTTTATCTCTCTCTATGTCAGTAGTTCTTACTGGGCAATTGTTTCCAAGATTGATATAAGATCCAATTATCTATCAGACGTCAGCAAAAATATGTTTAAACTTACGAACGCCCAAAGCATCAGGAACGTGTTTGTTACAAACAACATCGATCACCTCAGTCTTGATGTTCCTGTAAATCACAAGGAAATTCATTTTGGACTTGTCAGAAGTATTCGAAAAACCTTGAAAAAAAGAGTAAATAAAACACCTTGACGCTTCAAGAATTAATCTTGAGTTAATAGCTTATTAGGTTATAGCATCGGAAACTCAATAACATTTGTGTTATCTTAGCTGTCTTGTTTTTAATTCCAAAGTCTTAATCAAACGTTTTTAGAAAAAAACAATGGTGCAACACTAAACAAATTGCCTTCAAATGCAGTTATGTATTTACTGTAGATCAAATGATCACAAAAAAAGAAATCTTAAATTAGGGCTTTCAATTATACGTTAGATTTAAAAGTATTATTAGTTTCGTCTTAGCATTATGCACATGGAATGTTATTTATTACATAAGACAAGTTGCTCTGTGTAAGATATGTTCTAGGTACAAATTATCTTCATTTCATTTAAATCAACTGTTATGCAATGCAACATTACACAATTTGTTGTGCCTTGTTGATAAATTATATCGTGATAATGAATTTCCAATATCTATATTATAAACCTTTCTACTTCGTTTGATGAAATTCAATAAATGATTTAAAGGATAAGTTATGCTACAATTAGTTCAAACTTCCACCATTATAACATTTCAGATCCTAACAAAAACTGTGCCTTTTTCCGGATTTTATCAACGTTTGTATCTGATTGTATTTATTGACAGAGCACTCCAAGGTTGGATTTGGTCAAGTCTACCCGGTTTCTTTAATGTAAACATAATCTGATGGATTTTTTATCTGTTCGGAAGAGATTGCATTTCTTAAATCCCTGTTCTAAAAAACAACAGTCAATTTGTTTGCCATGTCACACAGGTGTTTTTGAGAAAACGCCTGATGTCAATCTTTCGTTATTCTAAATTGATAACAAAATTGATAAAAGTGTGTAACCTTAGGTATGAAGTCTTGTTTGTGATATCAATGTTTCATGACATTTATTATTCTATCCATATCTGCGATTTTTATAATGATACCATTTTAAATAATTCCAATCACAGTTTGCATGATATCAATACAAAATCGCTATTTGTAAAAATGTCTTGAGATTATTTTGCCTTCGTGACATTTTCATGAAAAGAGAGAATGAAGATAAAAAAGTTAACAAGGGCAAAGTTGAGAAGCAATTACTGTCAGAACAAATAAAAACTACGTTGGTACTACTTTGGAGGCATTCATTCTAATGTTTTAGAGCAACTTGTAATTATCCAAAAAGTGAAAGTGAAATTTCCCATGGTAAGCCTTCACCAACGTGAATGTGTGGTTGATAAGGAGGAGTTGTCTAATTGGTGAAACATCTTTAAAGCTTTGAATATGGATACCAATCAATCGTTGTCAGTGCCATATTTATTGGCTTTTGGTAAACATTCACTTGTCAATATGTGTTTACCGAACGTTCCAAAAAGACCTGATTTTATCTGAACAGGTTCTGTATTTACATGAGTGAAAGCCGACAAGCCGATCACTGGAATAGATCAGTTATAACATCACTAAGGGAATGCTTTAAAATAAGTTAACGAAGAACTGTCGTTATTTCCAATATTCATTTAAACAGAATATTTGTTACAATATGTTTTCATGATACGAAGGACCATTTTGTATAGTTTTTTGTTGGTTTGCAATGCCGAATAATATCCATTATCAGAGAATATTTATACTTTTCTTTAGTTCCTTTTTGCTAATTGACTGTTTTTTAAAATAGGACATGACAAACATCGCTGTTTTTGCATATATTTTTACATAAATGTATATTCTTTCTCATTTTCTTATTAACACATATCTATTTTATCATCAATCTACTCTACAGCAAGGGATGAAATCTATAGTTGATCTGATCGAAACATAAATCACGTAAACCATGCAACGTACGCTTTTTGTTGTTGGCCTTTCTCAACCATTTAAGAAAAAGTTGTATAAATCATCTCAGCAGCATGACGAGTTTCATATTTCTTCAGTTTTCCCTTATAAGAATAAGTTTAATTTCAGAGAGTTAAACATCTAGTAATTTAATCCGAGTATACGTAGTCGTAGAATTATTATTGAGCTAACATGACAAAATTGCCATTTTTAGTGTGAACATATTTTTAAAATTTGAGATTGTTGGTTCGCGTAAATTAAATTTTAATTGCAAAAACTAATTAAAAATATTTTTCTACTTAGAGATCATTGAAATTGGGCTTTTTCTTCACAGGCTTTTACAAAAAAGAAACATTTTGTCGCATATATCTACAAACTAAAATTTTTTGAAAAAATGATAACATGATTATACATTTATCTATCAGTAAATTGGTATAGTTTCTCGAATGGTTTATCAAAATTGAAAACAATCCTCAAGTACTGCTTTGCAATTATCATGTTTAAGCATGTTGACGATAAATATGTGTTATATCCTCTAAACTTTACTCTACATGAAGGGATGAAATCTGTAACTGTTCTGATCAGAACACTAGTTCGTGCAAGCCGATGCATGGTAGAAAGTTAGGTAGTTACAATAAAAGTTTATCTTCAGAGAGTGAAACATCTCATAACTCAATGTGATTATCCGAAGTCTGTCTTCACAATTGATCGATGGATACTCGGCATGCTTACTAGAGATAACTTCATTATTTTATCTAACCTTTTTGCACATACTGCTGCTGTTTTATGTGATTAGGTATTATTCGTTCTATATGAGCCATGTCATACATTGATTTTAAATTGCCCACTTGCTCACCAATCCTACATAATTAGAAATATCCTTTGACCTATTGTGTGGCAAAACCAATATGACATGTAAAAGACGCCACTCAAAGATTTCAGGCTAACACCATATGTTG
The DNA here is from genome assembly GCA_916613615.1 of Steromphala cineraria. Lineage (NCBI taxonomy): Eukaryota > Metazoa > Mollusca > Gastropoda > Trochida > Trochidae > Steromphala > Steromphala cineraria. Next base: position 58,502,641 of record OU744729.1, read on the forward strand.
AGGGGGATAATGGATTCTCAATTTCCTTTTAGGCCTGCTTTTAGCATAATACTCAGTATCAGCAACTGTATCATACCTCACCACAAAAGGCTTATGCTTAGAATTGTGGAATTAGAAATGGATCACTAACAATTTCGACAATGAGGAATATGAAAACACTCGCTGAAAACATTGTTCAAGTTTGATCAACTTTATCATAAATATTCATAACGAAATAAATGTACACGTGTTATTAATGGACACTAATTGTTACAGCCTTCCATGAAAAAACAAATACCAATAGATCAAATGTCCTTAAACTCTATATTGATGTTAGTAAATAATGAAACTGAGTCATGAGATTAGTATGTTCATCTTTCATTTCATAATTGTATATGTTTCTCAGAATCCAACAAATAAGATAAAGTGATTCTGTGCATGATCTTAAACGATGTCAGACGTCCAATTTACATGAATAGAATATTAGCCAAACGTTATCAACTTGTAACTGGCATTCTGACTGCTTTCGATAAGGTTTGTCCATTAATCTATATACCGACTTCAAATATTGTAAATATACATTGTTGATTAGCTTGAAATGACAGCTCCCTGCATTAGCAAATTCTTCTCTTTGAACCTGTGCTTACTGATTCCAACAATCCATGGGGTCTCTCTTGAAAGTTATTGTTTTAATTTTGTTTAAAAATGACAGATCTATTTTCAATTATGAATTTCTGGTTTATTGATTTGCCAACATTTCTATATGATACCTAAATATCATTTATTTATCTCATTTATGTCATACATATTGTTGTTCTACATTCAAGCTTTGTTGATGTTTTACATAATGTTTTACTATTTATACACTGATGTATATCCAACGACAACGATCAACTGAAAGTTCTTCTAAACATTGTCAATTGTTCTTATGGCCTTGTGGTCATTGAACAAAGAGATATGTCCTTCAAATTTTGCCTGATAATTGTAAGTTATTGCTAAATGTATTATTTTGACAGTGTAAAAAATCACAAGCCAATTATCCATAGTCAGAGGACAAAGTATGAAGATTCACATAAAATCCATTGGCGGCCATTTTTTGTGAACACCTTTAATTCATATTGTGTAAGAAAAAGGAATCGCATGGCTAAACTTTACGTTATATATTTGAATTATTACCGCTCCATTTAGTTTCAATACATTGTCTTTCAATTGGAATGATTAATTTTCATTTTCCTGACATCACCTTATATTCCCCCTAAAAACGTGCGACTGCCCCTTTAAACATACAACCAATGACCATTATAATTATCCAGTCTACAATAGTACAGTTAGTCGCTTGATGGACAGCCTTGATCTTCTGTAAGTAGTGCATTAGCTGGGACTGCTGATTTGTTGTATTGGTGCATGATATGTGGTTTTCTTTTCAACTAGGATTTGTTTGTCTGGCGTGTGTCATGGTGAAAAAAGACATATGGAGGCGGTGGTAAATAGATAACTATAGCAGCAATATTTGCAAATACATGTATGGATGATATGAATTTGATAGTGGTTTATCAGTCATAAATAATGATGATCACTCTTTGTCCATTAACATTTTAATTTTGACAATGCATGATGGCAACGACGACAACTACGATGATGGTTTTTTTTCTGAGACACTTTTTGTTGTTGTTGATAATGCATACCAACATAAACAGCCGAAGTCACGGGAGAAATGCAAACAATATAAGAGGATCTAAACAACGTCAGTTTGTAAACATTATGCAGACACAACCAGCAACAACGTTTTTGTTATGTAAAGACCCACACAGTGTAAGAATTTGAATTGAAAATATGTTTAATACGCAAGGCATATTCCTCAGTGTCTTTGGTTCTTTCATTATACCCTTTTACTTTGTTTAAGTTGTCAGTAATGGGTTTAACTTATCAGACCTTTTTATGAGCTGAAGAATCTATTATTTTATCATACACTGTACGCCAAAGTAAAGGATTTATAATACGTTGACTTATCAGTATTAATCAAATTAATCATTTTAATCAGTGTGGAAGCAAATCAGACCTGTTATTGAAGTATCCATCATCTTCAATTCATTGAACACTGTATCAACACTGGTGTTTCTTTCTGTAACTTAAGGACGTCAAAACACCCACGCAATATTTGTCAGGACGCCCTATCACTCATTAGGAAGAATAATGTTGAAAAGATTTGTCCTGTTGAAAATTTGCAAGTACTAAAGGTATTAGGTATTTTAGTTTAAACATATTTTATTCATCAGAAAAGGATTGGGTACAAGTTATACAACTTAGAAAAACCCTCTCCCTAATATGTACATTTAATATTATTTGCATTCGTTTAACAAGATGGACAGAAGAGAACAGAAAAAATAAAAAACTGATACAATAATTAAAGGAACCTTTTTGTTTGACTTATGTAAGTTTGAACAATTTTGAATATACTTTGATTTATATGGATATTCAGATCAGGATCAGGATATTAGGTATTTTCCTCCCATATGTGACAAAATCAATGTTGATGTTGTAATGGTCCGATTATCTACAGCGTTTTTGTTCACTGTTTATCCCATTTCTTTTGACTTGATATTCATAACATAATAAGAACGGCGTTTTACTGCATTAAAAATGTGTTAAATATTGGGAATTTTGATGTCTAAACTACCAATACAATGCATTAACTGACACTGTCATTACACACAATACATTACACTAAATTGATAACTTTATTAATGGTACATGAGAGGCGATGCAAACTGTTTTTGACATGACGTATTATTCAAGGTTCTAAAGGTAGATATCGATTGTCTGAATAAAAATCTACATAATCGCAATATCTTTGCTTCACTGAGTTACTAATATGTGTATAGATAGATTTAATTATTCATTCATCTTTCAAATACACTGCTTTACCTACCATAAATTCATTAAGTATATACCAGACAAACATACTCAATGACCACCCAAATGTACATATGGGTGCTATTTGAACTATGTAATGCCTCGGTAATGAAAATCAGGTTTCCTAAGGTTATTGTGTTGTTCTATAACAGGTCTCTGTCTGTTTCTTAATGTCAGCTCTCTGTCAGGGATTCCAGTATTCAAAGATCAGTACTAGTTGGATGGAGTTGAGGTTTCTTTGAGTGATAGCATAATGCACTGAATGCCCTTATTACAGATAATGCTATTTTCAGAGGCGCAAGTGATGTGTCTGGATCAGTAGTAATAACTTACCACATTTACAACGTGATGAATGATATTGAACTGTTGTCACCACTCGGTTTGTCTCGTTAAATAAACACACTTTGCATTTTATATAGGGAAACAACTTTCGTGTTGCACTTTTGAAAGATAAATCAGTCTATCGCGATTATATATACTATTTTGACGTGTTAGGTGTTGTAGAGTAATTGTGTCATAACATTAATTTATGTTAACGTGCTTCTGAATTTAATAATTGTTTCCTCTCCTACTTATGAGGCTTAAATTTATTTGGAGTATCTCCACTTCTAATCAATTGTTCACGTTTAATTAGGGTCCCTGAATCCAGTTCCTCACATCATACAATGTTAGAAGGTGCTCAAAAGGTTTATCAAGTTATCAAGGGAAAATAAAGTTGTTTGATGAAAAGGCTTCAAAGAAGGTTCAGTAATTGAAATGCTATCCCCCAAGGCATTAAAATGTAATCAGTGTCAAAAGTCTTAGATATTTTATTGGAGAAATATGTTATTTGTCATATAAGAAAGAGATCATATCAAAGCTAGATTGCAATTAGATTGTAATATCCATGCACTTCATAAGCGACATGCTTTTCTGTACATGTTCCTGATTACACATCAAAAAAATAATATTGTTGTAACTTTGAAATGTACGAAATTTTACCTTTTATATATATGATCGAATTTTTGCTTTTGACACTTCAGAAACTAGGAAGGAAGAGACCCGACACGGTAAACCATGTATCTTCCCTTGAAGCTTGTCCGTATGCTTTGCGGGAATATTAAGGTTCAGAAAAACATCTGTTAAAAAGATTCTATTTGAAAGTAGACACATGACAATCCATTTACATATTCTTTATCAACCGTAAGTGTTATTATGTTCTTGTAGTCAAACGTGTGAGTAAACGTACCTCAATGAGCAAAATTGTACAATAATGTGAACGGTATAAAGGGATCAGAGATGCAGGTATCAGAATCAGAAACCATCAGAAACAAATGACAATCAGAATCAAATGATACTAGTTAAAAAAACAAACAGTAATTATTTTATTTTTGTCTGTAGTTGTTACCGAAACATTTTGTTACAAGATTGATCCAATTACTTAACATATGTCAGAAAAAAAGCATTTGCATTTTAAAAACTTATACAGCATAAGGAATGTTCTCGGTAAAAACAACATTCTTGATGCTCTCTTGATGGGACTCTAATCAGTAACAAAATCCGTTGAGGCAAGACAATTCCTTCCAAACTTGAAAACAAACAGTCTTTGTTAAAACATGAACAAAACAAGTATGCTGAGTATAGCCGATGATGTTAAAACATGATATATCACTATCCTATTCGTTGAATCTGAATCATTTAATTATCTATTTCAAAGTCTCAAACATAATATTATTAAACCAAAATGTTAAAAACTAAAATCACGATTGGAAATAAAATTAAATACACTTGACCAAACAAAGCAATACTTAACATACTATAAATCCAAAGATAACGAAAAAGATGCGTGAGGAAATCTTAAATCAGCACTGATTTTGGGTAAAATATCAAAACTATTATATTACTTTAAATTTATATTTATTTTCTGGTGTCACCACTTAGAGATAAGTTTATTCTACAGTTAACAAAACAATTTCAGATCTTGGAAGATATTGTTTTTCTAATTTTTTATTTTCATTTTATCAACGTTTAAATCATATCACGCGTATTGATCAAGTACTCCTTTAATAGGACTTGAATTGACGAAACCTTCCATGTTAGATATGATTGGAACATATTGCATGTCTTAAATCGATATCTTCAAACATTAGGTCAATTTGTTCCCTGTAATCTAATACGAGGTTCAAGTGATTTGGGGATTATTTCTCATGAAAATGATTTCGTAACGTCCATAATGTTTAAAAATGTATATATATATAAAATATGACGTCATAGTTGTTATGGGTTTTGTATGCAAAACTATATTTATGTTTTTATTGAGATCATTATAAAGGATACCATTCACAGTGCGCCTGATAACAATGATTAATTTATGAATGAATTATATCAGTCTTTTTGATCGGCCCACTTGGTCACATGGCAGCATTGACGTCAAGCAATGTCAACCTGTGTTAGTCGCGAGAGGGTGATATAACAATCCAAGCACCTCGGGTGGCTGAAAAATAAATTTGAGAATTACTTCGCGAACTCCGCACACCACATGTAACGCTGTTAATCGATCAATAGGCATCGCTTTGTTACTGTTCTGAATTAGAGTTATGTCCCTTATATTTTAAGGCATTAGAGTGATGTCCGTTATTGTCATAGGCGAAAGGTACGTAATTCAAGAACATTTTTCAGATAATAAAACAATTTTAGACTTCAGATTCGGCTGATCCAATTATATGTCGACCTTTGACACGTGATATTCACCTCGGCGTTGCTTAGGTGAATATAACGGGTAAAAGGTCGATAAATCATTGGATCAAACTCACTTGAAGTCAATAATTTTCAAATGCCACTTTTGGTAAAAATGTATTTTGTCTTATTGAAATATCCTTGATAACATAACCTGAAGATAAAAAGATAAAACAAATAAACTATAAATACTACTAAGAAGCCTTTATAAAACAACGAATAAAACATTATTGGGATAAATTCCATTAAACACTGAAACCTCAAATGAAACGATGATATGACTTTTGGCATTTTGGCGATCCTAAACCAGCAGGGGTAAATATTTCGTCTTGAAGGTGTTCATTTAGGAGTTCAACTTATCATCATATAAATTATAAAACGTGTTACGTTGATTTTCATCATATCAACTTGTGCTCCAATATATCCAAACCATTGTCAGATCGAAAGTGAAACATTCAAGACTTCCCATGTGAAACAACATCACCGCTTCTGGAACTTGTGGTTGGTACTCTAAAAGGTTCATGAAAAGTTGTTAAAACGGCAAAATTCCTTGAGATTTAAAGATTTGAATAACCAAACGTCATATCTATTAGCTTTAGGTTAGTATTAAGTTATCGATATTTTGTCAATGCTTTAATTTAGTTAACAAAAACTTACTTATATTTCCAAAATCTATTTACACAGTAAGTTCTGTTACAATGCGTTCTCATGAAATAATGGAAGTTTTCAGTGTTAAGTTTCTCCAGAGACAAGGTTTCAGGCTTACACCATATGTTGAGAGAGATAAGTGATTCTCAATTTTCTTTAGGCCTGCTTTTAGCATACTACTCAGTTTCAGCATAACAGAGGGCTCATACCACACCACAAAAGGCTTATACTAAGAATAGTGGTATGAGACTGAACGACGGACAACTCAACACCTCGACAACAGGGAATTCAATACACGTCTTAAAGAAATACCAACTTCATCACAAATATTTGTTGTGTATTTAGAGATAACGAAACCGAATGTTGTTCTGTTATTTACCGGAAAATTATGTAATAACCTTCGGAATAAAGCAATTCCCAATAGGTCGAATATGATCAAACTCTAGGCCGATGTTAGTGAAAGAGTAGAACGGAGGCAGTGATTTTGAGTATGGGCTATACTTGATGCCATATTTGAAATTTGATTAAAATGAGGACCCAACACTGTGGGGCATTGATAAAGCTCCATTGGTAAGTACATTTTCTCTATTTTGCACTTAGTCCACAAATGGCTAGCGAAACATCGAAACAACATCGAAATACCATTACCAGCAATAATATCAAATGTGCTTAGGCTTGTTCACGAAGTGAAATAAGGCTCACATTATTCCGTTAATGTTTCAAATCAAACCAGTATTGCGGCCATATGGCCTGAGTACAATTGGATGTGACCACATAGTTATGTTAATCTGTTGATATGATTATGCTAAAATCCACGATACGACATATGATATTAGGCATGGTAAAGGAGAATCCAAAATGAAAATTGAATATGACGTCTCAGAATCCATCTAATATGACAAAGTGACACTGGATGAGCTTGATCGATGTCCCCGAACTAAGTCTTCCCTGAGCTAGGTATTAACACAATGGACAATAATAGATTCCACTAGGACGAATGCACTGTCACTGATGTACTCGCCTGAGAGAAAGCTGAGTCTGTACTTTGCTCATGAACAATGTAGAAACAGACAAGGGTGAAAATGATGGTTCTATATAGACAAAATTGGGATTTCTTTGAAATGCATAATAAGATAAGATGATAATACATAACCAAAAGTTCATAAAAGTAACTAATACCGCACCATTTAATAACAACAAGCCCCTAAAAAATAATTGTAATGACATAAAACGATTAAATCTAAATTGAAAAACAAAAAACATGATCCTCTTATGCACATGAAGATAATAAACTAATTAATGTGACTAATTAACAGATATCTAGTGTCTGTTTATTGAATGTGTTTAGACAATTCACGGGCAAGGCAATAATCTAACTTCTTTTCTATGACTATTTTTATATTTCGGAATTTCTTGATGTCAATTTGTAATTTGAATTTCCGAATGTTTATCTTACTTTGGTAAGCCACACTGTGTATTGTTTGAACCAAGTAAACTTGTCAATGATGATATATTGCACTTGATGCTATGGCACATATTTATCATATTACATATCATCTCAAAAACAAAATAAACTGGAGGGCTCCAGGAAACCGATTGAACGCCTTCTTCAAGGTCACTGACTCATGTGAATTGCATGTAATATGATACATTGTACAATAATACATAAAAAGATATAACAATAGTGTAATCAGCATAAAATGGCGAATATTTTCCATCAATTACAATTATGTAAAAAAACTGTGGTTCTTATGTATACATACTCTTATATTTAAATAAAGAGTGTAAGAACAAAGAAAAATACCATTGGTAACAGTCATGTTTTAGAATGTTAAGCTTGCATAACGTTATGTTATCGTAATAATTGGGACTGGAAAACAGCTTCGAGCAGGTTGATGACTTATTTAAGCAGAAAGTCTTCTTTCAACAGAGTATCATTTGGTTTCATTCCAATATAACTATATTATAGGGTCATTTGCAAGTTTACGTTATTTTGTTGAAACTTTTAAAAGAAATGGCAAAGATGATACGAAACAGTAGGTAGAATATCCGCCCATTCTCTGCCCACAAACTAATACAACAGTAAAAAAAACAATTTCTTTTAAATTTTCAACATGAAAGGAAGAAACTCAAATTCAGTTTGTCACAGTTTGTCACCCACTGACTATATAATGGAGGTAAAAAGGTAAGTTGGCATTGCTATCAAAACTCTGAGGTTCCTTTGATGATAAGATATGAAGCTGGCAGGTTCTACATTGTAGCAAAACGGAAATGCTTTGCTGTGTTACTCTACTTTTTAAAAAGAGCAAATACATACATACATGCAAAGATTTATATAGCGCCTTTCCCAATGAAATTGCTCAAAAGCGCTGTCTGAGTCCTGTTACATATGTGCACAAGTGAAAAAGTAGGTTTTAAGTTGGGCCTTGAAGCTTGACAACTCAAGTTCTGATCTTAGACTGGATGGTAAGCTGTTCCAGAGGCCCGTTCTGGAGAGGGATCGATCTCCATATGACTTGGTTCGCGTCTGTGGAATTTTTAGAAGAGTTTGGTCACTTGAACGAAGTGTTCTGACGGGTATTTTGGGGCCAAATTGTTTAAACACTTAAAAACAAGTAACAGGATTTTGTAGTGGATTCTGAATCGTACGGGCACCGATGTAAAATTTCGGAAGCAGAAGTTTCTTGAGAGGTCAAGCAATACAAGGATTACTGCCCCATCGCTGTCAATGCCTCGTAAGATGTTCTGAACCATGAGTAGTGCTGTCTCCGTACAAATATGGTGATATTTTCAGTAACATATACAAAACATTGCAATTTTGAAATGTAATTTTGCAGAAATGTTCACTAGGGTTTGTCAATTGAAGGACAACATATCAATACTCCGTAAGATTTTGCATTACCTTACAAGGTTGTAGAAACGTTACCGACGCGATTATTTGAGTTAAAAATAGCAATATCAATATGGGAAATGATTCTATTGCACGTCATTGAAATTCTTTTAGGTTTATCATTCACGATAACCTCTCTGGCATGTTTCAATGTCATTTCATTAATTTATAAACCACATCTATTGTTAAGCTATTTGACAAGGTCTTAATGAAGCATTTTTCAAATAGTTCATGCAATCGAATTGAGAATTATTTATCAGTTCCCCGACCATATCGTAAAATTAAAGTGACCTTAAACAATTATTGACTTCAAGTGAGATTAATCCAATGATTTGTCGACCTTGGACACGTGATATTCACCGAGGCAACGCCGAGGTGAATATCACGTTCAAGGTCGACAAATCATTGGATCAACCGAATCTGAAGTCTATAATTGTTTTATTATATGAAAATAATATTCTTGAATGTACTTTTCTTCCGTGAAACAAAGGGACATAACACTAATGCTTGAAAATATAAGGGACATAACTCTAATTCAGCACAGTCACAAAGCGATGCCTATTGCTTGATGAAAAGCATAAAATGTGATGTGCGGAGACGTAATTCTCAAATCTAGTTTTAGCCACCAGAGGTGCTTGGATTGTTATATCAACCTCTCGCGCCTGACACAGGTTGACATTGCTTGACGTCAATGCTGTCATGTGACCAAGTCGGCCAATCAGAAAATCGGATATAGTCCATTCATATAATAATTCATGTTATGATTATGTTGACACCCATATGTACGACATATAAAACTAAGTGTGAACCCTAACAAACTATTTTCATTTGACATGACAGGACTCCTTGTGTGTTTCCTCAAAATGTGATCAAGTTCCTACGTGGATCAATAATTTGTTGTTCCCCAAACGATCAGTCCCCTTAGCTTGAGATTATCATGGAGGTAAATAATACATTTACAGGGATACCGGATGTACGTACTGTGGCTGGATAAGTAAAAGTGATCAACTTCTACCGATCGTCTGAAGAGTATGGTCATAGTTTATCTAGTTTAGACCAATGCTTAGCTATTTATGAAGTTTGCCAAGCTTTGCATTGTTACACTGCTTCAAACGGAACGCAAATCATATGATGCCTCACAAATATGATCATCCTCAATATTCAGAAATGTCACTTTCCCCATTGTACCATGAACTCATGGAATTGAAAAATACAACCCTTATCATAGTACAATGGCTGTTACTAATAAAAAAACAACTGAATGTTGGTGTAGGGTCTATAGCCATTATACATTTATGAATAGATATTCATGAATAGATATGCAATATATAAATAAAAAACATAATGTTTCGTAATTTATGTAATGAGAAAGAACACATAACTGTTGTCCAAAAGATTGATTTGTTATTTTTGAATTTTTTTCTGTCTGGAAATGAACAGGTGCTATATAAATAATTTGGAGAAATACCATCATCAACTCGTTATGTGACTGACATTTCAAAATGCAATAGAGAGATTTGTTATTGACATTTATTGTATGTATGCATGTATGTATGCATGCACGTATGCATGACGGTATGTTGGTATGTAGGTATGAATGTATATATGTATGAATGTATGTATTTATATGTATGAATATATATGTACAATTGTATGTCCTGAAATAATGTATAATGTTTCAATTGAGTATGTACATTGTTATGATTATAGTCTCTCATAACCTTACCTGTGGTCTCTGTAAATTTTCTCTCTCTCTCTCTCTCTCTCTCTCTCTCTCTCTCTCTCTCTCTCTCTCTCTCTCTCTCTCTCTCTCTCTCTCTCTCTCTCTCTCTCTCTCTCTCTCTCTCTCTCTCTCTCTCTCTCTCTCTCTCTCTCTCTCTCTCTCTCTGTCTCTCTGGTAATGTAATACATATAACGTTGTTTTTCAATGTATTTCACTCCTATACACGTGTTACAAAATACTATTCTTACGAGTTAATTCATAATTTGCAATTGATTTCAATTACCACCCTTCTATCTCAACCTTCCTATGTAAACAAAATGTGCAAGTTCGTTTTATCTTGCATTGCTGATAGTGACATAACTTGTTTCAAAATAGTTTGCCTATTTTTCACAATTTTTCTTGTAAATTTGCAATAGATGTAATACATATATATTTAATGCATGTTATTTCTGTTTTCAATAATACTCTAAACTAAGGTCATTATCTTAGTGTAGTCAGTTTATAAATTGATAAAATAAACTTATATTTCTAATGATCATTGTTATATAACAAACGATGCATGATGATTAATAGAAGAAATAAATCTTTGTAAGCTCACACTCTATTCGGCACAATTAATAAATATTAAGAAAGGTTAGTGTAAACATACATTTAGTCTTAAGGAAAATAACACCCACACTGTCTGTCTACTTTATTATCACCAAGTCCTTGCCAAAGTATATGTGTTTCTAAATATAGTAAATATACTTTTCATCAAAATCAAACTTTCAGAACTTATTACACATCTTAATTGAATCGTTTCTTTACTTTCTGCACTATCGTGTCGTAGTGTACATATCATGTTGTTTAATTTAGTCTGGACATAAATAAAATACCTTCGCCGTTATACAAAACACTATATATTGTTTTTATATCCTTTATTTCATAGTAAAAACAGGATATATTAAATACTGGATTCTATTTAAAAGCAAATATCCAGACTACATAAAGTTCAAGATATACTGTTGACGTTAAACGACCTTGGTAAGCTAAAGACAATGCCACATTGGAAATGAATTCGAAATCTATTAAAACAAAAAAATCCATAGTTCTGGTTACGTCGTTTTACATCTATAGAGAATAAATTTTCAGAATTGATGTGAGGATACTATCAAAATATAGTTTGGACAGTTTTCAGAGATTGTAATTGGTTAAGAACCATCAAATTCAAATGATGATGATGATATCTATTTCTTATGGTGTCTCTTTTCTCTGCATCGCATTTATTCATTGACAATGTTTAATTGTTCCATGATAGTTAGTCTAACATTTAGACTCTGAAATGATTTTTTTTCAATAAAACTGAAATTTGAAAAAAATTAATAAATATAATGAAAAGGAGACTGAGATTTCTTCATTGAGCTCTCAAGCCTTATTATAGACTTGCTTAGGCTATTATTTAATTTTAGGGTCTGGCTGACAGACTACATGATAGTATACACAGTAAAATTCACAATATTGAGACTTTTTTTATTTTGAGTGTAAATTGTTTTGGTAGATTTAAAAAGTATAATTCAGTAAAGTATTAAATAAATATATCTGATGGATCTTTTATCATAGTTTAGCATTGCAAATATTTCCAAAAGTTAAAAATCCATGTGTTTCCATTTGTAGGACTAAAGCTGTTTTGTGAGTTTACGCCTTTAAGGTTATATTCGAAAACATTATTATCTTTGAATCTTTTTACATCAAATCATTTATTTCCCCTTCATTATTTCAGAAACTTTGATGCCTGTAATGTAATTACATGATTTAAAAAATAAATAATTCATAATTGAATGTGAACATTCGTTTGAGGACGATATCTATAGAGGGAAAACGGCGGTAAGTCAATGAAAAACTAATATACAAATGGACTCGTTGATCTGTTGTTGATCATAAAATTTTCATCGAAAGTAGTACTCGCAATTTTGACAGAGACACTTTCAGATCTGAGTTTTTTTTAGGATTATGTCAAAGGATTCGTTCAGAATCTTTCAATTTTAACAATGCTAGCAAAAGACACAATTAAGATGTTCATAAAAATAACATGTTCGTAAAGTATATTTTGGAATTAAAAATACAAACGCCAACTTACTGTAACCGCTGATTCAGATAATAAAATAGGATGCTGGTCATTAAACAAACCTCTAAAACATATATTTACATTACATGGCTTATAAAAGAACAAATGGATTTGAGGAGAAAAGTCTTGTATTGAAAACTGAGAAAACAAACCTTTCTGTAGCAGATTAATTTTCAGCCTCGCACAATCGTCTGATTTTAAGAACTTTTGAACCCGCTTCAAAAGGAAATGTTCATAAGATATGACAATTTGTTTGATCAAGGTTTTGAAAGGGTTGTAAGAAACCTCTATTGAACCATGTATATTTCTGTCTGCAAGATGCATTATGTATGTTATTTAATTTTTAATAAAACATTCTTGTACTCTTTAATAGCACATTTCCAGTATGAAATGTATATGTTAAGATGCATATTGCATACACAAGCACAAAGGCACATGTTGCATGGGGTTAAGATATTTTGATGCATGTGAAGATATCAGGTAAAGGGTAACATTCACGTAGCATGTCCTCAACCAGTGCATGCTGAAACCAAGCACAAAACACTATAAACATGTTTTTGTCTTACACATTTTTTTTGTAATTTTCCAAAGTTGTAAGTCCTATTGAAAAAAAAATCGTCATTTCAATGAGTTGATGCATTTAGCACGATTGAATAAGTTTTGTTTTTGGTAGATGTAATTTTGAAATACTCGCATACATTTCCAAGTTTTTTTTTCATATTTCCTAATTCGTGAACATTTTAAATGTTAATCTCTTAAGTAAGACCATGTATACATTTACACTTTCAGCACATATTATGCTATGTTATAACGACGTGTTAACGATGATGCTATCAACAGAATTGTTTTAGCCATATTGTTTAGCCTAAAAACATTTGATTTCGACTCAGACCGTTTATGTTTTTGTACTTAATGATGTTAATGTACATTTATGCTTTTGTACTTAATGGTGTAAATGTACATTGATTTTAACATCATTTCAGTTCAAAGTCTAAAGCCAAGAAATACTATAGCAATAATGTAAAGATCAACAAAATTTAATTGTTATGTATTGAATAATATTTTTTGGTTAATGATTGATGACTAATTAAGTGCAAAATCATATATCAGCACATACGTACATGTATATACATTTACATGTTTTGATGTTTGAAAAACGATTTATCCCTGAAAATTGTTAAGTAATTACACAATCAATGATTTTTAATTAGTAACGTTTGTGATTTGATTGTTTAGGCCGAATCTAAAGATAGTGTAAACTCCAAAACCGAATCTTTAAATGTACACAAAGACTATACCTTAAGTTGTAAAAAAAAATCATCAATGCCGTTTTATGAAGCGATTACATAATACATACATGATGTTATACGACTATTTTATTCTAACAACAAATAATGTAATACATGTAGATAACGATAGGTTGCCCTTCGATTCTATTACCTTGTCAGATCAATACAAATATGTGATTATTGTAGATTATCTGTTTTAGGTTAAATTTCAAAATACATTATTTCAATTTTTTTTCCAACCAAACAGGAATGATGTTTTTGATATGTCACTTGTGTGTTTTGAATTATAAAATATTTTATCCTGAAAATTGATACTACACTTCATCCACATTGCACTCAAGCTGTTTGAATAAGTACCTAAAACAGTAAGTACGAACCTACCTGGCTGCGTTACCCATATGGTAACCGATTTGTAAGTACAATTCCCTCAGGGGTATGTGGGCAACATAAATACTCACGTTTTTATCATTTGACAATAATGAACTGAACATAATTGCAAAATTTGACCACTGGAATGAAAAGAAGAAAACGTCTGCATCAATCGCAAAGAAAGCCGTGAAAAAAGTTACATTTAACGTCCTTTCATTACCAACATCATAAAAAGGTAAATAAGGTTATTTTCTTTGAGACACCCTTGTTTTTTTATTAATGTCGTTAGTTCAGTGCACGCTTCTTGTGAGGAGAAAGGCAGGTATGTGACAGATACAGTTAATGCTGCTAATAAGTGCTTAGAATATTGATGGGCACCAGGGACGGTCTAACAGTTAACAAAGTTTTTATCTTAATTTTTGCCTTAAGAAAATCTGAGAAACACATTTGTGTAAGTTCTTATCCTTCGGAGAACTTGACAACAGAGGGAAATATAGTTGTGAACATAAGAGTACAAATAATGCAGCGGACAACGGACTTGTCTAAAAGAATGATATCGTATTCTCATGTTGTCTCTTTGCAAACAAGACTACCTTATCAAATGCTCTGATTTACCCATGAACCGTGTTATTCCTTATTGTTATGTACATTAAAATACAAAGTCAAAATAACATGGTCTGTGTCTTCTTATTTTTTTCGGGAAAAGTCGTGATCTGTTCTTCATCAGATAGATTGATTATAATAATGTTGAATACCACTTTTGCTTAAACAACCATGGAAACGCAAGTTGATGTGCCCTTTGTCACCATCAATACACGAGCACCTTATGGTATTTTAGCCTTGTTGTCAAAAAGGTGTCATGTAAACGCAACGCGCTCACAAAGTTAAAATAAAGTTTTGAAGAAAAATGTCAAGAGTGTATTGATTTCTAACTTTAATAAAAGTCAAATAAAATGAGTTCTCTGATTCTTTTTTCGAAAATTGTATTCAACCTCTTCAATTATTCATTTAATATATCTACAATGTTTATACCTATCAATATACATTCAGTTGCTGTGTAAACAATAATGGTATCATTATGATGGCCTTAAAATATACTGCATAGCATCCCAGGATTTCAGTACGGCTCATTTGCCAATTCTTTTACATGTAACCCATTAACTGTAAGTGTTTCCTAATGTACCTCAATCGTTAATGTTTTGATAGGGTTTGTAGTTATTGACTTTGACCTCTTCATAAGTTCACAATATGAAATCAAGGCTGTGAACGTAATGAAAAGATCATTAAATTAATGTTTTAGTAGTTTATAGCGGTTGGGTTTATTGATCTTGTTCTACATCTGAAGTGCAGAATCATAAAACAAAGAGTAAATACGTACATGTACATTTACACGGAGCTATAGTTTGCAGAAAAAATCACCATGAGTCGTAAAGTATACTACAATCAATGATTGTGTTCTTAATGACGGTTTTGTTTTGATTGTATGATCACAAATATTATGTAAAATCTACAACAGTGGCTTTACATGTATAAAGACAAACACCTCTTTTCTAAAACGATTTAACCTTTTGAGTCTTTTTTAATCTAATTCCATTACAGATTTCCGATATCATTACCAAAACGATAAGCACTTTATGTTCGTGATGATTGGTATCTCTTCTTACATTGTTAATATACTAACGGTATTAAAACAATAAACATATGATAGATAATGATATGATGCTTCTGTCTTAACCGTTTTTCTTCCTTTATTTCGGCTAAAAACGCAAGGTATAAGGGAGATATTATTACACTGAACTATGTGATTGATAACGATATATGTTTACCACACCTGTCAAAGCATTTCCTGATTTAACAATAACGGGATCCATTTTAGATATTTAGTTTGCTAGATAGATAGTATGTGATATATATATTATCTACATCAAATGCTTTCACAACAAACACAA
This sequence comes from Steromphala cineraria, assembly GCA_916613615.1. NCBI lineage: Eukaryota > Metazoa > Mollusca > Gastropoda > Trochida > Trochidae > Steromphala > Steromphala cineraria. Next base: position 58,519,220 of record OU744729.1, read on the forward strand.
TATCAATATGACGAAAATTGAATATTTTTGAGAGTGACGATCGAAACATATCTGTGTTAGTTATTTCTTATTTCAAAAATATGACATATGATTTAAAAAATGACAGATTGATTGACTGATAATGTAAACAGATAGACATCTCGTTTAGGAGGCTATCGGCTTTCTACAACTCATGATATCCCCGTAAAGAATTATCAATCTTATTGGTTACATTCTGTTATCCATCTTGTCGGTACCTACACGATGAATCAAAGTGTTTGGCCATCTCATCCCTTAAAGGACACGCTACAGAAACATGTTGTCATCAATTCTAGTCACAAATCTAATCATTTATATATAACTACACAGCTAAGAACATTCATCTTTATTCTTAGTTGTTCAATTTCAGACACAATCTGTAAGTCGCTGAGCAAAGAGTTTATATTTTCTTTTCATCAGTATTCGAAATAACACTTCTAGAAAAGAGATTTGACATTGAGGGAACATAATGTTTTAGACTCAGTTGAGTCGAAGTACAACATCATACTATCTTGGTTGGCTATTAGATCTGAATTTAATTTTTTTTTTATTTGTGAATGATGATACGAATGACAAACAACTTTGAAAAAGTAATGTCCTTGTTATACATAGAGAATACTAAACGAATGGTAATGTGATAACATTTTTAAGCAACGAGTGTTCTATTCACGGGCTGCTTAAAAAGGCTATCACATTAACATGAGTTTAGTATTTTATTTATTATCCAACACTCATATCAATATTTATCTAAACAAATCGTCAAAACCAAAATCAGCTGACTTGGAACAGTCGGGGAAACCAGCGTATGAATTTCCATGAGTCCAAATAAAATAGTTCGCTATTTTATGGATGTTTACACATGCCATACGCCTATAAACATGATTCAAAGTATATTGGTGGAATATATTTCATACACATTATGAAGCAACGAAAACTGTCAACACATTATGCACTCGCAAAGTGACGTCATCATATCGCCAAGTGACGTCATTGGAATATGTCCTGTTTCTAGGTCACTTTATGTAGGCGAACAGTATCAACGGCAGCGATTGATTGATTGATTACATTGACAGGAGTTACTGAATGTGTTGATAGGACTCGGGAGATAGAACTTGTGTAAAGGTAGTTATACGATAACATGTTCGGATTATGTGCTTGTTGAAGGGAAATGTTATGGTGGCATCGAAGCAAATAAACAGTCGAAGCGCCATGTTAATGTTATGGTAGGCAGAGGGGGAAACACCGCTTGTGATTGCACAGAAGGTGGACAAGTGATCAAGCGAATGATTGATTTGTGCTGGGTAGCAAAAAGATTATGCATTTAAAAAACCGCTAAGATAATATTCTTTCACATAAATTAACATTTTGTTGAGAATGTAAACTTTGACAGTCGCCACTTATGAGTCACGTGATTGGACAATGTCATGTGACGTTCGAAAGTAGTTCCGTTTCTTTGCACGAGATGGTAACACACACGTGTGTTACCAACTCATTGTTAGCTAATGAGTGATCTCACCACGGTTGAGTAATACATGTATATACTTATAGACCACTTTGAATATATGTAAGAACCTGTACTGGAAATATACATGTACTTACTCAAGGTAGTTAAAATTAATAATAAATATCTTAACTTATCGTAAACAATTTTATTGACTGAATTATTCCATGGCAGCAATTTCATAAGCATATATATGTATATATGTAAAAGTTAAATGTTCATGGTTTATGTATTAAATATTCTTTAAAAATAACAAACTGAAGATTGGTCTTCATATAAGTTCATTACCAACCGGTTTCACAACATAGTGATCATCAGGGTAACTTATAAATTGTGTTGCTAATGGTATAGCGTTAACAATGGCAAGGGACGTAATTCATGACGTCATATGCATACCACTAAAACTATATATAGTAAATGCGACGTCAACATGATTTCATATTAGTTACAGTTCAATTTAGGGGTATACATGTTCAATCATGTTGACGTCGCATTTACTGTATGAGACCAATCTTCAGTTTGTTATTTTTAAAGAATATATATATATGTTTCCAAAATTGGTAATTACCAGCAAAAAAGTGGTAATTTCCAATTATGAAGAGGTTATTACCAATTATTTTCACAAATCAATTCTGAGCCCTGTAGGGCTTTCGTTACATTCGTCACCAATTGTATTTCAAATTTATGATGATCTGTTTTTGTATTGGACAGTGAGCAGTTGCAGTATGCAATTATTGTTTCAAATTGATTTTAAAGTCTAATGTATAATGGGGTCCAAATTTTGTTCAAGCACGTGCAGTTAAGCCCAAGCGGTGCATGTGCGTTTTTGACAGCCTAAATTGGTGTATTTTAGCGATGTGACACGTCAGTTCTTACCAATCTTCACAACGTCAAGGGCGAAACGAAAACGTTTCTAAACTTTCCCATTCCTCCCACTTGACATCATTGGCCGTAATTTCTGTGCTAGCATTTCAACCCGCTGCACGGAAGTAGAATAGTCCAATCAGAAGACAGCATATTAAATGAACCGATTTGAAAAAAATACTTTTGTACGCGTTTTACAAGGGAGAGAAACACTTTATTTGAGTGATACAGTAATGTTTATCTTCTCTGCATTCTCGGTGCTCATCAAAAACATGAAAACAACCATGCGGACTGAAGTTTAAAATTGAATTTCACTCGGATAGTTTTCAAAAAGATCGTCTGTTAGTATTTTGAATTTGTTCCGAATGTAAACAGCAATTTCATTGGCTATTGTTGAAAGAGCTGATAAGGGACGTAACTCGTGATCACGATAGGTGTCGCTGCTCAGGATCACCAGTTTTCTACCTTGTGATGGCAAGGTCTATAACGAGGAGTTGCTCGATACGTTTTCACCTTGCCGTGGGAAGATGGTTCTTACCAGATACTAGTTGCTTCAAACAATGATTACTGTGTTTTACAGTTGCCAAAATTTGGGTGTTGCTAAACTTGTTACTAATAAGGTTTGGCAAGGAGTGCCTTCTTTTAGTCAATTATAGCATAAGATTTGATGAAAACTGAAAATCTTTCCTAGTCAAACGTACAGCTCCTCAAATCTTACTGTGATATGTGTAGTCTTAAAGGGGCGATATAAGGGAGAATATAAGGTGATGCCAGAAAATTGAAAAAATAATGGTTCAAATTGAAAGACAATTCATTTAAACTAAATGAAGCAGTGACAATTCAAATATATAATGTAAAGTTTAGGCATGCGATTCTTTTTTCTAACACAAACTGAACTAAAAGTTGTTCACACAAAATGACCGCCAATGGATTTTATGTGAATCTTTATACTTTGTCCTATGTCTATGGATGATTGATTTGTGTTATGATATTTTTTACACTATCAGGATAATACAAAAAGCATTAACTTACAATTATCAGTGAAAATGTGAAGATATAAATTTAAAAAAAACGTGCTACTGTCCCTTTAACGCTTGTTTGTACAAACAGGTAACTTATCTTTTAGTTTTTCAGCAAGGGGTGTAGGTAGGTGTGTAAGGGTGTCACGACCATCCCTCTGTCCGAATGGTTCTGGTCCACTAATGAACCGGTTCGTAAACATTAATTACTTTAATCTGAGAAACTCAACAATAATGATAATAGTCCATTTATAATGCGCATATATCCATCTCCTACGCAGTTGCTCAAATCATATTACATATTATTACCATGACGGAATTGCGCAGATAATCTACGTACACCCGTTATTTCAGGTACCCATTCACACAGCCAGGTTGACTGAGTGCAATGTGGATAAAGTGCCAAGACACAACACAGAACAACTACATCATTATTTTGGTATTGACTTGTGAGGATTGTCTTTTGAATTTTTTTTATAAGAAATGTGATATTTCTGTTGATTTTCAACTAAGTACTCTGCGCAACCATATAGATCCGTACCGTTTCAGGTACCCAGTTGGATGGACTGAATGCAATGTGGATGAAAAACACAACACAAAATAGTGTAAAACCTAGGTCCCATTTTTTTGGTGTCTCCATCGGAATTCGAACCCGGGTCTCTGGCGTGAGAGACCCACTACCCCCTCTGAACCACCAAGAAGAACGCAAGTGACCATTATATAAAAACACGTTTAACGAAACTTCAATACCGGTAATTGAAATTCACTTTATTTAATTCAGGGACACAATAGATTCACGTAGATCGTGATTCAAATTCCGAAGAAGATTTTCAGTTTTTGCAGCTTTATAACCCAGCGCTTGATAAAGCATACCACATTGGCTGTCAATGATTTTGACTTCCTTATAAGGCATCTCCGTTCTCCATTTCATCAGTTGGTAGGTTGAATTGGCCCTTGCCAAACATAGAAAACAGCCTTTGTCCGTTCTGCTACCAAGGTCTGATATGTGTTCATCAACTTCACGTGTGAAAGGCTTACCAATAAAATCATACATATCTTGTACAACACTTTTGGTATCATTGACAATGTCCTCATAGAAAACCAATTTAACTTCCCCTTTATGTGTATTCAACAACTGCTTTGTTACAAGAGTATCCTTATACATACGAGAACAATAGGTTGAGGCGAGTTCTTCGAGCAAACCCGGTTTCACATTCCCCCATCTTTTGACACTGTAAAGGGTGGGTCGGGGGTCACGGACCAGATGAATAACCTTTAGATTTCTGTCCTTGTGAAGCATTTCGTGAGCATCTTCCATGGGCAGTCTAATGGTCTTGATAACTGTTACATTTTTCTGTAAGCAGGTCTTTTCAAAAGTTTTAACACAATCCCTTAGTTTTTGACCAGAGGTCTTTATACATTTCCAGTAGGACTTAGATGCTTTAGAGTGTTTCCAGAACCATGAATTAAGGACGTTGGTGCTTAATTGAGAAAGTTTGCAATGGAGAACATTTTTAATAGTTTCTCTTATGGAAAGATCGTCATTTTTATATCTGAAAAATATAAGAATTTGTTATTAGTAGAATTTGCAGGATGCATATTTATGATACAATCTTCATTCTATATTTAGAAATGACGGACAAAAACAAATTTGCATAAAGATAAGAATTAAATTCTGTTAATTTTATTATTTATGTTTCATGTCATATCAATTTCTGTTCATTTCATTCCGAATAATTTAAGTAGTTCATGGTCTTGTTGAAATGTTTCAAATTTTTATTCATATTTAGAACTTTTAATCCATGTTTAAATGTTCGATGAAATATTTCTCTTTTAAGCTTTAGCACGTTTTCGATAAAGAAAATAAACTAAATGTTTTCAAATGCAAGACAAATGTTTTAATCAAAGAATTCATATATAATACGAACGCTCCCTGTTGACTTAAGCTACGAGAATTATGTTCCCTGACCAAAATCTATAAAAGTGTTCACACACAAATGGCCGGCTGTGTTGTTTTCGTTGCTGACTACACATATACATTAGAAACAAAATTCAAAAACAAACAACCCGTAGTTTACAGGGACAGTAGCACGTTTTTTGGGGGGAATATAAGTTGACGTTAGGAAAATGAACATAAATGGTTCCAATTGAAAGACAATGTATTTAAACTAAACGAAGTAGTAATAAATCAAATATATAATGTATAGTTCAGCCAGGCGACACCTTTTTCTTACACCAAATGAATTAAAGGTGTTCACGCAAAAATGGCTGCCGATGGACTATGTGAAACTTTTTCACTGACTGTGGATGATTGGTTTGTGTAATGAGAGTTCTGACACTATCAAAATAATACATTTTGTTTTAACGTACAATTATCATTGATAAATTGAAAATAAAAAATTATCATTGATAAATTGAAAATAAAAAATTATCATTGATAAATTGAAAATATAAAATATAGTTTTCATTGATAAATTGAAAATATAAAATTTTCATTGATAAATTGAAAATATAAAATTTTCATTGATAATTTGAAAATATAAAAGTTTCATTGATAAATTGAAATATATAAAATTTTCAAAAAAACGTGCTTCTGACTCTTTAAACTTTGGGCTTAATTCAATGTCATGAAATGTTGATACAGCCTCGGTTCTACTTTGTGGGATAGAATGGGAGATGCCTGATTGGAGGCCATAAGAATTAGTTGTTCAATCAGCGACGTTCTTCTAATATCATTATTTTGGCTACTGAATCATGGCAAAAGCATTGTGATATGAACCACCCCTCCATGCGAGAAGCATTGTGATTTGATAAAGGAATTCAAATGGATTGTGATGCAATTTTTTCCGCTTTTCATGACTTGATCTGCCTCTGTGGGGAGATAATGACTCAAAGCCTATAACACCAATTTCCAAACTGTCAGTTTAATGCATTGCTACCGACCCATGCGTTTTCTTTGCTCGCTCTCTAGCTTACTATGAGTGATAGTAATAGTCTAATCGGAAAGTATCATTCATTCATTCATTCATTCATTCAATCGGAAAGTAACTGGAGGTTGCTAACAATCGCCTGTAGGGTGCGCTGATATCAGCAAAGAAAACTCAAGAGTCGGCAGCAAGGCATAAAACTGACAGTTCGGAAACTGGTGTTTTAGGCTTTGCGTAGGAAATGCCATTTCATAAGAGAAATGTATTTTCTGAATTGGAAATACTGGATTACCAGTAGTGTACTTACGTTTGAGTTCCATTTAGATAAAACATTGTACTATTATCCTTCAACGCCTTCTCAATTGGTTGCAAGGGCTCGAAGGAGTAAAAGATATCACGGTTTGTGTCAAACATGCTTCCTGTAAAGGTCGAACCAGTTCTTAAGTAGGCTACGAGCAGTATATGCTGCCGTTGCATCTTTGATTTAAGGTTCAAACTCTTATCTGCCTTGTGGAACTTCATAGCAGGCAAGGTCTTATCTCTTTCAACAAAGATCTTAACAGCATTGTTGACGATGTCTGCAAACATAAGTCAATATAAATAAGTAAGGGATGATGAAATAAATTTGACGAATAAACTGTCACTAATCACTAATCTTTCACTGATTATCTTTCCTTAAGTGGTTAGTAAAGAAATATATTAATATTTTATTTTTGTGTGTGCCTTAATTAGCACTACAAAGATCGTTATGTTTCAACTATATATTGGAAGTTTGAAATACGGTTTCAGTTGTATGCGAGTTGAAGTTAACTTTTATCTATCAGTCCATATCATAATAAGTAGAAAACAGTTCATACCTATAATGATAAGCAATTAAATCTAAAAATGTATAGACTATTGTCATCCATATACAACACTCACGCAGTAGCACGTTTTCAGGGGGATATAAGGTGATGTCAGGATAATGAACATATAGACATTGTCTTTCAATTGGAATCATTTAAGCCCAAAAAAATCAGTAATGAATCTAATATATTATGTAAAGTTCACCCATGCGATTCCTTTTCTTACACAAAATGGATTAAAGGTGTTCACACAAAAATGGCCGCCAATTGACTTTATGTGAAAGTTAAGATTTTGTTCTCTGACATTGGATGATTGTTTTTTTAATGAGATTTTGACACTATCAAAATACATTTAGCATTAACGTACAATTATTATCAGTGAAAATTTAAGATATTAAATTTTACAAAACCGTGACACTGCCCCTTAAACGTGTATTTAAAAAGAAATGTGCCTGTTGAAATGATTGACTAGGCTGTTGATCAGAAGGTCACTTGTCACTTGTCACTTCAAAGTAGAGGTACATACCCGAGTGAAAATCCATGGAGAACAGCAGGCTTAGAAATACACACAATAATAACCCAATCAATAGCCTAATCGTCATTGTGGCTGAAACAGACAAAGGAATGGTTTGTATTGGCAAGGGACTTCATCCACACTGCAATCAGTCAACCAGTTGTACAAATGGGTTCCCTAACAATGGAATGCGTTTGCGCATAGCGCGAAAAATAGCAACGAAAGTACTATTCCTTCAGGGTAATGAGGAATTTGTGCACTTTGAGCATGCCTTGCATCGAAAAGAGCATAACAAATAAAGTATTATTGTTATCATTATTGCGTGCCAATAAAATTTTCCAATCATTACTGGAGGGCAGGGATATATAAACTGAGAAAATAAAGATAGGAACCGCTGGATCTATATCAGTTTTTTTAAATCTGTGGTTAGTTAAACTAAAATTTAGTTACATGCTTATAAGACTTATGGTCAGGAAAAAGTAACCATTCAAAGACTAGCGTGATGAGTTGTGTTGATCTGTGGTTAAATGACGCTTGCAAGAGTATTTCACTTATATCATTGCTGCAAGCATCATTGCTGGGAGAAAGCCCGCAGGCATTGACTGGAACTAGCGAACCATGGGTCGTACTGCGCTGAAATTCAGTGTAGCTTAGAACATTTCTCAACTGCAAACAAGTTGTAGACGCCAACAAGAACGTGAATGGAGCGTTATCCAAGCCCCAAACATGAGACGCCGGCGTTCAACAGGGGTCAGTGCTTGACCCTTTTCTTTTAATTCTTTATGTGAATGATGTAGTTGATGAAAACTTTTAAGTTTCTATATTTTTCAAAACTCCATAAAACAATTTTAGCTACAACGTCATACAAAACAAATAATTGACCAATATACAAAGGTTTTGATAGACAGGAAATCTTATATTCAAAATTACATCTCCTAGTGCTTAGAAATATATTATTTGGTAAAATGATCTATTAAGAATAGATTATGACAAATTGACTAGAAAGGTATAAAGTTGTCATTAATATTACGGTTTGTATATGAGTTAGATCGGTCCACAAAAAATGCAGTTTGGAATTATTCTTGTTTATTTTTAAATATATTATATTTCACAAAGATTATCAACACATTCAATACATAGTTCAGTTTCCTAAGATGATATTTCTTTTAGAAAAGAATATATAGATAACTGATGTTTTTTTTTTTCCAAATAGCCGCTCTTCCAATCTTATCCACATAGGTTTGACAAATTTACAATCATAGAACATGTGCAGAATTTATTCTTTCTCCGTTTTTGCGAAATGTGCATTTGTTCGTTTCTTTGTATCTCATGTTTGTAAGTGGGTCATTCATTGGGAGAAATCATGCATTTGAAGCTATGAATGTTTAACGCTATTGTAGAACTTGAATGTTAATGTTTCTATAGTTTTCGTGAATAAAATTCGTTTTAATCTTTTTGCCATTTATCTCGTAAGAGTTTGTGCTTTTTCTGTTCTGTTCGTGAGTATGTCATATATCTCATCAACCTTTGGGATCTCCCGTTATGTTTTGTAAAAGAAGGGTAACATTTGTAGTTGTGTTTTCCATTCGATTTGAACTTATATTGACCTACAATAATATTTTGGACTTCTATTATTGATTGAAACATATTTTATTGACAAAAGGTCAAAATGGATCGGGCAAAAGTGAAAACACTTACTGGGCCCTATCCAATACAAAATGGATTAATATACATATGTTATAAAGATTTACAATTTTTCAAATGTTAACACAGGTTTTACAATTAAGGTTTGTGCAATTATGTACAGTGCAGCTTTGTAAAATATAATTGATTACAATGTGAATGATGATTCTATTTACACAACAGTAATACAATTTGACACAGGTATTTACAACAAGAGAGATAACAAATTATAAATGGATAGTACCTGAAAGTGAACATTACTGGAATCTATTAGTTTTACTGATATAACTCTGTACATGTTTGAAGAGGAGGGTATTATCTTCCACGGTTAACCTATCATTGCCTTTCAAAATTGTTTCTAATGATGGAGTAACTCCGAGATCAAGGACTTTGGAGAATAACAACTGTCTTTCGTGAGTATATAGATGGCATTCGATAAAATAATGATAGGAATTTTCACATGGATCACCACATAAGCAGGCAATTTCATTTGTTAAATTTACCCGAAAAAGGTCATCATTTAAACTACTACATCTATTTCTTAATCTTGCGTGTAGAATACTTAATCGTCTGTTGCCAATATTGTAGTAAATGGGTGGATTTTCCTCAGAAGAAGTTATACGTGTTTTAAATTCCGTAGTTGATTGTATACATTTAACATTTTCATCTAAATTGTTCCAATTTCTAACTGAATCTAATATGAAAGAATTTCTATAGGAAGATGTTCTAGCTGATGGTTGTACTAGGTTACTCTTATTTCGTAGATTATAACTGGAGACCGAATAAACATGCTGAGGTACTAGCTCTGATAGGTAGGAAGGGCATTTATTTGTCATTATTTATGGAATAGGATATTCTTTTTCTCTTTCCGCCTTTGTTTTAATGGAGCCCAACCCGTCTCGAAATATAAGCTTTCCCTAGAGGCGAATTTGGTTAATCCAGTAACTACCCTCGCTGCATCTAGCTGAATAAGTTCTAGTTTGTTTGCATTAAATGCTGAACAATTGTCCCATAATTCAGATGCATATTCGAGAATTGGTCGAATGAAAGTTTTATATATCATCGATAAATTACGACTACTTAATTTATATTTGAGCTTTCGCAAGGCAGAAACCATTTTGCAAGCTGAACTTGATATACTTTCAATATGATCATTCCATTTAATATCATTGGATATTCTATTATTCCCCTGTGATCAAGGAAATTTATCTTACAACAGTTCTCAATTGTTCCATAGTTACCATTGCTATCTAATATGTTGTTTATGTAAGTGATCCCTTTACTGGAGTAATGTTTTTAATTGATAGGTCTTCCATCTTCCATGATATTTCCATTTAGCAAAATGGCTTGTGACAAGATATCGTATTTTTAGTGCTTTGACCTATTTTTGTAATAAATTAAGCCCACGGTGATAACGTATATGTATCTTTCCAAAAGGGATTTGTTTTGGATGTTATTACGGTTTCGTTAATGAGTGTTTCACATGTTCGTATAAAGCTTTGAACTGTTAGTGTCTCGATTAACTTTTGGTTTGGTTTTCGATATTGTAGCTTGAAGCAGAGTTGCTCATTTTTTCTAATCGTTTGGTTTGGTAATGTTTCAAATAGATGATAATGTTGTGGTAAAAGTAAGCTTATAAAAATGTATTTATACCCAAAGGAGTTGTATCTCTTTCCCACCATTGGTTCATAGATATCTTAAATGATTTTAGTTTATATTTATAGTTGCAATCTACCATTTCTGATAGATGTGCATAAATATAATTTCAAGTAGTGTGAAGGGGTCATTCTTCTTAATTCCAGTTTCGATAACGTTTCCCTTTGTGTCATTGACTTTATTTTGAAACCTTAAAAGAGGCATATTGTTTCAACGTTTCTAAAGTCGCCTGTGAGCATTTTTCAGTGCCACCTGAGGGAGAGGCGACATTAAGAAATAAGATATTTAGTATCTGAAATCGTTATACCTTTGATTTAAGGATTTTTTCACACAATTTTGTCAAGATTTCTTCACATAATAAAATAAAAATAGGCATATATGATCCCCTTGTCTGCATCCCCTGGGTATGACAAAATTGAATCTTATTACAAAAATATCAATCCATCTCGTAAAAGATGGTCAAAAGTTGAAAAATTCAAGAACGTCTTGAATAAAGCTTCAATCAACCGAATCGAATGCGTTCTCAAAGTCGATAGGAAGTAGAAAACCTTGGATAATCATAAATTCAGTATGGTCAATGATATCATATATCAAGCGAGTACATTCTCCAATATATATTTTGCGCATTAATCCTATTTGCTTTCCGTTTATTATAGAGGGCATCTTCCCACGGCAAGGTGAAAACGTATCGAGCAACTCTCTTCGCTTTAGACCTTGCCTTCACAAGGTAGAAAACTGGTGATCCGGAGCAGCGACACCTATCGTGATCACGAGTTACGCCCCTTATCAGCTCTTACAAAATAGCCAATGAAATTTCGGAACAAATTCAAAATACTAACAGACGATCTTTTTGAAAACTATCCGAGTGAAATTTAATTTCAAATTTCAGTCCGCATTGTTGTTTTCACGTTTTCGATGATCACCGAGAATGCAGAGAAGACAAACATTTATGTATCACTCAAAGTATTTTTTCAAATCGGTTCAGTTAACATGCTTTCTTCTGATTGGACTATTCTACTTCCGTGCAGCGGGTTGAAATGCTAGCACAGAAATCACGGCCAATGATGTCAAGGGAGGAATGGGAAAGTTTAGAAACTTTTTCGTTTCGCCCGTGACGTTGTGAAGATGTATAGAGGGTAGGAAGGATTTTATCCGATTTACTTTAGTCGATGATCCAATTTTATATGCAACATTGAGCAACGAAATAGGTCTCCAATTCTGGAGCAATTGTTTACCCTTTAAGCTCATCTGACATATATTGACTATGGTGGCCGAAACGTATGATGGCCGAAACGGGACATCGCTCTTTCGCCCTTTCATATTAACGCGATTAAGCGATATTAACGAACGACAAAGCGATATTTGGAAAGGACAAAGTGAAATGTACGAACAACAAAGCGAAATGGCCAAACGACAAAGCGAAATGGCCAAACGACAAAGCGATATAGCCGAACCTATGATGGCCGAAACGGAACATCGCTCTTTCGCCCTTTCATATGAACGCGATTAAGCGATATTAACGAACGACAAAGCGATATTTGGAAAGGACAAAGTGAAATGGACGAACGACAAAGCGAAATGGCCAAACGACAAAGTGAAATGGACGAACGACAAAGCGAAATGGCCAAACGACAAAGCGATATAGCCGAACCTATGATGGCCGAAACGGGACATCGCTCTTTCGCCCTTTCATATCAACGCGATAAAGCGAAAGAGCGAAAAAGCGAAAGAGCGATAAAGCGAAAGAGCGATAAAGCGAAAGAGCGATAAAGCGAAAGAGCGATAAAGCGAAAGAGTTATATAGATCGAAGACGAGGCTTTCAATGATTTTGTTTACAAAATCGATGATTCGCATACAGGATAATTAAACTGCTTAACGCCTATCAATTGAAATTCATTTTTATGGATACGTATTCATAAAGAAAATGAATAAGCAAATTCCACAAACTAACAGATATTTACTTGAAAAACAAACTTACTGTATATTTCATAAAGGATATAAAGAATGCATTTTATTTGTTATAAATGATGTCATCTTTCATGAATTTAGATAATGATTCCAATCGACATATTGATGTATCTTGCCATGCGACCTACATTGTAGTTCTAGAATTGTCTCTTTATAGATGTATAATGACTTACTGAATGCCGTTCATAGATTCGGTTTTAAAGACTTCTCAATATTTACATACTAAATATGAGCAACGTTTAATTAGCAAGCGTTAAGATTGTCAAATTTAAAATTATAACAGGCACTCACCGTAGAACATAAAAGATTTTTCATAACATATATGACATATTGTCTGTACATATTATGTACGTTGGATAATTAGGTGTTGAAAGTATTACATATAATTGAAATGGATATTCTTAATTCCTTGTTTCGGAAAATATCTTTTAGCAAGGGGTCCTAGTAACAATTGTAACTTATCATATCTTGGATTTACATAATAATTTTTTGAATATCATTCTCTGTGTTTTAAGAAGTATGGATAGATTACTAGATTGTTGTACATGTATTTATGTTTGTGTTAATATATGGAATTTACTTATCAAAAGAAATAACACTGATAACATTTCATAATGTATGAAATACAGGGCAAACTAAAAAACTTTTAAATGGGAATCATTTTGAGCTTATTTAAGGCATATGCAGCATTATTAAGAAGACATTAATTGAATTAAAATGTCAATCATTAACATTACTTAAGTCTACCTATTGAGATGGATATGTGCAGTTTATGTTTGCATCTAAAATGTGAAGACATTTTCTCTTTACATATATTTTGATAAAAAAAAACGCTAAAGTTCATTGAAAACTACCGACAGTACAATGCTTAGACATAAATATCAAAACATTTTCAAAAAGGAAATTATTATTGCGTATTCTTATGAGAAGAGTCACGACGGAGTCATATTGACAAGAGGCAGTGTCAAATGTTTTCAAGTATATTCTGTATTGCCAGAGCAAGAGGGTTAAGGTTATATGCGTACAGACATAAGCAAGAGTCTAGTATAAGTCATTTTGCATACTTTGGAGTGTATAAATCATATAGTACAGATGCAAACAGATATCATTAAATAGCGAACCCTTCTCCTGCACACAAGCCCGCTATAATAATGCCATTTACCATTGTTTTAATCAAGCTTTTACTAGAAAGAAATGGTAAGCACAATTTACCCATTTTTGAAAATATGAATTACTTATATTTTACCTAATTGTTATCATTGATACCATGAAAACGTTAAAAATATACCTACATACATACCATACAAATACGTCCACCATTTGCAGCGACACATTTATTGATTCATTAACGAGGGAAATAAGTTCTTTATTAATGACTCTTTTCCATTTTATTCTCTTTTAAGTATCAAGAAAACGGTTTTCGACTGTCGTATGCATTGACGTCATGAACAATGGTTTATGACGCCACAGACGTAAAGATATTGCTAGGCAAACATGATATATGCATTTATAGAGTATACTAAAGGGCCTTGCATTAAATACTATTTTTATTAAACGAGTTTATGATCAAATAATGTTCTTTTGTAAACACAAAATAATAAAAATAACATTAATAAAGTTCTGAAAGATATTGGTTTCCGTGTGTACATTGTATATCTTATTGATATTCTACAAGGTATAGTTACGAAGACTTTGGAAATTGATTTCTCAACTTCACTGATAAGATATATAAGATAAGTTGAAAATCAGAAGAGAATATTTAAAGACAGTACAAGGCCGAACTAAGAAAAGGTTAAATATAAACATTAAAGTGATTTATTTTCAGAATTTCATTTGATGTTTAACTATAAGTGTCAGACTTACATGTGGGTGGAGGCCTCACGGGCCCTCCCACTATTTGCATGCAAAACTTTTATATAATAATTTATAAGCGATATTAGCTTCCATAGCTCAAAGAGTTTATATAAATTATAACAATCATTAAAAGCAAGAAATATCAAGTCAACTTCTCCTTACAAAAATGCGTTCAATATGTCAAAGACTACAAAGGTAAGTGGAAAAATATACAAGGGATCATAGTGATTATATATGACAGGTTTCTTTAACTTGAAAATTTGAAATTTATAAATGTCTAAGTAGTTTATGGTTGGAACAAATCACTCCTTTATCAAATGTCAAGAAAGGAAGAAAGAAGTCGAAATCCAAAGTATATATATGAAGGTATAAAGGACATCTATTGATCAATAAGATAACAGAGCATTCATTTAATGTGTTACGTGAACTGATGTGAAAGTTTTAATTGTGAAATCCCTATTTTCTGAGGATTGGAGAGGATTGGATGTTTATGAGGTACACGTCACCACGCCATCGTCACCATCATTTGCCAAGTTACCGGTGAGAATATATGACTCTATATCCTAAACATCTATGTCTTTAACCCCTTCCACGAGTAAAAGGCGTTGAAGTAACTCTGACACTTCTCCAAACATTATCCACCATCTTACTGAAAAACGTTACAAAACTTTGTCAGAAAGTGACTGCCCCGACATTAAAATTACAGACTTTGTTTCTTCCTCAAAGATGTCTCTTAAATTGCAATTAATTGAAGCCTTGCAATCCGCAGAAGTTCGAAATGTGCTTATTACAACCATTGTAGATAAACTAGAAGCAAAACATGACGGGCTTGTAATGAAAGTCGAAGTTTGTGAAAACAAGATGGCCGAACAAAACGAAATTATTGCGAATTACAAAGAAAGGTGGCGGAGAAAAATAACGCCCTTGACGAAATAAGGCAATATAGTAGGCGCAATAATGTACGCATATTTGGCATCCCCAAGACTCCAAACGAAGACACTGGCGATATCGTTTTGAACCTAACGGAGAATATGTGTGAACTTAGAGAAGAGAGATATCTCTCGTAGTCATAGATCTGGTGACCCTATTCTTTACAGTGAGCAGAAACCCCGTCCAATACTTACCCAGTTTGTTTCATGTAGAAACAAAAGTGATTTTGTTCGTGGTCGAAGGTGTTTGAATCTGATTCGAGCATGAGGCGCGTTTTCAATAATGAAGACCTCACAAAACACCGTTCGAGAATGGCAGCAGGAACTCGCAGGTTAGATAAAGAAAACAAAATCCTAGGAACATTGGCTTATGACGGAATACTTTTTGTGAAGAAACATGACGAAACAGTTGTCAGAATAACCAGGAAAACGCAGCTCGAAGCATTGATTGAAAGTTTGAGAATTAGGATGAATTTCAAGCGTACACAAAACTCTCAAACCGAAACCTCCCATGGTGAGATCAATATGGAGAACGAGGAGGAAGATGACAGTATTTTCTCATCAATCCACCCAAAACTTATAAGTTAATGAACTATAAACGCATCTGACACTTTAGGTATTGAATTTTAACAATAATATTGATTCTTCGCGAGTAATCATATTGTTCACGAAGTACTTTTATCTGATTCAACCACTTGGACCGATGTATGTTGCTAACGTGTTTCATGAAAGTCATGACTACTTGTAACTTTGCTTACAAAAAGTATCTATTTTCAGATAATTGAGAACTTGTGTGGAGTGTTTGTAAGTTCTTGTGAAATGCTTTTTGTCTCAGAATGTTAACGATTTCAACCATATTGTGTCAGAGTACAACCTTAGCAGATTTATCATATGATGCATGTCCCACCAATACTAGTCTACGACAACAACGTCTCCTTTTAACATTTACATGTATCTTTGCATCAGCATACATGTACCCTTATCACAGATTAAACAATCCGACTTAAAATGCTACTGGAAATGTATATATTTTTTTAAATGATTTTGTAAAAGAGATTCCACCATTTCGTCTTAATGAAACAACATTCTTTAGGAATCTATGTTTGATAAATTCGCGTAAATTGTGTGACTGTCAATGATAATATCGACGTTCTTGGAAATGACCTTCAGGAGCCATCTTATGACTCCGAATATTTAAGACCTGGGTCTTATAATTAGATGTACATATTGCTTATTCCATCAAGCTCTTCAGATGTGTACCTAGTCGTCGAGCAATTAGTAGCCGTTTTGAAGTACATCTCGCTTAGGGTTATAATGTTTAGTGTTATCGTGAACATAGATATAAGTGGAAAGTTATCATCATTTGATTAGCACCAAAAATATTATTGCATGATTGTACCACGGACCAAACCTTTTACAGCATTCCAACATCTGCATCGACCACACATGACAACACACAAGGTATCCGTGTTAAAATAGATTCATCAATGTCTTTAACATCCTCATTAACCATTACCACAATCTCGCAAATAACATATAAGGACGGCAATTTTCATCGGGAAACCCTTTTTTGATTTATATTGATATTTTTTCTACAGGTTTTATTGATAAACGTGCTGTTGTGTGGCAGTTTGAGTTAATATGGTGTTAATTTGTGATAAGAATATTGATCAGTACCAGAAAACGTATAACAGCAAACAGGGTTTTATATTACATCATTAACACGTTCCTTAGATAATCAGCTGTAGCGATGCCCTAATGTAAAAGATATATAATATATGCTCAATTATTTGATCTCATATTGCGCTTTGTTGACCAGATGACTGCAAGGACTATGCATGTAAACATCATAATTAGATGTTAGTCAATATTTTAGTCATCACAACAAAGACCAGTATGGACCAGAGCGTACATAAAACATCTTTTATTGTTTGTACTTTTATGACATGAAACTACAATGCTTCCAATCATATATAAATGTAATGGTGCATGTGTGTATTCATCAATAGGTTATGAAGGTTATATGATATGTTAGCATTATTAAAAGCCCCTTTGTTTGACAGCAGAATGCCATCCATTAGCAAGTGGTTAGCAGTGTTTTGATTTTGTTATGATCTAAGGACCCAGTAGATGTATTTAAAAAGAAGCTGCGTTGCTAATTGTTAAAGGCTAAGAAAGACAAAAATGGATCAAATGCGAGCGTTCCAATTTTGAAATTAACAAGATTTTTTCAGTTGGATTGACAATGATGATATTCATACTAATTCGTCTATCAACAAAAGTGTTATTAATGTTATCGAGTTTTCGTATCATTATAAGTTCGATTAAAACGAGGAGCTGTCATTGGTTTTTAAGATAAACCCTCTCATATTAACAAATGACAGTCAGGCAAACGGATAAATAGTTTGGACTCCTTTTTACCTGAGAACCTGCTCTTTTTCTATAACCGAGCTTATGCTCTAACTTATAAACACATTGACCTCTGTGTAAATGGTTGTTACTTGCGAATCTAAGGCAGTTACACTGTTCATATGTGTACATTTATTTACTCCGCCTGTTTTCTATCACTGTTATTTACCTACTCCTCAGACTGAGACACCAAGGAGCAGACACACAGCCCAGTTACGTCTCAGGAGCAGGGTAAGAGTGTCTGAACGAGTCTTTGAAGTAGAACAAGGTAGCAGATACTGTACTTGTCTTACTGATTAATAGGGGCGTTTAGATGTGAAAACCATGGTTTCACTTAATGGTATGATATATTTAGTTCATTTTCCATGTTGATTTTGCATTCAAATAAACATAAATATGTTATTTAAAGAAATATTTATGATCATGGTTACCTATTTAGACATATTCTTAAACAATTGCAAGGTGAAGTTATGTTATCAGGCTATGGGTTTTTTTGCAGGTGAAACGTTCAGATGCTATCTTAAAAGAAACATGACAGTTACAACTATATTCATGTTTATTGAACAACATTTTTACATGTATGACACATAATAACCTTCAGAATGATATACAGATTTCTAAAACAATGGCATCGACATGATATATATCAATGACATGTAAAGTAAACATTGGTATGTATGTATGTATGTATGTATGTATGTATGTATGTATGTATGTGTGTGTGTGTGTGTGTATGCATGTATGTATGTATGTATGTATGTTTCTACTTCTGAACCCTCGTGACAAGCACAAGAGGAGAGCATGATATTTTCATCAAGTCAAACTTTGTGTTCTAGAAATCATCATCGAGGAACGCATCAAAAAGTGTCGATTTCAACCTGATTTTTATTTTCATTGAGGTCTGGTCTTTTAAATGAAAGTTCTAAGATTAAAACATGCCATAAAACCTTGTTGGATATTCACTTTTCTTGGTCATTGTCACTCAACTTCCCAGTTGCATAAAAACCTCTCTTAAAATACCAAAGAGTGCTCTTTGAAGCATCTTTAGGCAAGATCTGGAAAGAACAAAGACTCACAAATGTCAACTGTTGAGATATTTATTCCATGTGATATATGATCATACAAGGACATCAAAGAAACGTCAATCACCCCTCGTCATCTTTCTATATCCTTATCTATTTTCAGACAAATCTAATTAACAGATTCTCGGTCGGTACTTGATTTGTGTTAGGTGCTTCTTTCGATTGATATCAGCAACTCATTTAGTTGTTCACAATACATATTTTTACAGAAAAACAAGCGTTTGACAAAAACAACTCTTATTTCCAACAAATGCATACATGCACATACCCAATGAACTACAGAAGAATGTATAAGGTGGGGATATACATATTTTATGATAAATAAATGAATTCTACTGACACGTCTCATTTGTTAGTCTTTGTAAATTTTAATCAAGGTTTTTATAAGAAGAAATATTATTTCTATTGTGAGAAGTGTGGAAACACTTTCTATGCATGACGAGCCATTATTTATTTCCGTGAGTAGTATATGGTTGAAATTAGTGTGTTCATTTCTTGTGCAAAAATGTCAGATCTACAATGATTATGCGATCAAATTTCACCAACTTTTATCTGAAGAAACGAAGGGGGAGGGGGAATCTTATCACTCGCAAGGTTGGACGTTTAACTGATGTTACAAGTTGGGTTTAACTGTTTGGACCCAATGAGTTGTCGATGGTAGAGTGGCAATTCAGCAAATCAGTAAGACGCAAATGCCAGTTGTAGAAAATATAATATGTGCTCATGCATGGCTATGTTTACAACACTAGTCCTTAAAAATTAGTATTTCACGATAGAGAGAGCAAATGACATACTGCTATATGGGCATGATTATCAGAAACATAGCACATGTATAATAATTTCGAGTACCAACTAGAGAATGCACCTGAAAGGCAGATGATTGAAATAAATACCCATGTCCACCTTTTTATATGTTAAGCATTAACACCTTTGCTTAAATGTATCACATGTATGCTTGTATGTGGATAGAATATTGATCAGGACGGGGGAAGACTTGCAGCAAAAAATAAATTTCGTCCGATCAGATAAACTTGACTCATTGGAAAGATGACAATTGGAAAACAATAATATCGATCCAGGTGCTCATCTCGTACTTTCACGCAAGGGAAGGGTTTGTCAGTGTTCTTAATGTTGTAATATTTGAAATATTTGCTGATGTATGTTGATTTTAAAGGTACACCCTGCTTAATGAAATTATATTTACACTGTCGTGTTGATGGCGCCCAGGGCAGATAAACAAAGGTAGGTTTCTGTCGAATGTCTGTTGATCTGTTTTTTCGCCATCATGGAGTATGTCCCTCTCCACGACAATGACTTAAGCCTTCGTAAATAAGCTTACTGATAACACCTAGATTTAAAACTGTTCTAAAAGACACGTTTATAGTTGCCTCTAGATGCCTTTATATATTGTTTACTCCCAGTAAAAGCCAAGAATACATATTTTCACAAGGTCTGGGTCTCATTGCCTTTCGTGGACTTAATGACTGTCTGGGTTATACATATGAGCACTATCATAAAGTCAATAATTAAGTCATTTTGCCAGCCATGGAGTAACTGGCTATAGGCTTTTGTCATAAAATTTATATCTGTATCAAATCAGTTTATGAAGATAATGGTACATCTTTATAACCATCAAACGATAATGTGAGTTTATAGTATGTCTGCATAATAAAAACACCCTTTTGTTGGAAAACACTATACAGCCCATCAGTGAGTGGTGAGTTGTACAGGCCAATAACGATCTTGTTCTCATCAAAGGGAGCAATTAAAGTGTCGTTTTTTTCACAAGCGAAAAAAGTATCTATCTCTGAATAATATTGATTTACAGGTTCAACATTATAAGCACATTTATGTCGAAGTTTTACATTTTTTCTTTAAATCTTTATTCTTGTTATTTTTTCTTTGTCAGATACTGAAACTCTGATCGAAGAACTGAAGGAAGGATGAGAAGGCAAACAATTCAAAATGTAATAAATTGTTTGCAATAACAAGACTGATTTTCTGATATAAAGTTAAGTTTTTCGTGTACAATGTATGTATTTCAATATGCAACAAAATGGGTATTTTCTTGACAGATGCAAGTTTGTAGCCTGTCGTAGTGTTTTGATCCCGAGTTCAACTTGCACATTAAATTAATTAAAACTTAGAACTTAAAATCTTCAAACACATTTTCACACCATTTTACGTTTCACATATCTTATTTACTCGAAGATTTGTCTATCTTGAGAAAGATGTTCAGATACAATGTAAAACATAGTAAGATTTCTAAATTGAACATTATTTTCAGTGATTTGAGCATACATGTAAAACGAGAGGAGTATACTTATGATATCTTCTTTCATTTGTTCATTCAAACGAGAATGTTAAATTATCATTCTCTCCCCACAGAGGCAGATCAAATCGTGAAATGCTGATACAGCCTCTGTTATATTACGCCGAAATCCGTGGGTTCCGGGAGTTTCTGTTCTAGAAATCATCATCGAGGAACACATCAAAAAGTGTCGATTTCAACCTGATTTTTATTTTCATTGAGGTCTGGTCTTTTAAATGAAAGTTCTAAGATTAAAACATGCCATAAAACCTTGTTGGATATTCACTTTTCTTGGTCATTGTCACTCAACTTCCCAGTTGCATAAAAACCTCTCTTAAAATACCAAAGAGTGCTCTTTGAAGCATCTTTAGGCAAGATCTGGAAAGAACAAAGACTCACAAATGTCAACTGTTGAGATATTTATTCCATGTGATATATGATCATACAAGGACATCAAAGAAACGTCAATCACCCCTCGTCATCTTTCTATATCCTTATCTATTTTCAGACAAATCTAATTAACAGATTCTCGGTCGGTACTTGATTTGTGTTAGGTGCTTCTTTCGATTGATATCAGCAACTCATTTAGTTGTTCACAATACATATTTTTACAGAAAAACAAGCGTTTGACAAAAACAACTCTTATTTCCAACAAATGCATACATGCACATACCCAATGAACTACAGAAGAATGTATAAGGTGGGGATATACATATTTTATGATAAATAAATGAATTCTACTGACACGTCTCATTTGTTAGTCTTTGTAAATTTTAATCAAGGTTTTTATAAGAAGAAATATTATTTCTATTGTGAGAAGTGTGGAAACACTTTCTATGCATGACGAGCCATTATTTATTTCCGTGAGTAGTATATGGTTGAAATTAGTGTGTTCATTTCTTGTGCAAAAATGTCAGATCTACAATGATTATGCGATCAAATTTCACCAACTTTTATCTGAAGAAACGAAGGGGGAGGGGGAATCTTATCACTCGCAAGGTTGGACGTTTAACTGATGTTACAAGTTGGGTTTAACTGTTTGGACCCAATGAGTTGTCGATGGTAGAGTGGCATTTCAGCAAATCAGTAAGACGCAAATGCCAGTTGTAGAAAATATAATATGTGCTCATGCATGGCTATGTTTACAACACTAGTCCTTAAAAATTAGTATTTCACGATAGAGAGAGCAAATGACATACTGCTATATGGGCATGATTATCAGAAACATAGCACATGTATAATAATTTCGAGTACCAACTAGAGAATGCACCTGAAAGGCAGATGATTGAAATAAATACCCATGTCCACCTTTTTATATGTTAAGCATTAACACCTTTGCTTAAATGTATCACATGTATGCTTGTATGTGGATAGAATATTGATCAGGACGGGGGAAGACTTGCAGCAAAAAATAAATTTCGTCCGATCAGATAAACTTGACTCATTGGAAAGATGACAATTGGAAAACAATAATATCGATCCAGGTGCTCATCTCGTACTTTCACGCAAGGGAAGGGTTTGTCAGTGTTCTTAATGTTGTAATATTTGAAATATTTGCTGATGTATGTTGATTTTAAAGGTACACCCTGCTTAATGAAATTATATTTACACTGTCGTGTTGATGGCGCCCAGGGCAGATAAACAAAGGTAGGTTTCTGTCGAATGTCTGTTGATCTGTTTTTTCGCCATCATGGAGTATGTCCCTCTCCACGACAATGACTTAAGCCTTCGTAAATAAGCTTACTGATAACACCTAGATTTAAAACTGTTCTAAAAGACACGTTTATAGTTGCCTCTAGATGCCTTTATATATTGTTTACTCCCAGTAAAAGCCAAGAATACATATTTTCACAAGGTCTGGGTCTCATTGCCTTTCGTGGACTTAATGACTGTCTGGGTTATACATATGAGCACTATCATAAAGTCAATAATTAAGTCATTTTGCCAGCCATGGAGTAACTGGCTATAGGCTTTTGTCATAAAATTTATATCTGTATCAAATCAGTTTATGAAGATAATGGTACATCTTTATAACCATCAAACGATAATGTGAGTTTATAGTATGTCTGCATAATAAAAACACCCTTTTGTTGGAAAACACTATACAGCCCATCAGTGAGTGGTGAGTTGTACAGGCCAATAACGATCTTGTTCTCATCAAAGGGAGCAATTAAAGTGTCGTTTTTTTCACAAGCGAAAAAAGTATCTATCTCTGAATAATATTGATTTACAGGTTCAACATTATAAGCACATTTATGTCGAAGTTTTACATTTTTTCTTTAAATCTTTATTCTTGTTATTTTTTCTTTGTCAGATACTGAAACTCTGATCGAAGAACTGAAGGAAGGATGAGAAGGCAAACAATTCAAAATGTAATAAATTGTTTGCAATAACAAGACTGATTTTCTGATATAAAGTTAAGTTTTTCGTGTACAATGTATGTATTTCAATATGCAACAAAATGGGTATTTTCTTGACAGATGCAAGTTTGTAGCCTGTCGTAGTGTTTTGATCCCGAGTTCAACTTGCACATTAAATTAATTAAAACTTAGAACTTAAAATCTTCAAACACATTTTCACACCATTTTACGTTTCACATATCTTATTTACTCGAAGATTTGTCTATCTTGAGAAAGATGTTCAGATACAATGTAAAACATAGTAAGATTTCTAAATTGAACATTATTTTCAGTGATTTGAGCATACATGTAAAACGAGAGGAGTATACTTATGATATCTTCTTTCATTTGTTCATTCAAACGAGAATGTTAAATTATCATTCTCTCCCCACAGAGGCAGATCAAATCGTGAAATGCTGATACAGCCTCTGTTATATTACGCCGAAATCCGTGGGTTCCGGGAGTTTCCCCTGGCGGAAAAAAATGCGTCACATTCTAATGGAATTTCTTTATCAAATGAATATGCTTCTCGCATGTAAAGGGCGGTTCATAGCACAATGCCTTTGCCATGATTCAGTAGCCAAAATAATGATTTAAGAACAGCGTCGCTGATTGCACACCTAGTTTTAATCGCCTCCAATAAGGCATCTCCCATTCTATCCCAGAAACTCGGCGCACAGAGGATGTGTCAAAATGTCATGACTTGAAATGCCTCTGTGGGGAGAGAATGTAAAATAATAAACAAATATCTTTTTAGGGAATATTGTATAACATAATTTTATACATTACAAGCACATATTATTATACATTAAGATATAAGAGTAACAGCGAGTTAAGAAAAGTTTTACCTATTATTTGATTGCATATCGGGAAATTTATATTATATGGATATTTATGTAGCGCCAATATCCAACCACTCGCGGTTGCTCAAGGCGCTTACATTTTGTCCCCTGGTCAATGGCATTCTTTCACCGTCCAATCATTTTTCCAATTGAGCTCCCTTGGGAGTATTCAACCGGCATCCATATGTGGCGCTCAGGTTAGGGACCATTCGATGCCTCACAGGGTACCCATTCACAGTTGGGTGCACTGAGACACGTAGTCACAGCAGTTTGTCCAACACTGCTGAACGCTGATAACCGACAGCTCGGCGGATGCACGTGTTTTTAGGTAATGGAAATATATCAACCTGAGGATACTAAATGCTGGAATTTAAATCAGTTAATGCTTTCAGTCGGCCAATAATGGTAAAATTTATGTTTACAAAGAAAAATACAAAACAATACAAATATGGATATATTTAACCTCAACAGAGAGTTTTTATTAAAGACATGGGCTCAGGTCATCATTTATTTGATAATAGAATTAATAACTTATATTTCTACTTACCAACACAAATTTACAAAAGGGCATGTGTTCGCTACATAGGTGAACATACTAAGGCAGGCTTACTGTCTAAATAGATGTCACCATTTGTTCTTAACGAATACGTGCATGAAGGACAATACATGTATGTGGCAAAGACAATGTAATCAATGTAACTAGTAGTACTAAACCTCTCCGTTACATCAACATCTTCTTTTTAGTAATAGTAATAACATTAAATATAATGACAAGTTTTAACTTAATCACCTACGTTTTAACCAAAGCACTACTCAATAGTTGTACATTATTACTCCTAATGGATTGTACACCCAGTATTCAGGTACCCAATGGTACGTTTGGATGGACTGATTGCCATGTGGATGAAGTGACTTGTCCATGAACACAACATAGGTCACCATTGTTTGGCGTCTGTTGGATTCCCACCCAGGTCGTTGACGTGACAAGCCAACAGGCTAACCACTTCACGACTGTGCTCCGCGATTTTGCTCAAATTTGACTACATGCATGTCATTGAAGTACTTCCGTAGCTATGAGCAGGCAACATCAAAGAGATAAATATGCGACAGTGTTGAACTTGTTTATCACTTATCTGATGTAATCATAATACGACATATCAATACATCAAATATCCCTCATTGCTTTATTATTTTTCCCTATTCAATCAAAGGTCATTATCCGGTTTCTTGCGAAGTACCATCGTAACAATTCAACTTAAATATTTATTCAATTTCAACAAAATTAATATGAATTAAATTAAAATGTTATATTCACAATATTTTTCTAATTTTAATCTAATTTGATAAAGGGATTTTTAAATAGTCATGAACAACTATCTTATAAGTGACCAAAAAAAAAAAAGTGGAAACTTGACGGAGACCACGAATTATGAACAGATAAACCATGTAACACGATTTAAACATTTTTTAATGACGTGATATTGTCAGAATTCATGACAATAAGTTGAAAATATTCTATCAAAATATATAATATATGTAACCGATTTGTAAATATAGCGGAAAAACAACAATTTTGCTGAATAAAGAACTTGTAGACATTCTTTCAAGAACAGACCTTTTTGGAGTTATATCATCATCTTATATTCAACAGAACAAAGGTAATTAGTTAAAAAGTAATAAACAATTTTATCTCGAATGGTAGGCTATAGTATGAACAGAGTGTGAATCCACATGCTTCTTTTTATGTAACCAAGCCCGTTGGATAAACATTTTTAGATTATTTTCTGCTCAACGTTTTCCTCCTCAAATTGTTTGTGATATGAAGTATCAAAAGACATTTTCATCATACTCAATCAAAATAACTAAAACGTCTTTGAAGAATACGATATTTGTTAAGGTTGTCCGTCCTTGGTGAACCAAAGCTTGTTATGTCAACAAATTTCTGTCATTAAAGTAACGCACAGATCTTTTGTAACGCCCCGACATCATGTTTAGGTACCTACGAGGGAACTAACGTATCCTTGATATGTCTCAGTGAGTACATAAGAGTGTCTGAATGGCTCTTTGAAGTAGAACAATGTAACTGATATTCTACTTGTTCATCTAATTAACAAGATGTGTAAAATAGATTGAGGCACATCTTCAGCAAATGCTATGGAATATTACCTTACTTTGTCGGTTCGGAAATACACAAAACATTCAATAAAAGAAATAATTTCAGACCATAGAAAAATCAATAAAGGCGTACAACAAGTTCGAACAAATTGGGAAGTATGTTGAAACAATATTAATAGTGGTTTTCATTTTCCAGCTTGTAAACCTTTTTATCTCTGATAGTCGGTCAATAGCATTCTAATGATGTTCAAAAGAATACTCATGATTTCAACAAGGATATTTCTAGATTTCCATTATGTCATATGCAATGTTGGAATGTTGGTGAAGAAGATGACACGTGAGGATATGCATCTTCGATTATCCAGCGCTTTCGTTCCGATAAATCTACACTACAAGCCCTGGAAAACTTTATGAGGTTTTACCTCGAACCAATTTTCTCCCTTTGCAATGACTCAGCAAAACGCTTACTTGATTAGTCGAGTTGTTTACGCAAGTAGTGTCTGCGTTTCGTTTCTGATTGGATAAACTTGGATGCAAAGGGTGGTCTTTGGTTTGAGGTAAAACCTTGTAAAGTTATATATAACTTAAAGGGGCAGTAGCAAGTTTTTTGATAATTTTATATTTTAAACTTTTCACTGATTATTCTAAGTTAAAGCTAAATGTATTATTTTGATAGTGTCAAAAATCTCATTACACAAACCAATTCTCCATAGTCAGAGAACAAATCATTAAGATTCACATAAAGCCCATTGGCGGCCATGTTTGTGTGCATACCTTTAATTCATTTTGTTTTGGACATGACTGAGCTTTACATTATATATTTGGTTTATTACTGATTCATTATCGTAGTATATAGTATTATATAGTAGATATAGTATTCGACAGCGTCCGCCCGTACGTACGTACGAAATGGAATAACATAAGTACTATTCTCTACATCCTTCTCATATTTTGCATATAGGTTCACCTCAGTGAGAGTAATTGTCCAAATGGGTTTTGTGACCTTGACCTTCATTTCAAGGTCACAAGGACACTTTGTCATTTTACCCTTGTTTGCGCGATATTTTTGGACATGTGAACTTGCATGTTTACCCTTGTTGGCGCGATATCTCAAGAACTGTTTACTGGATTCTCTTCATATCTGACATATAGCTTCCCCTGGGGAAGACCTTGGGCTGATTAGATTTTGGTGACCTTGACATTATTCTCAAGGTCACAGCGGAACTTTGAATGTTTGGACATGTGAACTTGCATGTTTACCCTTGTTAGCGCGATATCTCAAGAACTGTTGACTGGATTCTCTTCATATCTTACATATAGCTTCCCCTGGGGAAGACCTTGGGCTGATTAGATTTTGGTGACCTTGACATTATTCTCAAGGTCACAGCGGAACTTTGAATGTTTGGACATGTGAACTTGCATGTTTACCCTTGTTAGCGCGATATCTCAAGAACTGTTGACTGGATTCTCTTCATATCTTACATATAGCTTCCCCTGGGTAAGACCTTGGGCTGATTAGATTTTGGTGACCTTGACATAATTCTCAAGGTCACAGCAGAACTTTGAATTTTTGGTCATGTGAACTTGCATGTTTACCCTTGTTAGCGCAATATCTCAAGAACTGTTGACCTGATTCTCTTCAGTTCTTACATATAGCTTCCCCTGGGGAAGACCTTGACCTTCATTTCAAGGTCCACCACTGGACTCATTACCTTATCGTGGTGTGGTGGTTTGTGTGCTTCTGCGACCCCGAGAGCTATGCCAGCTGGAGCTTCCATGCTCCTGGTAGGGTCGCCCAAGCTGGACAGGTCGACGGGTAGAAGCCAGACCAAATGTGAGTCCTTCTAAAACCTGCTTTCTATCTCTTACTATGGCTTTCTTTCCGTCTTTTCCCTCATCCTGTCGATCCCTTTCTCTCTGATCTGTCTACTCTCTTTTGGATGGCAACATCCACGTGTTTAATAACTGAAATATTGTTCAAAACACGTTAAACACCAACTCACTCACTCACTCACTCATTTCAAGGTCATTACGAGACTTTGACATTTTACCCTTGTCAGCGGGATATCTCAAGAACCATATACTGGATTCTCTTCATAGCTTACACAATGCGTCTTATTGGGAAGGCGCCGGGTTCAGTCGATTTTGGTGACCTTCACATTATTTTCAAGGTCACAGCGAGACTTTGAAAATTTCAGCATTGAAACCTGCATTTTAGGCTTGTCAGCAGGATATCTCAAGAACCATTGACTGGATTCTCTTCATAATTTACACAAAGCATCTTATTGGGAAGGCGCCGGGCCCAGTCGATTTTGGTGACCTTCAAATTATTTTCAAGGTCACAGTTTATAGATTTCGTGACCCTCTGACAACAAATAAGAGGTCACAGCCAATAATTGATTGATAATTTGCGGCGGGGGATTATGTCACCTCAGTGACAAACCCTTGTTTAGTTTAAATGCATTGTCTTTCAGTTGGAACCATTTATTTTCATTTTCCTGATGTCATCTTATGACCACCCTCAAAACGTGCTACTGTCCCTATATAGGTCTTCTGAAAATTGTGAAGATAATGATAGGGTTAAATTACTCCTCATGAGAATAGTCTGAAAGGCTAACTGTCAGATAAAGATTTCACATTTCGTCCTTAAACAAGAACGTTGGATAATACGTGACGTAGGAACTGAACACATATTGCTATGGTTAAAAATAATTCGCCTTAACATATGTGTTTTATAACCGTTTATGCATTATCCGGAAAAATCAGTGCTGAACTAATGCCATACAGTTGGTGCAGTTTATTACCTGTGATAATATACTGACATCATGGAACCATAATCATTCCTCAACGCCTTTGCTGTCTTTTTTTTTGGAATAGAAAATGTAACTATATACGATTTTTAGCTCATCTGGCCTGTAAGGCCCGATGGGCTTATGTCATGGCATGGTGTCCGGCGTCCGTCCGTCCGTCCATCCGTCCGTCCATCCATCCGTCCGTCCATCCGTCCATCCGTCCGTAAACTTTGTGGAATTTCAACTTCTTCTCCAGAACCATAAGGCCTAGAAAGCTGAAACTTTGTGTACAGACTCCTTGACTAGTGAGGATTATAAATTGTAACTTTAGTGGCCCTGTGACCATTCATAAGGGCCACAGGGGCCACGCCCTAAAAACCTATTTTCATCTTCTTCTCCAGAACCATAAGGCCTAGAAAGCTGAAACTTTGTGTACAGACTCCTTGACTAGTGAGGATTATAAATTGTAGCTTTAGTGGCCCTGTGACCCCTAATAAGGGCCATAGGGGCCACGCCCTAAAAGCCTATTTTCATCTTCTTCTCCAGAACCATGAGGCCTAGAAAGCTGAAACTTTGTGTATAGCCTCTTTGAAGAGTGAGGATTATAAATTGTAGCTTTGGTGGCCCTGTGACCCCTAATAAGGGCCACAGGGGCCACGCCCTAAAAACCTATTTTCATCTTCTTCTCCAGAACCATAAGGCCTAGAAAGCTGAAACTTTGTGTACAGACTCCTTGGCTAGTGAGGATTATAAATTGTAGCTTTGGTAGCCCTGTGACCCCTAATAAGGGCCACAGGGGCGACGCCCTAAAAACCTATTTTCATCTTCTTCTCCAAAAGCATAAGGCCTAGAAAGCTGAAACTTTGTGTACAGACTCCTTGGCTAGTGAGGATAATAAATTGTAGCTTTGGTAGCCCTGTGACCCCTAATAAGGGCCACAGGGGCGACGCCCTAAAAACCTATTTTCATCTTCTTCTCCAGAACCATAAGGCCTAGAAAGCTGAAACTTTGTGTACAGACTCCTTGGCTAGTGAGGATTATAAATTGTAGCTTTGGTGGCCCTGTGACCCCTAATAAGGGCCACAGGGGCCACGCCCTAAAAGCTTATTTTCATCTTCTTCTCCAGAACCATGAGGCCTAGAAAGCTGAAACTTTGTGTATAGCCTCTTTGAAGAGTGAGGATTATCAATTGTAGCTTTGGTGGCCCTGTGACCCCTAATAAGGGCCACATATGCCACGCCCTAAAAACCTATTTTCATCTTCTTCTCCAGAATCATAAGGCCTAGAAAGCTGAAACTTTGTTTGCAGACTCCTTGACTAGTGAAGATTATAAATTGTAGCTTTGGTGGCCCTGTGACCCCTTATTAAGGTCCACAGGGGTCACGCCCTAAAAACCTATTTTTATTGTCTTTTCCTGAAGTATAAGGCCTAGAAAACTGAAACTTGTCGCCTATATACTTAATCTTATGATTGGTGCCCCTGTGGCCTCTACAAAGGGGGAATCACATTGGCCACACTCTACAGCATAATTGATGATGAAGCCTGATGAGCTACAGAGCCAATGGCTCTATTTTTGCTAAATAATTTCAAATTCGGTTTAGTCATTCGAACAAGATCTTGGTATGATTTAAGCTAGTACATATGTACTCAAATAAATAGAAGGCGTAAGAGACAATGTTCATGTGTATTTTTTTTTCGATCAGATGCTTGAATAGAGGTGATTATGAAAAATCATATGATTATTGTATATGTCTATGTAGATAAAACGATAGATTGTTCACACCATCTAACAGTGCCCAATATACAATGGTTTGCAGAAATATATTGAAAGGTACATTTCAAGATTTACAACTTCCAGGACATAATGTATCGATGTAAATGTTGAATAATTAAGCGAAGAAAACAAAATGAAAAGAAATGCTTAGTTGTCTATTACTTGTATGGCAATATATTAACATGTCCGGTAACATCATAATTGTTTTACTTAGTTCAAATTTTATATCCTGTTTGCTAAGATTATAGATATGTTGTTTTACTTTTAGAGAGGTGAATGGATAATTAATTTGACCCTGACTTATGCTGTTGATTTGTAAAAGCATTTGCATTAAAATCATAGATGATAACAGCTTCAATCTTGTTTTGTGACGTTTATTCATTCTGAAGTCAATCAATTTTGTTTGTACTTTATGAAAGTAACTTGAAGCTAAAACGACTGAAAACAAATAAATCATTTTACAAATACACACAGAAGATTGTTCTCCATTATAAACTGAACCAACCAAGGTTTAACACACATGTGTATACCAAAATTAAGACGTCTAATTAAAACATATGCATTGACTTCCAAAAGCTTTTGATTCAAAATAATATTATTTGTAATAATGTACACGGTGCCGGACAGATCTCTTTTCTATTAATTGTTTCTCTTGAATAGAAATGCCATTGAAGAAAGTGTTTAAACGTAACACTCAGTTTAGAACACATGTTGTTGAATATGTTGTCCTATCTGTTAATGGGGCAGTAGCCCGTTTTAGGGGTAATGGTGATGTCAGGAAAATGAAAATAAATGATTCCAAATGAAATACATTGTATTCAAACTAAATCAACCAGTAATAAATCAATCAATAATGCCAATTTTAGCCATGGGATACCTTTTCTTACACAAAATTAATAAAATCGCGGCCAATGGACTTTATGTGAATCTTTATAATTTGTTCTCCGATTATGGATCATTGGTTTGTGTAATGAGATTTTTGACACTATAAAAATAACTCATTTAGCATTAACGTAAAACTTTCAGTGAAAGTTTTGAAAAATAAAGTTTTTAAAAACGTGCTACTGCCCCTTTAAATCGCTGTCATTATTCTGGATAAATATTTTGTGCACGTGCTCATTTAAATTTAGCATTATTTCTTACTGCAATTGCCTCGTTTTGAAAGTTATCAAAATATAACTGAATATAAGATCAAACTCATCTGATAAATTATTGCCATTTACTTTTACCATACACATTATCGTTCTTTGAAGATTTCGTTATTTTATCATATAATACAGTAAGTACACTATAGTTGGCTGTGAGCAATCCAACTTATAAACGGAATCTGTCTCAGTTAAAACAAGCGATTCTAAAGCTTAGTAAAAAAAATCTCCAAAATCATTGATTCTTCTTTCCTTTTGAAACTAATAAATGTCTACGTCCACATGCAAATTCAATCATTAGAGACAAGTAAGAAAACCAGTTATCGTAATTTGGCGTTCTTCAGGAATTAAAAAAAAATCTTTCCCTTTACAAAATGGCAAAAACAGTAAATGTCACGATTAGTTCATGCTATTTCCCTTAAAACATACAATTACTCTTAAGCGATTTAACGTAAAATAATTTATAAAGATACTTTTTTGCATGTAACATATAGCCACAATATTTAGTGGAAATTGCCGAATTAAGACAAAAATATATGATGAATCATTATTGTTATTGGCTTGTTTAATTGTGATTTTCCATTCATTTTGTGAATACGATTTAGAAAAAACCGCTTCGTGCTATTGGACTGATATGCTGATAGTTCCTTGTGTAAAATAAGTAAGAATAACCGTTTGAGCGAAATTGGTCGACAAAAAGTGTGCAGTTTTAGCCAAAGCTCGGAAAAATATTTTGTGTTCTTTTCAAAACGAAAGTGTCAATTTTCAATTTGAGATAAACTTTAAAAAATAGAGCCAGGCTTTACATATGATTTTGCTTTAGGGTGTGGCCAATGTGGTTCCCCCCTTAGTAGGGGCCACAGGGTCACTAAATCTACAATTATTAAACCTCACCAGTCAAGGTGTCTGTACACAAAGTTTAAGCTTTCTATGCCTTATGACTTTTGTTTCAAATTCTGGAGGCCTAGAAAGGCCCTGTGGCCCTTATTAGGACCACATATATTCGTCAGATAGTATATGCCGATGCCTATTTGCTATTATATGATCAAATCTTTCCTCTCTCATTCCAATTTTGTTTACTATGATTCTATTTCTAACATAGGTTCATATTCCCTTTACAGTTGATTAATTCCTTCTACTTCTGTTTCACAAAATGATCACAGGGGTGAAAGCGTCGATCAAATTCTATAAAGAAATTGGCTTGATGGAGCAACATTGCGTATCATTCTGTATTCTGCGATTTTGTTCTTGAAGCAGATCTGTCACATATTTCTAAGAAATCATGAGTTTCAGGAGACACTTAAAGTATTGAAGTAGCATTGGTACTTTTGGGATATGTTCTTAAATGCCCCTGACGTAAATAAAAACGGATATTGAGAAAAAAGATGAAACATGGAAAATCTCTTCACATTTTGTGGCGTGCAAAAAGTCAGACGTAATGTGTTAAAAGGGTTTTTCTGTTACAGTGAGAACATGTATAGTTTTCGTAAGATTGTAAAAGAAATCGAAAATGTGCTTCTTCAGTTAAAAGCAGTATGATGATACTATTACAGTAATCCTAACTATTAAGTTCGAATTACGATTCTGGGTAAAAACTCCCAAAGTTCTACAAAACAAATTCAATATATCAAAAAACTATTATTCTAAGCTGTGTGTATTTTTATTTTCGCGTTTAGATAAATAAAATATGAGTACTAGAAATTTGTTTTGTATGGATTTTAGTAAAGACGTAATCCACAATGATAGTAAGGTAATATTTTAAGGTCCGATAGTACTGTAAGGGGTATCATTTGTCACTTCTGTATCACATGTTTATTCACTGCTACGTTGACAGTGGAACATGATGAAGTCTTTTTACTAAATACGAATTCTCCTGCGACAAGACCTTCGATCAAAGTTTTCATGATATAAACTGATCCGGGTTTAAGAACACCGACGCAAGGGTTTCACGTTGCATGTTGACAGCATGCACCACGTTCTCTATGAAGCTGCTTCTGCTATTAACTCGATCCGAATTTACATTGCTGCGCACAAAGATTCTGTAATTTTCGGATCTGGTATCCATATAGAGCGTTGCCCTGAATAAGTCGGACCAATGTTCGAATCTGATGATAAGCCGGACCAAAGTTCGAATATCATCGCGGAGAAGCGGATTCGGTCCTCTTTTGAATATATATTCCCAATCAGACTTGTCCTTGTTATAAACTTCAAGTAATTGACGTTAATTCGGCACTTCGGCAGGGATTGGAAGGAATCAGTCCATTGAGTACAAATTAAAGTACATGAGACGAGTATTTCTTGAAAGTCCATCCTGTTTTAGTGATTATCATTATTTAATGCGATCATTTACAGCTGAAGGTAACAGACAAAAGAATAATCACGTGTTGGCGTTAAACACCCGCAAATATAATGAACATTTTAGTATTTATTGACTGCCAATTTTGTCAACAGGACACCACATTGAACGAATTGTATGTACGTTTTTTTGCATGCTCCCTGCCGTTAAAAAAACAAACATTTTCTTTTCAAATCAAATGTTAAGTACGTGCACAGATCTATCAAAAACAAGCAGAAAAAGGTTTGCACTTACAACGACAAAACATACTGATTCAAACAACGACTTTTCATTTAGGTAAAATGTTTTAGTTCATATTTTTTTAAACACAAATCGAGTTTCTTTGCGTTGAGTGTTGTTTATACAATTCATGATTTTACAATGTTTTACTTCGTTATATAAGAAACATATTTCCTTTCGAATTCTTTGTAGTTGTTATCTTCAAAAATGACATATCTGGTGCCGAAATGTCGAAGGTTTGGGATTAAGATATATTTGAGGAGTCTTGGATACATCTTAGTTAATACATACAGTTTTTGAAACCCAGGTGTCTATTATGTTTGATCTTATTCGACGTCAAATGTAGCCTCGCAGTCTCTAAGGTATTTTGTACTTAAAATTCGGAATCGTTTTTCAAACAATTTGTCTTACTCTTTTCGGAGGTCCATTAAGCAATATCGGTTTTGGAAATCTTTTTAATTGTGTTTTAAAAGCTTTTAATTTTAGATTATTCCGAATTTATGACTCACAAACATACATGTGTGATGAAAGAGAAAAATCTACGCCAACGTGGCAACAAGGAACATTCAACACTAACCTGAAGAAGCCGACATGGCCTGAAGCGATTGATAGCAAAAATGTTTTCATATATATGTTTGTGTTCCCAATTTTAAAATTATTTAAAATTGTAATAATTTAAGATTAGTGTTTGCGGATTTGCCCGTTATAAACAGTATGTAACAGGTTTTATCATTCTCTCCCCACAGAGGCAACTCGGTTATACCTGAATTAGCCTCTGTTCTATTACGGCTAATACACGGGACAGAAAAGTAGAAATCTGATTGGAGGCAATCGAAGTTAGTTGTGCAATCAGCGACGCCGTTTCAAAAGGGGTCATTCGCAAAAGCTCGGCTACTCCCGGTGATTCGGCATTCAGGGGAGATAACTCTTCCTTCTACAAAACATCGCTTTTTTACCTTCTCATTAGTTTTTATTTGGTAAATTATTAAAATAAAATTTATCATAAAACAAAGAACAATTTACACAATTATAAAACAGTATGTTTCTAATGAAAAACCCTATACATATCTGATTTTTTAATATTTTCCCTCTCACACTGTTAATGAAAAATAAACCTAAAGGCATGATGCTTTCGAAAGTCACTGTACGATCGTTGAGAATTCCCAAAGTCGTTGATATCCAAAAGGTGTTTTCATTGGCTGCAGATAAGGGAGCTATCTCAAGTTACAACTTTTTGCCGCTAGGGCAATCTGCCGGACCCCAGGATCTAGGCGTAATAGAACAGAGGCTAATTCAGGTATAACTGAGTTGCCTCTGTGGGGAGAGAATGGGTTTTATATATAATCATGGAATACGTATAATCACTGAATTTATATTCTGAATCAACGAAAAAAGATTAAATGCTTTTTAACACACTCACTGATAAAGGCAGCAAATGAAGACACAATGCCGTTGACAAATTGACACGTCAATGGAATTTGACCCTTTGACAAACGTGTGTGACAAAGTATGGTAAATAATGACGGAGCTTATAATTTGCGAATCACAAATACATTTTTTTCTCAAGGTGTCTTTAGGATGGCAGCATTCACATGTTATATTGCTGACAACACGTTAAACCCAAACTCTCTCACTCACTAAATGTGAAGTAATTGTACGAATAGAATTGTAGACACATCCATATTTACTATTTAAAGTTTGAAAATTAGGGTTTCACTTTATATTTTTCCGTTTTCGATTAAAATTGCGAAGAAACTTTTCTCGTAACTCTATTCACTGACGACACCCTATGACGGCTTTGAATTGGTGTCATCTCATAAGAAAAGTTTTGCATTGATATACTAAAACGTGGTATAACATCGATAAAATTGTATCGAATTAAAGACAATTACATTTCCGACATTACAAAAGATCTATTCGTGCTAAATGTTCAGGATTTATTGTATAAATACGACTCTAAAATCTGTGCTACGTGATTGTAGTACAGATCACTGAACTGTTTTATATGTACCCCGGCGTTTTGAAGGAAACTCTAAAACGTATCTTGGAACAATAATTCTATAATGAATTTTCGTAAACCCTCCCACTGTCAGTAATAGAAATGTATATTGTCTTTGGTTTCCATTGACAATTTTACAGGATGACACTGATCTCAAAATATCTTGTTCTAAAGAACATTGTCTTAGGCGATGCAATTCCGCGATCTAGTGAGATGTAACGATGTTATCCATCCTTCTTGTTTGACGATATCCATAAAAGAAGGACGTAAAATATATTAAAACGACAATCTTTAGTACTCATATTTAGAATAATTAATATCAAGTCACAAGAAATGTTGATCGAGCATCTGTTCTTATTCGCAGAGTTTGTAGGATGGGACCTGCCTGGTCGGAGACAATCACACCAAGTTAGTTGTGCAATCACCGACGGGTTCATCAAATCATCATTTTGGCTACTGAATCAAGGTAAAGGCTTTGTGATATGAGCCATGCGAGAAGCGTTGCCATTTGCTAAAAACATCCAAATGGATAGACTAACATTTCGTCTCAGAAGTATTCCTTTTCAACTTTGAGAATAGTTTTAAACAATGTGTGTATTATAACTGTGTATATCGCTTGTGTTGTAGCATTCAGTTGCTTAGGGTAGCGATTATGTAGATATGGGATAACTGTGGGGTATATAGATATAAAGTTTCCTTTTTATGATTGTGATGTATTTTTTTGTCTTAGCTTTGGGAAATATTGGGTTTAACATTATATTTTGGGAGATACCTTTGTTGAATAGGGTTATGTATTTCTTTCTTTTATTTCTCTAGGTGTCAAGTAT
Organism: Steromphala cineraria; assembly: GCA_916613615.1. NCBI lineage: Eukaryota > Metazoa > Mollusca > Gastropoda > Trochida > Trochidae > Steromphala > Steromphala cineraria. Next base: position 58,557,269 of record OU744729.1, read on the forward strand.
TGTCGAAGAAGACCAACTCCGTGAGTTCATACATGAAGCACGTCCCTGCTGGCCCATTTGGGGAATGCAGTACCCAGTTGGTCAGTGTGGTCCCCGTCACTTTTCCACCCATGGGGAAGCTATTAACTCACTGGGTTGCCATACATACGCCCATAAAGCCTGGAGGACAATGCAGTGAATGTAGCAACACGTACAACTGTTGACAGTAAGCGACGAAGCATGGAAAGACTGACCGCCCTGAAGCTCCAAGTTCCCAATACCAGATATATATGTGGATCCAGGTGATGCTCTTCCCCCGAGAAATGAGAGACCTCGACCACAGCTCCCTCCAGGACGACAGACGATGAAGGAGAGTGAACTACCCCTATAAGTACACTTCAAGGGAGTTGGACAATATTATCAACTCCCTGCACGACCGTCGAGCTGAACTAAAGTAAATTATATTGTATTTTTGCATTCAGTAATATTGTTTCTAGTGTATGAATGATGTGTGTATTGTATTGTGATATCTGAGATTATTTTATTCGTATTGGATAGAGGTAAGTCAATAGGTAATAACTTAATTTAGGGGAGGAATGTAGTAAATGTTGTAGTTTTTTGGGATAAATTTACAAGTCAGTGTTCCCAGCAGAACACAACCAGGGTTGAAGGGTGGCTCTGCAAATGCATTGTATGGCCTGGGAAGTATATAGGTTGTGGGGCCTAGCTCTCATTGTCACTCTTACCACAAGGAATATTGGCAGGTGGTTTGATCTTTCTGAGAACAGGTTTCTGATTTCAGCTGCTTAGGTTCTGGGAAGGGAGATTATTTTGTATGTTGATTTAGCGTTTGTGGGATAGATGGGAGATGCCTGATTGGAGGCAATCAATATTAGTTGTGCAATCAGCGACGCTGTTCTTAAATTATCATTTTGGCTACTGAAACAAGGCATTGTGATGTGAACCACCCTTTCCATGCGAGAAGCCTTGTCATTTGATAAAGAAATTCAAATGTATTGAGATGAAAGTTTTTTCCGCCAGGGGAAACTGCCGGAACCCACGGATTTCGTCGTAATAGAACAGGCTAAATCAACATGACTTGATCTGCCTCTGTGGGGAGAGAATGAACATACCAAAATTAGCTTATATAACTGTTAAAATTGTTGTTCTTCATATATATCTTTACATCTTTTTACCCCCGCCATATTTGGCAGGGCCATATTAGAGAAGAAGAAGAAGAAGAAAAATAGTTTATTTAAGTGTCACACAACATACAACATGGGTAATAAACGTTTTAAAATAATGTATAAAAAGTATGTTGTTTGGCCAAGCATGGCCTATGAGACACTATTTATCATTAAAAACATATACACAATATAAACATAATATCCAAACACATTCACTCACATATAACATAAAAAATAAAAACATTAAATAAATAAATAAATGTCTATCAAATAAATAAATACATGAGTAAAGAAATTTCAAATCAAATAAATTGGTGTTATATATAATCAAAATAGGTAAGTTAATGATAATTAATTAAGTAAATAAAGTAATAAATGAATAATTGATCAAATAAATAATTAATTGAATAAATAATTTAATAAATAGATAGTTATATGAATAAATAAGTAATAAAAAAATAAATAAAAAAATCATTAAATAAATAAATAACTGATAGTCAATACAATAATAAATAGATACATTCACATTACACAAGACATTCATACAACTTGAGAAAGTCGGCGCTCATACATAAAGTTAATTGCTGAGGCTAGCGGTGAAACAAATTGTTGAAAAGTCATTAAAATGACATATTTATCTTTTGAATTTAAATAATTGAACACAGGTAGGTAATTAGTAACTTCAACAAATAACTTATATCGTATATCAGAATAGAAACTACAATCAATCATGAAATGAATTTCGTCTTCGATTGCATTACAATTACAAAAATTACAAACTCTATCGCTAAGAGGCGTAACAGGCCTAGAAAACCTTCCCAATTCTATAGCTAAGGGTAAACTTCCACATCTTAACTTACTCATAATACTACGTTGACGTCTGGGAACACTAATGACATACGGTTCAATGTGTAAAGAATCTTTAAAAAGTCTATAAGTTCTTAATTTATTTCCATTTATTAATCCTTTATCGTTCCACAATTTACTAAACCACTCATCATAATCAACAGCTACCAAGTAAGCTCTTACATCAGAAAAATCATTTTGTGTGACATTAGAAAAAGGTACAGGGAATTGCATATTATTAAACATCCTCAAAACATTATTAATCCATGATTTTCTAAAATTTAAGATAATTTACAAACAATACTAGGAGTTATACTATTAGATTACCCTCAGTTGTCCGTCCGTACGTACGGACGTATGTAACCACTCTATACAGGGTATCCACTTCGCATCAAAAACCGTTCAAGAGTTCACACTTCTCAAAAACAGTTCAATGGATTTAATTGAAATTGCACACATGGCTTATAGGCATCCTAAGGGTGTGCATCTCATATTTTGTTTTTCAATTTTTGAATGAACTTTTTGTTTTGTTTTCGTTGAACTAAGGTGAATTTTTGTGCAAATAAAAAGGGGGGATAGGGGGTGTTGTATATATGTTGTACATATGTTGTGTACTGCACTGATCTTTCAAATTGGGTGTTGGCCTAATTTGGTGTTGTAGCTTTATGAACTTAATACACTAGAATGCAAAGTCGACAAAACAACAATTATAGATGGCGCCGTCCATCGCTGATACGAGTGTGAAAAGCCTTGGTATGACATTAACTAGCGTACTTGATTAGTTTTTTCATCAATTGTAAATGGTCTGATATTTTACATTACAAATAGTCAATTGTCAATAGCATTGTAAAACTAGCGAGTTTCTTCTTTCTTCACGTCCCGAATGGCCATAGGACAGGCACTTTGACAGACTTTTGCGACTACATTATGACATAGGCCTCGTTGACAATTATATTGCTTCTCATGCAAGAATTGTTTTCTTTGGTGGCATAGTTTCTTCTGATATCTCCTGCACAGGCAATTTATCTTTTTATGTGTGGAACAAGGGATTAATGAATATACTTGTTTATTTATGTAGGTGCATAAATGCCTGAATTCGTTATTTTCACCTATGAATGAACGAAAGAGGATATTAGACTCTCGTTAACACACGGCATCTGCAACATAAGAAAGTTATTTTCAATTTAATAGCGTATTAACACAATTTGACAAAATCAGAACAAGTTTGTAAGTTTTGATACGAAAAGCGTTTGTTTAACTTTAGGGATTGCGAGTAAATAAAGAAATGTGTGGCCTAGGTTGTGCTTAAAAGGCAAAAACTCATTAGCTACATATATCTCCTATATATCTACAATAGCAACTTTAACGCACTGGGATTTCGTTTGCAAATAACTATAAGTTCGAAAAGTGGAAGTTAGGAAAATGTCTTCCCAAGGGTACTCCATTAATGGATATAAGATTGGTCGTTTGCTATGATTCAAATTGATGTTTGCTTAACTCTTCAAAATAACACACTTTTTGATCCCTCGTGTTGTATCTGGAATGAAGAACTGAACACAGAAAAGTTAATAGGTTAATAGAGATTCTAGTGAGTAAATTATCGATAAAAAGTCTATAACAAGTATTTAAAGTATGATTTAAGTTTGACACACATAACATCCAGCCCTTTAAGCTGCTATAAATGTTTTATTCATTTGTTAATTGTTGTCTTCGACCCGTTTCATGAAAGGGCAATGGCACGTTTGGTTAACGTTAGCAAACGGACATATTGATTTCTTTTAAAGCCATGGTCTCATTGTTTAAGGCAAATCTTTATCCAAGCCAATAAAATAGGTCTACTTTCATTGTACATTCAACTCTTTCTCTGACGCTTGGGATCTTATTTAACTTTGCTTGCACTCTAGCCTACACTATTGAATTTAAACCTGCCGCCATCCTCTCCTGTTATCTTAAGTCAAAGCCCAATACCCCACTTTGCTAAAGTCGTGACGTGGAATCATATAGCTGAAAGGCAGTGGAAATAGCTCATACTAACCTTATTGAAACTTAGAAAGCATAAGATGGTAGTCTCAGTAAGCTACATCACATCGATGTATCTCTGACAGGATCACGTGATTTGTTCTAAGACTAAGCGACCAACTGTTTTTAATCCATTACAATAACCTGGCAAAAGGTTGATAATGATTGTAAAAGTCAGGAAAGATTGATGTGTGCTGAAAAGTTTGTCCGTCGAAACTGACTTGCAAAACAGATTCTATGAGTATAAACTACTTGAAACCATTTCAAATGAGTTGTTCTCATCAAAGTGATAAATTCCTCAACCAATGAGTTTTGGAAGTGTCGGAAACACTTCTAGATTTGACTTTTTAACTCCAATTCAAACCAATCTAAACTATTATTGGCATTTTATCCGTTGGGGCCACGACAAAACGTCTTTATTCTGGGGTGCGTTGCTTTTAAACAACGGCTTGCTGCGTGAAGCGATGCGCATCAGACAGAAGCGAAGTCAAAGGTCGCTGCAATGCGAAGCGCGGGAAATTCAAAATGGCAGCCGAATACGTGTCCATCGAAGGTGTACACGGGTTTTTTGACCCTGATGGTGACCCCACAACAGTCTGCATTAATCCAGGAAGGTATTATAAATAATCTTTTTATGATTCTTCCGTTACAGTCTATTTTTAGCTATAATTATTTTCCTGAAATTTCGTTTTCTTTATTTACATAACAATAGTTTAGGCTGTTTGACGTCTGCTGAAAGATGGTTATGAAGGAACTTATATAGAACATATATTTTTGTCAATTTTGCGGTTTACCATTGAAATAAATGTTAAAAAAACATCTAAAAATAAGTTTTTTTTTACCAGGAATTGCTGTTAAATTGTACCCACGTCATCTTTCTGTGTGAAAATGTAGTATCTGTAGTCGGATCTAGTCGAGAGCATTTAGCCCCCAACCCATTTTTCACTCATTAAGTTTAATTTCACCAAGAATTAGAAGAAGAAATTTTCATTAATTCCCTCAATGAAAAGAGCGATAGACGTAGAGCAATATTAGATCTAGGACACGACCATTTTGTAAACAAACACATTTTGACGAGTAGACTCATGATTCTTCACTTGTAAATGACTCTGCAATCCACATAATTTTAGTAAACATTAAATACTGTAACCAAATATAATAAAAATTTATTATTTCAAAACCTTTCTTTCCTTGTTATTAAACAGATTTGGCCATTGTTTACACACGAATATCAAGGTCGCTTTGGCTTGTTGACACTGAATTAATATTGCCACTGTTGGTCTCCAAGTCCAAACTATAATACAAATATATAGAAAAATTAAACATATTATTTGTAAATATAGTTTTCTTTATAAAATTAAATACTTGTTTTAAATACTAAATTTATTTAAAATTTCAAATAAATTTATTTTTATTTTGAATAATCAGTGTACATTTTGTTTATGATAGTAAATAAGATTCATTGAATATGTATGAAATTGTGTGTTTTATTCAGAAACTTCAATAATTAATTTTCACTTCTTATATGTGTACACAGTTTAGTATCACAAACACTAATTTATGGCAATTTGAAAATGGCATGTGATCAATTACAAAAATATTTTAAAGCATTAATTAATTGTTACTAAAACTCTGAAAGTTAGTCTTGTTTTAATTTTTATAATTCCATAGCAAAATATATATACTGTAAATATTAAGAGAGTAAGATGATACATGTATAAGTCAAATTATAAAACTAGGTCCTGTCTTCATTAATTAATCACAGTCCCACCACATAATTGACAGGGATCACCTTGAGTTTGGATTAAGGTTTATTTATCATACTTATGTTCTAAATATTCCATTTAAGTTACTAATAAGCCTTGAGATAATAGAAAATGGCATAGCATCCTTACATAAAAAATACATATTTCCTTTGGTCTTTGGAACTTAACATTGCAAATAGAACATTGACACAATAATGCCATTGGAAGACAAATGACAAATGATCTTACTGTTTGTTAAAAGGAGGATATGTGAATTTTAAAACAATGGTTAATTCTCAGCAACTCTCTGAAATGAATAAATCTTCAAAGAATTTACAAAACTGTGTATCAACTGTTGCTTATTAAGTTTTCAAAGTGAGAATGATTCAGGGATCAACCCGGAAAACAATCTCCCATTTGGGATTTATTAAATGGGATTTTTAAACGAAATATTGGGAGAATTCTGAGTAATTGTAAATATTTTAATTTTTGCAATGAAATTTTCTCCCCTTGTCATCATTCATAATGGGATACAGTGATTTTGAAGCATAGAGAGGGGATTGAGAGTTACAGTAAGACAAATGTACCTGAGTGGGTGTCTGGCATTAGGCCATTGGCCTCGAGCATTTATAGCACTTTAAAACAAATAGTATAACTATTGGAATAACTCAACTGAAATTGTTTATTACATATCATGCTGCAACTTGATGCCAAGGTTTAGTCAAATTTTGAATTTTCAAAGATTAATTACTCTTTAACAGGTGAACAAATATTCATGATTTTGTATGTTGATATGTTGAAACAACTTAATGATTATTGATCAGTCTAAATGTCCTAAATCAAGAGAAGTTATTAGGTCATTTGAAAATGTAATAGGACAGTGGCCTATGGCCTGCAGTAATCTTTATCCCTGGGATATCTTGGTACATCAATGATAAATAAAAAATACAACAATTAATTGACTTGCAGCTTTTGTCTGTACAAGGATTTTTGAATAAGAAGACAAATAATGACTGTTACTACATATGTGTGTGTGTGTGTGTATTTCATTCATGCATTCATTGGTCCATTCCTTCAAAACTTTACTGAAAGGCGGAAAACTAAAGTGTGCATCCCAGGTTTTTACCCTTGTCTAATTAATAATGATTTGACATTTATAAAAATATGTTTAAGTTATGTAATTTAATAAAGCTTGCAAAATGTATTAATTTAATTTGTATTGACAGTTTATTTATTTGTGTAATAAAATAACAGAGTACTATAGAAAATAATTTGAGACCTGGATATATGGTATTGAAATTTTGATTCCTGTTCAATATTTGATGTACAGTATTTGGAAAGTTATGAATGTGTAATGTATGGCAATTATTAGCTATAATATCTTTTAACAACAAGTTTATTCATTTTATTAGATCCGCAAATGTATGAAAGAGTCTACAGCTCTTTGGCTCCAAACACTGATGTTCTAGGATCCTGTAAATCTGCAGTCTGGGATCAACACCAAGAGATGAGGATATTCAACTATCTACATCAGCTGCAACTCCTTCTGTTCCCATGTCAAGATCATCCACTTCAAGTCTTCCAGATGATGAAGCAAATCAGGATGAGGAAAATGAAGGTGAAATAATATTTTATACAATTGTCTAATTGTATACTCAGTTGTTTTTTTTGGTCTGATATATAATAACCAAACTGACTCCCTGTTTCCTGACATACCTGTTTTACAGTATACTTTGACTTAACTGTTATAACATGTGCATTTATTACAAGTACTCTATACACAGGCACACCCTTTCCTTAATATATGTAATAATTTCTGTGTAATTAAAATCACATAATCAGAGCTTGCTTGCTGCACGAGGAGTTTGATAATATCTATATTCAGAGTCTAAACATCTTCATTCAGATAAAACCTTATTTAGTCTTTGTTTTAATGTGGAATAACATTTTCTTACCACATGGGAAAAAACTTATGTTAAGCAATTGTGAAAACAAACAACATTTTGTTAAATAATGCAGAGGATTATTTCCTTTCAGATGACTTAAATTTCCAGTGGACTTATCCTGCCACAATCTTTCTGCTAAATCTGTTCATCGAAAGAAAGGACGACCTGAAGAGAGTAGGCACAAGTCGAATCCCTTTTGGAGGATAATTGGTGCAACCATGAACTCCAGCGGGCATACAGTGACAGGTCACATGTGTGATCGTAAGCTGAGGAATATGCAGACTACGTACAGGCGGATTAGAGACAAGCTTCGAGTTAGCGGGAGTGGAGGTACCACGATGGCCTTATTATGATCTCCTCCAACAGGTTATGGAATCTGATCCAGCCGTTGACCCTATTTCCACAGTTAGTTCACTGCAGTCTGTTGCCAAGACACCATCTGTCACACCTTCTCACAGTAATACCAGTGCCTCTGTCACACCGACGACAAGTATCAGCAGATCAACAACACCTGCATCATCAAGGGCCTCAACACCTGCAACATCTATGTCATCATCAGATGCCCCCAGGTGCAAGCGGAGACGCATCTCTCCCACACCAGCTTGTTCTGTTTCAGAGCATCCAGCGTGGTACCTTCAGGTAGTTCAGGAAGAGAGAAAGCACAGTGACGAGCAGTTCAAGCGAATGACAGAACTTCAAGAAAGAACACTGCATTTGCAACAAGAACGAAATACAATTTTGAAGGACTTAACTGAGGTATTAAAGAATTTTAATGGATACATTTTGAAAATAACACAAATGAATTATACCGGCTTAATAATCTTTCATATCATTCTCTGAATCTTTGCATGTATATTACCAGTCTACAAAATTTGACTGTGATGCTGTAAAACTTGTGTTGAATGATTTCTCTCTTCCTGAATCTTGACATGTGTTTGACCGACCTTCTCAAAGGCTGATATTTGATATTTTCAGATCTACATATATCTTAAGTATTCTTAATAGACTAAGTTTATTAGGATCTTTCATGAAATATGCAGACTTAATCTAGTTAGGGATATGATCATTTTGAAATGATAAAGAATTATATTATTGATATTTCTTAATTCAATCCAATTCTTTATTTCCGTATTAGGCCCAGGGTTTGCAGACTACATTCACTATTGTAGTTTTCAAGAGCTGAACTCACTGTCAGAACAATGATATTTTTAATTGACAGACTATTGAACTTTGTTGATTTGAAATGTTTGTCAATATTGTTAGTTAATATGTCTACTTGACTTTGATTGCAGACTACATTCAAAACAGTATAAGGAAACCTATTTTCAGTATTACTCTGCTGATTTGCAGAGTTTTTAAATATGAGTATGGTCACTTTGTCCTATGGCAGACTTTTTCAATTTTACTATTGCAGTTTTCCAGAAACTGAATAGAGCAATTAAATTATAAAAACTTATTGTTTACTGTTAGCATTTACATGTCATTGTTAACGTAAATTTATTTAATAAATAAGTTGTTATGATATGACATTGATTCATTGATTGCTTCATTTTAAGTAATAGCTTCAAATTAAAGTCAGTCATAGCAATCAAAACTTCATTGGAGGTGAAATGAGATGAATCTCAAATTGACACTTTATTGACATATAGGTCACACTGTTACTGTATTATTATTATTATGCTAGGTGTTCCTCAAACTTTAATTCACTTCACACAATATCACAATATCTCAAACTTAATTCATGAAAGACACTCCCTTTAAGGCAAAGTTCATTGCTCTTCTATTGTACAGTACTAATTCAATTAATGAAACATATTGTTTGAAAATTGTGCATTATTCTATTTGTATTTTTGCGTTTCGTCCCGCCAGGACTCATCAGTGCAGCTTGTCTTCCAAATGGGAAACTGCAGACGTGATATATGCCTACTTTAATTTCAATATGATATTTAAACTCATTACATGCTTGTTTTGATGTAATGAAGCAAAAACATTGACATAACATTTTTTAAATATATTTCTTACAGTTCACCATGTGTAAATTATTTCTTTTCATGGAACCTTAAGATTCAAAACACAAAACTTTGAACCACTGAGGAAAAAACTCTTAATTCAAGAAAGAAAGATTCATTACACAATGTAATTTTAATTCCCCAGTCTTTTCAAAAGTAATTTTATATAGAATGAATAGTAATAAGTACACATTGAAAATGAATACAGTGATTTTAAGTACCGGTATATACACGATGCTAATGGTAATTAAGTTATCTATGATATTACTGAATAAAAGATATTATAGTGACTTGCATTTGTTGTTAATTTTTTAAATTTCATTGTTTGTTTTTGATACATAGATTTCTGTAAAAATGATATTTTTATTTTTATTATCAAATTTTTGATATGACACGTAGTTCTACTGTCATTTCACAGCTGTCAATCTAAAAAAAGAATGGAGGTGGGAGGGCACAAAAATCGCGGGAAACTCAAATTTTCATTTATTAAAAATTAATCAAAAGTGAAACCTAATAACTAAGTACTTATTGTTGGGTTTCATAGATAGCTACATATTGTAACAGTGTCATGATAAAGATTTACCTCAACTGAACTTCGGTTCATTCGGAAATGTGATCTGAAATCTAAGTCATCGTAATGGTGAACGACATCGACAACGTAATTATCTATCTTCACTGCAGGTTGAGATCTAATTCGTTTGGTTTCCGACTTCATATCAACTGACAACAAAGCTAAAGTTCTCCTACGTTTTCTTTGAGAATCAAAATAATCATTCATCATAGAATTTGGTAAAAGAATAGTGGACAAGTGTTTCCTCAATGACGCCATTTTGAAACAAAGCAGTTCGGCAGCGAAGCTTTTTGCTTGGACCGGATGCAGCGCTGCGCAGCGAAACTGTCAGTTTAAGGGCTAAGCAACGCACCCCTGTATATGCAGCGTTTACGAATATTCTAGCTCTGGTACGAAACCGTTATAGTACAGGCATCTGCGTAGTTGCTACCTTGATTTGATGATTAATTTAGCAGAATATTATCCATTCATGTACTAAATTAAGCATTAATCATTTCATATTTGTTTAATATGATTATTATTGTCATCATTATTGTTTCATTGTTCTACAAGAACCTCCTTCCAATCTCCTGGTGAGTAGGGGTGTTACACTGGTCTTTGTTTTTCTTGTCTGGAGCATGGTGTTGACTGGGGTACAGATGAGGGTGAAAAGGAGATATCTGGTGATGATGGTGAAAGGGTCGAAAGGCACGATGATGGTGATGATGGTGAAAGGGTCGAAAGGCACGATGATGGTGATGATGGTGAACGAGTCGAAAGGCACGATGATGGTGATGATGATGTTGAAGTGGAAGACGCCGAAGCTGATGTCATCATGTCAGCTAAAACAGAATTCAAAATAAAACCATGAATATAAATACTTCATTTGCTGGAATTAGAGTTCTCTCCCTATTAAGGTTACTCATCAAAGAACAGGCACCCACTTGTCAGAGTATAGGAACATGATGAATTTAATACTTATGTGTGCTTAGTTAGATAATGATATTCATCTAAATAGTTGTATGTCAAACACACTATAGGAAATGAGAATTCCAGCAATCATTTTAGTGCTATCAAAAACAATGAAAACTGATTAGATAGTTCCTGTAGAATGCAGAATTTGGATGGTAAACATACATGAAGTTGAACAGTGTAATTCATCAGCAAAAACAAAGTAAGTACCTGTTATTTCATTGAAGTTTGCTCATATTGCCCAAGCTGGAACCTTGCGACTGGGCATCGCCGTGGAGTACTGTGTTGGATGGTCCTCCCTGCCCTGTGCTCCTCCCACTTGGTCAAGGTGCTCCTTGACCTCCCTCAAGAGTTGCGATTCCCAGACGAAAGGCATCACGTACCTTCCACCGCTCTCGTCATCTGTTACATCTGGTGATGTGCATTCCCTCGTCAGTGCAACCTTGGCCCTGGCCTTCCAGTCCGCAGGCTTCCTGGATTTCTCCACTCCGGCAATTCTCTTGTTCATTTTCTGTAACATAAAGAACACATCTAAGCATATTTGTAAGGTGGATAACGTCTTACTCAACCGTGGTGAGATCACTCATAAGATAACAATATGTTGGTAACACACATGTGTGTTACCACCGCGTGCGGCCGTCACGTCATAATCAACGCTTGACGTCATAGTCGGTTTTATTTGACGCTAATAGCGGCGCGACTACAATGGCGGGTGGCCTATTTGCAAGTGAGCGTCATTGACAGCGATTTTCTTGCAATTTAGCTTCATTAAAAGCTGTGAGTAATAAATAAAATACTAACTCCGTCCCGTTTATAACATGTTTATTAAACTCGTGAATGGTGTCGGTATTCAACTCGCTTTCGCTCGTTAAATACCAAACCACTCACTCGTTTAATAGACATGTTTTCAAACGGGACGTCGTTTAGTATTCTCTATTTCATTCATACCAACTCAACATGTCTCACGTTACCTCAGTTTAACAATCACACAGAAAAATCATATATGTAACAAAACATGGGCTCTGAAGAAATACGGTTGATTACTTGATTTACTTAATTCCATTTTGTAGCTCATCAGGCTTAATATCAAGTGATAAATGTATCTGAATTTCTTTTTCACTTTATGTTGATAAATTATTCATAATTTATGTTGATATAATTCCTCCATTTAACATCTCCATGTAAATCTCTTCCAAAGGCAATGCAAGTGAACAAATAAGTTAAGTACTATTCCTATAAGACTTCAATGTGATCGGTTTTAAAAATATCCAATGAACAAGCAATATGAATCCACATAAAGCTTATTCCTAATCTACCTTTATCCTCCTCCTGTTTCTTCTGTTGCTGGCTCTATGGTTTGCTTTTTTTCCACTCAACTCACGGTTGAAGTCGTCCCGTTGGTAAGACCACACCTGACGGAAAGCCTCTGAAAAAATTAATAATACTGTTCAGTGCTGTGGGTAAACAACTGCTGGAGGTAAAAAGATTTCTACAGTCCAAGTGAAAAAGACCTTATGTCAAACAGTGTTATAGATGTAATTTGCACAGTAAAGGTTTCTAATTTAATATTATATGAAAATATTCACTGAATAACTCGCTTTAAAACGATTTATATTGTATATGTTATATTGCAAATTGTAGAGGTCTCCAACAAAATAGAAAACCTTCATTTGATACAATTTAGCATTGTCACACAATGACTTTGAACTGTATCTTCCAAATCAATCAGTAGGGAGGTGAGAGTGAGATACGGTGAAACAAACCCTCTATTCGGCTACAGTGGTGATAAAGATTATCACCACTCGTGTGACGCCATTCAAAAACTTGGATGTCATGAAAAAATTATCTGAAGTTACATATTCTCTTATGACATCAATTTGTTTCTGTGGCGACGGGCTCTTCACAGCCATAGCTCAATATGAAAATTACATTGTTTTGGCTTTTCGGCAGGGTTTGCATCATATAATAAATAAAATATCTGTCAATTCTTGACAAATTCAATGTTTATCACGCCACTTGTGAATATATAACTTTTTACCTCACTCGATGAGATAAACATGGTACTAGTAAAAAAAGACAGATATCCTCTATGTATCATATGTTTGTCAATGATTTTGTACAAATAAAGCTTATAAAAAAGTTCCTATGTTTAACTGTGCTTACATTAGACTTGGCAATTCTGTCTATCTTTAATACACTGACGGGCAAAAGAAAGTATTACACTCACTTGTTTTCCATTCATTCAATAGTTTAAAGAAATTAGATGCATGTGGTTGTGGCAAGATACAATAATACCTTTTGGAAGTAGTTTGAATGACAGTTTTTTTTTTAAACTTAAATGTCATTACTTAAAGTATACGGGGGTAAGAAATGAAATTACCATGTTCAAAATTTTGTAAATGTGTGCAGGACGAGGCACATTTATTGATTTTCATACAGGGTATGTGTTTTTTGTCGATAAACAGTTGCGTATCGTCAAAATTAATTTGGGTGTATTTCAATTTTAATTTTAAATTTTTTTTTAAACCGCTTGAGGTATTCTTTGACTAAATTAGAGTATTCCAAACTAGTCAGTTTTTGAAAACGACCAAACAATTGAGATATTTGACTTTAAATATTATACATATGATAAATACAACTGAGTGATATACTCTCTTTTGCCCGTCAATGTAGTTTAATTTCAATTATATCATAATGTATACAATTACCATTCAGAATGTCTTCTGTAGCCCAGAGTCGATCAGCCTTGTTCATCTTGATCTCGCTGACAACAACATCACGCTTTGCTATAACATCTTCGTACCTGTAATCAAAATCACTCAAGTTACCATAACACACATTGAAAGCCTAGAGACATTCATTGCAATTAAAACAAAATGTCAATATGCTGTAAATTGGCATAATGCAAGCTGAATCTGTTATTCAAGTTGTTTTGAAACCAGGTCTCTAAAATGGAGAAACTGGTTAAATCTTGCAAAAGTCACATTTTAACAAATATAATAGTTACTCAGAGTTTGATCATAGAAACTAGAAAAAAATTAATCAGAATAACCAAGTTACCAAAGTACCAAAAGCACCTATCCACCACTTAAAATATTGAAAATATTAATGATTTTGATAATGAAACTATTATTGTTTGTGGAGAATCTTATTATCACTTCACCAAAAAGTCTAAACACATATCAAGTTTTGAAAATTGATACTGCATAATGTTTTGGAAATGGTCCAGAAAAGAAGTCTACACCCAAGTTCATAAAAAATATAAATAAGAATAGCCTAAGTAGGCACCACTCTATCCCTGGACTCATTACCTTATCGTGGTGTGGTGGTTTGCGTGCTTCGACGACCCCGAGAGCTATGCCAGCTGGAGCTTACATGCTTCTGGTAGGGTCACCCAAGCTGGACAGGTCGAAGGGTAGAAGCCAGACCAAATTTGAGTCCTTCTAAAACCTGCTTTCTATCTCTTATTATGCCTTTCTTTCCGTCTTTTCCCTCATCCTTTCGATCCTTTTCTCCCTGATCTGTCTACAATCTTTTGGATGGCAACATCCACGTGTTTAATAACTGAAATATTGTTCAAAACACGTTAAACACCATCTCACTCACTCACTCACTCAATCCCTATGTCTAACCACATACAAAGTTTTGTGGAAAGAATATTGAATGGAAACACATTTTGGAAGAACGGAATAATTGATGGAGCTGAAAGCTTCATGTCTCCCACTAAGCAAATACTATTAATAAAATTTGTATAACCCTTGATGGAAGATCTCATCACGGGATATTGTAATATCGGGGATATACTTGCTTTCAGTTCAACTATAAACGTCACCATTTTATGTTGGGTAACTTACGTTTCATAGCTTAGTATCATTGGCTCCTGACGCTTGCTAAGAACTTTCAGCATATCCTTGATAGCATCCTAACAATATAACAAGGCTTGTCATATTTACACACAGAGAAGGGTGGTTTTAACACTATACCATGGATTGTGGTACATACTGCAAATTTACACATACAATGGTTTTTCAAATTTTCAGAAAATTGTTACAAGCAATCCAAATGATATTATTTTTTCTAGTGTGCAACTTCCAGGACTAATTTTGATTATTAAAAATTAAAAATACATTTTGAAAAACAGTTATGTATGTGTCTTTAAAATATGAACTTTGATTAGAGTGGCCATCATGTGCCAAAATATCAAATTCCATATCAAATATTTACCGCGCCAAATGTCAGCCAAATATACATTAGAGTTATACTATATTCTAATTTCATGTTATAAATAAAAAAGCAGTAAGCAGTGTATGTACTGTGAGAATTCTTACATACTCACTAGTTTCATTTGTCATATGATCTAACATCAACCCAAATAGATGCTGTTTTTAAATACAGTTTACCACATTGATGTGTGGCTGTAGTACACAATCTTATTGTCCTAAACACTAACAGTACAGTAGTTTATCCTTGTAACTTTAGAAATGTAATGCATCTCACGGACTCGCTATGTGAGGTCTTTTCAAAGGGTGTGGGTGATTTTTAAAGCCGGACTCGCAGGTAGACATTTATCCCTGGCCACTGTGTCAATCTCATTGAAATCATGCAGGAGTTAGTGCTAAAGTTACTTACTCTGGCGTATTTGACAAGGGTTTTGTCAAACACTGTGGATCCGGAAGTCGAAGGTCGAGATGCTGGTGTCATCTTATCTTGAAGATCCTTAACCATCGAATGCGTATTACCGAGGAGCTGTTCGATCCTCTCGAATCTGATGATATTCTCCATTGTCGTAGACTTGTAGTAAGCTGCAGGCACACTGCAGTTGTCATATTGAATCTTGAAAAAAAAACCTTATGTACTTTGAGCCACCTTGTGTATTGCAATGGAATCATGGGTAAACAGTTATCGGGTGACATTCGGAAATGTTCGGTTTCATCCGACGTGCAAATAGCTCCATTCGGAAATCATCGTTATTATTCAGCGTGGGCCGCGAAGATCGTCATCAATCAGTAAATATTTACATATTTAAAGTCAGTCATCATGAATTGTTGCCTGAAATTCAGAGCATATGCGTATCCCTGAACTCTGAGATAGTTTTTGAATCTTAAAAAAACTATGAAAAATATTTATGGTATCTGTGAAAATCGAGATATTTTGGCCGCTCCAGTAGCTATAGCTCGATACAGAATAATAGATAGATAATGAAGATAAAGAATCATGCTTGTAGCCGCGTCTACAGATATGATAGGGGGCAAGTCAATGGTAATAAGTTAAGGACATATCGTAGTTTTAAGAGTAATTTTTGTACTTCAGATTATGTTCAATTTGTTAATGATAGAGTAATCCGTGGCTATTTAGCTAAATTAAGAAGCGGCACCCTCCCCTTAGAAATCGAAACTGATCGTTTTACAAAAATTTTGTAACTCTAATGTTATTGAAGACGAGGTTCATTTCCTAACTAATTGCACTTTATAATCAGATATTAGAACTCCTCTTTGGAATTACTCCTCGTCTATAGATCAAAATTTTCCCAATTTGTCGGCGAACGATGATCAACTCGTCTTTATAATGAATCATCATAAACTAAATTAATCAGTTGCGACATTAACAACAAATATGTTTAAGACTCTCACAAAATACCTCATAAATACGTATTTCATATTTATTTTTACACACAAACCATATTGTGTATGCAATAATATTTAGCACCATAGAGTGCTTTTATACTTGTATACATTTTAGCAAATTAGTGTCAAATAGTGTCACTTTGGCCGGGCGATGTTTTATTATACTCAATACTGTCTGTTATACTTGTATCGCTTGACACTTAAATAAATTATTTTTCTTTGTTTCCATGAATTGAGCACAAATATTACATAAATATACAGATAAAAGATTGAAATGTACACAATTTAAATAAACAAAGATCACAAGGTAGATAGATATGAATTTAGTTCGATAATATCTTCCCAACCGGGAAGGGAGCAGTTCGTAGAAACTATTCAGGTGGTTCGGTTTGGCTGATGAGGCGCACGAGACAAACAGAAAATACTACTTCAATGTCATTAAATTGTCTCCCCAGTACCTATGTCATATGTCAGTCTACATTTATCATTCAAAGAAAAAATTGCAAAACCATGAATAGATGTTGAAATCGAAAACCGATTCAAAACTTCAATGGAAGTGAGTGTCAACATTAAAAGATCTCAGTTTCTGACGAAAGTAAAGAGCAGCTTGACACTTCTAATACAATCATCTTGTAGTGAGAATTTGCCGTCAATTATTGTGTCTTATTACTTGTAGCAGGATATAATTTCAATTGTATCCCCATTAATGATAACAAGTGTTATAGTCGATTTTTTCTGAAGTCAATGAAAAGTTCTTTAAGTTTTGTCTTCTTTTGAGAAAGCTGAACTTCTGCAACAATATTGATGTATGGTTATTTAAAGAAATAATGAAATAAACTTTTTTCACTTAATATAAATATTTTAAACTAACATCAGTGTTTTGATTTTATTGTCCAATTAGCAAATATAATTCTAATTGTAGTTAACTGTGAGTGTTTCAACAATTGTGTTTAATATCAAATTATATAAATTGTATACGCATGTAAAAGTATATTCTAGACTTTGAAAGCAGTTTTTTATTATAGAAAATTTATTGCTGCTTTAATTGTCGGGCAGCTCCAGCGAGCATAACCTGGCGTGTGTATTTGTTATACATATAAGTATAAGTAAAGGTTGTAAAATTCAACGTGTCTATTTGTGATCACTTTAATTAAAAATCACAGGTGTGGGTGATTTTTAACCTTTAGCTTGCTGGATTGTTTGAGGCTAACACCCGCTGTCATCTGGATTAATTTCAGCAGAAGCGCCGTAAAATCAACAACGTCACGAAAATTGGAAGTTCTCAAAAACTACAACAGATTTCTTGACAGAATTTCACACACTTATTAAGAAATTTCTAGGCTTCCTAGTCATATATTTTTTATTCCACGACTCCCAATAGCAATAAAGAAACGATCATTGTAACTGTAAAATATCAGTTTTCATAAAAAATCTAATTATTTGAAATCCGAACATGTACATAAAAAACTATGAAACGGAATAATGTAATTATGAAAACCACATAAAAACATATTTTACGAATGCAGTAATGTGCAGAAATATTCACCAAGAGTTTTAGTCGTATCTGATAGTTATATTAGTCACAACGCTAAATTATGTTTCATCGTTTGAAGTCCGGCAAGGATAAAACGTTTATTTTATTTATGAAATTTAATTACTTCAGTCGCAAAGCTACGAGTGCGATTTTCTCCAAAACGACTGTAACACAAATTCCATTACTTAACACTATATATGAAAAATATCTTAAGATGATGCTGACAATTTTCTAAAGCTGTAACAGTTATATTTTTTGCATACCAAGACCTTTTCTCTGCTTATCTCACGAAATCGGTGAATTTCAAGACAAAATGGCGGACTACGCTAACTTGAATGAAAGATATAATATCTTCACAATCACTGCTTCAATTTCAATAATATTTTGATGGAGGAAACAACAGAATTTGTATAATATACCATTCACTTTTTAATGTCTTCGATGTTCAAATTTCACAAACGACAGTATGTCTAAAGCGAATCGAAATTCGATGCAAAAAAAATCTTGAGCTTAGCAAGTTGATAAAACTTCACAGTGACCAAAGTGTAAACGAGCGAAAGAATATTTAACTCGTCTTTGAATATGTTCTGTTCACAAGAAAAAAATATGTTCTACATGCCAAAGAAGTAATTTAGTGACAATATATGATAAATTCGTACCTAGTTTACTGTTGAAATTTATTGCATTTGATAGCAGACGAAAGCCATCATCCCGGATGTGACGTACAACGGAAGTTATCTCATTCTTACTTCCCTTGGCAAGCCTCAACGAATTTAATTTATCGTAATAAAATATCACATAACAAGTCTAACAAATATTTATTATTTATTTAGATCATAAAGATGAAATTTAATTAATTCGCAAACAAAAATGCAACGAACTTCAAAATAGTAAACACGAGCGGCAGACGACATTTCTGAAATGGAGCATGATCAGCAGGTGCGCGAAATTTACATCAAGTTATCGACGGAATGTCGATTACTTTTCACAACAGGATTTTAATTGTTGATATTTAAGAAATTCCAATGCGTACTCAAATGAATTAAACTAGTTAGCAGGAAACCTTTTTTTTAATTCATTCTTTGCCCTATAAACGAAAACGTAGACCTAATACGTAGCCTACATTATGCAACTATCATGGACATTTTTTCGTCAGATACGATTGACATACTTGTAAGGAATATTCTTTGCTACATCTATGTTTAATGTTTTTTATCATACCAACGAGACAATGATTAAATGAACATGTATGAGATGGTATAAGTATAAAATGGTATTTTTTGTAAACGTTTGTGTAATTGAATTTGAATAATGTAAGCTGCGATGTCATCCAACAATTTTAACAAATTAGAAAAAACGGAATTTCTAATAATTGTAATGGTTACGTTTTGGTTTCATTTCAGACATACTTGTATTGACCGAAACATTCATTTCTAGAATAATTCCTTGACAAAAAAAATATATCAACGGGAATAAAAAAATAATTTTAGTTTTTCTTCAATAAAATAAATGTCTTATGAAAGCAAAAAAACTACCGCTTTGGAAAGCAGATTCAGTTAAACGACATTCATTGATATCTTGATTTAGGTAAAGGTATTTATATAAGCCATATGGCTTGTTTACCGATCCCATTCACTGAATAAAATATGTTTGAAGTTAAAAAATATCTTGATTAATTTCTACGAAACAACAGAGATTCCTACTGTCAACAAATGATAATCTGTTCGTTGAAGAAATATTAAGTTAATTATTAAGAGGAAATTGTAATTAGAATCTTAAATAGCTGTGGTCAATCGTCAAAGACGGAAAACTCGTAATAAGTATTTCATACACGATCCACAGAAAGTCAGATGCATGCCTACAGTTTGAACAACTCGAAGATTGATTGGAGGGGAATTTTTTAATATTCTGGCAAACAAACAAGATTTCATGAAGATCAATCTATTTTATGCAAACACGGAACACTCAGAAGGGAAAAAACAATAGTAAATGCTTAATGTTTCATCACACATCGTGTGGTACATGGAAATGAATTTACGTCAAGACGAATATTTACTTCCAATGCTGCAGCAAAAAAAAAATCAAACCTTATGGTCTAAAATTATTTGTTTTGGTTTAATTCAT
Organism: Steromphala cineraria; assembly: GCA_916613615.1. Taxonomy (NCBI): domain Eukaryota; kingdom Metazoa; phylum Mollusca; class Gastropoda; order Trochida; family Trochidae; genus Steromphala; species Steromphala cineraria. Next base: position 58,577,804 of record OU744729.1, read on the forward strand.
TCTCAAATAATTTACTGTAAACATTTTCCCAAATAATTAATATTTATCTATAAGCGAATACATCGTTTGCCTCACAGCAGTATTTCAATCACAAGATTTTAACATGTATTATATTATCTTTATTATGACTTTGGTATTTCTGTTATTGACATATTCAATCAGTAAACAGCTTAATGAAAATAATTTATACTGAACCGTTGTATATTTATTTTATAATTGACCAAAGCATTTGCATATCGATGACGGATTCTAAATCTTGATCTTCATGACGACATCAGAACCACGCCCACCTTGTCACTCACATGTCCACGCCCACATCGATGTGTCACTCAAACTCACGTGTTTCGGAGGTGAAACGATGAAGATACGTTTTGTTTCAAAGATGTTATTTTCGAAACGATTAAAAACATTTGATATATTTTTGCATTTTGATTTTTTTTTTTAAATTGCTTGAACAGAACTCATGCTAGAAATTATTGCATTTGCCAACCCGAAGTTCCAAGTGAGATAATAGCGACCTGGCGACAAATAATTAAGACATGGAATTATATAACATTGTCAGTTGGATCACATTATTTATATTGTGCAAACTATTTTCTGATATGTTTATTATTGTTACGTCTTTTATGAAGGTAACTTAGTTCAGATATACAAATTCATCAGGTTTCATGAAATAGGCCCGTGTTCAGAAATAGTTTGCGATCGTTGTATTCAGTTTTCTTTACAGCTGCAACTTGCATGTCGTTAGAAGTCACTTTTTACATGGACTCGCAATGAAACAATACAGATGTATTTCACGAACGATCTTGGTTATAATTAATATCTGTAAACAAAGTATTATTTTCTTTTTTAAACTCATTAACTAAAGGTGACTGTCAGAGTGCTGTTATTCATAAATAGGTAGTTGTCCCGGAATAGCTTTGACAGGAAATTTCGCTAGTTGCATTCGCGCGGGGAACTGACGACTTGTATCGGAGGTGTCATTTCGGGCCTGATGTATACAAACAAATAATTTTTGAACACTATAAAGTGTTATGACAAGCACAAATCATCACATCACAAGAACTGTGTATCAGGATATTCTGATATTATGTCATGAAATGGATATAACATTCGAACGTGACATCGTCTTTGATCGGAACCGGCCATGAAAATCCCCTTCTGTGCTCAGCACTGTTGTTGACATCGTTCGTCGATAGATGCTTGTAAGTAGATCTAGCTCAAAGTAATGTAACTGCCATGTCTTAATATCAAAATAAATATCAAAATCAGAATTGTGTTTCATTTTGAAAAGATGGTTGTTGCCGAATTTATGAAAAATATTCATTTTGATCGATGTGATGAAAACTCTTCAGTGATGTGGCAAAACGGTTTCTAACGGATCGAGATGACATCTAATCATTTTGACAATACTTTGTCTTTGACAAAATGTGACAAAGATTATATTAAGACTAAATTTGACTGAACATAACATTTGGGTATATAAAACAAAAACACATTTTTATTGTTACTACTTCAGATTTAATTTATTGAATATTTTGTTGGTACCACCGTTTCTTCATCGTTGCTTCAATGTGACAATTTTCACCGGAAGTTTCCCTTCGCATCGACTGACTTTTTTCAGGAAACCATGTAACATAACTATCTAATTTTAAAACAAGTATTGCATATCACTGAATTTGTACTTGAGTGAAGAATCGTTCTGTTACAATTATATGGACAGGTGATTTGTTAGACGTCCGTAATTATCTGTTTTGAAATGAGGTCAAGGGTCACGGCTCATAGCGCGTGAGATGTCATCATACGCTGCCTTCAGGTGAGCTGGAGGTGCACTAAATGTCATCATATGCTGCCTAGAGCAGGGAGAAGTTTAAAGCCGGACTCGCAGGTAGACATTTATCCCTGGCCACTGTGTCAATCTCATTGAAATCATGCAGGAGTTAGTGCTAAAGTTACTTACTCTGGCGTATTTGACAGAGAGTTTTTGTCAAACACTGTGGATCCGGAAGTCGAAGGTCGAGATGCTGGTGTCATCTTATCTTGAAGATCCTTAACCATCGAATGCGTATATACTTCTTCGAACGACTTTGTTTTTCGAGTTTCATTATTCATATGTATGTTAAATGGGAATTTAATTTTAAATAAATCATTACATATAGCTATATGATTAATTAGAACTTTATATACTTCCTTCCTGGTCTTCAGCCATTGACAATTTATTCCTCCTTTAAATACAAGATCAACAATCTCCGTGATCGTGTTTACCTGGGAATTGACACATTAAAAGTTCAAATGACCACAAACATATTTCACTATTTTCTTTGGAATATATGAAAGTCAGATTACAATATGCTACTCAAATGTGTTCAGTTTGGTAATGAAAGCCGGTTTTGAAAGCCACTTTTGATCATTCTCTCCCCACATAGGCAGATCAAGTCGTGTTGATTTATCCTCTGTTCTATTACGCCGAAATCCGTGGGTTCCGGACAAAAACCCGCATCACAATCCATTTGATTTTCTTTATCAAATGACAACGCTTCTCGCATGGAAAGGGTGGTTCATATCACAATGCGTTTGCCTTGATTCAGTAGCCAAAACGATGATTTAAGAACAGCGTCGTCGATTGCACAACTTACTTTGATTGCCTCCAATCAGGCATCTCCCAATTCTATCCCACAAAGCTGGCGTAATATAACATAGGCTAGATCAACATGACTTGATATGCCTCTGTGGGGAGAGAATGCTTTTGATAGGCCGCTTAGACCTATTTGGCCACAAACCAGTGAGTGCATGACTGGTCACGCCCCCTTTTTGTAACGTCATAAACAGAATCAGCCTCATTATCTTTACCTCTATAAGATAAGATAAGATAAGATAAGAGAATACTTTATTACTCGAAAGGGAATTCTTTTTACATCCGCGTAGTCTTAAAATTATACAACAATTAAGAACAAAACGAACATAAGGCACATGTATGGAATAAAAAGGGACAATATTTGGAGGTTTGAAATATAAATTATAAGCACCAAAAAATGATGTATGTAAAGTACATGATAACTATTTATCACACTTGCTATTAAGAAATTTAATGCTGTTTGGAATAAAATAGTTCATGTCACGGTTGGTTTTAAGTTTAGGCATTAAAGGCATTTAGGCACTATCGTAAATATACCACAGAAAAAAACCAATAATATGCGATTTTCAGAAAATGTTTTCCACTCGGTTCAATAAACGCTACTAAGCATTAGCTTTAAAAGCTATATCAACATCAATGGCAATTCAACAATTATTAAGGAGGTATTTCAGTTGAAAGAATGATACGTTACTATGTATAGTCTCTTTATTACGTCACCCCTGCGCGAGTTTTATGGTCCCTAACCCAGGTGCGTTTTTCAAAGCCGATAATTACGCTGTCTTAATGAAAGGCGAATTAAAGGTGTTTATTGGATCAATTAACAAAAAATCAAGTCCAGTTTTTTGTTGTTGAAAAATCTTTGAACGAAAATCAAGAAGTTGTAAGGTCGAGGTAAGTGGATGTTTAAAACACTGTCCTTTGATCAATTTTACTTTTTATATTGGAATCAAACAATTTGTAGGGATAGAATATATCTATATACATATATTTTTTAATTACTGGTGATAAGATTTAATAACATTGCCTTGTTACGCCGCAGCTCTAAGCTTTCCACACTCGTAGCGATGGTGATTGGTTTCGCCTCTCGTTGTTGTTGTTTAACCGAGTGTTTGTTCTTCTTTATAATGTTGTTAAATATAAATCAACAAAAATGTCGGCCTCGGGGACATATGTTGCAACTCTGTTGTGTTAAACCATGTGCATATAACATAATTTGTATAAACATAGATGTCCCCTTGAACTTTATTCAACAAAAAAACTCCTTAAATAAAGAAATAGCTGATTTGTTTCTCATTTCAGAATAATATCTAAACAGTAGCATTAACATTGAACATCAAGTGAATAAATCTTTATTTGAAACTATCCTTTCTTTTATCTTTCAATTTAATAGATTTTTAAAAACATTTATCATAAAACAAGTAAGTATAGATACAGTAATAACACAATCACTATATGTTATCAAAATCATCAACTTTTTTTTTTTTCAAAGTTTTGGACTTTGCACAACTAGTGAAATAAAGACATTTCTTGTATGTAGCTCCGGAGAATCAGATGCCTTCAAAAGTATCGCTTTTAAATGACAAATGTGAATTGTTGTATGAAGTTGGCCATTCTCTCCCCAACAGAGGTAGATCAAGTCGTGTTGATTTAGCCTCTGTTCTATTACGCCGAAATCCGTGGGTTCCGGCAGTTTCCCCTGGCGGAAAAAAAACTTTCATCACAATACATTTGAATTTCTTTATCAAATGACAAGGCTTCTCGCATGGAAAGGGGGGTTCATATCACAATGCCTTTGCAGGCATCTCCCATTCTATCCCACAAACTCGGCGTAATAGAACAGAGGCTAAATCAACATGACTTGATCTGCCTCTTTCGGGAGAGAATGGAAGTTGGCAAAATACAAGTTTTGACCATATATTCTTAACATTTTCGAATTATCCGAATAATTAGAAGAAATATGAATGGTATTTTAGTTTGATTGGAGATTAGTTCTGCCGTTTTATTCAAGGATATTCTGAACCTTAATTTTCTCAAACATTGCAATGATTTACTTCTAGCTTGTTGAACCTTATGCACTCTGTCTGTATTTGTACACGGAAGTTTTCTCTAATTAATTTGTACCACGTATATAGTCAGTAACAACATACAAATTGGATTCCTAAATAGAATGTATAAATTTACTACAATGAATATACTCTAGGAAAATTTTCCAACACATGTAAAAACAATTTGACGCTACGTTAGTTTGTCTTTTTCTCTGAAAACAGATATTTGAATAATAGATAGTAAAGCAGGAATGGGAAAGCGTGAGCAGATTTTTAAGCAACAGCACACCTCGAATATGTGTTTGTTATAAGGTTTAAGATAACTTGATGATTGACAGTTTGATCATTTTAATATTTCATAACTGCTCAGGTACACCTATCGATTATCACGAAATTAAGGGAAACTGTAGATGACCTATTTTAAATGTCAATTACACGATTGATGTGGTCACATGGCCATGTTAATGTTGACACGTGTTATTAGCTTACATTACGTTTTGTAACATCATATTATTCGCAGTACTAAACTGAAGCACAAAAGAAACGTCACCTTGTTTGTTTTCCAAATAACTAAAAAGCAAATCTTCACTTATTGAGCGTTCTATTTGTACCTTGACAAAGAATGTTTTTATAACGTATATTACAAGTTTCACTGACATCATCCAAAACGAAATTAGTTTAAATGGCACCTGAAGTACAAACTGTTGATTGTCCTGTATTCGATCAGTAAACAATCTTTTCAAAATTGTTTATAAAACGTTATTTTTCTGCTCATTATCGGTGTTAAGGCTTCACGAGAAGCCACAAAGCATTAATTGTCAAGCATGCAACATTAAAAGGCACTAAAACTTTATTAATTTCCTAAAATGTCATCTTTTGCCTTTGCAATACTGTCAACATGTCATTTTGTAATTTTTCATTAAGGAGCTACTTTGGAATGAAACGAGCCTGTTATTCCCATCTGTTTGACAGAGAAGTATATTCTCTGATCCGAAACAGACATTTCTGCCCTTCCAACGTTCCACAGATTCTCACAATAAGGGTCTCCGGAGGTCATTTTCAACAGTTTCCATAATGACCTTGAAAGGTCAGAGGGAGTTGAATATTCAGCGACGTCATCTCATGATAACATTCATTATTACCCAGGTGGTACTTCGTAAAGGGGTTTCATAATAATTTGTTATGACACATATGGGTCATAACACTTCAAAGTGATTTGATTGGCTTGCGGTGAACTTTGACATTGTCCGGACTACTTTATTCATTCATAAAACGAACGTGTTTTCATTCACATATTCGAATGGCACTGAGTGAGTCGGAGTCATTCTTCAAACTTTCAGTTAATATTTCAATTCTTCCTTACCGAATTGTTAAAGAATACATCGGAGGACAAAATAATTACAATAAAACATCTTACTTGATATATCTCAAGGCTCATATAAACAGAATTTTAACGGTTTAAATTCAGCACAATTTGATCACCGAATTTCATTAATTTGATCCATGTCGCTCCAAAATGACACAGACAGACATTGCTTGTTATCTATAGAATATAAAGACAACTGAATATTCTTTGGACAACATTTCTTCAAAACCAAACGCGTTTGAACAATGATAAGCATCTTAAACTTACTTTGAAGTCAGTTGTTTACACAATTTGACGAAAAGATACAGGCAAATGGCGGCCGTCATGACATGTCGTTGATCAAAGAAAGATAACTCTGACTGTTCTTGCGCATTGAGATTTTATTTTCATGTACGCTTCGTTCATGACTAAAGTGCTTATTACTTACATTTCACCAAAAACTATATGAATTAACGTAGGGTAGAATTTAGAAATGTGAATATTTGACGTCGTAATAGTATAATATTTGAGGCTGTGACGTGGTTTGATATTCATTCGCCGTTTCGTCTCTTTATAGGCATAATAAAAAGTTATTCAAAAAAGCAATAAATCGTCTGAAATGCAAGTTGGTAATAAATAGGATACATAACTCGTTCCCCTTTCATATTAAGTTTATGTCCCTCGTGAAATAATTTTGTTTTGTCACTCGCCAAGGCTCGTGACAAAGCAAAATTATTTCACTAGGGACATAAACTTGATACGAAAGGGGAAGCTCGTTAGATATCCTATAATTCCAATGCTAGCATGATACAAACTATTTTCCAGTTTATGACGTCACTGTGAGAAATTTCTTCGTGGCTCGAAGCAGCCGTAAAATGAACTCTTCCCTTAGGATAATCACCATTGGAAACACAATTTTTGATGATTTTGACGTCTGAACAACATGTCTGTTGTGATTAACTTGATACCACCTATGACTATTGGCATTGATAACGATCTTTGAATTGAGAGTTGACATTTCCCTCCCTAGCAAATGATCCAAACATATTTTTAACTGTTACTTGTAGTTTGATGGGTGTTCTTTTTTTCTTACATATTGATGTCATATGAAAGATCACTTCTACACCAAAATTATGCCCTAATTGCATGCAAATTATTTTTTAAAGAAAATGCAATTTTTGGTGCAAATTGTGTATTTTTTACCCAAAATTATATTGTGGAACCATGTTGGCGCAGTGCATTATTATTCTGCATTAATTAGACGTATTTTACCAGTCTTGGTAAAAATATCGTCATGAATCAGAGAAATATTGTAAAAGGTAGAAAAGGTGACGTTTCTTTTGTGCTTCAGTTTAGTACTTGCCAGGCTGTTATATAGACGACTCCACAAGCATTGTCATTCCATTTGTATCAATCACGGAGTACCCAACAGCTTCAAGAATGCCGGACAGTGTGGTTTAAAGGTTTGAATACTTCATCAAAGTTATCGTTACAATATACCAATGGAAAGAAATAGTTTCCTAAATCAAATGTAGTTATAATATGCAAAGACATTTTGAACATTTTATTAAATAATTATTCATTGATAAATGTAAATATCAAAGGTAAATAGATTTAGCTTTACGTTCTTTGAGACTCACTTCATGTATATATATATATATATATATATATATATATATATATATATATATATATATATATGGGTAAAGAATAAACATCAGATGGTTCAGACTGGATCAATTTTCTTTAATACGATGAATTCATTTCGACCATTATGTGGGTCTTGTCAAGTATGTTTATTCTTTACCCATATACAACCTTTCTTCACGTGAGAAACCAACTCTCTTTTTAAAAATATATATATATATATATATATATATAAATAATAGAATAATGCGACAATTAAAAGAAGACTATTTCATTAAAATGTTAAAACCACAACTTAATGCTTAATAGTAGCATCTTTTATTCTATCAAATTCTTATTGTGTCCATCTTACCGCTTGCCTGATTGTGACGTCATACCATTGTTATGTCAAATTCATTGTGACATCATAACGTCATAACTGTATTTTGTCAGACTCCCTGATGATACCATTGAAACATGTTGGAGTTTTGATTGGCTTCGTGTCATTTTTTTATCTTTTGAAATATCCGTTATTTGTATATGGCCTGAAGATGCTCCTAAATTGAGCTGAAAGTACTAGCCAGTAAAATGGATTCATTCAACTTCTGACTTATCTTTTTAATATATATATATATATAAGAAAGAGTAAACATCAGATGGTTCGGACTGGATCAATCTTCTTTAATACGATGAATTCATTTCGACCATTATGTGGGTCTTGTCAAGTATGATTACAAATGGAAGGTAACATGTATACATGTTACCTTCCATTTGTAATCATACTTGACAAGACCCACATAATGGTCGAAATGAATTCATCGTATTAAAGAAGATTGATCCAGTCCGAACCATCTGATGTTTACTCTTTCTTATATACAACCTTGCTTCACGTGAGAAACCAACTCTCCTTATTCAAATATATATATATATATATATATATATCCTGCTTCAATTATCAATGAGTTTTGATGCTTCATAATATGAGAAAAGATTTTTATTGAGAACTTAATTCCAAAATGAAGCATATTTTCTTTTTATAGATTGACTTGTGCATATATTCTTCCAGCGTTACTTGACTTCTTACCTGTCATATGTATCCTATTTTGGAAATATTTTGTCTTAGTTTACCTAATATGAAATCATGCCAGTTTGAGCAATTATCCATATATGAGTGTTTATGTTGTTATTTTCCTAGACGAACGTGACTAGTGCAGGAAACTCATTCCCACTTGAGAAAGCTTTTCCGCACCTGAATGAGGATATGATTTAACAGAAATAACTGAAATCGCTATAATAAAGACAGAGCAAGTGCATTTAGTTTCTTCAAGAGCGTCACCCAGACAAACTTATCCATACTAGTTATGCTGCTGGATCGTGTGTATGACGTTTATTTAGTCCTGTATGTACTAAAAAAAATAGAATTTAGAAACAAAGACATAACATAAGAAAACAATATACATTATTTAGTCACTTATAACAACTTTTAACAGTTCATTGATTTTAAAATATTAAAAACAATCTTAATAATGCAATGAAACCTCCTTTATTCATTCTGAGTGCCATACAATTGGCCTTTTAAATAACCAAATGTGGTTGTGACAATCAAAAACACCACAATTTAACACAAAGCAAGTATTCAAAGACAGTCGGAGTAAGAACTATATGAGAAATACCAAAACAAAAAGCGATGCACTTCATCATGACATACAATTTAGTTTTTAATTCACGCTTGGTATTTAGGAATATGTTTTAATTACATATACAATTCATGTGCTTGTTGAAAGGTGAAGGATGTGGGAGGTGTTCAATGCTACATCTGCTTTGGAGTAAGAGGAATGTTGAGAAACTCTTGACTTGCAATAAGAGATATAGGTTCATATATGTTAAACTATCTTCGAATATGTTAGAGAAATCATGAAAAGAAGTGACTGAGAAGTATTTAACTAAACCAGTGAAAAGGGATGTCACCTCTAGTCTTTTTTATGTTAAATTTTTTGTCCTATTGTTTTACTGGAGTATTCTTCCTATTTGAATGAAGATTGGGATGGAATTGTCCTAATACATTTTACTAAATGTAGTAGATCTATATCTGAACACAACGATGTTACAAAGTAAGACAAGAAGGGTATTAGTTACATCGTTCCAGTTATTTCGAAACTCCCATCTACTCAGTGAGAAATGGAGTAGTCCTTTTTCTGCTTCGTGGTACCTGAATAAAAACAGAATGTTGAATGTAGGCGAAGAGGATGCCTATATCCAAAAGCAATTAAAAATTGCCAATCCATAATGTTTGTATTGATTGGAAAATGAAAACTAGATTTTGTTTATTGATTATATCATATCATATCATTTTCTGTTTTGGGATACATTCCTTTCTCAATTCTTGAGAATAATATTGGTACTTAAGAAATAACGTTCGCTCTACCCCAATGTGTTTTGTAATAAAGTATAGTTTTGCCCTGAACTGTTATAGTTAAAGTCCGAGGAGGTAGTATATATCAGACAACTCATTTTAGTAAATTTATAACGTTTGTTTTTAACAGTCAAGTTGTGCGATCATGCAGTGCGGGCCACACTGCCCATATAAGGCTTATCACGTGATTGACATTCCACAAAGAATGATGGTACCACCGCTAATATTAGCTGTATACCATGAAAATGAGTACAAACTGTATTGGTTAAGCTATATGGCACGTTGCTTGGCAGAGACGGTTGACGTGTGTCAACGTCACAAATGCTACGGGGCCTGACGTGGAATGTCAACGTGGTCACTCGACAAGCATGTTGGAGGCAGAGCATTGGTCGCAGCGTTGTTCCCCTGTAACATGGAGTTGTTATGTAGCTTTTCAACGACTGCTCATTTATGTGACCAGTGACGGACATGATACCAAGGGCCCCAACCCCGGCTTCGGAAAGTTTGGTTGCTGCCGTCAATATGATAGGGATCCGCCATGTTGATTGATAGAACCGAGATCAAAGGTTACCATGGACAGCGGGGAAGAGCGGATAGCGTCATTCAATTGTTACGTCAAGTAAAAACTATACCTTTATTGTCTGATAAAGTACTTTTTTTTCGATTGTTCTAACCGCTAGGCATCTTAGATAATGAGTGATGTTTATGGTCGAACATGCGTTCAAATATAATTTTCTTTCACCAAACACGTAGTTAAATACTGAGAGCACTTTCCATAGACAGAAGTCAAAACCCGGCTTTAAGTTTTGAATATAATGTATGATATAAATATGTTTAAAGTTATCAGGATGTAGAGGGTTTTGTTTAATATCGATCGTTAACGACTACTTGACACGTGGGTTTAGAAGAAAATATTTTAGTTAATGATTTGAGTGAAACCAACAATTGCATTCTTGAAAGCAACAATGCTTACTGTCATCAACTAAAATTCAAGAAGTAAAATGCGAGTTTTGTAAAATCACAATATCACGTATCGGTTTAAATAGTATCCTCTTTTAATCTTTATCAAGGGAAACAAGGTGTACGTAGAAATCTATTTGAATATAAATGGAATTTACGTTAAAACTTAATAACAAAATGTTATGATTTAATATTATGACCCCAAACTTTTTTTAAACCAAAGTAGTGTATAGGTTTTGTGTTTACTACTAAAGGGAAGTTAATTCTGTCTACTCTGAAGATCAATGACAGTTTGGCTGTACCAAACCTCTAAAGGTCATTTTAGCAACCATACCAGACAGGAAACCAATTTCCCGAGAACTGATTTCTGTAATTACAGGTAGGAAATCCTTGGTCAGATCAATATAGGGATTTAGTGCAGCCACACAAATTGTCATGTATTTAGTAGAATTCGAAACCTTTGTCAAATAAGTGAATCAGTGCAACCCTTGAATGAGAATTTCATAATACCAATACCTTTGTTTACAGTTAACAGCAGGTGATTTAAGCAAGTTGATTTGAAAAACACTTTTGCAAGTTTCTGCTTATATTTTCCGTCAAGTTAACTATGTGGAATACACTTGTAAGATACTTATTCCATTGTACTTGAAATATTTGACAATGTCGTCACTAAATGGTATGGATTCAGCAAACATTCTATCATGAGTGCAAATAAAACATAACTTACAAATTGTCTAACGTCAGTAGAATCTTAATTGTCATTAAATTGAAACAAAAGGTTGTTATGTCACCTGAGGTTATGGCACGTGTGTGTTGAGTATTACATAGTTGGTTCTTTAATTCAACATCATAATACAGTGCCAAAAATAACAAACTGCAAAATGAATTGTTTATACCTCCTCAAGAGATTCTGATTTTCTCAACCCCCAACCATTTCCAGATCATACCTCGTGCATTCATACCTTGTGATGTCACAAATTTACTGTCGTAAAAGTCTAGTTTTGACAATGTTCGGTTTCGTTCTTTTGCAAAATAAATAAATTGTGTCTTATTATCTAAATATCTGCGTTGGTGACACGTAGTTACTTTCTATTTCCTAACATAATTTCCTCCTTTTTCTATATTAACTTATATGATAATGTAACAGAATATTACAAAAGTCCTTTGCGAACGTCATCTTTAATTCAGTCGAAAAAATTGTATCTAAAATGTAACCATGTTTTATAGTAATCCAACATAAATCATATTCTATGTCTACTTTTGTTATCACAAGTTTACAGTTTCCTGACTACAACATTGTTATTGGGTAATATATACACTACAGACCATATTCTTGATTTGGCCCCAAGGAGCTGTGATTGTAGGACGAAGTTTGCATGGCTCATGATCAAGTGTGGATCTTCTTTTTCAATTAATAGAACTTACATTGAGTGCAGATTGTGCTAAGCAGTTATTCAATACATTAATAATCAAATTATATCTTCAATTAATTTTAAAGTTTCAAGACCTTACAGTCATAACCACCATAGTTTTTAAGCCTGTGATATCATTTCAGGTAATTAGATTGCAAACACATCTATTTTTCTTTCTTTTCTGTTCAAATAATTATCTTTGGCTTTCCTGCCATTTAATCGTACCACTATTTATCAATAAAAGGTAAACTCACCTAAAATACCCATTTACTTGAAATTGAAATCGCCTAAAACAAATATAGGTTAAACATAAGCAACCTATATATAAATATCATAGACCTTGTTAAATCGGCTACTGCTCTTGAAACTGACAATTTGGAAGATATTGTTTCTGAAGTTGTTTGGAAAAAAAGATAACGGGATTGCATGTTTTTGAAAGTGCAAAAAGTGCATTGGTAGAAATGTTGCATATGATCGGACAATTGGTAACACTTTGATAAAATGGTTCCAGTTCAAAACTCAAGCAGTGAAGAAGAACTTAGTTGCTCAATCTATTGTGGAAAAGGAATTCAGAGATATACAGTATGACACTGTCCATGATCTTGTCAACCAGTTTGAGCAAGATACAGAGAGGTACAAGAGATACATCTTTATCGCTGGATCACAATTTGACCATTTTCAAAGAGCGACGAAAAACCTCAAGGCTAATGAATGTGTGATACACATTGACCTGTAAGGCTCGATGGGCTTATGGCATGGCATGGTGTCCGTCTGTCCATTCGTCCGTAAACTTTGTACATTTTCGACTTCTCCTCCAGAAGCATAATGTCTAGAAACTTGGTGTAGATACTCCTTGATTAGTTAGAATTAAAAATGTAGCTATGGTGGCCCTGTGGCCCCTAATAAGGGCCACAGGGGACACGCCCTAACAAAATATTTCCATCTTCTCCAGAAGCATAAGACCTAGAAAGCTCCTTGACTAGTGAGGATTAACAAATGAAGCTTTGTTGGCCCTGTGTCCCCTAATAACGGCCACAAGGGCCATATCCTTAAAACCTACTTTCATCTTCTCCAAAACCATAAGGCCTTTTAACCAGAAACTTTGTGTACAGACTCTTGACTAGTGAGAATTATAATAATTGAAGATTCCTATTAAGGGGGAACAACATTTGCCACACCCTTGAAACAAAATCAAATGTAAAGCCTGATGAGCTACAGAGCCAATGGCTCTATTTTTGGTTTAAGTTATTCAGCTTTGTGTACAAAAAATACAAAAAATACAGATATATATAGAGATATACACAAAGAACTTAGTTTAGCACCACCAATGTTTTCAGAAAATAAGCTTCTGCTTATAAACCATACAAGGTTCCAGAAAAACAATTAGGGTTTTTCGATAGAACGATCATTTAGCAGTGTAGAAATGAAAACTTCACTCAATTTACGATTCACTATCTCTGGATAACTTATTTCCCCCAACTTGGTATTTTTGAAAATTCAAGTTTACTTATAACTGAAAATGAAAGTAAATATTTTTTGCTGCAATATGGTAATGACAATTCTCTTGACTGAATTGATGATTTTAAGTAAGGACCTCTTAGGAAATGTTAGTTGTTAGGGCAGTATGAGCCTTCAAAAATCACAAAATTATCAAATATAAAATTTGAAAAAAGCTTCCCTAAGAAAAAACTGGCGACTCTTTAAGATTATGGCTTATTTAAAGGGAGAAGAAATGTTTGACCCACAAGTCTAACTCAAAGAATCTCAAATTCACTCACAGATTTGAAAAATTTCGAAATTTTCTCAATTATGGTTGAAAAAAGTACTGAAAATTCAATGTCCTGCTAGGCTTTTATCGTGAATGATAAAAAAGGTTTCTCTAATTGAATGTCAACTAGGAATCAAAAATGTTATTTTTGATTGAAACAATCCAAAGTTTCATGCGTGGTTTCTCACCAAAGACAATAGTTATATTTTGCCAAATTTTAGTGGTCTCACATTTTTCCTCATATTTTCAATTATTTCGTGTTATAAGGATTTTTACGTCAATTAAATAATAAATAAAACGGCAATTGTTATATCTAGAGTGGTCAATACATCAAACATATCACAATATTCAAAGAGCTCCCAATTTCATTTTACAAAATGGGCGGTGCTTAATTAAGTTCTTTGTGTATATATAGAAGAAGGTCATTTTTAAAACCACCGTCTCTGACCAAAATTTTTGGTTGTCTCTGCATCGAGAAACAATTATTTTATGAGGTTTTGAACAAACAAATGTTCTTATTTTAGGTACAGATATATAGTCAACCCTGTTGCATTGTTTCCGTACTGTTCATATTAGGTAAACTTTTGTTAAAGTCACGAGTCCCTTACAAAGATTTTGTAAGTTTGAACATTGAATGTTCACTGTTAGGTTATGTTATTTATAATTAATTGTTCAAAATTCAACATCTTTCCTGTAACAAATTGATGTCCTTCCTGTACACCTTGATCAGAGTATTTCTATAGGTGGATACTTTGTCCAATGAAAGGGCTTTAATTTGTATCATTAAGCAAGAGAAGACGTCCTTCGCTCATTTTCAAAAGAAACTCAAGCCAAATGTGTGTGATATAAGAAGTAATTAATTATCAAACATTAGAGAAAGGGTCATTCCTATAACATTTTCGCTCATTAAAATAACAGCGTTTTCATACTTGTAACACTCAGTTTTTATTAAAAAATAATAACAGGTTTATATTCTTATGCTTTTGAAATTCGGGGGAATATATATACTTATGATTATAATTTATCAAATTTATATTGTTTAAAATTTCTTATCCCATATTGATTTTCTGGCATCTTTTCAGACCCAAAATTTTATCATTTTCTCCGCACAACTCATTATTTTACAGAGAACTGGCCATATCATAATATTTGAAATAAGCTACAAATTACAAATGCCAATAATAGAGACAATGATAATGTTATTCATTGGAGAAATAAAAAAAAAAAACTTTGCCAGTTTTTTAAATAAAATAGTATTACGGGAAAGATACATCAATTTGGTTGTTGGTTTAAACATATTTTATTGACAAAAAGTCAAATGGATCGGGCAAAAGTGAAAACACTTACTAAGCCCTATCCAATTCAAAATTGATTAATATACATATGTTATAAGGATTTACAATTTTTCATATATTAACACGGGTTTTACAATTAAGGTTTGTCCAATGACGTACAGTGCAGCTCTATAAAATATAATTGATTACAATGTCACGTGAATGATGATACTATTTACATAACAGTAATACAATTTGTCACAGTTATATATAACGAAAAGAGACAAAAAGTGATGTATGTATTATTTAATAAACATGATAATCGTAGCATGGATATAGCAAAGGCAAATATACTGAACATCTTTGAAAACGCACCATCTGTAAATTTTGAATTATGGTAATTTTATTATTTTTAGAGTATAAATGAAGGTTGGAAATGTTGCTAATAATACAAAAGACCATAAAAAACGACATATAGCCGAGAACGGATTGCCCGAACACATCATCGAACAAATTACATGAAAACAACAAAATGCATACACAACACACAGGAACAGCACAAATTGCATGCGGGATAACATGCTGAGTCGGGGTATAAATAACCGTCAGCATTAAATCATCCTCATTTCAGCTGTACCTGTCAAAGTAAAGTTTATTTTGCAATGCCAAGATTGTCAGCAGAGGAACGAGAACGTTGTAGGTTGGCATATCAATGTGACAATGCTTTGCAACAAGAGTGGAATGGAATTCTTCAGGACATTATTCAGAGGCTTATCCGCTCAATGAGGAGACGGTGCACAGCCTGTGTTGCTGTTAACGGTGGTCATACACGTTACTGACTTTCCATTTGGACACCACCTTTCTTTCATGGTCAACTGAATTAACACTTCACCGTTTTGTTTGATTTGATCTTGTTTCTTTTCTTTACCAAACAGTGGTCTACAAACGTATGGCCAATATAAACGGATTGCTCGCTTATGCTCTTGGAAATCCAAACTATTAAAGGTGATGCGTTTTCAAAGATGTTCAGTATATAAAAAATCACTGACAAGTAGATAGTACATGAAAGTGAACATTACTGGAATCTATTAGTTTTACTTATATAACTTGGTTGTTTGGTTGTTCATATCATTAAGCTCTGCTTTTGGTGGTTTTACAATTTTGAATGTTTGAAGATGTTATGTAGTTGAAAATAAATAAATTTTCATTAATTCAAATTCTAATTTTTCTGTTTGAAAAAAGCTGCAGATTTTGGGAATGACTCATACATGACAATGGCTATGATAGACTAATAGTGTATTGAAGATGAAAGGTGACTAATTACTGTTACAATGTTTTGTGTGTGTATGCTAAGTCCTGAGAACAAAGCAAATTCATTTTGATTAAAGCTTATATTTCGTATTAACGGACAGGACTTAGGAGATGATCCCACCACCCAACAAAGGGGCTTTTAGTAATGCAGACATTACAAACAACTAAAAGTGTCCCTGGATAGATATTAACCATGACACTTACAGTAATGATATCAAGAATAGCCATGTGTACAAAGGTTTATAGGCATTATCAAATTGGTTTGCGAACAAACAACAGGCCCCCGGGGCTCGTGTTATTGTTAGTTTCAGTTCGATTTCAACACCTTCATATTTCTAATAATTTATATAGAAGTACAAGAAGGCAGTTAACTTGTACCTAGTACTAACTACTCCGATCGCCTTTTCGCCGGCTGCTTCGCTTACGTGATATGCAATCGATTGAAACTTTGGGGCAACATATAATTAAGTGTATATGATATACCTTTCGATCACGAGTCACGAAACCGACCAATACTTTGTAGTTATCATACCCCCGCTACGAAGTAGGTATATAGCAGTTAGCGCGTCCGTCCGTCACACTTTTTGTTCCGCTCATAACTCGAATACTATTAGTTCAAATGTCTCGAAACTTGATATATGTTATCACAATGGCCCCTGGAGTGCCTTTTGTATATTTCGATCAGATGCTCTCATTATTGTTTAAGATTTTCGACTTCTTTGCTGTAGAAGTGACTGTTCGAGGAAGTCATTTGTTCCACTCATAACTCCGATACTATTTGTTCAAATGTGATAAAACTTCATATGAGTAATCACTTTGCTCGATAGATGTTATTTTGGTGTGTTTTGGTCACACACCCTCACATTGTCTTTAGATTTTCCACTTTTTTCTTATCACAATTGGCTATTTGAGAGTCAATATTGTTCCAGTTACTAATTACTCAAATCTTATGAAACTTGACATATGTTTTCACTATGATCATTAGATGTACCTCTTTTATATTTCAGTCAGGTGCCCAAATTTTATTTTTGGAATATCGACTTCTTACATTTAGATACAAATGAATCTTTGAGGATATCATGCGTTTCCCTTGATCATAACTTAAACAATAACTAGAAACTTAATCAATGTATAATTGAACAATGAAGATATATCCACAGAGCCATTGCATTTAATCTCAATAGTTTTCGATGGTTAACTTCTTCCTTATGATATAGTCACATTGTAAGGACATTAAGGTTTTCTTTATACAATAGTGACTCTTTAAAAACCATAGTTTCATAAGAGCTTACAATGCTTACTTTCAATCAGGAAGTCTATATCTGCATTTTCATTGACTTTTAAACAAATTGAAACAGTTTTGCAATTTCGTAGGAATCCTAGCTAAGTAAAGTATCTTAGTTTCTATTATCACTTAGGGAAGCGGGGGTATAAAAAGTCAACTTGCTCACTAATTCTCTTGTTTCTGCAAATAAAACGAAAGCAGATGTTCATACTCAAACTATCAATTTCAGCACAAATGACTATTTTGTAATGGGAATTTCGTCAATGACATTAAACAGTGAGGGAGAAACATTTCCATTTAATTGACTACCAAAGAGCAAAATTTACAAGAAATGTACTTATTATTGCTCTAAAGTAAGCGAATGTTTTAAAAATAATTTTAGAGTATTCAAATTCTATTTTCCCTAAACAGTATATACTAAGCAAGGTGAAGGGGATATCTATCTCAAAATATAGGGCAAGTAAACAGTTCATCATTGCTTTCCAAAATAAGTATTAATAAATCCCATATGATTATGTTATTTTGCATTGTGATTGTTTTACAAAACCACAAATCTCCAACTCGTTGCAGATAGTTTTGCGGAATCAAAACCGAATCGCTTGTCTTGGACAGAAAGGTATTTCCCTATCTACTGAGAAGAGCAGGAGATGAGTATGTCGTTTGTTGAGGAGTGGAGAGAAGAAGAAACGGGATATTTCAAGGACAGAGCCTAATCATCAACAAGGATAAACTGGACGACCTCCATGATGATGAACTGAATTTTTGTCTTTGTTGACTCATAAGTGAGGTGAGGAAAACCGATGGCAAACAGTGTCTACCAAGAATCCAGAGGCAGTCAATTTTGCTTTTGCAAATATAATGGAACAACGAAGGCCGAAATCTTAATTTACATGCTCAGAGAGACAAGGAAAACCTTGGAAAACTGCATTAGGGATGCCAGTTCTGATCTTGCTCTTCCACAGAAACAGCGGATGTTATCACCTTTGACTAGGAAGATAAACTTTTGGCATTGGAGTTGATAGGCTCAAAGACCCGTAACAGTCTGCCTGGCACCGTGTTGTATTTGATTTGATTCTATTTTGCTATTCGCAGTGGGGAGGCACTACGAAGTCTAACAATGGACCACCTCATTCTGACACGTACTTCTAACAAGAACATCCTCAGTATACGGAAAGATCAGGGAGGCCTCAAAGATTCCAAAGTGCATACAAAAGTTGTAGTAATCAAAGAAGTCTAGTTTCTATGTCTTGTTCAAGTAGAAGATAAATCTTCGTCCACTCAACGCACAATCTGCATTCTATATACGGCAACAGGTAAAACAAACTGATGGGTGTTGATGTGGCATTGCACCGATTTGACAACATACACTTTCGGAGACCAACAGGAAACTTAGCAAGGCGGCTGGACTTCAGGGTACGTTATATCAGTGATTCTTGAAACTGTTACATTTGGTCAGCATTTAAAAGCAAACCGATGCAAACGTCATTTTTTTGCAGATGAACCTTCCATTGATTAGGAATTGTTTGAGTTTAGGATCGTAAGCGTTCACATATATTAGGATGACATTGTAGTTTTAAGCATATGAAGATTTACTGTTGTTTACAGTGTGCTTTTTAGAGTTTAGAATGTGATTTTACAAAGTGATTGCATCAATTGTTTGTTCTGTAGGCCTCTTCACAAAAAGTACTCCTTTAGGGATGGATACATGTGCCGCTCGACTTTCCAACAATGGCTTGAGCGAGAAGCTAATCTAAAAACAACTGGTTACAAAAGCAACGCTGTCAGAAAGGTTAAACGTGTTAGTCATAAACAAGAAGAAATGATCAACAACATTATTCAGGACGGGTCCAAAAGACAGACATGTATGCCGGCTGCCACAGCTACGAATCAGGTGATGACGGGTCCCACGACAATGCCATTGAATTCATCTTAACCGTCAAAGTACCAAACATGTAAACTGAAATTAAACATGTTATATCGTCGTTTGTTTTTAATTGATATTTGTTGGCACGGCATTGATAACTAATTATAGATTGCCATGACAAAGGTTAAAAGAAGTAGTTCCGGCTGCTTCTCGAGTGTAATTTAACCAAAATTTTGTTTGTTAAACAACGGGTCCACACAAAAGAGGCGTTGTATAAAAAAGTATTTTCTGTACACTTATTGTTATCGGTATAAATGTTTAACCATGATCTGTCATTAATATGCTGATGACTTTCCTGGCAGTTACAGTAGTCTTAGTCTTGATGCAAGGATTGAAAGCGGTGATACTTTTTATTTACAATCTTCTAGACCAAAGGGGCTGATGTGATTGTCTCGACAATCGTTCTTAACATTTAGGGGATTCGGGTTACCCCCTAACCCCCTAACATCATGAAACACTATTTCCTGATGTGTAGAAAACTGACACTGATTGAATAAGAAACATGTTTCCTTTGTTCATACTTTATCTAGTATCTTAAATTAGTATTTGTAGGTAGTTCGATCATACATGTAGTTCTGGCGATAAATGAGTTTGATGGAAAGTATTCGGAAATAAAAATAAAAATATTTTGTGTAACTATTTGCAAGTATACATTCAATTAAATGTTGCTCTGAAGTTCAGAAACGCAGATCATGACACAAAAGTACAAATAGACAAAACGCCAATTATTGGTTTTCACACAATCTCATTGAAACAAATAATTGATTCCCTCTTTTTATATCATGTTGTTCATATACAATCTGACGAAATCCCGTACAGGTCCGTGTCCACCGGATATAAGGTTTCAAACGGTCACTATCGTGCTTTCAAAGTTGTGAAATAGATTAAAGGTCCAAACATCATCGCTATTCTATGTATCGCGGAAAATGCCGATGTTTTCTAAATCAATTTTACTTACATTTTGCAATTGAGAAATTGAAAATTAGAAAATATTTTGAAGTTGCAACCCGTCCTATTGGCCTTACTTCTCTTTCCTCAGTATTTCGACCCCTTCTCCTTATTGATATGTGTGCTCTATAGTAGTAAGGAAATAACTATAAAGTACTTATTGATGGTTATTTCTTTTTTTGGAACAAATTTGAAAATTCATTCACAATCGTTTTTCCCAACTTGTGATTCAGAGAGTCTTTGATATTTATAAGAGTCTACAGGAAAAGATCATTCTCTCCCCAAAAGAGGCCGATCAAGTCATATTGATTTAGCCTCTGTTATATTACGCAGAGTTTTTGGGATAGAATTGGAAATGCCTGATTGGAGGCAACATGTAGTTGTGCAATCAGCGACGCTGTTCTTAAATCATCATTTTGGCTACTGACCTTGTTTGCGGACAGTGGCTGATGCAGGAGCCATGAGTTGATGACTGTTGAGGTTGTGAAACCCTAAACCTCTCATGCCTACTGTCCCAATAATGGGACACGTTTCAAATGCACAAATTACTGTTAAATTCACATTGCAATATAATTCTGAGAGAAACATATTCAGTTTACATAAAAAAACATCATTTAGTAACCATTTTTCACAAAATTGAGTGAAACAAAACATAATTGCAAGCTTGCATTTTTCTGCGCGGCATATTTTTGACAAGAGCATGTGATTTTGATGTGGTGTCAGCCTCAACTGTTGATGTAAGTGGAAGCTACTCCCATTAAGCTCATTTCTAAACATGAATTATATCCCTTTAACCATTTGTCCCATATTCGGAACAATGGTCACTGGTATGTACTTTTAGATGAACTAAAACAAAAGTGTCCCAAAATTAGTTCTGTGGGCAAAATTTAGTTAATTGAACCAAATTTATCTGTCTTATCTTAGACTATAAAAGGACTTTGTTTTGTCCTATGTTTCCAGACCAAAACGTTTGTTACTAACTGCAATTCCTACGTTTTCATCCATTACTTTTTTGTCGATTGCAAAGTTGATGTGGTAACGCACGTGCAACTGAATATTCCAGTAAAAGAGAGTTGCAGGTTTATTGCGACAGGCATTGCTGATAATGACGACAGCTTTATTATGTTTGCAAATATGGGAATTTGGGCCTCATTCACCTTTTAAAAAATGCAATATGACTTTTGCTTTGCAATGCATTTTATAAAGCCTAGTTGGGAAAACTGCAGATGTTGAATACAATGTTCCTGGTTTACGGCACGCTGAACCCCAATGTACGCGCCCTGTATCACTGATACATAATATGATGCCAATTGTTTACCTGATTTAAGCGATACATAATATGATGCCAATTGTTTACCTGATTTAAGTTCTTATAGTCTGTCGATTCTAGTGCTAATGGAGTGTCAAGTTCATCTAATTATTATCCCGACTTACACTATCAGGAATCATTCCTGTATCATTTCCTAAAGAGTTGAATAGCATCTACAAATTAATCATCTGTTGAGGCTTAAGTTCAATTTATTTATTCGTATTTAATTAAACATTGTTTTGAAATAATCGAATGTGACCCCTTTGATGGCAGTTTTAAGTACTGTTTCTGAGTTACATCACCAAACATTTGCAAATTACATCACACACATGATTGTTTAGGATTGTATTATAAAAGTTAAAGCCAAACCTGTACTTTAAATCAACGCACATAACGGTTGAAACTGTTATGTTTCTTTTAAATGTTTAAATGTTTGTCATGTCCTATCTGGGGGCAATATACCGACAGGTTTACTATTTTCTTAGTATAACATGTTTATTTCATTGTAGAAGAGAAAGCATTTTAATGTTTGAATGATTGATATGATTTGACAGCCTAACTATGTCAAACCATAGCGCACGTAAGGATTATCGACATAAACAAAGAAAATAAATCTGTGTAAGGTGATTGAAGTTAAGGTGTTGGCTTAAAGATTTCAATGACATTTCGTTTGTACTTTAAACAAACATCAAAAGGTCACTCAAATCAAACATAACAGACGGAATGGTGCGTTCCCTGATGCGTGATATCAGTAATAAGAGCCAGGAATCTATGTAGGTTCTCAGGTCTGATTAAACGCAAACATACCAATTGACATCTCCTTACCATGGAGTTAGCAACAGCAATTGTTTGATGTTTCTGGGCTGTTTTGCAATCATTTAATGGGGAATATACAAGTGTCGTCATTTAATTCTATCAAGAACTGAAAGCCACATGTTAAGCAATTTGATGATACAAGATCTTCCTTTTTCAATTCTCGAGTATGAGGACAGAGAACTGTGAGAAAACTACATTTAATTGAATAGAGAAACCTATTTCTACTCCTTACTAGCTCGGGTTTGTCGGCTTTCAGTCTTTTCAATCTATGTTTGTTCATTTCAAGACAACACTACCTTTGTATCATTTTTAACGAACGTATGAATTTACATTTTGATATTCTTTCAGATTTTCCAGGATTGAAAACTTGCGAATCGGGTTTTTTCCCTCTTTCATACGTCACAACTTTGTGTTTTCAAGATCGGTACTCGTGCTGTCATATTTGAAAATCAAAAGGTTTACCACACTTTTGTTTTTCAATGATGCTTTTCGTATTTTTCAGCCAAATCACGGCTAATAAGATTGCATGTGGAAACATATTCCAATCACAACCTCTATCTCAGATAAGAAGTATTTCAGTTCTAACTTATTCTATTTTAGTATATCATAAGTCAGAAATACCTGATCTGTCAACGAGCTGTCACAGTTCTTTTCTAATTGGTGTCTACTAAGCTCTTGTGTCAATATATGCATGCTTGTAGTTTCTTATCCTAAGCTTCTTCACAGACATTGTTATCAAATCATTTTGGTATCTGGTATCTTGGTATCGAGGGTAGATATATTTCAGTAATATGACGAAATACGAAAAACCTTGATTGTAATCACTTGACAATTGGGTGTCACTTGAATTTATGAAAAATGATTATTTCGATCAGAAATATCCAATCACAATCAATGACAAAAACTGAAATTGAAAAAGAATTACTTGATACATGCATGTTTGACTATTGTGATTAAAGTTAAAACACTTAACGTGGTAATCCAGGACACAGACAAGCTCATTCCTGTTTCATACGGCTTAACCATTTACATAGTCTTAAGGAGAAAAAAAAGGAGTTGAATTAGCGAATAAGAATTGATACTTAAATTTGTCAGAGAATATGTCTTCATGACGAATTTATATAACTAACTTAAATATAACTTGTTAGCAGCCCCGTCTAAGGGGCGTCTCGGGAACGATTTTGACACTTTCAAGGTCAAAGTTCAAGGTTCAAGGTCACGAGCTAAGTAATCACTCTAAGAAATCCTTGTAAACACGATAACTTGAAAAGTTTTTGTGCTTTGAAGCTTTAACTTGGTATATATCATCCTTGGAAAAGTAAAAAAAATGAAAAGGTTTCGGCTACAATCCGTCAAAGGTCAAGGTCACAGCAAGGTCATGACTTAAGAGAAAATGCTTTATTTTTACTATGAACACTTTTAATCAAAACATGATTGTTATACTCAGTAGTGTTCAATGATTGTGTGACCTTAAAGGTCAAAGGTCAAGGTCATGAGTTATTGCAATGTGCACCTAATTTGGATATAACTTTATCTCATTTAGCTTTTCAGAACTCACTCACTTTCAACGTCAAAGGTCAAGGTCAAAAGTTATAAAATAACTACAAAATTCGTTGTAAACATGATAACTTGAAAAGTTTTGTGCTTGAGAAGTACAAAATTTTCAAAAAGTTTTGGGTACGAACTGTTGAAGGTCAAGGTCAACATATATGGAGAAAATGAATTATTTTAACTTTTAACACGTTAATTCATACATTAATGTTATACTCAATAGAATGTGTTCATTGATTGTGTGACCTTGACTGTCAGGTCACGAGAAAATGCCAAATTTGGTGATGCCTGTAAAAAGCGGAACAGGGTAAGGCGAAACCCCAAGTGTTGGGGCTGCTCTGCTTTTGCGGTGTCCTGCAAACGCTAATCTAGTTTAGTATGTTCTGGACATTCTATGTCTCTGTCCGAATCTGTGGTGTCGGTTACTAAAAGGATAGTTGCTTTTAAAGCATTTGTAGAAACTTAAAGACGAATTCGAAGACCGTTAAATTTTATTTTGTCATTTGTGTGAACAGTCTTTTAACGAGAAGTATACATTTTTATACCCCCGCCTTACAGCGTAAGCGGGGGTATATAGCGTTCATTCTTTCCGTCCGTCCGGACCAAATGTGAGTCCTTCTAAAACCTGCTTTCTATCTCTTACTATGCCTTTCTTTCCGTCTTTTCCCTCATCCTGTCGATCCCTTTCTCTCTGATCTGTCTACTCTCTTTTGGATGGCAACATCCACGTGTTTAATAACTGAAATATTGTTCAAAACACGTTAAACACCAACTCACTCACCCCGTCCGTCCCAAAACTTTGTGCGGAACAGATCTCCAAAACTATGCATGCTAGCCTCATCAAACTTCATACACATGTCAACCATGATCCCTAGTTGTGCCTTTTGAGGGTTAGAACTATTTCTGAATTTTCATTTTTGCGGTTTCCATGGAAAAGTGACTAAAAAGTGACTCTTTGAGGAAGTCGTTTTGTGCGGAGCATATCTCCAAAACTATGCATGCTAGCTTCATCAAACTTCATACACATGTCAACCATGATCCCTAGTTGTGCCTTTTGAGGGTAAGAACTATTTCTGAATTTTCATTTTTGCGGTTTCCATGGAAATTTGACTAAAAAGTGACTCTTTGAGGAAGTCGTTTTGTGCGGAGCAGATCTCCAAAACTATGCATGCTGGCTTCATCAAACTTCATACACATGTCAACCATGATCCCTAGTTGTGCCTTTTGAGGGTTAGACCATCACATTCTTTTAATTTTTGGCGGTTTCCATGGAAACATGACTAAAACAGTGACTCTATGACCAAGTTCTTTGTCCGGAGCATATCTCCCAAACTATTCATGCTAGCTTCACCAAACTTCATACACTTATCAATCATGATCCCTAGTTGTGCCTTTTAAGGGTTAGACCAACAAATTATTTTTATTTTTTTTGCGGTTTTCATGGAAACATGACTGAAACAGTGACTCTTCGACCAAGTCTTTTGTCCAGAGCATATCTCCCAAACTATTCATGCTAGCTTCACCAAACTTCATACACTTATCAATCATGATCCCTTGTTGTGCCTTTTAAGGGTTAGACCAACAACAAAAATATATTTTTTGCGGTTTCCATGGAAACATGACTGAAACAGTGACTCTTCGACCAAGTCTTTTGTCCGGAGCATATCTCCCAAACTATTCATGCTAGCTTCACCAAACTTCATACACTTATCAACCATGATCACTAGATGTGCCATTTGAGGATTAGACCATCACATTTTTTTAATTTTTGGAAACATGACAAAAACAGTGATTCTATGATAAATTACTTTGTCCTGAACATATTTCATGAAATATACATCTCAGCTTCACCAAATTTCCTACATATGTCAATCGTGATTGCTGGATATGCCTTGTGAGAGTTAAACGATATATATGGATTTTCTTCTCTGTGGTTTCTTTGGAAAACATAACTTAAAGTGACACAACAAAAGTTATTTTGTCCTCAGTGCATCTCGTAGAATATTCATGATAGCTACCTCAAATTTGAAACAAAGATCAACCATTATCTCTAGATGTACCCTTTTAATTGTAAAACCTATTAATGAATTCGGTATTTGGGTTTCAGTTGAAAGAAGACTTACACAATGACTTACTGTATACTCAACTATCATACTTTAACCAATACATGTATTAATCAGTTTTACTATTTGAAATTCTTTGAACAAAGTGGGGAGCGGGGGTATGTGAGCTTTGCTCGCTTCTTCACTTGTTTTATTTGCATTATTTAAATAGTTAATGATTCTGATAATCTGTATTTCTCTTTATTAACATGTCAAAAAACACTGACCTACGTGCAAGTGTTAAACAGTCATAACATAACTCATTTTTGTTTGATTATCCTTTTTCCTGATGAGATTGATAAAACATGCACTTTTAGGATCATCATTCTAACGCGTTAAGAGTTTCTGTTTTCCTTTGCGTTCATGTTACCATCCTGATCTTTGAAACTTTGAAAATGGATTGAAGGTTTTGGACCCTATGGCTATTTTGCACGGAGTATCAGAATAAATGTGATTGATAGAAGCTCAATGTAATCGGAGATTTAATATGAGCAAATAACAAAATAATGATGGAGATAAAACTTCTTAACATAAGATTAATGACGCCTTTGTTGAAATTGTTGAAAATAAATATGACATTGATGTCAATGTCAATGTGTTATAATTCCATTCATTTCACTATCCTTCCATACTGTAGCACTTTGTTATGTTTTAAACACGTCTTATCAAACGAGAAAGGAAATCTCGTGTGATTAAAAAAGACATCTGTGATTTAATTTGTGTTCATTTGACACTTAAAGATCAATAATCCTTGAAGAAAAAGAAAAATCCCTTTGAATTCAAATCCTTTGATTCTGCATAACAGTTTTGTCAGTGTATAAGATGATCTGAAATACACGAGGTCGAACTGCAACACCAGGCTTATAACTCTTTCAGATAAAAAAATTTATCTTGTTATCTCTCATAGTTCTAATAATAAGTAAAGATTTGAGAGTAAAGAACTAAAACTTCCCAATTGCAATAACTACCTTTTCAATGACTGAAACTGTTCCAAACAAACGTGTTTTTGTAGTTATTGATATCAATCAACCAATGAGAATGATTACAAAATTGCCAATATATGTAAATCAGAACTCGATAAGAGAGTTTTGTGGGAAGTATTATGAAAAATAATGACTGGAGATGTAAAATTACATGAAAATGAAGAAATTGTGATAACTCTACAGAGGTTAAGATTATGCTCCGAAAACGGACCATTAGTTGTGATGCATACGATAAATATATTCTGCGTTAATCTAAATGCTTAACTGGCTTCATCTAACCGACATGTTCAACAATAATACAAGTCCATGGTGTAGTGAGTGAGTTGGTGTTTAACGTGTTTGAACAATATTTCAGTTATTAAACTCGTAGATGTTGCCATCCAAAAGAGAGTCGATAGATCAGGGAGAAAGGGATCGGTAGGATGAGAGACAAGACGGAAAGAAGGCATAGCAAGAGATTGACAGCAGGTTTTGGAAAGACCAGACATTTTGGCTTCTACCCGTCGACCTGTCCAGTTTGGTGAACCTACCAGGGACATCAAATCTCCAGCTGGCATACCTCTCGGGGTCGCCAAAGCATTCAAACCACCACACCACGATAAGGTAATGAGTCAAGTGGTGGCAGATACATTGTATGTTATTGGAAGCGTTAACACAATGCAGCACGATGTGTACTAAAACGACCTACTACCAACGTGCGTGCACAAATTGATTGATTTGCATACGCGAGGCAATGTTCCACTCTGAGAAAGGCGAGAAAATTGAAAATGACGATGTTTAGAACGTCTTGGGTAAGCATGATACGTACCGTTTAATGAAGTGCAGAGTTCTGATATATGACGTCTGATGTGAACAGTTCAACTCCATTAAACGGTTTGTATCATGCTTACCCAAGACGTTCTAATACACTGATACATGTATATCATGTAACTGGTTGATTTCGATTTAAATGACATCACTGTGACTGACAATAACTCGGATTACAAAGTTAAATGTGATGACTGCTTCAACAATATTAATATACCGCATGAATGTTTTACACACTTCTCAGTCAGTTTTCCCCGTGGAAGTTCCCGGCTGTGAACGAGAGGGTATTATACGCCCAGATACTACCTGTGCAGGAAGGCCTTGTCAACGCTCACAAAGCCCTCCCAGCCAGTCATATTCTGGGCTTTCATAGCCCTCTTATCCTTTCATCTCCTTGTTCAAATATCAATATTATTATATTGAGATGTTAACTTAATGATAGCGTATGAAAAATCTTTCGAAAGAGAACTCCAAAATTAAATATTAATATGGTAATTGTTTTTGCTATAAACCGTCTCGAACTCGAAACCTGATTGCGGCTGCACATTAAACCCAACGGCTATACCACTGCGCCACAACGACTCTGGTCCTCTTTAAAACTACGACTTGAATTATGTAAGCGTGATTTTATGGGTGATTCGTTCCCTTAACGGGACTAGGAAAACTACATAGGGATGAAAATCTATGATATATTTCCGTATATAAGAGAAAGCCCTCGCGAGAGGGCCTTCAAATATCACACCTACAAACAAAGAGCCTGTTCAAGGGTGTTGAAACTAACGATAAACGAATCCCAAAAAGAAAAAACTGCACTTGTATTAATGGCAGAAATAGGAATCCCAAAACCCCGAAATAATCTGTGGGCTGTGAGATGTCTAGTATTTTGAGAGACATAGGCAAATTTGAAATGGCAAACCTGTGTTGACATTAGATTATCCAAATCTGAACAAAATGATTATTTCGAATAAAACTCTTAATACGTGGTTCAGGGAGGAATACCACGTCAACACCTTTAATGAACTGATCGCGTCCATACTATTTAGACAAAATGAAAAAGTTTCCATAAATGGCACGTTTTCAAACTTAAACAATAAACATATTTAGTTGAGCAATCCCTGATGAATGTTTTGACGCATAAACGGCCATCTACAATGTCTTCTACATGTTAAGATAATGCACTTTAAACGAAACTTATGTTTTAAGATTTCTGAAGCAGGTAGTAGCTAAATTTTGAAAAAATACCCCTTACTTCTACCCAATGAAATGAGACATTATACACCAATATTGTGTAAGAGGAGCCATTAAACAAATTGTTGTTTTGGGAATATATTTTGATTTGATCAGTTGTAAAAAGATGTTGTCTATACATGAACGAACTTTACTCCTTCGGTATTTATGTCAATCACAATATACTAGTATAGAGGTTGTTGTAGTGAAGGTCGTTGATATCAGAGAAAATCCCTAACGATTTGGCTTGGAAATTCAAACAACTCACACTTCCTATCATTCTCTCCCCGCAGAGGCAGAACATGATTTCCGGCAGAAAATACGAAAGCCTACAGGGCTCAGAATGGATTCTTTTTTCTGATTATTACCCCTTTTGGGAAACATCACTTTGTAACATGTATTGTGACATTTCTCCACACTTTCGCGATCAGTGCTTAAATGATTTTTCAAATATTGGACCCCATCCAACTTTACAGGCTTGTCCTAACGTTAATTCTGACTTGATTAAAATGAAACTTTATACACATTGTGAAAAAATGACACTCTTAGAAGTTAAAGCAAAATGAAATTTCTATATGGGTTTGTGTTTATTTTATGTCGATGTAAACACGCGGTAGCGTTTCTTTTGGACACTAGTTTATTTATAAGTGGAATTTACGAGTTAAAAGTGGTAATAACCTATAACCAAAAATATGGTAATTACCAGTTTCAAAAGTGGTAATTACGAGAAAAAAGTGGTAATTACCATTTTAAAAGTTAAAAGAGAATTTCAAAAATCCATTCTGAGCCCTGTAGGCTTTCGTAGAAAAAACTTTCTTTTTCTTTATCAAATGACAAGGCTTCTCGCATGGAAAGGGTGGTTCATATCACAATGCCTTTGCCTTGTTTCAGTAGCCAAAATGATGATTTAAGAACAGCGTCGATTGCACAACTAATTTAGATTGCCTCCAAGAAGGCAATCCCATTCTATCCCACAAACTCGGCGTATCATAACAGAGGCTAAATCAACATGACTTGATCTGCCTCTGTGGGGAGAGAATGACTTCCTATGCGGTGACGCTACTGTCCAACAAAGGGCGGTTTATTTTTGTAGACAGTGTTTGATTATGATTAAAAAAATCAATATAGGTTAATCTGAAAACAAGGAAGGTGGTCGTCAGGACAAAAGATTAAAGAACAATAAAATAAGGAAAAAAGCAACTTTATTTAGACGAATGTTTATTTCCTTTTTTAGTTTTTGTTGCTGTTTGAAATTAATTTTACTGGTTGAACCGTTAGTTGACAAACTCGTTGTGATCCAATTCGCATATGCATAGGTGTTTCAACTCATGCACACCTCAAACTCTGTTGGAAACCTAAACATAATGCTGAGATTTCATATTGTCATTTTCGCTTCAAGAAAGACAGAGGTCTTCCTGGTTTCTGAATGATGCTGCAAGTCCTACTCCAGGCATTAAGCCGTGATTAGAGTTAGTTTAAAAACTGCGTATAACTTCTTATGTCTTCGCAAATAACAAAAATTAATTTTATGACTTTATGTCGTGTGTTGAAGTGAAGTTCCATTAACTAATTCCAAAGGGATATGTCTTCTCTGAAAAGAAAAATTATATGTATTTTAGATAAAAAAAGTGTCATATTTCTATAAAATATAATGTTTATCATAATTTATTACCAATTAAAGAATTTATTGACAACAACACTTGTTTTGTTAGATTTGATAACATTGTTGTTGTTTAATTTAAAACCATATGAATTTTAGATTACATGTCATAATATGTGCAGTAAGATTTTCCGATATTTACACATTAATTGTATTTCGAATGATAGCATTGAAAAGTTCAGTTCATCAAACAGTTTTCATTAACTAAAAGGTATGAGTTAACTTTAAATTTTGAAATACAATAATGGTCAAATCAAGCATACACGCACTACTGTTTTGAATGTTTCTTTCAACGTTTGACAAGAGATTTGTTTATATTTCTATATAAACGTTTACCAAAGTTTTGTCTTACCGTGATCACATGGCTATTTCAATATTCTTTTACCAAATCAAAGCTAAGATGATTGCATGTTGAGATATATTCCAATTACAACATCTATCGAAGATAAGAAGTATTCCGGTTCTTTCTCATTCTAGGCGGGTATGTCTTTTATCAGAATTGCCTGATATGTCAAGATGCTGTCACAGTTCTTATCAACTTATTGTACTCTAAATACTTGTTTCAGCATTGGTCCATTTCAGCTAAGAATCTACACAGACATTGTCATCTTGTCCTGTTGGTTCCCAGTTATTATCTTAAGGCTGTAAAACTTCAACTATAAAATTAAGTCACAAGAGAAACTACAATCATCGACTTACGTAATTGAAACCACCTCAACTGAATCTAAAGTGACAAATGAGAACAATATATATATATATAGATAGCAATATATGGGTATTTTGATATCACATACTGATACTGGTCGAGGGCTTATACAGAATGTGATATGAACATACCCTATTATACTATTTACATCATATGTACTTACCGAACAAACAACAAAAATTGTACCATTTTAAAATTTACTTTAATTCATAACATTGACATGTGGCTGAATTTATCCGTTTGGCTTACCACACACATACCGATAATCATTAAGCTCCCGAGCCTACGCCTCTTGCGACTTTTTAGTTCATTTTCTCTCTGGTTGTAAAACTGAGAAATCTTATCCGCAAGCGACTGCAGCGTTTATTTGCCATGTCGGCCACGTTCTAACGTCAGATGTACGAAGGGAGACAACTGTAAATACCGCGCGACTGCGATCTACTTTTTGGCGTTCATTGCCTTGGAATCCAGACTCAAGTTCCTTAACGACTGGCTAATACAGGTGTTTGCCCTCGACGACGCGCTGATACGGGGTGCTTGACGAAGGGTGCATCGTGCATTCAAAATCTCGGTATTTATAAGCAAGTATATTATAAACAACCTTATCTAATAAGTGTCGGATGTATATTTAAATATAATTGGGATATGAAAAAAGTAAAATAACCAAAGCAAAGTTATGAGCAAACATCAAACAATCTTTAGAGTATAACATCTCTATAACAGGAAAAATGAAGATTTAGCAGGTTTAAACGAAACTCCTTGTGCTTAACATCATTTGATTGGATTTGCGTTCACTTTATACATGAGATCAATAATAAGGGAAGACAACCTTAAAAACCTGTTTGAACTAAATCGCTTTTTTTCGGTTGACTGTGGATGTAACAGATAAGTTGAAATGCCCGAGGTGCAGATGCAACTTCAAACAGATTGTTGTCAGTGATAACAAAATTAAGATGCACAAAACCTTATTAAAGTGAGGTTTAAAAGACAGTATATACCTCAGTTTGATAACAAAAGTTTCACTATTTTGCCATTATATTAATTCCCTCCCCACAAAGGCAGTTCATGAAATGTTGAACGAGCCTTTGTTCTTATTTCATGGCTTACTCTGCCTCTGTGAGGAGAGAAAGTATAATGCTCTGAAAGCGAAATTACAGGCGTTTCGTCATCAATCAAATAATACCTCCAAGAGGTTTTTGCTCCAAGAGGTTTTTTCTTAAAGTAATGATCCACCACTGGACTCATTACCTTATCGTGGTGTGGTGGTTTGTGTGCTTCGACGACCCCGAGAGCTATGCCAGCTGGAGCTTACATGCTCCTGGTAGGGTCACCCAAGCTGGACAGGTCGACGGGTAGAAGCCAGACCAAATTTGAGTCCTTCTAAAACCTGCTTCCTATCTCTTACTATGCCTTTCTTTCCGTCTTTTCCCTCAACCTGTCGATCCCTTTCTCCCTGATCTGTCTACTCTCTTTTGGATGGCAACATCCACGTGTTGAATAACTGAAATATTGTTCAAAACACGTTAAACACCATCTCACTCACTCACTTAAAGTAATGATAAAAATAATAAATAATGCACACTTTTATGGCGCCTTTTTCACGTTCTTAAACATGCTTAAAGTGTTACATTATTACACTAAAGGAGTGTACTGAATGACCTTATTTTCTCGAGAAAAACAACTCTTCTTTCAACACCATTTTCATTGATTATTTTCTATGAGGAATTTGAAAAAAACAATTCCCAATTTTGCAAACCTTTTAAACATTATGGACACAGAAAACATTTTAACGTGTCTTTAGCGATAAAGGCAACTGTTATACTAATATTCTAGTGAAGAGATTGGTAAATCAAAATAGTTCAAAACAATGTCCTTTCAGAATTCAAACCTTTGTTCATTGACAGTAAGCGAATTTTATGACCATTCTTTTCATATATATTGCAAATTATGTTCTTATTGATAATATAGTATAAAGAACGTACTCATTTGAAGTACACTGCAATAGTTATGTAAAACATACATTGTGTTTCAGACAAAATTCAGCTTCCATTTGTTTTATGAACCTTTTTTTCAATAAAGCATTTATGTAAAATGAAAGTGTATCATAATTTAGTATGAATATCGGTCACTATGATAGACTTGTGTAGTGGAGGTGACCCAAAGCAGATTAAAGTAAAACTGTTTCTTTGTACTGGGTTCTTATCCCTTAGCCAATCCATTATGATTTTGTATAACTAAACAACTGAAAGTTCTTATTTAATGGTACTTCTGTCCAACAAAGGGGCTTTTAGTAATGACGACATCACACTCAACAGCGTATCATTTGATGAATATTAACCAGGATACTTTCAATATAATAGTAATAGTGATGCCAGTACAATATACATTAGCAAATTGGTTGCAAACAAACAACCCCTGGAATCAGTCTCTATTATTGACTACATTTTTTAAAGTGATATTCAGGTAATTAATTAATTTGAGTTTTCTATGAATAATTGCAAATTTGTATTTCGACCAATGT
Source organism: Steromphala cineraria (assembly GCA_916613615.1). Lineage (NCBI taxonomy): Eukaryota > Metazoa > Mollusca > Gastropoda > Trochida > Trochidae > Steromphala > Steromphala cineraria. Next base: position 58,612,432 of record OU744729.1, read on the forward strand.
ATTTATTATCTGAATCGTTTTATGTTTTTCAGGAGAAGCATTTAAATAGGCATTTGACGCCTGTTTGCTTATCTGAATGTTGTGTATTTTGTATATGTTTTATGGAAATAAAATACTGTTTAAATCATATTCAGGGACACTAAGAAAGGTAATAACTAATAGTAAATAAGACTAGTACTGTGAGCGTACAAAGTAAGACGACATTATTGTTGATGGTGTTAAAAGTACATAATGAAAAGTAAAAAATATTTTTGATCATTACGTGTAGTTTGTACAACAGAGTGCAAATCAAAAAGACTTTCTCATTCAACGAATTCATTTTTGATAACGATTGAAAATACCAGTTAGAGCACTAGTTAACGCAAAACATCAATGGTTGCAATATCCATTATCCATAGATGCATACCAACCAATGACCTTATATCAAAGATGAAACTGATCGAAAGCAATGTTAGTACATTCTGTCAAAACAGAATGGAAACCATAACGCAAATATGTTTTAATATGTCTTATATTTAAAAAATGTTGAATTTTGATATAATAAATAAATGTAACTCAAAACTAGAATGTAATGCAACACCATTTGTCAAATTTTGGTGTTCATGCCAGATGCTGTTTAGCTAATGTTGTTTTTATGTCTTAATATATCTTAATGTTTAATATCTCTATATTGACGTGCTGAAAAGAAGTAAAGTAAAATTTCGCTAGCTCTCTGACTATGGCAGAAATTCTAAAATGACTAATTGTGAGTTGAAAAGGATAAAATTGTATCTTCACACATTGAATCGTGAATTACCAACATCTTCAGTAAAACATAACGGGCATGTTCACATGACTGTAGGCTGAATTGAATTTAATATGTAGGGCAAGTAGTGAAATGGCGTTGTCTTCTTCAAGTGTTGATTTTAGACAGCCATGCCCGGATCTCATTGCTAACAAACCGATTGATTGAACTTCGTATTACCTCTTTAATTTTTCTCATAAATGTGAAAAACGCTAAAACATATGATTAACCGTAAAACTATAGATATGTTTATACACTAAGTTAATTACTATCGTTAATGACAAACTTTAGAAAGATCTTTTCCCAAACAGTGACCTCTTGATTGGCGTTATGTTACCATCACTCATCATACATTAGTAGGAGATAAGGTTAAGGTTCGGGCGATCATTTACCAATTTATCATAATAACATATCTTAATTTCTCAAATTATTGATAATAACTATCGTTTATGACACACGTAAGAGTAAAGTTGTAGACGGGTTTGTTATGTCAACCGGATCTTTATAGTTACTTGTTCATGTTATTTGTTATGTATGGACATTACTGTTTGTAACATGATATGATCAGCAGCACTTGTCAGGCGATTCTACACAAGTGCCATTCAGATGGTTGATATAGTCATACCATTATGATTGGATTACAGAGTGCCATGTTAAACCTTCAGGAATGACTGACGACTTGTTGTGTCTGAATGATGCTGCATATCCTATTAAGGATCACTCAATTAATCATTTAACCAAAAATAACCGAAAGTTTGAGAACCACGAGTTTTTCTCTTATCATTTTCGCAATCAACGATAGCTTTATTTTTGAAGTGCATTTAATATGATATTCTAATCCCCATTCTTTAGTCTTTCAGGTTGACTTTCTCTTCGCAATTGGTTAGTTAGTTTATGTGTTTTCCATTGGGGTGTTCATATATCCCATTTTGATGGTTAAGTAAGGTAATACTCTGAAAGATAATTTTTACCATAAAGAAATTGTTTTTAGATAAAAAATACATTGCTGTTCTTTACTATGGCCTTTGAACGCAACTTTATTAACACTTAATCAAGACAGTTTTAGGAATTCTTCAAAAGTTCAAAATGAAGATTGAATCATTTGTTAGTTTTTCTAAAAACGACTTATATACATACATAAAGCTTAGTTGGGGTTCTTGAAAATAATGCTAATATATACCATTAGGACTATACATGTGCATCGAAACCTTCTTTTGTTTACGCATTACCTCATTTTGTTGTCTTGCAATTTGTGACAAGTGTAAAAGAAAGTCACCAAGCACGTTTTCTGAAGGCATTCATGAAATGGTGTGAGATATAATCATCGATGTAACTGGTATATTAACCCTTATCCAATCAAGCGGGCCTTTCAGGCTCGAAAGGGACTTTGCGTTAAAATGAATTTTTTTTTAAAACTATCAAGATATGATATCAAAATGCATAATGTTGTAACAGCTTGACAATTCATTTAAGGTACAACAGGGTAAACGTTTCGAAAATTCAATAGTTAATTTTTTGATCAGTAAAATCAATGTTCAATATCGCAGATATTGTCAATGCAAATGCGTTTACAATTGCTGTAGTTTCTTTACAATAAGTTTGGAACATTATCATGTTTCTTATAGCTAAAATATAAATACTTGTTTTACTGATTACCTGATTCTCAAATGTTGAAACATGTTTTGTCATTAAACTTATTGAGGTTATTCAATTGATTTACGTTCATGTAATAAATCAAAATTGAAGTATATTTGAGCTAATATGGGCAAGTATGTTGACACTTTGGGATGCTTCGCATTCTAAGTGACAAATCAAGATACCCTTAATCACAGGATAACAAACTCAAACAAGCGCTATATAGCGTAATCAAAAAGGAATAAAATTTTACCGGACTTTTTTGTGTCTATATCCTTATTGTTAGGACATTTTTTGTTTTTATTTATTCCAACAATCAAGATTAAGCTAAAACAATATTTTTCTGTTCTAACCAATTTAGGCATGCTGGTAGACTTTTATTAGAAGATACAAAAAGCCTTTTGTTTAATCGGTCGACAAATGAAGGCCAAGTTCGACACAAGGTTCGAAAATTGATGTATTTTTTTTCTAAATGGTTCATATAAAAAAGACCACAGAAGTTAAAATTGGCAAATTCTTAGCGTATATGTAACGGGCGTATAAACATGATGGAAATCAGATTAATTAGTAACGTGACTTTTTTGCCAAACAAATTATCAAATGTAGCACGTCTGGTTATTTTTCGGTTTATTCATCGGTGTATCGTGTGTATTCTTAATCAATCGAGGAATTTGTAAGATTTTAGGGGTTGAATCATCGTAAGTTTAACTTATAGGCACGACTTTTTCCCCTATACTATTTTAGCCAAACTGACATTTTCCAAACGGAATTCCTGGCATAATTTTCTTGAAATTGGTCAAAACTATATCTGTCGTCAGCAACTTATTTTGGTTTACAGTTTGTCTCGTTCTTTGACACAAAAGAACATTGCCAACTGTGCTTCCAAAAAACTGTTTACTGAAAGTGTTCGCTCATTAAAACCTTAGAAATAACTTGACTTGAGGGAAATGATCAAAAAAACAAAATCCTGAGAAAACAAACTTTTTTGTTTGAATAGAAGTACTTATCAAAAGATTCTCCGATAAACAGTAATTGACATACTTCAGACGGGGAAAATATCAGGAATCAGAAAACAAGAAATAAATACACAAAGCAACAATAACAGGATTCGGCCCTACATGTATATGTGTGTGTATATGACAATAGGGGATTGAGCATGATATAGAGTTAAAGTTACCTTCATAGAGGAATACTTACTACTTTTAGAAAAAGAGTTTAAGTACACACAAAAGTCTCAAAAACATCTTGTGGGAATATAGCGTTTTCAAAGGTTCCTTTTAAAGCTCCAGAAGCAGGTGGGCTTTGACATAGAAATGATGGGTTGAACTTGTTTGTTATTGCTTCAATTTTTCTCTGCCCCAGTTTTTTCTTTTATTCCCTTACTATATTAATTTGTAAGACATTCCTGAAGACATCAAGCAGTTATATATGAACTAAAGTTTTCAAGTTATGTTCCGTTAAAAAAAGCTCTATGACAAAAGTTGCTACACTTCAGTTGTCGAACTAGCAATCTAAATAAATTTAGATCGACAGTACAATGTTTGTTAATACTGTCGATCTAACATTGACCAGTATGGGAGGTCGTCCCGATAACCTTTCGTAGGCAAATAAGGAAACAGCGTTTCGATCAATCAAATTCGTCGTCACAAACATTTCCTATATCGCACATTCATCGTGTGAACGGAAGAAACGAACATGCATGCTATCTTTTGTTCGGTTCTCAATTACTGCGTGTCGAATGATGCATTCTCATACAAAATCGAGTTTGAGATGATTAAGTTTCGGCAGAATGAAATTGTCTTGGTTTTATGATAAGAAATATTCCCTCTTTTGCTTAATCATTTGCATAGAAATAAAAGAAATAAGTACAGACAAGTTTTTGATTATAGATGTAACTTTTTGTAAGGATCTGCATTCAACAGACTCAACCCTTTAAATTATCATTCCCCACGTACGTATCTGTGCGATGTGCAATCAGTATTTCTCATATATACTATACGCTTTACTTATTGAAAATAAATAATCATAATCTAGAAATACATACAAGCAATCAGATAATTCGTCGAGATATTTGCTCGGCGCGTTTCGAATTAAGATAGACTACATACAGCATCAATTTCGAAAAAAAGTGCGATTGGGCGATTGAGCTTCAAGCGAGTTTTTCTAATTTGCCCAGTGCGTATTGTCGGAGTTCGCCTGGACGGCCCGCCTTATCTTAGATCAACAGTATGATAGTAAAATATAAAAATCCTCATGATCTTAATTTATTTAAATTATCGAATTAAATTACAATCCATGTCCAAAACGTAGCTATGTACCGTGCAATCTAGGAATGATCACAATCTGCAGATTGTGATATACCCCAGATGGTTCGTAACAGCTACACTATACGAGAATTTAAGCTCTTAGTTTCCTCAGAGGTTTTTATTCCCAAAGATGCGCGGGGGTCAGCAATAACATGACCCTTAATAGATGTACATGTTCATGATACATGTATATGATAAAGATGCAAATTATCAACCTAGATCACCAATAACCTTTTAAGCTATACCATTACAATAAAGAGGGGTCCATTAACATCTCGACCGACTATGTTCTCCTATTAGTTCTGATCGATCTACTTCATCGCAACGCCCATGAAAGACGTACAGTTATAGATAAAATGATGATTATTGGCACTGTAACGTAAGCGAATCCTGTTATCAATATCATGATGGGACATAATGGAAAGTTTATAATTAGCAGGGAGTGGGTCGCTATTGCTGATGCTCGGTTAAGAGAACCCAAGATTTATTTAGGGACTGGTTAAAGCCTTCAGATTGAAGGCAATTGATACAGACCAGCTTATTGTTATCATTAAATGATATTAATATGCTGAAATCGACGTTTTTAGGAAATTGAAATAAAACCCTGAATAGTCAATTTCACGAATGTTTTTACATATCATATCCCCTACTTGAATTGACGAAAAGCATTCCGTTAGTATATATTTACTACAATTTGATATACAGACAGATAGTTTTATTCAGTAAAGAGACCATCAGCCCATAATACAGGCAATTTACAGTGAACGTTTGGGTGCGCCCAGTAGTATATGCAGATTATTATGTGTATGAGTTCGAAACGAAACTCTTTCTAAACACGTGATGGTTTTAAGTTTGTCTGTTTCTTTAAAATGTTTCAGGGGGTTGTTGCACCAAAAGACTTAACACTAAGTTTAACCTTAGTACTATCCTTTCCCATTACACTGAGGCTACCCTAGTGACTTTAAAAGATCACCTTGGTGTTTGTTCAATCATTAAGGACTATGATGTGTGGATGGAAACAAATAAGATATTAACCGACTGCTTTTAACTGTATATCTGATCTTGTTTATCAATCATTACAAAATGTAACACACATTGCTAAGTTTAAGTTGTTAACAATAAATATTGACATTAATTCATATATATTTCTCTCAACAACTGCAATGTTATGTATGAATCATTATATATACAAACTGAGTGTGTTTCCGAATCATTGATATCATATATCGGAATAAAAGTTTAATTATGGAGCCTTTGCCGAGTTATCTCTTTATCATATAATGTCATTGTGTTATTTTGTCATTAATGAATTTTCAGAAAGAAGACTTTTAACGCATATCTGGTCTTTCAAGTAATTGCCTTTGCAATACACAAAGGTGAAGGTCACAGTGCCGGCAATATACAGTTGTGAAATGCCTTGAAATAGGTAAAAAAATATTTTTATAAAGTGACATACGCCTCTCTCGAAAATCTATCAACAATTCATGTCTGATATCCAGTACAGGGGAAAACATTTAGTAAATTCAAGGTTTTCTTATAACACCAAATATGCATGGATCACTGACCAACGTCGTTACAACAAGGGGAGGTAAATCTATCTGCATTTCTAAAAGATGCGTTTCCATGGTTGTTCCGCAAGTATGGTTGCCGTATCATTCAACTAAATAACGTGTGTTTGCGAAGGTAGGGTTGTTGCCTTTCTTATTTGAATATTTGATAACGTGTACCATCACCTTTAAAACGCTCATTGATTGTTTTATAGATACATGTAGGTGGGTCACAGTATGCCAAATTCAATTTACGCATGGAAATTGGTACGATTTTCGACCTTTAGTACGATGATACGTTTCAATACTTGATTTTGAAATGAAGGCAATGTGATATATCCCAATACCTTACCTTATTTAATTAAGGTGCAGATTATGTACTTCAATGGAAGTGAAATCGACCAACGATCGAATTTGTATCCTTATAGTATAAGATCAATAACGGGTTTCAGCGCATTGATCATGGCCTGATGTTTCATATTCAGTACAGCCAATGTAACCTCATAATAACAAATGCATCTACTTTCACTTCTGTCTACTGTGATCTGTTTTCAATTGTTGAGCTCAAGAAACCATATTTCGGTTGAACCGAAACTAATCATCAAAAGGACAATTATATAGCAAGGTCTTCAGACAGGAAACTCATTTCCCGAGAACTGATACCTGTAATTACCTGTAGGATATCTTCATATAGAATTGGATTAAGTGCAGACATATCAACTGACATAGCTTACCTTAGGAATCATAGAAGCCCTTTCAGGATGATTGAAGTGCAATCTTTTATTTATCAAATTGGAATAGATTTATCTGATACCGATGGGGACACTCGTTTTCACGACAGCAAAATAAAATATATAGTAGCTATTATTACATACGTGTTCTGAATATCTTCATGAGATAATTTTGGGTATTTGAAACAAGTGTTGTGTAACCAGTTGAAAGTTATTGAACGAGTACTAGTGTTGTGTAACCAAATAAAGAATCTCACCCAAGTGTCTTCTGATATCAAATATATCAACACAAGTTGAGGATAGTTTACTTTTATCAACGAGTGTTGATATATTTGATATCAGAAGACACGAGGGTGAGATTCTATTTATCATCCAATATCATTTTCATCACATAAGCATGAACAAATTACATTTTTGAACACTGCATAGCCCTAAAACTGCTAAACCAGTGATGTCATAGCATTGTGACGTCATCGTGGTAATGACGTCATATCATTGTAGCGTCGTTGTGTTTATGACGTCATAGCATCGTGACGTCATTTCTGTTGATGTAAAACGTTTGTGATGTCATGTATTTTCTGATCACAGGGCATTGTTCAAAATCTACTGTCAAAGCGATATCTCCTAGGAGATATCGCTTGATCTTCCACAAGCGATATCTCCTGTGAAACACAGTTTTGGATGATAAAGCAGGTTATTCAACGATAGTGACGTCTTAATGCCGTACTACTTTTGCAATCAACTGATCGGTTGCAACCGAACCCCCGACGCTTCAAATTTTTAACTCGTCATATTTTTTTCCATTTTCGTATTTCCCCTAAAAATAAAATTGCAACACATCAAAAATATATGTGCAAAATTATCAAAGCATTATTCGCGTTCCGATCTCGGCTATTTCATCAATAAATTGAAAAAATATCTTGCCTTAATTTAGTTTGGAAAGAGTTATCTCCCTTTTGTCAACGGACGTGTTTTGTCAACACGGAGCTTTGTCGCTTTTGAAAGTTCGAGTGAAAGTCGATAGTTTAGAAACGATTGTGATAAGTTGCAGTTTCATTTATAATACCAACACCGCTTTACATAATTAAGCAAAATACTGAATTATCCGAACTCGTCTAGAAACGTTCAGCAAGGACGGATGAACCGTTCAAAATCAATGTCACTGTCGTCAAGCTCTGCGATCTCTCTACTGCTACAGTACCGACAACAGCATCGTTTTTTATTGTTAAAGTATTTGCTAATATTTTGGTTTTGGATAACTCTAAACTGTACACAAATGATTGTTTAAAAGTAGTATTTTAATTAGAGATGAAGATCAAGCTAACGGAAAACGGGACTGTGATTTTGCTTTTGCAAACACAGATCGAGACCCTGTACCACACCAGTATATCATTCCGCGCATTGTTTGATCGTTGTTGCAAAGAAATAGAATTTCCCTTTTGTATGTAATAAATAGATCACAAAACTCGCTCGTGAATAAATCAAAACATTTGAAAATATCTCGTTGAAATATTTTCGATATTCAACACTCACTCGTTTTGTAATCTCTCTATATATTTATATAATAACAGCGCTGTCTGATGTTCAACTTGTTTAATTATGATGATCTTAAGTTTCGCGTTTTCTGTTTGGAAACCAAATTTAATTAAATAAAAGTATGTTAATGGAGACCACCTAAAACCGCAAAGTACCATTACCCTTCTTAGGATTGTCATCTTTGACTCCTTTAAATCTTTATTTGTTCATCTCAAAATAGAAGTTAAAATCAAGAGTCACAAAGAGCGCATGCACCGTTATTTTCAATGTACTTTCAATTCTGATGTGATTTGGATCTTGCGAAGCAAATGTTTTATTCTGGAACTGTCACCTGTTCTTATATCCTTGAACCTTTACAGAAGAAGAGCTGAAATGATATTAGTGTGGATTTAAATTACATTTACATGGTAAAGCCTTGTTCTCTCGCTCCATTATTTTTCAGCAATGGAGAGTCGTATTTTACGTCAACTGTTTAACCTAAATTTCCTTTTCTAAACATTTTAAGGTATGTTGTTGAATAAACAGAAATTGAATGTAATACAAGTCGGTTAATGTCTTTGTTAGTCTCCATTCCTTGCAAACAATGAGCTTCTTGAAGGAATAGGGAGTTACTCGGACATTATCCTATAACATACTTTCAATATATATGGGCCATGCACACAAATAAACGATTTCTGTAGCGCAACTTCCCATATGTTTTCTGTATATTAATATGAAAATAAAATAGAATACCATAGGTAATAAAGACATTATAATAGAAGAAATTATCATATGAATTCTGTTAAGCCCGTGTAATACACAAATTCACACTCGTTTCGTAAACCTAGCCTCAACAAGAAGACATGGTCATCAACATCCCCCGCCAAATAAGGCTTTCATTAAAGCTCCCAATATTTTCATATATTGACCGTTACTCTGTAGTGATAGTTGCATTTACTTCATTTTTTTTTTACTTCATAAAGGTTTTGATACGGCAAATTTGGTTATCCTATCTTAAATAGTTTTTTGAAGAAAAATAGTCCCATTTGATGACACCCCCGAACAGAGTCCCAAAAAATGTAACAAGGGCAATAACTCTGTAAAATCAATGTATAATTGTGCGGTCTGATTTTCAAACACCATAAAGGTATTGATACAATGAAGACACACAGCAAGTCTGGTAAACCTATCTTAAATAGTTTCTGAAAACAATTGTCCCCTTTGACGACACCCTCTTACAGAGTAAAAAACACGGAACATGGGCAATAACTCTGTAAAAAATAATTGTGCGGTTCGGATTCGGAAAAAAATGTCCCCTTTAACGACACCCTGTAACAGAACCCAAAGACACGAAACAATAACTGTACAAAATAATTTTGCGGTTCTGATTTTCAAACTCCATCAAGGTATTGATACCCTGAAGACACACATCAAATTTGATTATCCTATCTTAAATAGTTTCTGAGAAAAGCTCTCCACATTAACTTGGACGGACGGACGTACGGATGGACGCACAGACGAAACTTAAACCTATATCCCCCTTCCACTTCGTGGCGGGGGGGGGGGGGGGGGGGGGGGGGGGGGTTATATTACTCGCTTCACTCCTGATATTGAGTCTAGCAAGTAGTAGTAGCGAGTCGCGAAAAGAAGTTCCTACCTTGACTTTTGAAATTTGCATCGGTATCCGTATACGAGCCAACGGATACCGAAAATATCAGTTGGTTATATTATGCCGAGAACACTTTCCATTGTATGATAAATCGTTTTGATCGGTTATACATAAAAATGTTTGTAATCAATATCCTTGGTACAATCTTTTAAAATTTTAAGTATTTAAATAAAAGAACCAGCATGACAATCGCGAGGAAGATGGTAGCAAGAGCAAAACATTGTCCTCTTGAAGTGAATTAGTTTATATTCCTGCAAACCTAGATGCGCTTTATTCTATTTGATGCCGTTGCATCCTATTGTCAATGGAAACATTTATCAATGCAAGGCAATTGTTGAAAAGGTTATATCAAATTTTAACTCAAAGGTTGCACTTTTTGTCTGAAAATGTACCACTTTTCTTAGCTTTCATTACATTGTCCTACCAAACTCTCACCGCAAAGTCGTAATGTCCACATGAAATTCCTTTCTGCCACATCGTCTCAAGTTCTAAATGCGGACATTAGTGTAGAATTAGTGAAGAATTTTGTCTTGCATTTACTGTCACATTCTCTCCCCACAGAGGCAGATCAAGTCATGTTGATTTAGCCTCTGTTCTATTACGACGAAATCCGTGGGTTCCGGCAGAGATGTCCTGGATCTATTCTAAAATGAGTTAGCGTAGACGGTACACAATCAAAGTTATCCTTCTTAACTACACTTTAATTTTCAATCCCAAAATACTTTTAAAAAGCTTGATCATTCTATTAATATTTAAATGGAGACACGGAACGTTTTTATACCCAACGAAACTAAATGCTCGCCATAATTAAAAGGGTTGAAGGTTACCCAAGCTTATCAATTTCTTCAGCGAGACATGGGGCACTTTTGACCAGCCTTCAAAGCTGCGGCAAACATCATTAGACTTTTCATTATTGCTTAGGTAATTGCATTGCGCTATTGGCGCCAAGAATCTCGACATGCTACTGTTTTAATACAACAATTTGATAATAGTTCCTCAGGCAACTCCGTGCTTCTTTTCGAAATTTTAGGTGCTAAAAGCTTTAATAAAAAAGCTCAAAACAAAGGCTTCACAGCTTTTTTCATGGACTATAACAAGTCATGGCTTCATAGCACAAACACTTTTCAAGTTTTGTAGCGATTTATTCCTGGTGACCTTGACCTTTGACCTTGACAGTGAACATGTTAAAATGGTTCCCCGATGTATGAGCAGTAAGCTATGATATTTAAGAGAGTTCTTGGAAGCTTAGTGGAAACAATTTATAGCCAGAAATACAACTGCGGCTGCAGCGGAAACTGCACAAACACAGTATATTTCTGAATCAGGTTATAGAATTCCAACAAAACTTTAATGTTATTATTGTTCATCTTCGTAATTATACATTGATAACGACCATGAGCACTATACTATTTTATCTGTCAAGAGTCGGTATATACTTCTTATGTACTTATCAAAACACGCTCACAACCTTTTTCACAACTCATGATTAATAGTTGGATTGTTGCTAGTCTACTTACAGAAAAACATGTTCGTCAAGGGAAAAGGGCCCAGATGATGAAAAAGGAGTCTGCGAGATTAAGGTGGCTTATCTGCAACTTCATCATGAGTTGGATGAAAAGGTATGTTAAATTCCAAAATAATAAACTGATATGAGTATGTGTCATGTTTAGGCGAAGTTGCTAAAAAAATTAACAAAAGTTCACAAAAACTGATAGCAGTCAGTCGGGGCTGCAAATCAATCGCCTGCCTTGAATAATCGCCGGCGCTGATTTAGTAATGTGAACAAACTTTTGAATATCGCCATATTTTCAAGTACGTTGACATACATGTATATATGCAATCTCTTAAATGTTTAACCTTAGTAGGAGACTCTTTCACTATAATAAACTAGCGATGATGATAAATTGGTTTCGTGTGTACATAATCAGTCATCAATTATTGTTTCAAAAAGAATAATCGCCTGCCTTATATATCCCCGGGTAAATTCAGTGGTTGAAATATGTTATTTTAATATAATAAGAACAGCTTGCTGTTACAGAATAATTAGTACATTGTAGAATATTTAAAAAGTAATGTTGATCAATGTGATTTGGAAGTGCTTTGAAATATTTGCAGCGCAAATCATGATAGACTTTACATTCGAATAGAAAATGAAACTCATTTTCTACAACGTTATCACTACAAATATAACAACGCCTTTGGTGCCTTGGAAGGCCATCAAATCTACCAGTATTCTTGTATATTGGAAGTGCACCGATGCGTAAAGCCCCTGTCACACTTCAGCGTATACTCACTGCGTACGAGTTGCGTATGACAATTTTTCTCATACGCAGCAATACGCAGCCGTACGCAAGACACGCAACTCATACGCACCTTAAGAGTGTAAAGGTCGTTTCTTGTACGTCGGCATGCGCTTGGACCATTTCATACGCTTGATAGTTTTGGGCATGCTCAAAACTAGGCTGCGTATGGTTAACACGCAACGCATCGGTTTTACATCGGTCGAGGGCGGTACATGTGCGTTAGGTAATCGTAATGAGTATGCACTTCTTACGCAGTGTGAGTTGATGTCCCGAACCAACGCATTGATAACGCATAGAAGACGTTCACAAAACGTTCTTCAAGCAAATGTAGCACGTATGAAGAACGATCTTAAATCGAATGATAACAATGGAAAAATGCATTGTCCAGTTTTTCCTTATGAGTAACGTATAACAACGTACGAATTGCGTACATAGGGTACATCTTGAATATTATACAGATAGCATTAACAAAGGGTTGGTGAGCATATCACCTCCGTAAACTATTTGATAGTTTTCATTTCGTCTCGTTTTTTTCATACAGCACTATAACATTATAGCTATAAAGAATAATTTATTACGAGTCGAAACTATCCAACTATGATAACAGCCGCATGGAAATCCACATTAAAATGAATTAACTAATTTGTTTAGAGTTGCCATCAATCATTTATTAAAAATAACAAAACGTTGAATATAGACACATAAGGAATGAAATATTTGTACTACTAATTCTAGTAAATCAAAGATAAGAAGAGATGAATAAAAAGTAAATAACATGGCATTTCCATGTAAACAAAATCATAAAGAAGCTAATGATTTGTTTTCAGTTGTTTTCATTTTAAACTTCTCAGCTGCAAATCTATTTCAGACTACCAAGTATACCATTAGACTGTGCACTATGCCATTGTTCATATAGGAGTTTTCCGGGATAACCTTCTGGTCAAGTGTCTAGGTAATGGTAACATTCTAATAAGTGTTTTACAAATGTAAGTTATCCTTGAATAAGGCAGGTCTGAACCAAAAGCGACAGGATGAAACCGATGCTATTGTTTAAGCACGAGTCAACAGTATAGAGTAAACAAATCGGAGAGGATGGGTGTATGTAATAAATACAGATCAGACCTAAGGTTTAATGGGAAGAAGAATGTATTTTTTTTCTGATATATAAGTTCTAAAAGTTTCAATACATCAATCGAGGGGTATGTATTCGTACAGAAATGATCAAGTAAGAGGCGAAAACTGCGGGCTCCCTTTAATCACATGTGATAAAGAAATGAATTCAGTAAACTTAACTTTATTCAGTACACTTTTGTTTAGATATATTGTCTTGCAATTGGTAACAAACTTTTCGTTTTCGCGAAATCCCTTTGTATATTTATATATATTACCTACGAAAACTTACTACAAAGACAGAAACGATTGGAAATTATGTCAAGACGCAACGGGCTCGGATTATGTTCGCTTTGCTTGCGCAAGGCATGCGGTAGACATAAGCTGTGTGCGTTTAGAGTATGGTATGTATACGCTCTGCATATGCAAGCATCTGCAACAATAAAGTGGGGATACGCAAATCATATGCATCTCCAACGCACCCACAACGCAAAGAAAACGCAAAGGTAGTAAATCAATCGCTCCATGTGCGGTACGAGTAAGGCAAAATACGGTAATTTTTTTAGCGTACTGGCTGCGTATGTGAAAAAATCCATACGCAACTCAAACGCACTTTTTATACGCATAAGTGTGACAGGGCCCTAACATTGTCAATCTGCGCCTTGCATCAGTGACGGTAAATCGCGTCATCGCACCATTCGTGGCTTATAAATATTGTTATATGTTATATTCTCCACAATCTCATCTGTTGTACCTGACTTCCGATTCTTCGTATGGTTTCATACTATTTCATACTATCTTTGTACCGATAAAGACTTTTATAACACATGCGCACTATTGGCAAAAACGATACAGCGATTCGACATGAATATATGTTCAGTTACATCGTTAGACAGCTACCCTTGACGTAACTCAGCAAAATTGTAATTAGACTGCATTGATTTGACACTTGTGCCATTTTATCAGTAGCTACCTCGCTAACGATCTGAAAATACTAATAATATTGTAATTGTGGCGTCAACATGATATGTTATGGATATATTCATTTAATATCTTCTGTTTCATTATCAATAGAAACTTATAAATCAAAGTCACCTGTAAGATAATGTAATTTGCTCTGAAACCTCGTTTATCCAGACAATGATCAATGTTGGCTTTTGGAGATTTCGTATTTTCATAAAATTGATAGACTGATGATAAGGTATTGCATTTTATCAAAGTTGTTCTGTATTACACTAAAAACTATGATTACCTGATGTGACTGGATAACTGAAATCCCAACCTAGCCCTATCCAATTAAATCTCTAATTATTCAAAATGCTCAATGATGACAAAGTGTGATCATTCAGTTTCCTTGAGTACATACCTTAGGGGTTCAGTATTTGCAAAAGGAAATTCTATGGACGCACTTTCCCAGTCATAGTGGCTGGCTTCCGGACTATAATAAAGATATTCCAAAACGAGAAAACAGCATTATGGCCACGCATTAGGGCGATAACTCTGTAGTATGTAATTGTATATTTCTCATTTTTGAACTCCATCAATTTAATGATACCGTGAAGCCACACACCAAATTTGGTGATTCTATTTTAAATTGTTTCCGAGAAAAAATATCCCCTCTGACGACACCCTCCTAAAAGGCTGAAAAAGGGCAATAACTCATAACTAATACATGATTGCGCTGTTTTTGAACTCCATCAAGGTATTGATATCCTGAAGACACACGCCAAATTTTGCTATCCTTAAGCCCCTGTCTATTTCAGACTGCGTACGAGTTGCGTGTGGCAATTTCTCTGATACGCAGCAATACGCAACTCATACGCAACTCATACTCAGCTCCTGCTTACCGTAAGGAACTCCTAACTCCATACCTTCCGGGGCGTAGTCTTCGCTCTTCTCAACAGCAGTTACTCACTGTTCCATTCACAAGAACTAAACTTGCCAACAGTGCATTTTCTGTGGTTTCCCCAACTCTATGGAACAACTTGCCGCAGGAAATTAGATCTTCTGAGAACTATGACATCTTCCGACAGAATTTAAAAACTTTCCTTTTTAACCATTAACTGTCATCCCTTCTCTGTCATCTTATTTGTAAAGCACCATTGAGCAGCTTATGTTGGATAAAAGGTGCTATATCAAATGCATTTAATTTATTATTATTATTATTAACTTCTTTGTGTTATGGTCGTTTCTTGTACGTCGACATGCGCTTGGACAAGTTTCATACGCTTAGGGCCCTGTCACACTTAAGCGTATAGCAAGTGCGTTTGAGTTGCGTATTGATTTTTTTCATACGCAACCAGTACGCTCAAACATTTACCGTATTTTGCCTTACTTGTACCGCACATACAGCGATTGATTTACGACCATTGCGTTTTCTTTGCGTTGTGGGTGCGTTGGAGATGCATATGTTTTGCGTATCACTACATTTTATGCAGATGCTTGCATATGCAGAGCGCATACATACCATACTCTAAACGCACACAGCTTATGTCTACCGCATGCCTTGCGCAAACAATATTCCGAGCCCGTTGCGTCTTCTCTTCATTTTCTGTCTTTTTAGTAAGTTTTCGTAGGTAATATATATAAATACAAAGGGATCTCGCGAAAATGAAAAGCGTGTTACCAATTGCAAGACAATTTATCTGAACAAAAGTGTACTGAATAAAGTCAAGTTTTCTGAATTCATTTTTTTATCACATGTGATTAAAGAGAGTTCCCACTTAAATGGGAGCCCGCAGTTTTCGCCTATTACTTGATCATTTCTGTGCGAATACATACCCCTCGAATGAGGTATTGAAACTTTTAGAATTTTCATATAAGAAAAAATACATTCCTTTTTCCCATTAAACCTTAGGTCGGATCTTTATTTGTTACATGCACCCATCCTCTCCGATTTGTTTACTCAATATGTCGTGCTTAAACAATAGCATCGGTTTCATTCTGCCGCTTTTGGTCGGGACCTGCCTGATTCAAGGATAACTTACATGTGTAAAACACTTATTAGAATGTTTCCATTACCTAGACACTTGACCAGAAGATTAATTCGGATAAATCCTATATAAACAATGGAATAGTGCACAGGTTTAGTCAAAAGGTATATTCGGTAGTCTGAAATCGATTTGCAGCTGAGAAGTTTAAATTGAAAACAACTGAAAACAAATCATTAGCTTCTTTATGATTTTGTTTACATGGAAATGCAATGTTATTTTCTTTTAATTCATCTCTTCTTATCTTTGATGTACTAGAATTAGTAGTACACATATTTCATTCCTTATGTGTCTATATTCAACGTTTTGTTATTTTTATAAATGATTGGTGTCAACTCTAAAATAATTGGTTACTTAATTTAAATGTGGTTTCCATGCGGTTGTTATCATAGTTGGATAGTTTCGACTCTTAATTCTTTATAGCTACAATGTTATAGTGCTGTATGAAAGAAGGAGACGAAATGAAAACTATCAAATAAACGGAATTCCAAAACAAACTTTGCAATTTTAAAACGGAAATTTCGAAAACGATCTCATATTTACATTTTCATTTAAGTTGGCAATGACATAGATGAAACCCACACTTTCAAGTTTAAAACTTTTAATTGAGCAATTTTCATGCATTTTTGCAGAAATGGCAAAAATGTCATAATCACATGACGTTTCCGCTGGAACTTAGTCACGTGACGAAAAAATTTGATAACCGTCCATAATGAATGTTTGTCACTCCAATAGTGAGAAAAACACCTTAAAACCAGTAAACTGTATAGCAAAAATATCGTAAATCCCCTCTGAAAATTGACAACCCTTTTCACAAGAATCGGTAGTGTTCCTTCATTTCTAATGGTAACTTGATCCGGCTATACAGAGAGGTTGTGAGGATTGCAGACAACCCTGAAACACAAAAAACAGTTGTTTTTTCACTGCATGAGGGCTGATATCTGTGATGTTAGACCACCGCCAACGTTGTCTCTTAGTGACGTCAGAGATAGCAGACATCAAAGGTCGGCATGTTGTTATGTTATGGTGCACTTTATGAACTTGAACAGATTTAATCAGAGCTCATCGATTGCTAAGTTGATAGCTGTTGGCCACTAAACATCGACATTTCAGAATTTCATTCGAAGTTATAACCTTAGAATTGAAATGCAATAACAAGATTTAATTGCGATTGTTGAGCCCTTAAGGCTGGTTACCATTTGTACGACTCAAAGATGTGTCAATATGACAAGTAAGACTTTTGTCCACACAACCTGCTGACAGAAGACGTAGTTTAACGTTTGACCTTTTTTGTTACTCATGGCAGAATTGGAACTTCAAGACATAACACTCGGGCTGCTCAAACCTGGTACTAAGGTAGCACATTTTAGTGTTTTAACGAAAACATCATTTCAACGAACGTCTGAACAACCAAAATTTTGACCCCGGCCCACTTCAGATCACATCAGTGCAAAAGTGGGTTTCCTACCTTTAATATGGATTCGCTGGTGGTTTAAACAAATGATTGATTAATAAGAGGTACTTTGTTTTAAATTTCTATCGTTTTTCATTCTTCAAAATTTAGTTTACGGAGGTGATATACCTTTGTTAATGCTATCTGTATAAAATTCACGACGTACCCTATGTACGCAATGAGTACGTTGTTATACGTTACTCATAAGGAAAAACTGGACAATGCATTTTTCCATTGTTATCATTCGGTTTAAGATCGTTCTTCATGCGTGTTACATTTGCTTGAAGAGCGTTTTGTGTTCGTCTTCTATGCGTTATCAATGCACGTTAGGTAATCGTGACTAGAATGCACTTCATACGCAGTGTGCGTTGATGTCCCGAGCCAACGCATTGATAGCGCACAGAAGACGTAAACCGAATGATAACAATGGAAAAATGCATTGTCAAGTTTTTCCTTATAAGTAACGTATGACAAGCGTAAATTTGATATAGATGTAATAACGAAAGGGTTGATGAGCATAATACCTCCATCTACTATTTGATAATTCTCATTGTGTCCCTTTCTTTTCACATAGCACTATACTATTGTAGTTTTAAAGAGTTAAGCCTCGAAATTATCCGACTATGCTAACAACAGCATGGAAATACTCTTTAAATTAATTAATTAAATTGTTTTAGAATTCCATTCAATTATTTGTTAAATATAATGAAAAGATGAGGATAGAAACATAATGAATGAAATATTTGTACTACTAATTCTAGTAAAGCAAAGTTTAGAGGAGATAAATTGAAAAATAAATAGCATTACATTTCCATGTTAAATAAATCATAAAGAAGCTAATGATTTGTTGTTATTGTTTTCATTGTAAACTTCTCAGTTGCAAAGCGATTTCAAACTTCCAAATATACCATTAGATTAAACGTGTGCATTATTCCATTGTTTATATAGGATTATCTAGGATAATCTTCTAGTCAAGTGTCTAGGTAAAGGAAAATTTTGAATAAGTGTTTTATAATTGTAAGTTATACTTGAAAAAGACAGGTCCGGACCAAAAGTCACAGGATGAAACCGATGCTATTGACTCAGCATGACATAGTGAGTTAACAAATCAGAGAGGGCGGGTGCATGTAACAGAAATATCCTACCTAAGCTTTAAAAGGGAGAAGAATGTTTCTGATATTTCAGTTCTAACAATTTCAATATCTCAGTCGAGGGGTATGTATTCGTACAGAGATAGTCTAGTATCAGGCGAAAACTGCGGACTGCCATGTAAGTGGGAACTCCAATAAATCACATGTGCTAGAGAATTGGATTCAGTAAACTTAACTTTATTCAGTACATAGCAATTGGTAAGAAAGGTTTTCGTTTTCGCGAGATTCCTTTGTATGTATAAATATATATAGTATATATATATAATATAATATACATTTAAAACACAAAAACACTAATATAATATATATACGTACTAAAATGTACTACAAAGACAGAAAATATGTGAAGACACCACGGGCTCGGAATATGTTGCTTTGTTCGCGCAAGGCTTCCGCTAGACATAAGTTGTGAGCGTGTAGAGTAGGGTATGTATGCGCTCTGCATATGCAATCATCTGCCACAATAAAGTTGGGATACGCAAATCATATGCATCTCCAACGCACCCTCAACGCAAAGAAAACGCAAAGTTCGTAAACCAGTCGCTCCAAATCTACAAAGCACTTTCGAATAGATCACACCTCCATGTTACAAAAATGATATCGCTGTTCAGGCAGCTAGTTCATAGTGTTGATATAACTTAATATATCAGTGTATCTATATATTTCAATAATGTACAATAATGCAAATGCAATAATGAGAAATATTTAAATGTACAATTACTAAATTTGTGTTAGTTTTATAATGATGTTTATCATTTACTTGCTTATAAATACAATGATTTTGAATGTAGGATAGACCCATCACGACGCACCCTGTATCAGCCCGTCAACGGCAAAAACCTCAATCAGCTCATCGTCGAGGAGACTTGAACCTGGAACCCGCAGCGACGAATGCGAAATATAGATGGCAGTAGCGAGGAACTTGGGGTTGTCTCCCTTTGTTCTGCAGACGTTTGAACATGGCCGACATCGCGGAGAAAACGCTGCAGTCACTTGCGGAACGGATCTAACTTTGGAAAAGTTTGGAATTTAACCGGAGTTAAAAATAAACTCGAAAGTCGCAAGTGGCGCATTCTCTCCTCACAGATGCAGATCAAGTCATGAAATGCTGATACAATGTTTGAAGGTTACATCCTCTACTCTGCAGGTATTATATGTATTACTAGCACAGAATTAGTCAAAAGGAGCTTATATATGCTTATAAAATAAAGATGTAATATATTAATACAGTAAGCATAACTAGAGACATTCAAATATTTTTACTTTCGATAATACGATGGTACATTTACAATTTTATAGTGATGTAGTAAGCAGAAAACATATTTAGTCCAAACAATGTGTGTCTGGTGTAATCTGTTTAATGCCAACATATCGTATAAGCAACCAATGTTCATCTGGTTCATCTTCTACTCTGACATCTTCTCTCCCCACAGAGGCAGATCAAGTCATGATGATTTAAACAGCGTCGTTGATTGCACAACTAACTGTGATAGCCTCCAATCAGGCTTCTCCCATTCTAGCCGACAAACTCGGCGTAATGGAACAGAGGCTGTATCAACATTTCATGACTTGATCTGCCTCTGTGGGGTGAGAATGGTCTGACATTGAGTTACTACTTTAATGACATTGCCGTATCTTGCCCCTTTATTATCCATTCAGCTGAATTCAAAACATAAAGATGACGTGTTTATAACTTGTCTATAATGAATGAGCGTTCAAGACACCCCTACCCTTATGTTGTACAATAATTAGGTTGGATTTTAGGAATGCCATCTACATTTGAAGGGAAGCGCGCGCATTATTGAAATGAACAAAGTCCATACCAAAGGCATTTTCAATAAATTGGCAGATTTTTAATAGAATAACAGACACAAAGTTCCTTTAAGAAAAAAAAACAGGAAATGCAAACATCTGACAAAATTATATTCATTTTTGTCAGATTCATCGGATTTCAATATCACAGTAATTTTTTAGATATCTGGTTAAATGACAAATGTACAACAAACTACCTTAGCTATAGAAGAATATTACGGAACAAAATTCGAAACTCAATTAGAAATTTTCTGTACACGCTAAATGTTTATTTTTCAATATGAAGCAAAAACAACTTATTCCGTGAGAAGATTTCATATTTCAATCAATCTCATTTTTGCAACTTTTTACTTTCCATCGACGTAACTTGTTTAAGGAAACTTTAATTACTATCACGAGGAAATTCAAAAACCTTACTTGAAAATATCCTGAATATAACCTTACTAATGGGTTGTGTCACAACAATGTTTATATCAAGCTTTGTGTAATTATCTTATAGAGCTATTCATCATTTATTCTTTTTCTTTCATACAATCGTAAATGGCATATTATTCATCATATGAATAAAAACTCACACATATTAATAAGATACCTATTTACTTTGTTCCACACAACCATTCTTGTGTAACAAAAGTGATAGTTCTACCACATGTCCTTTCAAGCATTGGCAAGAATTCAAAACAATACCAATTGTTATTAATTCCGGGCCAAACGAACTCGACCTAAGCTGAAGCTCCGCATTCGTATTGCGTTCGTTTTGTGGTCGTGTGTCGTTCGTCAACATTCTGTTGGCTTTTGTATAATTATTTATGTATATTCTGGTTTTGAACTCCGTCCCTTATATTTAAGGAATTTGAGTATTGTATTTTATTCACAGAAGAAGAGTGATTCAAGAACCATTTCCATATAATAAAAACACTTATTGACTTCAGATTCGGTGATCCAATGATTTGTATTTGCGGTGCCTCGGTGTAATTCACGTTTCCAAGGCCGACAATTCTTTGGATCACTTGAAGTCATTATTTATTTAATATCATATACTGTACTGTCTCCATCACCATGAAGCTCGCACAGCAACAGTCGATACTCACTAAAATTTCTAAATGAGAAAACGAAATATATAAAAGCATTGCTTGATTCATCTTTTTTCCTGTTGTTACATGAAAACACTATTTGGGGGCTTTATTACTATTGAACGATTGGAATTGTGTCAAGGCTTGTGTCAAACCTTTTGCCAACGTTGTAGATTGCGCATCATTGATGACGAACATGCATTATAAATTATAGTAAATAACTGATAAGGTTGAGGCATTAATTATCAAGATATAATGAAATGCTTATTGGTAACTTTACTTTGTCAATTTACGAAGCTCTTTAGATTCCAGTTAAGATATATGGATCTATTTACATTTATACATCTATGTCGATTTTTCAACATTCATAAGACATGTTGCTGATAGTAAATTTGAACGCGTGAATAGTTTCTGTGGCTTTATATTTCATCTCTAGTGAAACCGATCCGAACTGATTATCAGGTAAGGTACTGTTCCGTTTTATATACAAGAACTACCATTTGCAGTATATTATCAAGTCATACCATGGACTAGACCTTTCAGAGAACAGAATGGAATCACCATGACTAAAAACATGCCTTTTGACTTGTGTATAATATGAGCTTTTCTTTTTTTGTTGTGAACGATGCCAGTCAAATTTCAAAATTGAATGTGACTTTCTGAATATTTTCAAAATTAACCATTTTGACTTCGTAAATTTGATATGTTGAAATTAAATCAACAGTTGTAAATAAAAACTCAATTACACAATTTAAACACATTTTACATCATTTTGTTCCCTTAGCTGATAAAGGATTACTGGAAGACCTATTTCCATATTTCCAACGTGTTTAACAACGTGACGCACGTTTTACTTTGCTTAAAAATAACCGTAATTTAGTACTATTGATAGACTTTTGCAATTGAAACCGTTTTGTTTCTGAAATATGTCTTTCTATTCTAAACTATTAATTGGCATGGTTGCACAGTGATTGGTTCATAAAAATCAATAAGAGAAGCATATTTGGAAATTAATTGAGGCAATCAAGAATCACGATGCTCTTTTTATCAATTACTAGAACGATAAATCAATAGTGGTAAAGAGTATATAAGATAAATTTAGTAACCATTATGGTTGAGAATTAATGTTAGTGTCAAATAAGTTTTAAAGGCGTACATTACTATTGGTCATTTTGATAATTTGTTATCCAGCCATTGCAAAATGCAACAATATAATCAAAATGTGAGATGAACATATCTTGTTATAAACGAATAGGCAAATTAACTACCTTTACGCCTTATTTCAAAAGAGGTCTATAACATTATATTTCTCATTTATTCATAACATTAAAGAGATTTTTTGGGACCGTCCTCCACGTCATCCTATCTCAGGGTACGAACGTTACGCTAACTCCACTAATCTGTACCCTGGGCTCAGAAGCTACATTCGCTCGCGCGGCCCGACTTTGAACATAGCCAATCAAATCATTTTCTCTTTGAAATATTTATCTAGAAGGTGGCGAGAACATGATTTGATTGGCTATATATATCCCAAGTCGTGCCGTGCGAGCGAATGTAGCTTCTGACTCTGGAAAGGTCTAGTAGAGGATCGCGTCAGCCGACCTTTCTGCGACCTATGACCCTCCAACGTTATTCGTGCGCAGGAAAACAACGGAGGCTCGGTAAGATGTGTTCTATTTGGTCAATTCGATACGTAGGCTGACGCGACCCTTACTAAACCTTTCTAGACCCAATGAGTGAAACGGGTAATATTGAGGCTAGGTTTACCTAGACTACCTTTATAGTGAACTTTGAACAATGATGAGCGTATATATTTGGTGATGTTATAATGTTCAACGCACCCTCTTCCTCGTCTATATTCAAACTAGAAAGTGTTTTTACCCGTAAAAACAGATGTCTCCCCCTTCCTCAAATGCTCCAAACCTCTAAACAATACTATCATAAAGCACCATTAATGTTCTCTGTATAATTCAACTTGAAGAAATAACCTATCAACTCCACAATTGTAGCAAACAAAATATTCAAAATTCTAAATGATTTGATGCTGAACCCCTTGAAACAGACTAGGTCCAAATTGTTGCCATGGAAATATAAAAAAAATAAATTTAAAAAAATCTATAACCTCCAAAAGGCACATCTACATGATATGGAGAGACAGTATACCAAGTTTGGTGATGATTGGTCACATAATTTTAGAGATCTGCTCCGGAAACGAACACTACCCTTGAAAAAAACGGGAACTCAGCTAAAACCCATATGCTCCCGACCCTTCGGGGGTGAGACATAATGAAAGGCATTGGATTTTACAGAATATCTATAAAACACAAACTTCGCCTCTTTTGCAAACATGATGAGAACAATTCGAGAACATATTTCGTACCTGCATACCAAAACATTTAAGAAAGACTCTTAAAAGGTTTTCTTCAACACTCATACCGGAAATACATATCCGAAATAAGATATCGCCCGTTCCCGTGGTCACTGTTTTATTTTATTCCCATCTCTCAGATTAAATTGGAAGCTAATTGTGACAGGCCTTCAATAATGACATCAATATAAATTTATGTTAAATTGATTATACCTGTACATGAATTTAGGAATTTTCGAAGTAAGAAAATATCTTTAGCAAGTGTCATGTAAGTTTCAAGTCGAAAATATACATATGCTGTCCATACATTAACTAAAAACATTGATAAATCATACATAAGACATTGATAAGACACCATCCTTCACTTTGGTAAACCAATTGTGCAACAGAACGATTTCTTACACATGTCATCTGAAATATGTGTGAATTATCGTGTAACGATGAGCGAAAAGATTAGTAGGACTTGGTTTCCTACGGAAGAAAATGTATTTCTATCAATGGTCGGTTTCACAACTTTTTAAGATAGAACTCTTGATGGAATATACTTTTATGGGGTATCATTTCGTAATCTGTCTACATCTTAATCTACATATTATATTACAGATCTGAGATCTTCCATTTAACACTGATTTTGAGTGAATCTTCGGACTAAATGTCACCAGTTTTGTAAATGATTTGCCTTTAGCCATATTTGTTTTGCATCAAAGACAAGCTTTTCCTCAATAAAATGTAAACCCAAGATCGTCTTTTTAAATAATAAAGGACCCATTAGCTTATATAAATCATTGATGATTTGTAAATTCCCACATATTAATGCCATCTCGACAAACATGTGTCTCTCATAACATTGTACTCAGTCACCCTGATAAACATTCTCTCCCCACAGAGGCAGATCAAGTCATGTTGATTTAGCCTCTGTTACATACGCCGACTTTGTGGGATAGAATGGGATATGTCTGATTGGAGGCAATCAAAGTTAGTTGTGCAATCAGCGACGCTGTTCTTAAATCATCGTTTTGACTACTGAATCAAGACAAAGGCATTATGATACGAACAACCCTGTCCATGCGAGAAGCATTGTCATTTGATAAAGAAATTCAAATGGATTGTGATGCGGGTTTTTTCCGTCAGGGGAAACCCACGGATTTCAGCGTAATAGAACAGAGGCTAAATGAACATGACTTGATCTGCCTCTGTGGGGAGAGAATGCCTGATAAAGAATATCAATATTAACTTCTGTACAGCCAGGAATAATGCAATTGATTTATCGTGAGTATTAACTCAGTACAGCAACCACAGGAATGACCGAAAAATGTTTTTAGAAAAATTAAAATCAAAAGTTTAGTTCATGTCCATGTTAAAACAGTTATATTCATACACAATTAAACATTACCATTCTTTCACGAAAATGTATAATTATCAAGGGTAAATAGAATGACAGTTTCGAGTTTATAAGTTTGGTTATATAACTAACATCCATGTAAAATGGAAGTGTGATATATGCTTCCGCAAAATATATGATTTGTGACTGATAATTTTTACGTTAATGCTAGAGTACTATTTTGATACCACAAACCAATCATCCACAGTCAGAGAACAAATTATAAAGATTCACATAAAGTCCATTGGCGACCATTTTCATATGAACACCTTTAACACATTTTGTGTAAAATAAAGGAATTACGTTGCTGAACTTTACATTATAGATTTGATATATTATTGCTTCATTTAGTTTAAATACACCATATTCCCACTAAATAGAGGATATCATATGAGTGTCCATGACATACTATGTTTACGACACGAGTGGCTAAATATTAGTATTTCCCGAGCGAGAGCGAGGGATATACTGATATTTAGGCACGAGTGTCGTAAACATAGTATGTCATGGGCACAAAAATGATATTCTGTTTATTACCGTAGTCCCAAAATTAAAGAAAATACTGAAAAATAACTTCTCAGAATAGGCGGATTAGCCGCCGCCGGCCCGTAGAGAGTGTGACGTCATCGGTTAAGCGTGACGTCAAAGCATTGTTTATTACGTGACGTCACAATGCAAAAGTGATATTTTGCCCTAGGGCAACATATGAAAAATATGAACCTCGATATGACTGCCCTCGTAGGTAATAAAACGTGCTACTGCCCCTTTAAAATATTACCGTATATTCGTCAATGCTCCAGTATTTCGAATTTCATTTGTTAAAACATATAGATTTGAATATCAAAACCTCTATGTTCTGTAACAGTGGGTGTTTTACATTAATCGGCATCGTACTCAATCGTCTTAAACATTATAGTTTAGATGTTTAACAGTGTCAATGTTCAAATGTTTCGTTTTCCTGGCTACACATGGTAGCAATATTATCAACATACGATGGGATGTGTGAGTGTGAACCCTGTTCACTTTTGTCTTATTTTGCAAACTTTCTAAATGCGTCCTCAAAGGCGATACTTATATGTCCCAATTGTTAT
This sequence comes from Steromphala cineraria, assembly GCA_916613615.1. Lineage (NCBI taxonomy): Eukaryota > Metazoa > Mollusca > Gastropoda > Trochida > Trochidae > Steromphala > Steromphala cineraria. The sequence goes on from OU744729.1 coordinate 58,639,351, forward strand.
CAAAAGTAAATCACATGAAGAAAAGAAATATGAAACTACCAGCTTTACACTTTTGCAAAATAAAGGTCATCTAAATATGTTTAGTTTCCTTATTCCTAAGCAACTATTTAAATTAACACAGGAGAGAGTAAACACTTTTTTGAAGGGAAATAGAACAATCATGATCATTTTACATAAAATAGATCCACTGAAGGGAAATATGGGAGACATTGCCAATTAAAACGAAAAACAAGATTTATTGATGGGAAAAAGAGGAACCATGATCATTTTACATTAAAAAAAGGCTCTTCGTTAAGGGTATTTATGGCCAATCAACTTTAAGAATATATTTTCACTGAAGAGATATAGAGGAATCACGATCATTCTTCATTGATAGGATACCAAAACTTCAAGTGCCATTTATAGAAGACTATGAATGAATATTCTCATCAAAATAACGATAGCTATGCAAGTATATTTATCACGTAGAAACGTTGCTACGAATACTTGTGGTTAATTCAATTAGCTTGTAGAATGTAAATTCAACATAATCACTAATCCAGTAATGTTATCAATTATCTTGAACCATACATGTATATCTCCTTACTTATATATCAATATTGATTCCCATTCTAATATTGAATATGAGTGTGACGTTTTCAAAGGTGAATAGCATCATGATATTGTAATTATACCCCCGCTACGACGTAGTCGGGAGTATATAGCGCTCCGCGTGTCCGTCCGTCCGTGTGTGCGTCCGTCCGAAATCGTTTCCGGAGCATTACTCTAAAACTATACCACTTACAAACTTCAAATTTGATATGGCAGTAGCCTATATGATGCTGTTGTGCCTTTTATTGGTTTCATCTCAATGGTTCAAATAATTTTTGAAATTTTTACCACAAACCGTCCAATTTCTGGACTTTGTCTCGTTTCCGGAGCATAATTAAAAAACTATACCACTTGGAAAATTCAAATTTGGTATGGCAGTAGCCTATATGATGCTGTTGTGCCTTTTAGGGGTTTCACCTCCAACGTTCAAATAATTTTTGAAATTTTGACCAAAAACGGTCAGATATTCGGACTTTGTGTAGTTTCCGGATCATAATTTAAAAACTATACCACGTGGAATTTTCAAACTTGGTATGGCAGTAACCTATATGATGCTGTTGTGCCTTTTAGAGGTTTTAATTCCAAAGTTCAAATAATATTTGAAATTTTTACCACTGCAAAGAATACATATATATTGGAATGTTGATACCACTGCAAAGATTACATAAATTATATTGGAATATAAATTGACCTGAATGGAAGGTGAGAGTTTGTTGAAAAACATTTATTATCATAGTAATACCAGTTTACACCTATTCAGACAAATTAAATTTTAAAAATACGGTAACAATCCTAGGACTTATCAGAACATATGACTTTTCACTATTTTTGTCAAGGAAAGGCGGTCAAACTACAGGCGGGGGTATGTGAGCTGCGCTCACTTTTGCCGTGTTTGTTAAGAGTTTGCGACATCATATCTTATTTCTTACTTTGTAGAATAAAACTTGCCTTTCTCGATCTGACAAAAACCAGGAATACATCAATGTAAAATTCACGCGACAAAGATTTCATATTATCTTGAATCTAAAATACAATTGATTTGCAGTCCCATGCACTTAACAGGTTAACGATATTATGACACGCTATATATCGTTTAACCTTTGTTTGATGCGTGGGAGTATTTTAACTTCATGTTTGTTCTGCTCTAAACTCTCTCAAACGCAACCCCTGATTTTATGCAGTGGTTATATCAGTCTTTAACCTGTCATTATACATAGATTTTCAAAGATAACACAATACAATTTTACACGGGGAAACACATGTATGTGTAAGTTCTAAATCTCATAGGTCTCTATCATACATTCGATGGAAACCAGGGGGCGCTTTCTTCAGTATCTAGTATGAGCACCACGAGCTGTAATCACAGCATTGCACCTCCTCAGAACAGAACGGATCAGACGATGAAACCTTTCCTGTGGTATTGCTCTCTACTCATCCGGTAGTGCTGTGGCCAGTACATCTAACGTCTGCGGTGGTGGTGTACATGCCCAGATACGACGATTAAGATTAAGATTAGGTCCCAAATATGTTCCATGTTGTGAATTTCGGGCAACCTGGAGGGCCATGTCAAGGTGTTGACATTGGAAATCCATAGAAAATCCACTGTTGCACGAGTTGTGTGAGGGCGGGCATTGTCCTGTTGAAACAGCTTCCTCTGTTGGTCGATTATCGGAATGAGGTCTGGCTGTTAAACGTCATTGATGTAGCGTTGGGCCGTCAAATTGCCGGGAATGATGACCAGGTGTGATCGTCTGAATTAAGACATGGCTCCCAACACCATGACGCTCCCTCCTCCAAATCTGTCGACCTGTCGAACGCAGTTCGCGATCGGTGCAAAACGTTCAATTCTTCGTCTGTATACACGTTGCTTGCCATCACGTCTGTGAAGTAGGACACTGAAACTGTCACCGTACCAGACACGTCTCCAGTTCTTGAGGGTCCATATCCTCACGTTAGTGCACCATCAGAGACGTTGACGTCGATGTTGACGTCTCAGAACAGGTCCGAAAATTGGTCGTCGTGCATGAAGATTAGCTTTACGTAAACGGTTGCTGTTGGTTTGGGTCGACAATCTCCTTAAACCAGGCACTTATGTTGCAATGACGGTTGGTGTGGCTTGCCAGTTACGTAGGTGGGTGACCCGGATGAAACAATCCTGAGCCGATGTGGTGATCCTTGGTCTACCACTCAGAGGACGGTCTTCGGTTGAATGGAACTGTCTACAGCGATTCCAAAGTCGGGGGATTCCAAAGTCGGGGGATCGTTGTTTTATGGACATTAAGATGGCGGGCAACTGTTACAAAACTTTGCCCGGCCTGAATCCTACCAATGACAAAATTTTGATCTGCTCTATTCAGTCGGGGCATTTTCGACCTTGATTTTCGGAGTTAACGAATTGAATATAATGCCAAACAACGCGTCGTTTTATAGACTTCGGAGAGAGAGTTGTTGCGTTTCTTTTTGAGAGTTTATATCTATCCATCTGTAATATGAACACAGAAGTTACAAAGCCATGCCCCGTTTGCATTCCCGAGTGTCTCGATCAATGTATTTACTGTCGAATCATGATCTTGGAATAGTTTTTAGCTTTTACTTATTTTGTTCAAATTGCGTCATGACCTCCGCGTGTCTATGATTGGACCAATTATGAGCTTCATTAGTCAATACACATTACTTACTGAGCATTTCAGATTCTGGTAACAGGTATGGAGATAGTTCACCTTCACATATTCAGATTAGGACGATTCCTAAGACATCTTGGCGATCACCCTTTCCCCTCATAGGTAGTTAAGTTAGTTAAGTATCCTAAAAATCATAAGCTTACTTCTGTTTGAAATATAACACTTATCGGAAAATTGTAAAGCCTGATAATACGCATCAAAGTCCAAAATAATCCTGGTATGCATAAAATAAATGGTATTCATAGCTAGTCAATCACAAAGACTAGGACATAAACATAATGTTAATCATTATCACCATTGTTTCAGAGCTGGGGAAGCGTGTAACCATGTGTTGGCCCTGCTTCATGCTCTGGCTGATATTTCACTGAGAGAGAGAAAGGAAAGCCTACTCTCCTGTACCTCTATACAGTGCAAGTGGAAGATACCACGGAAACGTAAGCTGCAATTTATGAAGTTCGATGATCTACACCTGATGGCATATGGTAAAAAGAGTAATTTCAAGACCAGTAAAATGTTGTTTCTGACAGGATATCCGACAGTAATATGCCTTCAAGAAAAATTGATGTTGCCAGGTTTTGCTCTGAACTCATAAAGAATCAAAATATTCGTGGGTTTTTCTGTTAATTCGACGCCACCTACTGCCAATTTCAAAAACGTTTTTCCAAAAACGGAATACCCCGATATGACAGTTCCTTTATATGTTATTTTCTCCAATTATTTTTATTGAAATTTCATGTTTATCTTGCAAGCAGTCAAAGTTTTCTTTGGAAACACAGATGGAATGTCATTTTGGTGTGTTTGGTGACTGAGAGGTCTAAATTTATTCCTCGTATTCGGAGCGACCTGACATTTTATCAGATGTAAAGATGTAAAGATACGTACGGTTCCTTATCCAAATGATTTCCCCCTAAAATTACTGCAAATGCAACAGTACTACTTTCCCATTATTAACTTGTTAGTGTAAAACAAATGAAATACATTATCATCTGCACTTGCTTCTTCGCTGATGAGCGCAAATTATTCGGAAATTGTATCTCCCAATTGGAGAGTTCCAAACAGAGAACGTTAACTATGTTTTGACTCGACTTTTCGCTTTCTCTCCCGACAGCTCAGTCATAAGCCTCTGTTCTATTACGGCTAATACATGGGATAGAAAGGTAGAAATCTGATTGGAGGCAATCGAAGTCAGTTGTGCAATCAGCGACGCCGTTTCAAAAGTGGTCACTCACAAAACCTCGATCATTTCCGTATGCTTTGGCAAATCTATCATTGAAATTTAACATCCAGGGGAGATAACTCTTCCTTTTTTCACAACATCGTTTTTTACATTCTCATTCGTTTTTTTGGATAATTATTAAAATAAAATGTATCATAAATTCATAATAATTTACACAAGTATAAACCAGTTTCCATCTTATGAAATACTGAATCCATATCTGATTGTTGACTTTTTTCCCTCTCACACTGATAATTAAAAAGTAAACAATGAGGCATGATATTTTCAATGTCACTATACGACCGTTAAGAATTCTACAAGTCATGGATATCAAAAATGTGATTTCATTGAATGCGAATAAGGGAGATATCTTGAGTGAGTTTTTCCCGCTAGAGCAATCTGCCGGAACCCCGGAATCTTGGCTTCTTAGAACAGAGGCTTGCTCGCACTGGGGAGAGAATAGAGTTTTCGGGGAGGCGAATAGACTTCAGATTCGTTTGATCAAATGATTTTCCATAGGAGCATTGGATCAACCTCACTTTAAATCAATAATTGCTTATTATCAGTCACTAGTGACAATTACAGTGGCGTGTTATCAGTCACTTGTGACTGACAACAACAATGGTCTGATCTCATCGAACAATGCTGTGACGCAGTTACACGCTCATGACGTCATGTTGTTGCTTAGCCATCGGGGTGGCCTTTGAACAGACTCAACGTAAATGCGTTTCCATTTTGATAGAAATACTGAGATTGCATCATAAAATATACATCCAGTTTGTCTTTTCTTGACAAATACCATCTCGCAAACCAGAAAAGTATTTGCATTATGGTGAAAATATAAACTTTTTTCCTTTAATTTATGAAAGCTTGAAATAGAAATAGATTTTCTCTGTTTTCAAACAGTCGTACAATCTGCTACATGTATACAATCAACTACAACAACAGGATGGTTATTTAGTTTGTGTTGTGGGTTAATTACATTTATGAAATATAACATTAAAACAATATAATTCTATTTGTTTTGAGCTCTCGGTTTTATCTACGGTTATTTATCATCAATTACTAAATAATGTTTCTAGTTGATTATCTTATACATCTTTGGTAAGGTTGATATAGCTTTCAATTTCAGTTATCGTAGCCAAACTAGCCATGATAGTGAAATGTAATTAGTGGCATAGTTCAAGACATAGCTATATAGCAGGACAATAGAGATCGTTTACAAGTTTCGAGGAAACGCACATATTAGGTTCTGCATTGATTTAATATGAAAGTTAGTTTTAAGACAGCATAAGCTATACATTGCCAAGTCATCAGTGGGCTACTGTTGTGCCAACGTCGATGCATTCTCTCTCCACAGAGGCAGATCAAGTCATGAAATGTTGATACAACCTCTGTTCTATGCTACTGAATCATAGCAAAAGCATTGTGATATGAACCACCCTTTCCATGCGAGAAGCGTTGTCGTTTGATATGAATTGTGGTGCAATTTTTTCCCGCCAGGGTAAACTGCCTGAAAATACGGATTTCGGCGGAATATAACAGAGACTGTATCAGCATTTCATGACTTGATCTGCCTCTGTAGGGATAGAATGACGTCGATTCAGCTCTGGCCCTTTGTTGATAACCTTCAACAACTACATTTTTTTCGGCGATTCTGATTGGTTCAAAGCTCTTAAAACATGCAACCACTTTTCGATGAATGCAGAAAAATGTGCAACCGTTCCCCGTGCATTAATTCCTTGTGACGTCACAATCAACTGACGCAATAGTCCGGTTTGACAGTTGCGAGTTCCGTTCTGTTGCAAAGGCAGATTTATCATATGCCAAGCGGTGAGAGACTGAGTTTTCTCAGTTCTAGAAAAGTGTTCTCGCCACTGAGTGTGATATCACTTTTTCAAGTCAGTGAAAATATCACAGAGGGGATGACGTCACGTGTACAATGGTTTGACGTCACTTCAACAATCAACGCGACGTCATCGCCATCGCTATGTTACGATCAACAATGGTATGACGTCGCCAGAAAACTCTTGAGTCAAGACCCTTTGGACATAAAATACCACGTTTTCGACCACAGAGGCATACAATAAACAGAATATCTTTTGTTTTGAGTGTGATATCACTTATCTCTCATCTCGTGACGGGGTAAAGCCTATATTTTCACTCGTGGCTGCGCCACTCCTGAAAATACTGGCTCTACCCCGTCACTCGATGAGAGATAAGTGATATCACACTCAAAACAAAAGATATCCTCTATCAGATATATCGCCATCCTGCTTTCTCGTTGTGGCAACGTTTTTCTGTATTGACCAAGTGGAATATATTATTGCAAGTTCTGTGAGCATTACAAGATGAGAAACAACTATTGAAATATGTCACATTACCTTCAGGTAATTTTCATTTAATGGATCTATGTTTTTGTTTGTTTTGATTCTAAATTCCTCTTACAACGTTTGCTTTTCGAGCTCATGATACAATTTGATATGACAAAACCTTACGATAACACGACCGCCCCTGATGCATTAACGGAAGCGTCAATCAATGAGCTTTTAAGACCATATATATCTGAAGAAATGATTAGGCAATTTTATGCTTGTTTGTTCTGATTGATTTTTGTATACATCAACGCGAGGCTCATTAAACACCAGCTGCTAGAGATGTGATGGAAAGCGTCGACGATGGTACTCATATGAGAATTATTGGTCTTTTACTGAAAATGGCATCATGGATCGATGCCTTAAATGTAATGCTATCCCCTTCTTCCAATCCTATTTGCAGAGTGTCCTAGATTCTTGCCCCCACGACCTTTATGTGTAGGCATCCATTAAACTCTTATGACAAATCTCTTTAGAGGTTGTTTAGACAAAGCCGGTAGCGCTTAACTAATTGGGGTCTGTCACCCCACCAGAGGTTAACGTTGTAAGTGTACAAACTATGTAAATCAATAGAAAGTCATGGCTAATGGAGACACTCTACCACTTAAGATTAATTTCAATACTGACTAATTACAGTACTTCAAAGTCGTTTAAGGAAAATGGATGACGTGTTTACAAAGCTAGCCTCGTCTACATTGCCATTGACAAACTTATAGAGCGTTGTTACTGTAGTGAGTCAATTGTGTGGACCCGTCAATTCATCGACCAGTCCGTCTCCGAGGTTGAGGCAGTGCGCAGGCAGCTAGAGACGCCGATACCATTATGTCCACTAGGAGTAGAGCACTGCAGCGCCCCGCCGACACTAGGACAGTTTATCAGTGTCCTTTACTCGTGTAGGTGTTTTACAAGAACACTGCAGTTTGTATAGGAGACACATTATACAAACAGGTAAGTTATCTTCTTGATTCAATATTCGTTAAGTTATTTTTTTATTCACAATTCGTTAAGTTACTTTTTAATTCACAATTCGTTAAGTTACTTTTTAATTCACAATTCGTTCAGTTACTTTTTAATTCACAATTCGTTAAGTTACTTTTTAATTCACAATTCGGTAAGTTATTTTTTATTCTCAATTGTGTATGAAATTGAACATTTGAAATATAAAGTTGTAGTTTGTTTAGTTTTAGATAATGTTTTATAATGTTCCTGTTTACAGAAAGCTTTTGTGTTGAAATCGCTACATCATATTTAGCATTACGAAGTTTATTATCTTTTGACATTTAGTTGATATGGTAATTTTATCAACGCTTGAATAACTGTTTGAAATAAGTTGTACTTGCATATTCACTTCGTTGTTGAGCATGGGTAATATGATATCGCCCAATAAATCTATGAAAGATTGGAGTTTGATTTAGACATGTTTGCAGTTTCGTTTTGATATGCGACAGTCTAATGTTGAGAGTAATGAATGAAGCTATTTACTTTAAGTTCCAATGTAGTTCATGCAAAATATTCAAAACTTTTTAACTGATTTACTGTACACCTATTTTGTATCAAAGTAATAGTTTTAAAATTGATGGAATTCATTGATTCCCCCTCATTTTAACTTAAACCTTGCGTCAAAACGCAGCTTTTCACATCCACGATATTGCAAATTGATTTATAGCAATTTATGCCTAGGTAGGCGTGTAATTCATATTCACAAAGTTTTAAGTAGCAGCCTCCTGCTTTATTTTGTTCATTGATACAAGTATTGGTAGAAAAGTAAAGCATGGCTGCTTAGCATTGACAATACTACTTTAGTTTCCTACTTGCAACATACATACATACCTCACCTTCTTTACAAATTGTGTCTTTGTCCCTCTGTCTCTCTCACTGTATTCTTATAATGACAACAGCTTTACATATTGCCGTTTTAGCCACATTCAGTGGAAGACTACTCTAAGGAACGTTGAACATATATAAAGAGACCTCCTTTTTCAGACGAACAGATACATAGTAGTTTTAAAACTTTTAAAACAATTGTTAATGATACATTGTAGACATTTTTGCAAAAATATAAGTAACAGCCTCCGAGATTTGTTTTGGAACACTGTAGAATTAGGGTTTTAACAGATTCATGTAAATTCATATGAATGTGAATGAATGGATTGTGACATTATCTCGAGACAATGAATACCATAATGCAAATATGTCTTTTGATTTGATTCCCAAGCCAACGTCACATCATTTGCCATCAAAGCTAAGCTATATGATTTATCATCGAATGAAAATTCCAATTATGTCTTTCGAGACAGACCATTATCAAGCACGTAATGAATAACAGAATAGTTCCCTTTCAATGTGAATATAATGCAGGGGTAAAGGGCAGCAACTCTCGGGAGGCCTGTAAAGAATGGTGTTTAAATGAAGCTTCACAAACCCTTAGAATAAACTGAGTGAAGTTTACTACAGGCAATAAACATCCCAATATCCGCCGGGTCGCGGAAGTGCGACTTTATGTTAGTGGATTGTGGGTTGGAGATGGATTATCAATTTCCATGAAATCATTAACGGTTAGCATTGACGTTTGATTGTGTCTGGCAATCAATTACCGCCAATCTACAAAATAATTCAAAATACTTTAAACTTGCTAAAATAGAGACACGAAGAGAGGTTAATCAATAAGGACAAGAAAGATTCACTAATAAAACTTGATCATTAAAGGCACTCGCAGTAATGATAAACATGACCTTCTCTGCTGGTTGTACTCGTCATGCGCAAAGATGTACAATGTATAATACTTTAACCAATAACATATCGATAAGAACCGTGCGTCTATAACATCATATAATCTTGGTTAAAAATTAAGCATTATTTCAAAATGTCTGTGAATAAATTTTAAATTTTCGTTTGTTTGCCATAACGACTTTAAAGGGGCAGTAGCACGTTTTTTGATAATTTTATATTTTAAAATTTTCACTGATAATTGTAAGTTAATGTTAAATGTATTATTGTGACAGTGTAAAAAATCTCATCACACAAGTCAATCACCCATAGTCAGAGGACAAAGTATGAAGATTTACACAAAATCCATTGGCGGCCATTTTTGTGTGAACACCTTTTTGTGTAAGAAAAAGGAATCGCATGGCTAAATTTTACATTTTATATTTGAATTATTACTGCTCCATTTAGTTTAAATACATTGTCTTTCATTTGGAACCATTAATTTTCATTTTCATGACATCACCTTATATTCCCCCTAAAAACGTGCTACTGCCCCTTTAATGAATACATACCAGATCAGTATTAAACCAGACATACGTTGAAATGGTTCCGATTAATCAAAACAATACTTTATAATACTCTTAGTATATTGTTACAGTTATCACATTTTTTTGCAATAGAAAAGGTCGATTCATCAGGCTTGGCGGAAATGTCATCAGATTATGTGCAATTTACTCAAAAACATACAATTCAAGTTTTTTGCCAAGAAGCCCTGTAAAAATACCATATGTTACTTTGCCAAACAAGCCTTAAGTCATGGTATGCTTAATGATAACCTGCTGAAATGGCGCATTTTTAGGTGATTGTTTATATATTTTAAGTAAGACTCGATCAAATAGAAATGAATACATTACAAACATTTGTTATTGTGCTTGTGATAATTTATAGAAAGCATGTCATCTTGATAGCAATCAATGTCACGGGGATTCATTGGCCAATGCCAATTGTTAAGCTGCTTGTATGGTAAATGTTAGCGCTAATATCTGACCCTGTTGTTGTAAAACAGACGGAAAATGTTCAAAAACTCATATTGTTGCTAACAGTCTAATCCCTTATACAACAACGATCGTGATAATAATTGTTATTAGATTTTATTTCTGCTATGAAGCCTCTCTACAACGGTACTAACATAGACATAAGATTTTGATAAGTCCGTTTAAATATTACATAAATACAAATCATCCAAGTCAATTTATTTTAAGCATTTTTGTGGTATGGAAGCATTATGAATATTATTATGAAAGTATTACAAGATAATCATTTATCAATGTTGTCTATTACGTTTGGGGCTGATATTTACATTCCGTGACACATACGCTATCTGTTTTTGACAAGCTTGAGTCGGTCAATGATTTTACCAGAAGGTGCAACCTGGCTGGAAGAGTTTAACGACGAAATTCACACCCAGTTATTCTAGCTGTTTTGTAGATACTTGATTAATTGCATTTGTTGATTTCGGGGGAAAACGTTGGAAAATGATATTTGGACTATTGAAATAAGGAATAGTATTAAATTGTTCACAATCTAATGTTGACACCGCTATTATTATCATGCGAAAAGGTTACTTATAAGTTCCACATATAATCCTAACGGGAGAAGGGTAGATATGGACCTGTAGCCACCATGAGCACTCGCTTCGGGAATATGTAAATCAAAAGACGTCAAATAAAAAAATAGAAAATATTGTCTTCAAGATGCAGAGTCTATTTTAAGATATGATTTACTTTCGAATCATTAGAATTTTTCAGGAAGATGATTTCTGTTTAGAAACATCTGAGAAAACATAATTCGAAGATGCATGTCGATTGAAGACTTTTTATGGAAAAGCCATGTTAATTTTATCCATAAAAGAGTGATGAGTGCTGTCGCAAACTGCTTCCTGTAAACACTCTTCTGCATCTTGCTTTTGGTCGTTTAGACATCGCCTCCAGTTTTTACCTTTGAGTACAATCGATTGAGTTCTGTTTTTATTACCTAAGAGGCAGTAATTTCATGAGGTTGATATTTTTCATATGTTTCTCTAGGGCAATAAATCAGATGTGACATCACGTTATAAACAATGCTTTGACGTCATAATCTGGACGGACCGGCGGTGGCTAGTCCGCCTATGCTCAGAAGTAGGTTTTGATTAATATCCCCCGCCGCACTTTTAGCGCGAAGCGGGGGATAAAGTATTGGGCAGCGACCGTCCGTGCGTACGTACGTCCGTACGAATGAAATTGAATAACTCAAATACTATTGTCCGGATTCTTTTCTATTTTGTATGTAGCTTCATCACCATGAGAGTAAGGTCCCTTTAGAGGTTCATGGCCTTGACCTTCATTTCAAGGTCACAACGACACTTTGAAATTTTAGCCCTGTCAGCGGGATATCTCCAGAACCGGAACTGGATTCTCTTTCATAACTTACACAAAGCATATTATTGGGAAAGCGCCGGACCCAGTCGATATTTGTGACCTTCACATTATTTTCAAGGTCACAGCGAGGCTTTGAAAATTTCAGCATTCAAACCTGCATTTTAGGCTTGTCAGCGGGATATCTCAAGAACCGTTCACTGAATACTCTTCATAACTTACACAAGGCATCGTATTGGGAAGGCGCCGGGTCCAGTCGTTTTGGTGACCTTCACATTATTTTCAAGGTCACAGCGAGGCTTTGAAAATTTCAGCATAAAAACCTGCATTTTAGGCTTGTCAGCGGGATATCTCAAGAACCATTAACTGGATTCTCTTCATAATTTACACAAAGCATCTTTTTGGGAAGGCGCCCGGCCCAGTCGATTTTGGTGACCTTCACATTATTTTCAAGTCACAGTGAAGCCAACATGCATTTAAAGCTTATTATGAGGCTGATATGTAAAGAACTGTTCTCTATATTCTCTTCTTCTTTTTTGCACAAGGCTTCTTATTTGGAAGACCCAGGGACCAGTCGATTTGTTATGGTCTAAACGACATCTAGTCGCATGACAATTGTAGACAAGTGTTTCTATGTATAAATTCTGCTTTTTGTTAACATCAAGTGGCGGCGGGGGATCTTGTCACCTTTGTGACAAATAGTTGTTTTCTTTAAATTTGGAACTACGATAACAAACAGAATATCATATTTGTGCTTGTGACATACTATGTTTACGACACTCCCGCTCGGGAAATACTAATATTTAGCCACTCGTGTCGTCAACATAGAATGTCATGGGCACGCATATACTATCCTTAAAATCTGGATATATCAGCAAAACCAAATCATGGATGTTCAGTTACTGTTTATATTATATCAGAAATATCAGATAAACAAACCGTTGGTGTCAGTCACCGTTTATGTTATATAACAACCAATGCGTTCCAGTTACTGTTTAATAAAAAGAAAATTGACTTTCAGTCATTATCGATAACAACTCATGTATTTTCAATCATTGTTTATGTCAGCTGAACATAGCATGGTTGTTTCAGTCACTGTGTATGGACATTGAACAGGTTGGGGAAATCGACGTATTATACGTCAATCGCACAATACAAAAATAATAAGCACTGTCATATCTTTGCTTGGCGAATGCCACTTTACAATTAAAAGAAGATTAGAAGATATTGAACAGTTATTTGATATACTAGTGAACCTTTGTATTTTTATCTAAGATTTATGATGAGGTATATCAAAATAGTTCAGGCAACAGCTGTATGGATAAGATAGCACCTGGTCCAACCAGGTTATAATCAATAATTTAATTGTTTAGAAGTTATTGTAAAGCACTGCAAACAATAATTTGTATATCCATTTTGGTACATGTGCATGAATAAAAAGACAATATCACCAACTGTCTACTGATATCCAATACAGCAAGACGAGGTCATTAAAGTAACAAATATCCTAGGCTTTCTGTTTGGAATCTTCAACAGTGAGATCATAGCATTTTGAAGTCAAAGCATTGATAGGTCATCAATTGTTAGAAAGGACGGGTCAATGACGTAATGACGGTTTGACGGTATGTGGTCTATTTTTAGTAACTAAAGTCAATATCACTTTTGGTCAGACTCGGTGTCAAGTCAATATCACTATTCGTCAGACTAGGGATGCATCGCCGACCACTTCGAGGGCCACAAATACACTCACATAATAAACAAATGTGTGGTCTCTTATATTTGGCATCTTTGACATCTTCGACATTATGATACAATTGCATTATGGCGATTTGATTGAAGCGATGTCAATATTGTAGTCATCTCACACAAGCTACTGCGCAAGCCATTTCGGTGGATAAATGACCGAACCAGTCCGAAAGGTTAACGGGGTTAACTTTAGCTTCAGGGTGATAGCACTTATCTCGCTTCGAGTGACAGGGAAAGCCAGCATTTTTAAACGTGGCGCAACTTTTTTCCTGTCACGAGATGGAAGAAAATTAATTTAACACTGAAAACAAAACATATCGGTTTTAAAATATGCGTTTCTTGTCGGAGAAATGTGATTTACGTACAAACCTGCTCGACTTAAAAGTTTATCCTACATTGTCATGCCATTCTTATATAGCAACATATAAAATAACGTTGACATAGCATTAATTGTTGGTGTGATGCCAAATTATTTTACACATGACGTCGTGCCCCATGTGATAAATTCATTAAATTGAAGAAGCTGAATCAAACTAAATGGTGTGAAAACCTTTCTCGAGATGAAAATAGAGGATACTTTCTGTTTTCAATTTGATTTCATCTACCTCTTAGCGAGTGAAAGGGTAAATGCAGTATTTCCTGAGTGGCGCAGTTACGAATAAAAGAAAGTATAGATCCCGTCGATAGACACCCGCTCGAACCGACTTGAAGTCATCGGCTGCCTGTCCGCCTAAAATGGTTGCATTTTTAGAATTTTGTTGTTGAAAATAGTTTGTCATTTGTAGAAAAGGAATATTATTTTAAGATTATTAACATTTCATGTATCCTACGGTTGTTATGCTTATTTATAGAACATTTGAGGTTGCTACATAAAATATGAAGAAAGTTGTCAGAGATTCTCAGAAGATCACATGTTTTCAGTAGTACAATTTCGATATATTTTCTGATTCTGAAAAATCCTAAAATAAAGGCGTTACTCAAAGGCAAGGTGTGATTTGAAAAATATTGTTAAGATTAAGAGCAGGTCTCAGTGAAAAAATACGTTTTCAGAAACATCAAAGTTTACAAAAACGACTCAAAAAGCGTGTGAATGTAGTGCAGATTGTCCCTGTATAGCCATGCCAATTTGGTCCATCATAGTTTGAGGTAGGAGTAGTGTTGTAAAGTGATTTACATTGCTACATGACGTCAGAGCATTGTTGTTTCTTATCACCGATAGCACATGTGTTCATAATAGAACCCCATGTCTTACCCGCAGCCATACAATAAATAGAATGTACTAAACCAAGTCGAAATTCTTCTATTGTTGTTGACACACAAGACTGTTATTTGTCCTGGTATTTTTATAATTGTTTGAATATCTAACATAAGACAAGTATTCGAAGATAGTAGTTGGTATGACATTTTGACTTAATATTTGAACGGATTGATTAATGAAATATATTTAGAAATGAAAGGTTTATTTAATATGTTCTTTAAAAAAATATCACGACAATGATATGGTAATTTTATTATTGAATGAAACGATATATATAAACAATAAGTTTCAAACTCAACTATACTAAACACGTAGAAATAGGTTAACTCATTATATACCGCGTGCGATATTCGCATAAGGATTGTTCATTTTCATCAAGTCATTACACACAGAAACGACGTAACAAGATTATGAGAAAGGCACCCTTGATCCCGGTTCATCCTCACACAAGACTTCTCCCGCAAGAACATGACACATCTCGCGTGTTTTTGCTTAATTAAAATTTTCTTTATTAACAAAGGACAACGACCTAATAGAATAACTCAGTTGAAAAGAAATCATTAATAATTTAAGACATGCTGATAAAAACTTGCACACTTCACCTTCCTTACAAAGAAGCGTGTCTACTCATATCAACCATCGTCAGTTTTTTATTCATAACTTTTCCCTCTGGTTATCAAATTCCGCATTTATTGTATCTGCAATAACCCGTTTCCTGCACATCTCTTTGTTTCAGACGTTTAATTACAATGGCAGCAAGAGACGCTGAAATGGCTGAAATCCGACTTCCCCTGGCAATTACAATTCCCCCAGACGACCTGCAGGCGAATCTGAGCACACTGTCCAGTGTCAACATTTCAATTATAACGACAAACGTCACTCAACAGCGAGACGAAGGACTGGCAAAAATCGAGATTATAATTCAAGGAGTTATTTTTGCTCTTGCACTTTTTGGAAACATGTGTGTTTTGATAGCCTTGGCTCGAAGAAGAAAGATCAACAGTCGAATGCACAAGTTCATCATGCATCTTAGCATAGCTGACCTTTTGGTTGCATTCTTTAACATTCTGCCACAACTGATCTGGGATATCACTCACATGTTTCAAGGTGGCGATTTCTTGTGTCGATTCGTTAAATTCATGCAGGTTTTCGTGATGTATTTATCTACTTACGTGTTAGTTGCTACTGCAATTGACCGATATAGAGCAATCTGTCATCCATTATCAAATCACAACTGGACATCAAAGACTGTTAATTTAATGATCGCCGGTGTTTATGTGATAGCAGGTGTGTTAAGCATCCCTCAAGCGTTGCTGTTTAAGTATCAGGAACGGAATCCTGGGGAGGGCGACTATGATTGTTGGGTCCATTGGGATCCGCCCTGGATGGTCCAGCTGTATATTACGTCATTTACTTTTCTCGTTTATGTCTTGCCCTTTATGATTCTTGCATTTGCTTATGGGTCCATATGTTACACGATATGGTCAAAACACAAAGTTACACGGCAGTCCATTTTGAAGAAGGAGATCACGAATGGTGCTATTGGTCACGTGACTTACACAGTTTCCAACCAATCAACGACAAGAAATTATGGAAGTAGAGATGGCGGGATACATCCAAGATCTCACTCAAACAGAGGATTTTCACGGGCTAAGATGAAGACAATTAAGCTTACCTTTGTTGTCATCCTTGCTTACGTCTTGTGCTGGTCTCCTTTCTTCATTGCGCAACTCTGGTGGTTATACGATGAAAATGCACCGTTCTCAAGTAAGTGACAACGTCCACTATTTTACTTTAAATACTTAAATTATTATTCAACCACAATGATTTATTCATCGACTATATGACGTCAACATATCAGATAATTGAACTTGCCATTGATTACTTCAATATCAAATATAATGATATAGACAATCATCCTGTTATTTTCTTTGTTCAATCAATCAATTATCGGAAAAAGAAAATATCCAAACGAAAACTGATTTTGCCCTTAAGTACTGACTATAATCAGGTTATGGTACATGGTCTTCATATTTGTCCTGTTTATCTGATCCCAATATATGATTTGACATAATAATGTTGTTTAAGATTTAGAAAGAATTACGGAATTATTTTGTATTTTTCATAAATCATTCCTCATGTAAGAATGCAACATCCTTTGTCTGAGACGTTCGATTACAACCTTTGAATGTTGTGAATGATTACATCAAATTGGAGAGGTTATACATGGAAATAATCAGTAGTGATAGGCCCGTTTTTAGTTAGCCATTTGCTTCAGAGATAGTTTATCCATACTTTAAATCGTTTAAGTTTTGAACTAGTTTGTTAAAACTTCAACTTCTCGGCTGTCTCTACTGTCCCTAATACGTAAATGACGTTGAAAGTTTTGAACTGTTTAAAACACTTTGAACTCCAGTAAAATAACATAAAGGATAACTAATATAAAAAGGTAACAAGCCAATAAGACATTATATATTTAATTGCAGACAGTGGAATGGTTATCATGCTCCTGCTGGCCAGCTTGAACAGTTGTTGTAATCCGTGGATATACCTAGCCTTCAGTGGAAACCTCATCAAATACCTATCACCTTGTTACCAGTCATCGTGTTACTCGGACACGAGAAACAACACTTATACAAACTCCAACACAGACAACAGTATGAAGAACCGATCCACTATTGAGCTGGAAAAAATTGTTAACAGAGACAAGTACAAACGCATGGGTTCATTAACGTCATTGCTGACAACAAGGATATCTCGCAAGGATACCCCTCCATTGGATTACAAGAAACCATCTCCGGAGAATTCAGACGAAGCCCCAAAGTCTCCTCATGTGAGAAAACGAGCACTTGTACACGAGCGACCAGCTAATGAAATTGTCGAAGCTCAGATGAAATGGGAGCGAAACATGGCGCTTGGATCAAATAAAACACCATTCTTAATAAACGATTTGCCGAACGGTTCGCCACTCTCTGAAGACGATACTTTAAACACCCTTGGGACTTCATACTAGAGAAAGAAACGTTCTTACGTAAACTTACGAGTCCTGTTGTGATAAAGTCGAAAATGTGTATCGGTGCCATGAATGACCAAACAGGATTCATCAAATGTGTCCCAGACACATAAGATATATTCTTAGCGTTGTGCATATTACATTCAAGTTTACAAACGAGATGAAAGAAGAGTTGTTTATGACAATTTAGTCAATACTTTTGGAAATGTAAACAAATGTTGTTTCTACAATACGTTTCTGCTATGCTTCATGTTAAATCTACCTTTAACTTGCGTATTTCCCCTAACTGATTTTTCCTTCTTCTTGAATTGTCTTCAGTATATTTAGGAATAATCATTTTAACAATATTATTGATTAAGTTAATACTTTCTTCAACATACGGTTTTGCGAATCAGTTAAACTTGAACAAATATATATTTTGCTTGCTAGATAACTATGAACAACGTAGTACCAAATAAGTTTGAAAACCCGAATAAGAATTCTCCCTTTTTGAAACAACCTTCCTGTGTATGCAAAATAAAAACCATAAACCCATATCTATCTTTGGCGCTTGACGGCCTTACTTTAACACAAATGTGCATTACAACAAACTTAATTCTACTTAATTTAGATATATCATCTTCATAATGTAAGGTTACAAACATTTGTGGATCATCGAATATATTGGATCATGAATCTTTAAAATTTCCTGCAAATTTGATATTCAAGCAAGCAAGTATCCGATGCGATCATCGCCGCTTATATTTTTAATATTTTGATATTTATTTATTTTAGGTGACTTTTGAAATAGGACTTCGTACGTTAAAAAGTCCTCTTTCCTATTTAATTTGATTTTTTTTTCTCAAGTGTAATATGAAAAGGACACTATTTTGAAATGCCCTAAGGGACCTAATATGAAGTGATGAAGTTGAGTGTTGAGGCATTGTTTTAATAATCATTAGTTAAGGTCTCAGAATATTGAGATCTTTAGATTTGGATGTATATGTTAGCTTCCTTGTATTGCTGCTTCTTAGTTGAACTGTCATGTTTTTAAAAACGAGATCCATATATTTCTAAATACAATGATTGATAAATTATTATTATCAACAAGTGTTGAATATAAATACAGGGAATATATATTTTTACAAAAAATGCCACCACTCTACATTCAGTTTGTTTGTTTGTATTAATTGACGTTGTAAGGTTTTAAGATATTTTCTTAAAACATTAATATGCTTGCTCAAATTGTTGCGAAAAATAAATGAAAAATGTTTTTTTTTTTGTATTTGTTGTTTGCCTGAGGGACATTATTTGCAAGAACGAGTTTTTTTAATATCCTTAACAATATCCGCCTTTAGTTTTATGTTTATTGCAAGAACGACATAAATAATTAAAGTGGCATGTGCAAACGCTGCAAAATATAAGTATCAACTAAAATTTCGAGGAACAAAATTGAAGATACATGCTAAGAGGGAAAATATCGGTTTATTATGTTTGATTATTTTACCCTGGCCTTCATGTCAGTAATGAATGCATCAGACGTTTGAGAACTTGGTGTCAAAACTTTTGGATCAATTTGTAAGTTGACCATATCTTCATTACATAGTTAGAGAACAAGTATGTTGCATGCATGTACAATTTCAGCATTCTCTGGGCCCCAGTGTTGAATACATCCCTGTCAAAAAAGTTCCTTTGATAATATTAGTATCATCTTTCAGTTTGTGTAGAGAGAATGATTTTTCTACGTCTACGCTCAAAGGGACAGTAGCACGTTTTTTGAAAATTGTATATTTCAATTTTTTTCACTGATAATTGTATGTTAATGCTCAATGTGTAATTTTGATAGTGTCAAAAATCTCGTAAGTCTCGTATATTCCCGCTAAAACGTGATGCTGTCCCTTTAAAATCATAACATTTGTTACGTTACTGTTCGAATGAGCCGAAATCAAGAAAACACATTTTACATGATTTCGAAATAGTACAGGAACATTATCCACTATGTACAATACGACCTACAATAAATTAAAAATGTAAGAATATGAAGACTCGGCAAAGATCCCGGATGTTTCCTGTCTCTTGCATAGAACATTAACTGACCATTCAATGACACATCAAAATCTAAATATGAATATGCATTATAACACAATATCATTAGACAATTTAAAAAAAATAACTATGTCATTCAAAAAGGTAGGCGAATGGAGTCCCTCGATTATTAATGTTATTGGCCATTAGCAAGATTACACCGTGACCTTTTCAGAAAAAGACTTTCCGTAATGCAATTTATAAATTACATTTTAGAATAACTTGATATTGATTGAAATTAATTCAATAAAAAAAGCACAGGATGAATTGTTATTTTTAATTTTGTGTACGTGGTTATTTTCAATATATATAAAAATATATATAATCTTAGAATGTTTGCTATTACCTCGTGAAATAAGAATTTTTTTTAAATGGCATAACCTGATATTAATATTAAACTAATAGTTACTACAATTAAGTTTCATCATATTCATTTCGTGCGCAATGATACCAAAAGGTTTAGTTTTTAAGCTTAAATATTCTTGATAAACACTGTAAGTGACAATAAACATTTTGCACTTTATTCTGTCTTACCAGCTGGTAGAAACGTCCATTAATTAGCATTTACAATGTATAATCAGCACTTTCCTTCTACTATACGAAATTATTCGTCATAAGAAAATAGCTACCCATTTTAATTGTCATCTTCTCATGGTACTGCCCTTCCTTAATCGTAATAAATCGAGATAAAACGGGTGCATCCATCTCCAACATCCACTTCTTCTCTCTTCAATGTCATACCTTTGTTCTTGTTGCATGTTCTTGAGGTAGTGCTTTACAGGAACAATGCAAAATTTATGTGTCAATAATCCATGACCTTGACCATAGATAGATTCTTTTGTGGATAAAGTGTTCAATTATTGTTGATTTCCCAACTGAGAGTGTCATCATTGATTTTCTTAATTTGTTTAGGATTGGTAACTGAAGCCCAACATTTCATTAAACGATGTACTGGTAAAGTTTACATCCGACTGAATACAGTTAATGGTGTATGGTAACGTTATTGTCCAAACGTACAGTGCTTTTTACCAAACATGCGAAACAATTCTTAAAAATCTAAGCATCACATTCTTTTTTTTGCCGCAATATATTTACCTTAAGGAACATGTATGTGAAGTGTATAACTGATTATTAATTATATTTCATTACATAGCTCCCCATAGTTATAAACATTTTGAATATTTAAAAATAGATTTGGAAGAATTCATAATAGTATCCGTTGTAAACTTTTACCTAAAAACGTCTGTAAAAAGCAAATGAATGTCATAAAAATGCTTGAGGGTGATTTATCGACATTTGGTTAACAGATAATTATTAAGAAAAAAAAACACTTGACAGTTACCGATTGCGCCTGAAGTGTTCAAGTAAGATGTAAGATGATACTTTCCACACTTGCTCATGACATTAATATCACAGAGTTTGTTGATATTTTGTTTGTGAAACATGAAATCTTCTCTTAGTCGCAGAGTCTCTGCAGCTGAGGTGTACAAGCTAATACATAGTTTAAAAGAAAACATTTCAAACATGTAATATATTGCGCGTTTACTTATGTACAAAAGGTGAGTAACTATTGAATTAAAAATATCTGAATAAAACAAAAACGCGAAGATTTGAATTAAGCGTGTGCTTTTACAGGGCTCATCGTAATCCATATGCTCTTAAATGTATTTGCTCAGAGGGCTCGAGTGCTTTCAAGCAATGAAGTTTGATGTCTGCATTGAGAATTGAGAATTTTGATTTGCTCCACAAGATATCACTGGTATCATAACTTGATGAAGAGTGGGTCTTAAAATGGCCCAAAAGGTAATCAATAAATGTCCCTAACATTGATAACATCTAATGCTATAAGCAATATAGAAATAGCACCCTGAAAGGAATATATAGTTATGAAAGTACACAGATTAATCAGATAGTAAATACCCATTATTTGCTTTATCAATTCAATCACTTCTATTGATAGATAATGTGTCAAGTTCATTCGACCAAAAGAACTTTAGTTCAACACAGGCCCACGCAGGGTCGTTCCATATGCGGTATACTAGAATATTTAATTACTATGATGATATATTGAAAGTCTCAAATATCTAAAATGGTCACTCAAAAAGATGAAGACATTTTAGATTAAGTGTGTGTGTCTGTTATGGTTTGTGAAAAAACTAAAATTAAATCTCAAAATTTATTTAAAACCAGAGACAATTATTAAAATGTGAAAATCGTTCTCGGTCGGTTTGTAACTTGAAAGCCACAAGTTGTAAAACTGTGTGACAATGGTAGTTTGTTTCCTCAACTCTTTTAAGTGAAAAAAAATAGAAGTTTTTACTTAGATGATACTTTTTGAATGATTGCAATATGATTATGATTAATGATTAGCAATAAATATAAGTATATCATAGCCATAGTGATGCTAAATTAATACAACGCCGTCCTACTATTCTAATAGGGTAGTCTCAAATGATTATTTACTTGCCATCAAACATTCTTTTGTTAGTACAAATACATGTTGATTGCTTATCAAGACAGTTTTATCTGTTTTATAATCGCATGGTTGAATTGTAAGATGTCTTTACAAGTCAGTGACTGAAGGACCCCTCATTCATTTTGTCTGTTAAGTATATAATAATGAGTCAACATTACACCTCCACTCAGAGATAATGATGCTTTCGAACTAGATAATCTGTCACTGTCAACAATAGCGTGCTTACAACGTCATTAACTGTACGTCAATACATCAAATTCATCATAAGTACATCAATACACAATAGACAAGAAGATATAGTCATCAACATCATTTTCATTATCCTTCCAAAACGTAACAAATATGGTTGCCCTATCTTAAATAGACTAATCGGCAACAGAAAGTTGTCACTTTTGAATGTTAAAACATGAAAAATAATGTATATGATTATTTACAAAACAATCACATTAAAACCACATCATCCCTAAATTTGTGTATATTTTAATAATAATAATTTTAATACAATGTCAACGTATTTTCAAATCAACATTCCTAAATATCTATTGACATTTGGTTGACAGGAAGTGATCATATTGGATAAGTCAAAAACAGCAAATGCAATTATATTTCTACTGTATGAGACTGATACCTGCTTGCATTAGACCATCGTCAACACTTTCTATATGTGACGCTATGAACGTCAAATGCTATATGTCTTCATTGCGTTAAGTACGTAAATACAGGAAGGCCAAGGACAAGTGATATCAGAACTATTTGATTCATCAATGGCCATCATTAACCACTTAACTTTGAATAATGGCAAATGCAAAATGGCAGGGAAACACTTATACATTAACAGGGAAATAGCACGTTTTTTGAAAATTATAAATTTCCAATTTCACACTGATAATTGTGTGTTAATGCTGAATGGCCATAAAATTGATTCACTGAATATATTCAAGCTTGTTAGCTGCATTTCGTCAACAGGACGAGTTAAGTAAGGATATTTTTTATAATAACCCTTCTCTAAAGCAGCCTTTAATGATTTCTATCATTTACAAGCTTTAGCATTCGTTCATTAAACTTTGGAAGTAAAACAACATCATTGACGTGGCTTTATCTTTCTTAACCTGTTTCGAAAATAGTGGTTTACCTGAATATGCTTCTAATGTGATTACTCCCTTGACACAGATTTCTTAGTCACCGTATTTCTTTCATGAAAGAGGATGATTTTTGATTAATTAGTTTGGATCTTCTCTACTTTACTTTCTCATTATGACAGCTGAATTCAATGTGAATAGTTGTTTTATTGACGACCTGCATGTCACAACACTATAACAGTTCTTATGGAGGTACGATCAATTGAAAGCCAAACAACTAAGTCAAATTTATGAGGTTTTTAAATTTTCGCTTGATGAACAGACTTAATCATAATCTCTCCTTATCTTAGACTTGTAAGAGATTAGTTTGTTGGGCAAATCTGAAAACCCCGCCGAAAACTCGTTTTTAACAGCCGCTTTCAGTTCTTAACGATCCACAGAAGGGTTGCTCATTCCATGGGATTAGATAATAACAGTAACGCTGGCAGATATATTTGGCACGACTCAGGGATCTCTTTGAATAGGCAAGATAGCAGAGATAGATGAACACTTTTGTTTGTTTAAAAACGTTTGAAAGCTATCACGCGTCAACGAATGTATGTCAAATAAAGTGCATAACACCGACAACATTGTTTTCTTACCTGAATCCAATAGGTTTTCCAATAGACTTTCATGTCGAACATAAGAATTTTTTCCTGAAGAATAAGAATGTGCATAATACATCACACGTCGTCTGGCTGTCAAATACATTAAACAAATTATATCACGTAAGATAATTGTGTTTTTGGCGACGTTGAAAACTGTGTAGCCCCGTGTCCCCGTGTCCCCGTGCCCGTCCTCCCTAACCTAAATCTCCTGGTTCTATATAGTGATACATAACCAGGTGCCCCAAAGTTTGCCTTTTTAAAGGCTTTTCTTGTGTGACATGCAGTCGAATTAAACTTTGTATCAACATATGCTATGATCATATACCTTTCGATCATCATCCACGGAACCTACCAATACTTTGTAGTTATTTATGCAAATCGAACGAAAGCCTGTTTTCACGCTAAAAGAATTCACATCGGCACTAATAGCGGCCAGAAGGGTGGTTGTGACAGAATCCATCGCTCTGATTGGTCGGAACAGGAACTCTTCATACAGGGGGACCCGTAACTTCCAATCAGCTTATCACTAGTTCTACTTATTTTCCTATGTCTCGTCATGGTCCAACGCACACGGGACTGGGTACAGTTAGAGCGATTCACTAATGGCGTACGGCGGGATAGTAACCAGTAATAATATTCCGAAAATTTAACTTCAGTTACAATCACTCGTACATATTCAAACATTTTAACTTGCTTCTCTACACCCAAAAATTATTCAACTTTCACTGTATGTTATTGAAATAAATTTATATACTTTCATTGAAAAACATAATTTCAATTATTCAAACTATTTAACTTGCTTCTCTACATCCGAATGTTATATAGCTAACCCTGTATGTCATTTAAAAAACTTTAAATGCTGTCATTTAAAAATGTTTTGAGTTAAGCTACAATCAAAGAGCTTTTTTCAGAGTATAACAGCTAGAGCCCTTGAGGTTATTTTCATCAACTGTTTTGTTATATATAAGAATGATAAAGGGTCTATTACATCAAAATAATCATTATCTGTCTTTGATTTCTGACTTAAACTTATAGATTTCACTTTGATTGACTCTTGATTTCCAGCGCTGTCACTAAATGCAAAAATACTAAATGTAAATACTTTTATCGCCATGCAAGGTCGAACTGGGTTTTCAATAGCATTACCATGGTACTTATGCGCATTGACAGTGCCCAGTGCGTTCCGGTCCCCGTTATATAATGTTCCTGGTCGGAATCTTCGAAGTTTAGATTCTTTTATTGGTAATTGCCATTACCAATATATCGTTATTAAGTTCAAGGAGGTAAGTGCCAATAAAGCTTTACATCGGCAATCAATACGTCCTAAGATGTACTTAGAACCGATGATCAGATTCCTACTAATTGGACACCTGTGTCCAGCTCAATGGTCCAGAGGCTCTCGGTGAAAGCAGCTCGAGCTAATTTTACCATCAACAAGAAAGGGGATTTAAAGGGAACAGAACCTTCATAATCTGTCAACCATATGAAATAATAGTATATTAACATTTTATCATATTCTTTTAACATTAAATACTACAACAGTAGTATATAAAAAAAAAAAATTCAAATAAATAGTGAATTTAAAAGTATTTACCTAATGAGTTCATCATAACATTAGCTTCTTCCCGTTGGTTTGCGGATGGTACGTTTAAGACGGTGCCTGGGCTGTATTATCAACTGTTTACAATCCACTGTCTGACAGCAGGCACCTTTGTGTCATGTGTATATGCTCTCTTGCCAAACAAGCAAGAAGCAACATACAGCGAGGTATTTGCTCGGGTGAGATCTCCGTGACTGTGCGCCTTAGACTTTCATGATGGACTACGAAAGGGCCATATTGAATGCTGCGTTATCTGAGTACCCAGATGTCGACATCAAGGGGTGCTTCTATCATGTGAGCCAGAAAAATCTAGCGAAAGATCCAAAGTGCAGGGCTTCAGATGGAGTACTCTGCGTCTCCAAAACTGCAAACCCAGTTGCGGATGATTCCTGCCCTCGCATTTGTCCCTGAGGAGGAGGTGACTGACCCTGACCGAGCATCTGCCCGTGATCCTGCAGCCTGTAGTCGATTACTTTGAAGACACCTACATCGGTCGACCACAACGCAGAGGTCGTCGTCTCCCCATGTTTCCGATTGGATCATGGAATCAGCATTAGCGGACCATTGATGGGTTACCCAGGACCAACAACCATCTTGAGGGATGGCACCGTCGCCTTCTGAGCAATATGTCAGGTTGTCACCCCTCGATATGAAAGTTCCCGGATGTTCTTCGACGAGAACAGGCGCTGAACGACCAAGTGATCACTCAGATGCTGGCTGGGGTGAATGTTGCAAATTCCCGGAGGAAATGCCGAGACGTGCAAAAGAGACTGGCTGCAATAGCTACTGACTGGCCAAACAGAAATTCTGTGAACTTTTTGCGTAGCGTTGCACACAACATAAGTTTAGATTAGAATCGATTGCAAATGTGCTGTGGAACGTGTTTAGTGCTAGGTATGACTGTCACTAACTTACTGCTGGGATGATGTATTCTTATTCATATTATGATATGTTAAATTATCATGAGACCATGTGGTCACTAGTCACAAAGTCACTATAAAACAAATGCCATCAGTCAAGGCATATATGATTGTTTTATTATTATGTATATATTTATGTATGAGACCATGATGATACAAATAAAAAAAGGAACATTTAATTATATTTAGTTTTTATTTATATGTTTTACTTATTTATATATTTGGGTGGGAATTGTCTCCGGTGGCAAATGTCCTAAGAGGCAATTGTCCGGGTGGGAATTGTCTGGTGGTAATTGTCCGGGTGGCAATTGTCCTGCTCCCAGCTGAATAGGTAATGAATTCACCATAACATTATCTGAATAGGTAATAAGTTCACCATAACATTAGCTGAATCAATTACTGTCTTTCAAATGGTGTCAGAACATTAAAAAGGACATCAAAACTACCTAATAGTATGCCCATTACATCAATTGCAGCTGCTAGCATGTTGCAAGGAAAGGCAAAGTCCGTGAATATTGGAAAACGTTTCACATAGTCCGCACACAGAATAATATGGTTTGTACTTCGTCAATCGTTATTTTTATATTACAGTTATTTGATCGTGTACAAAATAACAATTACTTGCAACACCGCCAATCTTGTCTTCAGCCCTACGCTTGTCGTATTGTTGCTCACGGGCAAAAGAAACGTTGGCTTGCAATTTTCCCACTTAATAAAAACATTTGAAACAGTATGTGATAAAACGTGATTTTGTATGGGGTGCCAAACGGGACTTTAATCGCTATTTAGTAAGCTAACTAAATAAAATGAGTAAGCTTATTAATTCATTTAGTAACCTTGCTAAATGTAAACGATTTAGAAAGCTTACTAAATGAATTAGTAAGCTTACTAATTCATTTAGTAAGCTTACTAATTCACTTCTTTTTTCATGATTTAGTAAGCTTACTAAATCACATCCTGGTTGTTGAAATATAAATCAATGACTGCTCCCTAGAACAAAAGAAAGTGTTGTACAATTTGGGTATTAAGACCGCGAATAAACCATCATTCATAATTCATCATTTTTTTTATAGTTTTTTGGCATAAGGAAGGATTTTACTAACTAAAAAAAGATGTGAAACGAGCAAACTCTCGAAATTGCGATCATGAACCGGCTGAAGGGTAGGATAGTTGTTCTATTTTCGTTCAGACACTCAAAACAACGGTTTTGATGAAATATCATACCCCCCATGATGTTCACATGTCATCTTTGAACTAAAAATCATACACATTAACTTTGAAATCAAATCCCTTTGCGAAAAGATTGACAAACTCCGATAGAGCTTTTGTTTCAAAGGGAGATAACTCCAACTTAACCTAGTGACACGGACATGTGTTACTGATACTTTCTGTTTTGATGAGAGAGGCGATCCACGATGAAATATATATAAAAATAGATTAAGAACCATATACGCACAATAGATTTGAATCTAATTAGCCAAAAGCTGCTGTACGTGCCGTTTGTTTTTGTCAAAATATTCCCGCCATTTTACCACATGGTTGGGAGAAATAATTATTTCAAACTTGGATACTAATTCGGCCGATTTAGTAAGCTTACTAAATGAATTAGTAAACTTACTAAATAAATTAGTAAGCTTGCTAAATGGCACGAATTAGTAAGCTTGCTAAATGAATTAGTAAGCTTACTATATCGTTTTGAAGTAGTAAGCTTACTAATTCATTTAGTAAGCTTACTAAATCGATTAAGTTACCTTTCTAATTCAAATCGAATTAGTAAGCTTACTAAATCGAATTAGTAACCTTACTAATTCGAATTAGTAAGCTTACTAAATATCTGCCCGAATTAGTAAGCTTACTAAATCGAATGAGTAACCTTACTAATTCGAATTAGTAAGCTTACTAAATATCTGCCCCAAATCATGACACTGCCACCGCCATGAGGTTACACTTCTTTGACGCAGCAACGTGACGTACGCTCGCCTCTACGCCGGTATACCCGAAATCGGCCGTCAGCACTGAACACCCGAAAGCTACTCTCCTCAGTAAAAGCACTCAGTCTCAATTCCGTCTTTGCCAACGTTGTACAGTGCGAGCCCACCTCATTCTGTTTAGCCGATGCTGTCGGGTCAAGGTCATAATGATGAAAATTATATAACATGTTAACGTGATAAAAACTGTTGGCAATCATAAATTCTGTTTATCTTACACTAGTTTGGCATACTATTCAATTACAAAATCTTATATTTATCAATCAACTTAAACTGCTAACACTTAAAAGAAAATGTTTACCTGACCTCAGATTATGAAGTTCCTGTTTTCTTCTAGATGTCTGACAAAGCTTAAGCAACCATTATTTACCTTACAATATTAACATACTTTACCTCATACACATGTAGTTGACCATCATCTTCCAGGTTAAATGAAATCGTTATTTCTGTGATTGCGAGACTAGACATCAACTTGTACACCGGAAATATTCAAATAAGGATAATAACTGTGCTTGTTTGTCCATTTGTTAACTTGTTAAAAAACAGCTTTTGGTCTGTTTAGGAGAAATATATTAATTTAGTAAAAACCCTGTATCAATGATGTACATATTATTTACAATAGCAACATGACTTTGAGGGGCTTCATGACTTCAGGGTACCAACTGAGGTAAAACATGTAAGGAATATGTTATTGTTTACACTTAAATTGATACAAAAACTACTAGGTTAATGTTGTCACTTACACACATTTTATGTGTTGAAATCTCACATTTAAAGGGGCAGTAGCACGTTTTTTGAAAATTTATATTTTAAAATTTTCAGTGATAATTGTAAGTTAATGTTAAATGTATTATTTTGACAGTGTCAAAAATGTCATTACACAAGTCAATCATCCATAGTCGGAGGACAAAGTATGAAGATTCACATAAAATACATAGGCCGCCATTTTTGTGTGAACACCTTTAATTCATTTTCTGTAAGAAAAAGGACTCGCATGGCTAAACTTTACGTTAAATATTTGAATTATTACTGCTCCATTTAGTTTAAATACATTGTCTTTCAATTGGAACCATTAATTTCCATTTTCCTGACATCACCTTATATTCCCCCTAAAAACGTGCTACTGCCCCTTTAATGGCGAATAAACAGGCTATAAATAAAAGTGCTTCAAAGACATTAACGAAATAAGATAAAATGTTTAGAAAAAGAAAAGTACTTCGGACCCTTTTCATGTCAAATTGTTATCTGAATCAAGTGTGCATTCAAGACCCTATCATCTTATTGTGTAGAACACTAAGCCCCAGATGCCAAAGCAGTTCATTGGAGTATGACAGAGGTTATGCTGATATATCGATTCAATAAAATTGAAACATTTGAAGTAGCTATAATACTTTAACATAAACATTTTTATAAAATAATCAGAAAAAACGAAATCATAGAATTCTCTCGTAACGAAAATAATTGTCAAAATAGCAAGTTAAAATACGAACGTGTCATGTGTTGGTAAGTTATGCGAGTCGATTTCCTAACTACGTGTAACTTAGTTGATTTCAACAAACTGGCCGCAAACAGTTTGTGCTTTAAATGTGACTTCATATCATAGCACGTACATTGAAATCATGTCCCCTCTAAGGCAGATATATTAAATACATTTCATTAGTCATGACAAGTTTAGAAGTACAGCACGTGTCACATTCCCCTTAACAATGCATATATAAGCACAGATCGTGACACCTTGTCAAGTTCAAGCTCTTCCCTGTACATTTTCAAATTGATAAACCACGATTTAATTTTTATCTGGCTATACTATATGTTCCATTATTGTATTTCTGTCACAGTTGTTTACATTCAACATTCAAGAGCAATATATACATGATCTTATGAAGTGGATAACACGATAGTTCCTAAATCAAGTTTTCTGTCGGTTTCTAAATTATTATTTTTTTTATTTCAGGGTTCTTTTCTTATAAAATAAGAAGGTGTGGTCATCATCCTTCGCCAAATTAGCTTCTATTAAATCTCTCATTTCTTCCCTACATGGGCCATAACTCTGTAATAGGTAATTGCAAAGATCTCAACAGAGTCCAAAAATACGCAACAGGCTTAAAGGCAATAACTCCGTAGACAAAAAAATGCACAGTTCTGATTTTCGAACTCTATCAAGTTATTGATGCCCCACTTCGTGGCGGGGGATAATATGCGCCATTGGGGCCACGCCCTTAAAACCTATTTTCATATTCTTCTCCAGAAACATAAGGCCTAGAAAGCTGAAACTTTGTGTACAGACTCCTTGATTAGTGAGGATTATACATTGTAGCTTTTGTGGCCCTTTGGCTCCTAATAAGTGCCACAGGAGCCACGCCCTGAACAAAGTATTTTCATCTTTTACGACGTTTTTACTTGTCAGATTACATTCAAACTGTCCATTTCATAAACAAATGTGATTTTTTGTTATTTTCACATTAAGTAGAATATATCAATAACATATTAACAATCGGACATAGAAGCGTACATTTGGATGTTCTCTACTGTATGTAAATTCTGTATAATGAACAAACTTTATGTTCTTGAATGTTCATGTATCTTTGGGTTTCAGACAAATGATGATTAAATGTCATGAAATCAGACTCATAAAAAGCAAAATCTGAAGCAGTGTGTCCAAAACAGTAATCGCAGGAAAATAGCTGTGTGTCAGTGCATAAGCAAAATGGTGGCAGGAATTACTGTGATCAATTAAGTGTTTAGATAAGACTCAGATGTAAGTACCTTGACCTTGATCGACGCCGATCTGAGATAGGCGATATCCGTGTTTGTGCTATATTTGAAGAAAGAGGACTGTGGGGAAAAACCGGGTAGCACTCTGTTTAAGATGATATCCGCTTTACAGCAATGTCTTGATCTAAATGGAAAGTGTGTCAATTTATTGTCTGATCTAAAGTTTGGCGCCGTAGAAACCGCCTTGGATAATGCTACGCAGTTAGGCAGTTGGAAGGTATTGATGTAAACAAGAAGAAATCGGATAAAGTCACAGGAGGTAGGAAGAAAGCCTATGGAAGAGGGGCATTCTTGGTGAGGAGCCTGAAAAACTTGTGAAACCATATTTAACCCCAGCAAGTACGAGCCTATGAAAACGATGAGAAACCAGACAGGTGTTTCGTTGAGCTCTGTGAAAACTACAGTAGGAAGTTGCATCCTAAAGCTAGTGCTGACAGCATCTATTTCAAACAACTGTCCGTAATTAAAAACAATCGATCGTGTAAAGTCTTTTTCAATTGGTGCACAATACCCTGAAGGCAATGGCCAAAACTATCATATGGCCAGTGCACCTTGCAGCTTCACCAACAATTCCCTGCCTACGTCTACAATGTTCAACGAGTGAGTGAGTGAGTTATTGTTTAGCGCCGCTTGGGCAATCTTGCAGCAATTAGCGGCGAGAAAGTTAATAAAATTGCCTAAATATGAAAATGATTGCAAAAGCTGATAATGAAACAGCGCAAAGGCTGTAAAACATCAGCATAATATCACAAAGTTGTTAAAAGCTGATATATAGTTTTAAAATTTATAACTTATCAAAAAGCTCGAATGCCTTGAGAAAATCTAAAATACGGTGTTCACCGAAGTGATAAAAAAGTTGTGAAATGGAAATATTAGGGTCAAATGTTTCCCTGATTTGCGCTGTGTCCCAACACTCACACAATATGTGTTTTACAGTGAGCGGACATTGACAGACAACAAGTCTCTCTCGTGTAGATATCCGATTCGTGAACAAACTAAACATCATAGGACCACTTTTCTTTCTGAAAGGGCGGCCAAGTGATCAACAGTTGCACAATATGTCAACGCTTCTACTAAGAACACGATAGGAGACCACCTCATCCAGCGCTGCTGTCGATTTTTAAGAAATCATTAGAGTATTCTATAATTCCTTTAACACTTTTTATGGATCTACAACAGATGTTTTCAATATCAGAAATTCTCTTGAAATAAAGTTAGAGGCCGATACCTATGGTGAGTGTGCTTTGGTTTACCATAACAGTGATTTTGAAAGTATTGTTAGGGATGCGTGTGACAAGAACATCCTAGAAAAGAAGTTGTGATTTGTTGTTGGAATCGGAGATGTAAAGGGTTGCCTATAAGACCAGTATGCACGCTGCAACCTTGCATCTTTGCGATATTTTCTAAGAAACGAGAGGTAAGTTATGTCTATTCGCTGTGATACTAAAGTAACTATTTGCTGGAACTGACGCAATTATCGCAAAATATCAACATTGCATTATTAACATGTAACATTGACACATTCTTGTGAAAATTCTTTTTTCATTAAAGCATTTATTATCACTGATAACTGAATTGAGCTGTTTTACTGTTTGTGTACATGTAAATAGTTATGTTTCTTAGGAAAAACGAGTAGGTAAAGTCATTGGTTTTTACAAAATATGAAATTTCTAGTAGCGTGATGACACATTCTAAGGGTCAGTTATCTTTGTTGGCTTAACCGTCAATCTTAAATAATTTCCAATCAACAGTTATAAACTAAAATCTAAACGAAACGTCCCCACTATATTTGATTCTCGATTCTCGATAGAACCAAAAAATTTTTTACCTAACCACTTCATTTTGTGCGTTTAAGCGATGTGTTTCTTCATATAGTGCCTTGGCATATATAAGAATGGTGTCATTTTTTAATTATCTTTCTTGGTTTTTGATGTGTGTGAAGAAGCAAAAGGGGACTAATTATCTTTCGTGGTTTTTGATGTGTGTGAAGAAGCAAAAGAGGACTTCCGGTTGTACATGGGAAGAGAGAGGCCACGCTAAAACGCGCTCCGCCACCCCACAGGCTATCGTAAGCAGTCCTTCCACATGACTGTTTAATATTTCTCTACGAAGACAAAAAAGCTTTCAATACATTTCTAGAGACATTATTTGATATATACATAAAGCAATAAATTGAAATATTAAATACACAAAATGACTACTCGTGCTAGTACAGCAAATACGGATTCCGAAGAAATAGTTAAATCATCCGAAAAAAGACTAAGTGAACTTATCCTAGGAGTGAAGTCTTAACTGATAAACTCTATTGGTGAAATAAAACTAGAAATTAGCGAGCTGAAAACCAAGGTTACAAGTGTCGAACACGATGTATCAGTTCATGATGAAGAGTTGAAGACACTCCGCAAGGAAATGGCTGCCGTTCAACTAGCACACAGCAACCTGGAACGCCAGTGTGTACTAAAAGACATCCATGACAGAAAAACGAATCTTCTGTTCTACGGCCTATCTGAATGTCCAGATGAAAACGCAGAAAACACTTTGAAAAACTTTTTTACTGATAAACTGAAGTTCAGCCAGGCGAGAGTTGATCAAATGCTGATCAAAACCGTACACAGACTTCCCAAAAGTGAATACCAAAGGCAAAACAACCCCACAGCACCGCCGAGCATCATAGCCACCTTCGTAAAGATGGCGGATAGAGACGACATTTTCCGAGCACGTAAGATCCTACGAGAACAGACCGGACGCTTCAGCATCCAAACCGACCTACCCGCCATGCTCAAGAAACGCCGTGCAATCCTTAGCAGACAGGCCACCGAGATTCGGAAGACCCAGAACGTCTGGACACGAGTCAGAGTCGTGGGGACAGAAGTCGTCATCGAGACGAAGGAACCGCACTCAAGATTTTCGCAGTGGAAGAAATATGAATAAAAATGAAAACAAAAACTGCAACATTTTTGCATATAAAAGGATAAACAAATACAAATAATCCTTTTTTTTTTATCATAAAACAGGATGAAAATTACCATTTTTTTAGTTTAAGTTCTGAATAACAAACATCATGTATTTTAACTGTAAGTGTACTTTTGTAATTTTGATGCATCTCACTTGCCAGAATTTTGTATAAAACTAGTCGTCAAACCACTAGCACAGCAGTGTGCATGTAAAACACGTGCACTCCCAACACATGGTTTGTTACTGAGCAGTGAGTGACAAATGTTTGCTGGATTACCTTTCACGGATCCTGTGATTCTTTGGATTACTTTATGTGAATTTATGTCAATTGGATTTTCATATGGACGCTAACTGTGAGTATACATCAGAAATGCTTTTAGAATCAAGTGTATTGTGTATTGAACTCATTATGCTATTTGACAAACTGTTTTGATATTGTACCATCTCGTAAAAAATAAGTCCTCAAAACCACAAGGTTACCAGTCAACATGAAAAAACGCGTGCAGCGCAACTTGCTACAAGTGAATTATAAACGCTTAATTTTTCATGGAGTTTTTGACATGAACAGACATGACAAACTTTTACCATTTACGGACCCTAAATATACCATCTCTTCTTGTCACAATGACGGATGTCAAAGTGTCATTTTTCTTCTTTTTCGTTGTTGTGTTGTTAACTACTATGTATTCACTTTCATTTCTCAAAATATGTTTATTTGGCACACTTAAAATGGGTCAGCTATTTCTATACCAGCGTACTTTTACCACATTATTACTACTTGTTATCTTTAAGAACATAATTATACATGGCACATAAACTTGACATAATCTCTGCAAATTGCCAAGGTTTAAATAATTCAAAAAAGAGAATCGATGTGTTTGAAAATATGAAAAAACGCAAAGCTAATATTTATTGTTTTCAGGATACGCACTTTACTGAACACATTGAACAAAAAAATAAATTAGAATGGGGCTCTTCTGAGACCCGTTTTAGTTCTTATACCAGTCAAGCAAGAGGGGTAGCTATCTTATTTAGAGACAACTTTGAATTCGAGGTTCTTAGAGAAATAAAAGACTCTGAAAACGGAAACTTTTTGATACTTAAGATTAAAATCGAGAACGAGATGATCAGTTTAACGAATGTATATGGTCCCAATGTAGATACGCCTGACTTTTATCTAGAAATTAAAAATAAGATTGTGAGTCTAGAAACTGAAACTAACATCATATGCGGTGACTTCAACCTAGTTCAAGATCAATCAAAAGATACTTTTAACTACTTACACATACATAATCCTAAATCAAAAGATGCAGTATTCGACATGATAGATGAACTCAATCTGTATGATCCATGGCGAGAAACCAATCTTGATATTAAACGTTACACATGGAGAAAACCAAAACCTTTAAAACAAGCAAGACTAGACTTTTTTCTCGTAAGCAGAAACATGGAGAAATCTATTCAAGATACAATTAGTCACCAATCTGTGACATAAAATAAACAGTTCATTCAACTGCTGTTTTCATACAAATTTCAAATTGAACGGATTACATTAACCGCGTTCTGCTACCAATTTGGTCGGCAGTGGAAGCTATAATTTTAAATAACGACCAAAATGATTGTTCTTCAATAAGGTTTATTTCAAAACCAAGACATTAACAGCATGTCAAAAAGACTACATCACGAACAAGGGACAACACCTCCACCTCGCTCGGCTGTCAATGACAAATTCATAACTAAGCAGTACACAGCACGAGGAAAACATGCACGGGCCAGACAGGTAGAGAGGTATGGCGGATTCCGCGAAGCAAGTTACGTTCGGGCGATCTGTTTTATCATTAGACGGGAACATACCTTCCGTCCAATTAGTTCGAAGAAAGAACCTGGTTATAGATCGGATCACTCGATCATATCTTTGCATATTGAATTTACATCCCTTGAAAAGGGAAAAGGGTTCTGGAAATTTAACAATAGCTTACTACATGATCCCGACTATGTACAGAAAATAAAAAGTATCATTAATGAGACTGTAGAACAGTATCATTCCCTAGATGCTGATGGAGACAAAGTATTAAAGATAAATGAACAATTATTCTTCGAAGTACTATTGTGCAATGTACGAGGTTTTACCATAAAATATTCATCTCATAAAAAGGTAGAAAGACTAAAACTCGAAGATGAATACAATAAAACTCTTAAAACCTTGGAAGAAAATTTAGATACCACTGACAATGAAGAAAACAAAATCAAACTGTTGGAAGAAATAAATATACTGAAAGACAAGCAACTTGAATTGAATAAATACGAAACAGAAGGGATTTTACTTAGGTCAAAGGCAAAATGGTATGAAAAAGGAGAAAAACCAACAACATTTTTCTTATCTCTTGAAAAACAGAATTTCCTTAACAAAGCAATAACAAAACTAGAAACAGACGACGGACAAATAAGCGAAACAAAGGATATTATCAACCATACAAAGACATATTTTCAAAAACTGTATACCAGTAAACCTGTCGTAGATGTTAACCTGGAGGACTTATTCAAAGATAAGAAAATACCAAGACTTTCTGACAATGACGCATATTCTCTTGAAGGTGAGTTGCAATACAAGGAAATCCTTTCAGCATTAAAAAATATGAAACACGAAAAAAGCCCTGGCCCCTCAGGTTTCACAGTTGAATTCTATAAGTTCTTTTGGAATGACATCAATAAATATCTTATTAACTCATTGAATACAGCTTATAGATCAGGTGAGTTATCCATAAGTCAAAAACAAGGTCTCATAACTTGTATCCCAAAAAAAGATAAGCCAAAAGAACTTTTGAAAAACTTTAGACCAATTTCATTATTAAACATTTCATATAAACTAGCTTCAGCAGTAATATCATCTCGCATTAAAAATATTCTTCCAAAATTAATAAGTGAAGATCAAAAGGGATTCATGAAAGGAAGATATATTGGTGAGTGTACAAGACTGATTAACGATATCATGGACTACACAGACTACATGAATAAACCTGGACTCTTGATATTGATAGATTTCGAAAAAGCATTTGATTCTGTAGAGTGGTCCTTTATCGAGAAATGTTTCGATTTGTTTAATTTCGGACCATCTATCAAACTTTGGTTAAAAACTTTCTACAATAATATAAATTCTAGTGTTCTTGTAAACGGATTTCCATAAGAATTTTTCAAAATTACACGTGGTTGCAGGCAGGGGGATCCTCTTTCTCCATATATTTTTTTAATTGTAGCAGAAATTCTGGCCCACATGTTAAGAAAAAATGAAAAAATAAAAGGAATTAAAATGGTTGATTTAGAATATTTATTGACACAATTTGCAGATGATACAACTATTATTCTAGACGGATCTGAACGCTCGTTTAGAGAAACATTACATGTACTTAAACTATATGCATCCTTTTCTGGACTTAAAATAAACATAGACAAAACTAAAGTTGTCTGGATAGGTTCAAAGCAGTTTTCAAGTTTGCAATATTGCAGAGATTTTAACTTAGATTGGACACAAAAACCCTTTGTATTATTAGGTATACTGTTTCAACACAACAAAGCAGAAATGGTAGAAAGAAATTACAAAGATAAGCTCAAAAAAGCAGAAAAAGCAATGACAATGTGGTCTCTCAGAGACCTTACGCCATAAGGAAGAATAACAGTCTTAAAGAGTCTGATACTACCATCACTTAATCATTTGTTCACATCACTAGCAAATCCAAAACTCGATACGATTGTTAATTTTCAAAGAAAATGTTTTTCCTTTATATGGAGACGCAAACCCGACAAAATTAAAAGAAGGTTGTTGACAAAATCTTATAAAGATGGCGGGCTAAAAGTTCCAACAATACTAGAGACAATTAAAGCTCAGAAAATATCTTGGATCAGACGACTATTTGTACAGGATTCTAAATCAAGTAACCTTTTGTATACGTCAAGCCCAGTAAGCCAACTTAACCCAATAGAAATGGGACCATGTTATCTCAAGACCCACTTTATCCCTAAACTCATTAGTCCATTCTGGAAAGATGTATTTTACGCTTGGTCTGAATTACAAGAAAACTGTAAATATGATAAGAACAATCTCAGTAGACAGTACATATGGGCAAATGAAAACATCAGAATAGGAAAAAACCCTGTAATATATGATCATTATATTCAATCAAACATCAAATTTGTAAATGATTTCCTAGCAGAAAATGACACATTTCTGTCCCATAACGACTTTGTAGAACGATATGGGGTTAAAACAAATTTTCTTGAATATGCTGGTCTAATATCCTCTTTGAAAGCATGTATCAAACAGAATTCGACCAATATCAGTAAACAGATAGATTTGCCTTTTATGCCGCCAAACTTAAAAATATTATTTAAGGTTGAGAAAGGATGTAGCATATTCTACAACCTTTTACACAACGATATTTCAAATGAAAAACTAGCTTATCAAAGTAAGTGGGAACGGGAATTGAATACAGATTTCAGTTTGAATCTATTGAAAACATTCAATTTTATACCTACTCGAGCATGTTATAGTGCAAAACATAGATGGTTCCAGTATCGAATTCTCCATAGAATCCTCACCACAAATAAAGATTTACATAGATATAGCCTCATAGAATCACCACAATGTACATTCTGCAATGTTGAAGCAGAATCGATTATCCATCTTTTTTATGAATGTAAATTTGTAAAAACGCTGTGGCAAGATCTACTAAAATGGATCGAAAATAAAACAGACATTCATTTGAACCTAAAGGATTCAGTGAAAAAAGAAACGATGTTTTAAATTTCCTTTTTATCCTAACTAAAGAATACATCTATGCTAGAAAACTAGCAAACATTTTACCGACTCTAGCGGGCTTAAAACCAAAATTAAACCATAACTATCAACTACACAAATCAAATGTCTACACACAATGTAAATACGATAAATTTGTCTCATTTTGGTCGTCTTGCCAC
Organism: Steromphala cineraria; assembly: GCA_916613615.1. Lineage (NCBI taxonomy): Eukaryota > Metazoa > Mollusca > Gastropoda > Trochida > Trochidae > Steromphala > Steromphala cineraria. Next base: position 58,678,826 of record OU744729.1, read on the forward strand.
AAATTGTTCATTTGAAATTAATATATATGTCTCAACTTGTTTACCTGACATGTTCTTATTATTTACATTGATGTTATGAAAATGCTGAAAATGCTGTACCCAATTCAAAAAGAAATAAAGTGATAAAAAAAAAAGAAGAAGCAAAAGGGGACGTTTCTTTTGGATTTTAGTATATATATGACCAAATATGGATCTGTCGATCTTAACTTATCTGAGTATGAACAAATTAAATTGGTTAACCGTAAAAGATACGTATATGACAGTGATAAATGATCATTCATGCCATGTCTCTTCCCTTCCTGCTCAAATGACGTGTGGTAAAGATGAGGAAAGGCAATTGTTTCAACAACAAAAATACGGGCGTAAAAGAAATTTTAAAAGGGGTGTACATCTTAGCAAATATTTTTTTATGATAAATACATATTCAAATATTTGTTTTCAATATTAGTGGAATATCACAAGTATACAAGCTATAGATGAATGACGAAAAATGAAATATTATATTATTATTATATGATCTAGACATCTTATGTTGTATTAAAGCTAAATAATAATACAAATCAAAAGTTTTTATGATTATTGAACGATTATGAGATTTAGTGGTACGCATCATGAAGTTTGTATACATTATAGATACAGTAGTTACGTACTTTTTCCATTGTTGACAGTTGACATGAGAACACGCAGGGCAATAATGGATCTCTGTTGATTTAAAATTATTACCACACACTACACTATTTGAACTTCTAAGGGGTTCGTATGCTGCTTTTAGAATGTTAACAATGTGAGCAGAATGAATGCAAAGAAAACGGTTGAACATGAATGGCGTAACATTACGAACGTACGAACGTTACGCTAACTCCACTTATCTGTACCCTGGGTTCAGAAGCTAGTTTCGCTCGCTCGGCCCGACTTGGGATGTAGCCAATCAAAGCATTTTCTCGCCACCTTCTCGATAAAATTTTCTAGGAGAAAATAAATTGATCGGCTACATCCCAAGTCGGGCCGCGCGAGCGAAACCAGCTTCAGAGCCCAGGGTACAGATTAGTGGAGTTAGCGTAACGTTCGTACCCTGAGACAGGATGGAAAAAATGATAACTTCCTTTTGCCGATGAGTTTAGTTCATTCTTAAAGTTGTTAGACAATGCAACAACCAGAAAAACCAATAATTAGATCGCAAAGATGTTCATTTGGTTAATGTTAGTGTTTAATCAGTGTTTGGAATGGTATCTAAAACAGCATTTATCAAAATAACTTGTTAATGGTTTCTAACCTACCTGCTTCTGGTAACATTACAAACAAACATAGAGCACCGATAAATTTCAGATAGACTTAAAGAAAACAATCTTAAGATCCTGATTGATGTCATGATATCGTCGCTCTTTATCTGCACATATCTTGACAACTATGTACAATGAAACTGTAGAAAGAATCTATATGTTTTCGTCGTTTGTGTAGACACAAAAATCCTTTCAACCAGTCTCTCTCCACAGAGGCAGATCAAGTCATGAAATGTTGAACAATCATCTGTACCAATTAGTCGAGTTTGTGGGCTAGAATGGGAGGTGTCTCATTGGATGCATTATGGCCATTGAATCATTGCAAATGCTTTTTGATAAAACCACCTTTTCAAAGCGAGAACTGGTGTCAAGTCCAAAAAACTTCGAATGGATTGTATTGCGTTCTTTATTGCTAGGGGAAACCACGGATTTTGTCTAATTCGAACAGAGGTAGGATCATATTATATAACGTGATCTACATCTGTGGGGAGGGAATGTTTTTCAACGACAAATGTGACTTGGTGAATCCTTTTGAGAACAATTAATTCTGTAAACTGATGCTATCAGTGTCCTGGAGACTAGATAACACTGATATAAGTCTGATATCTTTGTCTTTAACATAGGTAACTTAAAGATGTTAGGAAACCATAGGATATTATTCAAATATTGATAACACATTAAACCAAGAAGAAACGTGTATCATGTTTAGTTGTTGCTTTACATCAGTTTTGATGATAAATTAATGCAGAACAATTTCTTTTCATAATCAGCTTTCAAATCAAATTCACAAAGAAGACAAATGTAAATGGTAAATATAGGCTTGGTAATAGAAATGTTTTATGGAACATAAAGTAGAGAGTACATCAATATTTTATTCCTCTCTAACTATCGGTTAATGCCTTCAAGGGTTAAGAGAAAACAAGAAAACAAAACAGTTATAAAACTCCTAAAAAACATTACTTATTCACAATCGATACAAAATATAATTTTCTAGATGCAAGTTAGAATTAAAGTTGGCACGCTTTTGTTCAATTATGTTCTCTTAGAATGTCTTTTTAAGTACTTACTGACTGAATGCGTGATTTGGAAATAACTAGTTCAGGCAACGTGCACCGTAGAACCCGAGATCATATTTCTTTTACATTTAGTTATTTAGTAACCTTACTTAGCTCTTAACATATGTAGGATAAATAGCCATTGTAATACTGTATATGTAAAGTAGAAATGGATATATAAACTTTATATTTCCGAAACACTAGTGATACTGAAAATACCACTTTAAAATAGGAAATATCGCCTAGTTAATTTTGTCTTAAAAGTTTTCAAAATTACAAACAAAGGTAATGTCTGTTGGCAATGATTTCTTTTATTCTGAGGATTAAGTTTTCGCAAGAATGCCTAACAGCAAAGTCCATAGACGATTGTCTCTTAATGGAGGCGTTTGTGCAATCGCTTCCTGTTATAAACAACAATTTTGTAACTTCATGATACTATGTAGATATTTGTTTCAGTTTAAGTCATTATTGCATGACAAGTGTACATCATAATGTACTTCTCGGCTTTGTTTCATAATCTCCAAAAATGTCAGTTTGCAATTAGGCAAATAGTCTGGTCTTGTAAAACACTACAACATTTTTTGTATTATTATGTTTTCACCCACATTCATTTCACACAATTTGTATTTTCAAAACACGATTGAATATTAAGATTTTGCCTTGATGAAATATCCTTATGTTTATACCATTAATGAAGATATACCCTTAGCATTTAATTGCTTTGTTGTATGTTTTTGAAAATCGTTGTTTCAATACTGTCACTGTATATGATATGTGTACTGATCTGTCCATTTTTACGTTACGTCACTATTTTGTTAGGGAGCGGCATAAATATAAACATAAACCCCGTTTCTTTTTTTAAAAGAGATATGCGAAACATAGTTCTATGACAGGGCTATGACGGCTTGCGGCAAACCCGTACCCAAAAAAACCCAGTACCCACGTCAAACCCGTACCCACGGCTAACCCGTACCCTAAAAAAACAGAAAACCTGTACTCACATTTTTTTAAAAGTTATCAGTAAGTTATAACACAATACAAATGTTTTCTTTATGTATTTATTACATTGTTTCGTATATGAAATGAGACAGACATAGTTTCGTACTACAAACGGCAACCATGGTTTCGTATTATACATGCACAAAAAACAGCACTACAACATTTATATGTCATTTGCACACAGCACTACAACATTTCATTTTCACATCAGCACTACAAAATTTATGTGTCATTTTCACATCTGCACTTCATCATTAATGTCACACACGATTGTCACACAAACTTAATCGATGTCTGGAAGGGCGATGGGTCCATTTATTTTTGCTACCTCCCGAAACAGGTAACAGGGGGTCAACTCTCCTTCTGTATACTTCTCCCAGAGATCGAAGTACCTCTCATTTTTCAACTTCTGGGCTTCTGTTTGTTTGCGGTTGAGTTGTCCGTCGGTGATGAGACGCAGTTGCATGGGCAGCAACTCTGCCTCTCTGTGCAAAAAGGGAACGAGAGAGTAGAAGGGGAGGTTCTTCCTCCAGGCCTTCTGATTTAGGCGCTTGTGCCATGCTTCCACGTCATTGTTTGTAAGTACAGAATCCTCGAACACACTTCAACTTGGAATCTTCCAAACTGCGTGGTGCATCCACGTTTGGTCCATGTATGTACACAGGTCTCTCAAAGGCCCAGTTGTCGCTTGGGTCTGGAACTTTCGGAATGAGGGCTCGATGTGGGCGGCTTGTAAGAATTGCAACGCCATCAGATTCTTAACGAACTTGTTGGTGCCGTCGTCGTTGTTGTAGGCGTTGGTTAGGCCCAGGGCTTGCACCTTCCGGTAGATCGCCTGGTTGTGATGAAAGGTACAACCCCGGACCTCAGCTGTTGTGAATACTGATGAGAAACCTTTCCAGGTAGCGGCCTCGAAATCAGTTCTCATCCTGGTCATGGTGATTGCTTCAGGCAATAGCTCCTTCACTGTCTCGAAGACCTTTAAAGATAAAATAATATATAATTAAAATATAATAATTGTACTACCACAAGTATATATTACATAGTTGTTACTTATCATTTTTCGATTTATGAATAGAATAGAATAGAATACAATTTAAATCATTAAGTGTCATTATTTATATATATGTCTTCTTTTAATATATATTGTATACTTACAGCGATGTAGTCAGCAGTCTGTCGGCTGGACATCAGGGCGAAAAGCAGGGGCACCTGCTTTGTCTGGCCCCCCCGACGTCAGGAAGGCGTGAATACTCATCAGCTGATAAAAGGGTTTGGAAACAACCCTGAAGGTAGAGTCCAGGTACCAGGTGTTGGCTGTACCCAGGGCGTCGAGTTGGCGGTCTGTGGCAAAGACAAGGTGACGGCCGCCACCTGGCATCTTGATGTCTCTCTGAAGGAATGACTGCGGGAGGGCATCGTGCATGATCTAAAAAAATAATAATAATTTATAACATTTTATTCTTTACTTTAAACCAGTTTATTTTATACATTTCAGTTTCATTTCGAGTAATTTAATTTTTTAATCTGTTTTAGTTAACTCAAAGTCGAGGTCCTTTGGTTCAGTCGGTCGACTACCGTGGCGATGGTAGTTGACCAACCTCGCTGCACTGCTGAGACACGGGAGAGCGCCGGTTGGTCCGTCGAAGCACACCTCCTGGTATAACTCCTCTGCTATGGCACAGGACGACTTCGTGAAATGGTTCGGGAGTGCTGCTTCCTCACGTATCTGTAACAAACAAACAATTATTATAATCTGTTGTGTGCATGGCCTACGTTGTCTAGGAGTTTCTTTTGGTTCCTCTCAGAACCTTTCTCGACAACTTCATACGCCAGTCGGTGTGGCTCCACTGGCATGTCGATAGGTTCTGGATCAGCAATAGATTCTTCAGCAGTGTCTTCGGGCATCAAAACATCACCGACTGTGATGTCGAAAGACGAGTTGGCAGACGAGTCGAAAGAGTGCGCTATTGTGAAGTTTGCCGTGAAGTTTGCCGGTGTAGGTGGAGGAGAAGGTGATGTCAGAGAAGAAGGAGATGTCGGAGGGGAAGGTGATGTCGGAGGAGAAGGTGATGCCGGAGGAGAAGGTAATGCCGAAGAAGCTGTGCAAAGTGCACAGTCGAAGTCTAGGTCAATGTCGCCATTGACCATTCGCCTGTACGTTGGCTGGTCAATCCCAGAGTTGCACACCCTGTGCTGCCATCTGTCGCAGGAGTCGCACTGTACTGCATGTTGTTGTTTTCTTACTTCTTTGTTGCATACTACACAGTCGGCCATGATGACAAGTGAAATGTTCAAGAAATCGTAATCGAAATTTATACCCTAAAGGTGTTGTTATAATGCATACGATGCATTGAATAGTGATATCACTATAGATGAGGTTCGCTCAGCTGTATTACGTGCAAAGTTACGGAAAGCGGTCGGCGTTGATTGTATCCCAGCAGAGGCCCTGAAAAATGACTTCTGTGTAACCATCCTACATAAGTTGATGACGTTTTGTTTCCGAAATGGATGTGTACCTACGTCATGGCGTGAGGGAATCGTCAACCCCATTGTGAAACCAAATTCAACTGACATCCGTAAACCATTGACCTACAGAGGAATCACTTTGATAACGGTAACCTGCAACATCTACTGTGATATATTGAACAACAGGCTGACGACATATATTGAAGAATCCAAGCTGCTAGTCGATGAACAAAACGGATTCCGTAAAGAAAGAAACCGTTTGGATCATCTGTATAGCTTCTATAATATTGTTAACAATAGGAAAACAGCTGGTCTTTCTACGTACTCCTATTTCATCGATATGAAAAAGGCCTTCGACAATGTCAATAGAGAATGCCTCTGGTATAAGCTGAGACTGTCCGAAGTCCAGGGCAAAATGATGAGCGCTATTCAATCACTATATGAAGACATCAACTGTGCTGTAAGGGTGAATGGATGTTTAACTCCATGGTTCAAGGTACCCAAGGGAGTTAAACAAGGATGTTTAATGTCCCCAACACTATTCGCTTTATACATAGATGACCTTGCTCGGGACATAAAACTGCTTAACTGTGGGGTAGATGTTGATGGATACAGTATAAGTATATTATTATACGCAGACGATATCGTCCTACTTGCTGCTTCTGAAGATGACCTACAAACTATGATGCATACCGTTTATAATTGGTGCAAAAAGTGGCATCTTGAACTTAATAAAGACAAATCAAACATTGTTCATTTTAGACCATTATCAGAAAACCGATCGGATTATGCTTTCAAATGTGGTGAAATCGAATTACAATATGCAAGTTCCTACAGGTATCTCGGACTTTGGATGGACGAACATGTGACCATGAAAGAAGCAGTCAATGAGCTATCGAAATCAGCAAGTAGAGCCCTGAGTGCACTGTGTACGAAATTTATGGACGCTGGTGGTATGACCTATGATGTGTTCACAACGTTGTACAACTCTCTCATACAACCGATCCTTACATATGGTGCTGGTATCTGGGGACTATACGAACATAAGTTGGTGAACACTGTGCAAAATAGACCATGCCGTTTTTTCCTCGGGACTCGTTGTAATGCAAGTAACACAGCAACGCGTGGTGATATGGGATGGACTTCCAGTGTTACTAAACAGCGTATTGAGGTTTATCGTCTGTGGTATCAACTCATCCTGCTACATCAGCGTATATGTCTCCGCTAACGCTACAACCTATCCCCTGATATCCTCCTATGGTCTTCTGTCGTATTGCTGACGGGTGGCTGCTCAGCGCTATTTATAGCCTATCTGTTTTCAGTCAAACTATTTCGAACTCCATACACTGTTGTCTAGTGATGTCGCACGTGGAAATCTAAGAGCGAGTGATTTGGAGTTTAGCGGGAGACGGCAGTGAGAATCAGATTTATTATCTAATAGCACTCCTATTGGTTAATTTGAATCACGAGGTGTGCACGCGGAACGAAGCCAAGAAACTAGTTTGCAGCTATCGCTGAAAGGGCATCATTTGATTGGCTTGCTATATATAGCGATACGACAGAAGACCATAGGAGGATATCAGGGGATAGGTTGCAGCGTTAGCGGAGACATATACGCTGATGTAGCAGGATGGTATCAACTTTGCCTAATAAGTATTATACATAAATGGTTCATGGGAACATAGAGTTCAGAAACTTTCTACTAAACTTGATGTTGACTCAATATTGCAGAACACAGCAGATATTAAATCGACAATTACATTGCTAAAGAAAAAGCTGTTTATTCAGGATGAAGAGAACTGGTTCAAGAGCCTATGGGACGACCGCAAAAAAATCCGTAAAAATCCGGTAAATGGAAATAAACTTAGATGCTATCGACTCTTCAAGAAGGATCTATCCCCAGAACCCTACGTTAAGAAGCTGATGCCAAGACACCACCGCAAAGCCTTAGCCAAATTACGCTCGGGTAGTCTACCTTTAATGGTAGAAACAGGAAGACATGCTAAGCCGCCTATACCACTTGCGGACCGGAAGTGCCCTTTCTGTCCGTCACATATAGAAGATGAAGTGCACTTTTTGATTGTCTGTCCACTGTATACAGATCTACGCTACAGTTTTATTAATCAAGCCTCACTTGCTGACCCAAGTGTTTACTCCAAAACCTCAATTGACAGATTCATCTATTTAATGCAAAATGTTGAAAGCCAAATCAAACTGTCGACCTCAAATTATAACATGTGCCAACGCAGATTAACTTTATCCAGCAAATGTGATATTTTAGCCATTGTAACTTACCACCCATTGTTTATAATTAACACGTTTACATACATGGATTTTAATGATTTTTAGTGTCTCATAGGTCGATTACGGCCGGGTAGTTTTACCAATGTATTTTAATGTATTTTTATGTTTTATTGTAAACTACATGACACTTAAATAAACTATTAAAAAAAAAAACTATTTCTCTCTCTATTAACAACTCTTTAGTTTATTTGTATATGTATTGGTGAATACAGTTTCTTGAAATATTACATGTTTCTTGAAATATATGAAATATTACACGTTTCGTCCCGCCAGTACTCATCAGTGCAGCTTGGCTTTCCTTTAGGAAAACTGCAGACGTGTTCATAATTCTTAATATATTATTAATCTCTTATTTCATACATTAAACTAAAAAAAATAAGTGGGTACGGGTTTTCTTCCCGATTTGGGTACGGGTTTGCTGATTTTTGTGGGTACGGGTTTGTTTTGGGTACGGGTTTGCCGGCTCCCGCTATGACATACCATGTAGTCTCATTGATGAATTGACTTTGGATCCCTCTGTAGAAGCCGTGATTAAGCTATCAACAGTCAAAAAGATTCAACCAAAATTAGTAAATGTCGTTATTATATATGTCTCACTAACTAACCGTCATACTGGAAAGTTGTTTTCTTTGTTTGTATAGTAATTATACGCCAAGTAAGTAAGTGACCGCTTGACACAATACTGTAAACAATAGCAATAGCCTGACCAGTTTGGCGAGAAAGGGCGATGTGATGTGGCAGGTTATGATTGGCTGAGAGAAGTTTTACAGACTGAAAATATGATGTTTGTTTTCAAAGTCATTAAATGACTATTTTGCGCATGTTTTTGAACAAATAAAATATCGATGTTATCTCAAGATATCTTTCTGTATCCATTTCTGCATTGTGTACCCCCTCGGGGTTACATGTTGTTTAACTGTCAATCTGAGCACACAACTATGTGTGGATTATATGAATTTCTTGTTTTATTCCTGTATAAATATATGTAACCTTCCATTTTGTAATCATACTTGACAAGACCCACATAATGGTCGGAATGAATTCATCGTATTAAAGAAGATTGATCCAGTCTGAACCATCTGATGTTTACTCTTTCCCATATACAACCTTTCTTCACGTGAGAAACTTCAATAGTTCTAATATTCCATGTCGAGTATATTAAATAAATAAAATCATTATTACTGTCCGGCAGTTCCAGAGCAAATTATACTGATTAATGTTGTTTTAAAAAATGAAATAATTGCTTCTAAGCAATTTAGAAAAAATAAAATCTACTATCTGATGATGAATTATGAGGAAGTTTTAAAGAAGTGAGTGTATATTACCATATATGACGCAATCAATACGACAGACATGTTTAAGTGTTCATACATTGTTACCCTACGCTTACCTCTGCTATAACCTTTTTTTCACCTGGTTAACATTAATTGTTTGTGCTTCTGGTTTCCAAAGTTTCAATAAATGCATAACTGATGTAATTGTCCCTATTTGGGAAGAGGTAACACATCCTATTTAATAATAATAATATGGATATTTGTTGTGCGCCATTATCCACCCACTGGTACATGCTCAAGGCGCTACATGAAAGTATATATACAAATGAAATTATAGAGTGAAATGATCATGAAATTACAAAAAGGCTTTTGAGAAAAAGAAGGTTTTCAGTTTGGCTTTAAAGAAGTCCAATGTTGGAGACTGCTTGATATTGAGAGGAAGTGTATTCCACAGAGAAGGACCGGCGTACTGGAAGGACCTCTGGCCGAAAGAAGAGAGGAGTGTTTTGGGAACAGAGAGCAGATATTGCTCTTGTGATCTGAGGTCTGGCTGGCGAGTACACAGTGAGAAGTTCAGAGAGATAAGATGGGGCTTGATTCTGTAAACATTTGTGTACAAGACAGAGCAGTTTGAAGTCAATCCGGAACTTGATTGGGAGCCATTGGGTGATGTGGTCTCGTTTAGTGGTAAGGGATACTATACGTGCTGCTGTATTTTGTACTTTTAGTAACTTCTGGAGATGTATAGTTGAGAGTCCGAAAAGAAGGCTGTTACAGAAATCCAATCTGGATATCACAAGGCATCTTACTAGGGTTTGGCCACTGTCTTTGGTGATGTGCTTCCTGATTGTTCCAATGAGGCGAATGTGGTAATAGCAGGTTTGACACAATTTGTCCACTTGTGATTCTAGAGATAGGCGTGCATCAATGGAGACACCGAGATCTTTTATGACCGCAGATGGTATGATGGTTGCTGAACCAATCTTCATAGAGTCTATTGTGAACTTTTCAAGACTTTTTAAAATTTAAAATTGCCCCTGTTGAAGCCTTACATTTAACATCACTTACAACCGTGATACGAGTATCACCAAAACCTAAATTGATCAGGGTACATTCCACCAGACTAGACGAATCCAAAACAAGTGAAAGAAGAAATATTTTTACAAATAAACAGTGGGTGATCATTTGTCAATTCTCTGGAATTTATTTGAGGGAAGCAAAAACTGATATAAACCTCCATTACTTGATATATGCAAAAAGGTACATTGTACACTAGTAAGTTAAGAAACTTAAGGTACTCAGCTTAAGAACTGAAGTTTGTTTACAAAAATGGATATAAATGTCCATAGAAGATCATCCAGTAAAACAAAAGTTTAAATAGCAATTTATTCTGAAATTGGTGTTTTAAGCATTTTAACTGAACCAGTCTGTTGTTTCTGTCAGCCAATTCAGCATATTCAATAGTCCAAACATTTATGACAATATTAAACTATATGTTTAAAAAATATGTAAGAAATAACTTAATTAAATAATTTATCAATGCTTGTATAATATCCTTGTCAAGTAACTATATTAGACACATTTTCATGTGCATGAATTGTTAACAATTATGAACATTACAACAATCGGAATCCAGCCTTTTGTTAATCCTTGTACTTTCTAATAATTAATTCATCAGCAGTTTTTACATTTCAGCTATATTATTTTCATGATATAAATAACGTTTTCAAAACAAGTTTTGTTATTCTGTTAGAATGATGGCATTGATCCTATAAATGATTTGTTTTGAAAAAGTTAATGTTCGTGCCGTTAATAATTGTAGAATTATAAGGATCCGCTTTTCGTTTTGTTTTAGACATATATCAATTGAAAGGATTCGGCGTTCTGCTTCCATCCTAGGGATATGTAATATCATTGAAAACATTTATGTATGGCTTCTTTGAGATGCCAGTTAGCTGTAGAAATGGTTGCCACCGAAGTTTTCATCTCAATGCATTATATACATTTAGAAGTCTTTTATCATTGTTGTATTAAATGTAATAATGAGTCGTTCTGCCGTTCTGAAAGAAATCTTTTCCTTCTTATGACATTTCAAGGCAGACATTAAAATAATGGGGCTAGTTATGTTAATAATATTACTTTTCACCGTAATGCGAATGACATAATAAGAAATTAAATCAAACTTGCCTGAAGAATACTTTAATAATGGTAATTCGAGATTTCTTGCGTCTGCTTTCTTTATCTGGTTTCCCTGAAGGACATTCGTGCATGCCTTAATGAGCAACAAAGAAACTGAAGAATCAATATATAATAAATAATATAAAACAATACGACAGACACGTAAAATTAAATAAATTAATGACAAAACAGGTGTATGAACAAAGTGTATATAATTGTTATATATGAAATGTTACAAAAAATCCGTGTAATCAGTAAATACTCGTATTTACCAAAGCTTTCAGTAAATACGCGTATTAACTATTTCTAAAATAGTAGTATAAAAAGTGTCAAATGACCCTTTTAAGAATTTTAGATTATCGTCTAATTAGTTAGTTGCATTATTAAAATAAATTATCTGGTCAGTATAGATTTGCTAAGTAGCAAGTATTTAACTCATCTGGATGTAAAATTAGAACTCTTATGTATGATTGGAAATAATGTAACGATCACTATTCTTGCTCGGGGCGGGATAGCGCAGTGGTTAGCGCGTTCGGCTTCGGATCAGGAGGTCCGTGGTTCGAATCCCGCCAGGGGCTCGGCAACTTTGTCTGCAGTAGAGAACTGTTCTACACGCAGTCAGGTTTGGGTGCAATGCTACACTGAATTTCAGTGCAGTACCACCCATGGTTGCTAGTTCCAGCCGATGCTCGCAGGTTTCACCGCAACGCATAGCCACAATAGTGTTGCGGGCTTTCTCCCTGCAATAATACTAGCAGCCGCGATATAAGTGAAATACTCTTGAAAGCGGCGATAAACCCCATCTCACCTCACCTCACCTATTCTTGCTAAATACCCCTCAAAACGAGAACAATTATCGATAACGTAACCGTATCTAACCGCATGTATTGTCTCAAATACTGTGCAATTGAAATACATTGGTGTATTTATTAGATGGTTTCTTTGGATTGAATTATTAAAAGACATCATGCCTGCCAAATGTTGGAGCTCAGGAGATGGAAGAGTTTGTTGTGAGATGTTGGAGGGATAATATCTTTTCTTACCATCACTGTACTCATTACCTTATCGTGGTGTGGTGGTTTGTGTGCTTCGGCGACCCCGAGAGCTATGCCAGCTGGAGCTTACATGCTCCTGGTAGGGTCACCAAAGCTGGACAGGTCGACGGATAGAAGCCAGACCAAATGTGAGTCCTTCTAAAACCTGCTTTCTATCTCTCACTATGCCTTTCTTTCCGTCTTTTCCCTCATCCTTTCGATCCCTTTCTCCCTTTTCTATCTGCTCTCTTTTGGATGGCAACATCCACGTGTTTAATAACTGAAATATTGTTCAAAACACGTTAAACACCAACTCACTCACTCACTCACTATCTTTTCTTGGCTCTTTAACATCAGCGGGAACGAATCACAATACATGTACATACATTCTAGAAGAAAGAATTAAAGAAAAGCGGTAACACTTAAACATATAATTTGGCCATCAACAAATTCCTCTAACACGTTCACATATGATAGTGCAGTAACATGCAGTTCTAGCATAAATAAGTATTCACTTATTCTTTTTTATAAACGAATCGAGTGATAGGGAAAATTGATGGGACATTCGGTTTAAACATACGGTAAGTCCAATAGATACATTCCAATCCCTAACAGATTTTAATACTTTTATAATTCAAAAGTATAGACATGATGCCGACATGGAATAGATAGAGCCCTTTTCGTTTATCATATTTATGTCAAACGTTCATTCACCATTTCATGTGAGTAGTGGTTATTTGATGCAGCCTTTCTTAATCTTTTTAGATAACTTCTGATGTCTTCAAAAACAAATGGAAAAAACTCATAATATAATTTTGACATAATATGGCATTGAACAGACAGAATTAGGTCTTGCATCAGTATCACTACGGAAAGAATAAAAGTAGTCATTTTGGCACAAGTATTGCAAATCTAAAATTCAATTACTGGAACTTTGACTGTCAAAGACACGGTTTTACCAGTATTGAATCATTGTCAATATGGATTCGTACAATCATCTTTCAAATGACAAGTTGTTTAAAGTACCTGTCGTAACAATATCAAATTTGAATGGAGTTTGCAAACATATTTTCCAAAAAGATACTCTTTGTAATAATAATAAAGCTTTTTATGGAAAATTCAGTCGAGATCTAGCTTTATATTTCACGAAAGCCAAACAGTAAGTTTGAAATATTATCCTCCTTCAAATCATATTCATTCTAATCCGTCATTTCTCTTGAAGTCATAAATGATAGCTGTCAGGAAAACCATGCATCTACCTGTCGCAAAGAACATCACTTTCCCTATATTTCACTAGTATTAGTTTGCAAATATATATTAATAGATATGTCGAATTACTAGCACATTTGTACTAAATTGCTTGGGTGGCAAGATAATTATAAGTCTCACATTTCGTATTGTTCCAATCTCAAGTAATACCCTCCAAGGAAACCGCTGCTTTATCTTAATTTTCAAAACGGATACTACCCTTATTTTTATCAAAGAAATTATATATACTTCGTGTTAACACATATTCGCATCACAAAGATAAAGGAACTCGAGTCCTCTCAAACGTTACAGAAATACAGTGACAGGCTGAGTTTGGAAAAACATTATGAATAAGGGTTTTGTATTCTACGATGAAGTGGTAAAGATATAGCAGGGGTGACTAAACACTTGACGTGGCTACCTGTGTGAGGAAATGAGGTTTCGAATGAAATGAATTCAATAAGATCATGTACATGTACCTTCATTCTCTCCCCACAGAAGCAGATCAAGTCGTGTTGATCTAGCCTCTGTTCTATTACGACGAGTTTGTCGGATAGAATGGGAGATGCCTGATTGGAGGCAATCAAAATTAGTTGTGCAATCAGCGACGCTGTTTTAAAATCATCTTTTTGGCTACTGAAATAAGGCAAAGGCATTGTGATATGAACCACCCTTTCCTTTCCATGCGAGAAGCCTTGTCATTTGATAAAGAAATTCAAATGTATTGAGATGAAATTTTTTTCCGCCAGGGGAAACTGCCGGAACCCACGAATTTCGTCGTAATAGAACAGAGGCTAAATCAACATGACTTGATCTGCCTCTGTGGGGAGAGAATGGTGTACCTTAGGAAAACATTGTAAATTAACCGTTAACTAAAAACCATTTCTTGAAACAACAGAGGCGATTTATGTGTCGTGACCTTAACAACAAATCTATTTGTCACCAATGCAGTTAGAAGATAATGTTAATATGTTTCGTCGATATTTAACCTCATTGTTGGAACACGACTCTGTATTTTTGTTGTTAACGGACAGTTATTTACGTGACAATTACGCTGTTGTTGAATGTTGAGTGACAGAGTATTGGGTACACTTACTCATCAATGCAGTAATTGTGTTTATTCACGATTTCACACTAGACAGAATAAATGAATCAGGATCCGTTAAGTGTGATGAATAACACATAACACTATCTAGATTTACCATCAACGTTAACACGAATTTCAGATAAAAAATTGTTTATACCAAAATGAACATTCACATAATACAAGACTATCAGAATACTAGGGATGAGTGAATCAGTACGATTGACTGCATTGTATTGATTCAACGCACTATTAGGTTAAAGGTTTTCCTAGAATTCTGATCAATAGTCGTATATCCTATCTAACCTTTAGTTATTCAGTACCACAAAGGTAATAAGGATATCATGATCATATTGTGCTTCTTCAGTTAAGATATAATCGTGTTATCATTCTCTACACGTCACAAAGTACAGTATCTTAAAACGAATAGAAAACAGAAAGTTCACAAATTAAGAATGGTACGGTTTATCTCCGTTTACGACAACGCCTTTTAAAGATGAATTTTAGGTTGAATTTTACCTGGTACTCACAAAACACCATGCAAAGGTTTCCTTGAGCAGATGTTTCAGTAATAACAAGGAATCAGGTCATATTATACTTACTTGTAACATACCCTATCTAACAATGTTTTAATCTTTAAGGGTTACCATTTAACATGTATGAGACTTGTATTGAGTACTTTGTATCTAGTATTTTTGTCTAATAATTGGCTTTTCACATCTTTTCATTAATTTCACATCATTTAATTAAAGTGATAATGTAATATAATACTTTTGTTAAAAAAACATGTGAACTCAAATATACATGTAGTGTACCATTTAAATATTTAACATATAAATACTGTTCCAGAAATTGAGCGATACATTTTAATTCTTTAAAACAAATAACTATCTTTGATTGCATCTGTACAATCACAAACACTCAAATATCTTCTTCAAATATGTTCTGGTGCATTCTCTCCCCACAGGGGCTGATCAAGTCATAAAATATTGATACAGCCTCTGTTCTATTACGCCGAGTTTGTTGGATAGAATGGAAGATTCCTGATTGGAAGCAATCAAAATTAGTTGTGCAATCAGCGACGCTGTTCTAAAATTATCATTTTGGCTACTGAATCATGGCAAACAGGGGCGTAGCTAAGTAAAACTAAAAGTGTAGGCAATATTAGATTGCAAATTGTAAGGGCGCTTCGCGCCCGAACAATTCTAGGGGTGTTTGGGGGCATGCCCCCCCAAGAAATTTTGAAATATTCATGTCTAAAAACGCGATTTCCTGCGTTTTCTGGTGTATTTGTTAGCTTTTTCAAAGCCTTAAAGATTTGACTATTCAATACTTTTTTGTTACGATAACAAGATTGAAACATCTTATAACATAAATACCACAGATGACAAACCTTAATTTTGAGCCTGTATGTTTTTACGAAGATTTTAATGAGAAGTAACAGAAAAGCAGTATATTATCTAATGATAAACATGAATATATGTCATGATGTCAAACCATTGATTTAACATTCAAGCTAAAGGGGCATTGTCTTTGCAGAAACAAATAGTGAATTTCGCAAGTTACTGTTTTTTGGTTCAATCTAATATCTGTAATAGAAATGTTTCCTGCCAATCTTGATCTTATTTCTGGAAGAGAAATGTCAAGCGGCGAGATTTCTGTCCTGCAAATTTGGCAATGACTTCATCAACATTAACTTTGAAGTCCTTGTGTCAATGGATCAGGCATAGACTACTGAACCGTTCCTGTCCCATTGTAGATCGCATGTAGGTTTTCACACGTCTCATCATGGAAAATGAACGTTCAGCAGTTGCGGTTGTAACTGGCATTGTCAGCAGAATGGCTAACATGGCGTGGCCTGGATTCATCTCTTCTAGTGTTTCCCGAATCGTCTCAGGTTTTCTGTCAAGTTGACCCCATTTGGTTTTCCATCTCTGCAGTTCATTCACAGCTCCTTGGTGATCTCGGAGTTCAGCCTCATAGTGATGCAGTAACTGATGCTGGAGATCTACAGTGAGGGTATGCAACTTCGAAGGAATCAAAAACTGTGCAAGAAAGCGGCCCTCTGGAGCAACAAGCCTGTCCTGTATCTCCGAAAGCAAGTGATCCACAAAGGGCAGGTACAATGCTCTCTTGTAATAATCTTTGGGTGTATCAGCAGGGACGTTGATTCTCTGTTGTTGTCGCCCAGCTAAACGAGGGCTCCTTGCCTCAACGTCATGTTTTTGGCCAACTGCAACTGCCTTCTCGTACAGCTCTGTCCACACATCATCGTCACCACGTTCACCCCTGAGAATTTCTTTGACTACCTTTGCTTCATCAACAGCCTCCACAAGATCAACAGACTTCTTCTGCAGAAACTTTGATAATGCTACTGTTGACTGTAACACGTGTTCAGCAGTAACTAAAGCGATTATAAAGTCGAATCGCAGGATGTTGTTGAGATGACTGGATGCTTTATTATCCCCAAGGTCTTTAAGGTTGTCTAATGCATCAACAACAACGTCAAAGCAGTTCAGGAAAGTGTACAAGGCATCAGCTCTTGCCGACCATCTTGTCTCACACAGGGTTCTTAGCTTTTCCCTCTGCTTCATCTCATGTGGTGTAGAGTTGAGACTTTCTTGAAACTGGTCCATCCGCTTCGCTGAATAGGAAAATGCAAAATTTATTTCTTGCACAGTGCTCATCATATTTCGAACAAGCTGTTCAGTTGAAGCATGAACTATGGCCAAATTCAGGCAGTGGGCATGGCAATGTACATACTGAGCGCCTGGAAGCAAGGCTTGGATTCTTGCCTGAACACCTCGGTGAACTCCTCGCATATTGGACGCTCCATCGTATCCTTGGCCTTTCATTTTGGTGATGTCAATGCCAAAGTTCTGTAAAGATGTAATAAAGTTCTGCGCTAATGCCTCTCCAGTTGTTCGCTCAGCTTTTGTAAAGCCAACTAAATCCTCTCTGACCTCAAGCTTACCTTCCTGTAGAGCATCTATGAAACGTACACAAATAGCTATCTGTTCCTTCGTTGATGAGTCTGTAGCTTCGTCTGTTATTAGTGAAAAGCAAGGGGCGCTGTTGCACTTCAGGACAAGATCCTCGCGAATTTGACAGGCCACAAGGTCAATTAGTTCGTTTTGTATTTGTGGAGACAAATAACGAACCCTTGGATCACCATTCTTTAGATGCTCTGCGAGAATAGGATCAGTTTTCGCCCTGTATTCTAAGATAGCGATAAAGTTGCTGTCCTCCTCTGTGTGACCACGTATTGCGATATTTTGATGACCACATAAAATGATGGTATCAATGATTGCCTTTAAAACAATCCGATTTTTCTCAATGGTTATCTTTGACTGTGTGTTTAATTGTTGCTCTATTGGATGCTGCTCTCCCTTGAATACAGATACAAAATTGTCAGCTTGGATGACACAACCATGGTGTTCGCTTCCATCTTTCAAATGACGTGCGATGACATTCTGAAGGTTTTTCCAATCAGTAACTGGTGATGATGAAAACGATGTGTGTTTACTGTACTTTGATCCGAATAAGAAACATGGTGCACAGTACAATGCATCTGTAGATTGGGAATATCGCAACCACTTATGTTGTTCCAGGACTTTGAATGGGGCACGTCGTTTTATTTTCCCAAATGTTCTAGAAAAGAGGGGGAAATTCATAACTTATTAGAATGCTAAATCAATCACTCATGTTTCTATAATATGATGGCGAAGTAACGTAACTACTGGCGAAGTGTCTTCATTTAAGAAATTTTGAATACATTAACCATTAAAGAGACACAGAGTATGTTGATATGATCACATATGTAAAATTTTGAAATCGATGTTATTACATCGGAAACCACTAAGTGTTACTGAAAATAACAAGTTAAAGGTCAGTCAGTACATTAGAGCGAAAATACGGCCATTCAAGATTATTTTTGTACACGTATTTGTCTAGTTGCCATACATAACAAAGGAGTTAGATCAATCATAGAAAAGGGTTTTTAATATCTTTTTATTTCAAAGTTTATTACTTATTACTTGCTTGCACCAATTATAACTACTTAGCTAAACTAAGTTATTATCTGTCGAGTCCATTAATGGGAAACATTTTTTAACAGACGTAGAGTAAGAACAATATGATTCCATTCTGTTTGTAGATCATTCACTGCTTTAGCCTAATAGAGTTTTGTTCACTGATAGAACCGAGTATCCGATTAATTAAAATAATAAAGAAGTAAATCGTTATCGTGGTTATTTGAAACCCGATTGTGTCACTTAAACTGATTTAATGTAGATCTCGACGTGTCCAGGGCTCCCAGAATATTTTTAAATTTTGTGTTTTACATTAATTGTAGTTATTTAGAGGGGCAGTAGCACGTTTTTATGGGGAATATAAGGTGATGTCAGGAAAATGAAAGTTAATGGTTCCAATTGAAAGAAAATGTATTTTAACTTAATGAAGCAGAAATAATTCAAATATATAACGTTAAGTTTAGCCATGCGATTCCATTTTCTTAAACAAAGAATTATAGGTGTTCACATAAAATGGCCGCCAATGGATTTTATGTGAATTTTTATACTTTGTCCTCTGACTATGGATGATTGGCTTGTGTAATGAGATGTGTGACACTGTCAAAATTATTAGCATTAACCTTGAATTATCAGTGAAATATTTAAAATATAAAATTATCAAAAAACGTGCTACTGCCCCTTTTCGATCAGCAGTTTCACTTTAATGTTATGTTTTTCACACTATTTAATGACCCAAAGAAGGGATACTTTTAATATTTCAGAAGCCTACTATAGCTAGATAGCCCAAACAAATTAGTGTGACATTTGACATATGTGACTCAATGCAATAAAGGCAATTATATGCGAGTGATAATTCTCATTCTCATCTCATAGACATTCCTTTCAAAATCATTTAGATTTTACTTTTTTTTAAAAGAATCATTTAAAACCCGTCACCTTTGAGGGAATTCAAATGTATGTACATTTGACCATTCTCCTGTTAAAATTGCCTGTTTTGTATTTGGTTTGGAATAATCTTTTTCACTCAGTACAGCCAAATCTGGGTATGAAGGTCCGCTACAGGATTCTTTCAATTGTTTAACTTCCACAGGGGACTCAAAGGTTTTAGTTGGGCAACTTGGACTGGCCAGAGGCCGGAATATGTCCGAAATTCTACTCTGCATCTCAACGAAACATGTAGAGTCACGCTAGACGTTCAGAGTGATTTCCCTTTGTTTAATGAAGGGAGACCACTGGGCCTACTCTCGACCAAGTCTTTCAGGAATTCACTCTCAATACCACAGCACAGGATCGACCCTCAGTAACGTTCGCCCACTTAGATTTTTAATTATAGGCGCGCTGTACATAAAAGCCTGCATTTTACATGGTGATTTTTCTTTACTTTCAGAACTTAAATATTTCAATTTCTGTTTAAAACTTTTACTCAAGAAATTATGTGTAGGCAATTGCCTTTTTGCCTATAGGGCAGCTACGCCCCTGGCAAATGCATTGTGATATGAACCACCCTTTCCATTGCGAGAAGCGTTTTCATTCGATAAAGAAATTCAAATGGATCGTGGTGCAATTTTTGTCCGCCAGGGGAAACTGCCTGAACCCACGGATTTCGGCGTTATATAACAGAGGCTGTATCAACATTTCATGACTTGATCTGCTTCTGTGGGGAGAGAAAGGTTTTGGTATATAACACATGACACGACCTTGAGGGGGTTAGTGTTGGACTCAGGTACGTCTGGTCAGATGAATGGGACACACTTTTTCTGCTCTCGAGGTAATTGAATAGAAAAAGTAATAATCATGAACAATTTGTATTTACTATTTGATTAATCTGAGAACCTGCCGCACTCCCATAATTCTATAAGAATTCCATTTCTATCTGCTAATAACGTTAAATGTAATCAATATATGGGACATAAGTGATTGCCCATTGTGGTCATTTTAAGACCCAGTCTCCATCAAGTAAAGGTACTATTGGTATATTGTGGAGGAAATCCAAATATTCGATCGTCACCAATCCCAATATCACTTTACATTGCTTTTAAATAATGGAAACCTCTAGGCAAATGCACTGAGAAAAATATGGATAACATGTAGTTTCCCTGTTATAGTAAAATATTTGCATAATTTCTTTGTTTCAATATTCAAATTACATACTCGCATTGTTTAAGTTAATGTACGTAAACATGTTTCAGTCGCAACAAGTGATCAAATGTGACCTTTCGGTTACTTGTTAAGTCAACTAAACCAAAATGTAATACTAATTTGAATCATTTATAATTTTACAGAGCGTTCTTACTATATGTGTGGCATTGACCATGCAGGTTACCTTTGTAAAATGATTTAAGCAATTTATTTATGTGGGATTGACGTAACTGATGCAATCAAGATCATGCGACAAGACACGTGACGAGTCAATATCTCAGGTCATTGTCGCAAACTTTTGTTACGAACCTTTCTCCTCACATGTAGCGGGGGTCACTGTACAGATATCATTGTTCTATCACGCGATGGAGTGACCAATGAAATTATAAAACCTTTGATACCTTATATAATAATATCCGTTTATTAATCAAAACGTTTTACGTTACGAAATGGCGTCGAAATATTGTTAAATTATGATGTAACATGATTGGAAGTCCTACACAATCAAATATACTTTGACTAAGTAGCTGTCGTGAAAAGTAACAAAATGTTTCTTAATACAAGACTTTTTCCGGAGTCCTTAAGCAAACAAACAAAGCTTGGATAATCTTTGCGAATTTATCTCCCTAACGCAACTAGGGTTAACGTAAAAAAGGCCGCCAACAGTTTTTGTTCGATAACTTAAAAACTTATTCTTCGACTTCAGATAAACGGGTTTTATAATGAGGAGTCTGAAGATAATACATCAAACATCCACTTTTTTTATATTTATTTTTGATATTTTGAATAAATAGAATTTTCAAAGAACACGCTGATGTCCTTTTCATATTCACATCATTTCAGAGATTGAGTATATAGTTGTCTGTGTGTTTCGAAACAAATAGTTCATCATTACTTCTGATTTGGTATCTAGAAATATAAATGAAAGCTTATCCAAATGTGAAATCAATTTCACATACAGCATGTTTGTTAACTACACAGGCAGATTAATTAGGCAATAGCTTGATGCAGTATTGACCATACACTTTTTTCTGTTCGTTGAAACATGCCACTGCAAACTTCTTCACAATAACGTGACCATACACCATTAACTGTATTCAGTCGGTTGGAAACTTCATCAGTACATCGTTTAACGAAATGTTGGGCTTCAGTTACCAATACTTAACAAATAAAGAAAATCAATGATGACACTCTCAGTCGGGAAATTAACAATAATTGAACACTTTATCCACAAAAGAATCTATCTATGACGAAGGTCATGGATTATTGACATATAAATTGTGCATTGTTCCTGTAAAGCACTACCTCAAGAACATGCAACAAGAACAAAGGTATGACATTGAAGAGGGATGAAGTAGTGGTTGGAGATGGATGCACTTGTTTTATCTCGATTCATTACGATTAACGAAGGGCGAACAGAATTATGGAATGATAATTGGGATACGTGTTAAATGTCAGATCCTCATACAGAACAATCTATTATGGGCTTAACATAGTACAGTTTGTATATAACAGATGGTAGTTAACCGACGTGTTTACCAACTGATTACCTTTAGACCACTGTGAAATAATAAAATGCTAATTATTACTTAAATTATTTATCAATTATATCATTATTATTGTATATCATATATGTTCACGTTAACTACAATTTGATATTTGAAACTCCATCTTGTAGCTTACGAATGTCTATGTCAAGATATATGAAAACTAGTTTCAAAAGAGTTGATTAATGTGACTTAAACGTAACTATATACTTCGTTCAGAAGCCAACTCTTCTTAAATCTTGAAACATTATCTTATCATGATTTCAAAACTACAGAACTTGTCAGGTAGGTGAAATAGCAGAGCGGAAAATATTTGGATGTGTAGAAACGTCTTAGAGCAACGACTCGTCAATAAGTTCATCATCCTGCTACATCAGTGGATATGTCTCTGCGTTAGGCTACAACCTATCCCCTGATATCCTCCTATATTATTCTGCCGTATCGCTGACGGGTGGTTACTCAGCGCTATTTATAGCCTTTCTGTTTTCAGTCAAACTATTTCGAAGTCCATACACTGTTGTCTGGTGATGTCGCACGTGGAAATCTAAGAGCGCGCAATTTGGAGCTCAGCGGGAGCCTGCAATGAGAATCAGATTTGTTATCTAATAGCACTCCCATTAGTTAATTTGAATCACGAGGTGAGCAAGCAGAAGGAAGCCAAGAAACCAGTTTGCCGCTATCGCTGAAAGGGTATCATTTGATTGGCTTGCTATATATAGCGATACGGCAGAATACAAAAGGAGGATATCAGGGGAAAGGTTGTAGCCTAACGCGGAGACATATCCGCTGATGTAGCAGGATGTAAATTCATGCCCACAACGACATTGTCCAACTTAACTGTCATATTTAAGCAATATTAAACTTAAACGCCAAAACGTTTTGAACTTAAATTTTAGCATCCCATGTGTGTATGTATGTATGAACAGACACTAAATTAACCATATACTTTCTTGAAGATTGTAAGTGTGTATCAATCTTCGAAAGCCATATGTTTATAAATTCATCAAGTAGGCCTATAGTTGAAAGTGATTCTATCTGAAAATAGTATTTTGTGTTTGCACCTTTGTTTATGCCATTTAGATTGCACCATGAACTACTTACCAAAAGAATAAAAAAAAAACAGATGACGATAGTTTAGATTCCATGTACGCTGTATAAAAAAAACTAAAAGCAATCAATAATAAGAATTACTTTTCATTTTTTGATAGTGAATTGAAATAGTTCATTAGGTTCATTGATTGTCATAGATATCTAGACATGTGAGAATTGTTTTCGGTAAAAGTTCATGCTGCAAGTTAACAATAAGTTTAAATGATATGAATTTATAAATTGTGCTTAAAAATTGATTATTTAATAAATTTTCCAAGTATATGCATATAGTGTCATCGTCAAGATCTACTTTTCAACAATTCGGTCATGTAGCATTAGCTTAATATGCAATCATATGACACTGATTGTGCTGTATAGCCCAATGGTAGTGCCATATATATTTTCTTGTAAATACGTTTAAGGAAATTACCTAAAATTGATTTTATATATAACGCTAACAAACTTTAACTTATCCAGTGCATAACCACTTTAATTTTCCCAAATATGTAGCTAGAGTCATATATACATGTACAGTTAAACCAGAAAGAAAGTACCCCCTTTCTAGAAATTTCTAGAAATTTTCTAGAACGTATCTAGAAATTTTCTAGAACGTATCTAGAAATTTTCTAGTGCGTATCTAGAAATTTTCTAGAACGTATCTAGAAAATTTCTAGTGCGTATCTAGAAATTTCTAGAAATTTCTAGAAATTTCGAGTTTTTATTTTTTGTAAGATAATCAAGATCTTTTTACATATTATAAAACTGCTTATTCAATATAATATAATGTGAAATTATGAAGTTTGTGGGTTTATTAGAAACGAAGATATTCCTTGTTAAAGTTTTCCTCCTCTACCACCTGCCCTCATTATAACGCCCCTGCTACGCAACTGTCACGCATGGTTAACGCGCTACTTAACGGGGAACTGACAGGCTTTGTCGCTGATTAAATCACCATTCATTGTTTACAATGGCCACTGTTGCACAAAAAATAGTTGTAATGTGTCACTGATGTTACCTGCAAAAAAGCCAGTTTATAAACATAACCTTAAACTATCGGAACGTTGCATTTAATCTGCAGGCAGAAAAAAAAGTTTATTTCATGCTTACAGAAATGTACAGCGTCGTATGAAAAGACTATTATAACGGAAAAAAAATTCATACGGGAATAATAAAGTAGATAATTTGAACATTGAATAATACAAATTCTTGACGACCTTGACGATATTCAAAAGTCAAACTTAATATATAACCTTGACAACAACAATCGGCTGCCGCAAAGTTTTATATCGAGTAAAATGAAGTTTGTAAGAAAGCTTACTGTACCTTCAATTATGTAATGTTATTTCTTAAAACTTTTCATTAAGTTCATCTAGACTTTATTTCCCGTTTTGCTCTAAACAAGGTTATAACAATTTTACTTCCTCTTTGTTACACATCCCGTCTTTCCATTCATATGATTGATAACGGGTTTACTGTTAAAGGGGCAGTAGGGAGAACATAAAGTGTTATCAGGAAAATGAAAATAAATTATTCCCATCGAAAGACAATGTCTTTAAACTAAACGAAGCAGTAATAAATAAAATATATAATGTAAAGTGATGCAATTCTATTTTATTAATAAAATGAATGAAAGGTTTTCACACACAAATGGGTACCAATGGACTTTATGTGAATATTCATAATTTGTTAAAAGTGATTAAGTGATTAAAGTGATTGGTGTGTGTAATGTGATTTTTGACACTATCAATATAATACATTTAACTGTAACGTACAATTGTCAGTAAAAAATTTAAACTATGTCTTTTTCAAAATACGTGATATGCCCCCTTTTAGAATAATAAGCATTTAGTTACAAAGATGGAAAGCTTAAATGAGTGTTAAATGGCAAGTTTGAAGAAACAGATGCAAAGTTATTTTGATTATGGTTATAAAATAAAAATCATGATATTGTACTGCTCGACAAAGTCATTTGATTAACAACCGTGAGATGCAGCATGGTAAAGACAATGAAGGCAATAACGAAATGAAATAACTTTAATACCGGTATGCACATTCACAAAATTACCGATATATACCTTTTCATTTTGATAATGCAAGAAAATATTAATATTAATGCTTTGGCCGCATGCATTAATAAAATGTATGAATTACGTGTAAAACACCGAACATAACTTAACAATTATGGTACATAAGTATATTTCTTACCCATGTTTTTTACCCATATATGTTTTAAACATGTGAATTTTAACTTGTATACTCGTGTCTCATAGGCCTTATAGGCCGGATATTTTCTTATAAACAAATGAGAATGTATAGAAATGTGAATTTTCATGTAAAGAAAATGTGTGACACGTTAATAAAATAATTTTCTTCTCTCTTCTTCTCTATAAAGGCATTCAAGAAAACGTTGAATATGCGGTCTTCTTCAATCAAACGTTAAACACTAACCGGTAAACTATGTGATGACAGTGTTTAAAGTTTCTATTAGCAGGGCAAAGCGAACCGAACTTACACTGAACAGACAATAACAAAATAGATTGTATACAACAGTTCAAATATTAAATATACTTATGATTTTATTGTCTATGACGTTTTTAAAGGTATATATTTCGTTGACAATTCTTGTATATCGCTTCTGTATTTGGAGAAAAAAACTACAAGTCGACATCAAGGTTTGCTTAGTGAAGGTATCTTTGTAAAGGTATTTGTTTTTTTCCAATTCGTATGAAAACAAAATAACAAACATGCTTGAGATAACTTATTTAGGAGGAGATGCAATTAGCATTAATCATTAGAGCGATTCGTAGGTCTTAATAAAACATTCAATGAAGAAAAAGGGACAGTGCCATCAGGGTATTCCTTGTTCGGAACGAAATTCAAGTAAAGGTGACATTTCTGTTTGTACATATATCTCATTATCTCATCATGATTAGTACACAACCTAGTTGAGACAGGATGCTGAGCGTAACATTTTGCTTGATGTAGCAAAATTGGTACAAAATCAATAAAAATGATCGGCATGTGAAAAGTCTTGCTACGGCAATATTACACGATCATGATGCATTTTTAATAGTCTTTACATTTCTAATATGTAAAGGTGCTGATATGCTATCAAAAATAGTTTTTATCAATATTTTGATTAAAAAATATAGCGGGTTTCTGTTTTGTAATGTCGCCATCTTCAAAATGTTCATAGGACAGTCCCGTAATGTCGAAAATATCTCTCAGACATACATGTACGTACCATGCATTGATACATCTATTTATCCGATGCATAAAGTCTGTTTTGATTTAATGATGTTTTCTCTCACATAGCAGTGGAATTAATGGAGTCATACTATATTAAACGGTCAGTGACAAGACGAGCAATAACGTTCATTCATTCATTCGGGAAATACACAAACTTTTGCATATGCGGTAATATACATATAAACGGTAATACATGTATAAACAAGGTCATGCGACTTGAAGTTGTTAACGCAGTGAGCGCATACACAAAGTTCATCTTTAACATCAAAGTGAATGATGAAAGAAACACCGATGCCGAGTTGCATAATACGGTCAATTATTGCATGTTTGTAACAAGCCTGTCTACGAGACGATAACATGTTGACCCGCCATTTTCAGTTGTTTTGATTGCGTGAAATGACATTAACGAACTGTATTGTTATTATAACTTTTCTAATACTAAAGTATTCACGTATATGTTTTAACAAAATACATATAACTGTCTCAGTCTGATTATCAATTCATACAATTTAACATTATAGTAGAAAGAGATCATCATTAACACCCGGCATCATCTGATAGTGAAGCGATGATATTTTGATTCTCGAACTTAATTTCAATTCAAACCTCTATTGCAAATCAAATATACACTAACTAAAATTTCAATTTTCCAAAATAACTAAGTTACAAATGCTACAGTCGAAGCAATGTATTCAAGCCTGTGACATGCAGATTCAAGTGCGTTACCATTAGATCACGGAGGCCAGTTGAAAATACAGAATGTTTTTCATAACCTTTGAGGTTCACTTGTAGAAACTTTATCGTGAATTATTCTTTGTATATTAATCGTATGAATAAATCATTGTTACCATATGTTTCTATGTACATCAAATTACGGTTTCTTTATAAATTTTTGTCATATTAACAATAGCAGTACATTCTATTGCGGTAGCTCGTACGGTTTCGCTTATAGCTTTCAGCTGATTGCATGTACAGCACGAGAGGCTCATGCAGATGTCAGCTACAGGACATTATTTCTCCATTTTGAGTCAACGTTTCACCTTATATTTAGGAAAGAAATGCATGTCATAACTGAAGTCATGTATAATCTGGGTTAATATGGCGTTGAGTTACTGTTCAAAATATTTCGTATCTCTCCAATTTGATAACCAATTATCTGGCAAAGGAACTTGTTATACACGTTGGTTTTGTTGCGTCAGAAAGACAAGAATAAATTACGTAGGTAATTCCATATTTTACAAAACAAGCTCGTGAATATATCGGCTATACATGTACATACAATATACATTACTTTCCAATTTGAGTCAATATTTAAATTTTTGTAATATTGTAAGGGAAACTAACTTTCAGAACGAAATGAGTATTATTATTAAATTCTTTAAAATACGTTATTAAATGAAATAAAGAATATACTACCGTTTCTGTTCATCGATTTAGTTTTGTTATTGGGTATGGACATTATGAAACTAAGAACAAAACGTTATCAAGATTATAGTTGTCATATCATTCACAGCCCTTCTTTGTGTTTTCTTTCTTTATCTACTTCTTCTTT
Source organism: Steromphala cineraria (assembly GCA_916613615.1). Classification (NCBI taxonomy): domain Eukaryota; kingdom Metazoa; phylum Mollusca; class Gastropoda; order Trochida; family Trochidae; genus Steromphala; species Steromphala cineraria. The sequence goes on from OU744729.1 coordinate 58,707,358, forward strand.
GGTAACAATCTCAATGTTGACAAATTAATTAGACATCTATTAATAATATTGTGTGTGTCGGAGCGGATTAAACTTGAGTGAAATTATACTGCCACAGAACTAACTTACGACAAACACATATCACTTTAATATCTTGATAGCTATTGAATAAGTTATTGAATTGAATTGTCGTATTGTTTTCTGAACATGATATTCGTGTTATAAAATTGTAAAAAGCGTTACCAGATAATGTCAGGTGCAATTAACTCAGTGAACCGTATCTCCTGAACACGTCAGCGGTCGCTCAGGTGTAATACACAAGTAGGTCGGTGTGTCAAAACATTATGTTTCAATAAACAGTTTATGTTACAATACACATTCGGATTCTAGAGAGGGACGATTGATGAGATGATTAGATGATTGCGCAAAACTACATTACGTAATTCAGTTAATGGCAGTGGGACATGCTTATTATCGCGCATTGGTAGTGAAATCATCATATTGGAAGTTATGAAGATATTCATATTCTTCTTCTGTTATGTTCGAGTAATTATTAATATACAAACTCATATTGTCCGAGGATTCCACGTGCCGGTGTGTTCTTCATTGCCTTGAAAGTGACATGGGTTCGAACGTGTGAGAAGTTGGATTCAGGCCAAGTCAGCTAACCCTAAGACCACGGAAACCAGTTGCAAACATTGGATTTCATACTTTCTTCATATATTGATAATTCTAAAATAATTTATCATTGGCACCGAGTGTATATAAAGCTCTAGTTAATGCTTCTGCACTAGTTTGCTGCTTTTTATTTTGCATTAAATATTGGTATTTACAGTCAAGTATATATCGTATATTTGTAATGTAACATAGCTATACGTTTTCATTGCGACTAATTCTTCATCATGAACTCATAATCTCCGAGAGAAGCATATAGGAGGCAAATTCGGGCGGTCCTCCTCGCGAGAGCCACATAAATATAAATATATACAACTACAATAATTGGTTTAAACATATTTTTATTTCGCAAACTGAAATATGGATTGGTGAACAAGCCACAAGGCTTATTTGAATACCGCTCCTAAATACAACAGAGAAAGCTGGACATAATATACAATACAATTATAAAAATACAGTTGATATAACCATCTTTATAGTCAGATCAGTTTATGTTAAAGAGTAATGTTGTTGGTGATGCCTATGATATGATATGATATCCTGCAGTAAAGATGATATTATATATATGTTACAAATATAACTAGTGAACAGTAGGATTTCATGAAAAGCGATTACTTTTACTAATGAATTGATGTAAGGATCTGAGGATATTGTTGTTTATTCTGTTATCTAAAGATTCGTTTCCGTACAATACTGTTTTCAAATTATACCCTTGTGTATAGAAATACATATTTGATCTTAGATTATGATAGTTGCGACAAACAAACAGGTAGTGAAGGGCGTCTTCATTAAAATGGCCACAAGAACACCTAGATATTTCAGATATGTGTCGGTTATATTTATCTGCATTCAGATCACTACATCCGAGATTGAGGCGGCAATGAATTATTTGACAAAAGCGTGTTCCTAAATTTAAATCAAACTTACTTGGAGATACAGCTGGGCTGATCATTTTTTTGAATTGGGGTACCGATCGAGCATTCCTAACTGCGATGGGTAAAGAGTTCCATGAATCAATGACGCTAGGTAAAAAAGAAAGAGAATATCTATGCGTCCTACAGTTGATTGATTGGATGGAAGCACTGTTTCTTAGATTGTAGTTACTTAGTTCCGATACTGTACCTGGTACAAGTTCGTTTAGATAATCCGGAGCCATACCGTAGTACATTTTATATTGTACCATGCCCACATGTCGGTCCCTTTGATATTGGCCGTGGTGTATCTTATAGTTACACCACGGCCTGAAGTAACCTTTGATCGTAGCTATCTCATTGGCTCGCTGCAGTTTAGCATGCCGCGCCTACCGATTACGCACTAAAGGAATTTGCTGAAGAGGATGTAAATATTCTATAAAATGGCACAATAAAAAGAACGTCAAGTTTTAATGAAGCACATTCAAACAAATAGGACTATCGAACATAATCCATTTTGAACAATTAGAAACACCATAGGCTAGTGAAAATGTACTTGAATGAAAAGTTATATAGTCTATTATAATTTAATTATTTACGACAATATAAGGTCGTCAATCATGTCATCCCACTCGCGACTCGACATTATGGCCATGTGAAACTGAATGATTTCAAATTCAAATTTCCGGCGCAGATCTCGTGCAGATTTTGACAACGTGCAATGTGGGCGTGGTACAAAGCAGTTACTTCATCCAATCACTCGAGGTTGATCCAAGGTTGATTGACAGCTGAATTTGCGTCTCGGACTACCGTCCTCGACGAATTCAGCTGTCAATCAAACAGCGATCAGGTGTGGTGTAACTGGATCAACCTCTCGTTTATGGATGAAGTAACTACTACAAAACTAATGAGTTTAAAGCGATTTCTTCGATTTACAATAAGTCAATCTGTTTAAGCTGTAAAGTTACAGGATTTGGTCACCAGAAAGTTCGACCACGCCCATCATGTGTGAACAGATTTCTGTTGACAAGTTAGTGATTGTGTATTCATATGTCAATATACTATAGATGAAGAAATAAACTTTAATTACCAACAACAATGGTGCAAATTGCACTGTTTGCTATCCTTATTTACACTTTTCTTTTTCCCAACTGATCTCCATGAAACAATAAAACAATCAGAACTTTATGGTAGACTAGACAGCTTCCTGTCATCCCGTCTCGGGAGATGAGGGGTACTGTGAGCTAATCAGCGTCGCGAGAGCGGGCAGTTACGCTGACAAGGGTCCCAGGCTTTAAGCCGTGAAGCATATCCAGGGGTTAATGAGTGCCTTAGTCACACACACACGTTCTAAAATATTCACAAAACGGCCTTCATTGGGATAGAAACTTTTGTTAACATTTTATCTAACTACGACACCAGAATGTTTATCCACAGTTTTTAGTACGTCAACGTCTCTAGTCCTGTGACAGTTTGTAGTACGTTTATAGATCGGGTACAATTAACTGTTTACCTCGTTTCCTCGGACAGTTAACATAAGTTATCAACAAGACCTTTCTCGGCCTTAATACGCACAATCCTGTTCTAGCTCGTTTTTAGAGAGTGCTTCACGTTTTACTACGTTTTCATGCGGTCAGTAGGGCGTGCTGATCGAGCCCGTTTTCGGTAAAGACCAAGCAAGTTCTCGACCGTTTTCAAACCTGTTCTCGCTGTCAAAGTAAAACATTTATAATAATCAGGTTTATGTCAATTCATTGTCCAAAAAGTGTTTCTTTTATTGTTGTCTGTCTTCACAAAACTAGCGCAATGTTGCCCTGCTTTCAACAAAATTGAAGGAAAACTATATTGATTCTCAGTTCACATCATTCATTTATACAAAAGAGTCGTGAAAAATAGTTTTTTATCAACTGAAAAATAAAGGTTGCGCAGAAATACATACACATATCGTAATCACAAAACTAACCGACATTCACTCTATTCCAGATGCAAAAGTGTTCATAGTTATCAAATCCCCATGAGTTAGTGCAAAAGTGATGAATTTTATCCGTCAATTCAATTTGCACTGCCAAAGTAGAAAGACCTAATTGAGAATATTTCAAACGTACTAACAACGAATAGGATGTTTTCTGAAACTCAGAGACCTGTTAAGGAACGTCCTCAAAACTTTTTCATGATAATTAATTTCAACAAATCTGGACGTGTTGTTGTCTATATACTACTATGATCGGGTAAGATCTGTTTGTGGACGTCATAGACGTGGTGAAAACTGTATACTAACGTAAATGAAATCGATTTCCGACTGAAGCACGTGATAATAGTTCTTGTAAGGGTCGAAGTACGGAAATTCTGTTGGTCCTACGTCAAATTTTAGAACATCCTTCCATTTCTATAAGGTTCGCGAACAGTTGACATTAGGTCCATTCCGTTCTCCAACAGTTCGAGTCCGTTTTATAAGAACGTAGTAAAACGGGTTTGGTGTGACTGGGGTATAACACTCTATGAATGTCTGATTCCTCGATACAAATTTCTATATACATGTAGGAGTAAGTTTTAAAAATAACTATACATAAATACAACCACAAAGAAAAGAAGAAAGAAAGAAGAAAAGTATATTATTTCGGTGTCACGTGCATACATCCATTTCACATGTGTCATGATTAAACAATATCTCACATGATATATAACATTGCAGATAAAAAGATAGCACCCGGCCTACAAGTGAGACACCATATTAATTCAAATATCAATCATTACATAACAAAATATAGATGATAATAAAATAAAACATTGAATAAAGGGATGGAGTTTATGAGAGAACATAAATCCACTGGTCATCAAGTGACTGCATGGCTGAGTGAGCAGTGTATTGTCGCGACAGTACTCAACACGCAGACAGACAGTCCCAACCTCCCCCCTCCCCCTAAAACGGGAATTATCTTGTAATCACGATTTAGGATTCGTGGCAATCCGTTGCAATAACATTGCGTCATGGAGTGTTCAGGTGTAAAAACATGAAGCATTTCACGTGGCGGTCTTCTGTTTGCGACTTTCATTTTATCTGAATTTGAATATCTCTCAAATTGATTTGCTTTTGTATCATTTCTATAAAGTAAACTTTATTATATTTGTATAGTGTGTGTAACAGAACACTAGAAATATTCTGTGAATGTGGATATAAAACCCGTGTTTCAAATCGTAAACTTTGAAGCATTAACAAAATGCGCGTTGTTATTTTGCTGTAGGATAAACTTGATTTTGTACTCTTTTATCACAAGAAGGCAATCATTTTCATAGCGTACTTTTCATAGCGTACATGTGTACGCAAATATGATTAAATGGTTGAATTTAGCTCTAATACGTGTATGTCATTTATCAGTTACAATTTATAAGCGAGATAAATTTCATATCGTTCATATCATTCTGATACAGTCAACCACTTAAAGGTATCCCTAAACATACCGATGGACATCATATGGCAATAGCGCAGTATCTGTGTTACGACGATACTTTAATGACATGAATACATATATGAATATCTTAATTAAACTATAACCTTTTTTCATGAAAATCCCGTTGCAGTACGGATGTGTCATGGCTCACATTTGACGGTATGATATCTCTACTAGGTGAAAGATTTCTGTTGTTGCACAAATACATACACAGTTGTCAGATTTTACATTTGAATGGCTTGGTTTTTTTAAATATACAGTGGTTTGGGTTCGAACTTATGGCTCGAACTTGTCTGTTCAATTTCACCTAGCTACTTCATGTTCCAATATTTTAACAGATCGAAATGATGATGACAGACAAATAGCAACTTAGTATCTCGTTCAGTCTGAAATAATAAAATGGGTGTCCTTGAATTTACATGATGATTGTGTTATATTTAACAAGGATAGCATATTTTGGTCCAATATCTGCTTTCTTTGTTAAATAGTCCAATATATGCTTTTAACTCAGTGAACCGTATCCCCCGAACACACCTGTGGTCGCTGCATTGTAAAAGGCTTTGGATATGTCGGAATGCAGACCATTAGCTTGAGTAAGTAGTTGAGTGAGAATACACATTCGTATCCTTGTGATAAAGGAAGATCGGGAATACTTCTCTTTTTGTTATGTAATAGAGCTAATGACAATGGCGCATGTTTATTACAGAGAGTGAGAGTGAGCGTGTGAGTGTGAGAGAGAGAGGGGGGAGGGAGAGAGGGAGAGAGGTGAAACTGTGTTTATTTCCGTAAAGGGGCCACCGGCCCATTATACATAAACATACATCATGATAATATTAATAAAAGTTGAAGCGCCATAACATAATATAGATTGCTAGTTGCATGATAGGAAACTGGATCGTTTCTTAAATGCTAGAAATACATATTTTGCCAGATTATTAACAATATTGTTATTTCGAGATGACATCAACTGCAGGAATTTACTCAAAGTAGGATAAGAAGTGTAGTATTTAGGGAGCAGGCTTCGACGAAGATTATCATAAAAGTCACATTCCATACAAAAATGATACTCGGATTCAATTACTTGGACGATACAAAATGGACAAAGTCTTTGACTGCGAGGTAGACCGATCTTTCTTCCTTCCTCAATTAACAATTTATGGTTGGAGCAACGAAATTTACACAATGCAATACGATACACTGGTATAGTAACTAACGATATGTAATCTTCACATTTAACTTCAAATTTTATAGTGCTATATAGTTGAAGTTTGGAGTAGTTTGAAATATTTTCAAGAAAAAGTTGGTTGTCAATGGCAATACACCTTTCCTTAAACATAGAAATAAAAACATTGATATGTCCAACACCTTGATTTAACCACACATAACCGAAACCATATCTAAACAACAAATTTTTAACATTCAACGCCCAGCATTTCCTTCCAGCCTCTGCCAAATTATATTGATAATCATAAGCCTTTTTCAAAATAACATTATCCTGTTGAAACAAGAGTCTTAGCCAATATTTGATAATTCTAACATATTGATGAACCCGGAGAGAATATCTACCTAGCTCACCTCGAGCTACTAAATTTGGCGTAGTTCTACCCAGATGCAAAATATCCTTACAAAATTTATCATAGACCCGAGCAGCGTCAGAGGATGGATGAAATCCCCAAACTTCTGTACCATACAGAAGAATCGGTAAAACTTTTACATCGAAAATATGCAATAAAACTTTAAGTGGAAGATTTATACAATTAAACAGATTAGAGCGAATAATTCTGAGAACTTTCAAAGCCTGCTCAGAAAGAATCTTCTGGGAAATATACCATGAACCTGAACTGGAAAAGTGTACACCAAGATATTTATAAGAACTAACAATATCCAACTGACCACCATTAAAGAAAAACTTTTCATATTTCCTCAGCTTTCCGGCCTTTCTAAATACCATTACTTTAGTTTTATCAACATTAACCTTAAGCTGCCATTTATTACAATATCTACTTAATTTATCTAACCTCTTTTGAAGACCTATGACCGTACTGTCTACAATCGCCATATCGTCTGCAAATAAGAGCATGAAGATCTTAAGAACTCCTATCTCTATACACCTCTGGTTATCCTCTCCCAAGTAATCAATGATATCATTAACATATAGAGAAAAGAGAAATGGAGACAGCTGACAGCCCTGTCGGACACCACACATACAATCGAAAAAGGAGGTGAAACCTCCATTTAATAAAACGCATGATTTAACATTTAAATACATATTTTTTATCAATCTAAATACCCTACCTTGGATCTTAGACTGCCACAATTTAAACATCAACCCATTTCTAAAGACTGAATCAAAGGCTGCCTTTAGATCTATAAAAGCACAGTATACTCTACCCTTGTGAAGCCCAAGATATTTCGAAATTATAGTGTCTAATACAAAAATATTATCAGTAGTTTGGAAGCCTTGTCTAAAACCTGACTGTTCTGGAATAAATAACTTTTCATGATCTGCCCAAGCCACTAACCTATTGCAAATGACCTTAGAAAATATCTTACCAGATACCTCCAACAGAGTAATAGGCCTATAGTTGCATGGAAGATGTTTATTGCCTTTCTTATGAATTGGTATAATAACACCTTTAGACCACTCGTCGGGATAAATACCCGTTGATAGAATTAAATTAAAAAGTAACTGTAACAATTCAATACAAAGTTTAGGAGCATTCTTAAAAAACTCGATTGGCAGACCGCTATATCCCGGTGCCTTACCACTATTCATATTAGCAATTACAGAACTGATCTCTTCACAAGAGATATCACGATCAAGACCATAAGTGTCTGTTGTAGAATCTATAAAGGAGTCATCAATAGACTGAACAAAGTCTGTTACAAACTGATAAAAGTCATGTTCTTCAGGTGAAACATTAAGTCCATTGAATAGATTTTTAAAGTATTCAGTCCAATTATTTGTGCTAATATTATTTGAAATGGAGGTAGGTCGTCTACTCACAATAGACCAAAAACGTTTACTGTCATTTATAGCAAGAGAGTTCAGGAGTGATTGTGATAGAGAGTCGAACACCGTTGAACGTTTTGATGCACAGAGCTGCTTATACTGTCTCCAGGCCTCTGTGTAGCGCACCCGGTCTACTGCACTGTTAGTCACGTGGTACACACGGAGCCGACTGCGGGCTAACTGCTGGGCTGACTTACACTCACTGTCAAACCAGTTACCTCCCTTTGGCGAGTCAGGTCTCCTACACATTGTATGTTTGACTTGCTTAAAGTCGCTAGCACAGTTTAATAAGCGGGAATGAAATGAATCATGTGCAGTGTTCACGTCCTCATTATTTATCAGTTCTTTAAAGTTATTTATTTCCTGTTCTGATATTGAGTCCCACTTTTCTCTATATGTGGAATGTTTCTCACTATTCCAAGTGTACCTATCCCTAGGAGTGAGGTTTTGTTGAGGATTTGGCTTAAAATCGAACTGGTTCATAATTAGGGAGAAAGAAACAGGAAAATGTGATGATTCAACTTGGTCACACACTGAAAAATTACTGAAAATTTCAAATGAGTTTTCCGAACAGATGACATAGTCAACCACACTCTGTCCGTCATTAGCTACACAGGTTATTTTGCCTACATCTTTGTCATCAAAAAGACGACCATTACAAATTCTAAAACCAGTTCTTATACAGAAATCTAGCAGTGCACGACCTCTGCTGTTAACATAATCATCCTGGGAACTGCGGGGTGTAATATTATCATCACTTGTGTAATTTATATCTTCATCCACTGGAATAAATCGAGGGTCGTCGTTTTCAATATAATCCGGTAGGGTTGAAGTTCTGGCATTAAAATCCCCCTTCAAGATGATATGGCAGCCTGGATATGTTTCTCTGAATGCTTCAATATCAGTCTCTACTTTATCTAAAAGATGTTCATTGGAGTGTTCACTAGAGCCACACGGAGAGAAGTAAATAAAACCCAAAATGAGTAGAAAACTATTGGTAGTATTTTCGAGTTTTAACCATAAAACGTTTACTGAATTACTTTTCAAAACTGTCACTGCCGATGATAGATATTGTTTAATAAATACAACAATTCCACCTGAATTGCGTATTGCTCCGGGCTTCTTTGTTCTGGTCTGTGAGACATAATCAAAACCGTTTACATCAAATTTATCGTTGTCTTCTGTCCATGTTTCTATAAGTCCGATTATATCGAATTTTGTAATAAATTCTATAAATGAAGGTTTACACAAATGTTTTTTAAGTCCTTCACAATTCCAGATACATAAGTCAAATATTGTTGCAGAATTTTTGTCAAATGGGCTTTGGCCACACCCCTAAGGGTGGGTGGTGTTTTCATTGTTAGGCAGTGGCTTAAGTGTACGGATTGGAATCAGCTTAGTAGTGTTAGGGTCAAGTTTGTAGATTTTATTGTCAATTTGGATCTTATCGTAGCGAAGCATAGCGAATTTGTCCGCTTCCCTGGCCTCATCCATGTGTGGCTTGAGTTTACGGCGAGTTTCACGAACACTATAAGTGAAATCTTGAGAAATAAATATTTTGCTCTCTTTCAATTTCATTGATGACTTCAGCACTTCAACTTTCAATTTATAATGATCAAAAGAAACAAGGACGGGGCGGGGACCTCTTCCCTTTGAATGTATTCGCTTGACTTCATTAAAGCCCACTGCGCCGTGGACGTCCATCTTCGCCGAGATTAAGTCCGTGAGTTTGTGTTCAAGATCGTCGCGAGTTTCTCCAGGTTCTTCTTCTAAGTTATAGAAGATCAAGTTGTTGCGTTTTTCGCGGGCCTCGAGATGGTCTACACGATGTTGAAGATCAGACGCCAGTGATTTTAATTCCGAATTTTCTTCAGTTAAGATTTGAAGATCATGTTCGACGGTTTCAATTTTTGTAGTAAGGTCATGGAAATTCGCGTTCATTTCTTTTCGCATAGCTTTAATTTCTTTCATTAATTCAACATTACCCATTTCTTGTGAGCTGTCTAGTGTCGTCTGTCTCCCCCTGGGGCCAGGGTTTGATTCAACGTCACCACTGGTTATCAACATCAGCACAGACAGAAATAAACACAGTCTTAGTCCTGTCCGTACACACACAGGCACGTGCAGCACGCGCACACGCATAGCTACTCGATGTTTTGCTCTTCGTGTCATGAACGATATAAAAACTGTCTGAAAACAGCCAATTTGCTGTCTAAATGCACATAAATCGCACCCCATTGTATTGACGGGATGTTTGTGCGTAAATTTCTGCCAAAGTTACCTCCTTAGAAAGTCCAAAAACTTTGAATTCGGCAGGTTTTCACGGAGACAATTTTCATGCGTGCGGTCTGTCTACACCCTAGGTGGCGCTCCAGAGGGAGAGAGGGAGAGAGAGAGAGAGAGAGAGAGAGAGAGAGAGAGAGAGAGAGAGAGAGAGAGAGAGAGAGAGAGAGAGAGAGAGAGAGAGAGAGAGAGAGAGAGAGGAAGGGAGAGGGAAAGAGGGAGGGAGGGAGAGAGAGAGAGAGGGAGAGAGAGAGAGAGAGAGCGCTACCCTTACGAGTCCATTGCAATTCTATAAGTAAATTGAACATATTTAGTCTAAATTGACCGCTCTATGTTGAAATGAAATGGTCAATAAATGTATGAAAATTAAATAAAATGGAAAGAAGACTGATTTTTCATTATTTTCATTTAGCATTTGAGTCTCCTAATAGACTTGTTAATGAATTTACCTTATTTTAGAGCCAGGCTGGCAGACTAAAATATATCAATTGTCTTACATATTGCAAATTCATTTTTTACTTTATACAAATAACCGAAATAAACCACATACAAATATTCTAAATAATGATTGATCGGCTTTTGAAAATATAGTTGTAACCTGAAATTCTCACGATCATTGTAAGTTTTTGGTTATTCTAACTTTTCTATTCAATATCTAAAATGGTTAATATAAAAAATATCTAATACGATTTATATAAAACACATCTAAAGATCTGCAATAAAAACATTGAGGAATCTCGGTTATATCTTGTGTATCTGTACAAGTGCATATTGTCGGAAAGCGACTGTCTTAAGAAATTTCTTAAAAGAATGGAAAATATAATTGATGAATTAAAATGAAAATATAGGACGAAATAAGCTTCTTGGTAAATACATTACAAACGGCTTGAAATATATTATGAACTCACACGGAAAACACATGTAAATCTTAATGATCATAACACCCAACCGATTGGCTTACATTAAACTTCATAGGCATTAAAAAGATGCATATAAAATGAAATACTGCAACACAAATATCATATTAGCTTACCCAAGTGTTTTAGAGGCAGTTCAAGAAGCTGAAAATCTATTTTAGAGTAATGAAAGTGTATTTTCACTAAACTCTGATCGTTCCGTATTATTGTAACTCAATAAAAGATACTCGGTGAATGCATATTTCTTAAAAGTAATTGATATCCTATCTGATCCTCAATCCTTTAACAACCTTATTTTAATTCTTGGATGACTCATTATTTTAAACATGCTTTGTTGGGATCGTTTGCGTAGAACTATGAAACGAGACAGAACAGATTTTTATTTCGGCCTTTCTGTCTATGTGAGTTTTTTCTGACTATGCACTCAACACATTTTGGTCAATGGGTCAATACATGCAGATAGATATCACAGAAGTTCTTTATATTCTATTATTATGTCTTTAGATCTTTATTGTACTTATTTGCATTCACGTGAGCCAAACTTTATCAATTGTGTCCTTTGATCGCGGATTATCGACTGTTGCTGAATTAAATCGGTTCTGCACAGTGGAGGATGGAGGTATACAAGGTAGAATAAGTAAAGTAACGATAATGATCGAAAACCGGATAATGACAATTGGTATCACTATGAAATGAATGTGAAATAGACTTCTGCGTGGATGTGAAGCAGAAGATTTATAATTACATAAAACAACCAATTGTTATGAATGCTAGTCATCCCCGGTCAGTAACCCACAATTAAAATTATAATTGTGATCAAATTATACTCTAGATATAAGACGTTTGTTTAAAGAAATATATATAGGAAGCTAGTGGACGACATTCTAAAGAGTTAGGTTGTTTAGTGATTGGATTGAGTTATACATGTACATATTTCTTTTTATAGTCTAAAGCCTATGCAGAGGTGAAGATCTCCCGAATTACATCTTGAAGTAGAGAAACAGCGTGCTGCATGAATTGCTAAGGCTTCTGTGAGACATTTGCTTTGTGGAATGTTGTTAACTTCAAAATCGACTTTAATGACGCACATTCTTTAATTTAACTTAATACATGTACAACTATCTTTAACAGTTTACTTGACAGTCATTTAAAAAGATTTGTTTGCAACTTGCCCGCTAAAGGATCCATGCTCGTGATTTTACAGACAATCGTAATTAAAATCAATATCAATGTATTATCAATCTCTATTCATATTACTTCTATCTTACTGTTCTTTAATTTACAATGTGCTACAACGAAAAGAAACAGCATGTCCCGTAGCTTCATGCTGACGAGACATCTACATGTAATTAGCGCCGATCAGTGAGGGGCCATAAAGCAGTGTGTGTGCTATATTTAGATCGCCCCTGTTCAGTGAGGAGAAGCGCGTTAAAACGAGGAAGATCTATTATTAAATATCAATTATCTCCCTTTCTATTAATTGAATCATGTTGAAAATTTAACACTAAGGAAAGTAAAGACGGGGATTTCAAATAAAGTAAAAATATTTGATTATTAAAAAAAATGTAAAAACTCGAAATTTCTAGAAATTTCTAGATACGCACTAGAACCGCACTAGAAATTTTCTAGATACGTTCTAGAAAATTTCTAGTGCGTATCTAGAAAATTTCTAGTGCGTATCTAGAAAGATTCTAGATACGCACTAGAAAGTTTCTAGATACGGGGTATGTTTATTCATTGTCTAACTGTACCCTAACTCTTCCTTAATTCTAATGTGAGTACTTCAGTGACATGGAAAAGCCCATTCTCTCCCCACAGAGGCAGATCAAGTCGTTGATTAGCCTCTGTTCTCTTACGCCGAAATCCGTGGGTTCCGGCAGTTTCCCCTGGCGGAAAAATCCCGCATCACAATCCATTTGAATTTCTTCATCAAATGACAACGCTTCTTGCATGGAAAGGGTGGTTCATATCACAATGCTTTTGCCTTGATTCAGTAGCCAAAACGATGATTTAAGAACAGCGGCGCTGATTGCACAACTAACTTTGATTGCCTCTAATCAGGCATCTCTCATTCTATCCCACAAAGTCGGCGTAATAGAACAGCGGCTAAATCAACATGACTTGACCTGCCTCTGTGGGTAGAGTTAGGAGAAGCCTGATTGGATGCAAATGTACAATGTATTCCACTAGAGAAAGCATGAATGTAAGAATGGAATGAAGAGAATTAACACAGTGTGTTATAAATGAATTAAGATACCTCGGTGGGTAGGGAATGGAACAACAAGTGTCTGTGTATTCAAAAAAGGCTCATAGAAAAGAAACAGTTAAGTTCGAAGTTTGGGATGAAGTATATAACAGTCAGTCTTGAATACCAATTTGAGTGGTATGAGACAGCACAAATCTTATTTCTTTCCTAATGTGCACTTTATAGTTGTACCCTAAACAAAGACCTTAACTTTGGTTTAAAGGAAACATTGTTTTCTTAATGTTTCCAAACATATCCCCAGGGTTTTGTAAACTTGACATCATTCACAGTGTGGCAATGAAAAACGATTGAATCATTTTTAATAAGAACTTGCATGTTTCCATTTAGAATATTACCTACAATTTTGTTATCTTAGATTCTTAACTAATACTTAAATGATCATTATTTAGTCTTACAGAAAAATAAAACCACAGAAAGAAATTGTATGATATTCAATTGATCGCCCTTTTTTTCACAAATACTAGCATAGAGACAATCTACATTATATATCTATTATAAGTCTTTTCAATTTTTTTTTTGCATAAGACATTCTATTCCTATTATGATTTATTAAGATAGGCGTCAATCCAGCTTTGATAATTTGGTTGTTTTACTAACAGAATATTTAATATCTGAGATCAGAAGTGATGATATTTTACATTGCTGCAACAATTAAATGTAATCTATTCACAAGTCCCGGAGGGCAATTCATTAAATTGTTATCCGAATATCACAGGTAAGAGCAACTTAAAATTTGAGGAAAAAGCATCTCCGTGAAACTTTCCAGACTTCCTTTTAAATGTCAGTTATATTATATTCAAATCAAAATAAACAAATATTTTAACCCAAGCAAATGGTTTTAAAATAATGGTAAAAAGACGATAATTGTTTTATCCGAAAAAAAAGAAAACACATAAATTGACCAAGCAATTAAATAAATATAGCTCTTATCTAATACAAATGCAAAGAAACTGGTCATGTGATTTACATTAGGAAAATTACGTATTGAGGTTTTATTGTTCTTTGCAGGTACAGTGCAATTCAATATAAGAGCAATCAAACAGATGGTTGGACTAGAGGAGAGTGGCATGCTGTGGACATCTGTTTGTAGAGTTGCCTCATGTGAAGAAAGTGATAGTTTATCAAGGTAAATCAAATGTCAAATCATCTAACCACAGTCATAAGTACACAAATTGATTTAATTTGATATTCATGTTGATTTTTGTACTTTGCATGATATTAAAGATCAATAGCCAAACTGCAATATTTAAAAATATTTTTACTGTATACAGAAAAGCTGTGACAAATTAGGTCACGCGAAGCGCAATACAATGAACTGTCCTTTAGAGTTTGATATTTTTTAAAGTTTTTGGTTTCCTTTACTTAGAATTTGTGCATATTGTTATACGTTTGTATTATTTATTGTTTTTTAAACATAACCTTTTCATTACCGTGTCAATCAGCAGTTTCCATTCTTTATGTGCTCTAATTTTCAAGGAATATTTCCACTTCAACAACCTCTTTGTAGATTAAATGATTGCGTTAAAATCATCTAAAACCCTTTGGCGTTATATCTTGTCAAGTATGCGTTTTTATCCCCCGCCGCGCGTTTAGCGCGAAGCGGGGGATATAGTATTCAGCTCCGTACGTCCGTCCGTACGTCCGTCCGTCCGTCCCGCTTCTTGTTAGCGCGATATCTAATGAACCGCTCAACCTAGAATCTTCAAACTTGGTACCAGTCTTCATCTGGGGAATACGCAGACCTGAAAAGTTTTCGGTGACCTTGACTTCATTTTCAAGGTCACAGCGAGACTTTGACCAGTTTTGAAAATGTTGTTAGTGCGATATCTAATGAACCGCTCAACCTAGAATCTTCAAACTTGGTACCAGTCTTCATCTGGGGAATACGCAGACCTGAAAAGTTTTCGGTGACCTTGACTTTATTTTCAAGGTCACAGCGAGACTTTGACCAGTTTTGAAAATGTTGTTAGCGCCATATCTCATGAACCGCTCAACCTAGAATCTTCAAACTTGGTACCAGTCTTCATCTGGGGAATACGCAGACCTGAAAAGTTTTCGGTGACCTTGACCTCATTTTCAAGGTCAAGGCGAGACTTTGACCAGTTTTGAAAATGTTGTTAGCGCAATATCTAATGAACCGCTCAACCAAGAATCTTCAAACTTGGTACCAGTCTTCATCTGGGGAATACGCAGACCTGAAAAGTTTTCGGTGACCTTGACCTCATTTTCAAGGTCACGGCGAGACCTTGACCAGTTTTGAAAATGTTGTTAGCACAATATCTAATGAACCGCTCAACCAAGAATCTTCAAACTTGGTACCAGTCTTCATCTGGGGAATACGCAGACCTGAAAAGTTTTCGGTGACCTTGACCTCATTTTCAAGGTCACGGCGAGACTTTGACCAGTTTTTAAAATGTTGTTAGCGCAATATCTAATGAACCGCTCAACCAAGCATCTTCAAACTTGGTACCAGTCTTCATCTGGGGAATACGCAGACCTGAAAAGTTTTCGGTGACCTTGACCTCATTTTCAAGGTCACGGCGAGACTTTGACCAGTTTTAATAATGTTGTTAGCGCCATATCTCATGAACCCATTAACCTTGAGTCTTCACGGGGGACATAGTATTCCGCTCCGTACATCCGTCCAGCTTCTTGTTGTTAACATCAATTTGCGGCGGGGGATCATGTCACCTTTGTGACAAATACTTGTATTTTTTTGAAATGAAACCAAAAAGTAAAGATCAAAGTGAGTATCAAAATAGTTAAAGAACGATCCACACAAGGTCCTACTTATGAATATATTCTTGTGTTAATGTCACTTTTACCATGAACATGCTGAATGCCCTTTTTATACTTTTACGACCTCGACTGTGTAGCCCATACATGTTGAAAATGTCCAACATCATTAGAATATTTAGACATGCTCTCCTTAAACAATTTGAACAGGAAGGGTAAATACATTAAGATGTTCAAATTTACTTAGAAGTTTAATGCCACAAACACACAATTTCGTAATCGCCAACATAACATATTTAAACTAACTTAATCTTTTTGTTTTGAATAATTGATTATGACTAGCATAACAAGGTTTTATTTTAGATACAATCAACTACCGCACTAATAAAAACTGCGTGTCAGTCCGAGAGATTTTGATGGCATGGTTTCTTTATGTCATGTATCATTTTTCAACAACGAAAAATGATGGTGTCATAACTTCTAAACTTAGTCAAATATCATGTAACAACAAAAAGTTCATGTGTGACCTTTTCAATCGTCACTGTACCCAAAATTCTTATTTTTAATACATATTTTTTATTCAAAAAGTTACATTTCTTAGCAACACGAGTTCATAAAAGTTACAAATGTTATATACTAAT
Source organism: Steromphala cineraria (assembly GCA_916613615.1). Taxonomy (NCBI): domain Eukaryota; kingdom Metazoa; phylum Mollusca; class Gastropoda; order Trochida; family Trochidae; genus Steromphala; species Steromphala cineraria. Next base: position 58,724,228 of record OU744729.1, read on the forward strand.
ATTTGAAAATTCTCCACAATTTCAAACAAATTCTTCCAACAGCAGGAAACCAGATGTACCAAGTTACGTTCTGAATAGCAAACATCGTTGTATGTTCTATGTTAATGCTGTGAGCGACTAGTATACGATAAAGAAACATACATAGTTGCGTTTTGTCAAGGATATTAAAAATATCTTGACATCGCAGTTAATCAGAAATACATGTACTGTTCGTGATATAACTCTTACAATTCTGGTGACCTTTTCACACAAAAACTGTTCCAATATATGATTCATCGAATTCAATTAGAATATCAATTTCTTCCGCCGTCAATTCGTTGTCTTCAAGTATTTACAACGTAGATCATTACAAAATGGACTCGAGCACAGAATGATATTCATCTTCTGCAACGTTGTTTTTTTCTCAATATTAACATAGTCTCTTCTCTGTTTTCATAATACGAAATCTGCACTTTTAACCCACCAATCATGCGTATAACCTCTGAAGCATGCGTATTCTTCACTTTCTTATAGCAACATTTGGTAAATGATGCTCACTATAGATGTGGCGTTTAAAAACTGAATGATAGACATTTTGTGGAAAACGAATCCTTGTTTAGGCATTAGATAAACCTACGTCTGTGCATAACTGAGTTAAAGAACTCTATTTGGAACATTTTTCTCCAAATACATGTGGATTAATTTTCAACGCTTTTTATAAGAATTAGGCTCATTTTTATATCAAATTGTCTAATCATGTAACATAGGTTTCCAAACCTTTAAGAATACCTTTTCGTGCTTGGATATATACATAGTTTGCGAAGGTCAGCAGACAATTCGTGGAGTGCAGTAAATATGTCCTTCATATGTTGCTATTCATGATTGAGAGCTTAGGGTGGACACTGTTTTCAAATCTTGCTCTCAGTTATATTGACCGTCCCTTTTGTTAAAATAGTAATGCACGTACAATCGTTGCATAGGTACAGATTCAATGTCAACAGAACAAACCGTACTGCTTTATCTGCACTCAAACTTACATTACAGCAAATCAATGTTGCTAAAATGAAGACCAGGGAAGAATACATTAATCACAATCATGGCCACAAACTCTTCCCGTACGACCTTATATTCCTCAAAGTGTTTGGAAAAGACGACATCTGCTTCATTCCTCAACATTGCAATTTTCGTGGTAACTCTAACTCTTATCTACAAATGATGCAATGATGTTTATATTTTTAATAATAATAATAATAATGTGCATACTTATATTGCGCCTTTTCCACGCCCTAAGACATGCTCAAAGCGCTACATTATTACCCCGATAGGAGTGTACTTTCACAGCTGCTACTAAGCGCTAATCACGACCACGTAGGTCAGTACATCAAATTTTCAGGTACCCATTGTTACAGCTGGGTGGACTGAGTGCAATGTGGATGAAGTGCCTTGCCCAAGGACACAACACAGGATGAGACCCAAGTCACAATTTTTTGGTGTCTCCACCGGGATTCGAACCCGGCTAACCACTACACCACTGTGCTCCATGAGTTAATGAATACATTTCAATGTGATCTCAGCAATATTTGGCTATTTAATACGTCGAAATGTGCCTTTTCTAAAAATGTAAAAAGAAACAAACGTAAGAGAAAGACCAAGTTTAGTCTGACTACCTTATAACCTGTTCAGATTAATATCATCTTTTGAAAACAGACGTACATGTAGCTAGCTGGTGATAGACAAGCTACACGTCCACACTGGGTTGCTTGGACCCATCTATTATCGTATATCATACAATGTTTAGCAAACTGAAACAAGTGATCACTTAAGCGTTTAATGCATCAAGCTTTTCATAACACTGCCATTAGGGAATTAGGTATTAGTGAAGTTATATTATCAAAACTGATCTATTTATATAGAATCTCTGTCAATTTCTACAACATTTTAAATTACGACTATCATACTTGTCAGTTGAGGTTTCTTTGGTGTTCAGTGTATTTCATCATACGTTTTTTAAAAAAGTGCTTATAACTGACCTTAGAATTTCAATTCATGTATTGTGAAAGGAAAAGATTGATCATCAGTTAAATTTCATCCCAGTTGTATAATGCCTCCCAAATAGCGTGTTCCAAAGATACCAATTACATGACTTCTTGATTCCTCGTTTGTCAGATTGACAATTTGGCGTCACAGTGTCCTTCATTGACGATTAACACCCTTTGTAAAACATCACTCTTCAGCAGAATTTACACAAATAGCAGAATTAAGTGGAAGCAAATAACATGAAAATTGACGTCCCTAATTGCAAAAATCGTTATTAGAGTTATTTCCATTGTTTTCTCATGCATTTCCATAATTGGTGTTGTCTAAACGGAAGCAAATCGTTACTGTCCTAATTCGGAGGCGGAGTTTGCCATATCGGTCTTGCATACCAAGTCTGCAATGTCTGAGCAGTTTACTGGACATTACAGGTCAATATGCCCCTTTATTTATGAGAAAGTACATGTTTGTTTAAAGCAAAATTACGCTTGCATACGAAGTGCTTTAAGAGCCTCTAAGACTTGCATAGTCACTAAGCCAGCTTATAGATTAAGTATGATGATACAGTTACTACATACTCGTCAAAAGCGTGGAATATCTAACCAAACAAATGATGGTTTGTTTAACAGCTTTTTTTATTTCGTTGAAAAAATATATTTGTCATAGATGGTTTCACTTTTAATTCAAGTTGGTGTTGTTCCACGTTTTGGGTTGTCACTTTTATTTTTAGAATCAGTATAAATTAACTGGATTTCGACTCAATAACTGTACATCCAGCCTCCCTGTGATGGATATGTGATCGTCAACACTTCGTAAAGGGACAGTGGCACGTTCCTTATCGCTTCCAAATAATATTAGTTTTAATGCTAAATAGATTTTTCCATGGAGTCGTCTCATAACTGAAAAGGATGACCGAAAGTCGTAGAAGAAATTATAAGGTATGAAGCTAAATCTACTGTGACCATTTAGTGTGACACCTTATATTCAATTGTGACATTGGGAATATATTTGGCAATATCAGTCATATAGCTTAAACAAACATTTCGCAACATAACTGCCACATGTGATTAAATGATATTGTCTTGTCATTAGCAATGTTTATTTTCAATTTCTTGAGATCCCTGTGTTTACATTAAACGTGATAGTGTCATTTTAAGAAAGGTTTTCCAAAAGCCATGTTAGGAAGAAGGAAATTACTCTTGGCATTTATGATTAAGGATAAAATACGGAAGTCTCAGCTAAACACCAAACCAATAGTTTCACTGAGTGATGAGCAGATTGTTCCTACTGACAAACTGTCTTTAAACACATGTCAATCTTTTTTAGTTCAGTAAAGACTAGCTAAAATTTTGATTAAGGTTTATTGGAGGCGTTAAGACTCATCTAAGTATTTTCTTCATTTTCTTCTAAATGTCACTGAAAAGGTTAAATTGCAAGGACGCATCGTTAGCAGCCCCGTCTGAGGACGGGGCTGCTATCAGTTTTTGTGAAGTTTCCATCGCCGCCGCCGCCGCCGCCGCCGCCGCCGCACTCGTACTACTAGCTATAACTTTTTTCCACTAAGCTTTCCAGAACTCTTATTCATACCTTATTACTCATACCTTGGGGGAACGATTTTGACATGTTCACTTTCAAGGTCAAAGGTCAAGGTCACGAGATATGTATTCACTCTAAGAATTCCTTGTAAACGCGATAACTTGAAAAGTTTTTGTGATATGAAGCTCTAACTTGGTATATATCATCCTTGGAAAAGTAAAAAATTTTGAAAAGGTTTTGGCTACAATCCGTCAAAGGTCAAGGTCACAGCAAGGTCATGACGTAAGCATGTTTTAGCGAAAATGCTTTATTTTAACTATGAACACTTTTAATCAATACATGATTGTTATACTCAATAAAAAGTGTTCAATGATTGTGTGACCTTGAAGGTCAAAGGTCAAGGTCATGAGATATGAGTTATTACAAAATGCACTAAATTTGGGTATAACTTTATCCCATTTAGCTTTTCAGAACTCATGAACATGTCTAAATGTTAATACTTCCAGGGAATCATTATGACATGTTCACTTTCAAGTTCAAAGGTCAAGGTCACGAGTTATAAAATCACCGCAAAATTCCTTGTAAACGCGATAACTTGAAAAGTTTTTGTGCTATGAAGCTTTAACGTGGTATATATCATCCTTGGAAAAGTAAAAAAATTTGAAAAGGTTTCGGCAACAATCCGTCAAAGGTCAAGGTCACAGCAAGGTCATGACTTAAGCATGGTTTAGCGAAAATGGTTAATTTTACCTATGATGACTTTTAATCAATACATGATTGTTATACTCAATAAAAAGTGTTCAATGATTGTGTGACCTTGAAGGTCAAAGGTCAAGGTCATGAGATATGAGTTATTGCAATACCTTGTAAACACAATAACTTGAAAAGTTTTTGTGCTATGAAGTTTAGATTTTGTATATATTATCTCTTGAGAAGTACAACATTTTCAAAAAGTTTTGGGTACGAACTGTCGAAGGTCAAGGTCACAGCAAGGTCAACATATATGGAGAAAATGGATTAATTTAATTTTTAACACTTTATTTCATTACAATAATGTTCTACTCAATGAAATGTGTTCATTGATTGTGTGACCTTGAGTGTCAAAGGTCAAGGTCACGAGAAAATTACCAATTTGGTGAGGCCTGTAAAAGGCGGAACAGGGTAAGGCGAAACCCCAAGTTCCGGGGCTGCTCTGCTTTTGCGGTATCCCGCAAACGCTAATCTAGTTCATGAAGGTGTTGTTTCAACCTTATGGCATCGAACACTACGAAAACAAGTTTCACCGAGGAAATACTACAGTCACCTCATTGGTATTTCTTAATAATTTGTGCTATAATTAACTTGGCTACCCTTACGTTAATCTTTTGTTTCTTTGACTAGTTTTGTAGGCCATTTCAAGTGAATCTATATGTCATTATGTCGGCTCAAATGATGGACTTGTTTTTTTGGTAATTATGTTGTTATCCGAGAAAATCGTATCAGTTCAACTAAGATGTATCACCGATCACTGACCCAGACGTTGTTAACATCCACAGATAGGTCTCTGGTTATGTTTTTGTTGGCTAGACATGGCGTATTTCGAGTATGTGTGGAGCACCCATTGTACTGCATTATAAAAGGTTCTTCCTTGAATAGGGTTAAATGGGGGAAATATGTTCAGGGTAAAGAGAAAATATGTTCAGGGTAAATATACATTGAATATAAAATGTTGAAATTTGTGACATGTGTTCAGGTTATTTGGACTGTTTCACTACATGTACTGCAAGGACACAACACAATCCTTCTGGGTTTGGAGGTCACCATGCTACTAAACGATAGGTTCACGATTTGTCATGACAGCATACTTGTTGATGAAATATTTCCCAGAAACTCAGTTGAACTTTTGAATTGAAGGCCGTAAGGAATAAATATATTCCAATGGTACTTCTGACGCATTATTTCATCAAAGAGACAAGAACTAGACCATAATCCTGAAATCCAATTGATTAACCGACAAGAAGTAGTTTTAAAAGTACAATAACGTCTGAGGTTTGTGTAGATTTTAATGAATACATGATCCGATTCTGTATTCTGTCAAGCTTACCTTATGTGATACAAGAATTTCAATGATTTTTAAAAAAATTGTTTTTGTCCAGATTGTATTTTTAATTTGTTTTGAATTAACAGAATCTAAATGACAAAAATACATTATAATGGAGAGATTAATTTATACTCTTAATGATTTTTTTATGTCATTTTAGGTCAATCAGCCGTAAGGAAGAGCCGACAACAACTTCATGAGCAATGTATTTAACTTATTTGTTTAACTGATGAAACTGATGAAATATTGAATTCCAACTGAAATCATATGACTAAATGTTAACAGTTAACAGTTAGACACGATTAAGAAAAAAAAAATTATGTTTATCATTTCTATGCAAAGCCTTTAACTTTTTACCACAAAAACTTGCAAATCGCTAATGGAAAAGGAAAGCTGCAACTGACAACAGATTTAAGAAGGTTGATATGTAAAGTATCGCCACTCAAAATGGAAAGAAATATGAACGAATAGAGAACTTTCGACGTCACAAGAGACTTTTTCAACGTTTCTACACAATTATTTGCTAACTAAAAATGCAGCTATGTTAATATGGTCTATTATTACTAGCTGAACTGTTCTCGTTACTACGTATTTCTAATTTTGATATATTATTCACAATAGAATAATTGTAAGATATATTGGCATAAGTGCTTAAATGTGAATGCCTTATTTTGTGTCAAAAGAATATTTCCTTCACTGTCTTTCAAAAGAATCTTTACAGATTTCAGTTTGCAAAATAGGATAATGATGTGAAATTTACCAATAAATGTAATTCATGGACACTTGACACAATCCTTTTGATAAACTGTAACCATTGTTTCTGACCAGCTTAGTGAAAACTACACTTAAATTACGCCATTACCTTGCAAATCGTCTCTGAATATCGTTTAGACTACCCTAGTTAGAAAATCCGCAATCTTTCCTGCTTTTAAACCGGTTACATGGTGTGACAAAGCCCAAAGCATTAAAACAAATTGTCTCTAATTGTGTGAAGGCCGATACCATGACATATTGCTTATTATGAACGCGACAACATCAGGATGTCATATAATGTTGTTTTTTTTTTCATATTTTTGATAACGATGATATTGCTATGTAGTCTGATGACGAACGCTTAAAATGAAAATCAACATCTAAATGTAAATGCCTTATTTTGTATCAACAGAATATTTTCTTAACTTGCTTTCAAAAGAAACTTTAAACATTTCAAATTGCATTCATATTCTCGCTTTATAACCTTTTATCTTCTTCATCATGTTTTTATTTGAAAACAATTTTCAGAGACTTTGAATCTTTCGCCAGTGCGTCTTAGGTGGCATTACCATCACCAATTAGAACTCCATGTTGCACCTGTGTCATCTATAAACAAAGTCTTTCCTATTTAAAGCAAATCACCAACACATTAAGGAAATGTGCATGAATTTCTTTCCTTATATCAATCTTTTTACTTACTGTTAAATGATACTATTTCAATGTCTATGAATGACGCATACATCAGGCATAATTGGATCGTATTTTATATGATTTACAAGAAATCTTTAAATATTATAGGAAAAGAATAGCCAAAACGTCGAATATAGAAAACATTTACATGAACTCGGATTAGTTAGTAAGTAATTAGTGCAATTTTCTAAACCTAACTGCACTCATTTTGAACCTATTTTCCGTGTATTATGATATCAAATTGGTAAGCATCCTCAAATATTGTTAAGATGTTAGATAAATAAATAAATAAAAAAATAAATAGGAAGAACCAGCAAAAATGTGTAAATTGTAATCGTAATTAATGTACTGGAAACACAATACACATGTCTTGTCGTTTCAACCACGTTAGTCTTTGCAAATTACCAAGTTTATCATCTTATTTATTCGTTTAACTGAACTTTGAAGAAGTTAAAATAATTTCGATTTGATTATAAGACACTAGACCTTTATGTTTCGAACAATGCGGTTTACAAACTTGCTGCGTAGTTAAAACAATATTTCTATTCATGTTGAAAATGAAGTATTGATATTAATCGTAAGGTTAGGCAAAAAGTCTTTTCAGTTTGACAAAATGATTTCCCGGTTTAAATCTAGCGATGGCATTTAATGGTATTTAAAAATTGAGCCATTGCTTCAAGCATCATGAATGTTGTTGATAAATAACGCAATTATAACAGAGGAAATTGATCCATAGCGCTGCGTTCCTGTGGTGATTCTTATTAACGTTATTAGTGCTTTCATAATTCAATATTCATTATGAGAGATGTCCATTTGAAATTGAATTAACAGTGCCAATGAGGTATTTTCGGATATCTGTCACAGCCTGGGGATTTAGCTATATGGGTTTACTGATTTGATTTGTACAAATGGACAAATGTTATGTTTGTTCAATCTCAACAAATATTAACATATCCGATTTTTATAATAACATACTACCAGAAAGCCTTCATTTATAGGCTAGAAAGACTTAGATTCAATCTTGAAAAAAATATGGTTACCTTTTGACATCACTATGTAACTGCACTAAACGATCTAATATAGCTTATTTATTTTCACAATGATACATTTGCAGAAGGAACCTTATTAATGCTTTCAATTATAATTTTTTCCTTGTGCAAATAATAAGTAAAAAGTTATCACAAAAACTGGGACAAATCAGTTTCAAACTCCCTTTTACACAATAAATGCTTATTTCTTTAACTTTTTACAATGAGCTGCGAGTACATCATTGGTTGTCAGAAAAACAATTTGGAGCAAATGAACGTATCAAAACATCCAGTATGTGTATATTTATTTATCAGAATTGACTTCAAGATTTATTAGGTTCATGGAGGTATAAACTTAAAAACCGCTGTGCAAACTTGGCGTAAATCCGCTACTACTACATGTACGCGGATTTACACAATTTGCACAGCGGTTTTTAAGTTTATACCTCCATGAACTTAATAAATTTTGATGTCAATTCTTAATTATGAAAACCCTGTAATCAACATCATCATTTATTTTGGAAAAAATATCATAAAGTCATCTTACAACAAAAAGAGGCAAATCATAATCAGGCGCTTACAAAAATAGGCACTGTCTGGCAGATATGTTAATCACTTCTAGAAAATGACACAGAGTTGAGTCTTTGATTATTGAATAATGCAGTAAAAGACAAAAAGGCTTTTATAATAGTCTCGAAATTATATGTGGAAAATGACAACAGACAAGTGAATATTTAACACTTTCATAAAATGGAAGTTATATTTTAGTTTGTAAATATAGGAAGTATGAGTGGAGTCCTTTCGATCAAGTGAGATCAAGAATATGTTGAAAAATCAGGCCTATTACGCACAGTTGTTATTCAATTCAACTAGTAATGGGACGAAGCTCGTAAGTTTTATTTTAAGATAAACAGTAAATCATATGTATCACAACATTACCGATGACGTAGACATTGTCAAATATTTAGAAATAAATGGAGAGAGAAAAACAAACATGCATTCATGAAATATACAAATATTCCTGATTTATAGAAAATAATGATATAATACATCCCTTCAATATCTTTCATTTACCGTTAAACATTGTAAAAGCTACAATGATGATGATCTGTCATCAATAAAATAGAACTGCGCTACTAAACATTATGTTTAACTCTCTCTTATATTTTTGTAACCATATTCTTTAAATGCAGAACAATTGTTAAGTACAATGTAAGGAAGTAAATATGTGATCATTCATAAGATCTAATCATGTTTGCAACGGCCAATGAACTCTGCATTTCAAGGGTTCAATGAACTTCAAGGCTTCAAACCTTACGAGCAGAGCAAAAATGTTTTTTATTACCTACGAGGGCAGTCATACCTAGGTTCATATTTATCATAAGTTGCCCTAGGGCAAAATATCACTTTTTCATTGTGACGTCACGATATAAACAATGGTTAGACGTCACGGTTTACCTATGACGTCACAAATTAAAACGGGCCACAAGTAGGTTTTGAGTATTTTCTTTAATTTTTGGACTACGGTAATAAACAGAATATTAACTTCGTGTCTATGACATACTATGTTTACGACAGACGTGCCTACATATCAGTATATACCTCGCTCTCGCTCGGGAAATACTAATATTTACTACCACTCGTGTCGTAAACATTCATATTATATCCTCTATACACTTTGAATGTTCTTTATAGTTCGTGTCGAAATACAATGTTTTTCCTTTACGGGGTATTCTGATTTTCAGAACTATTTTCTGTACAATATAAATTCTCTTTCAAAGTCCCTCGAACCTTACAATCGTTCGGACATCTTCTCCAAATGAAGCTATTCAGAATGAGAACAATTTCACGTAGAATTATCTGATCGACAGACTGTGTCACATTAGGTTTGCAATAGCCTGGACGAAGATAACAAAGTCATTGTGGTCAACAGAATCTGGGATTTAAAAGAAACTGTTAAAGAAACAACCTTTAGAGATGATAATGTAATTTGTTCGTATGCCATGAATTTCAGAGAATTGTATCTTCTTCTGTGTCAATTTACTCTAATGGGCACGACATTTGTGTGATGTTTGTGGTTAAAAAGAATCCCTTTATAGATATTTACTTGGTATATATTTCACTTCATTTATCTTATCTTATTTTACCATGTGTTTTGTAAACTTACTTTCATTCGCATTTACTAATTACATCCCTTTATACCGCTCTCTCACAAAAGCTAAAGTCGGCTTTACGCAGATGAATATATAAAGTGGTAGATGACATTGTCCCTGTTGGACTTGTACAAATCACATATCTCTTAGTGTACAGATGATACGAAACAGCAAATTGGACGAAAATTGTCAGCTGAAATCAATTTGGTCTTTCGAAATTAAAAAGTCAACTTTCAATATTTTTCAGGTCGTGTAATCGCCTCTCAAAAACAAAATTACCACGAAGCTTTACAACCTGGACAACCGGAAAGGACAACAAACGAAAAAAAAAACGATATTAATGAAGCAATTTAATTAATTATAACCTGAATTGTAAGTAACAATAATCGGTTACCAATACTAACTAGAAGAGCTTCATGTTTCCTTTCCTGTTCTGACTTGATAATTAGATCCTTGTTAATATATTTCCCGACTTCGGTTTCTGAATGTAGGTCGGTTTAATCATGTACATTTGAATATATCAATCTAGCTTTCATTGAATCAGTATTTCCATATAGTAATTAACATTTCATATTGTATTGAGGATTTTCTCTGATTATTTGTTTTCGTTTATCATGCTACTTGAAAGTTAATGGTAAAGTACATTTTAAAACATCAAGTTGATGGTACAAATTTCTAACTATATCATATTCAGTATAAAACAAAATTGAGATTCTTTGTCATATTTCAATTTGTCAGTATTCTAGTTCATTCTTCTGCCATAATATTTCAAACACTGCTTTTAGGACGTCCATGATGTTGCAATACAAACCTATTTCTTATGTATAGCTTTTTGTAACACGTCAGTGAACAACTTTGCGAACTGAAATCCCAAGTGATGTGCCAACAATCTTTCAATCATTTATTGTAAGTTTGAAATAGTTATATGCTAATTTGGGGAGGTATATTCAAGTATTGTTATTTTTGTGTTAAATGTATGCTCTCAGATATCTGATGTTTGGTTTGAAAAGAATTGTTTTGTCATCATTCATGAAAAGGTTTGAAATGATTGTTCGCTTGCTTACTGCTTGTGATGTCTATAACAATATATTTAGTCATTCAACCTTTGAAACCAATCTCTAAGAAATATAAAACAGTGTACATGTAGACACAAGAACAGACAATAATATTTCAAAATTATCATTTTGTCTGACTTATTTTTGTATAGAGGATTTTTTTTCATCCAAGAAGGTAAGTGTGTCTAAGTACGGTAGATAAGAACTGTGCCTGAAATAAACCTGCTTCATCCAAGAAGGTAAGTGTGTCTAAGTACGGTAGATAAGAACTGTGCCTGAAATAAACCTGCTTCATCCAAGAAGGTAAGTGTGTCTAAGTACGGTAGATGAGAACTGTGCCTGAAATAAACCTGCTTCTTCCAAGAAGGTAGGTATGTCTAAGTACGGTAGATGAGAGCTGTGCCTGAAATGAACCTGCTTCATCCAAGAAGGTAAGTATGTCTAAGTACGGTAGATAAGAACTGTGCCTGAAATAAACCTGCTTCATCCAAGAAGGTAGGTATGTCTAAGTACGGTAGATAAGAACTGTGCCTGAAATAAACCTGCTTCATCCAAGAAGGTAGGTATGTCTAAGTACGGTAGATAAGAACTGTGCTTGAAATAAACCTGCTTCATCCAAGAAGGTAAGTGTGTCCAAGTACGGTAGATGAGAACTGTGCCTGAAATAAACCTGCTTCATCCAAGAAGGTAGGTATGTCTAAGTACGGTAGATAAGAACTGTGCCTGAAATAAACCTGCTTGTTGCTTTTATCAATTTCTTTGCCGGTTTGTATTTCTTATACAGTTGAGTGTATGTCATTTTCAGCTGATATCATAAGTCGACATTGAGTCAGGGTATTTTTTTCTTGGTACTTTATTGGCTCAACTATCGACTTTGTTCAGTTACTGAATTCAAACTATTCTGGAATAGCTAGAATCAGTAGCTAAAGCATTCATTGATTAAAACAAAATTCATGGTATGTCTGAATCTACAATTAAGAACAACATTTTCAAATTATAAAATTAAAATATTCATTGATATATAATGATATATTTTTCTTTAATTTGTAAGTTGCAGATTCGTCTGTGATAATATAGTAAAGATTGCTCTGCCTATGGCAAACATGTTTTTCGTTTTTGTAGGCATATTTTAACTTCCCTTTTTAGCTCATCGGGCCTGTGAAGACTTATTGCAATTGGCTAATTTCGTCTATTTGAGACCTATCATGTTCTTATTGAACTATCATTTATCAAGAAATTAAAATACAGCAGTGACGTCACTCCATTGTGCCAATCGTACATTATCCTTCAGGAATCTACTGCAACTAAATGGGAAGTAAAGATTTGTGAGACGGTTCCTTCGACATTCTCATTATTTGTTGGCATAATTCGATTACGTAGCATTTCATTCCAATTTCATTGAAAAACAAAAACAAAAACACGTTGAGATTAAGCAATTTTATTGTACTCATGTTTGACACAACGTGGACAATTTCATTGAAAATGTAACCTTGTCAAGCGTTGTTCTCTAAATACATCTTATGCCTCGGGTATCCGTCGTCAGCCTCAATCGTCAGCCTCAATCGTGGTCTTTTGTGCTAGTCTGCCGTTGTTGGGCGAAATTGTTGCCAAGAAGATTCAGCAGTGTTTTCAGTATGTTCTGATGATTATCACTCACAAGTATATTCCTGGTCAAAATAATAGTTTCCTTCTCTATGTAGACTACTTGAGATATCCAATCCAACAACATTTCACACAGTTGTCGATGTCGAAATTCCGAGTAATACTATCGTTCACTTTTCGGATGAATCTCCTGAGAATCACATTCTTCTCCTCCGCAGTTATTGTTTTTAATGTTTTCTTTAAACCTCTCTTTTCATGGCTTTGGTCGGTTTTCCTACTTCGATCCAGTTTTGCATGTTTATACAGTCCATTGTTCCCGTCTTAGTTCCCTTGGAAAATCTGGAAAACAAAAAAAATTATTATAAACTCTTGATCAGAAAATGTTTGAACTCTGCACTAACCTTGTTTAGCTTGGTTGAAAATTTAACAAAAGTAGAGTGACAACATTCCTGTAGTTCAGTCCCTTTAAAATATCCTAAATATATGCTTAAAAAATTAGATAAAATTAAGATTACATGGAACATGCAAATAAAAAATCATCTATATTCACTTTGTTGTAAAGAGACGTATTCACGTTTATCAAATAAAACATAACACTCACGTTAATCATCAGTATAGTGGATATAAAACAAAACTTACCGTCTTCAATAGGTCATTTTGGTTTCACACAGGAAACCGCCCGTTGCTTCCTTCGAATTCATTTGGACCCTGAGATGATTTTCAGTCGTCATTCGATGAAATAATTTAGTCTTCGCCGTACATACACGTGCATGAAAACGATTTGTCCCTTTCTGTGTGGCTTGTGTTGAAACATCATCGTCTGATGAAATATTGAAGATACTAGGATGTATTGTCCCTCCAGAAACACCAAAGTACCGCACATAATGTCAAGGTATAACAATTACAACGTCCCTTTTATACCAAACCCAAACGATTACTCTCGTCTAGAACCATTTGCACGTGCATTAAGAATGTTCTGGCACGGTGGGTATGACGCATACGTTTTGAAAAGTTTACACGTGCATTAAGAATGTTACCTTTTATCAGATCTGGGCATCTCAAAGGTTTTTAACGTTTTTTTTTTATTGAACCATACCTCTTGTTTGATTGAAGTTCTATTGAAATCGAGTATTTATCACATAAAGCCAATGTTGAATGTTATAAAAACCTAGGCTGTATTTTAAGTCAGATAACATACGCGTAACCGTCCATTCGAGAAAAACAATGAACTCGCCACTTCGCGGCACGTACATTCTTTTTCACGAATGGACGGTTACTTGTATGTTATCCTTAACAGAATGTCTTAGAACTATATAATATGAATAATGATTCTCAGTCGTTCACGGGCAATAATTCAATCATTCAAATGTAACAGAATACTACACGATTATATATTCATGCAAAGACAGTTTTTAAGAAAAATACAATTTAAAGTTATTGATGTGTCTATAGCATGCATTCTGAATGACATAAATTTTATTCAACAATTATATACAATTGAAACAAGTGTCTGGTGTATAACAAGGAAAAGATCAATGGCTTACATAAGATTAGTCACGCAACCTGGTTTTAAAAGAGATTTCATTTAGATTAGTCAATATTTCTCGTAAACAAACTTCGTAATAATTTAGATTGCAGTCTCCCTTACAGAGAGATTTTCAGCTTTTAAAAATATTTTATAATTTATCAAATACTTTGCAATCTTGTTGATTAATTATAAATGAATGAATATGAATAAATGAATGAAGGTATAATAATATTAACAAAAGGGCTACGCAATATGAATTGTGATGTTCTTTTCATCATACCAATTATCTAGAAAAAACTGTTGTGTTTCATAAATCATGAAATTAATATAATCATAATGTTATATTTATTATTTAATCCAAGTTGTGGTTGTAGAAGATCAAGACGTGTGGGATTTGCAAGACTCCAAACGTACAACAACTGTTCCTTTAATGTTGTAGCACATTGAGATAATGCATGAATGTAGCTAGTTAACAATGAACTACGTTTTCTTTCTTTTACAAAATCTTATTCATGTTATTGTAAAGTCTCACAGTTCCTTGAACCTTGAAGCTCTGTTATACTACTAACGATGAAGTATTTTAAGATATTTCATCATTTCTGTTTTATTTCTCAAGAACCATTCGCTGGATTCTCTTCATAACATACATGGAGCTTCTTATTTGGAAGGCGCCAGACCCAATCGATTTGAGTGACCTTCACATTATTTGCAAGGTTACAGCGAGGGTTTGAAAAATCAGTATTAAAACATGCATATTTGGTTTTGTCAGGGGGATGTTTCAAGAACCATTAACTGGATTCTCTTCATAACTTAGATAGAGTTTCGTATTGGTAAGACGACACGCACAGTTGAGTCATGTAATCACCAGGTCACAGCGAGACTTTGTAACTTTCAGCATTAATACCTACACATGAATCGTGTCAGTGTGATACCGCAAAGTGTCGTTCACTTTATTTATTTTCATATTTTGCACAAAGCATCTTATCCGAATAAGCACGGAACAGGCGATTTGAATGGTCTAGCTAACATCTTGTAGCATGGCAAGTGTGACAATAGACTTTTTCTATACATTGTTCTAATTTACATGGATTCGTGACATTTACTTGTTTCATATTGCAGGACTCTACTATTGGGCCTATAAACACACCCTCGTGACAACAATTTTGGATTTATTGTCAACAAGCCTGCGACCAGGTAAGTTGTTTTTCGGTTTAGAAAAGAGATAAAAGTCAAATGGAGCAAATCATGAGAGAAGGGGGCGAAATGAGTGGCAACTGAATTTATATCAGCCCATGTAACTGAACCACCATCCTAAAGGATCAGCAACCATTCGACCATTTTCCATTTTCTGTACTAAATTAATCAAAAAATGATTGTCTAATACGTGTGTCGTGAATATTGATTTATACATCAATACATTACTGAACATTCCATGGGGACACATTTGGACATCACAACCACTCCATCGTATTTACATTAAAGTCATTAATTTCATAAAAGTCATAAAAACAACGAAAGAACAAAATGTATCATCATGAAAAGTCAACATTAATAATTCACGTGTAATTTTACTTCATTATTCAGAAAATATTCTTCCCTACCTGCCGAAAAAGGATTTGTTTTTATTTGACTTTTTCCTACAAAGATCAAAGCCAAGAACGTATCCTTTTCGTCCTTGAAAGAGACGGTGTACATGTAAAATTTGCAAAATGTTTATCTTTTAAATAACATTCGTTTTCATACAAGAGTACTGTATCATTTACTTCTTCCTTGCATTATAATTCTGATATGTTTTTTTCTCATTACCTAAACCAGATGATTTAAGGTGATTTTGTTTTTTAGTATTTCATTTATGACGGCTGCTAGTATTACTGAAGGGAGGAAGACATTGTATACCTCTTGATCCAAAGCCGCACACGCTAACCACTGCGGTATGCGCCCCTAATACCTCAACAAAGATATCTGATATAAACAACGGATATAACCAAACTATGATATAGAAACTGACACTCACAAGCACACAAAACCGATAAGGGAGTCTCAGTTCAGCAAAGGCATCCTGCTGAATCCAAGCAGATATATAGTTATGGCGCTATATTTCCCGCTTGGTGATAAAACTATAAAAGGAAAAAACTTGCTAAAGATTTTCAATATTCCGAGCAAAATTTTGATAAGTTATTGTCTTTCGTTTAAACAATATTGCACAAAGTTTATAATGTGTTGAAACAACGTATTTTGATTTCTTTCATCTTTCACTGTGATATTGAAAATTGCAACATTTCTGAATTGTTTGTCCTAATGGAGGCAATAGAATGAAGCAATATATATTCAGTTTATAACTAAGATCACTAATAAAACTTTTGGAGGAAGTAAGCTAAAAATTCTTACGATGAGGGTAGCATTAAATGAAAGCGCAGTTGAATAGAGCAAAAGTTTAGTTTACACTCTTAATATTAAACACTGTTTCTTGAAAGTCTTTGAAGTTTGTCACTTCACATTTAATGCAGCTTAATATGGTGAGTATCGAAAACTTATCTTTAAACATGAACGTAGGAAAAAAGGTCTTATACGTTGAATTTAATAAAAAATAGAGCCATGGGCTCTGTAGCTCATCAGACTTTTGATGGTTTTTTTAAGGGTTTGACCCCTGTGACGCATTTGGGGTCATGGGGTCACAAAATCTACAATTTAGAATCACCATTGGCCAAGGAGTCTGCACATCAAATTACAGCTCTCTAGACCTCATGGAACTGGAGAAGACGATGAAAATAGGTTTTTAAGGTTTTGACCCCTGTGACCCCATTTGGGGTCATGGGGTCACGAAATCTACAATTTAGAATCCCTATTGGCCAAGGAGTCTACTCACAACTTTTCAGCTCTCTAGACCTTATGGAACTGGAAAGGAAGATGAAAATAGGTTTTTAAGGTTTTGACCCCTGTGACCCCATTTGGGGTCATGGGATCACAAAATCTACAATTTAGAATCCCCATTGGCCAGGGAGTCTGCACATCAAATTTCAGATCTCTAGACCTTATGGAACTGGAGAAGACGATGAAAATAGGTTTTTAAGGTTTTGACCCCTGTGACCCCATTTAGGGTCATGGGGTCACGAAATCTACAATTTTGAATCCCTATTGGCCAAGGAGTCTACTCACAACTTTTCAGCTCTCTAGACCTTATGGAACTGGAGAAGAAGATGAAAATAGGTTTTTAAGGTTTTGACCCCTGTGACCCAATTTTGGGTCATGGGGTCACAAAATCTACAATTTAGAATCACCATTGGCCAAGGAATCTGCACATCAAATTTCAGATCTCTAGACCTTATGGAACTGGAGAAGACGATGAAAATAGGTTTTTAAGGTTTTGACCCCTGTGACCCCATTTAGGGTCATGGGGTCACGAAATCTACAATTTTGAATCCCTATTGGCCAAGGAGTCTACTCACAACTTTTCAGCTCTCTAGACCTTATGGAACTGGAGAAGAAGATGAAAATAGGTTTTTAAGGTTTTGACCCCTGTGACCCAATTTTGGGTCATGGGGTCACAAAATCTACAATTTAGAATCACCATTTGCCAAGGAATCTGCACATCAAATTTCAGATCTCTAGACCTTATGGAACTGGAGAAGACGATGAAAATAGGTTTTTATGGTTTTGACCCCTGTGACCCCATTTAGGGTCATGGGGTCACGAAATCTACAATTTAGAATCCCTATTGGCCAAGGAGTCTACTCACAACTTTTCAGCTCTCTAGACCTTATGGAACTGGAGAAGAAGATGAAAATAGGTTTTTAAAGTTTTGACCCCTGTGACCCCATTTGGGGTCATGGGGTCACAAAATCAACAATTTAGAATCCCCATTGGCCAAGGAGTCTGCACATCAAATTTCAGCTCTCTAAAGTCATTGGTTCTGGAGAAGAAGTCGAAAATGTGAAAAGTTTATGGACGGATGGACGGACGCCGGACGCCCTGCCATGCCATAAGCCCATCGGGTCTTTCAGACCTGATGAGCTAAAAAATTTGGTTTTTTTAATACGTAGATAGAAGTTACTTGGTCGTTAAAAAAGGTATTTACTTCTATGCAACGATGCACATTTAACATATAAGTTCATTACAATGGTTCTTCCATGGAGCATATATTTTAACGGTTAATAAATAAACCTACTCATAGCATACTGTTTATTCACTATATCTAGTGTCTGGAGAACACACCGTTACCTTGGTATATATTACATATACAATAATATGTGTACATTACCAGTTGTCTATTAGCAGAATGAACCCGTCTTTCTGTCAATGTTTAAGGAACTCAAAGCTGTAATGGATCGCTGTTTTCAAACATTGACTCAGCAACCCACTACACTGTTTGATCTTCCTAATAGCTCATTAAAGGCCTTTAAAAAATCAACAATAACAATCGATCTACCTTCACATAGCAAACTGAACCGTGATGTGATTTATTCTGAATTTTAGAGCTTGACAATTTAGAAGTTTATGTGTTTCATCAATAACAAATTAACAACCGTTATCCTTATTATTTTGTACTTCACTTAAATATGTTTAAAGTTTGTTACTTGGAATGTATTTTCTAGTATTTTATTCTCTCAAACTGTATGAGGGTCACCTTTAGTATTAAACATTTGTTTTCGGTTTCATTTTAACATGCTTGTTTTGCAATCAAAATCATTCAATGAAGACATACATCTCAGAGTCTATTTTATTGTTTGGTTTGGACATTCTCTCGTTTTAGATTCATTCAGTTCTTACGAACAAAATACGTTTTTATCTGAAGAGGCATTGTCGAAAACAAAAACCATGTTACAAATATGATAAAACTATAATCAACATTTCTTGACTTGAGTGTTAGAACACTGATAGCAAACGTAGCATATGTATACACCCACCTCGCCTGATTGGTATAACGAATTTATCTTACCGAATGTTTAAATAAAATAGTACGTTTTTGATTAAACGTCATTATTTTTACTTACCGTAGACAAGTGACCTTAGCCTGTTAGCCATATAACATGTAATCGACTCATTCCCACTGATGTAATGAAACATCATTACCCAGAACAATCAGAGTTATCCGCCCGTCACTAGCCCACTAGGTGGCGTGACCTGTCATCCAATTAGATTCATTCACATTACCTAGGAGTCCCAATTAACAACGGATACGTAAGAGGGGAGGCGGGCGGGAGTGACGATGGTCACTTGTCTACGGTAAGTAAAAATAATGACGTTTAATCAAAAACGTACTATTATTTAGTTACTAACCTCAGACAAGTGACCTTAGCCTGATACCACTGTAGGTGGCGGGTAGCATTCGTCGCGTTCAGTGATAACTCTCAAGATTGATCTGAGGATCGGCGACCCAGCGAGCGACCGTTCTAAATGGGCCATTGTCTGACTCCTCGAGGTCGACGACCCCTAATTAAAACACCACAAAACACTATAAACTGTTAAAATAATAGAATTTTATTCAAAAGTGTAAGATGTCCACCTCGACGAGTGAGGCGTCATCATCGTGGATGGTTGCGCCCCCTACCCGGGTGAGCCCCCATGGTCCGCTGCTGTGCAAATACCTTCACCCCTAGACGGGCTACGCCCTCCAGGTCCTCCGTGGAGACATCGCGCAGGTAGTGGTTGGTGAACACCAAGCCCGACTTCCAGAAGCAGCCGGCCATGATGTCCGCCACTGACAGATTGCTGTGAAGGGCCATAGTCGCCGATATGGCCCTGATCTCGTGTGGGTTGGTCCGTGCCGGCGCTGGCAGCCCGTCCGCCTTGTAGGCGTCCACCACCGCAGACCTGAGGTAGACCCCAACTGCCTCTTGTCAATCTCCTTTGAGCTCGTCTGGGAGTGGGGCAAAAAGAGCCTGCGCCTCTCCTGTCTCAGTGTCCGCGTCTTCTCCACATAGACGCGTAGAGCGTGCACGGGACAGAGGAGACGTTCCCGCTCTTCCGTCGGCTCGATAGCCGGGAGATTGACGGCTGTGTGAAGGTCCTCCCACGTTCGTCAGCGCCTTGGTTCTTGCACAGGAAGTCTGGCGCCAGTCCCAAGGTCGCTGACCCTCCATCTCTCACCTCAAACCTGAGCAAATCAGCTTGCAGAGCATGCAACTCTGATATCCTAGCCGCTGACCCCATTGCCACCAAGAAACACATCTAAATGGTCAGACGCAGCAGCGTCGTGTCCGTCAGCGGCTCGTAGTGCTCAGATTTGAGGTGATTCAACACTATTGCCAGATCCAATTCTGGCGGTCTCAGTTTGTGGCGGCCATCCACGTTTCTGTATGTCCTAATGAGCTCCTTTAGGACCGAGATATCCAATCCCGGATGCTTCTTGAGAAGGACAGACATAATGGCCGCGAGGTTCGTGTTGATGGAGGAGGCCTTAAGCCCCCTCACTGTGCGTAGGTGGACCAGGTAATCCGCGACCTGGGGCACCGTTATCGTGCGCACATCGAACCCATTCCCTTCGCAAAAGGTCATAAAAGAAGCCCATTGAAAGTCATACAGCTTACGCGTGGATGACCGCTGCGAGGTTGCCACCGCGCTGGCTACCGCCTCCGAAAATCCTGCGCTCCTCATTCCGTCTTGGAGACAACCCAAGCGTGCCTGCGGGTTCTCGTGCACCCGTTTGCTCGGGTTGCTCCGGAGAAGGTCCCACCTGGTCGGTAGGGGAACCGGCTCCTGAGCGCAGAGCCTCCGAAGGGGGACGTACCAGGGCCTCGCCGGCCACAAATCTGCGACCAGGAGCAGACGTAGCACTCTCGTCTCCTGGATTTTTGCTACCACCTGAGTCAGAATGGCAGGGGGGGGAAAAGCGTAAGCGTCCATCCCCTCCCATCCTAACGCGAGCGCGTCTAATCCACATGCCAGGGGGTCGGGTACGGGGGACACATATACTGGCAGCTGGTGATTGAGCCGTGTCGCGAAGAGGTCGACATGCGGCCTCCCGAACTGGAGACAGATCGCCTCGAACACGAGGGTGCAACATCCACTCCGTAGAAGGAGGTTTGTCCGGGCGAGAGAGAGCGTCCGCAAGGACGTTCTTTGCTCCAGGGAAGTGCACCGCTCTGATTGAGATGTTGAGATCGTCTACCAGTCGAAACAGCTCCATCACCAGCTGTAAGAGTGATCCCGCTTTGGTCGATCCTTGCTTGTTGATCGACCAAGCTGCCGTCGAGCTGTCCATGTGAACGCACAACACCTGGCTCTCCAAGCGGCTTGACCAATGGTCGATCGCCAGGCGTATGGCGTCCAACTCCAAGAAGTTGATGTGACGTCCCGCTTGCGCCGGCGACCACAAACCTGCCGCCTGCTCGATCCCCAGGTGCGCGCCCCACCCCTGCGTAGAGGCGTCCACGTACAGCTGGCTCCCGGCTGGGGGTTGCCGGAGGGGCACCCCCGCCAAGACATTGCTTCCGTCCTGCCACCATTGGAGGTGGTGAATGAGGTCCTGCGGCATCCTGATGTGATGGCCGCAGGATACTTCCCGCACGTGCCCATTCAGCATCCCCCTCCTCGTGTAATCTTGAGCTGAGGTCAAGAACCCTAGGAGGCGTTGCCACTGTCGGAGCGAGAGAGGCCCGCGACACGCCTGGGCTAGGAGTTCCCTGTAGCGCCCCATCCGCTCTTCCGTGACAAAGGCCTTGTCCTGAGTCGTGTCCAGTAAGACGCCTAGGAAGACGAGAGACGTCGTCGGTACTAGGTCCGACTTGTCTAGGTTGACAAGCCAACCCAGGCGCTTGAACAGAGCGATCACAAAGTCCCTTTGCCTGGCCAGAGCTGACGGGGAGCAGTGGCTCCCGAACCCGTCGTCCAGATACATCGCGAACTGGATGTCGTGCCTGTGAAGGAACTGGACGATAGGTTGGGTCACCCGAGTGAACAGCCATGGCGCTGTCGAAATCCCGAACAACAAGACGTTCCACTGAAAGTGGCGACCCGGCAGGATGAATCGGAGGTACTTGCAATCCGCGGGGCAGATTGGGATGTGCAAGTACGCGTCCTGGAGGTCCAACAACACCATGCGGCTGTATGGTTGTAGTAACCGCATGATAGACCGCACGGTCAAGAGCCGAAAATATGGCGGCCGCTCGAGGTAGGAGCGGTTGAACTGTTTCATGTCGTGAATCAGCCGCCATTTTTTCGGGTCCTTTTTCGGTCTCACAAACACTGGAGAGTAAAACCCCGGTATCAGATCCTGGAGCGGGAGCTCGCTCACAGCCTCCTTGGAGATTAGGATCTCCACTTGTTCCAGTGTCAGCACGAGCCGTTCCGGCTCTAGCGGGCGCTCCACTGGACGCAAGGACATCGTCCTTAAATGCATTGTGGTCGAAGGGAGGAGGCGTGGGCGCCTTGGAGCGCTTCTTAGCCTTCTTCACCTTCTTCCGACGCCCCCCGCGCCGTGGGGAGGCGTCCGTGACTGAGGTGTGCCCATCGGGAGACGAACCCCGCGGGGGGAAAGCGTCGGGCACACATTCAAGACCCAGAGGGTCATGTGGAGACTGGTCCGAGCGCACGGACCCCACGTCCGACGCCAGAGAGGACGGGAAGTCAAACTCGCCGGTGTCCTCGGTGATGATGAGGTCCGAGCGCTCAGGCGACACTTGCGCGGTGCCTGTGGCGAAAGACGCACCCGTGGTGGGGCGTCTGGCCGTCCTGGAGCGCTGTTGCGACTCACTCTTCCGGATGGAAGAGCGGTAACGCTTGTGCTGCTCCCAGGTGAGGTCGACTCACTCGACGCACCGATTATCCTCCGGGCAGGTATTCCTGCACATGCGACAGACCACGTGAGGGTCGTAGCTTGCCGACTTGCGCGCTCCGTAGCGCCCGCAGAACCCCGCGTACGGGATGCGGTGTCACAAGGGATTAAATCCATGCCGCTCAAGCCTGCGACACAGACGAGACAGCAACTGGCAAGTGCCCGAAGCACCAAGCGCGACAAGTGCAAGCGACTGTCCAATCCAGGCGACAGCAAGCGCCGATCCACCAAGCGCGTGAACCTGTCTAACTCTAGCGCTAGAGGAGCGCGAGTCACCCGCGACGAGACACCAAGCGAAGGCGCCTATCCAATCCTAGCACAAGCAAGTGCAAGAGACACCAAGCGCAAGCGCCTGTCCAATCTCTGCGCCAGCAAGCGCACGAGACACTAAGCGCATGGGTAGCGCAAGCGTCAGTCCCACCCCAGCGGCAACAAGCGCCTCACCCCAGGCGAAGCGTGCGCGACAAGGAGATATAGAGAGCGACGGCCCGTCGCTCGCCTAGCACGTGCAGCACGAGCGAAATCGACAGCACGAGCTACAGCCTGCCACTAAGTTGACACCACGCTGTGTCAACTAAAAACTCTCAATACACAGTATTCCACCACGGGGGCTGAATACCCTGCAAAGAGACAGATAGACAGACCAAAAGGGAAAAGGAACAAGAATAAAGTAAGTCAATAAACAACAAAACACGTTAAATAGCTCAATACAATCGGGAGAGATACAGAAAACACGTCTGCACAATACCGACTCTGTAATGTGAATGAATCTTATTGGATGACAGGTCACGCCACCTAGTGGGCTAGTGATGGGCGGATAACTCTGATTGTTCTGGGTAATGATGTTTCATTACATCAGTGGGAATGAGTCGATTACATGTTATATGGCTAACAGGCTAAGGTCACTTGTCGGAGGTTAGTAACTAATAAATGCATATTATAGTCATACAGACAGACAAACATTTTATTCAGTATTGAGGCCGAAGGCCCAAACTACAAACATACTGCATGTGATACAAGCGCACATAAAATAAAGGTTTATGGTTTGACAATTTTAGCTCTACTTTTATTTATTCATTTGAGAAAGTTACAAACATTTATAATGACATTTCTATCTTCACTGTTAAGAATGTATATCAAGTTAATCTGGTTGACAGAACTGCACAATAATGGAGTAACAAAAATAATATCAAGTTAAGAAGAGTAAGAAAAACTTTGTAAGCATACCGTTTAATCATAAGAGGTCATGTCAAACGTTAGCAGCCAAAGGTCTTGGGTTTACAAGACTGATGTGGTGTTTTGAAACATGCATCAACAGTCGCGTCAGTGGCCCTGTCTAGCCAACTGAATATGCTCTATGATCAAAGTTCATGCAGCATTACTTCAAAACCTTTGCAAGACACACAACGAAAATAGTAAGTAAGTTCTAACATAACCAAGAAGATTAACATATTGCCACATGTAATATTCAAGATAGAAATTTAATGATTTTCACCAACAACGTTTCGAAGTCAAAATCTGAGATTCATAATGTGATATACATG
Organism: Steromphala cineraria; assembly: GCA_916613615.1. Lineage (NCBI taxonomy): Eukaryota > Metazoa > Mollusca > Gastropoda > Trochida > Trochidae > Steromphala > Steromphala cineraria. The sequence continues at coordinate 58,748,983 of OU744729.1, forward strand.
AAAGTTATTTTGGCATTTGCATAGCATGCAATAACTTAGACTGGTATTTGTTTAAAGCTACATTTCGTTTGATCAAACTAACATTGATGTGTTCAACATAACATATATTGTACATGATGCTTAATCTGCAATGTTCTTCCTTAATGGGGTATTCTGATATTCAGAACTATTTTCTGTACAATATAAATTCTCTTTCAGTCCTTCGAACCTTAAAATCTTTCGGACATCTTCTCAAAATGAAGCTATTCAGAATGAGAACACTTTCATGTAGAATGATCTGATCGACAGACTGTGTCACATTAGGTTTGCAATAGCCTGGAGGAAGATAAGACAGTCATTGTCGCCAAAAGAATCTGGGATTTAAAAGAAACTATTAAAGAAACAACCTTTAGAGATGATAGTGTAATTTGTTCGTATTGCCATGAATTTCAGAGAATTGTACCTTCTTCTGTGTCAATTTACTCTAATGAGCACGACATTTGTGTGATGTCTGTGGTTAAAACAAATCCCGTTATTGCTATTTAGTCAATAAACTTTTACTTGGTTTATATCTCACTTCATCTATTACGCAGATCTGATTTTACCTTGTGTTTTGTAAACTTACTTTCATTCGCATTTACTACTTACATCCCCTATACCGCTCTCTTTCAAAAGCTAAAGTCGGGTTAACGCAGTTGAATATATAAAGTGGTAAATGACATTGTCCCTGTTGGACTTGTACAAATCACATAATTCTTATTGTACAGATGATACGAAACAGCAAATCGGACGTAAATATTCAGCTCAAATCAATTTGATCTTTCGAAATTAAAAAGTCAACTTTCAATATTTTTCAGGTCATGTAATCGCCTCTCAAAACCAAAAATACCACAAAGCTTTACAACCAGGACAACCGGAAAGGACAACAAACGAAAAAAAATCTATATTAATAAAGCAATTTAATTAATTATAACCTGAATTGTAAGTAACAATGATCGGTTACCAATACTAACTAGAAGAGCTTCATGTTTCTTGTCGTGTTCTGACTTGATAATTACATCCATGTAAATGTATTTCTCGACTTCGGTTTCTGAATGTAGGTCGGTTTAATCATGTACATTTGAATATATCAATCTAGCTTTCATTGAATCAGTATTTCCGTATAGTAATATACATGTTATATTGTAATGATGATTTTCTCTGATTATTTGTTTTCGTTTATCATGCAAAGAAATAACTTGAAAGTAAATGGCAAAGTATATTTTAAAACATCAATTTGATAGTACAAATTTCTAACAATATCATATTCAGTATAAAACAAAATTGCGATTCTTTGACATATTTCAATTTGTCAGTATTCTATATCATTCTTCTGCCATAATATTTCAAACACTGATTTGAGTACGTCCATGATGTTGCAATTCAAACCTATTTCTTATTTATAGCTTTAACACGTCAGTGAACAACTTTGCGAAAATGAAATCCCAAGTGATGTGCCAAAAATCTTTTAATCATTTTTGGTAAGTTTGAAATAGTTATATGCTAATTTTGGGAGGTGTATTCAAGTATTGTTATTTTTGTTTAAAATTTACGCTCTCAGATATCTGATGTTTGGTTTGTAAAAGAAGACATTCTGTCAATATTCATGAAAAACTTTAAAATGATGGTTCGATTACTTACTGCTTGTGATGTCTATAACAATATATTTAGTCATTCAACCTTCGAGACCAATCTCTAAGAAATACTTATCAGTGTACATGTGCAGTAGACACGAGGACAGACACAAATATTTTTAAATGAATATTTTGTCTGACTTATTTTTGTATAGAGGATTTTTTTCATCCAAGAAGGTAAGAATGTCTAAATACGGTAGATAAGAACTGTGCCTGAAATAAACCTGCTTGTCGCTATTATCAATTTCTTTGACGGTTTGTATTTCTTATACAGTTGAGTGTATGTCATCTTCAGCTGATATAAGTCGACATCAAGTCAGGATATTGTTTTCTTTGTACTTAATTGGCTCAACTCTCGACTTTCTTCAGTTACTGAATTCAATCTATTCTGGAATAGCTAGAATCAGTAGCTAAAGCATTCATTGATTAAAACAAAAGTCATGGTATGTCTGAATCTACAATTAAGAACAACATTTTCAAATTAAAAAAATTCAAATATTCATTGATATATAATGATATATTTTTCTTTAATTTGTAAGTTGCAGATTCGTCTGTGATAATATAGTAAAGATTGCTCTTCCTATGGCAAACATGTTTTTCGTTTTTGTAGGCATATTTTACCTTACCTTTTAGCTCATCGGGCCTGTAAGGCTTATTGCAATTGGCTAATTTCGTATAATTGAGACCTATCATATTCTTATTGAATTATCATTTATCGAGAAAAGAATGTCTTAGAACTATGTAGTATTTGAATAATGATTCTCAGTCGTTCATGGGCAATAATTCAATCATTCAAATCTAACAGAAAAGTATACGATTATATATTCATCCCAAGACAGTTTTGAAGAAAAATACAATTTGAAGTTATTGATGATTCTATAGCATGCGTTCTGATTGACATATATTTTATCCAACAATTATATACAATGGAAACAAGTGTCTGGTGTATAACAAGGAAAAGATCAGTGGCTTACATAAGATTAGTCACGCAACCTGGTTTTAAAAGAGATTTCATTGACATTAGTCAATATTTCTCGTAAACAAACTTCGTAATAAGTTAGATTGCAATCTCTCATTAAGAGATTTTCAGATTTTAAAAAATATGTTGCAATCTTGTTGATTAAGTATAAATGAATGAATATGAATAAATGAATGAAGATGTCATAATATTAACAAAAGGGTTACGCAATAGGAATTGTGATGTTCTTTCATCATACCATTACCCTAGAAAAAACTGTTGTGTTTCATAAATCATGAAATTAATATAATCATAATGTTATATTTATAATTGTGGTTGTAGAAGATCAAGACGTGTAGGATTTGCAAGACTCCCAACGTACAACAACTGTTCCTATAATGTTGTAGCACTATGAGATAATGCATGAATGTAGTTAAGAGTGAACTACGTTTTCTTTCTTTTACAAAATCTGATTCATGTTATTGTAAAGTCTCACAGTTCCTTGAACCTTGAAGCTCGTTTATTCTACTCACGATGAAGTATATTAAGATATTTCATCATTTCTGTTTTAAATCTCAAGAACCATTCGCTGGATTCTCTTCATAACATTCATGGAGCTTCTTATTTGGAAGGCGCCAGACTCAATCGATTTGAGTGACCTTCACATAATTTGCATGGTTACAGCGAGGGTATGAGAAATCAGTATTAAAACATGCATATTAGATTTGTCAGGGGGATGTTTCAAGAACCATTAACTGGATTTTCTTCATAAATTACATAAAGCTTCGTATTGGGAGGACGACGAGTAATCACCTCATTATTTTCAAGGTCACAGCAAGACTTTGTAAATTTCAGCATTATTACCTACCGATGAGTCTTGTTAGTGTGATACCTCCAAGTGTCGCTCACTTTATTTATTTTCATATTTTGCACTAAGCTTCTTATCTGAATAAGCAAGGACTAGGCTATTTAAATGGTCTAGCTAACATCTTGTAGCATGGCAAGTGTGACAATAAACTTTTTCTATACATTGTTCTTATTTACATGAATTCGTGACATTTACTTGTTTCATATTGCAGGAATCTACTACTATGGGACCTATAAACACATCCCCGTGACAACATTTGGCATCTATTGTCAACAAGTCTGTGACCAGCTAAGTTGTTTTTGAGCATGATATTTATCCTGGAAAGGCGCTATAAAAGTGGACTATTATTATTATTATATTCAGAAAAGAGATTAAAGTCAAATGGAGCAAATCATGAGACGAAGGAGCGAAATGAGCAGCAACTGAATTTAAATCAGGCCCCTGTTACTGAACCACCATCCTAAAGGATCAGCAACCATTTGAACTTCGAAATATTTTCTGTACCTAATCAAAACATGATTATATAAAACGTGTGTCATGAATTTTGATTTATAAATCAATACATTACTGAACATTCCATGTGGACATCACACCACTTCATCGTATTTACATTAAAGTCATTTATTTCTTAAAACAACGAAAGAACAAAATGTATCATCATAAAAAGTCAACATTTAACACGTAATTCAATTATTATAATTCACGTGTAATTTTACTTCATTATTTAGAAAATATTCTTCCTTGCCTGCCGAAAAAAAATTTGTTTTGATTTGCCTCTTTCCTATAAAGATCAAAGCTAAGAACGTATCCTTTTCGTCCTTGAAAGAGACGGTGTGTATGTAAAATTTGAAAAAAATGTTTATCTTTTAAATAACATTCGTTTCCATACAAAAGTACTGTATTATTTACTTCTTCCTTATATAATTCTGATATGGTTTTTTTCTCATTACCTGAACCAGATGATGTAAGGTGATTTTGGTTTTTAAGTATTTCATTTATGACGGCTGCTAGTATTGCTAAAGGGAAGAAGACATTGAAGACCTCCTGATCCAAAGCCGTACACGCTAACCACTGCGGTATGCGCCCCTAATACCTCAACAAAGATATCTGCTATAAACAACGGATATAACAAAACTATGATATAGAAACTGACACTCACAAGCACACAAATCCGATAAGGGAGTCTCAGTTCGGCAAAAGCATCCTGCTTAATCCAAGAAGATATATAGTTATGTCGACTATATTACCCGCTTGGTGATAAAACTATAAAAGGAAAAAACTTGCTAAAGATTTTCAATATTCCGAACAAAATTTTGATAAGTTATTGTCTTTCGTTTAAACAATATTGCACAAAGTTTATCATGTGTTGAAGCAACTTATTTTTATTTCTGTCATCTTTCACTGTGATATTGAAAATTGCAACACTTCTGAATTGTTTGTCCTAATGGAGGCAATAGAAAGGAGCAATATATATTCAGTTTATAACTAAGATCACTATTAAAACTTTTGGAGGTAGTAAGCTAATAATTCTTACGATGAGGGTAGCATTAAATGAAAGCGCAGTTGAGTAGAGCACAAGTTTTGACACTCTAAATATTAAACACTGTTTCTTGAAAGTCTTTGAAGTTTGACAGTTCACATTTAATGCAGCTTGATATGGTAAGTATCAAAAACTTATCTTTAAACATTAACGTAGGGAAAAAGGTCTTATACGTTGAATTTAATCAAAATATTGGGGTTTTTTAATACGTAGATAGAAGTGACTTTGTCGTTAAAAAAGGTATGTACTTCTATGCAACGATGCACATTTACCATACAAGTTCATTACAATGGTTCTTGCGTGGAGCATATGTTTTAACGGTTAATAAATACACCTACACATAGCATACTGTTTATTAACTATAACTAGTGTCTGGAGAACACACCGTTACCTTGGTATATATTACATATACAATAATATGTGTACATTACCAGTTGTCTATTAGCAGAGGGAACCCATCTTCCTGTCAATATGTTAAAGGAACTCAAGGCTGTAATGGATCGCTGTTTTCAAACATTGACTCAGCAACCCACTACACTGTTTGATCTTCCTAATAACTCATTACAGGCCTTTGAAAACTCAACAATAACGATCGATTTGCCTTCACATAGAAAACTGAACCGTACATATAGGTGATGTGATTTATTATGAATTTTAGAGCTGGACAATTAAGAAGTACACGTATATGTGCGTCATCGATATTCAATAAACAACCTTTAACGTTATTATTTTGTACTTTACTTATTCACTTAAATATGTTTAAGGTTTGTTACTTGGAATTTATTTTCTTGAGTTTAATTCTCTCAAACCGTAAGGGTCAAAGGGTCAACTTTACTGAACATTTTTTTTCGGTTTCATATTAACATGCTTGTTTTGCAATATAAACTATTTAATGAAGACATAAATCTCAGAGCCTATTTTATTGTTTGGTTTGGACATTCTCTCGTTTTAGATTCATTCAGTTCTTATGAACAAAATACGTTTTTTAATTAAAGAGGCATTGTCGATGACGAAAACCATGTTAAAAATATGATTAACTATAATCAACATTTCTTGAATTGTTCTGCCTCTGTGGGGAGAGAGACACACAACGAAAATAGTAAGTAAGTTCTAACATAACCAAGAAGATTAAAATATTGTCGCATGTAATGTTCAAGATAGATATTTAATGATTTTCGCCAACAACGCATCAAAGTCAAAATCTAAGATACAAAATGTGATATACATGAAAGTTATTTTTGCAATTTGCATAGCATGCAATAACTTATAACTAACCCCGATGTGTTCAACATAACTTACATTGTACATGATGCTCAATCTGCATGCCTATTTCATGTTTTCTTAAATGGCGGGGTATAAATTACTTATTATCCCGCTCAAGGGGGGGGGGGTGTTATCAGTATTTTGAAGGCCGATGTGGACCAATAAGAGATCGAGATTCTTACATGAGTTAGGATAATATATCTCAGCTATTTTCGTGGGGATTTTAAGTTGGGAAATAACATCTATATTCACTTTAAATGAGGTTGTTATAGGAAATGAAAACACGTGTGTTGAATCATTGTAAAACACAACATGCAGTTTAGCAATAAAAACAATTATTGATAACTGAATCGTGGTTGCTCAATTTGAAAATTCTATTCAAAGAGGTCGAAAGTGATTTAGTGACACGATTCGTTTGAGATGTGCATTAGGTAAACTGCATCAATGAATTTATAAGAAATTCTACGTCACAAACTTACTAAAGTTTAAGTAGCTGAAAAAACCAAATATATTTTATATAACATTTCAAATAAACTATATGGTGCATAAAGCTTTTTCTTCGGTTTCAAAAAGTACTTTGATATCTCAGCATTTGACCTTCCTTTTGCAGAATAACTTTGAATGCGCTCCTTTTCCCATAAATTGAAAAGAAATTATCACATGTAAGTGGAGTTGCTTTTTTTAACCGAGTCATTTTCTGTTCTGAGTAGCATGTGGACCTATTTGAAAATCTTTGCATAGCAAAATATAAAATGAGAAACACAAGAAGCTTGACAGATATGAATATCTTTAAGGGTGGCCTCAAACTGTCCCGATTTTGACCTAAGGCAGAAACACGAATTGAAAAGTTAGGCAATTCCGATTTAGACAATACTGAGTGTATGACACAGGACGACAACACGAACTGAACGCACATTGCTGCACGATCACAGTGGATGTTTTTGCTTACGTCGAATTCGTTAGGCCCGGAGTTTTGTTTTGAATTTTGCCCATGCGTCAAAAATGTGGTAAACAGCAAAGCAGCCTTTCAGTGCATGCTCTATGTGAATAAACATTTTATTTTTGCAATCTCTCTGTTCATACGACAATCATTACACATACGTTTTGTCATCGTATTACCTTCCTGTGATCATCTGTTCAATGGTTGAACTTAACATAAAACGAAAATAGGATGATGTCACCGTACGCATCAATGAACGAAGGCAATACGAACACAACTCGAATTGAGACCAAGGTTCCTCCATACAACAATTGCAAGAGCATGGTTTGATCTACAATTTCCTCACTCTTGCTGCGGACAAAAGATTGCGGAAGAAGCACATATGAATGGCTCGATAGTTTACTGTCCTTTGCAAATTTGCTCATTTTCAAATTCGCGCCCTCATCTTATTTCAAATTCAACACAGTGCATAATGTGGAGCCCGCTTAAACAGAAGAAATCGTTCAATTGATCAAGTCAATAGAGATAAAACAAACACTTTTCACGAATGTTGAAATGGAAAATGTGCACTGTAACAATGATCTATTTTTACATATAAAGGACATATAAAACTTGATCAACAAAATGATTGACATGAGCAGAATCGAATAACCTGTCCTAATTATTGTCCGTGGTCAATTCTATATGGCTTACAAATTGATGTCTGTATTCGAATGAAAGAAATAACGATTTCAATTAACTTTGCAGCTGGGGTCATTTACTTCCAGACATGTTAATTATATAATGTAAATAATTATGGTTTTGTGATTTGCAAGACGTCTATCATTTTGAGAAGATCAGTAATTTGTCGTCATACCGTATGTTGTTTGGAGATTAGAATTGGCTATATGAACAATATATATAACACACAGAAATTAAGACTTATCATGCGATTGGTTTCACAAATATTCTATGGTCAAACGTTTTACATTCTTTGAACATGGATCATGGAATATTTTATCCACAAAAACATTGTTTATGAGAAACAATCATGTGGCATGACAAACTATATTTCCCCAAAGTGTGCATTAGGACATTTAAACCTTTAAATTAGAACAAATTGGGTCAATAAAATGTATATAAAATTGGTTATCAATTTGACAATCCTTATGTTATACACATTTTGCAATGTATAATTTATAAGATAATATAAACAAGTCTTATTTACAACAGTCTCAGAAAACCACTGCCAAATGTGTTCCTTAAGTACTATCAATATAATATTTGAGTTTTCTACAAGTCGTTTTTATCTACCTACAAAATTATAATGGTGAAGCCTTTTTACACGACGACCCGTATTAATAAACAAAAGTCATCCAACAACGCATTACTTGTTGTACACTATTGGTTAATAACACATAAACGTATCACCAAATTCTGTTTAAAAGAATCTGGATGTTTAGGTAATTTTTTAATCATTTGGACTACAGTATGCAATGATGTTTGATCAAAAACTATGATTGGAAAGGTTTAATTTCTGAAATCGATCGATAGCATGATCTCGTTCACTACTGATGAATATGGATGTGCTCAGAGGTTAATCATTTGTAGAAAACAGAAAGCCCCGATAGATATCTGCCAACTTGTTTGAGAAGTGACTGATTTTTTTGTAATGTTATTGACCGAGAAATGAATCAAATCAAATAGGTTTTCATACAAAAGATAATTCAAACAAGATCTTTCGAGAGTATTTATAAGGGAAATATCGTATCACAGAATATGCCATGAAAACACGTAACACAAGAGTTATAAATAGTATCACACATATCTACATGTACTAAGTACATTTTTTCTCTGTTTATTTTTCTAGTTCATTTTCTAAAATCTCACAATCTAAATAAATTTAGATCAACAAATATTTAGCTTATGGCATGGCATGGTGTCCGGCGTCCGGCCGTCCATCCGTCCGTCCGTTCGTAAACTTTGTGGAATTTCGACTTCTTCTCCAGAACCATAAGGCCTAGAAAGCTGAAACTTAGTGTACAGACTCCTTGGCTAGTGAGGATTATAAATTGTAGCTTGTATGCCCCTGCAGTCCCTAATAAGGGCCACAGAGGCTAAACCCTTAAAACCTATTTTCATCTTCTTCTCCAGAACCATAACGCCTAGAAAGCTGAAACTTTGTGTACATACTCCTTGGCTAGTAAGGATTATTAATTGTAGCTTTTGTGGCCCTGTGGCCCCTATTAAGGGTCACAGGGGCCACACCTAAAAATCTATTTTCATCTTCTTCTCCAGAACCATAAGGCCTAGAAAGCTGAAACTTTGTGTACAGACTCCTTGGCTAGTAAGGATTATAAATTGTAGCTTTTGTGGCCCTGTGACCCCCAATAAGGGCCACAGGGACCATGCCCTAAAAAAATATTTTCATCTACTTCTCCAGAAGCATAAGGCCTAGAAAGCTTAAACTGTGTGTACAGACTCCTTGGCTAGTAAGGATTATAAATTGTAGCTTTTGTGGCCCTGTGACCCCCAATAAGGGTCACAGGGGCCACACCCTAAAAAACTATTTTCATCTTCTTCTCCAAAACCATAGGTAGAAAGCTGAAACTCTCTGTACAGACTCCTTGGCTATTGAGGATTATATATTGTAGCTTTTGTGTCCCTGTGGCCAATAGACCCCTATCAAGGGCCAGAGGGGCCAGAGGGGCCACGCCCTTAAAAACTATTTCCATGTCTTCTCCAGAACCATAAGGCCAAGACAGCTGAGTGTAAGGAGTGTACAGACTACTTGACTAGTGAGGATTATAAATTGTAGCTTTGGTATCCCTATGTCCCCAACTAAGGGGGGACCACATTGGTCACACCCTAAAGCAAAATCCAATGTAAAGCCTGATGAGCTACAGAGCCAATGGCTCTATTTTTTTATTTTGTCATACTGTTGATCTAAGATTGACCAGTGTGAAAGGTCGTCCCGGTGACCTTTCGTTTGCAAATAAGGAATTCGCGATTTGATCAATCAAATTCGACGTCACAAACAGTTCCAAATTGCTCATACAAGAAGTGAACGGAAGAAACATATGATATATTATGGCCTGTTCTCAATAACAGTGTGCATTGTGAAAAATTAATCTTGTTTTTGGTACTGATAAGAAAAATATCATAAGGTTGATTTTATTTTGGTTGTATGAAGTAGTTTTAGTTTTATGATTGACAAAAAATCACTATCATAAAAATTATTTGCATGAAAATGAAAGAAATTAGTACAAACGAGTTTGATAAAAAATTAATTACCTCCCCTTGCATGCGGCCAATCTTAGATCAAATTTATTTATATTGGATAAATCATCATCAAACATATTTCGCATTATTATTCAAAAGTAACAACAAAAACATTATCCTTTCCTTGTTTCAAACGTCATTAAATCGCAAAATGTAGTTTTTCAGGTGTAAGGATTCCCTTGAAGGCTAGTTTTTGTTTCAGAGTTTATGATGTTGAGAGGTTTCCACAGTCTGTTTCTTTCCAGGAGAACGTTTCTGAATGGCTTCTTTAGGTCCTTGAGTTGAATCTTTATATGTCCTAAAATTTGTCTAAGGCATAAACTCGAAATGTCATAGAACTACTTTGATATCTGTGATATTTGTATGATTGAAGACTATAAACGTTGCACTGCTAATTGAAATGACGCTTTAGAAAAAAACTAGTCGTTCGTTTCACAATTTGTTACTATGACATGTATTGAAAATGGCAAGAATTTCATACAGGGGTATAAAAACTATGATCTGATAAGGATGAGATTCTCAACACGCCTGACAAGTCTTTTTTTAATGACAATTGAATATATATTTGTTTATGCTTGCTTTTATCTATATAACTGGCATATCAGTATTTCTAGCATACCTTTCATGTATATGTAAAGAATTGTAGTTCTTTGGGCAGCATGTCATTACTTAACATACTCATCTAACAGCTGTATCGGACTGAGTTATATGAATATTTATATTGCGCGCATATCCATCCACTCGTGGTTGCTCAAGGCGTTTAGATTGTTTTCCCTGGTCAATGGCATTTTTTCACTGTCCGATAATTTTTTCAAATTCAACTCCCTGGGGAGTATTCAACCGGCATCCATATGTGGCGCTCAGGTTAGGGACCATTCTATGCCTCACAGGGTACCCATTCACAGCTGGGTGAACTGAAACACATAGTCAAAGCAGTTTGTCTAAAAGCTGAAAGCTGATAACCGACAGCTCGGCGTATGCACGTGTTCATGTATCCACCATTCAGCCACTGACATGAATTCGTAGGATCTTTTAAGTGTGCAGTTTTTGTTGCACTACACAAAGTTCAATTTGAATAGAGGACTTAAAGGACAATTGAGTCTATTTGTGCGTGTATTCACCCTTATTCAAACCCAGGAACCATTGTACAAATCAGTGTATATAAGGTTGAAATAATGACCGTAGACCGAACTCTGTGCTCATTCTCTCCCCACAGAGGCAGATCAAGTCAAGAAATATTGATACAGCCTCTGTTATATTCTGCCGAAATCCGTGGGTTCCGACAGTTTCCCCTGGTTAGTGCTGTTGTGAACACAAATGTATTGGTTTGACAACAGGACAACAAACTCATTCAGGCGTATTGTGCAATCTTAAAATTCTTAAATCAAACACTCATTCTATGAAAGGAAACCATATACAACAAAGAAAAATTGCACTACAATATAACTATTACAAGCACGTGGTTAAAAAAGCGTGAAGGTTGCATTTGAAGGGTTCTTTGCTCAAGCCCCTTCAATCATAATGATATTCAGTTTTTCATATTATTGCACATAATAATTTATTAAATAGACATGCCTACTTCAACTTCCGATTGGCATTATAGTTTATTATTGGAAAAGGCAATTAGAAAAGGAATATTTGGAAACTAAAGCAAACAGATAGAGTTGATAATGTTGAGATGTGTCTCCACTTATTGTTTTAAAGTACACGTAGGTGGCATTGAAGTGTTACCGTCGGTATTTTGTCTTAGTTTGTAATGGTTGAAGTATTTCTGACAGTTAAAGATGTGTCTCCTAACAATATTTAGTTCAAATGTTGACTATTCAACACTTACGTTCAAAAGCCAAATGTTTCAAGAGCACCAGATAATTCAAGTGAAAGTGCTCATCAACAAGGCATATTTTGGTAACAAGGGGTCATTATAATCACAGCTCAATAGATCTTTAGCACTGTTAGTGTCAGATGATGGGGATCCCTGGAGCCAAGCTTCTGATCATGAAGATCATGGAGCAGGGCATTCTGGAAACTACTCATGTTATTTTTCAGTGTAATTATTGACCCGTATGGGCGTCACCTTGATCTTTGTTTACATTTCTTTGTTAACCAACATTATCTTATTTTCCAAAGTGTAGTGTTCTCCTTATAGTGTGTACTGATCTTAATTTTTTTAATCTCCTATCATTACAATGAATCACAAGAGAAAGGATGGATACATTGTGATCAAAAGTCTCATTCCTTCCTGATAGAAAACATATTTTTAAATTCTATTTCTTTGTACATGTCGATGAAGATAAGATAATATATATTGGAAAGTACTCTAACATAGAAAAGATTTAAGCCTAATTGTAAAGAATAACGGTAATAGGGTCAATGTAAGAGGTAAATATTTAAATACAACACTTCGTGTGGTTATCAGGTCAATATCAGATGTTTACTATTTCGTATATCGAGGCGTGAGATGGTTAGATTGTATAACTTTACATGTACCTCTCCACATCCAGGTTGCATTGAGTCGATGTGCCTTACTTGTTTGAACATCAAAAAGCCTTACACCGACTGTTTTTTTAGGGTACGTCAAGACACCAAACATCTTGAAATGATGATCTAAGGTCAAATGTCGCAGATCAATTTACGAAAGAAAACAAAATACCCTTTAAACAACTTCTGGTTTACAGATTACCCTTGGAGATATACTTGCCATCCATGATACATGCAGACATTCAGGCCTACTAGAATTTCCATCATAACTCTCGCAAAATATGATAACGTTGTTCACTTACAAACTGAGTCAGTGTTGTAACGCTTATAAGCATCACCCTAGTCTTTACAATATCACAAATGCCCACACATTTTTTTTCACACTTACTAATGAATACATGTAGTTCATAATGCTGACATTACCAAACCTGTCTCCTACAGCAAAATGCAACAATCAAGACGGGGAATCCTCAAACTGGGGTAAATGGACTTATCTGGTGTACGAACTGTTGAAAAAATTGTATTTTTCTGTTGTATTTTGAAGCTCGTTTACTATCAAAGTTGTTCTATTTTTTTTGTCAAAAGTCAATTTTACATTGATCTTCACACATTTGTAGTTGTGCATCATTCCACAGATTAAAGGACACACTAAACACAGTGCTTAATTCAAATCACGCTTTCATATGTAGATATTCAGACGGAATGACGGTAATAAACATTGCTTTGTCACTCACAATATAGTGAATATTTGGTGACATAGATTGAAGATTGAGAGCCACTTGCCCTTGTAAATGTTTTTCGTTGATTTGTTACTGACAATATAGCGACTATTTGACGACATAGATTGAGGATTGAGAGTCACTGGCCCTTGTAAATGTCTCTCGTTGATTTGTTACAGAGGATATAGTGAATATTAGGTGACAAAGATTTAGGATTGGTAGTCACTGGCTCTTGTAAATGTTTCTAATTGATTTGTTACTGACAATATAGTCAATAGTTGGTGACATAGATTGAGGATTGAGAGACACTGGCCCTTGTAAATGCTTCTCGTTGATTTGTTACTGACAATATAGTGAATATTTGGTGACATAGATTGAGGATTGAGAGTCACTGGCCCTTGTAAATGTCTCTCGTTGATTTGTTACTGACAATATAGTGACTACTTTGTGACATAGATTGAAGATTGAGAGTCACTGGCCCTTGTAAATGTCTCTCGTTGATTGTTACTGACAATATAGTGAATATTTGGTGACATAGATTGCGGATTGAGAGTCACTGGCCCTTGTAAATGTCTCTCGTTGATTTGTTACTGACAATATAGTGACTACTTTGTGACATAGATTGAGATTTGAGAGTCACTGGCCCTTGTAAATGTCTCTCGTTCATTTGTTACTGAGAATATAGTGAATATTAGGTGACAAAGATTTAGGGTTGGTAGTCACTGGCTCTTGTAAATGTTTCTAATTGATTTGTTACTGACAATATAGTAAATATTTGGCGACATAGATTGAGATTTGGTAGTCACTGGCTCTTGTAAATGTCCCTCATTGATGTGTCTTTTTTTATTCATAAGTAATCTAGTCAGAAAAGAAATGTAACAGAAGTTTATATTACTTCTTCACTCGTCATTAGCTTAGAATATAAGTGTTGTCTTCTTCTTTCTCTTGACATGTTCCTGATATCCTTGACATCTATGACAAGTTCCTCTTTCCAGACATAAATTGATGAAATAAAAGTTACAACAATTGACATATGACCTTGCTCATAACATTTATTTTGATTTGATTAAGTAATGTATGACAAAATGAAGAGCAGTAAAGGATTTGCAGTAAGAAGTGATTCTGTGACCGGAGTTATCTTGACGGGATGTAATCTGTTAAAGAGTTCGCTGTGGTATTCTGGAGCTTGTTTGATGGAGGTTCACATAAGTTTGAAGTTGATTCTTTGTTGAATTTGTAGGCAGTTTAGAGATTTGGGAACCGGAGAGATATGGTCAGAATTAGCTTTTAAAGACATTTTCTTGAAGCTTTGTACTCTTTTAATTTGTTTTCTGAGGCCTATCAATTGCCCGTTGCAGTAGTCTAGTCTAGATAGACTAGACATATTAGAAGGGCGTGTGCACTCTCTGCAGTGATGTACTTCCTGATGTTGCCAATTGATCGGAGATGAAGGTAGCATGACTTACAGATTCTACTGACTTGTTCCTGTAATGAAAGATCTGATTCAATCCACACTCCATGATCATTCACAGTTCCAGACATCTTTTCTGAGATCGGCAAGGTGACGCTTCCTGCCAACAAGTAGGCCATTCCATGATTTTATTCCTGCAGTGCAGAGTTCTAGTTGTTTGGTAGCTGTTGATTGTGATGATGGAGAAAAGGAATTTATGACTTGGGAGTCATCGGCATATGAGTAGTTTGAGGTCTTAAAACTATCGATGACAGATTGAAGCTGGTTGGTGTAGATCCAAAAGAGGACGGGGCCGAAGATTGAACCGTGAGGTACACCACATGTCAGAGATGACTTGTTGGAAAGGTTATCTGTAACAGTAACAGATTGATTCCTGTCTTGCCATATAAGACTAAAACCATGTCAAGGCTACACCATGGATTCCGATGTGATGTTTAAGAATGTACAGCAAAATGTCATGGTACACAGTGTCAAATGCTGCACTCAAATCTAGCATTAATTTTTTTTTTGAACAATTGTTGTCATAAGAAGGTAAAGAATCTCACCCAAATGTGTTCTGTTGTGAAATTAGGGACATGAGGGTGATATTCTATTTATCATAATGTTTCATTAATTTTACATGGAAAATTTACATCTCTGAACACTGCACTAGCCTAAAACTCCTGAAGCGGTGATGTCAGTGTGATGTGTTGATGATGTTGTCGTGTTGATTATGAAGTCGTTGATCTCATGACGTCATGCATGTACCATAATAATGTCATTACTCTCTAATTACAGGGTATTGTTGAAGTCTACTGTCACAACGATATCTCCTAGATGGTATCGCTAGCTTTTCCACAAGCAAAATCTCCTGTGGAACACACTTTTGGATAATAAACTTTAATGTATTAAACATGAAATATGTATGCAGTCATTTGATAATTTGAATGGACATTCTGCAAAATTGACTCTATCAACAAACACGTTGTCGTTTATATTTCATTCTTTAGAATGGAAACATTTAGTAGTGATTCAGGAATGTGATAAACAACGATTGTAAAAAAAACACAATAGCTTTGAGTTTGTCAATTGCATTCACACTATAAATCACTCAAAACAATTCTACAAACCCAATCTAAACAGACCACATCAGTATTCAATTAGATGAACAGTTGATGATCACGTGAATGTATATTCGAGACGGTCAGGGGCTACATGGTGAATCCGGTTTAAATCAATGGTTCTAGTTAAGTATCTCATTACGTATCTTATCGTAGCGATAAAACCAGTCAGGAAAGGTAACCAGGACAACTCTTCTCTCAAACCTAAAACCTTGGTCAGAAATCAAGGTCAAAACAGAGGGTGCTTTTACGTTTTTTTGCACCGTTGCCTCTCATTGCACAAAAATTCCAAATACGACAAGAAAATATTGGATAACAAATCTCGAGACACTTATTTTTTTGTTTTCATTGATGTGACGTCAAATGTTGACTTTGTGAAAAGAAAAACTTCAGAAATGTAAAAATCATATGTTTGCGAAGCGCGCTTGTCTACAAAATATTCATGTGATAAAACAATTATTCAGCTTTAATTTGCACTATCAATCGGATTTTTATAGCAACGGAATAATGTGAAGATAAATAAGAGAACTACCATAATGTCTGAGTGACTACCGCCTTGGGTCGCCCGCATTCATTGGCTGTCACAATGAAAGAGTGAGCTAAGATCGTGTTTGAAATCATCGTTATTTCGAATACATATATGGTTAGAAACAATTTTCCTGAATCTAATGTGCTGTTTTGAGAAATAGGCTAATGAAATTTTAAATGCACTATTTCACCACAGCAGATGTAGTATTGGTTGAGTTAAGTTTAGGTAACCAACGAAAGACACAAGCTTAACTCTTTACTGCTTGCAATAACGCCATGCCTCAACCCCTTTCCTGCTTGCCTGACAAGCACCTGCACTGCCCCGTACTGCTTGCAAAATTGAAAAAAACCAATTCACTTAATTCCATTGTTTTAAAAAATGTCATGCTCTTGAATAACCCTTTTGTCAATTCAGAGGTAATTTTTTGCAATTTTGATAATCAAATTGCTCATTATTATTCATTAATTAAAAGGTGCAATACCGCAAAGAGTGAAAACATACATCAGTCATATAAAAGAATAAACCATATGTAATATACTGATAATGATTTTATTTAACATTTTTATGAATTCTATCAATACTGTCACTAAAATTCCACATATATTCCTGAAAAAATGGTTTATAAAAAATGACTGATTATGCCTACTTATGGGTCAAACCAAACTGTGCCAGTGCCTCTCAGCTGATACTTCCTACAAAACAGTTTGATATCGACGTTCGAGGATGTTGTCTGTTTATAGGGCAGCGCTAAGCAGGGAAACGGGAAGATGCAATCAGAAATCCTATCTTTATCAGATTCTAAATCGAGGGAATCATCCTGCGTTGGTTGAATACACTCTTCGTGATTGAATATTTTAGATATGGTAAAGTCTTTTACGAATATTCTACTAGTATTGTATTATACAATATGTGATTTTATTTCTTTCAGTTGCATTTTCAATAAGATATTCGATAATAACAAAGATGTTTCATTATCTTTCTATTGTTTGATTTTAACAAAAACTGTGTTGACTACCTTGATGAAAGAATAATGTTTGAGTTTTTAACATAAAAAATTTAGACTGTTCAAGTCAATTTGTTGAAAAATGGGGAATATGATGTGTTTTTGTTTAGCAATAATATCTCTAAAGGATATATTATTGTGAAAAATATTAACCATGGAATAATAAACTTGTATGCTGTATGAGTCACGAACCTTTAAAAGGTATGTCTCTCTGTAAATTTAAATGAAGAAGACAATGTTATAAACATACCACCATTGTGCGGGATGTTTCTCCGCCGTAAACAAGTTGAACACATACAATTATTTTGGCCATGTAAAGATATCAGATGGAATTGGTATGAACAAAATATCTTTACCATATGCTTTGAAGTACACAAATGCATAGATAAAGTTTACTCCAATTAGATACACTGATGTTTTCACAATGCATTCCTCATTCCAAAGAATTTTGATGTCTTCACTTCTTGTGATCCTTTATCGAACATCTGAAATGCTGCCCATGCTGATAGATGCTTTAGGAACATGACCTTTGACAACGTCGCTTTCAGTTAAATTCTCATTCACTCATATTTCGGACTGACAGGTTAATTTCTACTTCGGCCATTGCTTCATTGGTAGAATGACTGCTTTAGTATCCCCTTAGACCCTATGTCAAATAATATCTGAAAAGAACATTCTTTCAAAAAAGGGAAAATATGTAAATATCAAAGTGACCTGAAAGAGAGCCCAAGACAGAAAGGCCTACATGTATTAGCTAGTTGCAGGCAAATGCTTTCTTAGCATATGTCATGTAGTTGGTAAGATGGCTGCAAAAGAGATACATATATGTACTGACATTTATCAACATTCTGTATCACTAGTCAAAATCCAGATTAAAGTTTAAAATCTCATTAAAGAGAGAACTCTCTGTACTCTATATCATGTTTGCAATGTATGCTTCTAAGAAATTAATTGAGATCTGATGTGAGCATTAAGTTGTGTAATATGGTAGAAATCCCTTAAAAGATAAGATTCCATTCAAATTGACATGTTGATATTCGAAAGTCCTAAACATTTCGAAACAGGCTACATTAATGAAAATGTAAAGATGTAAAAAAGATGAAGTAGATGTCAAGGCAATTGAAATGGCATTATCGCCAAATGCAAATGTACCAAATACAAGTTCCATTTGAGTTCAGTTAAAGATTATATATTTACGCATATTTAACGTATTAATCACTTTGTAGAAATGACATGTAGACCTAATAGGATTGTTTATACAACAGATTATTATATTAACACAAGGTTTGATAAAGACATATTTTTAATATCAAATTGTTACTATATCAACATCTTTATGGGGTCGCTCATATTACAAATAACCTCATTTGGACGTATGTCATTGATTCAGTTAAAACGTAGGTGAGGGAACAGTCGACAAAAATCTCTATTGATCGTTATCAAGTATTTATCATCGTCTTAATGTTTCGATATTTAAACATCAAAAAAATTATCCAAAAATAAAAAGTCAAGCAACAACAAATGACCATCATTTGTTACTCACTAAAACAGAGAAAACCAAAATTTCATTGCCATGTTATTGTTAATTGGTACCTTTTATACAGGTTGTAACAGGTTACCGTAAACATGGTATTCTCCTTTCTGAAGCATCGTTTGATTGATGAATATCATTTAGAAGAAAAACTATAGACACATTTTTCATCAAGAATAGAACACTGTTTATAGAATATACTCGTATGAATAAAACATAATTTTAGAATAGTTTTGGGAACAGTGTAAAACCTCGCACAATCTTAACGTATTTAGTTTACTGTTTAGTTTATTTTGATTTTACTGATTTAATTTTCATAGTACAGTAGTTAGAATAACTTGCTAATTTGAGTTCAAATCGATCCAGTTAAGGTTTGAATTCATCATTCAAATGCTCTGTATAGGACTTTTATTTCTTGTATTAAGTGAAAAACTAGCAACAGCAATAATTTGAACAGTTGCCTGTTGTGAAAATCAGACGTTCAAAATGCATAATAACTAGTAATATGAAATGAAATGTTTGGCTGATATTAAAGAAAGTCTGACTTGTGTAAAAAACAAATGAAATAATAGGAATATTTCTTTAAAATTTCAGTGTAAAACGGGTCAAAACAAAGCCGATGTCAATTTGATAATGAATAATGTACATGTTTTATGACAGGAATGACACTAAAGCTAGTATTCAACAAGATATATATATATCCTACACAGGTTATTTACCAACAAGTGCATGTTCCATAACATCCCTTAGAATAAGCGATAAGGAGTTAACTGAAAGCAACAATAAAGTACTCTGTAATAACATTTTCATTGTCATGTGAGAAGAAGTTAAACAAACAAAAATGCTGCCATCATCATACACGTTTTTATGAAAAGTATATGCCATTGATTCTTAATATTAAAAGTTGCAAGTTTTACTACGTGAAGATATTTGTAACAAGCGAACATAACGAAAAGAAACATTATTATAGACAAACCAGCTGAATTAAAATGACAACATATATAATAAAAACAACGAATGAAGCTACAAGTCTGACATTAACTACAAATCCTCATCATCGATTACGTCTTTGATCTATACATTGTAAGCACTTTAATTGGAAACCGTCGTCGTCTTGTAGAGATTAAAGGTTTTTTAAAAGAAAAAAAAACAAATATCGAACAATAATTTACTTAATAGTCCAATTACATGACATATATAGCGTCCTCATTATTCATCAAGATTTAAATCAAAAACATTTCCTTCAGAAAGCTCAATTAAAACACAAAGACCATTGTGCCAATGTTATTCTTCGTGACAAAATACATTGAAGAATATGTTATCAACTCAATTAGTAATGTTTTGCTATCAAACAATTTCTCCTTAATTTTATGTGATTTAAAATTGCCTATTTGCATTTATACTGTTCTTCTTCGCCGTCGCTTGAATCCCTGAAGTTCTACAATCATTCGTAAGAGAAGTTTGAAAGTTATGTGATTTGTAACTCTCTTATTGTGTAAAAGGCTTCAAACATTTGATAAATGAAACTGAATAGAATGAGTACGAGCTGCACAGTATATGGCTATGCTTGATTCGTCTGAGAGGCCTATACGCCTGTCACGTGTCCGATTGTTCATTATATGTACACCAGAGAGAGAAACTCTTGACATCATTAAAGCGCATAGTTAACCAATCATGTGTTCCAGTTAATCTTAAGCTTCTATTAGTGGGAAGTGCAGACTTGTCAATTTACCAAAATGAAAATGTATTTAAATCTGTTCAATCATTCATTCATGAGACCACACGATTTGTATAATAATAATATTTTGTGTGTAAATACTTCTTTCTTTTTTTGCTACTTACTTTTCTTCTTTTCTTTTCTGTTTAGTGTCTGTCATCTTTTTGTGTAAAAATGTAATCATATATTGTAAATACCATGGAGAGGGTGTTCTAAGTTGGACAACTTGTTCCCAATCCTATTCTTGTGAATAAATATGTTTAAATCAATCACGTGTCCGGCGTAATCCGGGTCTGTAACAAGCTCAAGTTGAATCAAGTGTATCGGCGCAGACGAACCTTAATTCTAACATTTTGTCGAAATGTTGAAAAAACATCAACTTTCTTTAAATGCATTGGATTTAATAAGTCATGATTGGTTTTTTATTCATAATAATAATTTGATATTTTATCATCAAAAGTATTCATGTCACCAAATTAGTTGTGGAATGTCACACGAAAGATAGTTGTCCGCCATGATACCCCGGTACGCCTGATAGCACGCCGGGTTACCAATCAAGCAGGGCCTATATATTTGTCGAATACCAGCTTTCCTTCAGCTCAAAAGTGTACGGTGCAAATATTGCCCCTGAAAGCAGGCCATCACTGATAGTAGTAGTATCGACCGCTCAATTCAATTGAGGTTGGAATTAGATATGATTTATACGCTCTGAAATATACTGCTTTGACGATACTACATCTGTGGAATTCAACGCGTACACATTAAAATCATCATATGGACTAAATTATTACAATTTGTATATTGCAACTGTTAATAATTTCCTCAGTCTTTCCTCTTTCAACAGTTTCCAAGTTCACAAATGCACTTTCTTCTTAACGAACATTACCTTTTCGTGGTCGCAATCAGCTGGCTTTGGTAATGATTACCATATTTGTATTTTTAGGAACATTATATGATAAATATGGATATATGCCATTAACCTATATATTTGAAAAGGTCGGCGTTGAGAAACATAAAACAAGATTTATCCTTGTCATTCAGCTCTTTCGAAAGTAAAGTGTGAACAAGCTGACTATGATTAGATTAAGATTATATTATGTTTCAATTGATATATCAAATAACTATGTAAAAGATAACCACGCATTTAAACCTGTTTTGAAAACCTCCTCCAATTGATAACAATAAGCCTTTGGGGTTTTGTATTTCAAAGAAACATAAAGATATCATGACATTTCATTTGAGCTACCAAAACATTTCACTTATGAAATATGTTTAATCTGAAATCGATTTAATGATAATTGACATGAGTTCAAAGACATATTGGAATGTCAATATTTAATTAGTCCTGAGAGGCATCGAATTCGTTATTATCAATGTGACTGAACATTAGATGCATTTGCTGAACAAGGATTATTCCAGGAAAGTTATTGGTTTGTGATAGTTTCTCAGGGTATATTTCAGAATTTTGCTGTCAGTAAAATCACATTTCAATTCTAGTTGTATAATCTTTTTCGTCGGAAGGTAAATTGCTTACAGTTGACATAGTGAAGCGTTGGAACCCTTGTGCAGTAATGATACCTGTATATGTAGCTCTGGTAACATGGTAGTGGTTTTAATTAGGGCATTTTACATGCAGACTTCTTGCAACATAAACGTTACCTTTTTTTATTCTTAGACAAATGTTATTGTGCGAATTTAATTATAATAGCACCAAGTTGAAAATATAAACCATGATCACCTCAGCAGTGGGAAATGCATACATAAAAACATATTGATGATTGTCCATTCTGTCGTGACACAAATATATTTT
Organism: Steromphala cineraria; assembly: GCA_916613615.1. NCBI lineage: Eukaryota > Metazoa > Mollusca > Gastropoda > Trochida > Trochidae > Steromphala > Steromphala cineraria. The sequence goes on from OU744729.1 coordinate 58,771,823, forward strand.
TTGGTTCGGAAAAGAGAGATTATCATAATTTTAATTTTCTTCAGAGAGACTCAGATAAAACGAAATCTATAAAAGATATGAAAAGTCAATCAGTGTTTTGCTCTTTTAAAGTGAACAAATATTCTGTGCACATCAACAGCCATTCTCTCCCTAAAGAGGCAGATCAAGTCATGAAATGTTAACAAGGCCTCTGTTATATTATACCGAAATCCGTGGGTTCCGGCAGTTTAACCTGGCGGACAAAAATTGCAACACAATCCATTTGAATTTCCCTAGCAAGTGACAACGCTTCTCGCATGGAAAGGGTGGTTCATATCACAATGCTTTTGCCATGATTCAGTAGCCAAAATGATGATTTTAGAACAGCGTCGCTGATTGCACAAATACTTTGATTGCCTCCAATCAGGAATCTCCACTTCCATCTCAACAAGTCTCCGTAGTAGAACAGAGGCTGTATCAACATTTCATGACTTGATCCGCCTCTGTTGGGAGAGAATGAAAAATAGCATGTATTACAAATTTATTAGTGCAGGTCAGGTACCAACTATTTATATGCCGAGATAAGAGAGGGACCTGTTCAGTATTACATTTAGCATTTTTTCACACTTTGTCATCAAACTGTAGAAATATAAAGCATTAAAGTTTCGCACAAAATTTACCTATGCAGAAAAACATAACAAACATCAGAAAACATTACAAAACTTAACTTAGATCTCTGTATATCGAAACACATGGTGCTCTAACATCTTAGTTAATAAATTTCAGGATTACAATGTAATTCCTTGTATTATTATTGAAATATTGAGAACGTATGATCTTCCAACCAACCAAATTAGGGATTAAAGATACTAATTTGAGTAATAGTGAGATTCTGAGAATGGCCAAGCTACAAGTGCAGTATCCTCCATCACCAACATACACTATTAAGAAGATACAGAAGGCGTATTGTTTGAAAATTAATCAAGTTATTGTTAACTCATACGAATAATAATAACGATGTGTAATTGTGAGATCTTCATGGACAATCTAGAGCATATATTCTCATTTGCTACATATGGGAAATTAGTAGGGGCTGCTGGTTAATTCAGATATAATCGATCCCTCTAAATACATTTTCGTTGTTGATATTGTAATTTATAGCTGTCGTTTAAAATATTCTCATAATTTCCAAGACCATATTTTGTACATGACCTTTGCATATAAGTGACTCGATTTATTTGCTCAAAGATATTTCATTTGAATCGAAAAAGATTGATTTCCACTTCAGTAAAGTATGTGTGCATGAAATTGCTGCATTTTAATCCCAGGAGACCCTTAAGCGATTTTCCTTTCAATAGAAAGGTTTTTAAGTTTCACAATAAAGAAAAGTCGTCAAGATCAAAGTAATCTAAAGTAGCAAGAGTCAGAAATACACAAAGGTCTTAGAAAAGCTAACCCTCTTTTGTAACTTTCATCAATTTATGAGTTTAAAATGCCGATAGCATATTTTGTTCACAACAAATTGCTTCAGGGGGACATGGAGATATATTAGAACGGAAACTGTAGACATATTTATGTTAATATCTTTATATTTCTTTCTACTTAAAATTATTTCCCTCTGTAGTACTAGTATTATTGAAACATCTCTTGATCAAATTGTTCTTAAGCATAGACGTAAATGCTTGAAAATGCATTTGTTGAACACTTTGCAAGAAGAAATATATTAATATCTCTTCGAAATATAAGGATCAATTACTTTTTGATAATATTATATATTATTTAGTACACGCATAAATTTGTTTGAATAGCTAGTTTTTCATAAAGCATTTTAAGAAGATTTTATTGGTTATGGTTTTTATATTGTTAAATATTACACAAATATCATGCTATGGTTATGTATATAACATAACATACATAAATCAATAAGTGCGCCTATCTTGTCACATATTAACAACATTGTAAACATAGTAGGGGTTATGTAAGTATAAAATTGTATCGTACTACTGTCTTCGTTAAACAGAGATATTTAACAAAACCTGATACAAATGGGTTTTTTCAACTGCAAATATTTATAAAATATGTTATCATAAACGTGACATCATCAAATTCATATCATGCCTTTAGATATCAAATAACTTGAAACACACTATCGTATATACTTTCATGTTGCCGGTAGTTTATATATTTATTGTAGCAATGGAGCTTTTGTTTATCAATTGCTAACATTTTTATAAATTTCTGTCTTCTTGGGTGACTTGGTTTCAGTAAATTGATGATATAAGGAACATTGACCGCCTATGGCCGTCTATAGAACCATAATTTCTACATGTATATACATGAAAGACATAACAACGTCCATCCTTGTTTTCTAATGTAATTTGGAATAAAAGAAAAAAGCGTTTTTTTACAGTTTATTACTTATCATTATTTTTATTTATTTGACATTCCAATAATTATTACAAAAACATACTAGTTCTTACAATGTAGTTCATCTACCAGGAGTTAATATAAGCACCTTAGTTCGATTCCTTATTTGTTTGTTGAGGGCATGAATATCAATATGGATTTTGTGATAATCAAGAAGTTGTTCATCTTTAAATCTTTGTAGAAATTCAGAATGGTTCTCACATTGCATGTTACTGATTTCCCGATTAGTCATTGTGACATTTCAATACCACATTGCCCATCATTGACAATGTTTACAACCTTGCAAAACATCACTTTTCATTGAAATTTACATGAACATGAGCATTAAATGGAAACAAATAACTATGTACCTGATACTTCGCATTACAGTGATCTTTATAAGCGGGTTTGTTTTATCGGTTGACATATTTTATTGGTATTGGCTGGACGGAAGCAATATCCACTGGGCCTAATGTGAAGGAGTTTGCTATTTTAGTCGAGAAATTCCTTGAACCCTTTCTAGCAATGGTACATGTGCACATAATATTCTGGTTTTGACCGTTTTCCCAGGAACCAGGTGTTTCAAGAACAACATCTCAGCTACACCAGATATTTCCAGTGATAGCGAGTGCTCATTAACATTGTCACCAGGGACTGTGATAATCACAGCTCATTAGTGTTCTGACATAGGTCTTTGACCTTCTCACATTTCAATTATCAGCTTTTACTCCGAACCCTCGCGCACTGGTGGCAAAGAAGAGTCAAACGAGAGTTTGTATCCGGAGCAAGCCCACCGAACAGGAAAATTACTTTATTTCAGTTTAAAAGAATATCAGTATCAACAAAGAGTGATAAAACATGCAAAAACACGTTTTATTACAAAAATGAGAACATTAGTGATGGAATGTAACAACAGCATATCTTCATTGAAGTATTTACGGCAACATTAGTTTATCAATAAAAAACACGTTTCTATCACTGTTACCTGCAAAGTTCAGTTCTTTTGTGACTAAAAGTACTGATATATTTTGTTCCTCTAAAGCATATTTTTAAAATTCTAATCATAAAGACAACGAAGGCACTGACCTTGATTCATTTTAACAAAAGGATCTTTGAAATAAATCAGACCAGTCGTGGTGTATTCTAGTCTTGATTAGTGTTGAGGTGTCCTGCTCTAGAGACACTGGTGGGATTCATTACGCTTTTTGTTTCTTTTTTTAAATTTAGAAAAACTACATAAAAGTACTGTCTAATTGGGTTACGATTGGATTCTGCAAGGTTAACAGGTTAAAGCTATTTACACCTTTTTATTTCTGTTAAAAGCACCTAAGTGTAGTGAAGTTCAATATTGTTAAAGATAATTTTACTGTATTCATTATATTTTTTGCAAAATTTTGCGACCAACCTGGGAAAATTCGGACCGACATGAAGGCTTATCAAGTGTGGCCAACTCACAATTTCTGTTTCTTTAATATATGCTGGAGTGCCATCTTTGTGCTGCAGGACTGAGTTTATTTCCTTTTCTCCGAATCAGTTACTTGATATGCATAGGACGCAATTGCGGTAACCGAGACGTGATGGAAATCTTACACACATTATGATTACGTCACCAAAAGCGGTTCGTTAAATGCTATGGCACTTTTGCAGAGGGTACTGTACTTTGGACGTCAAATTAAGTTTATGTGTTGATTACATGTAAAAATCATATCAAACTTTCAAGGAAATACTTTTCTACCGAGTGATGTATTTTTCTTCTCAAAAGCTAAATTTCATCACCAACCGCATGCAAGTGTGACCATGGGGCTTTAAGAGATAATGGTCAGTAGATGTTATTGACAAAGTATTATGTTACATATCATTGTGTTCAACATTAAGTTTATTCATTCATGTTTGTCCACCTCTATCAACGAACAACTGATGGTTGAAAATGGTACCCTCAAGGCACAGGAACTCTATAAAACAAAGTTACTGAAAACTAAGAGAAAAAATATTGATGGTTAAAAGTCTCTCACTAATATACGTTTGATGACATTACATTTGGGAACTATGGTCTAGTGTCATGTTTACATTACGCCAATTTTATTCCATACCAGCTGTTGGATATAGTATGTCCTTTTGCTTTTAGAACTGTGAACTAGAGAAAGTACATTTTATTTCTTATTGGATGATTTCCCTTTACATTTCTGATTTGGTGTCTCAAATGGCCAATCAAAGATAACAGAATATTTTACTGCCCTCTATTTTCTCAATTCTTTGCTACATCTTGTTATGCTTTTGTTGCATGATGGTGCAGAATAGTGGGTAATCAATATGAATTATTATGGTCATAAGTGAATGTTAATAATTTTGGAATTTGCCTAAGAACAAATACTGTAGGTAAAGACTCTGCTAGCTACTACGAAAGTCGAAATAGGAGGGTTTTTTTATTTTCATATACTTGTACACAAAAAATCCTGAGTTCTGAAAGGGGTTGAGTAATTAAAGAATTCCGTAATGTTTGCTGAAAGCACTATTTAAAAGAAAGTCAATGTTGTGCAATAGAAAGACATAATGTATAGATTATAAATAAAACCTTGTCTAAGGCGTGAGGTTTAAAGTCAATGATAATTTTGGAAATTTAGAAGGGTTTAAAAGTAACTTGCATATAAATTAGACTCATAAATACGGCGTCTGATAATAGATAGGACTGTGTTACATTTCATTATAGACAGGCACGTAAAATGTATTTGCCGTTACGGGATGAATATGAATTTTTGATTTCATATCTTCAATCTCGCATCAAGAATACCATCAATATGTAATGAAAATCACAGAGTGGTTTTTTTAGGAGCTGTTTGATCGATGTATCAGTTATTAAAAGATAACCGTTATTAGGCCTCTATTGTTATTAAATGACAATTTCATTAAATCTTGCAAAACATCCTAATATATTGCGAAGGTTAAAAAGATATTAATCGAGAGTTTAGGAAATAACTTTTATTTAGACGTGTTCTAGTCGTTTAATGATAATTTGAGATAAGTGCTATGATTCACTTGTCTACTCCAACAGTAATCTCTCGATGTTTCGCGACTTTTGTAGGTCATTTTAAGTGGGTTTAAATGTAAATACCTTTTCTCAAAAAGTAGAATTGCAATGCTGTGTTAACTGCAATTACAGGCAATGTCAAATTTTTTCTGATTTGATTGAAAGCTTAACACAGTTTACCTCACATCTGAGTTTTGATGTAGTGCTTCATGAATTTATTATTTTCTTTTGATCTTGTGTTATATTTTTCCTTTTTCATCTATGATGTGTCATCGAATTCAAGTTCAAGAAAATGCATTTTGATGACAGCTGATATTTCCCTTATATGATTATTTCATTAAATTATAACTTTAATTCAAAATTTTCTATTAATAAGAACCTAGCAAAGAGCGATTTCTTTACCACTTGGCTTAACAGGTTCACAAATCTAATAGGCAATGCACTAAACAGAAAAGGTGTATTCATATTAACAACACAATGGTTTATAAATGTTATTCAAAATCGACATCTGGTGTGTTTTCTTGACTCTGAGGACAATTAGGTGACTCTCTTCTGCTCTTTGAGTGTACCAATTCCATTGAGTTTCATGCCGAGACATGCATCCAACTCACATATGTATGATAAAGATATGTCATATGAAAATGTAAGGAACGAAAGTTGATAAATAGCTTAAAAGGTCAAAAGTGTTAGAGTGAAGATTACTTTATCAATAACTCTTCAATTTCATTTAAATCAGATGAAACAATGACAACAAATAAGCTAGTTCGACATGATTTCAATGAGATTTTCGCTTCTCAAGTTTTCTTCTTCTTCCTACAATTTTTGTTTTAGTTTTACTTGTAGTTACAGGTACGTCCATAACATGTCAATTTTCGACTAAGCAATCCACAAGGAAGGGAATTTATTTAAAGTAATATTAGGCCATGGTTTAAAGTCTTGAACACATATATCAGAAGTTACATAACCTTACGTCAAATCCACTCACTGAAAGATTAGATTTTCACAAGTTAGCTAGTATCTGAGTAAAGAAATAATAACTGTAACATTCATTATTAATATATTATCTTGCTGAGATTAATATTTTTGTGATGGCCCAAGTTATATTTAAATAATAGAAAATCACATTTTCCACTGACAAAGGAATTGGTAATGTTGAAATGTTAATCATCGACATACATGAAACAGGGAATCGAAAGATATTTCCAAAACAATTATTTGTTGACAATAGTGTCATTTTTACATCCAGTTAATAAGTGAATTTGTGTTTGTGTAGTGACAAGATCATGTGATTAAAACCAGATCTGTATAGTTTTACATTAGATTGAATGATATTCACATTTTTGGGTTTCCATTATATCCATTACTGTATGTTGACCTAAAGATCTTTAAAACTTTTTTTTGGGTAGGAGTGACGTTGATGTACCGCAATATTCATAACTTGTTCACCTTAAGTTTGTTTTATCTGTATTAGTATATTTGTGAAAATATTGCATAATGACATGAAAGTTAATGACGCGAAAATATGTTTCAAAATGTCAGATGAGTTTCGCAACAACAAAAAGCTGATTAGCTTTCAAGTGTTTTTGATTCCAATGTACACAAACGACATTCTTTCTTTCGGCAATAAAGGCACTTTGATTTCAGAAGAAAAATGACTTGAATGATGATGACAGACTTTCTCTCATCAAATAAAGGTTCGTTAAATCTGAAATCCATACATCATCATCGTTTTCTCCCCATTCAGCAATCAGGCAATGTAGGTTAGTCGCTTGTAAATATCAACAGCAGTTAACCCTTTCCCCCAAAAAAATAGGCTCTTAACGTATTTATGCTTCATTTCTAAGTGGTATAAGGGTTAACATAAACTAAGATTACAAAGTACATGTAAGATTTCACGTGTAAATGTAGTAAATCCACGTAAAATCTATATTTACTACAGACAGAGCATCATGTCTAATGTGTTGCTCGGATGGTTGCTTAGGTAAATGAAATATGTTTTCTTTGAATGTTCTGTCTTTATATTTTTCAGATGAAGCTCTCTCTCATTAGCTAATAGTGCACCAGGCAGGATTTGGTAAGGATCAGTGTCCCTTGCATACATTGAACACAATGATCTTTGATTATACTTTGTTGAAGAAGAAGGGAGAAAGTTATCAATGTTTGTTATCCTTTGAAATATGTCTTTGTTATTTCAAACTAACTTATTCAAATAAATATGCTTATGTAAAAGTACTCGGACAGGAATAGGTCTAAACACATATAAAAGAAGAAGGTGATCATGTTATTTATAATGACACATTTACATTGTAGATGTAATTGTTATTTGTAGGTACATCGCATGTCTGATCAGGAGCTATGAAAGCGATACAAGTCTAAATCTGTCTTTATTGTTATGTGTTTGGACAGAAAAATGTTAAAAGCTAGTGTTGTTCCAAACCATCAAGGGTTGTGAAGGTTCAGTTGGAGACAAATATATGTTGTAAATTTTTCATTCGCTCATAAATAATGACACCATCAAATGAATAATAGTGTTTGTGAATAAGAAAAAATTAATAATGATCTTTGCACTGTAAAATTCAGAATATCGATATCGAAAACAAATCATGAATAACTAACTGATGTAGTGAAAACAAATGTTCATTAGCTAAATGTTCACTAACCTCATCTGAGTTTAGTTCATCATCAAATAAAATTTAAAATATCCATGTACTTTCCATGATTTATAAAGTTTCTGAAAGTAGTTACAATAAGCAAACAAAATGTATTCATCTAAGTTAGCATTATATTTCACACATAACACAATAGCAATCATATTCACATATTCCTTTAAATTTCTCAGTGTTTCTTTTTCAGAGACATGTTTCTGTTACGTTCTAATTTATAACATACAATCAAACTTCATCTGGTGATAAATATAAACACAGTCGAGTTATGAAGGAGGCAGCCCTATTCCTTCCTGATGTAGAAGTGTTTCCAAAGGTTCAGAACCGTGAATTTTTCATTTATTTACTTACTGGGAAACCAATTAGATGACAAGACATCATTTCTATAAACCTCTATCGAGAGACGTGTCTGATAGACTGAATCACATTGAAACATGTTGACTTTTAAGTTAACCAAATTGGTTGCATCATTATCGCATATGTGTGCCTGCTTGATAAAAAACATAAAATGCCACACTATGGTCATTCTCTCCCCACAGAGGCAGCTGAGTCATACCCGAGTTAGCCTCTGTTCTATTGCGCCAAGATCCGGCAGATTGCCCTAGCGGCAAAAAGTTGTGTACTTGAGATATCTCCCTTATTTGCAGCCAATGAAAACACCCTTTGGATATCCACGACTTAGGGGAATTCTCAACGGTCGTATAGTGACTTTCAAAAGCATCATGCCATTAGGTTTATTTTTCATTTACAGTGTGAGAGGGAAAATATTTGAAAATCAGACGTGGATAGGGTTTTTCATTAGAAACATACTCTTTTATAATTGTGTAAGTTGTTATTTGTTTTATGATTCATTTTATTTTAGTTATTTCAACGATAGCTTTGCCGAACCACACGGGAAAAGCCGAGCTTTTGTGAATGACCACTTTTGAAACGGCTTCGCTGATTGCTCAACTAACTTTGATTGCCTCCAATCAGATTTTTACCTTTCTATCCCATGTATTAGCTGTAATAGAACAGAGGCTAACTCTGTGGGGTGAGAATGTACTATGGTATCAACGTTTGTCTATTAACTTAGTACACAAAGTAAATTGATATGATATGAGTTATATGAGGATTTGATTTAAAATCCTCGTAAATATACACATTAGTTTTTACTTCCTTATCGTTTGTGTTTTTGAAAAACATATATTTATGACAATATCATATATAATTTATATAAATTGTAAGACGCTCTTGTAAGACACTATTAATTTCTCAACCAAAATTATGATACTGCTGTCAGCAATTAAATGTCAACCTTATTGACATTATGTAAGCGCATGATACTGTTATTGATATATGGGATTCCTTATTTGTCACGGAATAGCCCTAGAGTGTCAACATCAACATCACAACACAACGCATAGGAAAAAAAACAATAAATTTATTCACAAAAGAAAATAACAAAGCACCCTTGTTTCACACCACAGACACTCACCTTCACACTTGATAACTTAGTCTCTCCCTACTCTCCGATACACATTACATTCAACCTCTCCACACCTTCATTCACCTCTCAAGTTCATACACCCTACTCTCAACATACCTCACAACACGACAGATTCATCCTACACGCACAAGGAACTCTCATACTCACCACCCTTCATCTCACGCGGTAAATACAATACAAAAGGCTAACTAACACTACCTATATTTGTTACTTAATAAATGATACTAATTCTTATTACAGATTACAAATTACCAGGTGTCAACTTCACTCTACTATCTCAACAAAGCAAATGACATTAATGATTCGTACAACCACATTTATAATATAACAATGGAGTGATAGGAATGGTCAACTGAGTAAATTGTTCAGTTTATGTTGTTAACATGACGCTCATGTCGTACACATGCGGTCATGGAGGATCAAGACTGCATCGCCACCCTTGCCTCAGACACCACTGGGTCCTCCCAGTCCTGGTACACACACTTGTGTACAACACACGGAGTACACACTCCGTACACGTCACAGGCGGCGACTGGCTCGGGTCATCCACGGGATACACACACAGACCTGGCCAAGGTCACTCCCTGGACACCATCCATCAGTCCCGACACTGCAGACTACACGCTGTCGTCGTCACGACTACTCCTGAGTACTTGTCCTCAGTACGACGTCTTCACGTCTACACACAGAAAGCGCTGCCTCTAGGCACCTACGTCATGCCATTGCTGTAACATGGAGTGACTAATAAACATTTCATACACTAATGCTTATTATAATTATGCAATCATATATGCAGTACATGTTTTTAACAATACATCGAATCATTATAAATACAAACTAATGATGATATATTGAGACATTCCAAAACATGTGTGCAGTAATTACTAACGTAGACATACAGATTATATTTACTTAAATTATTCAAAACATTACCATGCATGTCATACATAACTCAAAACTCAAACCACTGTCAACCCGAAATTCATACAGATACAAATTCAACTCACTACATCGCACACATATTCCAATCACAATTTATACACATTCAATTCATACTCACGTTCTCTGCAAATGATATAAAATTACACATCTTAACCAGAAAACATACACAAGGCAGAATAAGACAAATTCTACAACTATTATTCAAATTATTTATGACCAAAAACTATCCCACAAAATGTATAACATCCAATAATGAAACTAAAGGCAAAACTGTACTTACGTCCAGACGACCAAATATGAGCTTAACGAAACTCGTCCGACGTGGTAACGCTCTAAAATTGCTGTGCACTGATGAAACTATCGCCGACTCGACGCTAAATAGACTTCCCGCACGTGCTGCATGCTTTTCCCGCACGTCAGCCAACCTTCAACAGTGGGCGTTCGCCCGCTCTCGCCTAAACTACTAAGTTTTAAAGACTTGGTTGTGACATTACCCCCCTACTCTAGTTTGATATACCTAGCAAAATAAACTTCACAACAAAGATCAATAAAACCAACAAGAAAACCACGAAAAACAATATAATCAACAACCATAAACACCATGAACTTTTTCCCTCATAGATTTGTAAATCACATCTGACTACTAAATCTACCACAATTTTTACACTGGAAATATGTACAACTGTACCACAACAATCAATATTGGGGCAGTTTGACATGGCCTATTACAGCTTACATCTCACGCACCACCACATCTGCTCATGAAGTCAGCGTCCACGTTGTCAGATCCTGCAATGCTGTGGATGACAAATCTGAATGGTTGCAATGATAACGCCCACCTCATGATCCTGCTGTTGGTGATCTTCGCTTGATGAAGCCAAGTTAGGGGTTTGTGATCTGTCTCTAACAGAAACTCCTTGCCATACAAATACTGTTTGAGCTTATCGATCGCCCATACAATTGCTAGTCCTTCTTTCTCAATAGTAGCATAATTGTTCTCAGATTGATTCAGCTTTCTACTCAAATACATAACTGGAAACTTCTCACCATCATATTCCTGGAGTAGAACTGCTCCTAGACCTTTATCTGAAGCATCAGTCCTCACAGTGAATGGTCTGTCCAGATCTGTAAGCGCAGAATTGGTGCAGATTCCATCATCTTCATGGTCTCGAGACTCTGTTCCAGTGCAGGAGACCATTTCAGGTGGTTCGGCATTCCTTTCTTCGTCATGTCAGTCAGAGGCGCTGCTATTGCTGAAAAATTGGGAATGAATTTCCTGTAATATCCAATCAGTCCAAGAAATGATCTCAACTGTTTCTTGTTTTGTGGTTTAGAAGCATTCATAATTCTGCTCACTTTCGAGGGCTCTGGTAGGAGTTCTCCTCCACCCACCATATGTCCAAGAAATTCCAAAGTAGAGAAGCCAAAGAAACACTTACTAGGTTTAGCAGTCAAACCTGCTTTCTGCAATTTCTCCAACACCAATCTGACTGATTTCATGTGGTCGTCCCAAGTTTCCGAAAAAATGATTATGTCATCAATGTAGTTGTCGACTCCAGGCAGTCCCTGTAACAACTTCCTCATCATTCTGGAGAAAACAGCTGGATCATTTATTAGTCCGAATGGCATAACTCGCCACTGAAACAAACCATGAGGAGTTACAAAAGCTGTCATTTCCCTACATTCTTCTACCACTGGCACTTGCCAATATCCTTTGCTGAGGTCTATCTTAGTGTAATACTTGCTGTGGCTAAGTCTAGAAAAGATTCCTTCTGCATCTGGGATTGGTTCTGGGTCAAAAATACTGACTTTGTTCATGTCGCGAAAATCTGTACAAAAGCGATAAGTGTTGTCTTTCCTTCGTATTAGAACAATAGGACTTGCATATGCAGATTTCGACGGTTCTATCACACCCATGTCTAACATCTGATCAAGTTCTTTCTTTACTGTATCTCTTAGATGATAAGGCACTGAATAAACTTTTGATCTCACCGGTTCTGTAGTGGTCAGCTTGATGGATATTTCTTCTAAGTTAGTCCTTCCTGGCAGATCTGTCATCACTTCTGGATGTTCTTGAAGCAAGTTCTTGATGTCATCACTCTGCTCACTGCTCAGTGTAGGTGCAATGTTGACGTCGGTGAAGGTCTCAGTCTTCTGTAGAGATGATGGTTCCATGTAGGTCTCAGTGTGTATATCTACACAGTCCTCTGCGCTCTCTATCACTGCTGCACACGCTTCACGGTTCTCAGTGGGCATCTTCCGGTCGTAGTATTTCCTCAGAAGGTTGGCGTGGAAGGTCTTTACCTTGTCTCCCATCTGTGTCCGGTAATCTGCAACTCCCTGTGTAGCTACAACTTCAAAAGGACCCTTCCATTGCATTAGAAGCTTATTTGACTGAGTAGGTAATAGTAGAAGTACTTTCTCCCCAACAGCAAACTTTCTGTTTTTAGCTTTACGGTTGTAGTAAGTTCTGTACCTTGAAGAGGCTTTCTTTAATTCATTTTGAGCTAACTGAAATGTGTCTTGCAATCTTTCCTTGAGATCTATGATATACTGATAAGTACTTCTCACCTTAGGATCTGGTATCTCCTTCGTCCAAAGTTCTCTCAAGATATGCATGGGTCCACGTACAGTCCTTCCATACAGCAGCTCAAAGGGCGAGAATCCTAAGCTTTCCTGTGGCACTTCACGATATGCAAACAACAAGGGCATTACATAACGATCCCAATCTTTTGGTCTTTCAACACACATTTTCTTTAACATGCTCTTCAACGTGCCGTTAAATCTCTCTACAAGGCCGTTGCAACTAGGATGGTAGGGCGTGGTTACAAGTTGTTTCATCGAGAGTAAACGACCAACTTCCTTCATAAGCTCTGAAGTAAACTGTGTACCCATGTCTGAAAGGATTTCTCTAGGAACACCTACTCTACTGAACATAGATACTAATGCTTCAGCCACCGTTTCAGTGTCAATATTCTGTAATGGTACAGCTTCAGGATATCTGGTTGCATAGTCTACTAAGGTCAAAATGTAGCGGTTCTTTCGGTCAGTAACAGGGTCTAGAGGTCCTATCAAATCCACTGCTACACGGTCAAAGGGAACATCAATCAGAGGCATCTTACCTAAAGGAACTTTCTGTACTTTTCCTTTGTGTACTGTCCGCTGGCATACATCGCATGATCGACAAAATCTTCTCACCTCTGATTGAATCCCTGGCCAGTAGAACTGTCGTTGAATCCTGTCTATGGTCTTCTTTGTACCCAGATGTCCTGCCATTAGAGACTCGTGTCCTACCCGCATCACCTGTACCCTGAACTTCTGTGGGACAACTAGCTGAGTGAAGGTCTTTCCATTCTCTACTCTAGGCGATGTAAATTCTCTCATCAATAATTCTGACTTGTACACAAAAGCAGATACATTGTTTCTTATGGTTCTACTCACTGACTGTGTTGCAAGATTGTGAAGATGTGACAAACTCGGGTCCTTCTGTTGCTCCAGTTTCATAACTTCCGCATCCACATTCTCACATTCCACAAGTGGGGTCTTCAAGGGTTTAGTCGGTCTCTGCTTTTCCTTCCATTGAGCTCTTGTTTCCACCGCTGCTACTTCCTGTATTTCCAGTTGTGTCCACTCTGGATCTGGGTCATTTCTTTCCCTGGCTCCTGGTAAATCTCCTATAATCAAATCATACAATGGATTATCAAATACCAACACCTCGGTCTCACCAGTGAAGTAAGGCGTCTTCACAAAGATCTTTCCCATCGGAGCATATCTTTCTATGTTGTCTATACCTTTGTACATGCCTTCATGATCCAGGACAGTAGACTCTGGTAATAAGGACCTTCTGATACACGCCGAGGAGCATCCAGTATCTCGTAATACTCTCACATCTTCACCCCTGAAAGAAGCTGCAATGAATTTCATGGGCTTCACGGAACAAGGCTTATCCTCTTGAGATTCACAACTTGCCACTTCTTTTGCCTTACAATCCCTAGCCAAGTGACCCTTCCTGTGACATCGATAGCATTCTCTATTTATGAGTGGGATGAAATTGACAGGTGCTCTAGCTTGAGTGTCCTTACCAAAATTGCCAGTTCTGTATGGTCCACTTGCATCCTTTCCACTTGGTCCAGGTTTCTCTCCAGGTCCATCTTTCCCAAACTTCTTAGGTCCAGTTGACAGGAACCATCCATGACGTGCCTCTTGATACTGCTCAGCCAGTGTCGCCATGTCTGTTGCGGTTCTTGGTAGTCTCTCCTTCAAAAACAAGGCTAAGTCTCTATTAGCAACATTCAAAATTTGTTCTTTCAATAATAAATCCTGCAAGCCCTCAAATGTTTGGGGTGTATCACTAAGCTGGATCCAACGTGTCAAATAATTCTTCAACCGCTGCAAGAACTGTGTGAAAGTTTCCCCATGCTCAATCCTACACGTTGTAAACTTACGTCGGAAGCCATCCTCAGTAAGGTCATACCTTTTGAATAGTGCCGTTTTAACCTGACTGTAGTTTTTAGCTTCCTCTGGACTTAAGCGTACATAAACCTCCAAGGCTTTCCCTCTCAGCAAGACTGCAAGATGTGTTGACCAGTCCGCCTCCGCACATTCCTGTGTCTGCATAACACGTTCAAATCTACGAAGATAAGCATCCATGTCATCCTTAGTATCTTCAAAATATGGCATCTTTATCTTAGGTTTAGTCGACATATGAGATGAAGAGACATGACTTGAGACCAAGTTATTCTCACCAACTTCGTACTTTACTGCTAATTCCTGTGCTTTAAGCTTAATCATTTCAAGTTCTTTTTGATTATCTAACCTCGTTTGTTCCAGTTGGAACTGTCGAATCTTTTCCTTCTCACCTTCTTCCAGCTTCATCCTCTCCAACTCGAAGTCACGTTGTTTCTGCCTTTCTTCCAACTTGAAGTCACATTGTCTCTGCTTCTCATCACGTTCTTGCTGTCGCTCCTCACGCTCGAAATTCGCTATCTCCTTGAAATCTGAAACTTGCTGTTGAATAAATTCTTTAAGATCAACTCCCTCTAAACCGAGACTGATTCCAAGATTCTTAATTTTCTCCACATCCATGATGAATGTCAATAGTAATGTCAAATATCAAATACACACAGAAATGTTCACATCAGTAAATCCCAACTGTTCCTCTTGTTCACTGTGATCCAAGTCCTGAGCACTGACTCCATGAGAGACTGGCACTCTGCAGAGAAGTAATCACCTGCAAAAAGCACTATGCAAGACTTAAGTACCTACACAGCTAAGGAACAAGGACATAAAAAAAAAACAGTTAGCACTGTACGATGTGATGTCGCTGAAAACAACAACAGGATTATTCCGCAACCTTAAATAATACCCGGATTCTCCACCAAAAATGTCACGGAATAGCCCTAGAGTGTCAACATCAACATCACAACACAACGCATAGGGAAGATACAACAATAAATTTATTCACAAAAGAAAATAACAAAGCACCCTTGTTTCACACCACAGACACTCACCTTCACACTTGATAACTAAGTCACTCCCTACTCTCCGATACACATTACATTCAACCTCTCCATACCTTCATTCACCTCTCAAGTTCATACACCCTACTCTCAACATACCTCACAACACGACAGATTCATCCTACACGCACAAGGAACTCTCATACTCACCACCCTTCATCTCACGCGGTAAATACAATACAAAAGGCTAACTAACACTACCTATATTTGTTACTTAATAAATGATACTAATTCTTATTACAGATTACAAATTACCAGGTGTCAACTTCACTCTACTATCTCAACAAAGCAAATGACATTAATGATTCGTACAACCACATTTATAATATAACAATGGAGTGATAGGAATGGTCAACTGAGTAAATTGTTCAGTTTATGTTGTTAACATGACGCTCATGTCGTACACTGCATCGCCACCCTTGCCTCAGACACCACTGGGTCCTCCCAGTCCTGGTACACACACTTGTGTACAACACACGGAGTACACACTCCGTACACGTCACAGGCGGCGACTGGCTCGGGTCATCCACGGGATACACACACAGACCTGGCCAAGGTCACTCCCTGGACACCATCCATCAGTCCCGACACTGCAGACTACACGCTGTCGTCGTCACGACTACTCCTGAGTACTTGTCCTCAGTACGACGTCTTCACGTCTACACACAGAAAGCGCTGCCTCTAGGCACCTACGTCATGCCATTGCTGTAACATGGAGTGACTAATAAACATTTCATACACTAATGCTTATTATAATTATGCAATCATATATGCAATACATGTTATTAACAATACATCGAATCATTATAAATACAAACTAATGATGATATATTGAGACATTCCAAAACATGTGTGCAGTAATTACTAACGTAGACATACAGATTATATTTACTTAAATTATTCAAAACATTACCATGCATGTCATACATAACTCAAAACTCAAACCACTGTCAACCCGAAATTCATACAGATACAAATTCAACTCACTACATCGCACACATATTCCAATCACAATTTATACACATTCAATTCATACTCACGTTCTCTGCAAATGATATAAAATTACACATCCTAACCAGAAAACATACACAAGGCAGAATAAGACAAATTCTACAACTATTATTCAAATTATTTATGACCAAAAACTATCCCACAAAATGTATAACATCCAATAATGATACTAAAGGCAAAACTGTACTTACGTCCAGACGACCAAATATGAGCTTAACGAAACTCGTCCGACGTGGTAACGCTCTAAAATTGCTGTGCACTGAAACTATTGCCGACTCGACGCTAAATAGACTTCCCGCACGTGCTGCATGCTTTTCCCGCACGTCAGCCAACCTTCAACAGTGGGCGTTCGCCCGCTCTCGCCTAAACTACTAAGTTTTAAAGACTTGGTTGTGACATTATTGTTCTGGAACATATTGTTTAAGATAATTAATCTGACAGTCGACACATTTTCAGTAAAAGAGAATGTTGTCATATAAGATGAATCTGATGACATATATCTACATGTACTTTCTACCATACATAACTCTGACAGACTTAAATAACTTTGTTCTAAACTACCGGGCAAAAGAAACTATAGGTCGGAAAAGTATGGAAGGGGATGTGTGCCAAAAATGAAATCATGTACACTCGTAACTCGCAAGATGTAACATGTCGTTCTCAACCATGCAATTCTCGAGAAGACAAGTCCAAGCGTGCAAAACTAACATTTCAATCCTGTAAAACTCAACTTGCTGTTCTCAACTTTACAAAGTTGAAATGTAATTCAAGAAATGTCAAAAGACAAAACCCGATTTTCGATTTTGAATAAGAGTAATATTCACATAAACAATGCTATAAGTTACGTTTCACATATGGAAAATGGAAAATGGAAAATCAAGAGTTGTAAAATCAGCTTTTTAAAACAGACTTTTGCATTTCGAGTTTTACACGATTGCAATGTACATGATTTTGCATTGACGGGGGATGTGTGCCAAAAATGATATGCTATGCTTCATTCGTTAAAGCAAACATTTGACCGGCGCGCGCTGATTCTGCAACAGGCACGAGAAAGGAACAAGTTTACTTTATGTGTGCTGCACGTGAATTTTGAGGAGTTGCTTAGCAACTTGGCGTACAAGAAATCCGTGCATCACAAGATGAAATAGACGACGTCCGTGCAGCGACACAGTTTTTGACTAGTGACGGATTATTACATTTTACATCATTTGCCACCAAACAAAATAATTAAATAATAGTTCAGTTCAGTGTGACATTTTTAGGTTAATAGCTCGGTAAAAGAATGAAAATGCACAGTTGGTTAACGGCTTAGAATTGTTTTACCGACAATTTCGCCAGTATTATCTCCAACTGCACGTGAAATACGCGCAGTGTTAAAATGAAATTGATCCATTCCTCAGGAGTGGAAGTTAACCATGCTAGACACCATTGTCACTTTTGAACTCATTATCAACAAACTTATATTCGGCTAATATTGATATTTTCATTAAAAATGGAAAACAGTTTTAACAATAACCATGTAGTGTATGTGAAATAATAACCTCGACCTCGCTGATCGCTCGATGGTTATCACAGATATTCACTCAGTCAGCGGTCATTATTTCAACCGTAAAAGGAAGGGTAAATAGAGAGAGACCGTGTGATTTATCGCCAGGAGAGGAGATTGGCTTTGTGGTTCACTCGCTTAAAGTCGACACCTGGAGGGTGGCAACAAACAGGAAAATTTTGTGTTGCCTTTGTGCGAATTTGAACTTGTAACTAATTAGTGGAAACAATAGATGGCTTGTGTTTACATACGCATAGAGCTATATAAAAAGTAGGAATGGATAAAAAACGAATATAATTGATCGAAGTTTAGGTTTATACTTGCATTTGAATTTGCACATAAATATGAAATATTTGCACATCAAAAATTGATAAGCACTAGTACAGATACAGAAAGCAATACAAATAAATAGGAGATGTACAAAATGGTAGCAAAAACATACATTGTCTAACATGATACATGTCATATACAACGATTTATTTCATCAAAAACAAATATAATAAAAGCACGTAAAAGCAATATTGAAACAGTAACACACATTAAGACAATTTGAACAAGACCGAGACATCATCGGTGAAGGTCAAGGGAGCGATTTGACCATTTGTCAGTCTGTCCTTCAGGGAAGCTATCCTCCTGTCCATATTCGTATATCTCTTTTTCCTTGGTGGGAGGGAATGGCCAGCTTCAATTTGCACCAGAGTGATTTCACATTTCTTTTGTTCACCTTTCAAAAATGCCATTTATCCGAAAACATTGGGATGGGCCTTGCTTATTATTTTCTTTAAACGTCCGTGCCATCCTTCGAAACGATTGTTTGTTCTAGGTCCATTTGTGTTGTGGTGGTTCCAGGAATCCAAATGCAGGTCACCTTCCATCCAAAAGGTCGTCATGTAATCTGCCAGTCTGGTGCATCTGGGATCTGCTGGCATATTACCTATCGTCTGCAGAAAATCGTCCTCTACCAGTAATGATAAATAAACACATATTGTATACGAAATACATACATACTGAAGGAACGTGAACATGCACTTCCATATCATACGTTATTCACATTTTATAGAAACCTTTATTTATAATCTTATGTAACAAACACATGATGTAAATATATGCTGAAATGAAATAAGTAATTAAAACTAGCCAATAAAGTATTTTAATCATGTTTTGTGGTGTTATGTTGTGTTGTGTACAGATGACCTAGTTTTTGACCTAGCTCCATGAGGTCAGAGATCAACTCCAGTGTAGTGCTATGCAAATAAGGGTTATGCCATTGTTTGGGTCATAGTTCAGGTGAATATTAATTAGGATCAGTCTAATGTTGGTCTAATGATAATATGATTGGCTGAAGATGTTTGGTGCATGATCAAGGTGGGCTAAGTGTGCATTTTCTGCCTGTCTCTCTACCTGGCAAGGGGTCACTTGCTGTTTTCTGGAAGGTCGCTGTTTTTCTGGTGAGTTTGTTTGGTTTTATATAAAAGGAAATAATACAAAAATATGTTTAATTATTAGCAGTTAATTCAATTCCTATTTGTAGTTGAGTTTATGGTATTTGGTGATATTGTATTTTAGGAATAAGGTTGAACTTGTTCATTGAATGATTTCTTGCAAGATGCATTTGGTAATGATTCATGTTAAATGGAATATTTAATATGAGCAGTTGCTGATAAAAGCTGGCATTCATTGTGGTTGTTATCAATATATTTTGTTGTTCAGGTTTACTGACTATGTGGTTACTCTTGGTCACATTTGCTGAATCTTAGCGGCTTGTCCCATAGACGGTGAGAATCATATTATTATTGTACTGCTAATTACTTTTAATATGAAAAGAGAATTGTGTGTAACTCTTGTAAACTGAGTGTGTGTGTTATGTCAAGCTGTTTACATTTTGAGTTTTGTATGTCTTTGTATATTTGGTTAATTTATATGTACAAGTGATAATTGCAATGTTAAACAATGATATGATTGTGATGAATGAAATGAATTTATATTTGAAGTATATTTATACAATGAATTTATACTTTGTATCTCTTTGACAGAGTTGCTGTTTAAATAAACGAATTCACGGCCACTGCGAGTTTTGTGCTGACTTGGGTTGACCGTTACACTTATGCAATATTATATATTAAGATTTAATTACGTATTTACCTGATCTACTGGAAGCATGGGCAACGCAGCACAACGACGGACAAATCTAGTGATGTCTGGATCTTGGTTATAGTCCACCTAAAGACCGCACTGCTGGGTTTTCCTCCAAATACACTGGGTGTAGTTGAAGAAACAGCCTCTCCAGGATGCTGCAGGGAAGACGGTTGTTGCTGCATTTCTGGCTGCTGCTTCGTAGTCCATCTAAAAATAGAAATTAATAATAATTTACATTTCACTTTTTGTACATTTGAAACTATTAAATAATTGATTTTAAGTGATGTACATATTTAGATTATGTTATGGCCAAAAAGGAAGCTTTTTAGTTTATTTCTAACTGTCTCCAAGTTTCATCTTTTACAAAGTTACTTTTCTTATAACTAATTTTTTCTTTTCATTAAAGTAATTTTTTACTTATTATAAAATTATAAGCTATTTTTTAGTAATTAAAATTATATTTATACAATTTTCCTTTACAGTTTTCTAGTAGATTTCCATTTTTTATGAACCTGAATAACATTGTAAAGTTTCAGCATAAGTTAACTTAAGGGAGATAATTTCATGTTCTTTTTTAGGCCTTAGTTATTTCTTATATGTAAAGGGAGGCAATTCAAGTGGGCTGAATGTTTTTTTGGTTGTCCTTGTAGTGACAGCAGTAAGCCCTGTGTCATTGATAAGCACATGGCAGTTGAAAGTGGCCAGTGTTTTGCCATACTGCCTTAATGAAATATTTTCAAGTTTCTTAAGTCATGGTTTGTTCCAAGTCATCCTTATGGGAATACAGTAATGGTGAGTTTTTGTTCCATTTTGCTATTTGTAGTAAAAATATAGTATTTTGGTCAGGGTTACTGTCAGGACTATATCTATGTTTTTGGATTATTATTTTCAAGTCATGTTAGTCAACTTATCAATTAAATCCTTTTTTAGGATGTAGATTTTGGTTTGATAAAACTTTTATAGGAAAATTTGCTTGAAGTTAAGATGGGTTTGTTTGTTTTGTTCATGTTCAAGTAAGTAATGTCATCCATACAAAGTAAGTTCAAACCCAAAGTAAACAAGTAATGACTAAATATTATCAAGATATGTTTTGCAATATATGTTCATTATCTACACATGTTATGATTACTATTTAATGTTTTTGTAAGTCTTATTCTAAAAGTAGTTTTTTCTATTGTATTGCAGTTAATCTGCTACTTCTGGCAATATGAAGAAAGAAAGAAATAAAGTTTCCAGTTAATCAAAAGTGGACTTTGTTGGACATTAGTAAAGCTCAAGTGAAGTTTGTTAGGAACTACAGCATTAACATTACTATCTCAGAAAGATGAATGAAGACATAGCAGAAAGGAGAGAAAGAAAGCTTACGGAAAGGGGGCTAAGTTACTCTCTGGAAGTCAAGTATAAGAATGTACAGACTGTATTTAGGGCTCTAAAGGGTGAAATAGAGGTGATTAAGAGAGAACTTGATGAAGGATCTGTATCCAAAGATAGGATAGAAGTTGTTAGAGTGAAACACAGTGAGTGGTTGGAGAACTATGAAAAGTTATACAGCGCCAGGGAAGAGTATGCCAATTTGCTCACTGAGGCTCAGATTCCAAACTTTAGAGAAGAATGTGAAAGTCAAGACACTGTTTTGCAGGAATTCAAAAGGGTAGTTGAAGACTATTTTATTCAGTTTGGGAGCATTCAAAGAAGTAATTCATGTCATTCAGTAATTTCCCAACTTGACAAGAAACAGGCTAGTTCAAGGGCAAGTCACAATTCTATTACCTCCATACTCTCTGCTCAAATTCATGAAAAACAAAAACAAGTAGAATTGCAAGTTAAGGCAAAGGCACTTAAAGAAAGAGAAAAGATTAAGATGGAAAAGTTAAAGGTACAGTTGAAAGAAGAAGAGTTAGAGATTCAAACACAGTTAGAGATTTCGGAGGCAAAATCCAAAGCATTGCATGAGCTCGGAGAAGATTCAATGAAAATGTCGGAAGCCAGGCAGTCTGGAGGGAAGCGTTTGATAGGAAGGCAGTTTGTAAGAAGAGACCGTCTAGTAGGTGGAAGCCCTCAAGTAGACACAGATGTTTCAAATGTCTTTAATTCTGTCATTAAGCAATTAAAAAAGCCCGCAGCTGACATACAAAAGTTTAGTGGTGACCCCTTGGAATTCCCAAAGTTCATAAGACAATTTAAGACAAAGGTTATTGCTAATACAGATTCAGATGATGAACGAATGAGCTATCTTGAGCAATTTACCACAGGTGAAGCAAGGAAAATAGTGACAGGGTATAGTTTTCTACCAGCACACAGAGGTTTTAGGGCATCAATGGAGGAGTTGCAAGAACGCTATGGCAATGAAGACTCACTTGCTAATGCTCTGATAGGACGTGCACTGAAGTGGCCTGACATTAAAGTTGATAATGCAAAGATGCTTGATGAATATGGGATTTTCCTATCTGAATGTGAAAATGCAGTCAAGTCTTTACCAGCTGTAAAGATATTGGAATACCCTGATAATCTTCGCAAACTTGTGATGAAACTCCCACGCCATTATCATGAAAGATGGAGAAATGTTGTCCTGCAAGTTAAAGAGTCTGGAAGGCATGTGAAATTTAGTGACTTTGTAAAGTTTGTAAAGAAAGAAGCTAAGAAAGCTACAGATCCAATGTATGGGCGTGATGCTCTTCAAGTCCCTGTCAAGCAAGCTTCAGGACAACGCAGTAATGTAGGATTTAAAAGAAACCCCAACAGTTCTTTTAGTACAAGCACCACTCAAGCTAGCCATAACTATCAACCTGAGAACAGAAAAGGCAATTCGCAGACAGCACAAGGAAAACAAGTCCAAGGTAATATAAAGGTTTGCATCTATTGTAACAAGCAGGGTCATAAAGTGAATAACTGCCAAGAATTGATGATGAAACCACACATGGATAGACTTCTCTTCATACGCAACAGCAGTCTGTGTTTCAGGTGTCTCTCACTTGGCCATGCAAGCAAAGACTGTACCCTAGATGTCAAGTGTAACAAATGTCAAGGTAATCATCAGACCATTCTCCACATGTCGAGGGATTCAGCAAGGAAAGAAGTCAGCGCACATGCAGAGCTTGATGAAAGTGATGATCTATTGGAGGCCGGAGAAGTTGAAAGTACTTTATCCATAATTCCTGTGTGTGTTTCAAGAAAAGGTGGTCTGAAAGCGTTCACTACCTATGCCTTCCTGGATCCTGGAAGCACTGTATCTTTCTGCTCTGAAGACTTATTGAACAAGTTGGGCTGCAGTGGCAAGACAGTTGAAATAACGATCGACACAATGGGTAAGCCTCACACATCTACTGTTCAGGCTGTCAACGGTTTACAAGTGCACAACCTCAGCTGTGACAACACCATAGTCTTACCAACCCTCTACTCTAAAGACAGTCTTCCTGTAACATCAAGACACATTCCTACAAGCAAAGACGTTGAACAGTGGTCTCATCTAGCAGACCTGCAAATACCTCAAGTTGACTCTAACATTGATCTCCTCATTGGATGTAATGTACCTGAAGCCTACTCCCCCCTCGAGGTCAGAACAGGGCCTAAGGGCAGTCCTCATGCTACAAGAACAAATCTTGGTTGGATTCTCTGGAATGTGATGCGTACCGCTCAAGAAGAACATCCCTACCCAGTCTTTCGGACAGAGATCAAGTCGATAAATGAGGTAGAAGAGATCAAAACGTTGAACAAATTAGTGAGGGAATCCGTTAATTATGACTTCCCTGAGAAAGGAATCGACGACAAACGAGAGCTGTCACAAGAAGATAGAAGATTCTTGCAAATAGTCTCAGACTCCATATTTCTCCAAGATGGATATTACCACATCAAACTCCCCTTCAGACAAGATGATGTTGTAATGCCAAACAATTCAAGTCAAGCCCTAAGACGACTCACAAGTCTTAAGAAAAGGTTCAAACAAAACAAAGGTTTTCACGAGGATTACAAGACCTTCATGAGCGACATTATCTCAAAAGGTTACGCAGAGGAAGTGCCGTCTGTTGAACGAGAAGGAACAGCTGGGAAGCAGTGGTATATTCCCCATCATGCGGTGTACCACCCAAAGAAACCCGGCAAGATACGTGTTGTATTTGACTGTGCTGCCACGTATCTAGGCGTGTCACTGAATACCTCTCTCCTCCAGGGTCCGGATCTCACCACGAGTCTCCTCAGTATTCTCCTTAGGTTTCGTGAGGAGTCTGTAGCTATAATCGCCGATATAGAATCTATGTACTACAGAGTGAGAGTCCCACGTGAAGACTGTAACTTCCTTCGATTCTATTGGTGGCCACACGGCAACTGCGACAAGGAGCCAATGATGTACAGAATGTTAGTCCATCTCTTTGGGGCAGTTTCCTCAGCAAGTTGTGCCTCGTATGCACTGCAACAAACAGCAAGAGACAATGCAAAACACTTTGAAACAGAAATCATCAAGATGGTAAAGTCAAGTTTTTATGTGGATGATTGTCTTGCATCTAAACCCACAGAAGAGAAGGCAATCCAAGTTGTCAAAGATGTAACCAGCCTGTGCAGTCAAGGTAACTTCAGGCTGACGAAATGGATCAGTAATAGCCTGGATGTGTTAAGGTCTGTTCCTGAAGAAGAAAGAGCTAAATGCATCAAGCAGCTAGATCTGGACTATGACAAACTCCCTAGTGAACGTGCCTTAGGTGTATTCTGGTCTGTGGACGAAGATCTTCTTAGCTTCAGAAATGTTGAAAGCAACATGCCAAACACAAGAAGAAGTATTCTGTCATTGGTGAGTCAAGTTTTTGATCCCCTGGGAATTGTATCACCTTTTGTACTGCGTGCCAAAGTTCTACTTCAAGGTCTGTGTACAAAGTACAACTGGGATGAGGTGATAGACAATAAGTCTGCAAGCATGTGGAGTGAGTGGCAAACCAGCCTACCGAAACTGAATGATGTCCGCCTAGAGAGATGTTACAAGCCCTGCCAGTTTGGATCTGTCATCTCAAGATCATTACATGCTTTCTCAGATGCAAGCGATGTTGGATATGGGGTTGTCATCTACTTGAGACAAGTAAACGAAGCAGGTGATGTGCATTGTTCATTTGTGATAGCTAAGTCACGGGTTGCGCCAGTCAAGAAAGTAACGGTTCCTCGAATGGAGTTAGCAGCTGCTGCAGTAGCTGTACGCCTCGTACATATGGTTAAAAGAGAACTCAACATCTCAAGTGTCACTTTCTGGACTGACAGCATGTCGGTGCTACGCTACATCGCCAGTGAGACAGCTAGGTTCAAGACATTTGTTGCCAACCGGTCAACACAATAAGAGAAGGCTCTGATGTCACAGATTGGCATTATATACAGTCGTCTAGCAACCCAGCTGATCATGCTTCAAGAGGACTGAAGTTGGAGAAACTTCTATTGACACAAGTCTGGCTCAATGGTCCAAGCTTCCTATGGGAGGATGAAAACACATGGCCCCAGCCTTCCCCTTGCCTCAATGTTATCCAAGAAGATGACCCTGAAGTGAAGAAAGCTGTAAATACAGCTTTGATTGACACAGTTAAGTCTGCCCATAATGGTATTGATGCCTTGACAGACCATTACTCAAGTTGGATAAAAGTTAAGAAAGCAGTAGGGTGGCTTCTCATCTTTATGAAGTACTTACAGTTAAAGAGAAAACGAAGTCTTGGCGTCATCACTCGGAGTACATCGCAAAAGGATAAGTGGATCCTGACACCTCAAATTCTTGAGGAAGCAGAACAAGTACTGATCCGACACAATCAAAGTGAATATTTCAAGAAGGAGCTGAAAGCCTTGGAAGTCAAGGAATCAATAAGTAAGTCAAGCTCTCTCTACCGTCTCAATCCCTTCCTCAAAGACCAAATCATCAGAGTAGGCGGTCGGCTGTCCAATGCTCGCTTGAATTTTGATGCCAAACATCAAATCATCATTCCAAAAGATTCACCAATTGCCAGGTTGATTCTTGAAGACATTCATAGATCAGTCGGTCATCTTGGGCGCAACACTATGCTATCAAAGTTGAGGCAAAGGTATTGGGTTCCAGGAGCTAATGCTGTGATTAGAAGCCTGATTTCCAGATGTGTTATCTGTAAGAAGTATCAAGCACCAGTTTGTCAACAAATGATGGCTGACTTGCCTGAGGACAGGGTGACAAGTGATGTTCCGCCATTCTCACAAGTTGGAATGGACTATTTTGGACCCTTTGTTGTGAAACGTGGGCGTGCCTCAGTCAAAAGGTATGGTGTGATCTTCACCTGTTTGAACATCCGTGCAGTTCACCTGGAGCTGGCTAGTAGTTTAGACACAGATTCATGCATAAACGCTATCAGAAGGTTTATAGCTCGACGTGGTCCCCCAACTCTCATCCGATCGGACAATGGAACTAATCTCGTCGGCAGTGAGCGAGAGCTCCGAGAAGAGTTAACGAAGATGAACGCTTCAAGAATCAAGAATGCTATGTTGAACAAAGGGATTGAGTGGGTGTTCAATCCGCCAGCTGCATCTCATTTCGGTGGTGCTTGGGAGCGCATGATCCGCTCAGTTAGAAAGGTTCTTTCTTCTCTTATGAACGAGCAAGTGATACGATTGGACGACGAAGGACTCTACACTCTAATGTGCGAAGCTGAGACCATTCTAAATGGTAGACCATTGACCGAGGTGTCGAGTGACTGTAACGACATTTCGCCTCTTACTCCCAACCACCTGCTTTTGGGACGTGCTAGTGAGAACATGCCACCTGGGCTATTCAGCAAGAATGACCAGTACTGTCGTCGTCGGTGGCGGCAGATCCAGTACCTTGCCGATCTCTTTTGGAAGAGATGGGTTAAGGAATATTTGCCCATCCTACAGGAACGACAAAGATGGACTGTCAAAAGAAGAAATCTACAGGTCGGTGATGTAGTGCTACTCGCTGACAATACACCAAGAAACTGCTGGAGTCTCGGTAGAGTGACTGAGACTATGATGGACCGAAAGGGCTACGTAAGAGTAGCCAGAGTGAAGACTGCAACGACTGAGTTGTCGCGCCCAGTTGACAAGTTGTGCCTTATTCTGGCAAATGAACTCTAAAGTGTTGTATATATGGATCTTTCATTGACTGAGATATATCTCAAAAGTATTCATTTTTCCAATGTTTGAGGTACTTTTTATTTTTGTATTGGTTGTAAATTTTTGACCATAAGTTATAGGTAAAGTAATTGTTTTTTGGTTAAATCACAATTAGGAGGCCGGTATGTTATGGCCAAAAAGGAAGCTTTTTAGTTTATTTCTAACTGTCTCCAAGTTTCATCTTTTACAAAGTTACTTTTCTTATAACTAATTTTTTCTTTTCATTAAAGTAATTTTTTACTTATTATAAAATTATAAGCTATTTTTTAGTAATTAAAATTATATTTATACAATTTTCCTTTACA
Organism: Steromphala cineraria; assembly: GCA_916613615.1. Lineage (NCBI taxonomy): Eukaryota > Metazoa > Mollusca > Gastropoda > Trochida > Trochidae > Steromphala > Steromphala cineraria. The sequence goes on from OU744729.1 coordinate 58,799,963, forward strand.
GTTTTTTAGTAGATTTCCATTTTTTATGAACCTGAATAACATTGTAAAGTTTCAGCATAAGTTAACTTAAGGGAGATAATTTCATGTTCTTTTTTAGGCCTTAGTTATTTCTTATATGTAAAGGGAGGCAATTCAAGTGGGCTGAATGTTTTTTTGGTTGTCCTTGTAGTGACAGCAGTAAGCCCTGTGTCATTGATAAGCACATGGCAGTTGAAAGTGGCCAGTGTTTTGCCATACTGCCTTAATGAAATATTTTCAAGTTTCTTAAGTCATGGTTTGTTCCAAGTCATCCTTATGGGAATACAGTAATGGTGAGTTTTTGTTCCATTTTGCTATTTGTAGTAAAAATATAGTATTTTGGTCAGGGTTACTGTCAGGACTATATCTATGTTTTTGGATTATTATTTTCAAGTCATGTTAGTCAACTTATCAATTAAATCCTTTTTTAGGATGTAGATTTTGGTTTGGTAAAACTTTTATAGGAAAATTTGCTTGAAGTTAAGATGGGTTTGTTTGTTTTGTTCATGTTCAAGTAAGTAATGTCATCCATACAAAGTAAGTTCAAACCCAAAGTAAACAAGTAATGACTAAATATTATCAAGATATGTTTTGCAATATATGTTCATTATCTACACATGTTATGATTACTATTTAATGTTTTTGTAAGTCTTATTCTAAAAGTAGCTTTTTCTATTGTATTGCAGTTAATCTGCTACTTCTGGCAATATGAAGAAAGAAAGAAATAAAGTTTCCAGTTAATCAAAAGTGGACTTTGTTGGACATTAGTAAAGCTCAAGTGAGTTAGGAACTACATATTTAGATTACGTTTAAATTGTTCATGAAAACACATACCTGTATTATTTGTGGGTCAAGCTGAAGCCCCCTGTTGGCAACGGCTGTCTTGACCAGACGGAAGGCTCTGAGGTATGTCTCTGTCTTCTTGTCAGACAGTAGCAGATACACCAACGGATACATCTTGTTGTCTACCATGGCGTGGAAGGTGTAGAGTTGGTAGAAGAGGTTAGGAACAACACAGATTGTTCCATCACCAAAGATGGTATCGGCACCAGCCAGGTGACGCAGGTGTACATGTAGCCGCCCATACACAGGTAACGACCACCACGAGAAGTTGGAAGGAACGAACACCCTATCTGTGCGTTTGCCATATCGAAACTGTTATGTCACTGAGAACATAAGTGAGTACACCTCTAAGGATTGATGAATTAATCAAAAGTGCTTGATTGGTTTGTTTGATTAAATCTTGATTGTGAGCATTTTACTCAGTTTTACTCACCTTCACTGAGTGGTTTGTGGTGAAAAACTTATGATTACATCTCTAATAACAACAACCTGTTTGTATGATTACTAAGTCTTGATTGTGAACATTTTACTCACTTTTACTCACCTTCACTTAGTGATTTATGATTTAAATGACTTCATCTCTATAAAAAAGCAACTAATAACGTAATCCTGAAAGACACCTAGAACTAAAAATAATTCTCATTCTATAATAATAAACAATCAATATAGCAATCATTCGCAAGAGATACTAATATACTTGGAAGCGTGCACTTATATAGATACATGTACTTCGGAATGTTTCGTTTCGTCGTTCGATCCAAATTTTTTAGATAACTGTCTGGTTAATCCCTTATTAAACAAACAGAAAACATCGAAGCGAGCCGCCTGTCGACAATCTCAAAATTGAATTTTTCAAAAGTCGCTTCCTGCGAAGACCCCAGCTTTGTTTATAGGACAGCGGCCAGGAACGGTAATAGAGAGAGACCTTGTGATTTATCCGTAAGGAGGGTGATAGGTTTTGTATATAAGACAGCGATCAGGAAGGGTAATAGAGAGAGACCTTGTGATTTATCCGCCAGGAGGGGTGATATGCTTTGTATATTAGACAGCGGTCAGGAAGGGTAATAGAGAGAGAGACCTTGTAATTTATCCGTCAGGTGTGGTGATAGGTTTTGTATATTAGACAGCGGTCAGGAAGGGTCATAGAGAGAGAGACCTTGTAATTTATCCGTCAGGTGGGGTGATATGATTTGTATATAAGACAGCGGTCAGGAAGGGTAATAGAGAGAGAGAGACCTTGTAATCTATCCGTCAGGTGGGGTGATAGGCTTTGTATATAAGACAGCGATCAGGAAGGGTAATAGAGAGCGAGACCTTGTGATTTATCGTCAGGAGGGGTGATAGACTTTGTATATAAGAATGATCGAATTGCTTTTTAACGTGTCCCGCATTTAAAGGACATGGTCAGATACAAGGGAGGGAGACTTTATAAAGGATGATCGTTCCTTTATATTGCACAATGAATTTTTGAGATGATTTATTACAAAAGTGCTCCTGTAAAAAATAGCAAGCAAACTGCTTATGATTTCTTTTTTTCTTTTGCTCCAAGCGAAGGAAACTATGGTGGCATATAGCATAAATCAAACGCTTGCTCTCAGTGCATCTATTTTTCCTTTGTCTCATAAAGTAGTTTGTTCGGTAGTTTTACAACAACCGCGTTATGGAAAAGAACAAAATTATCATATAATTTGTATTTACTGTACTGTCATGTCCGTTGATCAACGAAAGGAAAACCTTTTGTAACAAAGAGATATAGACAAGTGTTAAAGATGTATACGACATCATGGATTATACCGATTGTATGGAGATACCAGGAGTGTTACTTCTAATTGATTTTGAAAAGGCATTTGATTCTGTTGAATGGGACTTCATCTCCAAAGTACTTGATTTTTTCAATTTTGGAAATTTTGGAAAATCATTAAAGCATTGGATACATACATGCTACAAAGATATTAAATCAAGCGTGTTAGTAAACGGTTTTGCAACAGACTATTTTAGACTGACTAGAGGATGCAGGCAGGGAGATCCCCTATCTCCGTGCATTTGTCTTCTGTGTGCTGAAATACTAGCAAACATGTTAAGGATCAATAAAAAAAAAGGAATCACCATTGGAAACACAGAATATCTGGTATCCCAATTTGCAGATGATACACCATTGATACTAGATGGTACAGAAACTTGCATTCAGAACACATTACAAACCCTACGTCAATATGCATCATTCTCTGGTTTGAAAATTAACACAAACAAAACACAAGTGATAAGAATAGGATCCCTGAAAAATGCTAAAGAAATTTTGTGCAAAAAATGGAAATTGAATTGGAAAGAAACAGAATTTACTCTTCTTGGCATCATTTTCACACATAATTTGGCAGAGATGGTGGAAAGAAACTACAAGACAAACTGAAAGAAATACGACTTACCATGAAGAAATGGTCAGCAAGAGCTCTTACACCCATAGGTCGAAACACAGTTTTGAAAAGTATAATATTACCTAAACTTAATCATTTATTCTTATCACTCCCTAATCCAAGTGAAAAATTCATAAAGGAATTAAACTCCGAATTTTTCAAATTTATTTGGCAAAATAAACCTGATAAAATAAGTCGTTAAAGTCTTACAAAATCAATTGTAAATGAGGGATTAAGAGTACCTCAGAAAATACGATCAAATCTCAAAAAATAACCTGGATTAAGAGACTACTCCTAAATAAATCAAAACTTAAGATATTATTATTATTAGCTGCTATCAGTTTTTGTGAAGTTTCCATCGCCGCCGCCGCCGCGCTCGTACTACTAGCTATAACTTTTTAGCTCATCAGGTCTGAAAGACCCGATGGGCTTATGGCATGGCATGGCGTCCGGCGTCCGTCCATCCGTCCATCCGTCAATCCGTCCATCCGTCCATCCGTAAACTTTTCACATTTTCGACTTCTTCTCCAGAACCAATGACTCTAGAGAGCTCAAATTTGATGTGTAGACTCCTTGGCCAATGGGGATGCTAAATTGTAGATTTCATGACCTCATGACCCCAAATGGGGTCACAGGGGTCAAAACCTTAAAAACCTATTTTCATCTTCTTCTCCAGTTCCAAAAGGTCTAGAGAGCTGAAAAGTTGTGTGTAGACTCCTTGGCCAATGAGGATTCGAAATTGTAGATTTCATGACCTCATGACCCCAATTGGGGTCACAGGGGTCAAAACCTTAAATACCTATTTTCATCTTCTTCTCCAGTTCCAAAAGGTCTAGAGAGCTCAAATTTGATGTGTAGACTCCTTGGCCAATGGGGATGCTAAATTGTAGATTTCCTGACCTCATGACCCCAAATGGGGTCACAGGGGTCAAAACCTTAAAAACCTATTTTCATCTTCTTCTCCAGTTCCAAAAGGTCTAGAGAGCTGAAAAGTTGTGTGTAGACTCCTTGGCCAATGAGGATTCTAAATTGTAGATTTCATGACCTCATGACCCCAATTGGGGTCACAGGGGTCAAAACCTTAAATACCTATTTTCATCTTCTTCTCCAGTTCCAAAAGGTCTAGAGAGCTAAAAAGTTGTGTGTAGACTCCTTGGCCAATGGGGATGCTAAATTGTAGATTTCATGACCTCATGACCCCAAATGGGGTCACAGGGGTCAAAACCTTAAAAACCTATTTTCATCTTCTTCTCCAGTTCCAAAAGGTCTAGAGAGCTGAAAAGTTGTGTGTAGACTCCTTGGCCAATGAGGATTCTAAATTGTAGATTTCATGACCTCATGACCCCAATTGGGGTCACAGGGGTCAAAACCTTAAATACCTATTTTCATCTTCTTCTCCAGTTCCAAAAGGTCTAGAGAGCTAAAAAGTTGTGTGTAGACTCCTTGGCCAATGGGGATGCTAAATTGCAGGTTGATTCTTGAAGACATTCATAGATCAGTCGGTCATCTTGGGCGCAACACTATGCTATCAAAGTTGAGGCAAAGGTATTGGGTTCCAGGAGCTAATGCTGTGATTAGAAGCCTGATTTCCAGATGTGTTATCTGTAAGAAGTATCAAGCACCAGTTTGTCAACAAATGATGGCTGACTTGCCTGAGGACAGGGTGACAAGTGATGTTCCGCCATTCTCACAAGTTGGAATGGACTATTTTGGACCCTTTGTTGTGAAACGTGGGCGTGCCTCAGTCAAAAGGTATGGTGTGATCTTCACCTGTTTGAACATCCGTGCAGTTCACCTGGAGCTGGCTAGTAGTTTAGACACAGATTCATGCATAAACGCTATCAGAAGGTTTATAGCTCGACGTGGTCCCCCAACTCTCATCCGATCGGACAATGGAACTAATCTCGTCGGCAGTGAGCGAGAGCTCCGAGAAGAGTTAACGAAGATGAACGCTTCAAGAATCAAGAATGCTATGTTGAACAAAGGGATTGAGTGGGTGTTCAATCCGCCAGCTGCATCTCATTTCGGTGGTGCTTGGGAGCGCATGATCCGCTCAGTTAGAAAGGTTCTTTCTTCTCTTATGAACGAGCAAGTGATACGATTGGACGACGAAGGACTCTACACTCTAATGTGCGAAGCTGAGACCATTCTAAATGGTAGACCATTGACCGAGGTGTCGAGTGACTGTAACGACATTTCGCCTCTTACTCCCAACCACCTGCTTTTGGGACGTGCTAGTGAGAACATGCCACCTGGGCTATTCAGCAAGAATGACCAGTACTGTCGTCGTCGGTGGCGGCAGATCCAGTACCTTGCCGATCTCTTTTGGAAGAGATGGGTTAAGGAATATTTGCCCATCCTACAGGAACGACAAAGATGGACTGTCAAAAGAAGAAATCTACAGGTCGGTGATGTAGTGCTACTCGCTGACAATACACCAAGAAACTGCTGGAGTCTCGGTAGAGTGACTGAGACTATGATGGACCGAAAGGGCTACGTAAGAGTAGCCAGAGTGAAGACTGCAACGACTGAGTTGTCGCGCCCAGTTGACAAGTTGTGCCTTATTCTGGCAAATGAACTCTAAAGTGTTGTATATATGGATCTTTCATTGACTGAGATATATCTCAAAAGTATTCATTTTTCCAATGTTTGAGGTACTTTTTATTTTTGTATTGGTTGTAAATTTTTGACCATAAGTTATAGGTAAAGTAATTGTTTTTTGGTTAAATCACAATTAGGAGGCCGGTATGTTATGGCCAAAAAGGAAGCTTTTTAGTTTATTTCTAACTGTCTCCAAGTTTCATCTTTTACAAAGTTACTTTTCTTATAACTAATTTTTTCTTTTCATTAAAGTAATTTTTTACTTATTATAAAATTATAAGCTATTTTTTAGTAATTAAAATTATATTTATACAATTTTCCTTTACAGTTTTCTAGTAGATTTCCATTTTTTATGAACCTGAATAACATTGTTAAGTTTCAGCATAAGTTAACTTAAGGGAGATAATTTCATGTTCTTTTTTAGGCCTTAGTTATTTCTTATATGTAAAGGGAGGCAATTCAAGTGGGCTGAATGTTTTTTTGGTTGTCCTTGTAGTGACAGCAGTAAGCCCTGTGTCATTGATAAGCACATGGCAGTTGAAAGTGGCCAGTGTTTTGCCATACTGCCTTAATGAAATATTTTCAAGTTTCTTAAGTCATGGTTTGTTCCAAGTCATCCTTATGGGAATACAGTAATGGTGAGTTTTTGTTCCATTTTGCTATTTGTAGTAAAAATATAGTATTTTGGTCAGGGTTACTGTCAGGACTATATCTATGTTTTTGGATTATTATTTTCAAGTCATGTTAGTCAACTTATCAATTAAATCCTTTTTTAGGATGTAGATTTTGGTTTGGTAAAACTTTTATAGGAAAATTTGCTTGAAGTTAAGATGGGTTTGTTTGTTTTGTTCATGTTCAAGTAAGTAATGTCATCCATACAAAGTAAGTTCAAACCCAAAGTAAACAAGTAATGACTAAATATTATCAAGATATGTTTTGCAATATATGTTCATTATCTACACATGTTATGATTACTATTTAATGTTTTTGTAAGTCTTATTCTAAAAGTAGCTTTTTCTATTGTATTGCAGTTAATCTGCTACTTCTGGCAATATGAAGAAAGAAAGAAATAAAGTTTCCAGTTAATCAAAAGTGGACTTTGTTGGACATTAGTAAAGCTCAAGTGAAGTTTGTTAGGAACTACATATTTAGATTACGTTTAAATTGTTCATGAAAACACATACCTGTATTATTTGTGGGTCAAGCTGAAGCCCCCTGTTGGCAACGGCTGTCTTGACCAGACGGAAGGCTCTGAGGTATGTCTCTGTCTTCTTGTCAGACAGTAGCAGATACACCAACGGATACATCTTGTTGTCTACCATGGCGTGGAAGGTGTAGAGTTGGTAGAAGAGGTTAGGAACAACACAGATTGTTCCATCACCAAAGATGGTATCGGCACCAGCCAGGTGACGCAGGTGTACATGTAGCCGCCCATACACAGGTAACGACCACCACGAGAAGTTGGAAGGAACGAACACCCTATCTGTGCGTTTGCCATATCGAAACTGTTATGTCACTGAGAACATAAGTGAGTACACCTCTAAGGATTGATGAATTAATCAAAAGTGCTTGATTGGTTTGTTTGATTAAATCTTGATTGTGAGCATTTTACTCAGTTTTACTCACCTTCACTGAGTGGTTTGTGGTGAAAAACTTATGATTACATCTCTAATAACAACAACCTGTTTGTATGATTACTAAGTCTTGATTGTGAACATTTTACTCACTTTTACTCACCTTCACTTAGTGATTTATGATTTAAATGACTTCATCTCTATAAAAAAGCAACTAATAACGTAATCCTGAAAGACACCTAGACCTAAAAATAATTCTCATTCTATAATAATAAACAATCAATATAGCAATCATTCGCAAGAGATACTAATATACTTGGAAGCGTGCACTTATATAGATACATGTACTTCGGAATGTTTCGTTTCGTCGTTCGATCCAAATTTTTTAGATAACTGTCTGGTTAATCCCTTATTAAACAAACAGAAAACATCGAAGCGAGCCGCCTGTCGACAATCTCAAAATTGAATTTTTCAAAAGTCGACGTCCTGCGAAGACCCCGGCTTTGTTTATAAGACAGCGGCCAGGAACGGTAATAGAGAGAGACCTTGTGATTTATCCGTAAGGAGGGTGATAGGTTTTGTATATAAGACAGCGATCAGGAAGGGTAATAGAGAGAGACCTTGTGATTTATCCGCCAGGAGGGGTGATATGCTTTGTATATTAGACAGCGGTCAGGAAGGGTAATAGAGAGAGAGACCTTGTAATTTATCCGTCAGGTGTGGTGATAGGTTTTGTATATTAGACAGCGGTCAGGAAGGGTCATAGAGAGAGAGACCTTGTAATTTATCCGTCAGGTGGGGTGATATGATTTGTATATAAGACAGCGGTCAGGAAGGGTAATAGAGAGAGAGAGACCTTGTAATCTATCCGTCAGATGGGGTGATAGGCTTTGTATATAAGACAGCGATCAGGAAGGGTAATAGAGAGCGAGACCTTGTGATTTATCGTCAGGAGGGGTGATAGACTTTGTATATAAGAATGATCGAATTGCTTTTTAACGTGTCCCGCATTTAAAGGACATGGTCAGATACAAGGGAGGGAGACTTTATAAAGGATGATCGTTCCTTTATATTGCACAATGAATTTTTGAGATGATTTATTACAAAAGTGCTCCTGTAAAAAATAGCAAGCAAACTGCTTATGATTTCTTTTTTTCTTTTGCTCCAAGCGAAGGAAACTATGGTGGCATATAGCATAAATCAAACGCTTGCTCTCAGTGCATCTATTTTTCCTTTGTCTCATAAAGTAGTTTGTTCGGTAGTTTTACAACAACCGCGTTATGGAAAAGAACAAAATTATCATATAATTTGTATTTACTGTACTGTCATGTCCGTTGATCAACGAAAGGAAAACCTTTTGTAACAAAGAGATATAGACAAGTGTTAAAGATGTATACGACATCATGGATTATACCGATTGTATGGAGATACCAGGAGTGTTACTTCTAATTGATTTTGAAAAGGCATTTGATTCTGTTGAATGGGACTTCATCTCCAAAGTACTTGATTTTTTCAATTTTGGAAATTTTGGAAAATCATTAAAGCATTGGATACATACATGCTACAAAGATATTAAATCAAGCGTGTTAGTAAACGGTTTTGCAACAGACTATTTTAGACTGACTAGAGGATGCAGGCAGGGAGATCCCCTATCTCCGTGCATTTGTCTTCTGTGTGCTGAAATACTAGCAAACATGTTAAGGATCAATAAAAAAAAAGGAATCACCATTGGAAACACAGAATATCTGGTATCCCAATTTGCAGATGATACACCATTGATACTAGATGGTACAGAAACTTGCATTCAGAACACATTACAAACCCTACGTCAATATGCATCATTCTCTGGTTTGAAAATTAACACAAACAAAACACAAGTGATATGAATAGGATCCCTGAAAAATGCTAAAGAAATTTTGTGCAAAAAATGGAAATTGAATTGGAAAGAAACAGAATTTACTCTTCTTGGCATCATTTTCACACATAATTTGGCAGAGATGGTGGAAAGAAACTACAAGACAAACTGAAAGAAATACGACTTACCATGAAGAAATGGTCAGCAAGAGCTCTTACACCCATAGGTCGAAACACAGTTTTGAAAAGTATAATATTACCTAAACTTAATCATTTATTCTTATCACTCCCTAATCCAAGTGAAAAATTCATAAAGGAATTAAACTCCGAATTTTTCAAATTTATTTGGCAAAATAAACCTGATAAAATAAGTCGTTAAAGTCTTACAAAATCAATTGTAAATGAGGGATTAAGAGTACCTCAGAAAATACGATCAAATCTCAAAAAATAACCTGGATTAAGAGACTACTCCTAAATAAATCAAAACTTAAGATATTATTATTATTAGCTGCTATCAGTTTTTGTGAAGTTTCCATCGCCGCCGCCGCCGCCGCCGCCGCCGCGCTCGTACTACTAGCTATAACTTTTTAGCTCATCAGGTCTGAAAGACCCGATGGGCTTATGGCATGGCATGGCGTCCGGCGTCCGTCCATCCGTCCATCCGTCAATCCGTCAATCCGTCCATCCGTAAACTTTTCACATTTTCGACTTCTTCTCCAGAACCAATGACTCTAGAGAGCTCAAATTTGATGTGTAGACTCCTTGGCCAATGGGGATGCTAAATTGTAGATTTCATGACCTCATGACCCCAAATGGGGTCACAGGGGTCAAAACCTTAAAAACCTATTTTCATCTTCTTCTCCAGTTCCAAAAGGTCTAGAGAGCTGAAAAGTTGTGTGTAGACTCCTTGGCCAATGAGGATTCGAAATTGTAGATTTCATGACCTCATGACCCCAATTGGGGTCACAGGGGTCAAAACCTTAAATACCTATTTTCATCTTCTTCTCCAGTTCCAAAAGGTCTAGAGAGCTCAAATTTGATGTGTGGACTCCTTGGCCAATGGGGATGCTAAATTGTAGATTTCCTGACCTCATGACCCCAAATGGGGTCACAGGGGTCAAAACCTTAAAAACCTATTTTCATCTTCTTCTCCAGTTCCAAAAGGTCTAGAGAGCTGAAAAGTTGTGTGTAGACTCCTTGGCCAATGAGGATTCGAAATTGTAGATTTCATGACCTCATGACCCCAATTGGGGTCACAGGGGTCAAAACCTTAAATACCTATTTTCATCTTCTTCTCCAGTTCCAAAAGGTCTAGAGAGCTCAAATTTGATGTGTAGACTCCTTGGCCAATGGGGATGCTAAATTGTAGATTTCCTGACCTCATGACCCCAAATGGGGTCACAGGGTTCAAAACCTTAAAAACCTATTTTCATCTTCTTCTCCAGTTCCAAAAGGTCTAGAGAGCTGAAAAGTTGTGTGTAGACTCCTTGGCCAATGAGGATTCTAAATTGTAGATTTCATGACCTCATGACCCCAATTGGGGTCACAGGGGTCAAAACCTTAAATACCTATTTTCATCTTCTTCTCCAGTTCCAAAAGGTCTAGAGAGCTAAAAAGTTGTGTGTAGACTCCTTGGCCAATGGGGATGCTAAATTGTAGATTTCCTGACCTCATGACCCCAAATGGGGTCACATGGGTCAAAACCTTAAAAACCTATTTTCATCTTCTTCTCCAGTTCCAAAAGGTCGAGAGAGCTAAAAAGTTGTATGTAGACTCCTTGGCCAATGAGGATTCTGAATTTTAGGTTTGGTTACCCCTGGACCCAAACTGGGGTCACAGGGGTCACAACCTTAAAAACCTATTTTACTCCATCTTCTCCAGTTCCAAAAGTTCTAGAGAGCTAAAACGTTGTGTGTAGACTCCTTGGCCAATGAGGATTCTAAATTTTAGGTTTGGTTACCCCTTGACCCCAATTGGGGTCAAAGGGGTCAAAGCCTTAAAAACATAATTTACTCCTCCTTCTCCAGTTCCAAAAGGTCTAGAGAGCTGAAAAGTTGTGTGTAGACTCCTGGGCAAATGGGAATTCTAAATTTTAGGTTTGGTGACCCCATGACCCCAAATGGGGTCACAGGGGTCACAACCTTCAGAACCTATTTTCATCTTCTCCTCCAGTTCCAAATGGTCTAGAGAGCTAAAAAGTTGTGTGTAGACTCCTTGGCCAATGGGGATTCAAACTTGTAGATTTTGTGACCCAATGACCCTAAATGGGGTCACAGGGGTCAAAACCTTTTTCCATCAAAAGTCTGATGAGCTACAGAGCCCATGGCTCTATTTTTTCCACTAAGATTTCCAGAACTCTTATTCATACCTTACTACTCATACCTCGGGGGAACGATTTTGACATGTTCACTTTCAAGGTCAAAGGTCAAGGTCACGAGCTATGTATTCACTATAAGAATTCCTTGTAAACGCGATAACTTGAAAAGTTTTTGTGCTATGAAGCTCTAACTTGGTATATATCATCCTTGGAAAAGTAAAAAATTTTGAAAAGGTTTTGGCTACAAACCGTCAAAGGTCAAGGTCACAGCAAGGTCATGACGTAAGCATGTTTTAGCGAAAATGCTTTATTTTAACTATGAACACTTTTAATCAATACATGATTGTTATACTCAATAAAAAGTGTTCAATAATTGTGTGACCTTGAAGGTCAAAGGTCATGAGATATGAGTTATTACAAAATGCACTAAATTTGGGTATAACTTTATCCCATTTAGCTTTTCAGAACTCATGAACATGTCTAAATGTTAATACTTCCAGGGAATCATTATGACATGTTCACTTTCAAGTTCAAAGGTCAAGGTCACGAGTTATAAAATCACCACAAAATTCTTTGTAAACACGTTAACTTGAAAAGTTTTTGTGCTATGAAGCTCTAACTTGGTATATATCATCCTTGGAAAAGTAAAACATTTTGAAAAGGTTTCGGCTACAATCTGTCAAAGGTCAAGGTCACAGCAAGGTCATGACTTAAGCATGGTTTAGCGAAAATGCTTAATTTTAACTATGATCACTTTTAATCAATACATGATTGTTATACTCAATAAAAAGTGTTCAATTATTGTGTGACCTTGAAGGTCAAAGGTCAAGGTCATGAGATATGAGTTATTGCAATTCCTTGTAAACACAATAACTTGAAACGTTTTTGTGCTATGAAGTTTAGATTTTGTATATATTATCTCTTGAGAAGTACAACAAAATTTTGGGTACTAACTGTCGAAGGTCAAGGTCACAGCAAGGTCAACATATATGGAGAAAATGGATTAATTTAATTTTTAACACTTTATTTCATTACAATAATGTTATACTCAATGAAATGTGTTCATTGATTGTGTGACCTTGAGTGTAAAAGGTCAAGGTCACGAGAAAATTCCCAATTTGGTGAGGCCTGTAAAAGGCGGAACAGGGTAAGGCGAAACCCAAAGTTCCGGGGCTGCTCTGCTTTTGCGGTATCCCGCAAACAATGCAAAAGATATGAACTTTCTATCAAAATGTGAGCAATATATCAAGCAAAATATACTAACAAAACGAATAAATGACTTTTGGACCGATGTTTTATTAACATGGGGAAAGTACATCAATAGGCAGACAAATGGCAGGTATCATTCAACCCAAATAAAACAGTTTCCATTCGTTTTACTCGTAAATTGCAACCAGTTCAAATGCCAGATTTGACTATGAATGATGAGATTATCGACTCAGTTGAAAGTCACAAACATTTGGGTCTTATTTTACAACATGACTGTTCTTGGAACGACCATATTAACGACATTGTTAAAAAGGTTGCGCCAATGGTTAATTGTCTGAGAAGTCTAAAATACAGATTGAACCGAAAAACTTTAGAGATCATGTATAAACAGTACATTCTACCTGTATTTGACTACTGCAGTCATATATGGGATAATTGTACAAAGCAACAAGCAGAAATGTTAGAAAAACTCAATCTTGATGCTCTGAGAACCGTTTGTGGTGCCGTCCGTGGTACGAGTCATGATAAAATATATAAAGAAACGAACTGTAAACCATTATGCCATAGACGATATGTTAACAAAATGAGTTTGTTTTATAAAATGGTCAATAATGATACACCAAGTTACCTTAGCAACCTAGTACCTCCGAAAATATCAGATGTTATTGATTACAATCTTCGTGATGACTCAAAACTTCAGACCATAAACTGTAAAACTGTAAATTATGCAAAATCCTTCCTTCCAGACTCGGTTAAATTATGGAATTCATTACCAATAGAACATAGAAATTCGCCATCTTTATCTACTTTTAAAAAAGCTATAGCCAATGAAACTATCATGTATAGTACTTTCAATTTAAATTTTGGTAATAGATTTTCTCAAATAATACACACTCGTCTTAGACTTGAATGCAGCGATTTAAATGCTCACAAGTTTGAAAGATTTGTATCACAAATTCCCGCCTGTTCCTGTGGCCATAACTATGAAGATTCGACACATTACTTTTTTACATGTCCTCTGTACACCCATATAAGGCAAAATATGTTCTTCTATAATAAAGGTTTTGATTTGAGATCGGTCTTATTTGGAAACCCAAATTGTTCTTCTTGTGTTAATAATGAACTTTTGATATCTGTGCACGAATTCATAAATTTAACTGGCAGATTTACAACTTATTGATTAATTGATAAATGATTTATAAAATATGAATTATAGGCATTTTTTTTATGTTGTAGTGTTTAAGATTGTTGGTGTTTATTTATTCAGAAAAATAACATAATTGTTAAACAACCATTCGTTATCATGTTGGCGTTTTTATAGATTATAAAGACAACTTTTGTAAATTCACAATGACTTGTTATTTACCTTGTTGGCGTTTGTATAAATGATATATATATATTTTTTGTAAATTCACCATGACATGTTCTACATCTTGTATTTTGGAGCGGTATTAACATAAGCTTTTAGCTTGTTTACCAATCCAATTCTTTATTGAAATAAATATGTTTAAACCAAACATCAATAGTAAAAGTCTAAAACTATCAAAGAGGAAGATGCTATTCTAACTCAACCAGTCTCAACTTCCTAATTGACAATAAGCCAATATCCTACAAACACTACGAACAGTCGGGAGTATACACCGTAAATGATTTAGTAGATGACAAAGGTAAACTTCTCTCTTTCGAAAAATTTAAAAAGAAATACAACTGTAAAACTAATTTCTTAGAATATGCCGAAATTTCGAGGACAATACACAATTATTGTAAACTTGAAAATATAACAATACACAAGAAGACATGCATGCCTCTTATCCCCTACTTTCTTCAAGATCTAGTAAAACCAAGCAAAGGTTGCAGAATATTCTACGATACACTACAGACAACCGACAATCAAAATAATAACAACAAAAGTAAGATCAACTGGAATTCCGAATTCAACGAACAAATATCAGACAATGATTGGAAATATATATATAAAATTCCATTCAGGGCACTTGTAAATGCTAAACATCAATGGTTTCAATATAGTATTATTCACAGATGCATATCAACCAATGAAATGTTATAAAAAATGAAATTGATTGAAACTTATACTTGTTCTTTTTGTGAAAACAAAGTTGAAACTATAACGCATTTATTTTATGAGTGCGACATAGCCAAAGATATATGGAATAATATCACCAAATGGATACAACAGAAAACGGGCACTATTCTCCACTTTGATAAGATTAAAATGTTATTTGGATACCCGGAAAAACGAAATGATGTGCTAAATCGTATCATAATTATAACAATATACAATATTTTCAAATCGAGACTAGTAAACAAACTTCCACACATCGCACACATAAAACAACGAAGTCGAAACCTCATATAATTTAGATAAATGCAACTCCAAGATGAACTGTAACTTAACACCATTTACTCAATTTTGGTCCTCTTGTCATATGTTCTTTTAGTTGATGTTGTTATCCCTACAATATTGATTATGCTGTACACCTGGAAGATCTTTGTATACTATATAGATTTTTTAAGAATGCTTTGACATATCATGTATTTTGACTTTGACATTTCCAAAATATATTTTCATCTTTGCATACAGAGCCTAGGGTTTTTATAATTTGATAAACTTTTATAAGGGTACCCGAGCTGTACAAGGCTGTACGTTAATGAACTAACAGTATAATTGAAATGTAAGTTTAATAGATTTTTCAAGACCATTAAACAGATCAATGAACATATACATCAAAACTTTAATTGAAAGTTAAACAGATGAACAGCCGTGGCACAGCAATTGAACAGGTGCTCAAGGTCATTGAACTTCAGTGCAGTGTAGTGCAGTATTATAAAATGTAGACGTTATGTAAAGTGTTCGACGCCTTAGCTTGCGTTCACCAAATACTGTAACCTATTCGCGAAATACGATCTACTTGGTATTGTAATGGCGAAATTGTAAAAGACAATCCGGCGGAATAAAGCCTACCTGACAAATGACACCTTACTAAAAGCAACTTATAATATCAGTCACCTAGGACAAATACCATAAAAGGACAAATGTCAACTAGGGTGTATGTCACCAAGGACAAATGCCACCAACGACAAATGCCAACTAGGTTATGTGTCACCTAGGACAAATACCACCAGGAACAAATGTCAACTAGGGTGTATGTCATCTATATAGGACAAATGTCACCAGGGACAAATGCCAACTAGGGTGTATGACATCTAAGACAAATGTCACCAAGGACAAATGCCAACTAGGGTATATGCCACCTAGAACAAATTCCTTCAAATGCCAACTAGGGTATATGCCACCTAGGACAAATTCCTTCAAATGCCAACTAGGGTATATGCCACCTAGGACAAATTCCTTCAAATGCCAACTAGGGTATATGCCACCTAGGACAAATTCCTTCAAATGCCAACTAGGGTGTATGACATCTAGGACAAATTCCTTCAAATGCCAACTAGGGTATATGCCACCTAGGACAAATTCCTTCAAATGCCAACTAGGGTATATGCCACCTAGGACAAATTCCTTCAAATGCCAACTAGGGTGTATGACATCTAGGACAAATGTCACCAAGGACAAATGCTAACTAGGGTATATGTCACCTAGGACAAATGTTAACTACGGTGTATGTTACCTAGGTCAAGTACCACAAAGGACAAATGCCAACTAGGGCAAATTCCTTCAAATGCCAACTAGGGTATATGCCACCTAGGACAAATTCCTTCAAATGCCAACTAGGGTATATGCCACCTAGGACAAATTCCTTCAAATGCCAACTAGGGTGTGTGACATCTAGGACAAATTCCTTCAAATGCCAACTAGGGTATATGCCACCTAGGACAAATTCCTTCAAATGCCAACTAGAGTATATGCCACCTAGGACAAATTCCTTCAAATGCCAACTAGGGTGTATGACATCTAGGACAAATGTCACCAAGGACAAATGCTAACTAGGGTATATGTCACCTAGGACAAATGTTAACTACGGTGTATGTTACCTAGGTCAAGTACCACAAAGGACAAATGCCAACTAGGGTATATGCCACCTAGGACAAATTCCTTCAAATGCCAACTAGGGTATATGCCACCTAGGACAAATTCCTTAAAATGCCAACTAGGGTGTATGCCACCTAGGACAAATTCCTTCAAATGCCAACTAGGGTATATGCCACCTAGGACAAATTCCTTCAAATGCCAACTAGGGTATATGCCACCTAGGACAAATTCCTTCAAATTCCAACTTGGGTATATGTCACCTAGGACAAATACCATCAAGGACAAATGCCAACTATGGTATATGCCGACAAGGACAAATATCATCAAGGACAAATGCCATTTGGATACATGTCACCTTGGACAATACAATTTTTTACAAGAGGCAATCTAACAATTCTTTGAAATAACAAATATATTACCTAAAATCATTTGTTATAGTTATCTGAAAAGTTTTTCATTATTGTTTCATATTGCCTCAAATATATTTATTCAGGGGATAATTCTATTCACTTATTAATTTTTGGTAGTATGTAATGCATTCTTAACCTCTAAATATAATTTAATTTTGAAATGTTTATTTAGGGGTTTGCATACAACCCTAACAATTATAAACAGAATGGTTTAATTCCCATTCTATTATGACTAATTGCTATATTAATGAGGAACTATTTTGACTTGCCCAATTTAATGTGTTTAGGTAAAACCAGTGAAAACCGATTCCACTCACGGCAGGAAATATTAATAACAGGAAGTGAACTATTTTCCACGTAAGAGGTGAGCAGGTTTTGTATTTAGGTGTAGGAAAATTGTCAATATCTTTATATCTAAAAGTCAGATTTCCCCCCCAAATTTGAAACTGTAAAATATATGACATTAACCATTATATCGTGAAATTCTGTTATGATACTAGCCTATGAGCCTCTAAAACGATGTCTGGTTGTAACGAATGGTCCGCCCAGACACGCATGCTTACCAAATTTAAGGTATCATTGTTAAATAAACGAAAAACTAAATAAACCAAACTTAAAGGGGCAATAGAACGTGTTTAGAGGGAATATAAGGGGAAAATAAATGGTTTCAATCTTAAGACTATGTATTTAAACTTAAACAAGCAGTAGTAAATCAAATATTGAAACCTAGAGAAATTTTAGTTTGTGTCATGGTCAAGGAAATGCGGTCATTTGTGATGAGATGGGGGCAGTTACAGCATTTTGCAAAATAAAGAATAAAGTAGCTTCTTTTTATTTTACGAATCGCTCATACAGGATTGAGGCGTGAATTTTATTTATTTATCGATGATTTTACATCTCTTACAGCAGTATTCAATTCTTCAAAGAGACAGGCAGCATGAAATATCAACTTATAAATTTCATTAAAAATATACATTTTAAGAATCGATAGTTAATCCATGGTTATACCGTCACTCTAGTGTGTGAACAGTCTAAGTTAACCTTGCCTCAATAACACTCGCTATACTCCCATATTTAGTCAAGCTAGGTGTATTAATGGCTCGCGTCAGCCGACTTATCGAATTGACCAATCAGGGCTCGGCTTACCATGCCGCAATAGTCTTTCGAACATATACACATTGTAAGGTCATAGGGCGCCGAAAGGTCGGCTGACGCGACCTCTCATTGTATCTCGCTAGACTCAATGTGGGAGTATATCGAGTATTATTGAGGCTAGGTTTACTTAGGCTAGTGTGTTAACAGTTGAGTATTGTTTAAGAATCTACTACTCTTTGACAGTCACGGCTATGGGGATTGTAAGGGTTTTATAGCCTTTTAGGAATACAGTGTCTACTCAAATGCGACAAATCTAAAATATCTTTATTTTGAAAATAATCTTTTGAAAGGACGTGAGTCATGAATCGAACATGCAAGCCTCTGAATGATAACTCGTTTTACTCCAATAGGCTATGGACGACATGTGAGAGATATACCCACACTTCCCGAGATGTATCGCTAAATACACCTCCTGTTTGAATTTTTGTTCTTCGAGGCGTAGCATTGCGAAGCCGAGGAACCACGGTTCAAACAGGAGGTTTAATGAGTGATGCACCGAGGGAAGTGTGGGTATATATGACTTATACCCCCAATCCGCTCGAGTTATATTGGACGAAACAGTGGTTTCCATCCTTCTCTAAATATACTTTGACCTGACTAGATCAATAGGATATTAACAATACTCTTATAATTGCGGTTTAAAACCATAAACTAACTTAATTTTATAAAAAAATGGTACAATCTAGTACCTATAAATGGACTTATATAGGAATAAATAACAACATTTACATAACACAACATAAAGTACTACTGTTTGTGTCAATCCTGAGTAGCTTAGTCGACAGAGTCGTTGCTCGGCAGCATAAATGGTTCGATTCCCGCCATCGCTATTTATAGATTTCAAAAGAAGAGATGTATCGTGAATACACCTCCAGTAAGGACGTAGAAAGAAGAGGTTTAATGGTCGATAGATCCAAAAGAAACCTTAGCAACGAGACCATGGTGTATAAATAGCTTTTGAGAGGTTGTCAGTATGAAACTAGCACGGTCAATGCACTCCGCATGAGTTGTCAATTCCAGCGCCGTCGGGAGTAAATTGCAATACCCGTGGACGGATGAACCCATTGTAGATTAAACAAAGGTTGTTAACACCGTTTTCATTGTAAAATGTGGGAAACATATTTAAGATGTTAAAAAGGACAGATTTTAGTTTTGTGAAGTCATAGATGGATTAAAGCTGCATTATCATACTTGCATGCGGGTCGAGATGAAATTTAACTATTGAGAATATAAATAAATCACTCTCTAGAAACATCTTTCGTCGAAATTTTGATATAACATTCACATTTTATTATCAACAATAACATACTTATTTCGACGCCAAGAGCACAGTACCCCCTGTAAAAGGGGCACAGCATTTAACGAACCCGCTTTCTATGACGTAATCATTATGCGTGTAGGATTTACACCGTGTCTCAACTACCGTAATTGCGTTCGATATGTTCCAACTTTGGCAGCAACGAAAACCTCATTTGGAGAAAAAGAGAATTCAAGCGTATATCTAGAAACCGGAAGTTGTGAGATGGCCACACTTGATTCGCCTTTATGTCGGATGCCGTTTCGGTCATTTTGGAAAATTCTCTCCTATTTAATTAATTTTGGTTCGATTTTCCCTAGATTTGGCACAGAATACAAGGAAAACAAAACAATTACTTCTAAAACAAATTATACTCTGAAAATGGGTCTTTAACCTATGACAAGTCGAACAAGTTTCGTTAATATTTTATGAAGTTATGGATAGATTATATAGAAATTCAATATTATCATGCTCAGTCGATGAGGATTGATGGTAACTTATAACATTTCATAAAGAAATAGACGTATACCCGAAATAGTTCTTGAATTGTTGTAAATAATAAATGCGAGAAAGAAGTAGAGTGCTTCTTTGAAATTATGACCACAGTTCGTAGGGGAATCCGTAATATATCTCTCAAACTTAAAATCGTTTCAATAACTACATCCAAACCGAAGTCGGGAGTGAATTATTTAGAAAAATCTTGAGTCATAGTATCCATCAAAATGAATTGGGTAGAAGTTGTTTTTAAGTGATGTTTAAATTCACCGAGTACTCGAATTGACAACATCTGATTGCAGGGAATTCCGGATATTAAATGTGTCGGATAGCACGAATTTGAATAATTATTTGTGATGCATTTGACGCTTTGCAGATCAGATTGATTTCTGAATTTATAGATTTGCGTCAGAGACATTTTCTTAGTTTCTGAACATTTTCGCATGACTTGTGGCACGGACAGCCCCGCAGATTGTCCTGATTGTATCAAGATTTACAATTTCGAGAATTAAAGACAGTTCTTTCGTACAGTTACCCCAGACACGAGTAGTAGCCCAAATGGTAATAACAGACAAATCTTTATTAAGATAATAAGCGGCTACGTTTGGATCATCAATTATTACGTTTAGAAATGTATCATCAGCAACTAGAGGTATGTTCCTAACAATGCCGTCAACGATATCATTGGTGTAGATCAACAAGAATAATGGTCCAAGAACAGACCCTTGCGGGACGCCTCTAACTATAGGTTTTAGATGGGAGCTATTGTCATTGATTACGAAACGTTGCGACCTTTCCTAAAGGTAACATTGGAACCTATCTAACAATTCGCCAGAAATTATGTACATGTAAGATATCAGTTTAATAATGACTCCTATGTGCAAAACTTTGTCAAAGGCTTTGCTTACGTTGCAAAATACCGCCTTTGTCTATTTAACTTTGTAAATTAATATGCATTTAATTTTAATCCAATCAAAATTACATAGAAAGTAATTTATAGCTTAACCCCAAAAGGTTAAACAGAACTGACCTACTTGGGGATCCTCAGGGGGTCCAGACCCCATCCCCCTTCTGAAAGTCTAAGGTTCAAGTCAATAAATGATAAAATGTGGCGAAACTTCATTATCGGTGGTTGTGCCTTTTCTAAGGGAAGTAACTCTGTTTTCCCACTTTCATGCGGAGCTACGGCCGTTGTTGACGTAGTCACGCGCGCAATGGATACCAATGGCGTGTTTGTATCGTATCTCCGTTACATTTTCCTTGATTTCTGAATAAATTGGCACTAACAGTGGACAATAAATGTGATTTAGGGTGAGTAGTTTTCCTAAGATTATGAGTATGTTGTCGGATAGTTCGTGTGAGATTTCCTAACTGCAGAGTGATTGTTTCAAATGTGGGCCCACTGATTTTCTTTCCCCTTATGCTCAGTCGACAGTGGGACCGCAATTACAGAATTCGATTTTTTACGTAAATTAACACATTTTTGCAAAAATGGAGCACTACATTAATGACATTACATTTCAGAGGGAAATATATCTACATTCTCTAATATTTCCCATCCAATAACAATAGAAGATATACACATAGATTTGATGGGAAATTTTCAACATTCTAATCTAGTTCACATCCAATACATTTGAAGGTCACGGTTCAACATTCTGTTATACTTGTGATGTAATGACATTCTATAATATTTCCCATCAAGTAATTATGATGGAAAAGGTTCACCAATATGCAATATTTCTGATGAAATATTAACGTGACTAATTCAAATAATTTCATGGTGGAAAAGGTTCAACATTATAAAATATTTATGGTTAAATACTGATGAGGCAAATTCAAATAGTTTCGATGGAAAAGGTTCATATCATTCTATGATATTTTCCATCAAGTCATTTTGATGGAAAAGGTTCAATATTCTAAAATATTTATGATTAAAAATTGACGAGGCAAATTCAAATAGTTTTGATTGAAAAGGTTCTCTTCATTCTATGATATTTTTCATCAAGTAATTTTGATGGAAAGGTTCCACAACATCATTAGAACATTTTAGAGAAATTGATCATCAAATAGAGTCTTTTGGTAAATATGGGCCAACCCGTGTCGGCCTCTATAAAGCAAGCTGCCGAAGTGGGCCCATATCAACATTCAACAATATTAATAATGCAAATTCATTTAGTTTTGGAAAGGTTCAACTTTCTATGATATTTCCCATCAAGATCGATAATCTTAAATGTGGGTCCACTTCGGCAGCTCCCTATAAGAGACCAAACGAGTGGGCCCATATTTACCAAAATACATTATTTGGAGATCAATGTCTCTATAATGGTAGATATATTACGTAGAATCAATGTCACGACTCTTTACCTAAGTCCTGACCTTTGATGTGACCAATGACAGGACATCACTCATTAATATGTATGAGCTGTGTCCTATTTACGTCATTGGTCCTACTTTTCGCGGAGAATTTTAATGTCGTTTCTGATGGGGAAAAAACAAGAAAATTATTCATGGGTAATGTTTATTTCGTATGAGAACATAATAGTTTCTAGAATGTTTTACCGCAGATAAGTTATTTTTCTACAGATACACGCTTGTCAATATGCGAAACCGTCGGTACCGTGATGATAACAAATGTGGGCCCACCTCATCTCGGCTCTTTATAGGAAGCAGTTCAAGTGGGCCAACAATTACGATAACCCAGAAGATGAGGGAACTTTGCTGATAAAGTCACTATTACTAAATGAGAAAACATGATTAACGTACTTAGTACTAACATGTCTTAATTTACTTGTAATCAATTATTTATTTGTGGATACGGAACTAAGTGGCAAAGCTTCCATAGGTTCAATCAGAGTTACTTCCCTTAGAAAGAGCCCAACCACCGATAATGAGGTTTCGCCAAAAAAGGTTATATAACAATACACCCCCCCCCCCCTCCTTGACAATTTCTGAATCCGAACCCGAACCCTAAGCCTACCCCCCCCCCCCCCCCTTTCAAAAATCCTGGACACAGGTAAGAAGCTGGTTGTTGAAACTTACTGTCACCTGCCTGCAGGCGTAAATTTGATTAAACGCTCTTAATTATGAAAAACTAATTACTTTGTTTAATTAAACTGATGGCGTCTTGTCCAGTATAAATTGTCACAATGTGAATCAACATCACTTTGATCGTGACATCTGTTTCATGGTGACCGCCAATTATCTCATCTGTTGGTTCCCTTCACAAGTGGTCATTCCCTTATCTTGAATGGACGGATAAAGAAGGTAAGCCAAAGATCCATTAGCCATCAGGTAAATCTTAGAATGGGATTTTAAATTGGCATAACTTACATGAGCGGTAATTTCCAGATAATCATTTTAATAGTTTTCTTAATTTCATCAGTATATGTGAAATATAGAATATCCCTTCGAGTTTAACTTATTATCATCAAAGGTTGTGAAATATTGGAAGAAAAAAACATCAAGGAACTACCAACCTAACAGTAAAAATCAAAAAGACATAAAGTGCTCCATTTTCGACGGCAGTCCGTACCGAACATTGCTGACGAGATTGTCTTTAAGTCTTGGTATATATTGGAGGTTATCAAGAATAAAAAGATATTGAAAAAGTCAACTTTTTTTTTCTTACGTTCAGTAAAAACCAATACCATAATTTACAGCAACATTATCTCGAAAAGCTTCGTTGACAACCACAAATATCTTTAAAATTCTCAAATATTGTAAATGGAATGTCCATTTTGATAATATAATTAAAACAACTGATGATGATATCATCCCTTCGCAAGCTAAATTTTTTATTATCATGCTCTGACTTTAATAGAAAATAGTCATGTTACATTAGACCTCATTTTGAATATGCATGCGAGGTATGACGGGATGGATGTGCTCGATATCAGGCAAACAAATTAGAACAACTACAATTGGAAGCAGCAAGAATTGTAATCCATTTACCAAGATTTACTCATCAGGAATATTTGTTTTATGATTTTTATTGGGAAATATTGGCTGAACACTGGAGAAAATTTTGTATATTTTGTTTATTTTCGTACCTACAAAATATTTTACCAACCAATTTGCATCAAAAAGTAACTATACACACCAAAAAACGTTAAAGGATTTTACAATAAACAATTATTAACAACTAATTCAAATCCTTTGCAACATTTAAATTAGTTAAGAACAACATTTTAGAGACAAACATATTTTTTCACGTTTCTTGCCCGAAACATCGAAAAGTTTACGACATGGCTGACCGTATGCATATTTTCCCGTCGCAGTTCGGCTATTTCCGTAAGTGACGTCAAAAGAGCGAGTCATGACAGTCATTACGCAAGGAGCTGTACACATACGCGAGACGATGACATTGATTAGTTCCTACATGTAGATAAGGCTTGGTTGGAATCAACTAAGAATTAATCAACTGACATAACTAAGGATATGTTTCCTTTATATCTGTGCGAATATTCTACTGTAACGTTTATTAGGAACATGTGCAATATGATGACAACAAACTTAATGTGTACTGTAGGGCAAACTGACCGAGGTTCCCAAATTTGCAAAATGTTATCAATAAAGGGGTGATTGTATAGAAGTGTTTCTTTATAATGAATGTTATCCACGATGTTTTGGCGCTACCTACATGCCCTGGGCTTTGAGTAAAGATTTACATAAAAAGAAATATTTTGCCAATTTCTTCCATGGATCGGTATATAAATTGTCCGTATTTTAAAAACGTTCGTTGAATAATACATGTATGTCCGATAATAAAATGTTATTTAAAGAAATAGGTAGCAAAACAGATTTGAAAGAAACGTTTGTATCAAATGGCTTGCAGAAATTAGTATAACTGCCTCAGCTCCTAATCAAAAGTGTCCGAAGTTCGGGCGATCTCGGTTGGTATCTGAACCTCGGTCAGTTTGCCCTACATTTATTTTTACGATGTCCGACGTGTCAATAAACATTCATTATATTTAAATCGTAAATCAGTGCACACATTATAAATAATGTCTTTGAGACACGTCCATTTGAAATAGCGCTCGTTCGTTTGACCGATCAGCTGTTATTTGTTTATATAACGATGCTATAATGTGCTTAGAAGTGACTCCGAGAGCCGTGAGGCTCCCGAAGTGTGGATCATATTGTCGACATTAACTCTTTGAACAAATAAACCTAGAATTTGCTTTTCAAATTCAAAATGTATTGTCGTAATTGGAAAATTATCATATATAGAAAGAATAATTTCAAAAGACATCAACAAAAATTTCTCATTGCTCAGAAAAAATTAAGTTCAAAGTCGTTCAGGCTTCAGCTAGCTTATAGAAGTTCTTACTAATGATCAAAACTAGCATTTTATGAATATTTGTGTGTTAAGTTTTGTTTTTTAGAAAAAATCTTTTTCAGTAAAAGAAGCAATAGGATAATATCTTTGTATCATTCTTAGGCCTTTATTAACTTTGTAACAGTTTTAATTTACCTCTATTATTTTTCACCCTAAAATATACAATTGACAAACAAGAGCACTTCCCAAACTGAAGTGCAAAGAATCAGCATCCATTGATTTGAATATACACTAACTTATTTTGTCTGAGAATAACTACAGTTTACAAATCTATAAATCATTACATTTCTTTTTACTGTGTTCACCAGAGGTCAATGGAAAATAAAAAGTCAATTAAAGGTATTCATCACTACAACTCTTTCTAAAATCAATAATAAAAAATGAAACAATGCACAATCTAAATCAAATGAAATTGAAATAAAATTTGAAAATGTGATTTATATCATAATATATGTAGTGTTTGAAGGTTCCACTGTCTCATGATTTTTGATAACAAATCTTTTCAAATTATCAACATATTGTATTGCATATTTCATGAAATACATGGTTTTATGTTCAACCAGAAATCAAGGCAAAATCTGATGTAAACACATAATCATTAGGGCTTATTTTTCTTTTCACTGAAATATATATTTTTACTGTTGTAGTACTGCTAATTCCTCAATGGGTTGAAAATCAAGATCAAGATGCAATGAGTATCTTATATTTAAATTCTAATTTCTTCTTCCTACTGTGTAATTACCTGGTTTTGTGCAGTTGCCAATAATTTGAATTACTGTCTTTTTTAAAGGGAATATTCATTTAAAAAATCATGATTCATGTCACTTTTGAATGAATTTTATGTTATGAAGAATTGTGTATATTTAATATATTACATGTGTACAAAAGTCTGTCTAGCAAGGTTTAAAATATATTTGTATGTGCATCGTTTGTAATGTATTCTCAACTGGGCACAAACTCCTTTTTTCTTTAATATTATGACTTATTGATAAATCTAATACATATATATATATCCAATCTAGATTGATTCATTTGCAGGCAAACTTGAATTAGTACCCAATTAAATTATTGATTCATTTTTTATTGTGTATGTCGCAATTATTCTTAATTGTATCATTTATTAATATCACTGTCATTCCTGATATTAGATTATATAAAACCTGAATTAATCTAATTTGATAGATCTACTTGATGAACATTCGTCATGAAGTACCCCACCCGTCGTGAGCCTCATATAAATACAGGTCTTGAAACACTCACGGCATAGCCCCTACTGCAGTAAACGAAAACTGGAAAAATCTGTCAATTTTTTCAAACTTCAACGGATAAAAATGATCAAATCTAGACGAAGAACGTATAAGGAATACATTAAAACAAACTTGTATGTGAGTAAAGTTAACCTGTTTTTAGTTTGAACAACCTTTCTAATCTGAGCCGTGGCATTGAATCACATTGATACCAAGAACGATAACTCTACCAGTACTGTAATCAGCTGTTTCATGTCGCATTCAAGCACGATGTCAAAGACTTGCTACAAACATCTATTCTAATTACAAACAATTGCCATACTTGGTTGTACAAATATCCTTCAAGAGAGTGTTTATATATTAGTATGTCTGTGAACAGACTACGTGTATCGTCTCCAAGTGTCCGTAGATCTATCTGCTGACAGTCGATTGTAACTTGGAGCGGTTCCGACAAAACAATATCCAATCAAACTGTAATTTTTTTTAAATCGATAGATATTCACATCATCGAAAACTGCACTGCTTTCACCAATTATCTGAACTTTATTGACAAATATGAATCCTGAGTCAAATATCAGGATAAACGTAGCAATCGCACTGTCTGGATCACCACTGGCACCGACAACAAGCAAAGACTCGCTCTTATGACGTCACTTGGTCACGTGACCGTTGACCTCATTAAAGTTCGGGATTTCCCTTTGACATAAAAAGGTGTAAGTTTAATATCAATTGCAAGGTGTGAATGTTTCAATTTAACTATATCTTTGGTTTTGAATATTCGCAAACAATCAATGCATACCTGTAAACACCAATTTCATTTGATATTTATAAGTTTATTGTAAAATCCTTTAAGCAACCCCCAAATGAAAGTTGAAACTTTCAGTATATGCTGAAACCAAAAATTAACCCTCATCATGGCAAATCAAGGAGTGTTTTGTTGGTGATAAAATAAGGTTTTACTTTTAGAAAAAGAAAGTGTTTCACGAACGCAATCACATGCACGTGAAACCCGCCACCCATGTGTTGCACAAACCAAAGATTCAAACAATCACAAGGTTCGGTTCCCACTTCATTACCACTTGTTTCACTTCTCATTGACAATGACACGAATGAGAATTTCAAATGCATTGAGATCGCAGATCATTGGTCTTCAACGGGAAGGACTTTCTTACAAGGAAATTGCCAGAAGAACTCACTTCCACTACACTTCATAAGCCGTCTGGTCAGGAAGCATGCACAAACAAATGATGTGAGGGACCTTCCGCGATCAGAAAGACCAAAAGCTACGCCCCGAGCTTTGTTACGATATGTTAGACGCCTGCCGCTCAAGCACCCATCTGAAACGGGCATGGTTACCTCATCGCCGCTTGAGCAACCAAACTCTGAGAAAACGCCTCAAAGCTGTCGGATTAAGGGCCAGAAGGGTCATCAGGCGTCCAATGCTCACAAATCACCACAGACGTGAACGTAGGTTATGGTATGTGAACAGGCAGAGGTTGAACCTGAGATCATGGAGGAGAGTATACTGGACCGACAAAAGTCGTTTCCTCCTGTATGTTGTTGATGGCCAAGCTCGCGTATGGAGGACCAGGAACACGTCTTGCCCCCAGGAACATTTTGCCAAGGGTACCATATGGCGGGGGATCGGTGATGGTCAGGAGTGGCTTCTCCTACGACTGTAGACTCGATTTTGTGACTTTAAACAGTTTACTCACAGGCGGTCACTACATTCAGGAGGTTCTGGATACTGTAATTACTGACCATTTCGGTGACCATAGACTTGCCACAGTACCCCTTGTTCATTGACGAAAATGCCAGACCCCATCGTTCACTTGCTGTAAAACAACATCTCGAAAGTAATGGTGTAACACGAATTCCATGACCAGCAATGTCACCTGATTTGAACCCAATCGAGCATGCTTGGGACATTTTGGGTGGTCGTATACAAAGAAGAGATCCTCCTGTACAAAGCTTGACGGAACTGGAGGCCGCTCTTCACGATGAGTTGCAGCAAATAACAATGGAACAATCAAAGAACTTAATTAGGGGTATGCCAAGAAGAGTGGCTGCAGCTATTCGCGCACGAGGTGCCACCAAACGTTACTGGTGTTTGGTGATTCTTGAAACACTGATTCACTTTATTTCAGCTGCTTTGATCGGGTGTCACACATCAAGAGCTTGTGTTTTTGATGACATTCAATGTTCATTTGCCTATTTATTTTCATGCACTTTAGTGCCCACACGATTACAAAACTTCTCTTGCAAATGATCAAATGATTGTTCTCGCAATAGCATGTGGTTTTGTATATCTTCTTTTCTCAGTTTCATAGCATACTTCAACGAAGTTCACCCCTCTGTGAAAAATCAGGGGGTTGCTTAACTTTTTTGGTGTGTATATAATCTGCGTAATTCACACGATATTTCGCTCCCTCTCCCTGGCCTTGGATTGATAGTTTCACAAGTTCCTATTTTCCATCCACAACAAAGCTATGAAACGTATTTCTTTTGGATGTTAGGAATATCACATCCATCAATTCTTTTAAATCCAATCTAATCAACAATCGTTGCACTGCTCCAAAATATCATGATTGTGGGCCAAGAAACACCAATATTAATCTCACAAAACTACGTTATATGTTTAGTCCCATAAATCATGATCTTGTTCCTGTCGGTATGTGAACAAGCGAAGCTGCTCATGTGGAAACAATTGTGAGAATTCTTTTCATTACTTATTTCAATTTAAATTATATAAATTAGAAATAACTGTCATGGTGGCAATTTTATGCAGTGGTACAAATTTGAAAATTACTTGTGACTTACTTTTGCCTGGCAATGCTGATTTAATATTCATATAAATAAGAGTATATTCATTATTGTTCCAACCTAAATAAGTCAAACAAAAAGGTTCCTTTAATTCTTGTATCACATTTGTATTTTATCTGTTCTCTTCTGTCCATCTTGTTGAATGAATTTAAATAATATTTATTGTACATCTTAGGGACAGGGTTTTCTAAGTTGTATAACTTGTACCCAACCCATTCCTGGTGAATAAAATATGTTTAAAACAAAAAAAAACTCATGTATTTCATTGAGCTATAGTTTTGAGTATTTGCCATTTGTGATATATAAATTGGTTAATTTCATTTGAAATCAATTTGAAATTGATATAATGTGTATATCATAAATTAAACACTGCGTGAGATAATAGGTAGGCAATTATATCAATGAATCATAGTTGAATTCGAGACGCATCAGGCTTAGATTTGTACTTCATAAATACATAATTCATGTGTAATTGGAATATAAAGTGTCAAAATATTTTTGCTACTCATAAAGTAGTAAATCGATGTACAGAATCTATCTTTACTTACACCACAATATCTTATATAATTATATACAATAATATTTCATATATATTATTATACATTAATGTTATATTGTCTTATTTTGATTGGAGGAAATGGTCTGTATTGGCACTATATATGAATGGTTCCTATTCCATGTTTTACATACACATTATTGTATCATATGTTACAATTTCAAAAAGTATTTCCACAAAATACAATATTTCAAGAAAACATTGAATTTAATCCTACGGAAAATGTACATTTCACATTGTTTCGGAATACTTTCGTAACGCTTACGGATCCTGCGGAACGCGTACTACGACACAACCAAGGCTAGAAGGCGGAAAAACACAAGAAGCCTGCGGATTACTGCTGAATACTTCCGTTTTACACGGAAACACTACGGATATAGTGCGGACGACTTCGGCAACCGCGTTTTGTGACGGATCAATCACTTCATATTTGCGGCAAAATCGGCAAAGATCAGAGCATTTTCCCTTGAATCCGTCTATAAAACGCTGTTTTAGCTACGGAAGGGTACAGACTTTTTTCCGCAAACGTCCTTTTGAACGTGTTCAAAAGAACATTTGCGGAAGATTTTGGGCTCACGGTAGCCCGAGAAAAGCCTGCAGAAGACGAGGAAAGACTACAGATTAAATGCGCTTACTGCGGAAGCATACGGAAATAGATGGAAGACTTGCGTGACTTCACGGCATAACAACGGATTTGCTCCCGCAAATCTTCCGTGGACTCATTTTGCCCAGTGAATAGGGGGTATTAAAGACATTACACACAGTCCCAGTCACTCCTCTCCAGGCAACAAGTCGCGAGTGTGGCCATGCCATGTAATGAGCCACACCAAGACTTCAGCAATAGATTTCATTGATGAATTGAATTGATACGTTGATGTGGTGATGTTACGACATGGGGATGTAGTGATCTGTTGATGTGATGATGTGATGATATGGTGATGTGATGATGTGATGATATGGTGATGTTATGTTGTGTTGATGGAAGAGGAAGGACACTTTGTCAATGCAATGAATCATTGCTCTCCATTATGCTAACACAAACTTTAATAAAATAAACAATTCGGGTTTTTTGTGTTCATTATATATACACAGTTAAAACAAAGAAAAGCGAAATTTATTTCAATTCATCCCCTGCTTTTTTGCCAACTTATGCCAGGCTATATATAATTGAATTTAACCACATAAATTAAATGTCTACTGTACGTCATTTATTAGTTCATCTAAACTGAAATCTAAAGAAAGTACGGCGAAACCTCATTATCGGTGGTTGGGCACTTTCTAAGGGAAGTAACTCTGATTGAACCTATGGAACCTATCTCGAAAAGAAGGACACAGCTCATGCATATTAATGAGTGATGTCCTGTCATTGGTTACATCAAAGGTCAGGACCTAGGTCAAGGGTCGTGATATTGATTCTTTATATATATCGACGATTTTAGAGATATTGATCACCAAATAATGTCTTTCCGTAAATGTGGGAGTTGCCGAAGTGGGCCCACATTTTAGATAATCGATCTTGATGGGACATATCATAGAATGTTGAACCTTTTCCATCCAAACTAATTGAATTTTCCCTCGTAAAAATTTAATCATTAATATTGTAGAATGTTGATGTGGGCCCACTTCGGCAGCTCCTTATAGAGGCCGACACGGGTGGGCCCACATTTACAAAAAGACTTTATTTGATGATCAATTTCTCTGAAATGTTCTAATGTTTTTGTTGAACTTTTCCATCCAAATTGCTTGATGGAAAATATCATAGAATGACATGAACCCTAATTTCCCATCAAAACTATTTGAATTTGCCTCGTCAGTATTTAACCATAAATATTTTAGAATGTTGAACCTTTTCCATCAAAATTACTTGATGGAAAATATCATAGAATGATATGAACCTTTTCCATCAAAACTATTTGAATTTGCCTCGTCAGTATTTATACTATTTAATCATAAATATTTTAGAATGTTGAACCTTTTCCACCAAACCTATTTGAATAAGTCATGTTAATATACTCATGGTAATAATGGTTGTCACCCCCACATATTTGAAACAGTTTGTCTAAGTAACAACAGAATTTTTTTTGTGACAGTATGTTTATACCGTTAAACAGTGTATGGTATTAAGAGGCATATTAAAATGTTGTCAAACAAATATTATTTTCATGAAAAGGGATAATATTTGATCACTGATCAATAAGCTTACAATGGATCCACAAACAGTATTAGCAGCGAATTGTCAATACAGAACCTAACATGATATGAAACATATAGTACAACAATGTTATCATCAGATGCAGTGTTAGTAACGGGTTGCTCCCCCTCTTGCATCAACAAGGGCAGTAATCCGTCTTGGCATTCTATTGATTAACTTGTTGACGTCTTGCATGGCCATATTGTTCCATATTCGAATCAAGCACTGTCCCACTTCGTCGAGATTTTGTGGTAAGGGATCAGTCTTCCTCAATTCTCTGTCCAATCGGTCCCAAATGTGCTCTATCGGGTTCATGTCGGGGCTTTAGGCAGGCCATACAAGACGATCAACGCCCTGCTGCAACAGGAAGTTTTCGATAGATCTTGCGCGATGGGAGCGTTGTCGTCCTGTAGCAAGAAGTTGTTTGCATAAACATGGCGAGCATGTGGCAGTAACGTATGCTCCAACACGTGGCGGTATGTCCGTTGATTGATGTTTTCCTGCAGCAGCAAAAGATCGGTTTTACCATTGTAATGGATGCCACCCCACACAAGGACTGAACCCCCTCCACCAGCAACAACTCCCTCTATACAGTCATCCCTGAACCTCTCCCCTTGTAATCTGCGCACACGCACCCGCCCATCAACTCGATGAAGAAGGATTCATCAGTAAAGATGACCTGACGCCATTGTTGTTCTCTGACGTTGCGATGATGTACTGCCCACTGCCGACGTAAACGCTTGTGCTTCCGTGTTAGGAGGGGTCGTCGAAGAGGTCTTCTCGCTCTATAACCATGTTGTAAGAGCCTCTTGTTCACGGTTTCCCTTGAAACCCGAATGTTAATCAGCTGCCCCCACCGGTCACGGAGTGATCTCGATGACAAACGTTGATGCCGTTGCACAAGGCGCCACAGTACATGGTCCTCTCGTGCAGTAGTTTTGCGTGGCCTACCAGGGCTTTTCTTTTGAGTAATGTCACGGTTTATCCTGTGTAATTTTTTAATCCGTTGAACGGTTCTCTTACTGACACGCATCTGTCGGGCAATGACGTCATTTGTTGGCTTCGTTTAAAGGCTTAAGTGTTTGCAACTGAGTATCGTATGCAAATGGATAACATTGTCTGTTGACGCTTTCTAAAACGACTCAGTTCTTGTCAATTTCTGCACGTGCATCATATGCCATGCCTTTCACAGATGATACATGTAATATGTGTTGTTCATCTCTTACATGATGTGTTTTGGTGATATGTTTCATTGATGAAAACACTAATGAGCGAATCAGAGATGTTTGATATTTTAAGTCCTAAAATACGTCTGTACCTGGGGGGTGACAACCATTATTACCATGAGTATATTTTATCAGAAATATTGCATATCGGTGAACCTTTTCCATCATAATTACTTGATGGGAAATATTATAGAATATCAATACATCACAAGTATTGGATGTGAAAAAGATTAGAATGTTGAAAATTTCCCATCAAATGTATGTGAATATCTTCTATTGTTATTGGATGGGAAATATTAGAGAATGTAGATATATTTCCCTCTGACATGTAATGCCATTAATGTAGTGCTCCATTTTTGCAGAAATGTGTTAATTTACGTAAAAAATCGAATTATTGTGGTTCCACTGTCGACTGAGCATAAGGGGAAAGAAAATCAGTGGGCCCACATTTGAAACAATCACTCTGCAGTTAGGAAATGTCACACGAACTATCCCAAAACATACTCATAATCTTAGGAAAACTACTAACTCTAAATCACATTTATTGTTCACTGTGAGGACCATTGTACCCAGAAATCAAGGAAAATGTAACGTAGATTCAAACACGCTATTAGTATCCATTGCGCGCGTGACTACGTCAACAACGGCTGTTGCTCCGCATGAAAGTGGGAAAACAGAGTTACTTCCCTTAGAAAAGGTCCAACCACCGATAATGAGGTTTCGCCGAAAGTACACACCTCAGTTGGTTTTATCATACGTGATTTTCAGTTTCAAATGTTTTAAGTTTTTCGTACGCAAAAACTGACAGTACAGGGGGATCACTCAGTTGCAAGAGAACACTGAAATTTTTCATTCAAAAATAATTTTTTGATTAATTTTTTAAAAGGTTGTTTTGATTAAAAATTGTTTATTGTTTCTAAGTTGCATCTTATGTTAGAATCCATGATTGAGCCACCAGTTTCACACATTAGCTACATTTCAAACATGCCGGGGGTCCTGTTGATGTGAATTTTGAATTTCATCCCGTACATTAACAAAGGTACTTTGATCAAACATCAACCAGACAACACGACATTTGGTAAAGATACTGCAAAGATGGGCTATGTTCATAATGTGCTAATCAAATAATAAACTGGGGTGTTTACTTTCTTTTGTAACTCAGTTTATATAAAGCATCATAAATGATTCGTATCTTTTATAAGGCACTATATTGACTCTCCAGGCATTAAACAATAACGATGATGAAAAGATAGAATGTGTGCTTAATACATAGCAATTTCGTAAACGATCTAGATCTATATATTTTTTACATCAAGGTCTTAGTAATGTTTTAAAGCAAACGGCATAATGCGTGAACGTAGTTTATCTCAAAAAAGAGTTCCATGGGAAAAAAAGATGGTGAATACAAGGTGCAAAAAATATTTTTAATAAGCTTTTAAACAATATCTTTTATCTTACAGGCATCGGATTTCTAATTCAAAACCATTATGGAGTGCAGCCGGCTCATGTTTCCATTGCTGACTTTAGTTCTTGTGATAGTATATATCTTATTCTCTTTAATGGAAAACAGGACAATAACAACAGAAGCTTCACCTTCTTCAACATTTCAAAAAATGATATCAGCATTTCAGGACAATCATCTGTATTCATCGCCAAATGCCGATACCAATTCCCCTCCTTACTTTGATTTCCTTTTTAAAAGTGAACAGAAGTGTATCAACTCGCAGCCATATATTCTAATATTGATAACCTCGGGTTTAGAAAATCGAGAGAAGCGAGACACAATCAGATACACATGGGGTGGAATTACAAAGGGAGAGAAATGGCCCAATGTCGGTGAAGTCAAGGACGTCAAATTGCTTTTCCTTCTCGGGGAAAGTCAGAATGCTTCCTTGAACTATGAAGTTCGAATGGAGGCTTTAGAATATAATGATATGATGATTGGAGGATTCAGGGACTCTTATAGAAACCTTACTTACAAAACACTGATGGGTTTCAAATGGATGAAAACATTCTGTCCCCAAGCTCAATTCGTGTTGAAAACAGATGATGATTTGTTTCTGGACATCCCGAGAATCATCAGCCATGTCCAAGACGTAGAGACAGATAATACAATAATTGGTTATTTTGCTGGAATTGAGAAACCAGACCGTAATAATATGTCTAAATCGTACGTCTCAGAAACGGAATACAGGAAAGACTGGTACCCGCCCCATGTGAAAGGTTGCATGTATGTCATGCACAGAAACTTGGCACTAAACATCTTGAATGCCAGTCAACATCATGACTTCCTGTCAATGGAGGATGTGTTCATCACAGGAGTGCTAGCAGAACGTTTCCATGTGAACTATGCCGGGATTGCTGACGAACTGTATGATAAGAATGTTGGAGATGGCTCCAGAATCGATGTATGTAGTTTCATCCGTGATAAGAAACTTATTGCACACAACATCAACGAATTTACAGCTTCATTGATTTGGAACAGAATAGAACACCCTGAAATGTGTACAAAGAATCGATTCTATCGTTTTCAAAGAAAGCACTAGAACTTGACCGCCAGGCAATTAACAATCAGACATATTTGCAGTAGCTCATGGTGCCTGGTTTATGTTTTGTTAAAAAAGTATCTTATTTTTATATTCAGGAGTAAGAAATAAAGTTTGCACTAACATGACCTCTATCCTGTATAAGGTGTTGTCCATATGCGAAAAATAGGCCCGTTTATTGTTGATGAACATTTGTGCTTTATCACAATTAATTTTGGAAAATATTATTAATACAAAAATTGAAAAGGAATTTAAACACTTTAAGGTAACAGTTTGAACGATATTTTAACTCTTGTTGTTTTCATTGTGTGAACACAACACTAAAAACTGTATTAAAAAATGTGAAATTAAATTAAATTAAAATATGTGTAGTCAACTGAAATGTGTACTTCCTTTGCCTTTCAGTTTACACCTATGATTTGTTTATTAACTCAAGACTTGTCGCATACAATATTCAATAATCTCAATTCAGTACATTTAACATGATAATCAGAGAAACTTATTATCAATAACTCGTTGTTTTATTCTTGTGTATTTTTTAGAAATTAGCATTGGTGCAAACTTCTCCTAATGAATATTATTACCTCTTGGTGAGCATGACATATTTGGTAGTACTTTAGATACATTTTGTGTGAGCTGAACTATTTTCTAACATGGTAAATATTTTTATGTGAAAACAATGTATTTACCATGATAATTTTTGTCATGAGGTGTTTAAAATAGTCACATTGATAATGATGTTACTGTATTGTTGTGTTTGTTGACCATATGTCAGTTCATATACACCATGATAGAAAACTAAACAATTTTTTGTCATTATAAGAAAATAACGCTGTATCTTTCACTTTTGATAATCTCATAATTTTAGAATATCTAAAACACATGAACTGTTAGCTTATGCATATTATTAGTTCAATAGAATTTAAATGTATTTATACTCTGTATCAAGTTTAATGTGTTCTACTTATTGCCTTTATAAACATATTATGTCGTCTATTTATTTCATCTATTTGATCTGTATCTATAATTAACACACTTTAATCTAAGACTGTGGCAACTTTACATCTTTAACATCCACTAAGCTCGATTTTATCACTTCTCGATTTTCGTTTAAAGATTTTCAACAAAATAAAAACTAGAGATTTTTTTTGTTAATTTGTCTAAAAAAACACCTTTTTTTGGCCTTTCAATAGGAAGAAAATCGTTAATTATTGAGGTATTTTATTGAGATATTGTTACGATAGATGTATAGATAACAGGCTGATTCTGTTAATGACCTCGCAAAAAGGGGGCGTGACCAGTCATGCATTCACTTATGCCCAGATAGGTCCATCAAAAGTGGCATTCAAAATCGGCTTTCATTACCAAACTGAACATATTTGAGTAATGACCTTTGACGCACTATACAATATAGTAATCATACTTTAATATATTTCAAAGAAAATAGTGAAATATGTCTGTGGTTGTGTGAACTTTAATACCATGTCCAATTTACACATTTCTACTAAGATCTTTATTTGATCAAATGACTCCAAGATACAGCTTTTGCTTTGAAGAACAGTATTATTGATTAACCGACATTGTCTTAAATTTGTCTGTTTGTTTATATACGCATTTAGGTTTTTATAATTTTTTTGTTACATGAACTAAGATAATTGTCTTCAAAGTTTATTCATTTTTGTCTCTTGAAAATCATAATGGTCTTATAATGTCAAACGAGTTCCAATATCTGTCATTAATATTGAAAACACTTTTGTGTCCCAGATAAGCAGCGTATCTGAATATACACAGTGCTTTATACAGGTTCAATAGTATCATTGCTTTTTTAAGATACTGTTTTATATGCAGATATATATACATTTATGTTAAACCATACGTGTATAATCTCATTTCTCATATGAAATATCCAATTGTCAGAAATCAGGGGGTGTAAAAAACTTTAAAATTGTTATCAAAACAGGGAGTAAATACCCAATAAAGAATTATCTTGATTACCCGGTGTTCTTTTGTATATAAATTGTTGAATCATTCTACCAACAAATACAAAAAAATCAATTTACTTTGCTTTTATAGCTTTCTTTTATCTTACAGGGACCAACTTTCTTATACAAAACAGTTATGGATTGCAAGCGTGTCATTTTTCCATTGATGACTGTATATGTTGTGGTAGTATATGTCTCATACAATTTTGCGGAAGACGTGATAATAACAGCAGATCCTACTAAAACAGGGATTACTTCTGCTTCAATAAGAACAGTTTCAGCATCACAGCAACATGACAAACGAGACATTGTATACAAAATTCAAAATGACGTCACAAAATCGCCGCCATTCTTTGATTTTGTTTATACAAGTGAACACATTTGCATGGGCTCGGATCCATATATTCTAATACTGCTTATATCAGGTCAAGATAATCGACTGAAACGAGACACAATCAGAAGCACATGGGGAGGGATTGCAAAAGGGAAGGAATGGCCACATATAGGGCTTTTCAAGGACGTTCGCATTATTTTCGTCCTAGGTCAAGGTCAAAATTCTTCCCTGAATTTGGCAGTCCAAAATGAGGCTCTGAACCACAACGATATAATGATTGGTGCTTTCGATGACACCTACCGGAATCTATCAAACAAAATATTAATGGGTCTCAAATGGATGAAAACATTCTGCCCAGGAGCTCAATATGTGATGAAGACTGATGATGATTCGTTTCTTAACGTCCCTAAAATAATCAACCATGTGCAAGATGTCAAGTCCAAAAATACCAATTGGAACAGTACTATAATCGGTTATTACGCTGGGATAGAGAAACCAGACCGTGATAACAAATCTAAATCGTACGTCTCGGAAACGGAATATCCTGGGAAATGGTACCCTCCCCATGTTAAAGGTTGCATGTACGTTATACCAGGAAGTTTGGCACTGAACATTCTGAATGCAAGTCAAAGGATTCACTTCCTGTCAATGGAGGATGTGTTCATCACAGGAGTGCTAGCAGAACCTTTCAATGTGAACTTCTCCGGCATACCACCAGAGCTTTATGACAGGAATCTTGGAGATGGCACCAAAATCGATATCTGTAGTTTTATCCGAGAGGGCAAGATTATGGCTCATAATATTCACATATACACAGCCAGATACATCTGGAAGAGGTTGGAGAATCCAGAAATATGTAAAGAAAAACATCTCATTTCATTTTAAAATGCATTAGCATCGTTCATGATCTTTTAAAAGGATGCAAAAATGTACATGGCTAAAGAGAACAATATGTATTTCTTATTTATTATGTATTGTTTTTGTTTTTAAGGGGACTAGATAACTAATGTTAACATTATTCTCTTAAATGTTTCCAAATGAATGAAGGTACCAACTTAGAGGATCCAAACTTCTTATGGAAGAGCCTTATTTCCGAAGTCAAAGAATGTTTTTAAACTATCATTAAGTATGAAACGAAAACTTGGACACTTTTTAGTCTTTTGGTTTGGAAATGTTTACACCGAACCGATATTTAAGGAATCATAGGAATCTTAGATTGTCATGCCTTTGGTTAAACTTTTGCTACTTTTTAAACTCATTTTCCTAAATGCAGTTGTTCTCCCTTTAAAACTTTGCATTGTTGGCGATAATTCTAAAGTGTTTACTGATGATATGCTCTGTGAGCACGACATATTTGATCAATTTAAGATTTGTTTGATGTCTTTATTAACATCATTTTGTCAAATAGTATGTTTATTAAAGATGAAACGTTTTTGGTTGTGTTGGTTTGTACAATGTTTACTATTCCTAAATCTTATTGAATTATTGTATTCTTTGATCCTTTTCTTATCAACTCATATCTTCCTAAAACAACTTCTCAAATAAAAAAATGTAGGAAACGTCGATGATCTAAAAGACAACTTCGCAATGAAAATTTTGAGAAAGAGGGTTTATTCTTACATACCATTTAAATAGTTGCCTCATTTTATGTTATATTTTGGATCAAGCTAAATAACTTATATGGTGAAACATAAGGAGTGAATTTTTTTCATTTGTGCACATTTTAACATATGCAGATATAACCTCTTGACTTGCGAGTTTACGAGTTTACAATAAACCATGCAGTTTTGTATTTATCATCAAAAACTATGTTACATAAGAGATATAGCTTGTGGAAGATCGATCGATCGTTTTGACAGTAATTTTACAATGCACTTAAATCCGAAAGCACATGACGTCATAAACACTGTTTTCAGAGATAAACATTTTTCATGGAAACAGATGCAAAATGATTTTTGATGATAAATTTAACGTCAACCTCGTGTCTTCTGATATCATTACTTTTATCAACTTGATGACTTGTTGATATATTTTATATCAGTAGATACATGAGTGAGACTCTCTATATATAAACCTCGCTACTGCTTGAAACTTAAGTAACAAAATGTCATACGCATTTCATACATAGAGATTATTGCACGAGGAAGTGTCAAAACCTTCTCTTTGAGCTGGTGACATTAAAATAAGCAAATGATATTACTACTTGAGTGTTTCTTAATTTCTTTTGAGCAGTATATTTGCACCCATATTAACTAGTTAGCTAGCTGCATATTTTTATCTATTTTTCCAGAGGGTAACTAAATGCCGTTCTTTGGAGAATTTAGTACTATTAGTTCACACTGCTGATGGTAATTGACTATCATTTGACATTCTAAAGACAATTTCTTAACTAAATGCATTTTCGATTACAACTTCGACTTTGCATATGAAATACATAAGGAAGTTGGGAAGTTACCGTAAATCCTTAAATACTCGCCAGGCGATTATAATTTCAAAAGCCAATTTGACCCTGTGGTTTATCAAAGCAGGCGATTATTCAAGCAATGTGATAATCGTTTCGAAGGTGTAATATTTGTATGCATTTTCTTTTAACAAAAACACAAACCATCATCTAAGGGACTTTCTGATTGTGAGCATCGTGATAGAGAGACTTATCAATGTTATAAGTGTTTCATAAATATATAATTTTCACCCCACAGAGGCAGATCAAGTCATAAAATGTTGATACAGCCTCTGTTCCATTGCGCCGACTTTGTGGAATAGAATGGGAGATGCCTGATAGGAGGCAATCAAAGATAGTCGTGCAATCAGCGACTCTGTCCTGAATTCATCAATTTGGCTATTGAAACATGGCAAAAGCATTGTGATATGAACCACTCTTTCCATGCAAGAAGCGTTGTCATTTGATAAAGAAATTCATATGGATTGTTGTGCGAATTTTTCCGCCAGGGAAAACTGCCTGAACCCACGGATTTCGGCGTAATAGAACAGAGTCTGTATCAACATGTTATGACTTAATCTGCCTCTGTGGGGAGAGCAAGAACTATAGGGGAGTAATCAAAAGATTATGTGCAAAAGGTAAACTAAACTCGGCGATTATTCAAGGTAGGCGATTATTTATTTCAAAGAGGCTATAGACGTGGTTTTTATTCAAAGATTTACGATAGTTGTTTACAAATGGAATGTTTTTATTTTTATAAAATGAATTCAACAAGTTGAAAAAAAATGAAGTAAGTGAATAGGGTTAGTATTCCTGAACGTATTTCTCTTCAAATAATTATTTTTAACCATAGAAATTAGGATTTTCAGTTAAAGATGCTGTTTCATACTTGCATGCGGTTCAGGCTGAAATTTAGCTATTGAGAAAAGAAATACATCACTTTGTAGAAAAATGTTTCGTCGAAATTTTGATATCATATTTTGATTGTTAATCAACAATAACATACTTATTTCGACGCCCAAAGCACAGTATCCTTTGTAGAAAGGGCATAGCATTTAACGAACCCGCTTAAGGTGACGTAATCATTACGCATGTAGGATTTACACCGTGTCACAACTGGCTGCCGTTTCCGTAATTTTGGTAAACTATCTCATATTTAATGAATCGCTAAATTTTTCTAAAAATACAACGAATACATTAAAAATACTTTTTAAAATATTGCAAGTATGATACAGCATCTTTAAAAGTCGAACAGTGAACTGGCTATAGCGTTCAAAAAAATGTTTTGTCAGTTTGCCGGCTTGTTTTCACTTGCGCTGAATCCGACACTCTGACAACTGCGCTACTAAGTCAGCACTGTTGGAACCTGTATGTTAGTTAGGCTCTCTTATAAGGAAGTTTTATATTTTACGGGCGCTTCTGTCCTTTCCTGTTCTTTCACGATATAAGTAAGTCAATAATTGACTTGCGGTTTATTAAAAAAGACATTGTCCGAGTGGGCATTTTTAAGTATAAAGGATGTTTTCCCTTTGGCCCCTGGGTAAATCCCACCGGCAAACATGCTTTATTAATAATGATGCCCGTGAATTATGCCTTATCCATAACTTAAGGAATACTAGTTCTGATAATTTTTATATGATTGAGATTATTTCAACCATGTCAAACATGAAGAAATATAGTCAGATATTTTAAAAGTTTAATAGGAACTTAAGATGATGTCTGATGTATGGTAAAAATTGGCTAATATTGATGACAATAAAACATGTTATATAACACTCATGACTACGATAAACTTCTAAGAACAAAACATGAAAGACATGACATAACTTAAAGCAAGGAACCATTGGATGATGAAAAAATCACAGAAATTGTTTTAATGAAAAGGATAAAAAAAATGAGGCCTTGTACAAAATTCCGGATTTTCTATCCTGTTCCACAAAAGTGAAGCTGTTGATGGATTGACATTATGAGCCATAATTTTCCCTTCACGAACAAAACTACACACGCCATTCTTAGATCTATATCCAACATTCTTATCATATGGTTCCGATCGTATCCCGGAGTGTTTCACATGGAAAGGTTCTGCTAACACTCCTGTGATGAACACATCCTCCATTGACAGGAAGTTAAAACGTTCACTTGCATTCAGAATGTTCAGTGCCAAGTTTCTCGGTATAACGTACATACACCCTTTAACATGAGGCGGGTACTCTGTATGGAAGGGGATGTGTGCCAAAAATGAAATCATGTACACTCATAACTCGCAAGATGTAACATGTCGTTCTCAACCATGCAATTCTCGAAAAGACAAGTCCAAGCGTGCAAAACTAACATTTCAATCCTGTAAAACTCAACTTGCTGTTCTCAACTTTACAAAGTTGAAATGTAATTCAAGAAATGTCAAAAGACAAAACCCGATTTTATATTTTGAATAAGAGTAATATTCACAATAAGCAATGCTATAAGATACGCTTCACATATGGAAAATGGAAAATGGAAAATCAAGAGTTGTAAAATCAGCTTTTTAAAACAGACTTTTGCATTTCGAGTTTTACACGATTGCAATGTACATGATTTCGCATTGACGGGGGATGTGTGCCAAAAATGATATGCTATGCTTGATTCGTTAAAGCAAACATTTGACCGGCGCGCGCTGATTCTGCAACAGGCACGAGAAAGGAACAAGTTTACTTTATGTAAGCAGCTGACCTGGCTAACCTAAACAAATACATAAATGAGAGAATAACAGGCCAATTTACATTTAAAGCATATCGTCATTCCAGATATTGCTAGCTTGACCATTGTTGAATTTTATATAAAATGGACATAAAAAATTAAACAAAAATATTCAACTTAAATGACAGTAATTGTATGACTGCATTGAAGATTCTTATCAACGATACATTTTAGTGATTATTCGAAATTGAAGCGATAACTATGTATAATTGGGTATATATGTAGGACTCAAATCCATGGCAGGCCTCAAATCCGTGGCGGATTTCCAAATCCATGGCGGATTTTCAAATGCATGGAAAATTGCCGTACCTATCAAAAGCTGTGGCGGATTTTGAATTGACTGTGATTAGACATTTTTAGAATTGAGTTACCAATATTAAATTTATGTGTTTTCCTACATGTACTTAACTGTTTTCTCGGCCAAAATCTGCAATTGGTAAATAAGTAATGCAATCGGGACAACAATATGTTCGCCACTAAATTAATATCTTTAGGAAATTACCCCTTGGATTCTCGTTAGACTGACTTTTTTAGCAGTTAGATATTCGTTGACTATCTTTTTTTAACCCTTGGATCCGTATCGACAATGTTTTAGGGTTAGTTTGTCTAGTGTAAGGGTCGGTAACGTATATTTTAGATAAAGTCGCGAACGTATTTTACAGTGAACCTATAACGCTAACCCTAACCCTAACCGTTAAGAAATCCCTTAATATGAATCCAAGGGCTAAAGTAGATATTTAGTATGAATCAAAGGGCTAAAGAAGATAGTTTCAGCAAATTTATGACTATAGAAGACAGTTGCAATGCATTCGA
Source organism: Steromphala cineraria (assembly GCA_916613615.1). NCBI lineage: Eukaryota > Metazoa > Mollusca > Gastropoda > Trochida > Trochidae > Steromphala > Steromphala cineraria. Next base: position 58,844,391 of record OU744729.1, read on the forward strand.
GGGCTACAATGGAGAGCTGATATTTTTCCAAGGCTTAAATAGACAGTATGACGGAAATGAGTAACATAGAGCAATTGGTATTATATGCTATCTCGGACGGGAAAAGCGGCTGAATTCTTTTCTCTCTGTTGGAAAATATCTTGCCATCCCAATGAAAAGCAGCGGTTTCGTCTGGCGACGCGAACAGTTAGCGATTATGACGTCATCCGTCAATGACGTCACTTAACATGACGTCAATAAACAATCAAACAATCAAACTCGCCATAGATTAGGAAATCCGCCATGGATTAGAGACCCGCCACAGATTTGAGTCCTACATATATGTAAAATACCTTTGAACTTTTATGCCATACAAGTAGCAATGAATGCAACACTCTTCCCACCTCAACGATTTTGACATATATTTATTTTGTAAACCACTTTAAGTAAGAGTAAAAATGTTCAAAAAAGCATACATTTTCATCATTGCGATATTATATACCAAAATAGATTTAGGATTTAGTTTCGTGAAAGTTTATTCAGTTTTAAGTTACATTCACTTAAATGTACTTCACCTGATTTGGTAAAGTTTACAAATTACGTGGTTGTGCTTCTCACTTTCAAATATAAAAACAAGAGCCATTTATTCATTTGATATTAAACTTGATATATAAGTACCCGTATAGCACTCTCTCCCCACATAATGAAGTCATGAAATGTTGATACAACCTCTGTTCTAACTAGCCGAAATCCGTGGGTTCTGCCAGTTTCCCCCGGCGCAAAATAATTTGCTGATTGCGCAAATAAAAAATATAACTTTGATTTTCTCCAATCAGGCATCTCCCATTTTATCCCACAAAGTCGGCATAATAGAACAGAGGCTGTATTGATATTTCATGACTTGATCTGCCTCTTTGGGGAGAGAATGCTAAAATAGTGACATACAAATATTACCCTCACAACAATAACCAGATTGTTGGATTACTTTAATCAACAAGTGAGGAACCGAGCAGAGTTCACATAGCCCCGCTTTCAACTTTGTTCAAAGAATTTCAAACAGTAGAATTGATAAACATTGTTTAAAGTTTATGATTGTTTAGTATACAGTTTTAAAGGTACGTCATTGTGTAAGTCTCCTTTGAACTGAAACCACAAAACTATCTTCATTAATAGATTTTACCATTAAAAGGGTACATCTAGAAATAGTGGTTGATCTTTGTTTCAAATTTTAGGTAGTGATCATAAAATTCTACGAGATGTGCTGAGGACAAACATACTTTGAGTCACTTTGTTAGTCATGTTTAAAAAAACACAGAATAGAAAATTCACATATTGTTTAACTTTCAAAGGGCATAACCAAAATCATGATTGACATGTGTAGAAAATTTGGTGAAGCTGAGATGTATATATCAGAGAAATGTATCATCGAATAACTTTTTTAGTCATATATCCATGGAAACTGCAAAAATAATTGTTTTTAGTCTAACCTCCAAAAGGCACATCTAGGTATCATGGTTGATAAGTGTATGAAATTTGGTGAAGCTCGTAGGTATAGTTTTTGAGATATGCTACGGACAAATTTTGTGACGGCCAGATAGAAGATGAACGGAAAGAATGAACGCTATATATACTCCCGCTTATGCTTAAAACGTACATTGGTCAGTTATTCTGTCATTTGGGTATTTGTTTCGGTTAGCCAGGTCAGCCGCTTACATAAAGTAAACTTGTTCCTTTCTCGTGCCTGTTGCAGAATCAGCGCGCGCCGGTCAAATGTTTGCTTTAACGAATCAAGCATAGCATATCATTTTTGGCACACATCCCCCGTCAATGCGAAATCATGTACATTGCAATCGTGTCAAACTCGAAATGCAAAAGTCTGTTTTAAAAAGCTGATTTTACAACTCTTGATTTTCCATTTTCTATTTTCCATATGTGAAACGTAACTTATAGCATTGCTTATTGTGAATATTACTTTTAATAAAAATATAAAATCGGGTTTTGTCTTTTGACATTTCTTGAATTACATTTCAACTTTGTAAAGTTGAGAACAGCAAGTTGAGTTTTACAGGATTGAAATGTTAGTTTTGCACGCTTGGACTTGTCTTTTCGAGAATTGCATGGTTGAGAACAACATGTTACATCTTGCGAGTTACGAGTGTACATGATTTCATTTTTGGCACACATCCCCTTCCATAGAAAAGGAGAAAAACACGTTTTCACAGCTAGCACGCAATTCACGTGCAAGAATTCGCTATAAGAGACATGTACCTGATCACAGCTTCCAGAAAAACATAAAAAGTATACCACGACTGACGCGAGAACACAGAGAGAGGGCGATGGGCTTGTCTGAAATGGGAGCAACGTCAGAATTGCGAGGACATTTCGATGCACGCCATTGACTATCGCAAATTTGTTCAGACGATACAGGCAGACAGGACGAACTCAGGACAGGCCTAGGAGTGGACGTCCACGCGTAACTACCGTACAAGAAAATCGGTACACACGTACCATACACCTACGAAATAATTCGTAACGTCAACGTCAATGGCAGAAACAGCGTTGGGGCGGCGCATTAGGCGACGAACATTCTCCAGACACTGGTTTACGTTGCCACCGGTCCTTCCGTGGAATGGCCTTTACCCAACACCACCACCTTGAGAGACTGCGATGGCCAAGACGAGTTTTCCGATGGCAACACGTGATTGGCATAGGGTCCTTTTTACGGATGAGAGTCGGTTCTGTATTCACCACACTGACGGCCGAGTGCATGTTCACATGCCTTGCTCAATCCAAGAATGAAAAACACACGAGTACAATAAACAAAGTTTATTCAAAAACAAAGCATAATCAAACAATCAACATGTAATGCATTCACCGTTCACCCACACTACATACAAGTCACAACCTCAACTATTCAATCAACATACAAGACATGCGCACTCGACATACGCATCTCACTCAAATACCTTCACACATGTAACACATTCATCTATGCACAGCTTACAATCCGCACATACTCTCTTGAACATTCATGTTACACACCTCAGCAAACCATACAAAGTACACACTTTAAAGCGTAACCCATATAGCATACCACTCACAACAGCATACTAATCACCACAACATATATTTCACGACATCAAACATGTGAAAATAAACACCACTTCTTCATTCACATGAATAAATACACATTTTCAACAACATGAAAACTACCTCCTTCAGTTTCACAACACAATTACATAACAAATGCACAAATTCAAATCCTCCATTCTATGGAACAGTTTCAAGTCATATACTTGAATGAAATATTTCATGAGAGTCCACATCACATATCAGCACGTAACTGCCGACCCATCAAGGCGTAGTACAGTGTCCTCCATGACATCACCATAACGTGACTGACGTAGCAGCATGTAGCTGTAAGTGTCACCACAACGTGACTGAAGTGTCATCATAGAGATGTAGGTCACCATAACGTGACTGAAGTAGCATCACCAACCGTGATCCTCGATCTCCTCAGTGGTTACCCCTCAGCTGGATGATAACTGTCACCAGATGGATCCTGCATCACACCCTCGGAGATACTGTCGCTGACGTCACACAGACATCACAGATAGAGCTGACGTCACACAGACATCACAGATAGAGCTGACGTCACACAGACATCACAGAACATGGACTGGTCGAACACCATCTGACAGTCAGGCAATAAAGCTAGCGCACCATGCCCAAGTCCCATGCCCCGACACTGTAAAACACAAGTTTTACTATAAAATTTCACACTATTACCATTTTTCAACATATGGTCAATAAACATCACAAAATGTCAAACATGATTCAAATTAACACCCTGAACATTTTCATGAAATACCTCAGATTGTCATAAACAATCATAGCAAATGTGCAAAGGCAACATAGTATATGAAACACGCCAATACACCAACTTGACACACCACATGAAATTACTTCATAATGTGTACATGCACCAAACTGTACAAACCTTGATATTTATCACTCTGTCATCGCACATTTTATCATACAGATGAAAATGCAACAATATGTACAAATCAGTACACATGAAATTATACACAATCATACACGTTACAAAGTTCATATTTCATCACAATAAATCACTCAATGTAAAAGTTTACTTACGGCCCGTACAGCCTGCACTCTCCACTGCGCTCGCTACAGTCATCTGTCAGCAAACGTCCAACATTTACATTTATACCCAGTCGTGCACACTGCAAGCATGCACACGACAAACAGACCCACCGATTGCGTTCGGCGAACCGTTCATGGTTCCCGTTTACTGTCCCGCTGCTGTGTGACAATTACCCCCATGCTCAAGATTTTGCTTACACAAAATCAAGAACAAAATCACACAATAGCTTTAAACAAAGAAACCTATTGAACCTCATCTCACTACAGACAATTTGCTCTCAATCGCTGTCACCACATCTGCTCAACAGATCCGCTCCAACATTCTCAACACCCCTAATACTATGCACAACAAACCTGTAAGGTTGTAGCATCAGGGCCCATCTCATTATCCTGCTGTTTGTCATCTTTGCAGTGTGAAGCCACGTAAGGGACTGGTGGTCTGTCTCAAGAACAAATTGCTTACCATACAGATATTGCATAAGCTTACCTATTGCCCACACAATAGCCAAACACTCTTTTTCCACAGTGGCATAACTCTGTTCACGTGGCAGCAATTTTCTACTGAGATAGATGACTGGATACTTTATCCCATCGACTTCCTGTAGCAATACGGCACCAACTCCTGTTCCTGACGCATCAGTTCTTAGGATAAATGGCTGGTCCCAATCTGGCAGCTTCAACACAGGTGCCTGTGACATCATCGTCTTTAGGGTTGCAAAAGCGGTGGTAGCAGGTGTAGTCCACTGGAGCTGGTTTGGCATTCCTTGTCTTGTCATATCAGTAATAGGTGCTGCAATAGTAGAGAAGTTAGGTATAAATTTGCGGTAATACCCCACTAATCCCAGAAATGACCTCATCTGTTTCTTGTTGCTTGGCCGACTGACAGAAAGAATCTTTGACACTTTAGATTTCTCTGGTTTCAACTCTCCATTTCCCACGATATGCCCAAGAAACTCCAGACTTGTGAATGCAAGACTGCACTTACTTGGTCGTGCGGTCAAGTTTGCTTCCTTCAACCGTCGTAGAACTTTCTCCAGGGACTTTAAGTGCTCCTCCCAGGTCTCAGAAAAGATCAAGATGTCATCGACGTAATTCATTACACCGTCAAGATTTTCAAGTAACTTACGCATCATCCTTGTAAAAACGGCCGGAGCGTTGACCATTCCAAAAGGCATCACCTTCCACTGGAATAACCCGTCTGGCATCACAAATGCCGTCTTCTCCTTGCAATCATCATTAACAGGAATCTGCCAATAGCACTTAGAAAGATCAATCTTAGAATAAAACTTAGCACTTTGCAACCTAGTGTAAAGTTCTTCTGTATTTGGAATCGGTTTCGCGTCGAAAAGAGAGATCTTGTTCAGTTTTCGATAATCTGTGCAAAAGAGATAGCTGCCATCTTTCTTATGAACTAAAACAATTGGGCTTGCATATGAAGACTTAGATGGTTCAATTACCCCCATTTTCAACATTTGATCAACTTCATCTTGAACAACATGCTTCATGTTATGTGGAATAGCATAGTGTTTGGATCTGACTGGTTCTTCTGAAGTCAACCTTACCTCAAATTCCTCCAACTTGGTTCTTCCAGGCATATCAGTCAACACTTCCTGGTAGCTTTCCAACATCCTTGTCAAGTTTGTTTTCTGATCCGTGGATAGAGTGTCCTCCATAGTCACATCCTTCCAAGTCTCCTTTCCCTCGAGAGCTGGTAATTCAAGAGTTGGCATTTCATGTTCTGTAACACAATCAATCAGTTCTGTTTCCACAACAGCAACACAAAGTTCATGAACATTAGAATCTTTTAGGTCTTCATCCCTCTCACAATATCTTTTCAAGAGATTGGCATGATAACTCTTTACCTTACCACCTACGTTGATTCTGTAATCAGCTTGCCCAAATTTCTCCTCGATCGTGTAAGGTCCACGCCACTGCATAAGCAACATGTTTGCCTGTGTAGGTAGTAGTATCAGAACTTTATCACCTATTCTAAACTTTCTATCTTTTGCACGAGTGTTGTAATATTTGGCATACCTTGACGAAGATCGTTGTAGTTCCTTCTGAGCAAGTGCGCAAGTCTCCTCCAGTCTGTTCCTCAAGTCCAAGACATACTGGTACGTAGTTCTGACTTCTGGGTCCGGTATCTCCTCAGTCCAAAGTTCCCTCAGTATCTGCATGGGGCCTCTTACAGTTCTACCATACAACAGTTCGAATGGTGCAAATCCAAGGCTATCTTGTGGTGCTTCACGATAAGCAAAAAGTAAAGGTCCTAAATACCTGTCCCACTCAGTGGGCTGCTCGGCACACAGTTTCTTTAACATCGACTTCAGTGTTCCGTTGAATCGCTCTACCAAGCCATTGCAGATCGGGTGATATGGAGTTGTAGTCAGTTGACAGAGAGACAGTAATCGTCCAACTTCCTTCATGACATCTGAAGTGAACTGCGTTCCCATGTCGGTCAGGATCTCCCTTGGAACTCCAACCCTGCTAAAAACAGATATCAATGCTTCAGCCACAGTTTCCGTATCAATGGTCTGCAATGCAACAGCCTCTGGGTACCTGGTAGCATAATCCACAATAGTAAGAATATACCTGTTCTTTCTTGCAGTAACTGGTGATAGTGGTCCAACTAAGTCTACTGCAACACGATCAAAAGGTGTATCAATCAAAGGCATTTTACCAAGTGGTACTCTACCAACCTTCCCTTTAGGTATGGTTCTTTGGCATACATCACAGGATTTGCAAAATCTCTTCACATCTGCCTGAATTCCTGGCCAATAGAATTGCCTCTGTATTCTGTCCAGTGTTTTTCCAACCGCTAAATGTCCTGCAAACAGAGTTGCATGTCCGATTCCTAACACTTGGGGTCTAAACTGTTGGGGTACCACCAACTGTGAAAACAACTTCCCATTCTCAACTTTTGGTGAACGAAATTCCCTCATCAACAATCCTTTTTTATAGATAAATCTAGTAGTGTTCTCCCCCTTTATCCTCTCTGCTTTCTCCTTGGCTAAACAATGAACCCTCTGCAAACTCACGTCTTGTTCCTGAGCCGTCTTCATCTGTTCACTGCTAGCACTGTCAAGCTTGATCTTTGGTGTAGACAATGGTATCACTCTTTGGCTCTTCGCTTTCCCAATCTGTGATCTTGTTTCCACTGCTCCAACTTCCTCAACTGCTCCGATTTCCAGCGTGGTCCACTCCGTGTCTGGATCCTCTCTCGCTCGAGCACCTGGCAAATCACCAATAATAAGGTCATATACTGGTGAATCAAACACCATAGCTTCAAGTTTACCTTTATAATAAGGAGTACTCACATCCAAACTGCATAATGGAACAGTCTGCTCTATTCCATCTATTGGCTTGTACTTCCCTTGCTTACCAAGCATGGCTGAGGGCGGCACTAGAGATTTTTTTATGGCTGCACTTGAACATCCAGTATCTCGTAGAATCCTAACTTCCTCACCTTTGAAGGTTGTCACAAATATTCGAGGATATGGTTTAACAACTGGCTCACCTCCATATGGTTGATCAGTCTCGCTACATTCAACAGTCTTGGGGCTGGTCTGCTTCTTATTATCATCGTGGTGACGACCCTGAAGCCGTTGAGGACAATCTCTGATTAAGTGACCACTTTTCTGACACAAAAAGCAATTACGATTTGCCATTGAAGGTTTGGGTTGATAGTTTGTATTTGGCGAGACACCAGCATTATTTACTCCCGCTTTGGCAGTATCAAATTTAGTAAAGTACTTACTCTTCTTGGTCTTCTGTTCTCGTTCTTGACCAGTAGATCTCACTTGTCTGGCATCCCTATACTGCTCCGCTAGCTGGGCCATCTGTGTTGCAGTCTCTGGTGCTCTCTCCTTTAGAAACAATCCTAAGCTTCTCTCTGTGGAATTCATCAACTGTTCCTTCAAAAGTAAATCTTTTAAATCATCAAAGGTTTCCTCAATTTTACTTAACTGGATCCATCTAACTAAATAATTTGTCAGCCTCTGCAAGAACTGTGGATAACTCTCATTCTGTTCAATTTGAGCATTCCTGAATTTATACCTGTCATACCTCTTCAGCAACGCTATCTTCACCTTAGTGTAGTCAGCAGCATCCTGTGGACTTAAGCTAACATAAACATCCAAGGATTTTCCTCGAAGTAACACACTTAAATGAGTAGCCCAGTCTCTTTTCTGATATCCCTGACATTCCATAACTCTTTCAAATGGTCTGAGATACGCATCCATATCATCCTTTTGATCATCAAAGTATGTTAGCTTTAATGTGACCTTAGGCTGAGATGATAACGAAGTGTCCAACTCACCCTCATGATGTGAAATTTCTAACTTCATCTTGGCAAGCTCAGCTTCCGTCTTCAACCGCGCCATTTCTATCTCTCTATCCTTTTCCCTCTCTGTACTTTCTTTCTCCTGAAGTCTCAGTTGATGTTCCCGTTCCATGGCTCGTTCATCTCGTTAATTTGTGTCCTTTTCCTTCCATAGAGCCGCCTGCTCTGCTACAAAAGTTTGAAAGTCATTGCCGCTCAATCCCATAGCCTTGGCACAGGATATAACTTTATCAAGATCCATGGTGGTATAAAAGTAAATACTTGCCGTGGTATTATAATGCAAAGACACAGGACCTGATGACCTGAATAACTTACCTTGGTCAGAACCATCAGCACTATATCACTGGAGTTCGGTTTGAGTACTAGATAATCCCTACACTTAGAAATTACCACAAGTATATTTTCCACTCAAAGACAAAGCAAGTCACGTAACAAATAATTGTTACCCGGATTCTCCACCATAAATGTCACATGCCTTGCTCAATCCAAGAATGAAAAACACACGAGTACAATAAACAAAGTTTATTCAAAATCAAAGCATAATCAAACAATCAACATGTAATGCATTCAACGTTCACCCACACTACATACAAGTCACAACCTCAACTATTCAATCAACATACAAGACATGCGCACTCGACATACGCATCTCACTCAAATAACCTTCACACATGTAACACATTCATCTATGCACAGCTTACAATCCGCACATACTCTCTTGAACATTCATGTTACACACCTCAGCAAACCATACAAAGTACACACTTTAAAGCGTAACCCATATAGCATACCACTCACAACAGCATACTAATCACCACAACATCAAACATGTGAAAATAAACACCACTTCTTCATTCACATGAATAAATACACATTTTCAACAACATGAAAACTACCTCCTTCAGTTTCACAACACAATTACATAACAAATGCACAAATTCAAATCCTCCATTCTATGGAACAGTTTCAAGTCATATACTTGAATGAAATATTTCATGAGAGTCCACATCACATATCAGCACGTAACTGCCGACCCATCAAGGCATAGTACAGTGTCCTCCATGACATCACCATAACGTGACTGACGTAGCAGCATGTAGCTGTAAGTGTCACCACAACGTGACTGAAGTGTCATCATATAGATGTAGGTCACCATAACGTGACTGAAGAAGCATCACCAACCGTGATCCTAGATCTCCTCAGTGGTTACCCCTCAGCTGGATGATAACTGTCACCAGATGGATCCTGCATCACACCCTCGGAGATACTGTCGCTGACGTCACACAGACATCACAGATAGAGCTGACGTCACACAGACATCACAGAACATGGACTGGTCGAACATCATCTGACAGTCAGGCAATAAAGCTAGCGCACCATGCCCAAGTCCCATGCCCCGACACTGTAAAACACATGTTTTACTATCAAATTACACACTATTAACATTTTTCAACATATGGTCAATAAACATCACAAAATGTCAAACATGATTCAAATTAACACCCTGAACATTTTCATGAAATACCTCAGATTGTCATAAACAATCATAGCAAATGTGCAAAGGCAACATAATATATGAAACACGCCAATACACCAACTTGACACACCACATGAAATTACTTCATAATGTGTACATGCACCAAACTGTACAAACCTTGATATTTATCACTCTGTCATCGCACATTTTATCATACAGATGAAAATGCAACAATATGTACAAATCAGTACACATGAAAATATACACAATCATACACGTTACAAAGTTCATGTTTCATCACAATAAATCACTCAATGTAAAAGTTTACTTACGGCCCGTACAGCCTGCACTCTCCACTGCGCTCGCTACAGTCATCTGTCAGCAAACGTCCAACATTTACATTTATACCCAGTCGTGCACACTGCAAGCATGCACACGACAAACAGACCCACCGATTGCGTTCGGCGAACCGTTCATGGTTCCCGTTTACAGCTGCTGTGTGACAGCCTCCAATCAGATTTTTACCTTTCTATCCCATGTATTAGCTGTAATAGAACAGAGGCTAACTCTGTGGGGTGAGAATGTACTATGGTATCAACGTTTGTCTATTAACTTAGTACACAAAGTAAATTGATATGATATGAGTTATATGAGGATTTGATTTAAAATCCTCGTAAATATACACATTAGTTTTTACTTCCTTATCGTTTGTGTTTTTGAAAAACATATATTTATGACAATATCATATATAATTTATATAAATTGTAAGACGCTCTTGTAAGACACTATTAATTTCTCAACCAAAATTATGATACTGCTGTCAGCAATTAAATGTCAACCTTATTGACATTATGTAAGCGCATGATACTGTTATTGATATATGGGATTCCTTATTGTTCTGGAACATATTGTTTAAGATAGTTAATCTGACAGTCGACACATTTTCAGTAAAAGAGAATGTTGTCATATAAGATGAATCTGATGACATATATCTACATGTACTTTCTACCATACATAACTCTGACAGACTTAAATAACTTTGTTCTAAACTACCGGGCAAAAGAAACTATAGGTCGGAAAAGGTGAAAAACACGTTTTCACAGCTAGCACGCAATTCACGTGCACGAATTCACTATAAGAGACATGTACCTGATCACAGCTTCCAGAAAAACATAAAAAGTATACCACGACTGACGCGAGAACACAGAGAGAGGGCGATAGGCTTGTCTGAAATGGGAGCAACCAACGTCAGAATTGCGAGGACATTTCGATGCACGCCATTGACTATCGCAAATTTGTTCAGACGATACAGGCAGACAGGAGGAACTCAGGACAGGCCTAGGAGTGGACGTCCACGCGTAACTACCGTACAAAAAAATCGGTACCATACACCTACGAAATAATTCGTAACGTCAACGTCAATGGCAGAAACAGCGTTGGGGCGGCGCATTAGGCAACGAACATTCTCCAGACACTGGTTTACGTTGCCACCTGTCCTTCCGTGGAATGGCCTTGACCCCACACCACCACCGTGAGAGACTGCGATGGCCAAGACGAGTTTTCCGATTGCAACACGTGATTGGCATAGGGTCCTTTTTACGGATGAGAGTCGGTTCTGTATTCACCACACTGACGGCCGAGTGCATGTTTACAGACGAAAGGGTGAAAGATTGGCAGCTCCATGCCTTCAATACCACTGGTCGTTATTCAGGGAAATCTCAATGACAATCAATATCGAGACCCATCTTATATCTTGCAGCCTGTTGTCATACCGTTCATCAACAATCAACCACAAGGCATATTATTTCAACAAGACAATGCGACACCTCATACTGCAATTGCGACTTGAAACTTTCTTCAGCAAAACAACGTTAATGTTCTACCCTGGCCGTCGCGATCCCCGGATATGAATCCCATAGAGCATCTGTGGGATCATCTGGGAAGACAAATCCGTCGTCGACATCAACCTCCACAGACGAGACGACAGTTGGAAGTAGCATTGAGGGAGAAATGGCAGCGACTGCCAAATGGCGTAATCCGGCACTTGACGTCATCAATGCGACAACGTGCGATAGCTTGTATTGATGCTGGTGGTCGACACACACGTTCAAATTATCCTTTGAATAACTTTTACGTCTTCCATTTGCCGACTCTTGCCCCTGAAATCTCAGTGTAACTTTCACTTTTGACTCCTCAGAATATGAATTCAAATTAAAACTTATCCTGTTGATAGTTTGTCATTTTATGTACACCGTTAGATTCGCAATTGAATTTACTACAAATTACATGTAATTCATAAAAGATATCATGTGTTGTGTATTTTGTACAGGTCAATAAAACGACCTATTATTTTCTTTTGCCCAGTAGTTTAGACACAAGAAATTCGTTATCACAGAAGACTGTTAGAACTATCTATATCTAATTAGTGCATTTTAGCAAGACAACATTAGCAGCTAGGTAGAAAGGGGAGAAGAAAGGGTGAGCGATGCATCTGTAATTACAAATAATACTTTGTTTGTTATTCAAAAGTTTGGGTCAAGAAGTTCTAGTTAAGTTAAAATAATGTTCCTCTTGTTTATATTAATTTCTATATTTCTGTACAGATATTGCGTATATTTGAATGCTAATACCATCTCTGATGTCGTTATTGAAAGAACTGTTAGAAGCATTTGTAATAAAAACTGTAGCACTTTATGGAAAGAAATGTTTTTTTTAATGAATTTATAATATTCAAAGGCTTCAGACATCGATCTCTTCAATACACATAGATATTTAAGCTCTGTATAAAGAAACGTGACTTTCTTAAAAAAAACAAAATATGACCCCTGATAACTGACACAGAATATATTCTTCTAATTGTATAACATAACATATATATGTCATGCTGGATATTTCTTGTTCGAACTATTCCTCGAAGAAATTATCTATGCCAAGTTTATTTTATTCAGGGCTGTCAAACATCTAATAACTCATAACTACTCCTAGTTGTGAAGAAATGATCTAGTATGTGTGAGCACCTTTAAATAATTGAGTGAGCTGGTGTTGAAAAAGAGAGTAGATTAATCAGGGATAAAGAGATCGAAAGGATGAGGGAAAAGACGAAAGAAAGGAATAGTGAGAGATAGAAAGCAGGTTTTGGGAAGACTCAAATTTTGTCTGAATTCTACCTGTTGATCTGTCCAGCTTTGGTGACCCTACCGGGAGCATCTAAGCTCCAGCTGGCAGAGCTCTCAGGGCCGCTGAAGCACATAAAAACCACACCATGATAAGGTAATGAGTCAAGTGGTTGAAGAAAATATGAAGTATGAAACGGAAATTGTTGTCAGACATTGTAGTGGGAGCAGCTTTCAATCATTAGAGATAAGGACAGGGGTTCATTAAGCTTAGCTCAAACTATTATGTTCATTTATGAACTGCTACTTACGATTGAAAAGCATTTTGTTCCAATTTATTTGTTGTTTTGACCTATAAACAGTCCTGCCTTTTTAAACAACGACACACATTATTTATGTAATTTTGGTATATTAAAGTATTTTTATCTGTGAAACAATATCAAGTCTTTTCAAGACAGGACTTGTGGGAATTATATCAGTTTTATCATGCTGGATAAAAATAATTCAATCATGGCCATTATACATGATCATCTATTCTGATGATTCCTTCAGTTATATTGTCACTTTACAACTTCCTATCCCCTTTGCCGTCATAATTAAAGAACACATAGTGTAGCTCTTACGATGAGCACAATTAATCAGTTCTTTTGTGTAAAAACAAGTTTCAGTTTTTAATGTCTTCCAGGGTATCTAGGGTCTTCCAGGGTAAAACTAGATTAGCGTTTGCGGAACACCGCAAAAGCAGAGCAGCCCCGATACTGGGAGTTTCACCTTCCCCTGTTCCGCCTTCTTCAGGCCTCATCAAATTGAGCATTTGCTCGTGACCTTGACCTTTGACATTCAAGGTCACACAATCAATGAACAGTTTTCATTGAGTATAACAAAAATGTTATGAATAAAAGCGTTAATAGTTAACATAAAGCATTTTTGTTACACCATGCTTAAGTCTTGACCCTGCTGTGACCATGACAGACAGATTGTAGGCGAAACCTTCTTGTACGGGAATTGTGTACTCCTCCAAAGATGAAATATATCAAATTAGATCTTCATAGCACAAAAACTTTTATCAATTATCATGTTAACAAGGATTTTTCATAACTCCTGACCTTGACCCTTGACCTTGCTTGTCAAAATAATGCCCCAGAGGTGTAAACAGTAACACAAGTAAATGAGTTCTGTAAATGGGATAAACTTTTACCCAATTTTGGTGTACATTGCACTCATATCTCGTGACCTCGACCTTTGACATTAAGGTCACACAATCAATGAACACTTTTGATTGAGTATAACAATATTGTACTGATTAAAAGTGTTCATAGTTACAATTAAGCTTTTTCGCTAAACCATGCTAAAGTCATGACCTTGCTGTGATCTTGACCTTTAGACAGATTGTAGCGGAAACCATTTTTTTTACTCTTATATACCACGTTAGAGCTTCATAGCAAAACATTTGTTGGTGATTTTATAGCTCGTGAACTTGTCAAAATCGTTCCCCCGAGGTATAAGCAATAAGTTATGAACACAAGTTCTGGAAAGCTTAGTAGAAAAAAGTTACAGCCAGCAATATGAGTGCGGCTGCGGCAGCAACCGCACAAATACTGAAAGCAGCCCCTTCCTTAGACAGGGCTGCTAATTACCAACTCCAATTACTAACCACATGTTGCACCTGTGCTCATCTAAAAAGAGATTTACAATAGGAGATACAAAGTTGAGTTCTTGTACATGTGTACGTTGTACGGTGGGATGTTGACAATTTTGGTATTTGTATGACAATTGTGCAATCTGGAACTGATTCATAGCAGTAGAAATTTAATGAGTCTCTTTCTCGACTAGATAATTATTTTTGTTCTATTAAGCAAAATATAGCTTGCAAACGAAGTGCGTAGGGAATTTGTCAAGATAGGAGATATACATGACTTATTCGTCCATAGGAAACCGCTTCAAAATGTGATTATTCTCTGGACGTTTTCGCTAATTGTTTAGACAAGCTTTTACCATCCTTAAGCAGTAAACCAGGGCTAAATCTTACGATGCTCCACACTGTATAATACAGTTATCTCGCTCTTGAGTTTTGTCATGAGTATCATTCAATGAAAAGATCTTGACATGAGATTGATACAAAATTTGTTTTTGGTTTTTGAACTAAATTTCAAATTTTCATAGGAAACTGAATCACCTGCTGATCTAGAAACACGTTTAGCAAAGGTCCTGAACTTCAGCTCTTCTACACGATAGCAAAGCTTGTTATAAAGGTTGTTTGAGACGTTGGCAGAACCAATATAGCGATTTGCAATAGCAGATACAACGTTAAGTTATTGTACAGGCTCATTTAAAGAAACCCGGTGGGATGTTCTGTTGACAATTTCGGTATCTTCATGCCAATTGTGCAATCTGGAACCGATTCATGATAGTAGAAAGTCTCTTTCTTGACTAATTAATTAATATAATAATAATCGCTGATTGTTTAGACATGATGAGAAGGTTTAACCATATTTAAGTGTTCTGCCACAAGTATCTCACCCTTAAGTAGTAAACCAGGGCTAAATCTGTATATGCTCTGTATCATACAACGATAGGAAATAAGTCCAGAACTTTTCAGTTTTGTTATGAGTATCATCCAGTGAAAGGATCGTGATATGAGATTAATACAAAACATGGTTTTTGTTCTTAGACTTTCATAAACGAAGCATTCTCAGGAACATTTATTTCAAATTTTCATAGGAAACTGAATCACCTGCTAATCTCAAAACCTGTTAATGTGAGCAAAGGTCCTGAATTTCAGCTCTTCAACGCTTTAGCAAATCTTGTTGTAAACAATGTTTTTAGAGGTTGGCAGACCGAATCAATATCAAGCATGCTTATTTCGGAAGGTCACGAATATTTTTATTTTCTGATATTTTTATTTCTCTATGACACAATTAATTGATGATCAAATATTAATCAACAGAAATCACATGTTGACACTGTAGCTAGCAAACGTAAAATTTTAAATCTCTATTAAAATGGGCTGTTTCATTATGTGCATGTATATTTTAGTTATTCTGGTGAATTTATGTTTTGAACTGTATTTTTTTATTTACTTATGCTTATGCATACACATTATAGGAGGCGATAAATTAATCACTCATCCCAGCTTTCTGACCTAATTGTCTCGAAATGTCACTGAGACCATTTAATTGGAAAAGAAAACAGAGGCTTTGAAGAAACCTATAGACATATAAAAATATACTCCAGGCTCTATTTTGTCTACTCCAACAGTAAGCTCTTGCATTTTGATGGGATTTGAAGGGCATTTTAAGTGGATGATAATGTAATTATTACAATGTTAGAAACCTGTTTTGTAGCAATCATGTTGTCTCAATCTTTTCTGTAATCTATATGTAAATCCTATCAGCTAATCGTTCATCTACTACTAGCAACAATGATAAATAAGAACAGAAAAAAATTGAGTTGCTTATGAAACAGTGTATGTTTTGTACTGTTGATTTTACGACATCCAAGCTCCTGAGTGAAAATATGGCACTC